>CM038349.1:28809671-30050505 GCA_021464625.1 Proterorhinus semilunaris
TCAGCTTTTTGGCTACGTCATTTTCAAGCTCACACAAGACGTACTGTAAATGCAAGCTTCATTTCACTGTGAATGAAACATTGGCTGTGTACCGAGAGAAAGACAATACACTGCTGGCTCTGGTATTGAAGAGCACCACAAGGTCCGCGAACCGTGATCAAGAACCGAGAACTGTGATCAAAACACTAGTACGTCAAACAGATTAGTCTGTGGATGCAAAACAACTTTCTCCAACTAAACTCAGACAAAACTGATTGTTTTTGGCCCACAGACACAAAGACAAAGTGTAATCAGTCACCTTGAGTCTCTCTCTCTAAAACCAACAAATCAGGTGCGCAATCTAGGAGTAATCATGGACTCAGACCTGAACTTAAACAGCCACATTAAAGCAACAACAACATCAGCTTTTTACCATCGGAAAAACATGGCTAAGATCAGAGGAATAGTGTCAAAACCAGACTTAGAGACACTCATCCATGCATTTGTCTCCAGCAGGTTAGACTACTGTAACGGCTGCTCACTGGCCTTTCTAAACGAGCTGTTAGAGATGCAGTACATCCAGAACGCTGCTGCTCGAGTCCTGACAAGAACCAGGAAATACGACCATATTAGTGCAGTGCTCCGGTCTCTGCACTGGCTTCCTGTCACTCAGATAATAAGTCAATAATAAAACACGGTGAGGCTGCGTTTCAGTTTCATGCAGCTAAAATCTGGAACAGTCTTCATGAGGATGTGAGACAGGCCTCAACTCTGACAATGTTCAAATCCAGGCTGAAAACATTTTTTTTTACCCGTGCATATGAAAACTGAAAGTATTTTATCTGCACTCTTGCCTTTTACTGTATTGATTCATTTTTATGTTGATGTTTTAATGATAGATTTTATCTGTTTTCTTGTAATTTTATGCAACTGTGAAAGCACTTTGAATTGCCTTGTGTATGAATTGTGCTCTACAAATAAACTTGCCTTGCTTGCCTATAGTGGAATATGGCAGATGAACAGGCTCAATTTAAACATCTCTTCTCTGAGCTGCAGTATTGGCAACTCTAGACTGTGTTACGTGTAATAGGCTTGTCACAGAGAATAACTGTCCGCTGCCACATTTACTGCCCTAGACGAGGACGGAGAGCGACGGAGAGAGGTAAGAGAAAGTAAGAGAGAGCAGGCAATTCTTGTCATCAATAATAGCTTTGATAAGCTTTCAATAGTCATCTGGTCTGAGTTGCTTAGAAGCCAAGAATCCAAGAAGCTTTTCTGATCTTGAAACAGGATTTATGAAATCTTCCTGAGGGGAGGAGTTATAGAAAACTGGGTGGGAATCTCTGGTACTGCTCTAAACTGGTCCAAGTCCTATCTGGAGGACAGGACGTACTTTGTCGAAATTGGCAACTGTGTCTCAGACAAAATGTACATGACCTGTGGGGTCCTTCAGGGGTCAATTTTGGGACCCTTCTTATTCAACTTGTACATGGTCCATTAGGTCAGCTAATAAACAGCAACAATGTGTCGTACCACAACTACGCAGATGACACTCAGATCTACGTGTCACTGACGGCAGGTGAACATGGGCCTGTAGATACTCTCTGTCACTGCATCGAACAGATCAGTTTGTGGATGCAAAACAACTTTCTCCCACTAAACTCAGACAAAACTGAGATCATTGTTTTTGGCCCACAGACACAAAGACAAAGTGTTATCAATCACCTTGAGTTTTTCTAAAACAAAACAAAATCAGGTTAGAAATCTAGGAGTAATCATGGACTCAGACCTGAACTTAAACAGCCACATTAAAGCAATAACATCATCAGCTTTTTATAATCTGAAAAACATGGCTAAGATCAGAGGAATAGTGTCAAAACCAGACTTGGAGACACTCATCCATGCATTTGTCTCCAGCAGGTTAGACGACTGTAACGGCTGCTTACTGGCCTTTCTAAACGACCTGTTAGAGCTGCAGTACATCCAGAACGCTGCTGCTCGAGTCCTGACAAGAACCAGGAAATACGACCATATTAGTCCAGTGCTCCGGTCTCTGCACTGGCTTCCTGTCACTCAGAGAATAGAATTTAAAACAGCTCTGCTTGTGTACAAGTCGTTTCATGGTTTAGCACCAAAGTACATCTCTGACATGTTAGAGCCGTATGAACCATCTCGGGCCCTGAGAACTTCAGGGAGGGGTCTCCTGGTGGTTCCCAGGGTCAATAATAAACACGGTGAGGCTGCATTTCAGTTTCATGCAGCTAAAATCTGGAACAGTCTTCATGAGGATGTGAGACGGGCTTCAACTCTGACAATGTTCAAATCTAGGCTGAAAACAGCTCTTTTTACCCGAGCATATGAAAACTGAAAGTATTTTATCTGCACTCTTGCCTCTTGCCTTTTACTGTAATTGATTAATTTTCATGTTGATGTTTTAATGATTGATTTGATCTGTTTTCTTGTAATTTTATGCAACTGTGAAAGCACTTTGAATTGCCTTGTGTATGAATTGTGCTCTACAAATAAACTTGCCTTGCCTTATACATGATCTTAGCCCTAACCTGTTGCCTCGAACCTATTGTCCAGGTGGTGGGTGCTATTGACCATGTTGTTTACTCCATTTTGTTTGTTAACCCTGATCCAGCACACCAGGGAAGCAGGTGCACTATTCTGTGCACCAGACATAAGCCATAACTCAGCCAGCGCAGCTCTGTCTGGAAGACATTAGACAGTGCTAGACGTCAGGGCAGACTCATCATGAGTTTCCATTAATTCTTCATAATAGAGTTAACTGTAAATCATTTTCTCATATCAGAAGAAAGTAAATGAATGTGCCATAACGTAAAGTGTTACCAAATAATCTGCATAAAAATGTGTCTGAGAATTAATTATTACAAGCCAAATTTAAAACATCATGTCTACTTTACTTTCTGTAGTTTACCACTTACTTAGCTCTAGATTGGCAATATTGCATATAAAGAAAGATCTTTTCAAGCTCCATTATGCCTTCAAAGCACTTTGTTCAAAGCACAGAAAGAAGGAAACATTCACCATCACTTTAGAACACGCCATTATGGACAAGTATGCAAGGACACATCAACAGTATGTTGTCATCCGAAAATATTGTTCTAATATTAAGTGCGTGTGATGTGGCTGCCCCATAATAAAGCATCCTTGGACTGAGGGCTTACATAAACAAGTGCAGTTTGAGGTCACTTCACTGCCAAGAATAAATTCCTAATATAGTTTGGCGCCGGTATACTGAGTGGTGCGCTGTAAGTACCCAGGTATACACACGCGCACACACTGCTCCTGCGATAATGAGCCTAGCCTTCATGCACAGGAAGGAGCTGCCAGCCTGACTCCTGCCAAAGACGTCTTAGCTGCTAGAGGACAACATATTTTAGCTTTATAAGGAGCGGCAACATCTCTTTTCCGTTCTCCTTCAATCGCGGGAATCGGCTGGACTCGAGTACCCAGACATATTGAAGCAGAGTTAGGGATTTTGTTTGCAAAGCGCATTCACAAGAGTGTCTTTTGGATAAATTGCCCCTGTCTCCCGCTGGCTTTAAACTCAATCTCCCTGCGAGCAAAGGAACTATTTGGAAATAAAGTCTTCAAGGGAATAGTTTGAGCCTTCCCCGGGGAATAGATAAGTAATGCTCATATAATAAATGGGGGTTCTTGGATTTTATGTCATTCGGTGTAGCTGGAATTTAAAGGAAGCACTCAAACGACAGTGCATTAATGAGACTGGTGTGTACTTTGTTGTCCAAAGAAAAGAAAATGTGTCACTGTGGACTAATATTGCATAAAAGGGCCTTTGGAGAAAGAAGCCCTTTCCGGGCTTTTGTACAGTGTGATTGCAACTGCTTGGTCATTTCTTGTTTGATTACGATAACTGTATAGAGCATTAGTTCTGTAACCAATTAGTGAAACCAAAGATATTTTGTAACCTTTAAAACGTGCTGCTTGGATATAAAGTCTTTGTTTATTGTACGTCTAAAATCATATCCTTTTGTTGCTCATCAGTGCAGCGATGAAAGGGATGAAAAAGTAAAAAACTGAGGCACTCAAAAAGGTTAGGTTATGGAGTGTCTCGTTTTTTTTTTTTTTGCTTTTTCATCTGATTTTGTAACCTATTTTGAAAGGCTAAAAAATTTAATTGGAAAAATATAATCAGGCCAACATTGTAAATAAGATTTTGTTCTTAATGTTTTGTCTGATAAAATTAAGGAAATTTTTAGTATTCTCACCAATCTATTACAGAACACTTTGACTAATACATGACTTTACTTTTTATTCCCTGTTGTTTCCTGTATTCTCTGAGTGCCCCATGTCTTGAGGATGTTGCCAATTTTCAGAACTGATTTGTATCTTTAAAGCATGTGTTTCAGAGGATTATATCCACAAATGTCTGAGTTTACAGTATAAGCCAATACTAAAGAAGGACAAAACCAATTCCACTTTTAGGAGAAAAAAACTAAAACATGTGCAAGACCTCTAACTGCGGAAAAAAAAATCTTAAAACATCTTTCTTTTGAAAATGCTTGATGTGTAATTAAAAAGAAAAAACTCCAAGTACTTCCTGCAACAGAATGAAAAAAGTATAATAAAAACAGTAAAGGTGCCAGTATATCTCCACACTTTACTGCCTACACGAGCAAAACAGATGCCAAATCCTCAGGGTACAACAAGTACAACATGTTTGCTTCTCCCATATTTTTGAGTTGTGTGCCAATGCAGATGTTTAAGATATTCGAAAAAAATAAAACAAGAAAAAGTTCTTGAAAATATCATGTACTTCCAGTGGATAGTCTCCGGTGACAAGAGCATTGGGCAAAAATAAACTGAAGCACTCTGACAATGAAACAACACGCACTACAAGCGTAAAAGTCTGCAGGGCTGTCAGTGGGCCTCAGATTCTCTATGTCCAATGTTTTTGTCAGAGGAGACTTCTGTACAGAAGATGACTCAAGTACCTTCCTGTTGGTATATATAAAAAAAATAAAAAATAAGGCAACACAGTGACATTTTAAGGTTAAATGTGCTTATCTCTGAGGGGATTAGCATCTGGGGTCGTGGAAGTCATCTCGCAATCAAAGGCCACATTGGCCTCGGTTGTAAAGTCAAACTCTAATTCAGACAGCAGGAAAATATTTAGTGAGTAGCCTATTCAGGAGAGACATGCAAAGAAAAAACTGTTTGGTGCAACAGGGGGTCACAATCAGTGCAAAATAACAAGTGGGGCTGAAAAAAATTGCATGTGGACATGTTGCACCTTATTGACTATTTGAAATTGTGTGTATTATTACGGTGGTAAATCTGGTATGTAAGGGGTACATACGTGTATGTAGCGGTATATGCAAGTAGCCTGAGCAAGAAAAGTTCAAGTGATTGCGTGCATACTATGGGCCATATCGTATCGCATATCGTTATTGTGATTTTTTTATATCGTTGTCATTTTTGATATCGTTGTGGACACGGTATAATTTATGTTATGCTCAGCTCCACCAGAGCAGCACTCTGACTGTAGAACACGGGGATCTTTCCAATAGGTGTAAGGCTGGGATTTTGAAGTAATTTGTCCATTGTCAATTATATCGTCAAATATATTGTTATTGTAATGTTTTTTTTTATATTGTGATACAGATTTTAGGCCATATCGCCCTGCCCTAGTGCATACTGCTGCTTCTGATGCTATTGTTCACTTTTGGCAATGCAGCCTCACATAAAAAGGAATAAAAACTCAATTAATCATCAATTAATCTAGGCTAAAAATTAATGCAAATAGAAAAAAAAAACGTTAAGAATAAGATATTTGTATTCAAGTGAAATTAGCTAGAAATATGTGATCTGTCAGTATTCCTCAATCATTGAAAAACAGGTACATGGTTGTGAGCTGACGTCTCTTGACCTGTGTCTGCACGTGTATCACGCTGATCTGGGTCTAGGAGCTGAGGACAGTCACACACATGGAGGACAAATTGGTTAACTCCCTGACAATCAGGCAAAACTTGTAACAGCAGGTCCACCAAACCCGCCTGAGTCAGGAACAGGATCTCTGACATAAAAAAAGGTAACAGGTCGGGGCTGCAGGACGGACAGGGGAGCTCGAGCGCGCACAGGGAAAGTCTGGCGCTTTGGAGCTGTTTGTGGCTGAGAACAGACGATCGCACCTGTACTGTGCTTAAATTCACTCCACTGAGGAAAGATGTTCGGCCCAGAGGCTTCACTAGACAGGACGGCTCAGGGGGAAAGGGGTGCGAAGAGTGGGGGAAAGACATCCAGCAAACCGCCAGGGTCCGGACTTGAACGCACGTCGCTGAGGACAGAACCGGTGTTTCACCAGCAAGCGACCTAAATTGTAAGGACTTTTTTAGGACATGGGTCAGATGGGCCTATAAAAGCCCAGTTTGATGAACAGCTGCAGCCAACTCCAACAGCTCAATAAAACGCGTGAGGGAGCCAGGCCTAAAGTGACGCAGGTAAAATCCGATCTCTTTTTTTTCCGTCATGAAAATGTAATGCCTGCTTAGTGTAGAGGCTAGGCTTATCGACTAGGTTCAGGAGGAGTCAAATTAAATCAAGAGAATTGAACGTTGAACAGCCGGCAGGTTTATTACAATCTTACAATGGTACACTTAACCAATGCAGATGACAAAGCGCTCATTGAAAATGAAATGAAATAAAATAAAATAAAAGGTGGGATGCTTCAACAGTCTCTAAGGAATCCTTTGTGCAGGATTTGGTGAGTTCGAAAAGGTATTTCCCAGCAGATTGATCCGGGAAGGATAACGTGGTTTTAGTTCGTTCTTATCTGGGATCCTGTGATTGGAAGTGATCGGGTCCTGTAGATCTACTCCCGCATCCAGAACAGCTGGCCACACTGCTTCTGGATCAGCCAAGAGTTCTCACTGGGTCTGGCTCGCCATCCGTATCCCAAACCAACTCCAAGATCAGATCCAGGATCACTAAAAAAAGTTTCCAAGAACATAAACACACTCCACTCAGTTTGATTGAGAGCAAAACACGTAAAAGGCTCTGAAAAGTACATAACCTTGAGTTACTACTTGTTAAAAGTACATTTTAACACGTATTTTATATCATTTCACTCACTGTGTATCTTGTTAATTTGCTCCCGTGTCTCGCTCTGCCGTCTCTAGCTATATTCGAGGGGACTGGGAATTGTATGGCGCATTTAAGGGGCGTTGGATTAGGCGATAAAATATTAGTAACCGTGTAGTATATGGGTTACACATACAACATTTTTCTGACTCTTTAAGAATGAGTATCTACAATCTCTGCCATCTTAATTTGAACCCCAGCAGTCTATCCTCCGCAAAAAGGTTTACATCTGTGTTTCCTACAGGCTACATGTCTGCATAGTTTTAGCAGTGATGATTATGATCGTCCTAAATAAGACCAAATGCTCTGTCTCAATTCTTTGTTCTTTTTATTTCATTTTTCTGTCACTATTGATCTGACATATAGGAGGTATATGTGAGGGAGAGAGAGATGGCTTCCTTGAAGGACAGGCAGCATTTGAAAACGATAAGTCCCTGGAGGCGCTATTCGTATCTACATTTTCCGGCTCCCTAAACACTGTTATCATGTAAACAAACTGTCAAAAACGCAGCTGAATTTTGGCATTTCCAAGCAGCGCCGTCCTAGACAGATGACAGTTTCTTGAATAGGAGAATGGTATTCTGCGCTAAACTAATACAGCCAACTTAGATAATCAGTGGGATTTGCATGTGCACAGTGTCTTTAGCTTTAGCACAATGGATAGCTGTGGATTGTGCAGGTTGGCCCTAAGGATACTGGTGATGTGGAGGAGGTGGATGGGAGACTGCTCTTATAGGTAGGAGCTGTGACAGGAGGAACAACGGGGGGCTGCGGTTTTCTAAACAAGTGGAATTATTTTTGGAGCCACAAATCTCAAAACCGTTGGGGAGGTGCGAGGTCTGGATAAAAAACGATGCAAATCTTATAGAACCTGATTGTACGTCAGCCGTATTTTGTGTAAACTTTGAGTCCGACAAGTTTCATAGCCGTCTTATTTGGACGAACCCTTGAACGTTTAATATGCAGTATATTTGTATTTGTATTGGATGTTCAAGAATCCAATCTTCAAGGTCCATTTTTCAGGCTCGGGGACACTTTTATTGCATACAAGAGTCACATGTTTTAATCAGTGGGCCTAAAAAGGGGTCAAGGGACATTTGCTGGAAATTCAAAAGTGCTAAAGCCTCTTTGATTTGATTTGATTTATTCGAGCTATTATTTACAGTGTGTTATTATTTACAATATTTACATCATTACATTTACATTTTCACAAAAAAAAAACAATACAAATACAACAGTAGGCCGAAGCAAGAAAGCTTATAAGTGCCTAATCCAATTTCAAAGTACGATACAATACAAGTTTGTGATTTCTGTATTTACTCAGTTTTATAATTTTCTCGTATGCATTTTTTTTTCATTGCTTATATTACCATTTATCATCGCTTATATTACCATTCTTAGTTTAGTTTAGTTTATTTGTTTATTTGAGCAGTATACATTCTGCTCTTGAATGAGATTTATTTTCGCTGCAAACCCCTAGCCAGATGTTTACTTTTTATTACAGTAGTGATGGAACTCGCTTTGATGAGGGTATGTATAATTTATCATATTTAAGAAAAATTAACTTATTCTGATGAGCGTATATCTTGCATTATTCACAAAGGCAGTCAAAAATCATACATTTTTTTCAAAGGTTCAGACCTTTTTTCTAAAACAAATAATGAAAGAGGAAGCGCATAAAGTGTATTTCTGACAATAGTGGTCAAAGTAAAGATTCGACTTGTCAAATTCAATACAAGTACTGACGTGCAGTAGAAAATACTTAAATGATTCAAACTAAAACGTGCAAGTCATTTTAAATCAGTTGTGAATAATAAGTGGGACTTCAAAGACATAGAGGTCGAGCGTGCGCGTGTACGGGAACACGGCAGTCGCTTTGAGTCATGGGCATTGATGATAAATCTGCACCATCTCCATCAGTCCGTGAGGGAATACCAGGTAGGCCGTATGAGCGGTGTGTGAGTGGCAGACGTGTGCAGCCTCACGTCTGTCAGTCAAGGGCAGCTGCGGAAACCTATGTAGCTAAGCTTACCACCAGCCCGTCCGGAGTGAATTAATAAAATCCCCTTACCCCCAGTGAAGTACTTTGGGAAACTTGTGCCATGTGAAAAGCGCTGTACAAATAAGATTGCGTTCCCTTAAAATGGGACAAACTTTGTGGACAACTTTTACTTTTTACTGGATCCTTTACAGAAATGCAGTGACGTGGAAAGTATTATATTTATTTTTCAAATCTATTGGGATACAAGCCTTGGGAACAAGTTCTCAACAAAAAGTAAAAACGCACCTTAAAGGGACTATACAGAGTTTAAAAATGTTAGAATAATGTATTTTCCTCCCCCTACATGTTCCAGCAATGTCCTAATGTGTAGAATGAGCCCAGACCTGTTCACCACAACTGCCTCTAAAATCCTGCACTGTCACTCAAAAAGGTGTTAATTTGGGTCCGAAGTGCCGTCATGCAAGCTTAATAGAAACTGCAGTTATGCGCAAGACCTGAGGTGGCAGTAGTGAGTATAAAAAGGACCAACTTGCATCTAGTCCCCAAATCTAAAAGCTTCTCGACTAAAGTGTACATGCTACAGGCCAGGGTAACGCCTCATTTCAAAGCTAAGACCCACAAAACTGATCTCAACTTCTTTTTTGCCACGTCGACGTCATGTTTTATTGCATTTTTGGCACATTTTTGTTATGTTTTCATCTTTTATGTGTGCGTTTTTCATGTGTTTTCGTTGGTTTTATTGCCGTGTTTGTTGTAGTTTTTTCTGTCTTTTTTTGGGCTTTCGTTGATTTCATTGCCTTTTTCTCGTTTTTTCTTGTTGTTTTGTTGCGTTTTTGTTTACATCCTGTTCACAGCCAGTGAGAGGCCTAATTGGAAAGCGAAGACCTTGTAGTTTCTGCAAATATGTGTGGATGGCAGGTAACTGGTTAAGTAAATCTACTTTGTTACTAACCATGTCTGATAATTACCCTTACCGACACATTTCGACCACCCCAATTCCTTACTTTATACACATATTTACCAGCTTTCAGGAAGCAAAGTGAAACTTTCCTGTCATGATAATGCAAATGCACGGGGCTGCTGTAAGCCATTCTGGTATTTAGCTTCTTTCTCAATACACTGAAGAATAAAACGAATATCAGGTACAGCTCTCCAAACGCCCTTCTGCAAGTAAATTGTTATCCACTAGGGGAGTAACGGTTCAGCCATCTCACGGTTCGGTATGGTTCACGGTGCAGGACCCACGGTTCGGTGCAGCACGGTGCAAGTGCGATATAATTGGCTAATAAGTCAGTTTTTAAATAAAATAGCCTAAATGTTCATTATCAGCTAGGCAGTTTTTGTAATTTCAGAAACACACTGAAAATGCTTTCTAATTTTTCAAAGCTGCTTTACAGTAAAATGTGCCCCTGGGCTCACAATACAAAACAAAATAAAAAAAACACAGTGCTCTAAAGAAGAAGAAAAAAAGCGCAGTGGGCCATGTGCTTGTTAAGTAGCTAATACGTTTCAGTTTCGCTTTCAACACGGCAGCTAAAACAACAGCGCATTTGATTTAAGGCTTGTGTTTGGGTTGTTCATGGACAATATTCTGCTTGTACATTTTTGGAAACAAAGCTTTTGATGCGGATTATGACCAAGATTGGATCTTACGCATTTGCACTGGATCTATACTTTACCGCAGCCAGCCGTGGCCATCAGCAGGAGAAACCTTTGCAAAGGCACGCCGATTTCATTTGTTTTTGTAAGATGTAACTTTGCCTGCAGCCTCCAGTTTAGCAGTAAGTGATGATGACACACATGCGCTCTGTTTACGTGCACGTACATGCGTCTGACACGCGCCACGGAGCTTAAATATTAAGAAATTTGGACTAAACTTTGCACCGTCACTTTAGTACGGTTCATATCGTCAGAATTCTGCGCGGTGCACCGTAGCACGGTGCATTGTTACACCCCTATTATCCACAGTCCACATTGAAGGTGCCCTGTTTCATAATGCAACTTGATTCATCCACTGCCCACCTGCTTTGTGTCACCCAGGTTTACGAGGCTGCATGTGTGTGGGCTGACAGGAGCACATTAGCAGTCCATACCAACAGATCGGGCCTGGTGACTGACAGTCAGGGTGGCTATCTGTGTGCAGGAGGAGATGAACCGCCATGCAGCCTTGTCTCATATTGGATGGGGCACATTAGTAGGCAGAGAGGCATACCTACTGCACGCTGGAGTGCCCCAGGGAGAGAAGGAGGGGTAAAAGGGTCACAGTGCAAACCTTGAATGCTTTCACTTATACTGTGTGTGTAGGTTGTCGTGAGTTAAAGAGTGTGGAGCACGCACTCTTACTGGTAAAAAAAAAAAAAAAAACTTTAACTACTAATCTTATGATGTGTGGACAAACCTCATTTCCACTGAGGCCATGATGGTCAGTGGGTGCATTATTAGACCTGCAGGCTAAGCACAGTTAGCATTTTAAGCATAATACTTTCCTTTTTTTTCCTTTTGAGTGCACCCTGTGATTGTAATCCCTGTTGCCCCATTTGAGAATCAAGTTAATATGGTTTCTTTGGAGTTTGGCATTTGTTCAGCGCCAAGGTGCAATATGGCGCAAGGGTTATGTGATTGGCAAGTTATCAGAAAAATATATTGGGAGTTCGGGACATATTTATGGAATGTATTTATGAATCCCTATAAGCACTACACGTAAAGGGCCTAACGTGCGATTGCAACTCCTCTCAGCTTGTCGGCCCATGGCGCTGTAGTTCTCCAAGTTCAGCCAATTTCCCTCTCCTGCACTCAAACCCCAGCCTCACACTGCGATATGCCGCACACCGAATGCTTCACAAAATGTTTCTGAGTTTTAGAGTCAATACACTCACCAAATGTGTTCCTGTCAGTGGTCAATCTGTATTTCCTGTGGACTTGCATGTTTGCTGTTGTCGACCATTCTTACCGTTTCCCCCCCCCCCCCCCCACCAAAGCAGCATGGGGCAAGTAGGGAGCCCTCTGCTGGCATCATGAATATCTGCATTTATTATTAAATGCACTCCACCTGTTTTTTGTTTTTTTTTTGTGAGGAAACAACATTTTGTCCTCCTCTTTTAAGGTGCATTATGCAACTTTTTACGTTGATATCTTGATATCTTTGACCTTGTAGTGACCCAGCAGCTGTGTGAGTGGTCAGCATGGCGTCTTTTCATTAGATAACGGCGCTCTCTACAACGCTCCATGGATCAATTGCTTGGTAGTTTTTCTAGTGAGAGGCGCCGCCAGCAGTGAAAACCTTCCAAACAATTGATCTTGGAGCGTCCTAGAGACCACCGTGATGGAAAGTAAAGGCGCCATTGCTGACCACTCATACAGCAGCTGAGTCAAAGGTGGTCAGTAGTAGAAATTGTCTTAAGATGCAAACATGATTTTAAGTTATAAAAGTATCAAAGTATCTCAAAGTAGTTTGCAAAGCATGAATAAGGTATAATATTCTATAAGAACCTTAAATATTTGTTTTTATATTTGACCTCAAATCCCAAATGTGTAGGCCTACATGCTATTATTTCAATGTTTATTACATTGCTTCCAATAGTCTTCATCATATCTTGAGCAGTGCAGTACATTCAGGCACACAAACTGACATAATGCTTACATTACAGAAGTTAAATACCTATTTCACAACTTAAATCAGAGGACGTCGCATTGGGGCCATATGTGGCTAGAATGTCTTGACGCAATGGTAATATAAATCAGGCAATATAGACATAATGGCAGGCTGAGCTAACAGTGGGGGTCGCGGCCTCTCCCTTAAGACGTGAATTCATTAACTGAGGAAAAGGTCACTCCATCTAAAGAACATGTCCGAAATGAAGCCAGTGACCTTTCTGATTTTACTTTAGAAAATAGGAAAATCTTAAAATACCTGAAAAGGCCACAGAGCTAAATATAAAGAAATGGCCAATGGTTCTGCTACTGCAATGAATCTAGATGTGAGTTTGAAATGTATTCGTGTAGACCTGCCCCAGAATCAAACACATCAAACATTGGCGATTTTAGTATTTACCGTCAATCATCAGCAAGGAGCCAACTGAGCAACTTTTCTGTGCATTTGTGATCAGCTGAAGCATCATTGCTGAACATGAATAAACATCATTGAAAAATGAACTCTCAAAATTGGCCTTCTCCTGAGCCAGAGGTTAAGGTCTCTTCATAGCGGTAAACAGTAATTGTTCTCTTATGCACAATGGCAGGCAACAATGTTGGCAAGTAAGAGAGAGAGCAGACACACAATAAGTATAGCTGCATTTAGTAACAGATTTTGTGTAAAATGTAGAGGACTGTCTGGTGGTTAGAGCAATCCCAAGACCAATCAGTGCATACTGTCAATGTTTCCGTCGACAGAACACTTCATCCACATTTTCTGAGAATGATTATGCAGTGTAAGAGTAACTGGTGCATCCATTCCTGTTAAATGGTAAAAGGTCTCAATGTATATAGCACTTTTCTACCTTCATTAGGCCCAAAGCGCTTTACAGCAAGGAATCCCATTCCCACTCTGCTTCATACATCAATGTACGCAGACACTGAAGGCGAGGTGGGTGAAGTGTCTTGCCCATGGACACAATGATACTGTGCATCTTCAGGATCTGGGACTCTAACCCCCGACCTTCTGATCATAAGACCCGTTCTACCAACTGCGCCACTGTTGCATGTCCAATAAAGCTCTTCTGCTTGCCTCTTCATTTCTGTGTGTCTTTTCAGTTTGAATTATTACTATTATTGTCATTATTAGCACTGGGTATTTTCTAAGCCGGTTAATTAATAGCTAAACTCAGGGAGCCACTGGCTGTTCTCTGGACTTCCCTGGATCAACCAGGGATGTGGCAGAAATTACAGCAAGTCTCTGCCTCAATTTGAGCAGCAGCATCGTGCTACACACACACACAAGCATCCAGATTGAATTAGAGGAGGTGGAAATGCCCAGCCCTGCAGAGCAGATGTGACCAAATGGAAAATGGACACAATTAAACTTGTGGCTACATGCAATTTTGTCCATGACTTGGGGCGGAAGCACGAGCAATGAGCAACACACTGGCAATAACGGAGGCTCTTCTCATGGAAGTTTACATTGCAGCAGGTAGGCATTGCCATTTTTTTTAACCAAATTTTAAACATTTGGAAATGTTGGACATTTTTCCAAATGTTACCATTTTTATCTTGGAAAAAAAATAAAAATGTTGTCCAATATTAAAACATCTAGAGGAGCTGAAGGAAAAATTCCGGGGTGAAGTAAGTCTCTGAGTTCCTGCTAACACTGTTCCTGTCACCTGGTCTCAGATAAACAGAAAAAGATGGATGGATGGTTGTTGTCAATCATATCTTAGAGATGAATTAAAAATATAAAGAAATTGCACAAAGTGCTGTGAATGGCAATATCTCCATCTAGTGACTACCCTGTGTGGTACAATTTACAACAAGGCGAGGCAGTGAAAAATCGTTCTAAGCCTTAGTGAGCTAGTGAACGACAATGACCCAAAATGTGACGTTTTATTGTATTGTTGTTGCAGTGAAATTGAAACACGTTTTCCCCAAAACCAAGGAATAAACATAGCAAAATAATATAAAAGCAGGCCTGGCAAGCGCCACACTGATATGCCATCTTTCATAGCTCTGCCATAAAACATTAAAAAGAAAGTAAGCAATGACAAAGCACACTTGAAGCAAATATGTTAGTGTCGGGCTCATCAGCAAATTCACAAGAGTGCACCGTTATATGTCATGCTAACAAAAGTCAAAGGCAGGCACGTGGCTGGCGCTGGATCATGAGGTCAATGGCCAATCAATATTAGACAATAAAACAATCATTGTACCGTCAAAGCTACCAAGAAGACTCTAGAAGACTGTCACAAGGCCGAAAATTAAAACTTTCAAACTGACTCGCATTTCTCCATCAGTGTCAGCAGTGGGCCAATCGATATTATAATAGATCCATGGGGCCAATGGCCATGTCTTAAGTTAAGTGGGAAGTATTGGGGGCGGGGCTTCAATTATAAAACACCTGTGCACTTCCTGTTCCCTCTCTCTCACGCTCTGTTGCCTTGGTGTTCAGGGTCGTCCAGGCTGGTGGAGAACGAGTCGGCCCGCAGAAAGACTGGGGCACACTGGGGATCTAATACCAGACCAGTCGTGCCAGCTGTTAAACTGCAGAGCTTCCCCTTGCCGACCAAAAGCCTGGACCCTCAACCCAACTGGACCCCATTTGACTTACCCGCTCCTCCCCAATAGATTTTACCTTTTTTTTACAACCTTCTATAACCTTTTTTTTTTTTAGCTCATCACGGAACTTGTCCATCATGTGGCTTGGAACATCTTATGTAAAATTCTGTTTTCCTGGACCTCTTTGTTAGTCTTCTAGAAGTGGGTCAATACATTGTACATTGCGTAGGCCTATACAGTATAAACTATACTACAGAAAATGCAATCCGAATACAGTTCGGGTTGGGCGGCACGGTAGCGCAGCGGTTAGCGCTCTCGCTTCACAACTCCACTTTCTGTGTGGAGTTTGCATGTTCTCCCCTGCGTAGGTGTACTCCGGGTTCCCCTACCACTAAAAACATGTACAATAGGATGAATGATGTGTGACTGAATGTATGATGGTGGTCAGAGGGACCGTTGGCGCAGTTGCAACAGCGCTTCGTCTGTCTCCCCCAGGGGAAACTGAATCGACTTGAGTGAATGTAAAATGCTCTAAAGCGCTTTGTCACCATGTCTGTGAAAGGCGCTATATAAATAAAGATCTTCTCTGTGATGTCCCAACGCTTGCCCATCGTCCCTGTAATAGTGGTTGGGCACAGACTCCCTCCTCTTCCTTTTATGATTAATGTCCAGGGAGACAGGTCAGACAGATCACAATGGTGATCATACGCCTGCACCAGAAGCTGAACAATTAACAATAGAATGGAATATATGATCCATTAGATACCATTGTAAGTACTCCAGCAAAGACCTTTCAAGTGGGATTCTAGTAACGGATGTAAGTGATCACCAACCTGTTTTTGTTTGTATAACCTAAAAAATAGGAAAACTAAAGATGAAAAAACTCATGTCACTAAATTTATCAGATTGGTAAATAATAACGCGCTAGACGCCTTTAAAGTCGGCTTAGCAGAAAAAAAATGGAAATGTCTCTTGGAAGAAACCAATGTAGATGCAGCTTATAATATCTTCTTAGAACTTTCATGACCCTCTATGACCTGCACTGCCCTAAAATAGAAAGCAATTGTAAAAAGAAAAAGATAATGAGTCCCTGGATGACTACGGGCTTAGCAAATGCATGTAAGAAAAATAATTCACTATACAAAGTCTTTTTTAACAAAAAGAACAAGTGAATCTGAAAATAAGTACAAAAGATACGAAAACAAACTTACTAACATAATAAGAAACTGCAAAAAAATATATATATGTATTATAGTGCACTACTCGAAAAAAATAAAACAAACACTAAAGCGTTCTGGTGTACTATAAATGATGTACTTTGAAGGACTCCAAAAGGAAATGTACTACCACAGAGCTTTATTTAAAATGGTCAGAAAATTTAAAATTCTCATGAAATTGTGAGTGAGTTCAATAAGTACTTCATAAGCATAGGACCTAAATTTTCCTCCTCAATAACTCCACCATGCACAAATTATAATTATGACTGTGTCCAGGAAAACCCAAATACAATGTTTCTTATGCCAACAACAGGACAGGAAATAACTGATATAATTAGAAATTCCATAAATAAAAAATCCTTGGACTGTGACGAGGTAGATGTGAGTATTGTTAAACAGGTCATCGATCACATCGTCATACCGTTATCTCATATTTTTTATTTGTCTTTCAAAACTGGTAAATTTCCAGACTCAATGAAAATGGCTAAAGATATTCCTATCTATAAAAATGGTGACAAAACTAAATTCTGTAACTACAGACCCATCTCAATACTACCTCAATTCTCAAAAATATTAGAAAAGCTCTATACAACTCGACTAGACACATTTATAGATAAATACAATATGTCAATATAAAAACAGTCAATATGGCTTTCGCAAAAGCAGATCTCCCGCTTTCACGTTAATGGAACTCATAGAGGAAATCACAAATCATTTAAACAAAAACAACTATTCAATGGGTATTTTCATCAATCTTAAAAAGGCTTTCGACACTATGGATCACAATATACTCATGAACAAACTACAAAAATATGGAATAAGAGGTATTGCTTTCAACTGGATTGAATCCTACTTAACAAACCGTACACAGTATGTTCAAATGGGGCAATGCAGATCCATGTGTGATACCCTAGTGTGTGGTGTCCCCCAGGGATCGGTGCTGGGACCTAAACTATTTTTATTATATATCAATGATTTGTACTTGGTTTCTAAGAAGCTTAAACGGGTCCTTTTTGCAGATGATACAACAATCATACTCTCAGGTGTAGACCTACAGCAAATAGTGATCGAGAATCCAGAAGAAATTGATAAATTGAAAGATTGGTTCTGCGTAAAGAAATTGTCTCTAAACATTACAAAAAACAAAGCAAAGTTCTTTGGAAATCGTGTAATGAATGTACAATTAATTATCAGTTAAAATTGGCAACAAAACAATTAAAAGAGTCTGAATGTATGAACATACATTTCTTGGTGTTACACTCAATCATAAAATCAGCTGGAAACTTCACATCACAAAAATTAAAACTAAAGTTGCAAAGATTTCAGCCCTAATGAATAAATCTAAATATATTAACAACAAAGCTCTACTGTTCACTTATCCTTCCCCATTTAACATATTGTGTAGAGATCTGGGGAAATGCGTATAAAAGTAATCTTGACCCATTGTTTAAAGTACAAAAAAAAAGGCAATAAGAATAATCCATTTAGCTGGATACCGTGAACACACAAATGCATTATCCTTTAAATCAAAAACAATGAAATTTGAGGGCCTTAATGAATTTAAGATGGCTCAAATCATGTTCTGTCATGGTCCTGTGTTGCCACTCCTCCCCTCCCTCCTGTTTTGTGTTTTGTCTGTCTCCTCCCCTGGGCGGAGCCATCAGATCTGCCACCTGTTACTCACACACCTGCATCCAATCCACTGCTCGTTACCTGCACTTGAAGACCACCAGTTTCTCCACCGCTTCTTGCCAGTTCGTTTTCTCTTCTACAGTCCGTAGACGCTTCTTGGCTCTGTCTTGTAACCGGTTGGATTCTTGACTCCGTTTGTTTTTGCCTGCCTACCTGCCTTTTGGTCTGCTATTCCTTATTTTGCTGTAAATAAATACTTGTAACCATTCACCAGCTGTGTTCTGCTTTTGGGTCCAACTTCACCCGTGACAGAACGAACTGGCCAATATGGACCCAGCAGACACGGACCCAGTAGTTCCAGCCCTCGCAAATTTTGGACAACACCAGCTAACTCTGTGTAGCCTACGGAAGAGTCAGCAAGCCATCAACGAACTAATTGCTACGGTCAGCACCAGGCTTAAGATGGTAACCTCCAACCCGGCTCCAACTATTGCTGCTCCTGTGGTTGGAAACTCACAGGACCTAGCTGCTCCACCTCAACGCTCACCTATCCCCCAAACCTCTCCTGTTCCCGTTTCGGTCCCTGGGCCACTGTCGGACCCCAACCTCTGTTTGAGGTGGGCCCCTTCTGTCCCGGAGCCACTGCTGGACTCTGTTCTCCTCCTGTCCAGGGGCCGCCTTTAGACCGAGACCCACATCCGACGTGGGCTCTTCTAGCTCCTGCTCCAAGTACCTCCAAGTCGCGATCATTTCCTTCCCTTACCCTTGGACCCTTGCTGCCTCTGCCAGAGCTCCCAACCCTGCCTCTGCTGAAGCTTCCAGACCCGCTACAGTCATCTTGGGAGCCTTCTGTGCCTTCAACAGGCACACCACATGCGCCTCTGCCCGGCCCGCCTCTGTCTGCGGGCTCTCCCGGTTCGCCTCAATGTCCACTGTTGAGCAGATGGCTGCCAGTAAACACTTTTACTGTGTCAGTTTGCATTTTCAACTGAGAAAAAAAATCCTGACGATTCCTGAATAAAGTATGTGAAATGGATGTACAAGAAGAAGAGGGGTTTGAAGAAGCACGTCTTAGATGAAGTGGAGCAGTAAAATTAGATAACTTTTTCTTTCTTTGATCCACCTTTCCTTTAATACTCACCACATATCATTACACATATTTCAAAATGAACAAAACAAAAATAAAATAATGAATAACATACTATGGAAGGAAAAGTTGTTTTCAAAATCATAGCTGGAATTTTCACATTCACGTTTGAGCCATTGAGGAACAAGACAAATACGTGCAGTTTGGTCAGTGCTCAAATATGACGGGGTCTATTTCTCATTCATAATGTAATAAATGAATTGCAAATAGCCCCACTCTGACCTTGTTGCTGATGTCAATATGTATTGTTACCCTGGCCTATTTTAATTTAATGTTTCTGATAATTCCACGCTGTTGTGATGCATTTCCTTAAAATGAATCTTAAAAGTTTATACAAAAGTGCTATAACTAAATACAAAAGACCAATGAGAGCTGGATTAGCTAGAGCATGTGTAAGAAAACAATTAGGGGTTGCTAACACACAATCATAAACCTAAACATGAAAAATGTTTAACATTCTTAGCAAATTAAGTGGAACCGTTTGTATGTCAATAAAAAAGACAATATAGGATGAAATGCAAACCAATGCTTTAGTATTCAGAGCGAGATACTGTTCTCCACTGTTTTGGGATCTAAATATGGGTATGCTAGCCTGATTTCTGAACTCTTGTTTCTTTGGCCAATAGTCTCGTGCAAGTCTTCGAGCTCTCTCTGGAATTCCTTGATCGCATTTGAAGGGGCATCTTCACAGAAATTTTCATTTGGATACTGGCCCAGGGCGACCTGAAAGGACAAGGTGCATGTACAAATGTTAGAACAAAGAGGTACAATAAGAAAAAGAGGAGTCGCAAATGTTAACCTACAAAGTCTGATGACTGCGCGCTGAGTAAATACAACACAGCCATTCCATGCACAGTAACATTGACATCGGGAAGTGTCTTCAGCAGGGTTTCTTCAGTCGCTGTGCCCTTCCTGGTTGGAGGAGGTTGTTGTAAGGAAATAGGAGTGTTGGGCATCCAGCCGCCATAGTCAAACTAAAATGAAATAAAAGGCTGTTAAATATGCATAATTCACTGCACCCAAATCTAATCTAGATACAAGATCATGCGATTCCCAAAATGTAAAGTTTAGTCCAGTGGTCGCAAGGTAATCAGAGCTCACCTGTGCATTGCTAACCGCCGCGTGCTGACACGAACAGGTGAATATGACCATGGTGACAAACTTGACCAATTCATCCTTCTTGAGAAAGCGTTGAGGGAAGCCTAGTGAAAAATTAACAGTGCTTCAAAGATGAGTGGACAAATGATTATGTTGTCATCTCATTGAACTAACCCATGCCCACTTGGGAAAGAAGCCCACGTTCACAGATGTCCTGGATCCACTTCTGCAGTTCAGTGTCTTGTTGAACATCATTGTCATGTTCATAGTAACAGCTCAGCACTTCATTAACAAACCTTCAAAGGCACAGTCAAGCACTTAACATAAAAAAACATTGTATTTAATACTGTTAGGTTCTGGAGCACAGTCGAACCAAACTCCAAATTCAAAGTGATAACTTGCTTTAGAAGATACAAAGGCTTGTGTGAGGCCTTTACACACAGTTTAAGGTCATGCTGGAGTTTTTGGAGCCTGAATTGAGTCGCTGCATTGGCTCCCCGTGTGTTTCAGGATCGATTTTAAAGTTCTTTTAATGGTTTTTAAATGTCTTAATGGTCTTGGTCCTTCTTATCTTTCAGAACTGCTTTTACCTTATGAACCTTCACGATCCCTGCACTCCTCCGGCAGGGGTTTCCTAGTTATTCCTAAAGTCAAGAAAGACTCACGGTGAGGCGTCTTTCCAATATTATGGCCCTCGCCTCTGGAACGACCTGCTGGAGGAGCTCAGGACCGCAGAGAACGTTCATGTTTTTAAGAGCAGGCTCAAGACCCACCTTTTTAGCTTAGCTTTTAACTAACATCTATTTATTTAGTCCTAATGATATATTTTGTGTGTGGGTGTGTGTGTGTGTGTGTGTGTGTGTGTGTGTGTGTGTGCGCGCGCGCGCGCGCGCGCACCTGTTTGTCTGTTTATCTGTAAAGCACTTTGTGATACCTTTCGGTATGAAAAGCGCTTTATAAATAAAGTTTGATTTGTTTGATGATTTGAATAACACTCAACATTTTCCTTCCTTAAGACCAGGAAGACCTCAGAATGACAAAAAAAACACACATACCTGTGTATTATGTCCCAAAGCTTGAGTCCATCGTCCCTGTAGTAGTAGTTGGGCACAGACTCCAATCCTCTCTCTTTAATGTCCTCTGGGAGACAGAGGGAACTGTAGGTCAGAGAGGTTAGGGATCTCTGCATGATGGTGATCATACCGTCTCCACCAGAGGATGCATACTAGAAAAGGTTTGCATAAGGAAATTGAATGGTAGGGTGTTTAAGTGGACATATCATGCATAGGGCTTAAAAAGAGACTTAAAAACATTATTTTGGGTGCCTCAGCATTGATATTTTACATTTAACAATGAAATTCCGGCTTTAGAGCTGGTGAAGACTTTGACTAAGGCTCCTCCTGCAGGCAGCTGTAAGAACAACTTATTAAAAAACAAACTTTCAATTTACGGCGTGGTTTACAGCCTCAGCACAGTGTGATCAACACATTTTAAGGGGAAGAATGGCTCAGACCCAATATGATGTTGGATTATCAGCTTTAATAATGTGAAGGACAGTTTTTCGGTTTAAATAATAACACAATTGTATCCAGGAAGTAGAGAACGAAGTGCTGACACGGTAGAAGAAGAAACAGCTAAATAAAACAGCTTTGCTCGAGAATTATTAAAAACTATGTGAATGTAGTGAAACACTACTCCAGGTTTGACTTTGATGATGGAACAAGGTTATAAAGCTGACTGAAAAAAGTAGTTTTTGCATGATATGTCCACGTTAATGTACTTATTAAAAATGTACCTTGGTAAAAACTCCATCTGGTGATATCAGTGTTTGTCTGGCCAACAAGTTGATTTGTAGAGTATATCGAGTGTGTGGAATAAGTAGCTAGAGAAAAATATAATTTATTATAACCAAGCAACAGAACAGCAAGTGTCCTTGTTGTTGCTTCGTCATGAAAAAACATACTGTGTATTACACTTCAACAAAACAATGTTACCTTGAATAGAGGGTGCACTTTTGGGACGTTCCTCAGTAAAGATACAGTGAAGACTTCAGCCAGCAGGTGAGTGCGCAGTAGATGAACATTCAGCTCATGTTCATTAAAATCTGCACTTCTCACAAAGGTCTTGGCCAACAACCAGTCATACTTTGCATCAGTGGGAAAAAAGATGGGGTTGTCCTCAGCTGGAGTCTGTTTGAGCTACAAATATAAGTTTATTTTAAGGTAACAATGTAATTTGAAATGAAAGTATATTGTCTAAACAAACAAATTGAGCAAATATATGAATCCCTTATACCTGAATGGCTATTGGTTTCAGCTCATTCTCAGGCGTTTTGTGGAGGAGGACAAGAGGAGCTGCCAGGTACTGCCTTTTGTCATTGATGATATTGGTCCTCACTCCATCCAAATTCTTGTAGTCACAAAGGAAAATATTTCCTTTCTGCAAATGTATATTAAATGTGTGAAATTATGAAAGACTTGCTAAAAATGCAAACTAGAAAAACTACAAATTGTTTACGTTAGAATAAACGTTGCCCTTGTGTTTTAGTTTCTGTTAATTGATCTTTACCCAGTTATCTATATTCAGAGTATGTGAGGCACAAGCCTACCTTCATCTCTTTCACCAGACTTGCACCACCATGGAGGAAGACCATTTCATCAGTGACAGGGAAGTTGCGGGGAAGAGAGGTGCAGCGTCGGATCAACATTGGATTAACTCCATTCAGAAACTGGTAGCCAAAGAAAGCATCCTCCTCCCAGTGCTGCTGTACATAGCCTGGAATATCATTTACTGCCATTACTTAAACAATACATGCAGACTTCTTTCGGTTATAATGCTTGTTCATCTTCCCTGCCTTTGGTTGAAAATTAAATAAAAACTCTTTATGCTAATACATTAGTCCAATATAGCACTTTAATATGCCTTGGTTTACATTGTATTGTTAATTTACTTCACACTTTGCTGTAAAGCACAGGGGCAGCCGCAAGGAAGTATAAGTGTTAGACTTTAATAGCTTTGCTGCCAATACTCCCTTTGAGACAATGGCTGTATATCTACTACAGACTGTGCTCTAAGATATCAACATGCAGTTTTTATCACTTTACATTAGGAACAGTTCAAACTGTTACTGTTAGGATTAGTTGTAACACCTGTGGAGTGACAGAATGATACCTGCTGCAGGAGATTTGTGACTATGGAATATTTTATCTATTGCCTCAAAACTTGGCCAGTTCTGCTTGCAATCCTTCAAATACGTCAGCTTGATTTCTGCAAGGCTGAAAAGACACTAGATATCGTTGGTTCATTATGAAAAAAAAACAAAAAAAAACACAGCGACTCACCCTACAGCAGCAGTTAAATCAAACTGCATAGCCTTTGTGAAGGAGAACCGAACTTCGCAGGGCAGTGAGCAGGCATCGTCTGCTTTCAAGCAGTGAGGCAAGCCTTCTTTGTATACTTCCCAACTGCAAAACAGATGATGAGGGCTGGCACTTTGAGTTAATAAAGCATTAACTCAAAGTGCTGCAGAGTACGAAGTAGACCATAGCCTTTTTTCTTTATGTGACACAGTTTCAAGGAGAGATGTGGATGTGGACAGGATTTTAGAAATATGCCAGAAACAATAATGTGTTCACTATTTGCCAAGAGGGCAGTGTTCCTGTTTGTGCACTGTTATAGAATTACTATTAGTTATTTTTTTCGTTCTTCTTTTACATCTATCTTATTATAATCCATAGAAAAAATTACCGGTGCTTAAAAGTCAAATATGCTTCCAATGATGCAGAGCGTTACTTACCAGTATATCTTTTTCCTAGATCTTAACTCAGTCTCTCGTCTGTATTTAGCCAGGAGATTGTGCTCATCAAGATCCTTCAAACCTTTAAAAGAGGAAAGTGAGGAGAAGGTACATTTCATGCAAATATATACAAATAATACCCCGATTTCAACTGATTATGTTTTGCTAAGTCACAAGATCCGGTCTTTAATCATCCATTAATCTTTGTCAATTAGAGCACAACAGCAAAATATTCAACAAGTCAGGTTTGACGAGAGGCGCCAATCACATAGACATGTTTTTTGAGATATTTTTCACCAATAAAAACACCTGTTGCTTAAAAATGTAGCTCCTCTCACCACATACCTGTCCCCTCTCTGAAGCGGTAAGTGTCATCATCCACTATCCATGTGTAGACAGGAAATGTAGACGTTTTCCCCTCTGGGCACGTCACTTGCACTTTACGCACAAACCAGGGGTCCCAGGGAATGTCCTGCTTCTCAAGTTCAACCAGCACCAGCTTTCCAATGGAACTCGGACAGGTCAGAGTGAATGTGAGCTCCTGAAGGCAGAAAAGGTTTGGGAAAATTGAGATGTAAGGTTCCCGAACAGAAATCAGTCTTACCTTTCCGTGGAGGAAGGACAGGAGTCCGCCAATCCTGGTATGCTTAGTCTCTCCGTCTTCACCCACAAGTCTGACGGAGACATGGCTCCAGGTAGTGTTGAACGTAAATATTTTTCCTATGTACACTTTATTCTCCATTACAACAAACAAAACAACAACAAACAAGAGAATTATTTTTTAACTTTCCAATCGAAATGTTGAAAATATAATCTGATAACTAAATTGTATTCAATTTTAAATGATATATATGTAGAGAGAGAACAAACAAAAATGTGACTCAGAAACACTCATTTTCATTTAAAGACACCCAATTGTAGGCGTGTCCAAAATCCCTCCAGAAAAACAGGAAGAGATGAAACTTGTGAAAGAAATGCAGCTTTTTCTTTCACATGTTTTATGAAACCATCATACGTATATATACAAAAATAATAATTAAAAAAAAAGTGTTCATTACCTTGGTGCAAATGTGTATTTTAGGTTGTGCCAACAGTAAAAGCAGTGATAATAGACAAACTTGACATCAATTTAATTTGTTGTTAATTTTAGATTGCATAATTTCAAGAGGAAATGCACTTGAAATCCTGACAATTCTGACAAAAAAAAAAGTGTGCCTTGCCTTGAGATACAGCAATTGTCTTTCACTGATTGACTTTGAATGTTGCAAAATGTGACACGGAACCAGAACTGAAACTGAAATGCATTTGTAAATGTACTGTTCATTGTCTTACAAATGCACGATCACTGTGATGAAGTGGGTCCGGGGTTTAGTCTTGTTATTTACTTCTTGTTTCCTGAGGTGACATTGGTTTTCTCACTGTGCTGTTCAGACCTTCTGCTCTTAAAAGGTTAGTTAGGAAAATCTGTACTGTACTATTTGAGATTTTTTTCTTTCTTTTCCCCCCCCCAAGTTTTAAGAATAAAAACTATCATTATTTTACCTGTGTTATTGTCATTGTCTACTAACTGAGGAATGTGTTTTGCACAATCCATGGCCGTGTACATAAACACAAAAAACAAATTGAAATGGAAGTGGACATTTGGACCGACCTTGCACTTTATCTGATTGAGTAACACATCCCCTGCTCTAATTTTGTATATATATTTTTTAAATCAAGCATGCCCTGCCACTCTGGTGTTGGTTCTCACACATTTTCACATTAAAAGCCTGTTTGCTGTCCACTCCAGCTGTGTCCATATTTACAGTATATAAAACTGCCCAGTCAAGATGTGAAAGATGGCTTTAGCAACTGTCAGAAACTGCAATAAAACACGGGCAAACAACTGGTGTTTATTGTTAGAAAACGTACAGAAATGGAAAGTTATTATTGGAATACAATTATTTACACGTCTTTCTCTTAAGTGTGCTTTAGTTTGACACATACAGTAATTCAGTCAAACCAAACCAAACTTTCTCTGTGATTTCAAAAGAATTTACAAACATGATTCAGATCTGAGGTGAAGGAACAGTGAGCAGTCCGGTGGGCTTCAACTTGTTAATCCCTCCATCCAGGATACAAACGCGAGGAAAATTAACTTTGACCAGGTGGGCTGCGAACTGGAGAGAAACAATATAGATATTTGAAACTACACTTATATTTTCTAATCTAGTAAAACATTCTTTCACATGTTGTTTATTATGATTCTATTTTTTGGGCCAGTTTGTTATACAAAAGAATGTGTGTAAACTTAGTACATCAATGTTTATGATATATTTGTTTGAAAAATGAATGAATTAACTGATTACCTTATAATTAAATCTGTAAAATAAAATAAAATCACCTTGTTTTTTGGGTTAAAAGCTCAATAAGGATGTATTCACACTTAATACACAGAATGGTGGATTTCCTGGTAAAGGTGCTTGCAATTACGTCTTTAGAATGAAATGTTGTGGCCAGAGTGTGACAAACAAATAACAAATAGATTATTGAGTATACTGGATGATTTCTTTGTTTTCAGGGTTTTGTAATTAATAAACCCTTGTTGTTTTCTGGCACATATGTGTGTACAACAGTAAGAAATACTGTACACAAAAGATCTGAATGTCTTCTCACCATTGTTGCACTCTTTATGGCGTGACTGATGACCACAATCACTCGCCCCCTATAGTTCTGCAGGACTCCTGACGTGGGACATTGCACCAGCTCCCCGTCCGGACTAAACACTGAGCTGAATGGGACATTAATGCTGCCCGAAATGTGGCCTCTGCTGAAACTGCACGCATTGGGGTTAAGGGTGAACAACTGGAAAAGATATACTCTACAATAGACAATGTTTACAAATGAGATGGACTTGAGGAGACACATATTAACATTAAATATTAAACATTAGAGCCAATAAAACACCTATATATGTGTGTATTAGCAGTCAGAAACACGGTGTGTATTTTCCCTTTCATTTTCATCTCAAGCACTGTGGCCCATATAAGGAAGCAAAAACTTACTATTAAGCAATGCCAGTCTAGTGATTAACCATAAAGAGTCTTTAGGCTTCAGACTTCTTACATCATAAGTAAATCATCTGACACAACTGTGCACTATGTCTACCACTGCTGAGAAATAGGCCCATGTGATAAGAAAAATGTGTCCTCCATACATCATTGCGCCAGCGAAACCTGTTCGGGTTTCCCTGGGGCGCCCGCAACGCAGCACCCAGACACATTTTTCCCATGAGCACTGACTATAGGCCCATCCCTAGAAGAGTATGATCAAAAAACAATAAAACAATAAAATAAAAAAATTACTGTCATAAATACATGAAACAGAGTTTGGTTGTGACGTTCAAAATGGTCAGATGATGAACATTTCAGGTGTGACTGAGCACTTTGGCTCATAACTGAACTTATTCCCCCATCGTCACATGGTGTTCGGCAGCATTAGAGAGTTACATCATGATTTGATTGACATCAGTAGTAAGGATACTCCTCCACACTGCGGATGTCCACAGAGATGATTTTGGGTTTGCCCGTCTTTGTCCTCTTGCTTGGTGCGGCCACAGACAGCTCACACAGTTCAATCAGGTCCTCCGCAGAGATTCTGGGAGACACCTCAGCTTTCAGCTCACTCAGGGACAGGGGCTCTCGACACTGCAGCACAGCACACACAACAGTAATTTACATACAATAGATCAAGATTAATTGATCAAGGTGACAAATAACATCAGGCTTAATACAGATGCAGGCAAGGTCACGGTTTTAGTTCTGCTGGACCTTAGCGCTGCATTTGACACAGTGGACCACGGGATCTTACTAGAGGTTAAAAACCTGGGTGGGAATGTCTGGAAAGGCTCTTTAGTGGTTCATATCCTAACTTAAGGGCCAAACATACTATGTCACAATTGGAAAATGTGTCACTGACCAAATAGCATTAACCTGTGGGGTACCGCAGGGGTTGATTCTGGGGCCCCTCTTGTTCAATTTGTACATGCTTCCATTAGGTCAAATAATATGCAGCAACAATGTGTCCTATCACAATTACGCAGTCCATACTCAGATCGACTCGTCACTGACGGCAGGTGGCCTGTAGATACACTGTCATTGTATCAAACAGATCAGTTTGTGGATGCAAAAAAACATCCTCCAATTTAATAGAGATCATTGTCTTTATTGCCCACAAAAACCAAGAGAAGTTGTTATTGGTCATCTTGAAGCTCTTTCACTAGAACAAAGTTAAGAACAAAAGTTAGAAATGCACATCGAGTTGTACTTTGTGCAGTACAAATAATCTTGCCTTGCCTAGAAAGCTTGTCCTAATAGTATAATGAATATCAACTTTTGTGATGAAAGTCAAAAGCTGCCTCGTCGCAAATTTCTTCTTTCAATTTTTTCTACAATTTAAACTATACATGTATTTGATCAATCAGACACATACTATATAGAGCACAATTTGATTTTAGCCATGATCGTAGCTGAGCAGCCTGGCTTGCCATCTGACTTACCCCATGTATTCCATCTAGAGTAAGACTAGGCAAGGTAAGGTAACTTTATTTATACTGTGCATTTCGTACACAAGCTAACTCAATGGACCAAGACAGTTTGACAGTTTGCTACTGCTCCGTAGAGATTTTTGTTAGCTCAATACTGTGCTTCTGTTTTTGTGGTGATGGGCTTCTCAAAAACCTTTTTTTCGGTAGGGGATGTGGATTCAGAAATAATCTGCTGGTGCCTCCACTTGTACAGAAGAAAAGGAAGAGTCATAAATTTCTGTGAATGGTTTACTCTGTCACTGTTAGTTTCACCCTTAAATCCTTTTTTTATGGAAAAATCAAAAGCAACTAGCCAGGCTACCATCCATGCAGCATTTACTAAATAACTCTATAAAATGTATATTTTAAATCACACCATTTTAAGGTTCCAACTGGGAAATAATAATATTGCACATGGGAGTATGTACTATCGCAATATTTGCTATTACACCTACCAATTCAGTCTTAGTCAGGTCTTGGTATTCAGAGAAGTAGGACACAGTTTTTCCAAAGCCGTTATCACCAGCGGGTTTGGGCGGCTGAGCGTGTTGTCTGTATGTGGCGCTTTTTGGAGTCCAACAGAAGAGACTGATGGACTCGCGGACACACCTCTCAATGTCGATCTCTACGCCACAAAAACCATAACATTATCACCTCGCGACTCCTGAGAAGGCGGCGCAATTTTGTTCTTTACCCGGCAGGTCCGAGAACAGTAGGATGCACTCATTGAAGCCATTGGCCAAGAGGCGGTCTCGTAGCTGCTGCAGGATGGCCACACCAATACAGAAGGGGAATGAGGAGTTACCCAGGAGCAGAGTGTCCCACAGGTGAAAGATCTTGTGCAGCGGAAATACATCTAGACAGAGAGGAGAGGGAACGCAAGTTATAAAAGTGTAGATTGTGTAAATCAGTGTTTTTGAGACAAAGCACACTTTTTTTCATTGAAAAAAATCACGAGGCACAACACCAGCAGAAAATTAAAAAAAATTAACTCTGTAGCCTATATTCACAATAAAAAGTGTCTTGAATAGAAACGCCGTATAGTCTTGCTAGCCACAATGCCTCTGTCACCGCCACCTGTCGCATCCATACATACCTTATTCTCTTGTCTCAAAGAAATTAGCTTCCTGATATGGAATAATATTACATGGTTACTCTGCTGATCACTAGACAGCACAGACACTCGACAATGGCACTTTATTTGCGGATAATAATTAATTTGTTTTCAAAAAATATTTTTTAAACCAGCTAGGTGAAATTGGATAATTTCCAAAGGCACACCAGACAATATCAGTGGTTGAAAAACACTGGTGTAAATTATATGCAACGGCCTAAAATCGCTAGATATTGTAGATACACATCACTGCAATGATTTGTGGTGTAAATGTTCTGATGTTGATACTTACGTGTGAACATAGTCAGGAACCAGGGAATGGCATAAAGCTGTGAAGAGTGATAAGAATAGTAAAAATGTTATTTACTATAGAGAGTAATACAGCAACAACACTGTGGAGACCGGGCAACGCGATGCAATTCAAAAGTTATTTAAGCATGGATGCTGCTGGTTATAACTGTCGGCAGCTCATTGGATAGTCCCTATGGCCGCCAGTGAAGACACACAATTCAACTCAATTTGCGCAGCAGCACAGAGCTACAGGCAGATTGGATTAGTGGAAAGTGGAAATGCCCAGCCCCGCAGAGCCGATGCGATTAGATTGAGGAAATGGTGAACACAATTAAACCCAGGACAGCTTACAATGTATTTATGTTTGTTGTACACTTACATATTTGCAGTATTTGTATTTTCAGTTTTATAATGAAAGCATTGAATTGTCAGTTTCTATTGGAACTTGGCAAACTATGTTACGTGTGCGTCAAATATTGTGATGATCCACAATATTTTTGGGCAAAGTCAGCTCTCAGTGGTTTCAGCGGCAACCGTTGCCAGTTCTCACATTGTTACCGGAATTTCTTCCCGGGGCTACCACAAAAACGTTCTGCTTCAATGATCATGTGATATCATTTGACATTTGACACATTTGGCTTGTTAAGTTGCGACTTTATTTATCCAGGCTTGGGACCAACACAGATAGATTTGGCGTGTGACCAGATGTGGCAAGATGATCATATAATTTATGAAGGGAAAGAAGCCTAAGGCACTCTTTATTCATCAAAATTATTAAAAGGCCTTTTACGATTTATTTTATATAGTGCCTTTATTTTTTCTTTAAAAAACTTTCTGTTTTACATGTCACATATTACTACTACCTTCTTATTATAATTATACATTTCTATTCCCACTCCTTACAAACTTTTGTGTGAGACAAATTCCATTTTTTTTTTCCTATAGGCTGGCGGTATTGTTAACTGTGAGTGAAATGCTAAAGAGACTTTACAAATCAGCAGAAATGCACCACAGGGACTAGACAAACGCATAAATAACACGACAACAGAAAAGCATACAAAGATGAAAGTATCTTCCTGTCAACATGCATTCTGTTGTTTACTTACGTCGGGGATGAACCCGATCTCATTCAGATGGTTGCTGAGTTCAGGGTCGTGGAAGGCAATCATCTGAGAGAAGACAGTCAAGTACTCTGAAGGAATATACAAACAATTATTGCAACCATTGTGTGCCCCAAGAAATACAGACACTTCTTTTCTGTTACCTTGGATGACGTGGGAGTTGTCCTTCAAGAAGAAATTGTACAAGTATTTTGGGATGAAGGCAGACATGCACGCGTAAGCAAGTGCTGTAGGGAGAGTTTGAACAGTCAAATAAAATCAGCAGAAAGGTGAGAAAGCAGAAAAGTGAGAAAAATACTATTGAATACATACCTTCATTGTTAAAATTCAGGTAAAGGAATGGGGCACAGAGTGAATCTAGACCTAAAAAAGAAAGAAATCTATTATAGTCTCTATACTTGTAACAAATGTTCTACAATAATTTGGTCCATCACTAAACAAGAAAAATTATTTCACACATTCAAACCAAGTGGTGTGTTTAACCTCTTACCACCTGCCTGAACCGAGCACATTTTGTCCAGTTCGGCTTTACCCAAATCTAGAAGCTTCTTGACTGGTGTTTATAGCCTCTAGGCCAGTGCCTCATTTTAAAGCTTAGACCGACAAAACTGATCTAAGCTGATCTTTTTCCTCGCGTTGTTGCCGTGTTGTCGTCACTTTTCTCACATTCTTTTCCATCTCATTTGGGTTTTTGTCACTTTTCTGTGCTCTTTTGTGGCTTTTATCTGTTGCGTTTTTGTTACTATTTTGACGCTTTTTCCAAGAAGATTTTTAGATTTGGGTAAAGTCGAACTGGAGAAAATGTGCTCTGTTAAGGCGGGGGTTAAGAGTATATGCATATGTCTACATAGCCCATAATTGTATTGCTAATGTTGAGTGTTGAGATAAAAAGCAAAATCACAGTAATATGGACATTATGAAATCTGCATCACACAAGATCCTACAAAACTGCAACGATTAAAAAAAAAAGACTCCTTTACTCAGGTCACATCATGAAATCAAAATCCCAAATGGTGTAGCACTACTGCCATCTAGTGTCTAAACCCAGTACTCGCACCCACAACTGTAGAGTAGAACTGACAAACGCCCCAGGGGAGACCGTAAAATCCCTACTCAAAAATAAAAACTTTATTTATAAAGCACTTTTCATACAAGGTTGTAACGCAAAGTGCTTTACAGATTAAAAGCAGTTCCCGCCCACCCAACCACCCACAGAAAGCCCCTCAGAAGAAACACTGGAGATTCTAAAAATGCAATATGCAAATAATAACATTTAAATAAGATAAATAAAAACAAATATAAAACTAACTAAGAACCAATATAATAAGCTAATTATAAAGATAAATAATAATAGAAATGACTGAATAAATAAATAAGGTGGGTCTTGAGCCTACTTTTAAAAACATGAACGTTCTCTGCGTTGTTTGGATCATTAAAATCCAAATTGTTCTTCTTCAGCAGGGGCCTCACCACCGCTCCTTTAAAGGCAGCAGGGAAGACCCCTGTCTGAAGAGAGCAATTCATGATGGTTAAAAGTTCATCTCTAAAAGATCCATAAAATTGTTGGGACCGGGTCTAAAAGACATGTGGTGGGCCTCACTGAGGAGAAAACTTTATCAAGCATCTCAGCCTTAACCTGGACAAAACTGTCCAGTGTTTCCTCTGAAGGCAGACACCCAGATGCGCTTAAAACCATATAATTTTGGGAGGATAAAATATTACATCTGATAGTGTCCACCTTCCCCAAAAAGTGGCCTGAAAAAGGCGTTGCAAAAGGAGTCAGAGACTTTAAAATGGGTTTTGTTATATTCCGGGTTGAATAAATGGTTGATCGTGGAAAATAGGATTTTCCTGACCCTGCCAGTACACGAGGTCAGGATGCGAGACCACCCAGGCTTTGAGCACCCGCCTGAACTTGATGTGGCCCTGAGGGGAAGACAGAAGCTCGTCGTACTGGTGGCAGCGTGGGATGTCGACCTCGATCTGGACAAAAACGCATGCGTAAACAATTTAAATTCCATAGGTTTAATGGAGTGTCAATCGGCATTTTATAGTTACCTGTCTATCTGTTGGAATGGGCGTGTCTTTGTCGATGCTCTCATATTTGGCCTGAATGTCGCCCTGTTTAGGAATGATTAATGAGTAGCTTGATCAAATAGTTATTACATAGGCGTTTTTGGTCCCCATTGTGTCGTTTACCTCGATGCCTAGCAAGGCGGCCCACGCAAGACCCCGGACAAGCGGCGGGATGTCCACTCTGGCCTCTTTCCACACCAAATTCTTCTTATAAGGATAGGCCTATAAAGCATGAGATTTCAATTAATTAAAAATTGAACAATCTAGACATAGCTGTAGTGACATTATCCATGGATTTCCCAGGAAGAATAAAATGAATACTTGTGGACTGACCTCTTGAGGACGTCAGAGAGAATGCCCAGATATTCAGGTATTACCAATTATTTTTTTCTTTTGTAAAAATATTACAGAACACATCTTTATTCCCCCCTGACTGTTTAACTTCTTAACCCCCACGTGAACCGAGCACATTTTCTCCAGTTTGACAATCTAAAAAAGCGTTAAAATAGCGACAAAAAAGGGGGTGAAAATGAAACAAAAAAGTGACAAAAAAGCAAAAAAAGAGCAACAAAAAACGTGCCAGCAAAGCAACAAAAAAGTGACAAAAACAAGTCAAAAAAGTGACAAAAAAGCAAAAAAAAAGCAAGAAAAAGTGACTAAAACTCAACGAAAAAACAATGAAAAAGCCAAAAATACAACTAAAAAGTGACACAAAAATGCAGTGTTTATTTTGTTGACAAAAATACATTAGTCAAAGTATAGTCTTCCTGACTAAGATTGGACTAAAACTAAATTAAAAGTTTTCATGAGACTAAAACTATGACTAAAATGTCCAGATATTTTCGTCGACTAAAATAAGATGAAATAAAAATGAAATGAAGAGACTAAAATCATCCAAACTTCTGAGCTTTGTTCATGTGGGAGAAGCTCCATAAAGCAGAGGACCCTGTTTAAATGTGATTATAATAAATATTATAAAAGCAAAGTTGCCTAAATTCGTCTTAAATTTAGTCGACTAAAACTAGACTAGAATTGAAGAGATTTAGTAAATTTGTTAGTACTATTTTTGACTAAATCTCGACTAAAATAAAATTTTATTTTTTTGTCAATAATCTAAGACTAAAACTAGATTAAAATATGTCAAAAACACAAAAGACACAAAAACACATAAAAAATGTGACCAAAAAATAATGCGTCGACGACGTGACAAAAAAGTTATCACCACTTTTATGGGTCTTATAGCTTTCAAATGAGACATTACACTGTTGCTCTCCAGTGGAGAAGCTGTTAGATTTGCGTAAAGCCTAACTGGAGACAATGCGCTCGGTTCAGGCGGGGGTGTTTCTCAAGTTGTGACACAGGAACCATTGGTGATATGCATGGCGGGCCTAAGTTGTGATGCATGTTCAGACCTGGAGCAGCCTGTCGAAGAGGATGATTCGGAGGAGCTGGTATTCTGTGTCCCTTTCGCGGATGATGAGCGGCAGTGTGACAGAGGAGGAGAGCTCGTTGCTGCTGTTGGACTGAGGTAGACTCGACTGCCTGCGCGCACAAATGATAGAGTACAGTAAATATAACAATGGCATCCTGCAATGAGGAGGAAACTACTTACTCATCTTCAAGTAGGGGATAATATGCTTCTCCAGCGACATCCTTCAATCTCTGTTAAAATATATTTATTTCATTTTGTTAAATCAACATTTACACACAGTTTACTATTTTATCAAGCAGGTGTTATATCTTCTTGTTGCTAAAAAAAATTGTGCCATGAAATAAATGTTCAAAAATGGTCTTGCAAAGGGTGTTTGTTCATGATAGTAAATAGATAAATTTCTAACTTGGACGTAACCAACTCATCTCAATCTAATTGACAGCGTTGGAATATTTCACTACAATGTGGACGACTGAGAGCTTAAACAAAACATAATTTGAGCAAAATAACTCAAAATTAATTAGGGAATTGGATCAACTTAAGTAAATTATCTATTTCTCTAGAGTAAGTTTCCTTTGCCGTTTGTATGAAAATATAGCGCAAATGTAGTGTTTTATCCATTACCAACCCAGAAGTAAGAGCGTGTATCAGCTGGATCGTACTGTAGTATATGCTGGTCTGCCTTGGTTGATTCACTAGCAAAGCTGTACAAAATGTAAACTTATATTTGTATGTATAAATATGTTCAGAAGGATGAAGGATGTGCGGAGGGTAATGTGAGAGCTAGACAATAACGCTTTAAATGGGCTGTCATTTTTATTTCATTTTCAACTTAACCAAGATGGGTGGGTTAGTCTTACATTTCTGAGTTGGCACAATGATAGTGTAACGGTTGTGTCGTCCAGCAAAAAGCTGCGGTCTCTCGCTTGTCCAAATGTCTCACCATCCTCCAAGACGAAACTTCAAACAAAATGAAATCAGACAGTCAGCCTCGCGCTTAACAACAGCGATAGGTTCATATGAGCGTCACGTACTTCGGCAGTGTACAGATTGGAGGCTTGGACAGAATAATGCCCTTATTGGTCAGTTCCTTCTCTAGGTCTCCTCCTGCCAAGCACCACAGATGGTAAACTTCATTGATGGCTCTTTCTGACAGGTAATCTTCATCATCATCTAACAAATGCGCACACACACACAAAGCACTATAAGAACATTTGGCCTTTTCAGGTTTTGGAATGCGAAGACAGTTGCCATTAGACAAAAGGTCAGACCTTTGCAAAGCTCGTTGATGTCTTCTGGGAGTTCTAAGTGAGCGCAGCGCAGAGATGAGGAAAACAAACTCACAGGCTTCTGAAAGGGCGAGTAGAGAAAGGAGATGCCAGAGAAAACAGGGTCTCCCAGCAACTCTGCAGGGGTCGGCCTAGAGAATAAGAAAACCCATATGTTATCTATGATATAAACTTCAGACGCTCCTTTAAAACATTTCTAATATACTGTTTTGTCATATAACATGGTCAAAAACCTACTTTATTCTGGGTTAGGGTTGGATTTATGATTACTTATAATGTCATGTTATAAATTAGTATCCCTGTTTATAAGTACCATAACTACTATCATTATCATCCTATAACCATGTGCTTTAAGGCTACGATACTGAATAACAGATCAACTTGGGGGCTTTACTGAAGTCTGTCTCCTTTTTCTAGCATATTGAAACATTATGCAGTCTGGTAAACCTTATAACATTTAAAATATTCCTGCATCTGGAAGAACACAAAGTGGAGTATGAATTTCATTTCACGGTTAACTAAGTAACACTGAGCACATTTACCTTTTGGATGGAAGAAAGGTCAGGCATTTCCTTAATAACTCCTGGACATTTTCAGGCTGGTCCTGTCAATAAAACATGGTTTGCATTGAATAAATACAACAATTTGTCTTATGTTTATTACAAGAAAGACTTTAAAATACCTTAATCTGATCAAGGCAACCGTGTTCCTCAGCAAGGACAGTAACAATGTCATCGATGCAACCTGCGGAAAGGAACACAGCTCGATCATCTTTTTACGCCATTTTAGACTCTACTTGTAAGAAATGCATTCATCTCACTCACCCAGGGTCAATATGAACTTAAGTCGCTCGCTTATTTCAATATTGTGCAGCAGTCGCCTTCCCTGTCATAGGATATTTGAATGAAAGTTACAAGAAAACATGCAATTGAAGCAGACAGTCAAGTTGTGGACATAATCATACATATTGTTTGGATTGCTTACAGCGCATAGTTCAAAAAGCAAAATCCCAAGTGACCACACATCTGATTTGGGACCGGAAGGTGGAGGCGTGTCTTCGTGGGAACGGTCGCTAGGGTGAAATGAACCCTGAGCGATGACCTCTGGAGCAAGGTATGATGGGTACCTGATGAATAAATAACCATTATTATAGTGATTCAAACTATGTGCAGAGAAGATGACATCATGAATACAAGTCTCAAATTCTAAGGTTTACAACAATCACAAATGTTAGTGAACTTAATTTTACCAGACAGATGATAAAAGGCCTTTTGGATACAGATAAAAGTTATAATATCCCTTAACCCGATATCTATGAAGAGAAATTAATTATAACGCATTCATGTTATGGTCTGTTGGTATTTTATGACCAGTAACAAAAAACATGTGTGAATGAAAATTTAACTCTAGAGTGGAACCAGTTTACCCGATGGGGAAATCCACATCTGCTCCATGATCAGTCATGTGATAGAGCCCAAACTTCGCAAGCTTGACGTTGCCCTAAATAGATAGCATGAATGTTAAGACATTTTGACAATCCTGTGTGTGTGCTGTAATGAAGATAGATGTACCTTGCAGTCCAGGAGCACATTGTGTCCACTGAGAGCTCTGTGCACCATGCCATGTTTGTTTATGAACTCCAGGCCTTCAAGGACTTCATAGGCAACCTGCAGCACCTTCTGTGCACTAAGGAAACAACAAGAGTTCATTATAGAGTTTAGGATTGAATGTTATGTTTGTGTCACTACTGGTACATAACCCACTATAATGTCACAATGCTTTTATGTGAACATTTCCCCCTCAGTATTTTACATTTTAAAATCTCCACTGCATTATTATTATTATTATTATTATGGAAAGTGCCTGGAATCCAGAAATCTTTGAGCTTTTGACGACGCAATCTCAAGCTCTACTCTACTCCACTTCCCCAAACCATAGTTTTAAGTTAAAAAACGATTCAACCTATTAAATCGATTATACTTGTAGCTTATTACCTTGCCGTTTCCCCTTGCTTTTGATAATCTCTCAAGCTGCTTTCATAATGCTCGCCAACAACTATTAGTCGCTCTGTTGAGAATAAATAACAAAGAACATTTATTGGTAAAAATGTAACACAAACAAAATGTGTGCCCTAAACCTACCCATCAGTTTATACCGGCTTTGAAATCTAGTAGATGACATCTGATCATTGCTTACCATGCTTTCCTCTGGAGATGTCCACATACTGACACAGCCTGGGGTGTGTGATGGTCTTGAGGATCTGAAAGCGTCCCAGGATTTTGATAGAGTTGGGAGTGAGGGGCAGACCGTTGCTTCCACAGACATCATGGGGTAGGGCTGAGGCGAAGAAGGTGAAAGCCCCCAGCTGCGCATCCTTGAGAGGCCGCATTCTACTTTCAACCCTGTAGTGTAAACAACAGGAGTCTGCCCTGAGTGAAGAGTGCTAGCTTTTACGATTTTCCATTGAATGATACATCAATATGTGAACACACACTGCTTTCGTTACGGATTAATAAGGGCTTTGGGTATTCGATGTGCAGATTAGCGTAACGCTGATACACAACACACAAATAAATACGCAATAATAATTAGCCATTGCATTGATGGTGTAATACGCACGTGCACATTTACTCACAGTTAAAACGAAGACTTTAGGGACATCTTAAAAGGGTTTTATGGAATTATGCATGTTTAATTTCCTGTGTGATGCGATGCGCGCGGAACAGCTGAGTGAACGTGACCAATGACGTAAATATCAAGCGACAACAGAAAGAAAAAAAAGACCCGAAGGTAACCGCGCTGTAGAACAAGTATCACCTTTTGAGATAAGTGTACATTCAATTTGTATATTTTTTTGGCGGATTTGTGAAATAAGAAAAAAGTAGAAACAATTGTAGACAGGCAATTGAAAGTACAGCTAACACACTCTGTGATGACGGATCAATAAATAACATGGATACTCACGCTAGCCGATAGCTGCCCAGAGCAACAACATCCATATTAGTTATACGTCTGCAGTGAGGGGCCTGTTTCTGCAGCTTTTGTGCCGTCTGTTCACTGCCGGTTTAGTGTGAAGTGTGAGGCAGCTGTCAGGTCCCGGTGAGGGGTTAAAGCGTGCGAGGTTGGTGCTGTGTCCATGTAAGTTTAAAGATTTTTGTGAATTCTGTTTGTATTGTAGCTCGACGAGCCACATTACCATCCTGGGAAAAACATTACACGAGCCTTGATCCCATTTTTAGCCATGATACACTATTGGCTATTTTACAGGGTCCTTTATAGATGGACCTGAGAACTAGCATTAGTGTGAGATAACTTTCTATTTAGGCTACTCTGAATGATGCAATGTGTTGCAAACCAATGCAAAACAAAATGCATATTTTCTCGCGTTTTGTGGTCAAATTTTAATACGTGTTGAGTATTGCTACTCAACATTGCTTTCACCCATCATCTTACAGTGCCAAGATTGCTGATGCTTTGTTCTAAAAACATAATATAAGTCCTATAGCGCTAAACCACATCCATGTCTTACACAAGTCAAGTGTTAATGCCATGAAATTAAACAATATTTCGATTGCGCTGCAGAATGCCAATGAAGACATTTAAACATGTAATAAACTTAAAATAATGTAACTTGGCTCTTCAAACTGCAACTGTTCCATGTATTTAACAATAGACAATTTTCATACAAAATATTTTTCTTTACCAGTTCTCAATATCATGGCTATTTTAAGCAAGGGCCAGTGGGTGTGTAATTGAATGCCCTTTTTATTATTATGTGTTGCTGACACTTGATTTTTGATACACTGTCAATGTATTTGTCAGTTCACTTCAGGAGTGTCTTATTACCCCATCCAATGGGTGGGACTAGATAATATCAACCAAAAAAAAGGATTTTTTTATTGTAAAAACTTAACCTCTGTACTTCCACATTTGACTGTGAAATCTAAAACCAATGATGTCATTATGTTCAAATTGTTGCGTGGATAATTCTTACTGTGCCTTTCCAAAGCACATCCAATCCAAACTTGATATTCCTTTATGTGGGTTGTGTCGCCTTCATTCGTGCTGCTTAAATCCATTGACTTTTTTAGAAAACAAAGCTTTGATCCTTGATTCAATCAAGTGCAGGGCTTTTGTGTTTCTAATTTCCTCGTTCACCACGTTTTGTTTTCATCTGAGGCCAGCTCTGTTGTTTTCTTGTGGCTCTTAGCAGCATGTCGAAGTCTTTTTATCCTCTATTCCTTAGCCTTGTAAATACCTTATTCATTTCTAATGGCAATTTTGCTAAAGTCGTTTTCTTTGTATTTTTCTGTAACATCCGCTTTACAAACTGTGTGACTATTACATACAATATTCTTCATGTCATGTGTTGTCCTCAAATAGATTATGATGTTGTAAAGTTGCCAATTGCACATGTTTTGTTCTGGCTGTTTATAAATAATCAAAATAAGCACTGTACTTGAGCAGCTCACTCACTAGTCACCGTTTGACAGCATTTATTATATGTCAATACTGACCCCTCTGAACCAAATGGGTAAAAAAAAAAAAAAAGCATTTGATTTATGTAATGCAAGTTCCCTAATGGGCTATCATGTTGTAAAGAAGTGACAGTGAAAATAACAGAGTTTAGTTTTTGTTGAGACTGACAAAGGACAACATCAGCCTGTGCTCTTTTGCGGGGTATGTTTTGTGGTTTGGACGAATCTCTGAGACTCATTTATTTGCTCACGTATTGCCTGGATGTGTTGTTTAGAATTATGTTGTTTTGTAGGTTTTTGGCTCGCTCACTGGTCAGGATGTCGGGGCACAATCCGTTGTTGAGACTGGAGCAGAGAGCGGCAGAGGCGGACCAGATCATTGAGTACCTTAAACAGCAAGTCCAGCTGCTAAAGGAGAAAACCAGTAAGATGCTGACATTTAAAAAAGAATATACACCACTTGGGCTGCACAATAGGGGACACAATTGCAATATTCGATAACTGTCTGAAATACAGTGATAATTAAATTAGTTTTACTATTTTAACACCGTTTTGCAAAAAATGTATCTTTATTCTATAATTGGTTCCATGCTGTATATCCTATGTTTTCAGTGGTCCAGGCCAGTGCCAGGGAAGAAAAGAAACTGATGGTGGAGAACGCCAGACTAAAGAGTGAGATTGAAGAACTTAAGAAAACTCTCCTAGAAAAAGAGAAGAAGAAGGGAGGTATGTCTTTGCTCATAAGTTTGCCTTTGTGTTGGTGTTGTTTTCTACATATTTTTTTGGTACTAATCAGAAAGGCATAGACAGCTCTTTTCATGCAAATTTCAGGAACTACATGCCTGTTTGTCAATGTACTTTAGGCCCATGTCAAGTTTTGGAAAATGTGCAATGTTCTTTAAGGCAGTGCTTCTCAATAATTTGACCCATCCTGGAGCTTGGTTGGGCTGTAAGACGGCTTGCAGCGGGTGCTAGAAAATGCCCTGTATTTTCAAGGTATGCTGTATACAGTGTCTTGCGAAAGTACTAATACACCTTGAACTTTTGCACATTTTGTCATGTTTACAACCCTAAACATGAAGATTTTATTTTGAATTTTTTACTGAAAGTTCACACACAAGTAACAGACAACTGTGAAGTGAAAGCAAAATGATATATGATTCTGTTATTTTTCAAAAAATGGAAAAGTGAAAAGTGGGGCGTGCACAAGTATTCATACAGCATGAGTTAATACTTTGTGGAACCCCCTTTTGCTGCAATAACAGCAGCAAGTCTTCTGGGCTACGACTCTACAAGGCACTGTATATTTTATCTTGGCTCCAAAATTATCTTAAATATTCAAGTTACTTTATTTGTCATTTCCAAAATGTAAACACATGGCTGAACAAATTTTCAAGGCCCCGTGATTACCAGATTTTGAAGATTATTTTTCAGGTGAAAAACATATTGACATAAACTATGCCAAGCAAATTTCAAGAGTTAAAAATGTGTTTGCCTGTAATTCCTATGTAAACCGGAAACATCTCTATCCTTCTTTAGAATTAAGGTGATTAAAAAGCTTTCCTGCGACCGCAGTGTGCCTGCAGACCTGTGTTTGTCAGACTGAGCTGCTCCTCTGTGTACTGCTCAAACTGCAGGCGCCTCAAATGAATGGTTACTTCTTTTTAGCAGTGCAATGTTTTTTACTTCATGGCACAGTTTCCTGCTTTTCATTCGCTCTGACATTGTGATTTTCAGCCCTGTTTGCATCAGGAGTGCTGTTTGTAAATAAAGCTTCTTCAGTGTAATTTTTTGTTTTGATGCAATAACCTCTCTGTCTGTCTGTCTGCAAATAGATGCACCTTTATTATGTTATTGTCTGGCTCCTTGTGCAGTGCTGGATGTGCCAATGCCATCAGGCGCAAACAGTGCGGAGTGCAGTTCTAAACCCACCCCCCCCACAAACTTCGAACCTGCCCACCCTGCCTCTCCCACTGCCCCAGCCCAGAGCCCTGCTCCCAAAGATGAGGGCAAGAAGAAGAAGCCAGAGAAAAAAGGTAAGAATTGGAGATGTTTTCCATCCAGTTTAAAGTGGCTCAATGTGGTACTTGGACATCTTAATCTCAAAGCTTAAACAAAGTCTTATGTATGATCTCTAATTCCCAAATGCTGAGCAGGGTAGGAACAGATTTCCCAGTAATAAATCACTCATCGTCCAATTCACTGTTAGTTTATATGGAAACTGAAGTGTTCTGTGTCCTCTTGTCCATAATCAAGAGTGAAGAGGCTTCGTGTGTGTGACCAATTCATGTTTGTGTTGAGTACGTTTTCCAGATGTCATAGTCTATTCCTCCTCCACATTTGATATAGTTCAATTTCCACCTCGTCATTTCTTGTTAGCTACAAAGCTAGTGTAATCTCAATGGAGATGTGCAAATGTGATTTTGTTGCGCTGTCATCACAGTGCAGCACACAATCAAAGGGCACAGTTGGAATCGATTTGGCGCAGAGGCTGATTAAAGACTGGCTGATCACTTGATCAGTGCTGTCCACTGTAGAGACTAAATCCAAATGAAGGTATTTTAATGGAGAAGAACAGCCTGCTATTCTGTTATGTCACTGGAGCATGGAGCACTTGGCCAACGTGTCCCCTGGTTTTGTCATTTACCCTCAGTATGCACCTCATGTCTCTTCTTTTCCTGAATATATTTATTGATGAGATGAAACACAGGCCCGCCTGAGGCATTCTATTGGTGGCTTTTGTTTTCTTTTATGGCAGGAAATTAAAGTGAATTCCACATGGATACCAAGTGGTGTTTGATCTATGACTTATTGTTCATAAGTTTGCTTGGGAACATACCACTTGAAAAGTGCTTTTACACAAACATTTCCTGTAATAATGTGCACATTTACTGACTGACCATGAAAGCTGCCTCAAACACGAGTCACTGCTGTTTGACTTTATACACTGGAAACGTGGCTCCTTTACCCTCATATCAGCTCTAATTCTTGCTGCGTATTTTCAGTTGTTTGAAATCTGAGCTTGAGTCTTTGAACCTATAGTTTGTATAACGGTATTTCCTGACTTTGCCGTCACAGAGAAGGCTGAGAAAAAGCAGCCTGCCCCAAGCCAAGATGAAGCCAAAGTGGATGTGTCCCGACTGGACCTGCGCATTGGACGCATCGTCTCAGCAGAGAAGCACCCGGACGCTGACAGTCTATATGTGGAGCAGGTGGACGTAGGAGAGGCTGCTCCCAGGACTGTGGTCAGCGGCCTGGTCAAGCACATACCTCTTGACCAGGTACCTTTGTTCAATCATGTTATCTGGAATATTGTAAAAGAGCCACTCGGATAACTGTAAATGTATATTTTTGAATATGCTGTTTTTTACTTCCAGTAAACCCTATTCTTGGTTTCCTGGGCCCTATACTATGATACGTTTCCTTTACCTGGGTAGACTAACTTAGACATTAGTGTCTCTGGACAAGCGATACTGCGCAGTGTGCAAGCAATTGGCTCTGGGTTTCTCTGTGGAGTGTTTTGAGCACGTTCAGGTGGGATTGTTGGAGTCGATGCTAAGGGTCCAATCACAGCCCGCATCACCAGAGTCACTTTATCTGAATATCAAAATCCATGCACTACCTCATGACAAATATTTCATACCTCTGAACCAAACGGTTAAAGATGCACAGCCCAATGAGGAAGGTGTTCATACGCGTTCTAATGTTAACATTTGTTGCAAGTTTATTATTACACTTGTAAAAGTTGATGATGTCACTACGTCTGCTTCCACCTTCTTCCTCTGGGCAGCGGTCAACGAGCCATCTTCTCATATTATACGGGAACTTGCCCTGGCCCAGAGTAGGGTATTTGCATGCTAAAATACAAAATTACCCCAATAAAATGTGACCCAGCTTCCGAGTCCCATTTAACCCTTTAATCCATCTTCGTAGTATAGGCCCTGGTTTGAAAGATTTTTATTTTATTTTAGTGTACCTTCATATTCTGTGAAATCATTAGTATTTATTCTTAACCCCCTACAGATGCAGAACCGCATGGCAGTGCTCCTGTGTAACTTGAAGCCGGCCAAGATGAGAGGAGTGGTGTCCCAGGCCATGGTGATGTGCGCCAGCTCCCCAGACAAAGTGGAAATCCTGGACCCTCCGAGTGGAGCCGTACCCGGAGACAGAGTGACTTTCCAGGGCTTCCCAGGTATATGAAACGGGACACTGGAGACAAATCCAAGTATTTCTGCGCGCTGTGTTGTTCCAGCCAACTTTCCACAGAATGTCCCTGTTTTTAGCAAATGAAGGGTGTCGTTGCGTATTCATGCCAGAAACATGTGCAGCTGCGAGTTTGTCTACAGATACAACTCCCCAAGTCTTGATTTGGTGTATTGGTTAAGGACTCACGCAGGTTTGAAATTACAGAAGGAAAACTTTACTTATGCACAAAATATGTTTGGACTCTGGGTTTTGTACATTAAATTTGAATTAAATTTGTTGATTAAATTACGGGCAGTTTACAGTGAGTGCACGAAAACTGTCCACGATTCCTCTTTCTAATGGGCCCCGAACTTGTGCATGAACTCAATGCACACAAGTTGCTCATCAAACCCTCCTCAGATCTTTTGCCGGACACTTTGGAAAATGAAACACATTTGCGTCCTCACGCCTCTGGACAGTTGTGAAACTGACGCTTGCGAGATTCGCGCCAGTATCAGCCATTCAGCCAACCATCAAAATCATAATAAAAAGGCCAGACTTGTAACACCCAATGCATTAATAGTTTTTGATCGCAGCAGGGTCATGTGGGAGAAATAACATTGTATTTGGCTTGACAAATTACTTACCAAAATCTCTTACTCATATTCACATCATTTGTATTGGCCGTATTGTTGACGAAAGTTCACCTAAAATATTCAGTGAAGGGAGGCCATCCATCACAATGCCTGAATCTGTTAAAAGGGCGACTCAGGTGAAGTCAGGACATGGCACTATATTCTGTTTGATCAGTGTTGGATCAATGCGTGATAGAACGGGCACCGAACAGACCAGATGCCAACGCACTAAACGGGCCTGTTGTTTTCAGGTGAGCCCGACAAAGAGCTGAACCCCAAGAAGAAGGTCTGGGAACAGGTCCAGCCCGACTTGCTGACGGACGCGCAGTGCGTTGCAACCTACAAAGGAGCCGCCTTTGAAGTGGCCGGCAAAGGAGTGTGCAAGGCCCAGACCATGAGCAAGAGTGGGATCAAATGAGATGCCGCGGCTGTGTGGAATAAGCCGCGTTGACTGGGCTTCCTCCCTCAGAAGAAGATGATGGTGTATAGCAAATGTTTTAAAGATCAATAAATGAGTTTGAAAATGTTTATTTGGTATGAAAGCATTTCTTTTATATTTATGGCGGAACGCTTCCATTTGTGCCGTTGTTTAAGGTTTTAAATCTGGATTACCCCATTAAGTGGTGGTTCTTTTGAAGTTTTAACGTCCAAGGATCCAGGGAAGTTTCTTTTAATTTGAAGTTGAGTAAAAAACTAATTTCAAATAAAAATGACTTGAGTTGCAAGTTTTCAGTCATCCAGGAGATTTACATCGTAGTGAAGTATTTCAAAGTTGTCAATTGGACAGGGGTTGTTTGAATTAAGTCAAACAACCCAGTCCAGTTAAAGGAACAGGCCACCGTTTTTCCACACTGTGATATGTTCTTACCTGAGCTTAGACGAGTTGATACGCACCGGTCTGGTCTTTGTGCGTTCCCGTGGAAGAGCGTGGTCGCTTCCAACTTCATCCCCGTTTGGAGCTATAGGAATATGCTGGGAGAGGCCAAATGCTAACAACATCTTTGGTTGTTTTGCGTGACTGAGCGCACGCACAAAGACCAGACCGGTACACATCAACTCGTCTAAGCTCAGGTAAGAACATCTCAGTATGGAAAAACGGTGGCCTGTTCCTTTAAAGACTACGATGGTGTTGCAAATGTTACAGATTGAAGGTATTTTAGATTCTCCACTGGTTAATTTCTCTTTATTTGATGCATCTGAACTGTGCAGAGCAGAGAACCAACCCTGACACAGGGCTACCTCCAAGTCAAGCACTTGAGTTGATAATGTAGTCTTTGTTATTCAAAGCTGAAAAGGGTGTGTAGTGTAGTTTTGGGGGCGCTTATTTGACCAGAATAGATTCCATTATAACTTCACTGGTAAATGTCTTGTAGTTCAGCTTTAGCCCTCTCTTGGCGTCTCCCCTGAGTCTCATTAGTTTGATTGTTCTTTTATTCAGTTGCTTTTAAAGGGCATTAGCAAGAAGTATTTGTTTCCCTTTGGCCTTCTCATGGACTTTAATGAGCCAATGATCAAACGGAATGTTCTTTTACTACAAAAACTCAACTAATCCAGTTCAATTGTTTTAGCGGTAGATGAGCCCACAAGCCCTGATACTGCGCCCATGGCCATTATCTCTTAGGCCTTCGCCATATGTTTTTATTCCCGTTGTTCCCATCATTTTTTTTCTGCAGCTGGAACCGGAGGCTACTCGCTGCCAAAACATCTGTTTAGGGTCAGAGCCAACCAAAGCGCAGCAACTGTTCCAGTGCATTTCTTTTCAATTAAGTACAATATAGAATTGCATTGTCTTTTGTCATGTAAAAAAAGAAAATGGTCCAGTATCAATTTAGATTAATCTTCTACTTTGCTCTCACATGATATTCATTGAATGGGGTGTTTTAAACAAAAGGAAATGGGGAGGAATTCACATCACATATTTCCCCACACAGGCAAAAAAGTTCACATGTTTTAGACTGTAATATCGATTGCTATACTGTAAGAGCATAAAAAAAAAAACACAATAGTAACTGGTGCTGTGTTTATTGCTGGCGAGTATGCACATATTGTAAAGTAATGTGTTATGTAATAATGAAAAAAATGATTCACTATGGGCTCTAAGTAAACTGTGACCAGCAGCCAAAGGATCGGCAGGAGTCGGGACACGGGCTCCTCAATCTGAAGCCGAACTCTATCACTTTTATTACTTCAAAAGTTTTACCACATGAAAATAAACCACAGACCTGAACTTTGGAAGTACAATTTTAGCATTTCAAGGTTTCTATTCCTCTCTGGCAGTGACACATTTTTTTCAGTAATCCAGTTACTTGGGATTGATGTAGCCTATTGGGTTAGGTGCTGATTGACTCATGCACTTTGACAATGAAATGACACAAACAAAGTACACTTGATTATAAGCGGGCCCTTTAAGAGCCCTCTTGTAGTATAGGGGATAACTTGGATGTCCCAGTTTACCTGGGACAGTCCCAGTTTCGAAGCCTCTCCAATTTTCCTTTGGATTTGTCCCGGTTTTAGGCAAGCTCTGTCCCAATTTTCAGTTTTTTACAAACATTTGGTCATGTGTTTCCATAGCAATTACTTTTTTAAATGTTTTTATTTAAAGCTCAAGAGTCAATGATCCATTTAATTGACAATAAATGTTTACACTTTTTAGCGCCCATCACAAATTTACATTGTGTCCATTATTTATTTTTACCTGGACACCCTAGAGGGGTACAAGTGCATCTTTATTTGTTCCCCTATGTTGAGTTTATCACAATAGTGGGATATTAAACATGGTGGAAACCAGTTATTCAACAATCCAACAAACATTGGGTGTCTGAGGGACACATTTGGCCCCGAACCATAGATGGACGAGTAGACTAAAAGGTGAGGGGGCCCAAATATTTAAGCATGAAAAACGCTCACTCAAACACGAAATTCACACAGGCAACGTGGGAAAAGTGTCTTGTCCAACTGGTCAGAGATGGGATAAATATAATATTCAAATACATTAATATCTTACTATCTTACTTATTATTTTCCCTCATAGGTCAGTTTTACTGAGCTCTACAAACCCTGCACCAAACACAATCCTTCAAACGGATGAGGACCTGATTATGCTCCACATGTTTCCTCTCTAAAATAGAGTCTTCACAAAGCTGGTCTAAGTTGAAAGGAAAGCCCTGACACCTTGTGGGGTTGACCACAGGGGGGCAGAAACCCACCACACCAAACTCCCCCATCGCCAACGTTTCCTTTTATCGTGAGAGTGAACGTCCATAATTGCAACGCGAAATATCCTTTTGTATTGACATCCGAGTCGATCTGAGATGACGTCGGAAAAGCGCTAGATAAATCACTCCTGATGTTGGAAGTAAGTATTACATGACTGTATAATTATGTTTTCTGTGTCCTTATCTGATCCAGTGTGATATTGATCCCTTTTATGTTGAAACGTCCACATCCGTTTCCTATCAGTGCAACCAATGATGAAAAACTTGCAGGAAGTAGAGAAAGTCGGAAAAAAAGAATATTCAGGATTTAAGTCCTAAATAAGGATGAATATCAATACATTGGACCAAGTTAATGTGTCATAAAATAATCATGTGGTGACAGAGTGCTCAGTGGTTTGATTTACTGCTCAAACTGCAGCCTACTGTCGTGTCCTTGGGCAAGACATTTGTGAATGTGGTGTGTGGGTCAATTTATTAAATGCCTTCATTCTAGTTTGGATCATGGTCAGGCCTATTCACATTCATGGCTTACAAGTGCATTGTCAGATCTGCATTTTAACCCCTTAACCACCACAAACGAACAGTTCAGCTTTACCCAAATCTTAAAGCTTCTTGACCTGAGAGCTTACTGCCTGCCTATAGGCCAGGGTAAGGACTCATCTGAAAGCTAAGGCCTACAAAACCCATCTGAGTTGCTGCCGAGTTTTTGTCTTAGCCATATTTGTTGGGTTATTGTTGCGTTCTCATAGATTTTTTGTAGCGTTTTGGCTGCCCTTCGTTTTTTTTGTGTAACTGTGATGAAGCCACTAAAGTGTGACCAAAACGCAACACAAACGTGAAAAAAAAAAACGGGGTCGCCCCATTAGTCCGACAACCCATTAGTCCAACGTCTCATTATTCCGAAAATGTCCCATTGAGTAGGGGTTGACAAAAAAAAAAATCTGGTTCAGGCAAGAGTTCACTGACCTTAAGGTTAGGGCCAATGGTTGTAGGGTCTCATCCACAACACAACTGGGTTAGAGATGTCGGACTAATGGCCCCTCTGCTCAATGGTACATTTTTGGAATAATGAGACGTCGGACTAACGGGCCGACCCATTAGTCCGACAAAAATGAGGAAAGAGCTTACGCCTTAGCTTTGAAATTAGGCGTTACACCGGCCTATAGGCTGTAAACTCTTCAATCAAAAAGCCTTCAGGTTTGGGTAAAGCTGGGGAAAATGTGCTCAGTTAAGGCGGGGTTAATGGAATAGGCCACTTTTTTTGCATACTGACGCGCACCAGAACGCAGCGCGCCGCGTCACGGCACTTCAGAGGCTTTTCTCAAACTGTGCGGGGCTTTCCACACCGTGTTGTGAGAGAGAGCAAACGTGGCTCGTTTGTAGGTTAATAGCGAGTTGGCGACAGACACGAGTTTAACATGCTTCCCCTGATGTCTGAGTCCTGACGATGGTTTCTCTGTCTCCGCGGCTTCTCTCGTCCTGTCATGGCCAGACCCGCCTCTGTGCCTCTGCAGGATGATTAAAAGCCTGTGTTTTCCTCCGCGGCGCCGCGTCTGGATTCAGCAGAACCAAGGCGCGGGGTCCAGCATCGCCGCGCATCACTGCAACCTCGGTGTGCGTTCGCTCATAAAAAATAAAGGAGGCGGCTCTTTTGCCGCACGTCTAGGCGTTTCGGTGTGCGTCGGGGCGAGCAAAGCCATTCGACAATTATGCAAAAGTGAGCCTTCATCATTTTAAAAGTTGCTCATCTACCGTTCCTCAGCCAAGAGCAGATTAGAAGTCCTGTAGCGTTTACTGCTAGAGACGCCTCTAGTGCCTGTTGGCGGCTATATATTGGCCGCACCGTCATGTTGGCCGCAGGGTTCAAAGCGGGGCGGAAATATAGGGCGGAAATGACTGTACACAAAATTGAAAATGTCGATTTTATCTTATATCTTCACTTTACTACTCGCATAACTGTATTTAAATAGGGAAAACGTAGAAGAGCTTGGTCACTTCTAACTTCACCCCTGTTTGGGTCCACAGATGAGAGGAGGAGAGGCTAAATGCTAACATCATCTTTGGTCTTTTTGCGTGACTGAGCGCATGCGTAAAGACCGGGCAGGTACGCATCAACTCGTCTAAGCTCAGGTAAGAACATATCTCAGTATGGAAAAATGGTGGCCTGTTACTTTAAGAGGTTAAGTGTCTTGCCCAAGAACACAACACTAGAAGGGCCTGTCTGGGACCGGACCACCAACTTTCTGCTTAAAAGACTGACGCTAATCTACCTGGTGCCCCCATAACTCGGCTTTGTCATGAGAAAGGCCGCGGCTGAAGCAGGTCTGGTTTTATGAGGACCTTACTCTTACATGCTTCAGGAGACAATGGACAGACAGGCGCTTCATAAGGACTAATGACTCAGGGTGAGCTAAGCATTACTGCCCTTCAAACAGTGGAGGAGGAAAGTCCCCTGGGGGAAATTTTGAGGTGAGGATGGTAATTGGAAGCAAACAAGGGCTGCAGTGTCCCCACGTCCGCAACAGAAACCCATCACAGTCACGGAGACAGCGGTGAGTGGAAGATGAGGTTAGTTAGCTTAGCATTATGGCGGGCTTGTCAAGATAGTTATGGCACTTGACAGACAAAAAGCGTTGCGCTAGCGTAACTTTACACCTCAAGATTTGGTGAACGTGCCGATTTGGTTTACAAATTGAGAGCTGGACAAAGAAAGACTGTTTAAATGTGGTTGTATTTTGACTCACAAAATTGAGATCAGGCCATGGTCCAACTCAGATGAAAGTGGGCAATGTGTGCAATTTATTACCACATGTGGAAGTTTCCATGTAATCCAGCTTTGTTTTGAAAATCTGTGTGGTACTGTACCAAGCAGTGTAGTGTGTTTTTTGTTTGTTTTTTTTGCTTTTTCATACAGTACATTGATTTTCTGCTCGCTGCTCAAAGTGGATTGAACATCACACACAACTACAGCAGCTACAGAAGATGTAGATTTAGAAGCAGTGTCAAGTTTTACATGCAGAAAATGTAAATTGTGTAACTCTTAAAAAGTAAATCAGGAAAGAGTTCATTTTTCTAATATGTGAATGAAGCTGTTCTTCAGTCGGCTGGACCTGGCCCAAAGACTCAGTCTCTTCACTGAAGGCAGCACACTTAGAGTGAGTACGTGGGATCATGAGGGCTTTGAGGTCGAGATGTTTAGTGTAGTTGTGGAAGTACTTGAGTATTTGAGACAGCTAATTTGAGGCTGACCTGAGTTCGTAGTAGACCGTAAAAGAGGTCGCAGAAGCATAGATTGCTGAATACGTTGATGGATCCTACAAATGACGTAGAATTATTGGTGGTAGTAACTGTTGTAACAGTTTAACAAAAGTATAATGTCATCATCATGAGCAGCAGAAAGGGTGCCAATAAATAGCAGCGGAAGCTAAAAAGTCAAGTCTCGCTTTGAACTGCATGTGGTGCAGTTGTTTTTTGGGACAAACATGTGGTCGTTGGTGCCCCCCCCCCCCCTCCTCTCTGATCAGTAAACTGGTAATAAAGATCGTCTTTTATTCAGTGTGGTTTATTTGGTCACAGCGTGTCGGGGAACTCCCGCGCATGAGCTGAGGAAATGCTGTGGCAGGATTTTGATGCAGTCTCTGGGTGTATGCAATCACACAAAGAAATAGTCACAACAATCACACATCCAACTACACTGACAGGACATCACTGACCTTAAGAATAAGCAGTAAGTGGAGTTGAAAAATATAAGTGACTGTAGTCTTGTGATTTATGCGGATTCCTGGTGAAGGTGCCAACGCAATGGATGAGACAGCCAGCAGATTGGGATTTTTATTGAGGTGGAGTAGTAGTGGGGGTTATGGGCTTGGGGTGGAGGTATAGTGGGCCATGAGGGAGAGCAGTGGTTTGTCTTTTAAAGAACAGAGGGAGAAACAATCAATAAATAGAAGTGACAGGTAAATGCACAATAGCTTTAAAGGTAGCAATAAAGTCCAAAAGAGTTTTGGGATTATTGGACTCACTGTCATTCACACACTGCTGCTCCTGGAAGTTGGATGGCGCCACCATGCGGCTTGGGCAGGACAAAATGGCAGAACAGGTGGGCTGCTCCCCTAATTATAGACTCTGGGTGGAGCCAGGTAGAGGCTGAAGGAAGGCCAAAGCAGGAGCAAAGGGGAGGACCCACAGGAGGAGGGAATTTTCCACAAAAGGGGGGGGGGGGGACACACCATTAAATTGTAGCCTCTAAGTATTTTGTCACTTTTATAAAGTTTGGCTTGTGCAGAATCTTGTTTTATTTTATTTTGTATTATTAAATGTGCACCTGTCAATCAACTGAGTTAATCACTCTATGGCGGGGCGAGGGGGGTGGGGAGATTGGCACAGTGGCTTATGGGATGGCACATAGCTCCTAATCGCCAGTGAGTTAGCATCAGAGGTCCCTATGCTAAAGTGGCTATGATAGTTAGCATACAGGCCACTTTCCCTAACTCCTTCCTAACCAACAACCCAATTCGGACGCTTCTTATCATGGCAGACGCTGACACACATCCGGTTTGGCTTAAGACCTATTACCAATTTACTGGTTTCGGATGGAGCATAAGTCACTGGTCTTGTCTTTTTAGTTCTACACTAACAGAGCTGCAGACAGTGGAAACATTGAGAGGACACATTCCCTAAGAGTCAGAGTGCTAAAGCTTCATAAACAATTGGACACATATGCTAACTCACTCTGTATACCTGACTGTGCGTCTGCTGCAGAGTGACAAAAGAATGAGTGGGCCATCTCCTTAATCCTGGTTAATGCTCAAGTTCACATTGTTGCATTTTTGTCTATTTGAAGCTTTGTATTTGAAAAAACATCTACTATGGGCAGACTATTATTTGTGTTTCCAATCGCCTCTACAATAATGTGTATCAAACAAAATAGAACCATTATATGCTGATTTATGTCAAATTTATCACTAGAATACTGTAGTAACCTGGAGAAGTAAGCAACAGGTGTTACCCTTGTTCCACCTAAACCATGCACTTCCCTGTGTCTTTACTTGCTGTTCAAGCAGGGTGTATGTGTGATTCTGTGGCGAACATCATGCAGTGAGTGGTTGTAGTATCATAACTACATAACTATCAATATGCCCCATGGCAGATCAATAGAACTTGCAAACTAAAAGGAAAGCATAATTACCACTACACTAAGTGTGATACAGTATTTCACAAAATATTGCAGAAACTAGTTCAAGTACCATCCTCATGGACCTGTTTTCATGGTAGGACTGTGTTCACGTGTCCTGACTCTGTTTTTCATTTCACAATGCAGCCCACCAGTAAAAAGTGCCGTGCAACTGTATAATTAGGGGTTGACCATGATGTGCTGCAGCCGCATTCTGCTGATGTGCCCCTCAGCGTAAACCATACCAGAGCGAGGCAGTGATGGAGCGATCTCTGGGTAAAGCGCAGAGCCATCTTTTCAGTGATTTTATCTGACGCCAGCTCAAGTAACAGCAGTAAACAAAAGTCACTGCGATGAATGGGGCTGGTTCCCGCCTAAACATTATCGCCAATCATTTTCCCTGATGTTGAATACACTTCACTACAGGTTTATGTAACCTGTTGTTCCTCAAATCACTCGTAATTCATTCAGAATTTTAAAATAACTTTTCAAAAGGAGATGATTTGTTTCAAGGCCTTGTATGTGTGAACAAATGTGAGCTGTTATGACTGAGATATGGTTAAGGGCTGAGCTGTCCAATGTGCTGAATCCCAATGGAAACAGGAATACAGGAAATGCACATACACATACTGCTCTGCAGCCATCCTAAAGAGCCTTACAAAAGCTTGTTCTAGACATTGCCATTAAAAAGAACTCTAACATGCACATGCATTTATTATTTTCTCACTGTTGTATGTATGTATCCAGGACCTCCCTGCCCTGAACCCCAGCAGGTTTGTTGACTGCCATGAATCAAAGCAGTAATTACACTAATGAATGCTGCTGAAAAGGGAGACCAGGTTCACCATTTTACATCTATACATAGAATCGTTGACATTTTTGCTTGGATGAGATCAAAGGAACAAGGTGCTCGTTTTATCTTCCATTGTTACTCTGTGTACCAAATGTGTCTGATATGTGGAAGTGTACAGAGCACTTATTGCTATAGTGTGTGAGAAGAATAGGCTGCATGGGAATCCTATATTTTTCTCATAGTGGAACACTGAATAGATGTCCACTGAAGGCTCACATCGGGCTGTCCCAGGAAGATGCTTAGATAAACACATGGCTCAAAAAGACAGCGGCTCAGGTTGCACCAGCAGCTATGCCTAAGAGAAAGAGGGAGCAGAAGGTATTGTGAGCGCATTGTGGTCGCTCCATTTTCTATCCCAGGTAATTTCTTTTCTCCCTTGTGTGGACCGGACACCCATAATTTCTCAACGCAAACACAAAACAACTTCATTCAAAGGTTTGGCACAATGGAGAGGAGACCCGATCTAATAATTGGAGTTAAGAGTCAAAGTTTGCTTGAGGCTGAACCCGAAGAAGATAGAATGGTGACTGAGGTCATGGCTTCAGAGGAGGATGTTTAGGGTCACCAAGTGTCAGTCAGCACTTGCGAGAAGCCTCGCAACAATAAGAAATGACCTTTACGTTGAAGACATCAACATAGAAGTTCATCAGAAGTTCATCATCAGAAGTTGTGTATGACCATGTTCACATTTGAGAAGCAAATCCTGGTGCACCTCCTGGGTTAGGCAGACGGTAAACACAAACTGACTGGTGCACATCTGGTGCAGTCCAAAATAAACAAATCAATGGAAGCAAATAAATTAGATATAAAACCATAGGTGCATCTAACAGGAGCGTAAACATCTGACAACAAACTAGTGTATAAAGTGCAGATTTAGGGCAAAATGTTTTGCTAACATTGCACCGTCAAAGTTTGCTTCACAGCAAACTCAGGTTCGATCCTTGGGCGGTGTGAGCCTTTCTTTTATGGAGTTTGCATGTTTCTCTCCTCCTGTCTGGATGAGTGTCCTCCGTTTACTTTATTTTCTTCCATCAACGAAAAACATGCATAATAGATGATTCCGCCAGCCAGGTGATTATGACCATTAACAACAACATCTCAACATCTGAAGATGGGTTCCCGGGTGCTGCATGTAGCCACCAACTGCTACTAATATTCAACTTTTAAGTAACACATGTTTAATGTGTTACTTAAAAGTTGAATATTAGTATTGATAACAGATGGTTAAATCATAAAAGTCTTTGCATGTTTAAATTGTGATTCTTCCAACTTTTGAGGAAAAAAAACGTAAGGTGAACAATGTGTTAAGAAGTGGATACTATGTGTTTCAATGAATGGATTGTCTTTATTGATATTTTTTGTGTGTGGATGATTTGCTGGGACCTACTGTTGCCCTGGAGGGCCTTCTCCGGGTGAACATGCCCCAAATAAATCCATCACGGGAGGTGTGTAGAAGGTAAAAGACAGCAGTTGCATGAGCAGCATCAAATTCTCTACCCTGAGCTCTTTACTAACAGTTTTTTTTTTTCGGCCAAACCACTGTCCATGACATAAACCAATTGCCTCTCACCTTCTCGAGACACTCGGAACAATGCAAGTGCGCTTCAGCAGGTTGAAATGATTAGTTGCTTCCTCGACCAGGCCTAGTGCCAGGTAATTCAAGCTCTGCTGAAACCTCATTCCTCCCACTTACACCCTAATATTACTTTCTCCTAAAGAGGAACCAAGAAAGAAGCAATCTAGTTAAAGAAACACATTCATCTTAGTCTCTGTATAGACCTTCTGACCGGAGCCTTACTCACTGGTTGAATCATGGAGAGTTTGACATCTGGCCTGGCTTTCTCTGAAAACTCACTGCCAGATTCAGTTTGATTCATCAAAGGTCTCGCTCTGTCTTTTAATCAAATTCAAAACAATGCTTTTGATTAGGGCATTATCTCACATAATTTTTTACAAGGCTCTTTGGATGCACCGTCGACCAGAGTGAAATTCCCCCTGACCCTGGCCCAAGAGCAAAAATAACCCGAGTCTAATGGCTTTGGAGGATATTTCAGCTCAAGATTTATTTTATTTCTACATTTCCATTCAAATGATTTGGAAAATGGGTGAATCATTTGGGAAACAATAATAAAGGCTGACATTTATTCAAATTTCTAACTGTTAAAGCAAACACACAAAGGCTATGGTTACACGCGTCTGGTTTAAGAGCTGGGACATTTACATTACTGAGACAATAAATCAACTTAAGCGCTGCATCTGGATGGACATTGGAAACCACTTTAATTGTTGAGTTTTGTAGAGATACAAACACTGATAAGAACATGGTGTACCAAACTCTGCAGGATTGAGTTTCTCATTAACTCCTAAATTAAAAGTATATGTGGTAATAATATGAGAGGATTTAAGGGAACTTCCTTCAAGATGTATCCTGGCGCCAAAAACAAAAAAGCAATTTATTCTGTTTTGGGCTTTCGGACTGTTTTTTTTTTTTTTTTTTTTTTTTTAAACAATTCAACCCTGTATAACTGCGGCACAAATGAGTATATGCTACATGCTTATATGCCTGCTGTGCCTCTGCAGACTCCCAGTGTTGCAATGACGGACTTGGCAGCGATCAAGAGCCAGACCCACCAAAGTGACGGGTCCCTCGGCGATCTTCAGCGTGGCTAGAGTTACTCCGAAAGACCCACGCACTCACGGCACCTTGCAGCTCCCTCCAAACACAACAACTGAGGCGAGTGAAAGAGTCTAAAGGGTGGCAGAGTGGAACGTCAGGTCATCTTGTCGGCCAGATTGTGTGTTCGGTGTTGTCATGGATATTCACTTTTTTTTGGGTTCCATAAACGTACGTCCTGCCTTAATCCATGAAGTGTAATGGGGAAACAAAGCTGTGAATTTGTCATGACAAATGAGGATACGGTTTCTAATAAAGGACCAGCTGAATCACCGGACCCACATCGCTCACACACCTCATGCTTGGCCGCGCTGTGTAAACGGGCTGCCATTTCTGCTCCATCACGTCTCCAACAGACCCATGAATATATCGCTCTTGAAGGAGTTGTGGCTGAAGACTCTCCATGAATAACATGATTTCAGAGTTTTAACATCAGCATGAACGTCGACCTCAGATAATGGCACAAACTTGGCGACGTTTTTGGGGCGCCACAGTGGTGAAGATCCTCACCTGAACGCTCAGAGGTTCAGGTTCGTTGATTGCCTGTATTGATTTTCTCGTTGTATGGCTTTTCCTAAACTAAAAGCCCACAGTGATGGTGCCCATAGTCACCGTAATTCATCAGTAACACCACATTTGAACTCTACAATTTGTATGTAAAAAGACAAATAAAGTAGTTTAATACCAAAGAGAACGCGCAAACAGAGCACAAGTACTTTGCCGTCCAAAACATGCAGTTTCTTTCTTCAGCCTCTCGTTTTTAAAAGCCCATATGTGCATGTATATAACAGACAGGCGAATCAAGTGAGAGAGTGCCTGGCCATGACTATTATAGCGATCCCACTGTGAGGATGATTCAAACAATATGTGACAGCAACAACGTCCACTTCTAACTTTTTAGCTTCTTTGCCGTCTATCTCTCGTGCACCCAAGGGCTTATTGTCCAAGTTCAAACAGACCCCTACGGCGCGCAGCATTTTATAAATCACCACCTTTGACAAGTGCCATGACCTCGGATGATACATAAAGATCATCCAGACAGATAGAGAACAAAAGGAGGATAAAGAGTATTAAAAAAAAAGGCCTGGAAGACCAATAAAAGTGTGGAGTGGTGCCGATCATTTAGTAGGAGTGGAGTTCTGTGGTCCAGACTGAATCCTGTCATGAATCCCTGCTTTAGCTTGTGTGTCTATGAAGAGGTTATTTCAAAGATACATTTGATAATTTATGTCAACTATTACAGTGCCTTGCGAAAGTACTTTGAACTTTTGCAGATTTTGTCATGTTTACAAACCTAAACGTAAAGATTTTATTTTGAATGTTTTACTGAAAGTTCACACACAAGTAACAGACAACTGTGAAGTGAAAGTAAAATGATAAATGATTCTGTTATTTTTAAAAAAATAGAAAAGTGAAAAGTGGGGCGTGCACAAGTATTCATACAGCATGACTTAATACTTTGTGGAACCCCCTTTTGCTGCAATAACAGCAGCAAGTCTTCTGGGGTTTGACTCTACAAGATTTGCACATCTAGAGACTGACATTTTAGGCCATTCCTCTTTACAAAACAACTCAAGCTCTGTCAAATTAGAAGGAGAGCGTTTGTGAACAGCAGTTTTCAGGTCTTTCCACAGATTTTCAATAGGATTTAGGTCAGGACTTTGACTGGGCCATTCTAACACATGAATATGTTTGTTTTTAAACCATTCCATTGTAGATTTAGCTTTGTGTTTAGGGTCATTGTCCTGCTGGAAGGTGAATCTCCGCCCCAGCCTCAATTCTCTTGCTGACTCCAGCAGGTTTTCCTCCAAAATGTCTCTGTATTTGGCTCCATCCATCTTCCCAACTATTCTTACAATCTTCCCAGTCCCCGCTGAGGAAAAGCAGCCCCATAGCATGATGCTCCCCCACCATATTTGACACTGGGGATGGTGCACTCAAGACGATGAGCAGTGTTAGGTTTGTGCCATGCATTACGTTTTGCATATGGGCCAAAAAGTTAAATTTTTGTCTCATCTGACCAAAGCACCTTCTTCCACATGGTATCTGTGTCCTCCATATGACTTCTAGCAAACTTCAAACGGGATTTCTTATGGCCTCCTTTCAATAATGGCTTTCTTCTTGTCACTCGTCCATGAAGGCCAGATTTATGTAGAGTACGACTTATCAATGTATCATGGCACTGTAACATGGAGTCAAAAACAGGTCCCAAGCACAGATACATGAAAGGATGACAGAAAGGATTTAATAAGGCTTAAAATAGTAAATGGCTCTGCCTCGCAAGCAAAGAAACTGTACGCAAATTGTCAAAAAAGAACATACAAAGAAGCACTGCTACTTTTTTTCTATGTTTTGTTACTGTATTACATTTTGCAATAATTAATTTCCTCATTTCTAGGCCTAGGCACATGCACTAAACCAGTCATTGAGAAGTGATGTGTGATTGAGACAGATGCGTGTCTCTTCAGTGTACACACACGACTGGCCCGAATGGAAAATTAAAGAGCAGAGTAAAGCTGTGGGCACGGCCTGGGCTCTGTTTGTGTCTATTCCAGAGCAGTGGGGCTGGGAGGGGGAGCTGTCTTTATAAATGACCAGAGAGAGGAAGGATGTCTCCAGCCTTGACTGTGGCGTCCCTTTGTTGTTGCTGAAAACAAAACAAAAAGGAGAAGCACTATGAGGGAGCGGAAGAGTGGAGGGCGGGACGAGCTGTGGCCAGTCACACTCAACAATGGCGTCTGCTGGGTGACATAGACATGATGTCAGAGGAGTCCCTGGTGTGGGGGGGAGGGATGGGTGGGGCCATACCTCAACCTTCTCTCTGTGTTTTAGTGAATGAAGCTTGGGAAGCATAATGAGGCGGGCTGGCAGCTCCACTTCCGAACAGCTGTCATGTGAAACAAGGAGATTTCCAGGTCGTTCTTTCACTGCCAAGGTCCCAGTGGCCCCAACGTTCAGAGAGGGTGAGGGCCACCGGTAAGGGATCGCCCCCCCGGGAGATGTGTGTGTGTGTGTGTGTGTGTGTGTGAGTGAGTGAGTGAGTGTGAGTGAGTGAGTGTATGCACCTTATGGAGGCAGGGACATCAAGTGGACACACAAAATAAGTGAACAAACGCAGGCTTTATCTACATGAGCAGAAAAAAAGCACCAGCATGGATGGGTTTTTCCATGACATACTAGATATAGACACACTTTGATGCCTGCGCTGGAGCATAAACATAGGATAGCACCACTCTGAAGAAAACAACTCTCAGTAGTTTAGGTTCTGTTGTCTCCCATGTTCAACATATACATACTACATATTATGTAGACTGGAACTTCAAAGGAAATGTGACATCCAGAGATGTAATCTACAATATACCATAAAAAAAACTAAAAGAAAGGACCTTTATCAAAGACCATTGGCATAATAATTCCATTGCTGTCTCTTGCCTCACTCATGTTTCTAGGAATGTTCCAGGCACTCTGGTTCCTTTTTGTAAAGTAAAACATCACATTATTTAATGTGATGTTTTACTTTACTATTCTGCTGTGGCACGGTGGCATAGCGGTTAGCTGCGGGGCCTTTCTGGGTGGAGTTTGCATGTTCTCCTCATGTCTGTGAAGTTTTCCTCCGAGTACTCCGGTTTCCCCTACCTCTAAAAACAAGTACAATAAGGGGTTTATCCTCCTGCCCATCAACCTGGCTCCACATCTAGAGATGGGTCTGCGGCTGCACTGCGGTCGCCCACCGCTCCTTATGAGTTGCCCCAGCGGCATCGAAGGATTTCCCTACGGTGTCGATAAAGTACACCTTAACCTTACTACCTACTCAGTACCTTTACAATATTTGTAATGCTTATAATCCCATATAATCAAATTCAACACTAGTTTCAACACAATTTTTCTTCTTTGCTTATTTTTTTGTATTGAAAATACCCAGTGAAAAAGAGTCATGGGGAATACACAAGCTCACACAGGCTCCGTCCGGCCCAAAATTTGAACCGGAGAAGCCACTATGTCACCGTTCAGACCAGTACGCTACACTCTGATGCCCCACAATGAAAATTTAAACAAACAAACAAAACTGACAAACAGTCGCAAAGACCTTGATTTAGACAAGATGCACTAATCTTTGAAATGTTGTGTAATCAAATACAGAATGACAAAATATGAAGCCCTTTTGTTTGATATTCTAAAACTTTCTTGCAAAATGTTTCTTACCTTTCAATGTAATGTCATGTGTTTTTTTGTGTGTGTTTGTTTGCAGTCTTAATGACAAACATCTGCTCTTACAAACACAGTTAAGTGCTACACAAGATGCAAATCATTAAAGTTGTACTTTTCAAATTGATCCCAAACTTTGCACACATTAACATCTGGGTGGCCAATTCAAGTAAAGGGAGGAGAATATAATATTGGCAGCATTTAACTTGTTCATTAACATCAGCCACTTCCTGAGCTGTACACATGATCAGGCGCAGGTGCAGGTGTTTCTGTGTAACTTAAAAGATCTCATTCCAGAGGTATTTGTGTTTTATGTCCCATGCATATAGTACATGTTAATCTTGAAGCATGTATAAGTCTAACTTAAACACATCAGGCAAAACTGTATTAAATACCAGGCTCTCAATTAAAACTTTTATCATCTTTCAACACACAACTAAATGACTATATACTGTAACAAGACTGCATGATTTTAGAAAAACACTTAATTGCAATTTTTAAATAAGTGTTAGCAATGTCCAGTCCACAGGGCACATTTTAAACGCAGGCACATTAACATTTAAGAGAGGACTAAAAAGTGAACTAATACAAAAATGTGTTTGTTGAGGTCTAAACTGCAGGGTTGGCAGGTTTTTATAGAGACAATAGATCTACGATGTAGACAGGATAGGTTGTTGTAATAAGAGCTTAATAACTAGTAGCCCAAGATAACAATATCATGTTATTTTGCTCCATCTTCATTTCCAGGTTATGTATATTACTCTATGTCTATTATTAAGCTGGGCATCTTGTTAAAAAGTGTTTTACTACAACTCTAAAATGGCATGGTCTTAAAGCGAACACATTTCAGTGTTGGAGAAAACCAAGGCCTCTCAGGTTGTTCTCATCTAACAGTTGTCTTTGTTTGAACATGAATGTCTTGGATTTTTCGGGTTCACCTCATGGGGATTCTTAAAGTGATTTCTTTGAGCTCTTCTTACAGATGCATTCGAATATCCAAGACGCAACATCACCCTGTTAACATTTTCATACCTCACTTGTCGTTTCTTACAAATATTTCCAGGGCTTGCATAACAAACTGCCGCTGTGAGCCGCTCTTCAGAAGAGCTCCACAAATGAAGAAACACATCTGTCGCACACTATTTATAAAATGAAGATGGCCTGAGGGAAGCCTCCATTACGGCTTCACAGAGGGGTCTGAAACGTATTGTCAACACTGCGCTCAATTAGGTGAGTGAGGCGGGCAGATGTTCAGCACGTCTCGGATGGAAAGGAACACAGTGTATGTGTATGCAGTGGGTTGATTTTAGCAATTGCTGAGAGAGGGCTCTATGGCATTAAAGTTGACATATTCCACACAAAAAAACACACCAGAGGGAAGCAAAGTTTGATGGTATAGTGTTTTGAAGAAGAGGAAGATAGATGGACAACATCAAGAGATCACATCCAGAAGGGCAGTGAGACAGGATATACGCCCCTGGACTCTCCATGGGAAGGTTCCAGCAATTATTGGAGTTTATTATCCAGGAAGGAGGAAATTGTACCCTCTGCCACCCACAAGCACTCAATAGTAACTATCAAGTTAAACTGCCAAAGCGAGACATTGTGACAAAGCCTCCTTTTAAAGATGAGGGATGACAGTGAGCAGCGGATGGGGTGGGGGCTGAGGGTGTGTCCCACGGGACTAGGAGGGGCAGTGTCACCGTTTGGGGCCCGTTGAAAAGCGCACAAAGGCGGCGGGGATCAGGTTTACCTGTTTGACAAATGGATCTCCCGCTGTGATTGTGGCGAGTGCAGGCGCTCTTATCTGCACCAACGCCATCTGATGGAGATAAATTGTGCAAGATTTGGTCAATGCAAAAATCGTTGAATCATTGACATGGGATGATCGTGCATTGGACAATTTGCCATCATTGCCTTCTTGCTATCCTATATCTGTGGCTGGTTGCAATAAAAGGGCACTCAAACCTTCTAAGTGTGACTATTTCAGTTCAGCAACTCTGAATATATTGCTGCCGTAGAATCGAATAGCAAGTAGATCTTTCATAGACTTTTAGCTTACTAGCCACATGTTCTTTTTTTTTTCTTTTTTCTATGTTTTACTTCTATAACTGTATAAATATCAGATCATAATCCTCACAGGTCTCCAGGGGACGATTTAGTGCCATAGCCGTCATCTGATTTATGCAGTACATGGACATATAAATGTCTCTGACCCACAATGCCAAACGCAGTCTAGGAATAGACTTGTGATGTGGACCTCCCAGTGTGTTCGCTTCATGTTATTTCACACAAGTGACAGGAACCACACACTCGACACGCTGTGAGTTAAGCTCTGCCACACACATTCCCTTCTCCTCTGCCTGAGCATTTCTGACATATCTGCCGTGAAGTCAGCACAACCTTCACCTATACACGCACAGACACTCCCTTTGAACTAGAACTTACTCCCTCCAATAAAAGAGCGCATATATCTTCCATCCGGGCCTTGTAAATCAGTGCGAGCCCTGATCAAAGCGGCGCTGTGAATCTTACATGGCATATCCTGCATTCCTCGCTAAACACAATCACATGGAGCGCTAGCGCGAGCGTTCGGCGACCTCTGAGCCATTTTGTGTGCTCATCTTTGATTCAAAGATGAATTTTCATATTCATTTTCAACCATATGTATTGTTGCAGCAGTCTCCTTTCGTAACGCCTTTTAACCCATGTATCAAGTGTTTTAAATGCATGATAATAAAATAATCAAGCCTAAGAAACACCAGTTGTAAAGTATCAGCATATATGTTTTTATCTGTAAATAGTACATTTAATAAAAGACATCTTAGTGTATTTTCTTTATGTTCTTCTGGCTATAGTCTTTTCAGAAAAGTGACTATCATGTATTTATAGTCTGTGTGAGCCATTAGTCACTGCGTTATTAACCACACACATTCAAACCTGCCTTGAACCAAAATAAACCTGGCTGTTGTGTGCTTGAGTTGGACCAACCTTAGATCGTTTACATTCTGTTGTTTGGTTCTATACATCAGGTAAAAGTATTTTTTTGTTTTAAATACAATGGTCAAAAAGGTCCAGCAATATGTACAGCAGGTCTTTACGCAGTTATAGAGTTAGCAAAAAAACGGCTCTCCCTTTTCCTGAGTGCTCACATGACTTGGCTTCATGGTCAGAACAATTGTGTATGTATTCTGTACACTTTCACTTAATGTCCGTCGAATACAACAGGGAACAAGAGCATTGTAAAATGTAGACACTTGCCTAATAGACACCGCATGTACAGCTTCATCGCACATGCCGTGTGCACTACGCGGTTTACGCTGACCTCAGTCTGACTCTTAATAATTGCATCTCTTTTGCAGTTTGCTCATAAAGTCTGTCCAACTTTATTGCGAAATGTAACAGGAACCCAATCGGTCACACATAAACATCTGTTTGGCAAGGAAATTAGCCGTGATTACTAAATAACAACAGGCGTCGGCTCGTGGAAGAATCCTCATTTTGTTGTTACTAAATCAAAAATGCCTGACACTTTTGCCTTTTCAGTTCATGTCGAATGCATGAGAGTAAACGAAATAGTCATTCTCACCACATGGTTGGCCGGACTGTGATCCTCATGCCCTATCTTAAAAAAAAAAAATAATAATAATATTATATATATATTTTATATATCTGGAAAAAAAGCTGGTCTTCAGGGTTTGCATAAATTCTTACACTCCCAAAGCCTGGCACAGTCCACACCATAAGTAGCCAAACACATGTTCAAAATTTGACCAAGTCTGACAGTATTACAGACTAAAAGTATGTCATGAAAATCAGAATTTACCAGGTGAAAACATGTGATTATAATCATTTTCAGTTTGTAATGAGTCAAATAAAATAGATACATACTATGTGTGTGTGTGTGTGTGTGTGGCCAATCCCTCATGTCGAACAGCGCTATGTGACCAGAGTGGCACTGGAATGGAGAGGGTAGATGGCAATAAACAAAGTGAAGCGTTTAAACAGTGGTCCTATTTTCTAGTATGTATAAGCAGAGGTCATCTATAGAAGCTGCTCTGCAGATGTGAGGCCTTGGGAAGTACAAATCATTTAAGCACATGTTGTCTGATTCATAGCTTGTGCATGAAGTAATTGGAGCTATTATTTGGATGTTCTGCATAATGTCTGCATCAGGCATCTGTCTGAGAGCTTTTCACAGAAGTGTACAGACAAAACGCTCTGGCGCATGTCCACTCATCCTTCTTCACACTTGTTTTAAAGTAGTGTCCATTCCCGCAGCCGTGAGCATTTGTTTGAAGATTTCACACCCAATCTGAACTTCAAATGTGGCTAAGGATAATTCCCTTGTACGTCCAGACATACGGTTCATGTCCATCTCCTGGTTAGCATGCTGGCATAGCTGTTGTAAACATATTTTTGTGCCACATGCAAACTTATAAATGTCATAGTGTTCCACATGACCGGCTCAGTCATTTGGATTGTGGCCTTGCACGATATAAGCACTTTGATGTGTCTAGTGTTGCATGTTGTTTTGGACACTACTGTCACACCATCAGAGTCACAGTCTGCCTTCCCACAGACTTTTTATTTCCATTCCATTGATTACACTTAGCATGTCATCTTTATGAAGTATTGGTTTCCCAATGATATATACTACATCTATTTTAAAGTTGACATATCAGGTATAATTTCAGCATCATAAATCTGCTTTTGAGCACTTCAGCATTGATATGATTCATTTTATAACTACAGCAAGCTTCACTAAATCATCCCAGCCTACTAGACGTAGACAGCCGACATTTCAAGAAGCATCCCATTCGTATGCGAACTGCATTTGTGGTTTTTGTGTTCCACATTGTTTTACTGGATACATTTGTTTGTCTTTGCCATATTTTTGTGGGGATTGGTGGATTTTTTTTTACTGCAAAGAGTCCATAATGTCCCTGAAGAAAGCAGTTTTTAAAAGTAAACAGATAGCTTATCAGATAATCCCATTTGAGACCTACAAAATAATGTCTTCTTCTGAGACTGAAGAGTCACTAAGAGCCCCCCTAGGAGCTACAGGAAACAAAAAAGGGGCAAAGGAGGTATCCGGGTGAGACTCACTGCTAAGCCACACGTGCCTTCTATTGTTCTGGCTAATGGACATTCACTGGAGAATAAAACAGATGAACTGCTCTTCCCAGAAGATGGTGAAAGACGGTTGTGGGGCAGAGGGAGCTGTGCAAGAGGAAGAGGAGGGCCAGTGCAGGACACCACGCTCTGAACCGGGTGCTATGGTTTTCTCCACCTCCACAAACATGTTGGTCAGGTTGACCCACAGTGGCAGCGTGGCTCAGTGGCAGTGCAGCTCAGTCGCAGCGGCTCAGGACTAACACCTGAACACTTTTGTTGTACGGTTGTACAATGACAAATAAAGCACTTACTTACTTACAACCGTACAACAAAAGTGTTCAGGTGTTAGTCCTGAGCCACTGCGACTGAGCTGCCATGGTGCACATGTGCTTTGTAACCGTGACCTGTGGAGTTTTAAATCTTTATTTGTATTGAGAGTCAGATCAGTGATTATTATAAGTGAAGCACTACAAAGCTAAACCAATGTAAAGAAAAGATCCAAGCAAGCAAGGATTGGTTTAGCGTTGTAGTGCTTCACTTATAATAATCACTGACTCTCAATACAAATAAAGATTTAAAATTCCACAGGTCACGCTTACAAAGCACATGTGCACCATAAATCATGTGATATGCTGTGTTCCTGGTGCATTAGCAAACTGCTTTTTTGTTTTCCTGAGTAAGTAAATAAGTAAATAAGTAAGTTAATATGGGCTTTATTTGTCATTACAGTTGTACAAAGAAATTGTGTAGATCAGATGTGGGATTAGTCCTGAGCTGCTGCGACTCTGCCCACCGCCACTGTGGGCTATAAGAGGTGTTCCAACAAGCGTAGCCTATTATGTTTTTTAACATACAACACATTTATACATAAATATAATGAACGTCAATATAAGTATTAGTAATACAATACCGATCGGACAAAGTAACGGAGTAGGCTATAAATTACAGTTCAAGGCATGTACTCTGGCAAGTATTCTCTAGCCTGGTGAGACCAGCATGATTCCCCTCTATATTTTTTTATACAGCGGGGAATCAGTCTGGACTCCCCGCCCCCGTTGGCGGTAACCGAAAAATCAAAACGATCCCGTGCAATCAGATTTGCTTATTTGCGTTCACGTCTTGTTCACGAGCAGCGGTGAGTCGGGTTCCCAAGTATTCTGTAAGTAAATAGCCTACAATTTCATAGTATTCTCTCCAACACTGTCCAATCCTCTACAATCTGGTGGGATTAAAAAAAGACATCGCACAGTACTTGACATTGCCAAATCATCAGCATATATTTATATTTGTATTGAGAGTATATTTTAAAGAAGACTTTTTTTATGTTTTTATTCCCAGAATAATAAAGTGCTGTCCTTCCTTTGAAGATGACTGCAAAGGTGATTAAGTGGCCTTCACATCACACATCAGAGTCGCAGACTGTGAATCGATGTCTACGCCTTCTCTGCTTTCTCCTCCAGACTTTCCTACTCTTCAACTGTGAATGATATGAGCCATGGAAACCCCAAATTACGTTTTATAATTTACACGGTGCCAACACGGGCTTAAATCAAAGAGTTTTACGGAATACATTTGCGTATTTATTTAGCTGGCAGCGTAACAGCCAGCCAGGGCTGTTTCCCTGGTGTTTTGTGCTGACTCGAGCTGGAAAGTGCCGCGCCAATGACACTCACTCTCTCATTAAGAGTCAGTTTGGAGACGGAGACTGTGTGTGGCCTGTCGCCGCGGAGGTGCTCTATGAGGCATTTACAATTCACACTGATACAAAAGACAAATAAATTAGAGAGCAATCCCAGGTAACATAAAACGTACTTTCGTTGTTCATTAAAAAAGCTACAGTATACATTTCTGAACATTATTCCAACCCATCTAAAACAATAAGGAAAAATATGTATTTTTAGGATTTTAAATATTTATTTCACTGCTGTGACTATAGCAACTAAGCCGAATAAAAGTAAGCGTGCGTTGCATTCGTTGACGGGAATAAAAGCGTCCAGCTACTTTCTTCCTTTGCTAATGGGCACTGGCTTGACTAAAAACAAAAGAGCAAAATGTGCTTTTGAGAGTTCTGTTTTTCACTGTCACATAGTGTGAGAAATGATTTAGTGCACCGCTTGGCTCCAATAAAAAGTCCATGATGTGGATTGGAAACATGACTGAGGAGCAATGATAAGAGCAGAATCTGCAGGGAGCATTAGGAATTTACTTCATTAAAATAATAAAGATACAGTATGTAACATCTGTTGAACATTGTAGACATAAAAAAATGTCTAAATAAAAACTTTTTAGTTAAAGGTTTGACTGAACAGATGTCCGAAGGCCAGACTTTTAAAAGTCGTAGTAAAGACAGAGGATGTCTTATCTTTGCTGGTCATTTCTTAATGGTACCAGATGGTTTAGTCAAATACAGGCTGAGATAAGTGCTTATCCTGAGAAACTGGCGCCATGCTGTACTCTATACGAGCTTTATAGATCCTAAAAAAAAGATAATATGGAACGTGCTGGATTATTGTGTGGAGAATCATTCTTTTAAACATTTGTCATAAGGATATGGTGAAGGTCTGCTTTTGTATGTGCAGCATTGATTTCTCTTGACCATTTTAATTAAGTAAGTGCTTTATTGTCATTGCACAAGCGTACAACGAAATAGTGTTCAGGTGTTAGTCCTGAGCTGCTGCGGCTGAGCCGCGCTGCCACTGTGTCGACCTGACCCGCATGACCTTGGAGGTCGGGGAAACTGTAGCACTCGGAAGAAACCTGGCTGGCTGCCCTCTGTCTCCTCTGATCCTCTGAAATGGTGCAGCGCCTCCTGGGTTTGTCGCTGTTTAAGAGCGTGGTGTCCTGCACTGGTTAGCTCCACCTGTAGCTCCTCTTGTGACGCCTCGACTGTGCTGCAGCTGCGGGGGCTCTTGGTGCCTCTTCAGTGTCTCAGAAGAAGAAATGTGTAGGTCTCAAATGGGTTTAGCTGATAAGCTAGCATTTTGTTTACCTTTAAAAAGCTGCTTTCTTCAGGACAATTTTATACTCTCAAAGTAAACAAATCCACCAAACCTCCACAAAAACACGGCAAAGACGTACAAAAGTATCCAGAAAAACAATGTGGAACACATAAACCACAAATGCAGTTCGCAGAAAAAGGCAAAAAACTCAGCTGCATGATTTTGTATCATTTTTTAAAAAAAACAAAAGAAATTCAAACCGCAAGCGGCAATAAAGGCCTTCTTGCCGGTACGCAACTCCCTCCTATGCGACCGTCCCTGCTCTCGATCGCCCTGGCTACGCTCTCGCCCCGGCCCACTGTCACTGGCCAGCCAGACACTCCTCCTTACTGTTCAAAAGATGAACCGTCTGGACAGCTGCTGGCAGCCAATCATTATCCGATTTGATCCCTGTCGTACCACTCATGGACCGAGAGGCAGGAGTTCATCGCACCAAGAGATGGAAGCACTGCACTCTTCCAAAACTTTAGAGATATGGCGTGCACGCCGGTTTTCTTCTGCTCTTTTGTTTGTTTGAAATTATTTGGAAAATATAAAATTCCTAAAACCAGAGCAAGAAACAGCATACTGAAACATACGGCGCTGCTGATATTTGCAATGTTTTATACTAATTAACAGAGCCTATGTGCTCCTTTGATTATAAGAAACAACCCCAGTCTCCCTCTATTATTGAAAAAGCAGCTCTCCGAGCTTTGTATTTGAGATTTTGTCATTTGAAATAGTGATTTTGATCAAGAAATAAGATATCAATAGCCAATTTGAAAACTCCATGGCAAAAAAACGTTTTTTCTACCCACGGCAAGGCTTAAAAAGCCGGCCAATTCCTGGCAACCCTGATTTTGGGCAGTTTGGCTGCTGAGACCTGGCAACCCTGGTAACTGTTGGACTTTTTAATTTTGTTGGTCAATAGGTTGGGTGGGTGGTGCCATGCCATTGGTCTAACAACCATTAGTCCGACCTCACATTATTCCGAAAATGTACCATTGAGCAGAGGTGCCTTTAGTCCGACATCTCTTTAGTCAGAAAAAAACAGGCCCATTTGTCCGAAGTCCTGTTGGTCCGACCATAAACGCCCAAACCCTAACCCTAAGGCGCATTGAGTTGCCTTGTGTACGAAATGCACGGTTTAAATAAAGTTGCCTTGCATGGCCTAATATTAACATTACAAACAATCAAACGAGCTTCAGCGGTTCTAGTGTTAAATAAATTAAAGAGCTATTCTCTTCTCTTCAGCGGATTTGGAGCAGGCAAGGGACTTCGGACCAATGAGTCAGTTTTTTTCTGACTAAAGAGATGACTATGGCACCCCTACTCAATGGGACGTTTTCGGAATAATGAGACATCGGACTACTGGGTTTTCGGACTAATGGGCCGACCCCGGGTGGGCCATCATGAGATCCCGCCACTTAATGACAATTACAATTCATATAATAATTTAATGAATATTGTGTCTTTTTTTTCCTTTTTTTATAACTATGCATCTGATTGAAAACATTGCTTTGCGAACATTAGGCTATATTTAAGATCTTGGAATTTGAAATAATGACTCTATCAATAGATAAGGTAAACTTGACCTACTTTACATAGAGAACAGCATGGCCAAGTACCGCGGACCACATTTCCCCCTGCTGCCTAGTTCTGCCGTTTAACGATAGACCTGTTAAGCCCAACTCACACGAACGCGCCACAGCACTTCAAAGGCTTTTCTCAAACCGGACAGGGCTTTAAACACAACAGAAAAAATCCCTGTTCCTCAGTTTTGTGTCATTGGTGTGATCCGCGTCACTTTCCAGGATTTAAATTAGATGTGAAGAAATATTGTTATGGTCGGATGGGACCAAGTTTAAAGCCTCATTCTGGGAAATATAAGGAAGGACGTCTCTTCATTACGCGAGCAAAAAACTGTAACTTAATGCTGTGGGTCATTTTGACATGGCATTTGGGCTACGGCTGTTTGCATCAGTTTGTAGCATTTCTATGGAAAATAAACAGGTTCACAGGCAAAACTATACAACTTTGCTGTGATACACCACCTTCATTTAGAAGTGGCATAGTAAATATTGAAGAAAAAGGAACAATTGATTAAAATTCGTCATTGGTGTTATGGTCACTGTTACAGCCTCACATTAAATGAATGGAGGCATCTGATGCAAAGTCCCTGATGTTACACTTTTGTCATTGGTGTTATGAAAATACTAAGCTTAATTTAACAAATGATTCTCCCTTATATTAATAAAATATTGTTCTTGGACAAAATAGCTATTGTTTAATTTCCTAAATGCAAAATTTGAAACTTTTAACAAATTGTTTTGTTACCTTTTCGCCGTTTGTTTGTCATTAAAACAGTCATAACACCAATGAATAGAAATCTTAAAGGGATCATATGCAAGTTGGTCATTGTTATACTCACTAGCGCCACCTTAGGTCTAACACGTAACTGCAGCTTGTATATTAAGCTCGTGCGTGACGGCACTTCGGACTGACTTAACACCTTTTTGAGTGACATTGCAGGATTTTAGAGGCAGTCGTGGTGAACAGGTCTGGGCTCATTCTACACATTAGGGACATTGTTGGAACATGTAGGGGGAGGAAAATACTTAATTTTGAATTTATGAATTTATGAAAACAAAATGATAAACATCCAAGTCGTCCCTTATGCCTGGTATTAATGCTAAGCGAGTATTGAACAGCTTCTGGTCATTTTTATGTAAAAATATTGCACTTTTTTTTTTGGTAATGACCCAGATGCTAAATAGCTGGGTCAGGCTCCACTCATAAGCTAAATTGACCGTGATCCGCTCTTAAACTGGACAGTGGCGGTGGTCCCTTTCAGAAGGATGCATACCGGGGTCCACTACTGATCCGTAGAACTCATGCTCATGCCCTCAGCGATATCAGATTGCAGCTACTAAACATGGACGGAAACATGTGACGAATCTGGCAAAATCAGCGGACACACAGTGCACCTCAAAATTCCAATACAGCGTCAAAATATATATACAGTATTATGTCGGTTGAAAGAGGTCATGTGCAGGCTGTACCAAACAGAAGGTCTGAGGACGTACGAATAGAGGAAGAAAACCCGTGGACAACGTTGTTCCTTGGGTCAAAACCATGTACCTGAGGAGAATGTAAAATGAATGAATGAAATGAATGTAAAAGCTGGCTTGTTTTTTAGCCCCATGTCTCTAGGTGCTATTGAGCTTAAGTGTGAGCTTACTCTGCTGAAAAAACAAGGACTATTACATTAAAACACCCCCTGAGCAAAATAACCTCCAGGATTTCAATCCGATATGGAGCCATAATTATGTTTTATGACCGTCTCCGTGTGCTCTATCACCGCGCCAAACAGAATTGTCCCAAAATGCATAGCATCGGACTTCCAGGGGGCACTGACAAGCCATTCTTTTTGGAGCGTGTATGTTGCCCACTGGGGCACAACTTTCGCCATTCTGATCTGTGCCAATTTCTGTGAGTTTTCATTCACCGGAAGGCACTTAAAAAAATGCAATTTAAGAATAAAAACAATAGCAAGAAAGTGGGGGAGAGCAAAAGTCCCTTGCCAGGACTTCGACCAGGCTCGGGCCTAAGCAACAAACAGTGGAACCAGTGGAAAATCTCAGAGTTTGGGTGTCTGCTCTGGCTTCTCCCATCCAATTAAAACATGAGCAATAGGCTAATACATCCTGCTCGATGTAGCCATGAACTTATCCCAAGTGAACATTGCTCTTGCTCCTGACAGATGGCAACAGAATGAAACTATTTAAAACTCAACTGCAATCAGTCATGACCACTGACTCCAAATCCCTCCTCCTCATAGGACTTTCCATCGACAACCACGCAGTCACATGACTTTACAAAGCCCTCCATAAACTGGCTCCTCCTCACTGCACTGACCTTGTCCACAGCACCACTGCCCCCCATTTCTTTAAATTGGATTCATGGTCCAGTCATGGTATGGATGTAGATAAAAGTGCACAAAAAATGATACAAAATACATTCTTTTATTCTTTTTCCATTCACAATTCAAAATACACAAAGTCACGCAATATTCACTCAGTATTGAATAGTGCTCAGTCTTCACTCCACGTGGCACTGTGTCTCCGTCCGTGACTCTGCTGCTACCTCAATTGTTTGGTCATGTCAACTACCTCCTCATTAAACATCTATATCTCTAAAAAGTAGGATTTATACTTTATCATATGTACATGATATACAGCGACATAAATACATTGGTCCATTTATTTACAATACAAAAGCTTATTGGTATTTTACTGGATACAAAATAGTGTATGGTTTGACTCACAGACAGATGTGATGTGTTGATATTTGGATTTGCTAATTGAATGGAAAACACACAAAAAACAACAGGAATTTACAAGACGAGGGCTTTACAATAAACAGGCGTGTGCTGTCTTAAAATGTTGACAAAAACACATTTCTGGAGAACCTTTGCCATTTCAACAAATCCCATCACATCTCGAATGCGCCACAGAAATGGAAAACTGCATTCCTGTTTCAACTGTAACCTTGAGTCCTGTTTTAGTGATTTGGGAAACAGTTTTCCGGGGCCTGCTGTCAAAGTGTGCCGGAGTGCATCACATTCATCCTCGTCGCACAAGACAACAGCGCCACAGATCAGACAGATTCCATTTGTGCAGAGCAACATACGTGTACAATAATGTTTTATCGTCTTTGGCTATTCTGTATTCTGTGCTGGACACGAGTCTAAAGATTTGACAGACCTAACAACTCTTGACTAATCATGTGACTGCATAAAAGATTATCTGAGCACATATTCTGTCTGATCATTTACACAGACATGCATAAATAACATGGCTTCTTCATAAGATTATTCTTGTAAATATTTACATGTTTTGGCATGTTTAGTTTTCACTTCTAAAGTAAAGCCCTATACAGGACCCAGCAACTACTTGCTAAATGTATGTTTCCCTGAAAGTCATACAAGTATATAACATATTAACAACTGTATTTGTGAGCAACACGACAGACGTCCCTTGAGCTCCGCAGCATTAAGGGTGGGCTGGGGTGCAGGGTAGAGCCTCTCTGCCAATACAGTTCAACGTCCGTCTCTCTCAGCGCGTTCTAACTAACAAGACGTGATCAGTCTCTTGTTAGCCTGTCTGTCTTTTGCAGCCACTGCCCGTGCATGTTTGAAAGTGTTCCCTGACACAGCAGTGTGGCTTGACTGCAAACAATAGGCGGCCGGTGCCTCAGATCTTCTGGCACATGTGGAGGCGGGATTTGGAGGAGGAGGTGGCGTCCTTCCACACCTTACAGGAGAGGCCTTTAGCGCAGTCGCAGCGTTGGAAGATCTCGAGGCCATGAGAGCCTTTCTTCCTCTGCTTGGTGCACACCTCACCCAGCCGCAGCACTGGTTTACAGATCTTTGTCCAGAAGTGCCGCGCACAGCAGTATCCGTCGGAGCAGTCGGACGAGCGCAGACAGGGGTCACCCTCATGAGCTGCCATGAAGAGGCACAAGTGTTAATGGCACGAGCATTAAGAGGCCCTTAATGCTGCATTAAGAAAAGCAGCAACACTCACATTTGCACTTGGAGAGTTGAAGAATGTAATCACTGTTCATTAGACTGTTATGCTTTGCGATTTGCATCGGTTTGCGCAAGGATTGGAATCACATCATTATATCATAGAGCGTGGTGTGTGGCCGTTTCACAGAACAGAAAATGTAGTTTGTTTATTGTTTTAACCATTATGCTGTTCTTGAACTGCAAAAACACTGCAGGGTTATGATGATGAGATTGTGCAATGTAAACAGTGCATAGTCCACTCTTAAGCATATAAATCAGTGGTTCTCAATTATTTTTTGTGGCGCCCCCCTTAGGAAGAAAATAACATTTCCACCACTGATATAAATGATAGATATGGATATACTACATATACATTTCTGTGATTGGCAACTTATGTGGCTGCAGGTGAATTTGATGGAAGAACTGCTTGGCCTTTTAAATGGGACATTTATTTTTCATGGCCAAGTTCAGTAAAGGTTACAACCTGACAGTTAGTCTTATGCAGGTCACTGTATGCAAGGTGACTTTATAATTAGGCCTTGCCATAAACTTAAATCAGGTGACATAAATACCAAGCTGAGGCTCCCTGGGTTATTCACCATAATAACACTAAAGCTACTGTACATTCTGTGGTTTCCTCCTATGTTTAACACAATGCCCAAGTGTGTGGCTGGTTTTGAGTCACAAGCAGCTGGGGGTTTGTGCTGGGCTTTCAGAGCTGTCCTTTAGGCCTAGAGACACAGTGATAATAGTGATCCAGACACTAACACAGTGTACAGAACCAGTCCTTACCTTTAAGTTTGCTCTGTGCTTTGCCATTCTTCTTCCACCTGTGGTCTTTATGGGACAGCTTGTTGTGCTCGTCCAATGGTAAGATGTGGTGTGAAAGCACACTCTCAGAGACGAGTACACAGATGTCTACAGGGGCAGAGAAGTTAATGTATTACATATAGAGTACGGGACAATCTACTGTAACCATGGAGATCCGCCATGTTTGTAGCTGTTACATACATTTTCCATAGACTTACATTAGCTAAAAACAGTATAAAAAGTGAAAGGGAAAAAAACGTGAAACAACTCTTTTAGCTGCTGAGTCACTAATGGTAAATACATCACAACACACTGTGGTGTCCAAATGTGAACAATTGCTGCCAATCCCGTGCAGTGTTGTGACAGATTACTTGAAAAAGTAATATATTACTGTTTATTCATTTGAAAAGTAATTTAGTTACTTTACTGATTACTTGATTTTAAAAGTAACTAAGTTAGATTACAAGTTACTTTATTAGTTACATTCAGCTGTGGTCGACAACATCTCCACCATTACAACACACTAATGACAAACCCTTTTACCAACACTCAGTTTATTGGAAATGCATTTTAACAGTAATATCAACAAAGCTTTTCCAAAGGAAAATTACAAAACAGTGATTTGGAAAAGTAACTTAAATCTGATAACTTGTTTTGGAAATAGTAACGCATTAGATTACTAGTTACTGAAAAAAGTAATCAGATTACAGTAATCAGTTACTAAGTAATTTTTGTATTTTTTATTTATTTGAGCAGTAAGTCTGCTCACAGGGAGTGGGCCGAAGCAAAAAGCTTATAAACAAATAATTATTCCTATTTAATAAATAATAATTATTTGTAAACCTTTTTAAAATGTACCAGGCTTTTACATAACCATTAAAATATTATTGTAATGCTTTGATCTAAATTTGTCCATATTTCTACACCATGTCTCGTGGGACACAAGCTTTTCAAAGATGTTCTGGAGTATTGTTTCTTGAAACTCATTTTATCTCTCAAGTTGTATTTAACTTCTCGTTTGCAAAACATATTTTGTAAACTCTCAGGAAGTGACTTTAGTGAGGCTTTGAACATGAGCCATCTTTAATTCAATAAGATCCTCAAATTTCATAGTTTTTTATTTAAAGAATAATGGATTTGTGTGTTCATGGTATCCAGCTAAATGGATTATTCTTATTGCCTTTTTTTAACTTTAAACAATGGGTCAAGATGACTTTTATACGCATTTCCCCAGATCTCTACACAATATGTTAAATGGGGAAGAATAAGTGAACAGTATATAGTATATAGAGCTTTGTTGTCAATGATATATTTAGATTTATTCATTAGGGCTAAAATCTTTGAAACTTTAGTTTTAATTTTTATGATGTGAGGTTTCCAGCTGATTTTGTGGTCGAGTGTCACACCAAGAAATGTATGTTCAAATGTATGCTCGTAGACTCTTTCAATAGTTCTGTTGCCAATTTTACCTGGTACATTCATTACACGATTTCCAAAGAACATTGTTTTGGTTTTAATTAGTTACTGGATAACCTTTATTGATCTCACAATGGAGAAATTCTCACACTCAGTCTGTCACTGAAAGAGCTGCTCAGCTCCTCAGTCCCGTGCAGTGGGTGTTAGCAATATGACATCACGATCCTGAACTCTTTACTAGTTCTGAGTCTTACTCTTTATTATGGTACTTACAGTTACTGCAGCGGTTGCCGGGGCAGCACATGGCGTCTCTGTGGCAGCGCTTCTTTCTGCGGCGACAGTTGAGGCAGCGAGAGGGCGCGTGCTGAGGGCTGTGACAGTAGCTGCCCACACTGCACTCCTTGTCATTGCTGCATGGATACACCTGCCAGAACACAGACAGCACTTTTACTGAAAACGTATAACATTGAAATGGACCAATCCTCATCTTGAAGCACTGACCACATGCCACTGGTCAGGACTTACATGGCCTGTAATTGTTATAAAGGGTTCAAATATGATCCAGATTGTAACGTTTGGAGACAAGTTGCTTTGGTGAAAAAAAGCCTCTGAACAGGTATTGATCTATGCGATGGTTCAGTCTTTCCAGAAGTGGTATGAAGAGATGGCTCAAATAATTTACTTTCTTCAATAGCAATTTGTCTTCTCCAACACACTCAAGGCTACTGTTTGAGTGCAAAAACACCGCTTTACAGCAGACGTACTGCGGTAGGTAAAGGCCGATGTCAAAGCCATTCAGCCCTCAAACCAACAATGACCCTCATGTGCACAGCTAAATAGCGCTAAGTCGGTAAATGAGTGTGTTGTTTTCTTTGGATGACTTTAAGACGTGGTCCCATTGCAGGCGGTAAGTACTGGAGTCAATTTGGCAGCCAGGAGTTCAAGTGGCGATTTCTTCATGTTTTCGGGCTTCAACATAATGGGAATATAAAACGATTCGTACCAAGAAAAACAGTGCATTTGACTTTCAGGAGCATTCACGGGCTTAATGAGTCTACAGGCATAATGAGGGGGCAATTACTGCTGCTAATCATACAGCTCTGGAGCCTCTGTGCATGAGCTGCCTTTATTATGTCTATGGTTTACAATGAGCGGTCCAGACATGTCGCTGTTGCACTCAATGTCTAAGAATGTCCTTACGGTAAGCAAACGGCCCCAACGCCAGCCAACAAAATGTCCACTCGAAGAAATAAAAACATGTAAACACGCACGGAGGCGGGTGTGGACCTTTACTGGAAGCTCTATCTAAGATCCATTCCTACTGGACATTCCTCGCATAACAAATAAATTGCTCGGTCAGTTTATTGGCTTTAAGTGTTGACAAATGTGCCGTAAACACGCAAAGTCGAAAATATGGACAACCGTTTACGCACACTCTTTCACATGGCGCGAATGAAGGCGGGCAGAATTCAGGGCAGAAGAAGAACGCTTTTGGAAGGCTCCCCGCACCATCCCTTGTTAGAAGATCTCTGCTAAGGACGGTTGCAGGAGAAGATACCCAGCATAGGTCGGTTTAAAAATCCAAATTGAGTATATTGAGGTGACCCTCTGAGGAATCAATTGGTCTGAATGAATTATTTTATGATTCCATGAAGGCTGAGACTTGGTTTCCAGGATTTGAAGATTCCCCCTGTGTCTGAGTGGATTTCCACTATAGTGCTCCATTTAACCACATAAACCAAAAAACATGTACAATAAAGGCTAATCTTCCAGCGTCTACTTCAAGTCCAGAACCTAGCTCACAATCTGGAGAAGGGTGGGACTGACAGATGAGTCAAATGCAGGGGACAGTTTTCCTACAAAGGCAATATAGTGTAACCTTATAACACACTATTCATTCTTAATATTCAGCAAGTCCACATCGGACTTTTCAATTCCCCTTTCTAATATCTTCCACACAGACTAATTTACGATGCGTGCCACGACTTAAGGTCTTTGATGGAGATTATGATAGAAAAATAAGCATGATATTGATTGTGGTTGACTAAATAATGTCCGGCACTGAGTGACATTGGAACAACATGTTTAGTTGGCAAACCACCACAGCACTGCGAGCACACAGCGCTGGCACAGTGCGGACAGATCAGCTTTAGCGCGGTGTACCACTGACAAACACTCAACAATAAACATCGGAGCGTACATGAAAGAGGGCTAAATCATTACGGCCACAATAAACAACCAAGTGGAGTCGGGGGTGCAGGGTCACCCGCGGGAGAAGGCAGTGTCCGGGAGAGCCGCAACATTCCAACCGCGGGTGTAAGCCACATGTTCAATCAAGCCTCGGGAATATCAATATTTCAGCACATTACACGGTGTTATTGGATAGGTCTGTGCCATGAAAGTGAACAAGATTAGAGGGGTTGGACCGACGCCACGCTTGTACTTTCTCAGGCTGCAAAACACTTGTGACACAGAGGAACCAAGGAGAACTACTACAGTGCACACACACACACACATCCGTCAACATGACAGTTTGCCATTAGAAATGTGGGATATGTGTTGATGTGTAATTAAAACCCAAATATTTACAGCGCTCCAGATTATACAAATCAAGAACGTTATAGCGCAACAACAAAATCCTGCAGTCGCAAGACGTAGTGCAATTTTCTATCTGTTGAATGGATTATGGATATATTAGTGACTTCAGCGAAAATAAAGACGCGATAAATTATTTTAGCTGTATCATTGCGACGCATAAACAGAAGGCAACCCCCCACTCTCTTGGTACAGGTGCTTTTGTTCATCTTTGCCATGTTTTGTGTGGATTTGTTTTGTTTACCGCAGAGAGTCCATAATGGTCCTGAAGAAAGCAGCTTTTTAAATATAAACAAACAGCCAAACAGACCCCCCCCCCCCACACACACACACACACACCTGCAGCACAGTGGACGTGTCACAAGAGGAAACAAGGAAGGGACAAACGAGGAGGTATCCGGGCAAGACTCTCAGCTAAGCCACACATGCCTTCTATTGTTCTGGCTAATGGAATGAGATTCTGAGTCTGTTACTGGCGAAATAACTGTAAAAAAAAAGAAAAAAGCTCAGGTATTCAAGCAGATCAATTTTAAAGTTCAATCAATCAAAAATGATCAGGTCCAGCTGTTCTGAGTGACTAGACTTCCTAACTGTGAGAGCCTGACACACAAGGTTTTGTGATTACAAAGAGTTTTTAAAAGAAGAGGGGTAAAAAAATGCAGAGAAGGGCTATGTTTTTACGGGGCACGAAAAATGAGCTGTTATCTCAGAATGAAGACAAATGGGTCCGGCCTCATACTACCTGCGCCGAATCCCTGCCTATATGTCCAAGCTGGCCTGGGTTGACGACAGAGTTTTCCCATATGTAGAAGGCAGAAAAACACCAGTGGGCTCTCCTCTTCCATCAAAACTGAAACCACATGACAACTATGATGCGCGACTGCGGCCCCGCCAATCTGCTCTGATAATCTTGCCTTAACTTGTCATGTTTTGGAACGGCTCATTCGCAACTTCTGAAGAATGGGGCATCCTTTTTCGGATGTATTTGATTCATCTCGTGTTTCTCCCTTATTTTTGCTCCAGACGGGCTGCTTAACATAAAAGCTGGGCCCGGGATCCGAGTGCAGGAAGTGGGATGAAGACACTGTACTTTTGGTATGCTGGTGAGATGATACAGGCAGAGACAGTCACATAAGAGAGGCCCGCGGTGCTGTCTCGTGCTGCTCTCGTGCTGGTAAACCCCTGTGCCTTTGAAGACGGAGCGAAGATGTGCGGGAGACAATCTACAAGCGCTTTACTACAGGATATACAAGCTTTACATTCTTCCTCCAGTCTGTCCAGATGCCCTCTCTGTGTCCGTTCGAAAGCCCTGATACCATACGTTTTGTTTCTGCATTAAGCCATCATCTTTGTTAGTAAAGTGTAGTTTATATCATTAACAAATGTTGGTAAACTATTGCACGTAAAAATATGACTTTGTAATACTATCCTGCAACTTTTGTTGAGTGCAATTAGATTGCTTATATATTGTTAATGTATATTGTGTGTGGTTGATAGATGAGTTGTTCTCATCTATTTTAAAGGGTTACAAAGCATTTCTCTAAATGTGGTACGTGTACAGCTACGTCTGCTTCTTCAACTGGTTCTCAGGGTTGTCTGTCATTGACATGTGTGGGGTTATTTATATACCCCGTTGAATCCAGTTTAGGTCTATTTTAAACACGGTTTACACCCTGTTTAGTTCTAATGTGATCTATTTGCCTGATGGTGCTTGGCAGGTCTATTTTTTATGAGGTGGTACTTGGTGTGAAATGTTGAGAAAATCTTTGCCATTCTATGTTTTGATAAGGTAGAGAGTGTTAGCGATTTTCCTAGCCCCTGCATAGCCTACGAAGGACAACTCCGGTGCAGCCCATTTTTGGCATTCCTTATTAATAACTCCATCTCTGCCGGGCAACATCTTAGAGTGCTATTTGCCCCTGACAAATACCTCTCCTTGGCATAACAAAGCCTTACTGAAGCCTTCTGCTATGGACTAATCAGTGTGCTTTGGCCAAGTTGTCTCTGACAAGCCTTACAAGTATTCTTGGCTCTCTTCTAACACCACCTCTAGGACCATTTAAACCATCTTCTGTGGAAGCGTAGTTAGACTTGAATGACCAACACCACCACAATGTGTGTTGAGAGTACAGGTCTCCGGGTCTATTGATGGTTAATAAACTTCTTCTGTGTCAGACATCCATCATCTCCTGCCTCTCTTTGCAACCCTACAGTAGGACTTATTTGGAGAACATCTCCAACAGAGAGCATATTGGATTTAGATGGCTTGCTAATTGGTCAGTGTTCGAGGGGAGCAAGCTTATGGGAGCTCGAAGAAAAGCATTGCCACAATTCAAAATTCAAGGCACATTTTCTCAGAAGCGTTTTCACTATTCCTGCAAGCACAAATACAGCACTTTATTTAAAACCAACCAGATTGCACACGGCCATCAGAGGTCAGCCGCACAACCTAAACCTGTGAATGGTGTCAATGAATGGCAGGAGCTTTACCAACTCAAATAAACTATGTCACAGAGCAAGCAAACTACCTATGGCCTGAAAGTGCGTCCCAGGTCGTATTGAATGACAAAGCTGGGTCCATGTATTGAGCTTTGCATACAGCCAGTTCCTTGAGGTACAACTCCTTCATCACTCGAAGCATATGTGTTTATAGCTCCACTCAAAACCCTGTAAACTCATGCCCCGGTCTGGGCCTTTCCTTAAGTTAAACACACATTCTCAGTTGATCAAATTCATCCAAGTGAAAGAAAAGGAAAGTGTCTGGAAGGAAGACCATTCACTTCAAAGGCATTCAAATTTTGAGACATTTTAATCTATGACCCCCAAAAAGTGTAATCCGGGAGAATAAGGGGCACCGCAGTTCTGCTCTCTCATTAACAGCTCCAATTACAGTAAAGAAGGTCTCCGCGGAGGCCCCTCATGGCTCCAGCATCGGGCACTTGTATAGCACCCAAGGGACTGGCAGCCAACAAAAAAAACAAGGAAAGCTGGAGACTGAATGTAGCCGGGCTAACAAGCCGTCACACCTCAGGCTGCTTTTACTCAGCTCATTAGGTTCAGTAAACAGTCATTTCAGGGCACCAACAGGACATAGGGAGACAGGAGAGAGGGACGTGGCTGGATTTTATGCGCGGCGACGTCTCTGAGATGCCTCGTAAAAGTGACTTGAAATAAAAGTAGCTTATGTCATGGGATCAGGGTTGACAATGTTATCCACTCTACTAAGGCAAAAAAAAAAGTCAACTGTGTTCAAAAAGGACACATGCTCACATGAGATTATGAGGCGATGGGCCAAACAGACATAATACAGTGTATGAACAAAGCATTATATCTTACACTCATTGGTGATATGATAATGTGCCTAAAGCTGCCCTGGGCTGATGACGGAAATGTGGCTGTAAATTTTTCTCTCCAAATACCACCAATCAGTCACTCACTCATCACATCCATATAAGATGGGGGAATTGTCTTGGCCAAAAACACAACAACAGTATGCCCTGGTCAAATCTGGAAGCAAACCAACGACCTTATGGATTCATAGACAAGTATATGGCCTGACCTTGTGTAGCTTCCAAGATCAGATGAGATGGGGCTTTCTCTTTGTAATATTAAGAGATTAATCAAATTAAATAGTCAATAAAGCAAAAAAGTAGTCAATTAAAAAATATAGTTCTAATGTGTTCTAATTTATCAGCGGCCGTCAAAAATGACCTCCTGGACCATATTTGGCCTACAGGATGCTGCGAGTTGGAGGTGTTTAGTATAGGGACAGTAAGCATAACATGATAACAAATCAATAAACTGCATATTTTTACTTTTACTTTTAAACAGATTTTACGGATATGAAACTCCTGTCCTTATCCAATACTACAAAAAAATTAAATTACCAGCTCCATGACAACTCTGCAAAGTGATAGAAACAAACTGCGCCGGACTAGGAATGCTTGTGAGCAATTCTTAAAGACAACATGGCCCGGAGGTTTTTTTTTTATTTCAATTTTTTATTACTGACTAATGATATGATAATACACTCACTTTACTCCTGACTAAGAGCTACAGAACTGCTCTCAAGCATCAAGGCCAGATCGTGGGTGCTATCATAACTCTTGGAAATCTTGCTCCAGAACATGATACTCATACACATAATAAAAGATATTAGCCATCTTCATTTGGACACCACCACACTGTGGTTTTGGACATTGAAACAGTGCAGTGGTCTCTGGGCATATTGTTTCCTTCAATTCACTGGTCCACAACTGCAGTAGATTATTGCCATGGCAGCGATGTGTGCTATGCTGAGCTGGGGTCTGGCAGTGTGCTTGAGGTTAGCTCACCACACTCCACAGAGGGAGTAAGGGCTGTCCATCAGTATTGAGGTTGAGTAAGAACGTACTTCACACATCTCGCAGACATCCAACACCATCACGACCACAGGGAACATGCGGTTGACGCTTAGACCTTCTAGGAAGAAGGGAATAGATGGTGGAGAGATTATCTGCAATTTAGGCGTGCGACACACTGCAGGTAAGTAGAATTATACAAAGCCTCAAGTGCTTCAAACAATTCTTTGAGTAACACATGCAGTGTGTCTGGGGCATTAGTGCTAACCATTTATTGTCATGTTGTTGAGCAAGACACTTTTCCTTATGCATTTGTTTCCATCTTCTAAGGTACATATTTGTTTTGTTACATTACCGCACCAGATTGCTTAGAGTTCTCAAAGTTCTCAGTGGTTCTCAAACTTTTGAAGGGACATGGGACACACGCATGGAAACTAGTGCTTCATTTAGAATCAGGAACACTTTTGGACAGATGTGATAGATTTGGGGGAACAGGCCATAACAGTTGCCGGAACACTCTCATTAAACACCATGATATCATCTCAAACCTTTGCCGGCTCCTCCAAAAATAGGTCCCGGATCCGTTACCCTGAAGAACTGAAAGGTGGGGGAATCGACTCAAGGATCAGACTCTTGACTTTTGTGCTGTGAGGCGGGAGCGCTAACCCTCTGCGTCACTGTGTCGCTCCAAACCAACTACCATTGCATCAAATATTTCACCTTCCAAGAACCACCAGGCCTAGAGTAAGATCAAACCAACACAAAATCATTTCTAAACTGGTCTAACCTAAACAAATAAATAAATAAATAAACACCTATTCTAATTGAATTTACACTTAAACAATAATTAAAGGATCTTTAATGGAAAATAGTCTAAAACTGCAGATGACCACCTATGGTACACATATCACAGTTTGAGAACCTGTTCTAGTCTATGCATTACTATTGTGTACAAGTGTGCATTTCCCCCCCCCAATGTCTAACTGCTCTGAAATGATCTAATCTGACACATCCCGTGTTTGATGTCAAAACCAGCCTTGTTGCAAGTGTTGTAACAGCAGGGATTCATGAGCGCTTGACTGGGTATTACGTGTTTGGCAAAAGTATCCGCAGAAAGACTCTCGTAATCCCTGCTAACGTCTGGTCCTCTTTAATGACACTAAGAACCAGACAGAAAATTACCCAGACTAGTGTTAACTTTCTCGCACATTTCTGCCTGGCATTAATGATTTAGTGCGGTGGAAGTGTGCTGCGCCCCGGTGTGGCGTCAGGTCTGAAAGGCAATTAGAGCTTTATGAGGGGGTACCAATCCCTGCAATTTCCAATAACCGCTCACGTGTGAAATGAGGCCTTTTAAATGGCAAAATGGTGCTACTTGTTCACCTAAAGACACTCCTAGAAGTGCAAATTTGGGGCTAGGCGCGATTCGCAGTTATTAGCGGCTGGGTACTTAAGCACACTTTAGTGCGACTGCCGGGGCTGCGCATAATTATGATGTCTCAAAAAACAAACTAGTGCCATTTGGAGTCGTTAAAACACAATTAGTGCTCGGGATAAATTGTCCCACTTTACATAGCTGGGAGTAGTTTCACTAAATTAGTAGGCTGGGTATCAAATGTGTAATTATAATCAGCATGTAAGATATAGCCCATGCTTTATAATCATTTGAGTTTGGGTTGGGATCCATCTGACTGAAATACACGAATGTGCCATATGGCTTTTACGCATCCGAAGCACGCATGCGATTGCCTGCAGGAAAACAATGTAAAGTTACCTGTGCGAGGAGGTTGTGTTTCTTGGTGATGCCCGCGTGCGCAGAAAGTGAAGAATGGTTAGTGGCGGGAGCGACCGTTTGCCCGAGCTGTCCCGGTTTGATGGAGTTCGCCTTGGGTCGCGCCGCTGACACCTGGTGCGTCACGGTCCTCAGCGAAGCCACAAGAAAAACCACCACACAGCACCTATTCCACTTTAGAGGGAGCATCCTTGTGGAAAGACTTCCGAAGCAATCACCCGAATGAGGAGAGTCTCTTTTTTCTTTTTTCTTTTTGTTTGTTTGTTTGTTTGTTTGTTAGAAATATCCTCCAAATAAGTGCGGATTGTCAGAGCGCGCTGGCTGTGTCCATGTGTTGCGCGCTGATGCGTGTGTTTCTGAGCGCGGGGATGCGGCACACGGAGGCTTCGGGTGGTAAGCGCATAGAGTGACTGTGGATGGGCCACTCCTAACACTTAACTAGAGCTCTCCCTCTCTGTGTCAGGCTGTGAATGAGAGCTCAGCACTGAATCCGGCTGTTTTATTATCTCGCATTGACTGTTTTTTTTTTTTTCTTCTCTCCCTCTAAGATTATAATGAGTGCGCTTCCTCCGCCCCCATTCACAGCTGACAAAGCCTGAAACTGATCTGTGCGCAGCGCTGCCGTTGTCTCGAGCTCGGCACCAGGAGCCCCGTTGGGAAAAGCCTATAAAATTATACACTGTGTATTTTAACTGGGCGCTTGACCCTTTTACTGCCAAGCGTTTCAGTGCGCATAAAGAATGAAAAAGAAAGGGCTAAATAAACTCTTATAGTCTGACAGGCACAAACTGTTAAAAAAAAACAATACAGCATCTTTCTGCGTGACACATTGGACATTTCAAGTAATTACTGCAGACTATCATATAATTCTAGCCTGTGTTTCTTGGAATTGGATTTGTCAAATACAGGATTGTTTTTGGTCTCAAAAGTATGACAGTATAATAGACAATTGCAGGTCTATTCAACGTAAGGCCCAGGGGCCACATGCAGCCCTCCGAGGCTCGGCCGGATCTGGTTTGACTACAAGCTCATCTTTCCATTATCAGCAAATGTATTTGCTGATAATTATTGCATTGTTAGTTATCATCATTATTGTCAAAGCCAAAATTTGGAGCTGTTTTGATTATTGAACCAGAAGCATTAAAGAGAGCAAACAAGTGTAACGGTTATAGACGAGTTGTTACATTTACTCAGCAAAATTTATATATTTTTTTTCCTAAAATACTGACATGGTGCTGTGGACAGCAAGTAAAACGTCCTCTGAAATTTGCTGTCACTATAAATATCTATTTTCTTTTTTCATCATTCACTGTTCACCGTACTAGCCTTGCACCTGCGGATATGCATATATTTTTGCTGTTTGAACACTATACATAATATGTATCTATATATAATATGTATCATCTATCTATATCATTTCTCTATTCACACTTTCACATTTTGATTTATCTTTTATAAATATAGAATATGGCATTGATGTGATGCCATTCCCAATATGAATTTTAAATAACCAGGAACCAAGCATTCCTGAATAAGTTAGACTACAAACTGATAACCATTGTTTTCTCTGTGGGAATGGCATCCCCCATGATGCAAGGAATGCCACTGGCGATAAAGTTAGTGATACGACTATGATAAAGGCTTCTTTGTCTCTCTGAGGCATTTACAGTATCTGGATAAGTTATATTCATGTTGGTTAGAATACAGGGACTGATAAAAAAATGATCTATTAGTTAAGTATATTCAGGTAAAGCTTCTGCTCACTTGACAATGTATTGTAATTGAGCACCCCCGTGAACACAAAATGATTCATCCCAAGGGGCTAGTCCGTTTAATAAAGAAAGGAAAATAACAATTCAGGAGATTTTCATGACAGATGTTATCATTGCATTGTTGCAGGAAATGTGGTTAAGCTTTTTCCCTCATCATATCAATAATGCAGACCACGTATAATACAACAAAAGGTGTGTAACCGGTCTGGCAGTAAGTCTCTCCAACCATTTCCCACAATGTCCGCGTGAATCTAAACACCTACATAGTGTTCACATAGTCTATTGAAGCACACAAGCTGACTAGGCTAGGATGAAACCCGTACACCGGCAAAGGCTTCTGACCTCAAAAGCGATCCATCACAGCCTCCAATTCAGAGTGTCAAGTTCTATTGTTGCAGACAATAGGCAACCGACTGAAGTGGGGAGTGGGAGGAAGTATTGGACTTGTTTGATGTAACTGTAGATGCTCAGAGGTGATACTATTTTAGCCACCTTTGTCACCCCAGGGTATAGTCTTTAACTTTGGAAGTCTGCAATCAGACGATTGTTGCTTTGAATGTGTTTCCTATTCACAAGTGATCCCGACACAAGTATAGGTGATTCACAATGGTGCATTCACTTGAATAGGCTGAATAGATTGTTATACCATTGATTGAATAAAAGAGAAAAGAGCTGTGACAAGCCTTATTCCTGATTTTTATTTTTTTAAAGAGAGAGTGTGTAGATCTTAAATTGTCAGTTGTGGCCCATTCATTGCTAACACATTTCTAACATCCCTTTACAGGAATGGTTTATAAGCACCTTTTATATTACCTGCAAGTTTACAATCAATAAAAAGGTTTTATATGTAAATGAACAATACATTTAATTATAGTTAAAAAACTGGCGGGCCTTTAAGCTTTCTGTCTATTGGAAAATTAAAAAATAAGAGACGTGTCAGCCAAGACAGGTCTACAACTTCCCAAGAGGTCCTGCCTGCAGGCCTCCACTGTGAGGTCCTGACCACGGCAGGCTCCACACTCAAGCCGCCTCCACTGTCAGGATGGGAAATGCATAGGACTATCGCCTCCCTGATTGGTAAGATTCATACCAACGCCTGAAAGACACCTTTTGTAAACTCCACTATCCTTAAGGTTAGGATTAGGGTCAGGTATACGGTTAGTTTTGATTAATTAATTAATGTATGTATTTATTTATTTTTACTACTTTTGTTTTATACGGAATTTGTACACATTTTTTTCAGAATACAAGCTTATAAAAGCATGCCTCTGGTTGTTTATACATGCTTGTACTAGACATAAAAACAAAATAAAATACACCTCTATTAATCTGATTAGTTTAAACTAGTGTTGTTTTGTTGTGGTGACGTAATGATTGGAGCTCCACTTATCATTGGCTGCCGATGTCAGAGACTTAAGGGACAAATCTCATCCACCCCTGGATCCGTGCCCCTAAGGAGCTTTTCAACCATCTCGGTGATTTCAGCTTCCGTGATGGTCAGCTTCCGTGAAGGTCTAAGTCTCTGCTTCCTCATCTGAAGACGTGACGGTGGCATTGAAGAGATCCTTGAAGTACTCCTTCCACCATCCCACAATATCCCCAGTCGAGGTCAACAGCTCCCCACCCTCACTGTGAACAGTGTTAGTGAAGCACAGCTTTCTCCACCTGAGGCGTTGAACGGTTTGCCAGAATATCTTTGAGGCCGACTGATAGTTCTCCTCCATGGCCTCTCCAAACTCCTCCTAGACCTGAGTTTTTGTCTCTGCAACTGCACACTTGGCCTGCTGGTACCCGTTAGCTTCCACCAGAGTCCTACAAGCCAACAAGGCCAGGTAGGACATCCCTTACTTTTGGCCGCCACCACCCAGTTCGGGGTTTGCTGCCGCACCAGGCTGCGACCAGAGACCTTGCGGACCACAGCTACAAGCAGCCGCATCGACAATGGGGTAGTAGACCATGGTGCACTGGGACTTCATGACTCCAACCTCCCTCAGGATCTGGGAGAAGCTCTTCTGAAAGTGGCAGTTGAAGACCCTGCTGACAGTGGGATCCGCCTGATGTTCCCAACAGACCCTCACAATATGTTTGCGTCTGCCGGGTCTGACCGGCTTCCTTGCCAGCCAGCAGATCCAACTCTCCACCAGGTGGTGATCATTTGACAGCTCTGCCCCTCTCTTCACCCGAGGGTCCAACATACGCAGATGACACAACTACAAAGTTGATCATTGACCTCCAGCCAAAGATGTCCTGGTGCCACATGCACTTATGGACACCTTTGTGCTCGAACATGGTGTTAGTTATGGACAGACTGTAACAGAAGTCCAATAACAAATCACTGTCGTCCATGTAGGCATTGAAATCCCCAAGTAGAACAAAGGTAAGAGCAGACAATGTATGAAAAACACCTTGTGTGAAAAACACCTTGTGTGAAAAACACCTTGTGTCAATTTGTATAAATGGTGAACAAGTGTAAGTATTTGTTGTCATCATTCCATGTCAGTACTGTGAAATTTGGGACACATGTTTATAAACTCTTCCATGTGAAGAACTGGGATTGCAGAAGTAGGAAAGTTAATTAATTTAAATGCTCCAACTTTCATTGCTGTAAACAATTTTTTAAGGTTATAGGCCAAGGGGGAGACAAGGGAGAGTACTAGGTAGGAAGACAAAACAGATTTAATGTATTTATTTACAGCAATAGGTTTCACAGCACCCAAGGCCAAGAATGCCACTGGGAAGAGATATCTTTATTTCAAAAAATGTTTAGTTAAGTCAACAGAAATGATCTGCAGATAAAGGACTCAAATGGAATGGTTTCACTTGACGTGAAAGCTTGTGCATAAATCTCTGCACAAAAACAAAGTAGCGACTCAAAGCAAAGAGGGACATGAATATGATTTATTGTTTGCCATGATCCGGATGATGCCCAGCTGGGTTGTGTCTTCTTGCAGGGCTGCTGATTAAAAAGGTCCCTGGAGAGTGGACCAAAAGCACAGAGACTCCTTGGCCTTTCCGACACATTCGTCACTGTATGTCATGCATGCTTTTGAGAGGAGACACTTATGTTGACATGCACTGAAACTGTTGAAGCGCAGGTGCTGACAAGTGCAGAGATGACCAGGCTGACCACAGCGGACAAAACGTAATAGGCCTGACCAACACATGATATGGTCTCTTCAGGATGTGTGCTGATAAGCCAACTTAAAGTTTGTCCCCACAAAATTCTGGAGACCAACTAATCCAAGAAAGTAAACGTAGAGTTCTAAGTAATTGTCTTCTGGGCCATTCTAGAATATATGACAAAGGATTTGCTTTCATTGGCTCTTGACTGACATTGATTTGGCATCTAACCATTATGCCATGTGCACATTCTGTTTCTGTTTACTGCTACCATGTACGTCGGCTGCTGGACATTCTTAAGTCTAAAATAATAGACGAATCGAAAATTTAAACAAGGAAAGGTATAAAAACAAAATAATAGCAAGTCTTAGCCCCAAGAAAACAATGTCATGCGTGGCATTACCAGTTTTATTAACTGTAATTTTAGATAATTATATTAAACATATGCATTTTAAATATCAAACCAGTCAGCAGATGGCGCCAACACTCAAAATTAAGTATAAAAGCCCACCCTCATTGACTCGTACTTCCTGTCTCTTCACTGGCGTCTTCCGGCCTGGCAGGGCTGAGGCCATGGCGTACGCTGTGTTTGATGGGTCCAGGTAGCTATCTCCACATGCTTGGTTTTGTTTATCACTAACACGGGGTTTAGCGTCTCGGGGGTAGAGAGCCTCAACGCCCGCCACTCCATGGCGTCCATTGCTCTCTCTCGGCGTGTGGTGGTTTGGGGTCTGCTGGGGCCTTTGCGTAACCGGGGCAATCGAAGCACCGAGCCAGCCAAGAGGGGCTAGATGTGGGCGTGTGACGGTAGGATGGACCTTGCCTCGTGGTTAGTCTAAGCAAGGGACTGATAGAAAGCTAACCTCTTTATTTATGTTCAGGTGGGCCTGATGCTGCTGTCTTGCTTCCTCCTTACTTTGTTTTGTATAAAATGAAATTGCTAATGGAAAAACGAACAACGTGAACTGTGAACCAACTGAAGTGTTTGTCAAACTAAAGTACAAACAGAAAGAACAAACGTAAATCATAGACATAAACTAAAATGATATGTACAAGGAACATGCTGCTTCTGTCCTTATGGTCGAACCTGTGTGCCTTAAAGCACATTTTTCCAGTTTACACTGCATGGCGTTCTCTGGCTCATTATTTTTTTGTTTAGTATACACTCGTCATGTCACACATGGTTTAAAAAAAAGGTTTTCTTGGCTAGCTTCACTGGAAAGATTTCACTGGGATTGTGTTGTCCTTATGCTCACACTGTCCTGTCAGAAATCATATATTGACCACTGTAGCAGTGTGTTCATGTTCTGAAAAACAGGTTGTTTTCGGTTTGCAGTCAACTCGAAAACATGTGTAATGAAAGTAATAATATCACAGGGATTGGAAAAAACAAGCTTCAAACATGTGTGGTGCAATCAAAGTTTAGAGGTCGTATCAAAGCTGGGGCGGTACATCAGATCTTAATTAAATCTGGCAAGAAAAAAGGTAAACATTGGGTACAGGGCTTTTAATTTAAAAAAGTTTAATATTGTTTGGTGCACCATAATGCAGGTCAAGATAAATTGTACATGGGTAGGTTGAATGGTGAAATAAAATATGTTCCCCTTAAAGTAAGTAAGTAAGTAGGCTATGTGCTTTATTTGACATTGTACAACCGTACAGGGTCGGCCAATTAGTCCGACGTCTAATTATTCCGAAAATGTCCCATTGAGTAGGGGTTAAAAAATAAAATTAGGTTCAGGCAAGAGTCCACTGACCTTAAGGTTAGGGCCAATGGTCGTATATGGCTCTTTAATCCACAACACAACTGGTTTAGAGATGTTGGACTAATGGCAACTCTGCTCAATGGTAAATTTTTTGAATAATGAGACGTCGGACTAATGGGTTGTCGGACCAATGGCATGGCACCCAACCGTACGACAAATTGTGTTCAGGTGTAAGACCTGAGCGTGGTGTCCTGCACTGGTCAGCTCTCCACCTCCTCCTCCCTTCTTCTTCCTCCTGCCAAAAGAATCCAGCAAAACTGTGTGGAATACAGAAACCACAAATGCAGTCCGCAGAAAAAGGCTTCTTGATTGTCAGTGGCATTGACAGTACATCTGCACAGGGCCACCTACTGCTCTTGGAGTGTGCATTATAAGCCTTTAAAATTGAAAAAAAAAAACACATTGCCAACATGATACTCTTTACTTTGAAGCCTTTTTTATTTTTTTACAAATGGAGTAATGGTCCTCAAAAACTCTACCTAAGTATAGTATGTAAAATCATTTTGTCGACAAACTTTCACTGTCAAACATGTCGGGCGGTACTATCTGTGTTTGCATTCGTGTGAGGGTGTTGTCCATATGCATGTTCTAGGAGTCACATCAAAGTCCCACGCGGACCGCTCTTCAGAACGACAACTACAGTGTGATTTACAGAGATGTTGCCACGTCAACTGCGGGAAACCTCGGTGCATGCACACAGCATAAACACCCCCCCAACCCCGGAATCAAAGGCACGCTCAGGGTGGGCCGCCTGGCGTCTTGTACCGATTCTAGCTGCACGGGTGGTCAATATCAAGGGTCCCGAAACATGTTCTCCTGCATTCAATTAATAAATCAAATCAAATAAAACTTTATTTATAAAGCGCTTTTCATACAGAAATGTATCACAAAGTGCTTTACAGATAACAAACAGACAAACAGGCGCACGCGCACACACACACACACACGCACACAAAATATATCATTAGGACTAAATAAATAGAGTTAAAAGCTAAGCTAAAAAGGTGGGTCCTGAGCTCCTCCAGCAGGTCGTTCCAGAGGCGAGGGCCATAATATTGGAAAGACGCCTCGCCGTGAGTCTTTCTGTTGACTTTAGGAATAACTAGGAAACCCCTGCCGGAGGAGCGCAGGGACCGTGAAGGTTCATAAGGTAAAAGCAGTTCTGAAAGATAAGAAGGACCAAGACCATTAAGACATTTAAAAACCATTAAAAGAACTTTAAAATCAATCCTGAAACACACGGGGAGCCAATGCAGCGACTCTAAAACCGGTGTAATGTGGTCCCGTCTCCTGGTCTTCGTCACGACACGAGCTGCTGATTTTTGTAAAAGTTGTAAACCTGAGATACTCTTTTTTTGGGAAGACCAGAAAGCAGGGCATTACAGTAGTCGATACGACTGGTGATAAAAGCATGCATTAGCGTCTCCGTGTTGGCCTGCGAGAGAATGGGGCGGACTCTGGCTATGTTCTTTAGATGGTAAAAACCTTTTGTGATATTCTTAATGTGTGGAATTAAAGTCAGCTCAGAGTCAAAAATCAAACCCAGGTTCTTCACCTGTGAGGAAGGATTAAAAGACAATGGCTGTAGTTTGGGTAAAAGTTTCTCTGTCTGGGCCTTAGGACCGATGACTAAAACTTCAGTTTTGTCCTGGTTAAGCTGGAGAAGGTTTTCTGCTATCCAGGATTTGATATCTAAAATGCAGTTAAAAAGTGCATCCATTGGCCTGGTGTCATCAGGAGACATGGAGATGTACAATAAAAGCCAGTCTGATTCACACCAAAGAAAAAATAGTTTGAACCAACAGGAATATTGTGGGTATATATTTATTAATTTATTGGTATATTTGGTCGGGACAGTGCATGTTAATGACCATACATGGGTCTCATGGACGTAAACACACCACACCGGATTGTAGCCTTGGGCTAATTTCCATCCGTCGTCCCCCATGCGTACTCACAAACACACTCTCCTTCATCCTGGCACCTATTGTACATATTTTTAGTGGTAGGGGAAACCTACGCAGACACGGGGAGAACATGCAAACTCCACACAGAAAGGCCCATTCCAGGTGGGAATCGAACCCGGGACCTTCTAGCTGTGAAGCACGAGCGCTAACCGCTGTAAAACCGCGCTGCCCTTATGTCCTTCTGTGCCTTTATGCTGCACAGACAGGTTCGACTATTGAATTTGAGAGTTTGAAAATATATTCCGGCAGTTGACAATGAATATGTTTACACATCTATCACTTTGAAAAATGTAAACTGAAAATGATGTGTCTGAAATTGGGGGTGAATATCAGATGTTTTGCCAGTGTTGGTCAAATAATTCAAATTATTAAATTGTATATATCATAAGGTGTTTTTTCCATATATCACAGATAGCTCTATTTTAGGCAGTGACCACTGCTGACGTATATGATGAAAGGAATGTCTGAGTCACAGGAATTACACAAACTTGTGAAAATAAGACTTTGATGTGACTCACGGAGAACATCTCTATGGACTACACCCATAATAGATGATAAACAAATCATGTTCTTACGTACGTAGCATCCAACAGGTGGCTAACCATAAGTGCTATGAGCCAAAATAGCTTGTCCATTTCCAAAGAATGAACTTGCCTGCACACTTTGGCAGGAAGTTGCTTGCGTCTAAAATGCAGATGGGTGTTCTTATTTTTTATGAGCAGAGATTTTAACGCTGACACTGATGATGGATTATGGTGGAAGTGGTCATTCATTAAGAGTCCCAAACAACAGGATTTGTGTTTGCTCGTTACATGGGCTAACTCCTCATAAATCTGTCCTAATTATCATGATGTGCATGTATCTGGACACTATCCACGGTTCATCAGTCAGCACCTGCTCGGGTCTTTCAACCCTTTCCAAATAGACACATAAATATTCATTGCATGTGTGTGAAATGTTAAAGCTCAAACTGTAGCATTGTGATCAAAAGAGGTCATTGGTTTAATTGTTAATATCTGGGATATGTTATGGCATCGTGCTTACTGCACACCAAATCATATGTATTCCCTATGTTACTATGCACCTTTGGTACTGGAACTTCTGTCTCTGCATTTTAAACTTCTATCACAAAAAAGCAAGAGGACATGATCAGACTGTGGCTGATGCCAAACTTTCTGTTACGTAAATTAACTCACTATGCCTGTCGCTCCAGTTTTATAAATATTTTGGCCTTTTCACAATATAAAGCTTTGGAACAGAGAGTCACATTCAAGTGAAAGTATTATAGAATATTACCTTATATAAAGTAAATTAAAGTGGGACAAATGTGGCACTCATTACACAGCTGAGACAACTTATTTTTGTTGTTCTCCCCTAACGGATTTGGATAGCATGGATTCTCCATTCAGTATGTACTTGTATGTACTAAAAACATGTACAGTAGGGCCTAACGGGGCCATTATTCCCCTGAACAACAAGAAATTATTATGGAACTTTCCCGGTTAAACAAACTAATGAATCCAGTCCATATTCTGTTATATCTATGGTCCACATTTATATTTACCTACCTACATATTAAAGTGATAGTCTGGAAGTCTAAATGTTTTGCAAATTTTATAAATCGTCCAAAATCAACTACAGGTTCTTGTATTTTTGTGTAAAGTAAGTAATTATATATATATATATATATATATATATATATATATATATATATATATGGGTGTATACCTATGTTCCCCGGGTCCTATGTTCCCCGGGTGCGATTTTTTTTTTTTACCGTAGGTGAGTTGGTACTTCAACCAATCACAAGTCATGAGAGTGAAATGTCATATATACATCAAGCAGCTTAATCCTGACCCTGCCCTAGCCACTAACCTGAAGGATAGGCTGGAGCCTAATTTTAATCAATAGAAGTGGGGGAACATAGGTACCGGGGAACATAGGGCTGACCCCATATATATATATATATATATATATATATATATATATATATTGTAATGTCCCTACTTCCTGAGTCTCAGCAACTAATCAGAGTCTAGTATCCTCCCACTTTGACCAATGAGAGGGAGGGGGGAGGAGCTTGATCATTTACTTTTTGAAAATTCTGTTCCTGCTCTTCTCATTTTGCAAAGTAATGGTAAGTTCCGGGCAACTGGTAAGTGGTCTCTTTGCCACTTTAAAAGGACGACTTACGACCTCAGAGCGTTACAGGAGATTAAACGTGTATGTGAACAAACAGCTATTGCTACAACAGTTAGCTCACACGATGCTAACGTTACGTGAAAGTTTCTCCAAACCAGATATAATTAAAAACATGCCACCGTTATGTTGAAAGCTGTGACCAAAAGTAACATTCATGTCACTGTTGGAGTGGTTTTGTTACAGTTTTAACATGATCTGCGCTCCACCACTGGGGGCCGCCATTGCTGTCTTCATCTCGTATATGAACTCGTAGCAGTCTTGAGGTTTCCGAGTTTACAAGTTGTAAATACCAGTTTGAGCGGCGTTCCAAGGCATTTTTCCAAGTAGGAGGTGGGAAATTTACTAGTTGCCAGTTGCCTGGAATGCACCATAAGAAGGGCTCTCTGGTGAAAAAGGGGAAGAATTTGATTGTTTACTTTCAAATTTCGCTCCATCTCTCCTCACTTTGCAAACCCCAATCATCCTTTAGATTTGTGTTTCTTCTTCTAAAATGTATTGTATTAGAATTGCTTTCATTTAAGGGATGAAATGTGTGATTCTTGTTGGGGACCTGTGCTTTAGGCTTTTTAAAATTGTACGCAAACAGCACATCTCAAAGAAGTTGGGACAGAGCCATCAAAAGCACTTGTAAAAACACAAAGTAATTTAATACTTCCTCCACTTCGTACGTCAGTTGTCCAGTGGTGCTTTTTTCCCAATGTGTTTTTCCACTCTTGCTCTGATGTGGCTCATTAGCAGAATCACTTTAATCAACAAGTCCGTCACTGCTCCAACTGCACATTCCAACTCGAAGAGCGGGAAGAGGCTGCTGCGGTGCTGGCCACGAAGATGCTTGAAAGAGGACAAGTTGCCGGCTGGATAATTGTTCCTATCCTCTTATTTGCCCAGAAGATGGATTAGGCCATTTCCAACGACATGAATGCAGCCTGTCTCTGCCCTTAACTGACTCAGATTATTTAATCGATAGCAGTGAACCCTCGGACCACATCAAAGCAGGCATGTTTCTGGTAATCAACGGCTCACAAGGCCATTCCTGCATCCTGAGAATCAAAAGATGGCCTCTCTGCCTTTGGGGCTATGTGGGAGTGGGTTGCACAGAGGCACACTGTCATTGCCGCTTCTGGTATTTGGGTTTGACTTTAAAGATGTGGCCCACTGTCCTTCTGGAGTTTTACTCTACGGAGAAAATGAGGAATTCCAGCACAATTCCTCATCACGGCAGAGTGGCTTACATAGATCACAGGTGGAGCAGAGGACAATAAAGTATTGGGCAGTTCACATTCTGAGTTAAAATAAGGTCGTATGAGAGCTTGGTCACTGGTTTGAGCTTGGAGTAGAGCCACTGCTCCGCATCTTGTGTTGAATCATGTTTACATTGATGGTTGGTTGACTCATTAGTTGAATGATCGGACGGACGTCACTGGGATTAGGGTTGTGAATTATGTGAGGGGGTTCTGGGAGTGACATATGAGTTTGATTGTTTCTACTTAGTTTGCTGCCTCCAAGACAGCCTGGATAACACGGTTAAGGTATACTTTATTGTCCCTGTAGGTAAATTTGTCCTCCGCATTAGATCCATCTTTCGATGCCGGTCTGTAGTAAATTAAGATACAGACCGGCTGTGAATGTCACTCACATTTACAGCCATTTCGCCTCTGTATTGCATGTGTGCGTCTATAGATGGTGTGAGGGGGCTGAGGTACCCAGAGACAACCCAAGGTTAGGCAGGACTCAGTGACTGTGTTCTAAAAAGAACATTGTAGCCTGTGGTTGGGACTGGCCTAAAGCAGGTATTCTGCACTGAGCAGCTTGTGGCTCACTCAAATGAGATTTATGGCGTGCTTGACCAATATAGGCTATAAATACCATGTTTTCATGATAAACTGTGATTTTCAAAATATTCCATTGAATCAAAATGGTCAACCAGAAAATGAGATAATACCATGTGTGGGACTTTAATAGCATACTTAGAGCTGGACTGTGCATAGACAGCACAGATAAATGTAAGTGTAATTATTGCTGCCGAGGTCCCCAGCAGGAGTGTTGATTAGTTTTGACAGTAATAGAGTTTTAATTGAAGCCAGGCCGGCCACATTCATGTGAGTCTGCTGGTGTACATATAGTGTCTGGCTCATGCATACACTCAGCAGTTTAGCCTGAAGTGCTGCTTTAAAATGTCCCCAGTAATTACAATGCAGTCCTCTTTTAGGCATTGCCTGTATGCATCCATTTAACCATGTAGTCAGCCTGTGCTGGGCCAAGTCAAGTGAGTTCATCCCATGCAATGTGCTGTATGGATGAAAAAGCTGTACACAGACACACTGTTCCCAGACGCTATTGCAATTTATGTTTTTATGATTGTACGTCCCTTATGTGATATAATGCTCACATTATGCATCATTACCACAAACCGCCAAACATGTGCTGCTTAAACCCACAGTATGTTTGCATTTAGGGTCACTCACCTCAGGACAACTTTGCACTGGTGTCGAGTATTTATTTTGTCAGACGCCAGATGTTATTCTCCAGTCAATCACAATCATAACTACGACAAAAGTATGTACATGTACAGGTGTAAAGTAGTAACATCATTGAGAGTAACATTTCAATTCAATTCAATTCTCAAAAGACACTCTACATGTGCTAAAACTGAATATAGGGCTGACTTACTGGAATCATAATATCGTAAATGTAAAGGAAAATGTCTCATTGTCTTATATTCTGAAACAAAGCAGTGATTTCCAGGGTGTCAGTGGGACGCTCCACAGTCACACTATCACTTCCTTTTTCATCTGAATCTGAGTGATGCCGTAGTTAGAAGACAGAGTTATGTTTGAGCTTTCCGCAGCCCTGCCCCATCCCCAGTTTACTTGCTTGAGTTAGAAGAGCCCAGAATGCCATGTAATCAGTGCCTGTGTTATTCAGACCTGCACTTCCCCTCTGGCTCTAATCTGATGTAGATCTGTCCATCCGAGGTGCTCTTTAGCAACTATACAGGCAGCTGTGGTGACATCATGCCCGAGCTGAGTCCTATCACTGTTACTGAGCAGGGTCGGGTAGAATGACGGCCACACAATGCCTCTTTGTCTCTGGACCTGTGATGTCACTACACAGGAAACGGCACCGAGGTGAAGCCCTTTGTACGTTTGAAACACAAGCTTATATTGCAAAATCACTCTCTCTCAGATTTGTTCTTTTCTTTGAGTCACACATACCATTGTAATTAAGCACGCACTACACAGGTATAAAGCAATGACAATATTAGTGCAGTAAACTGTAAGCTCTCTTACATTTATACAAAAAATGGTGTCACCTAATATTGCGTTAATGATAATGTGATATGTCGTGCATAAACATTCTTCAGCATTGAGGTTTTATTTTTCATATTTTGAAATGGTGGAAATGGCACATGATACAAAGTAAATTCAAGCTTTCACTTTTAGCAAACAGCATGCTAACTTTGAGCCCTGATTTATGCACTTTAAGCTAGACAGTTTATGCTCCATCCGCAATGAGACAGCAATTGGAGAAAATAGCTTTCTGTCTAATGTTCATGCAGTATGTTACAAATTACAGCTACTAAATTTGATATTACATAATAAACAAGTAAAGAAGTTCATTTACTTTGTTAGTTGTCTATTATGGTAGAGACAAAAAAAATCCACTTAAAGTTTCTTTTCCAGCATCAAGGACCCTTTGTACCCTTTGCTTTTGTTCCACAAAGGGAGAACATTTGTTCTGAAACCACATGGAAGTTCTTTTTTCTCTCGGAAGATTTGATAGTGATCTTGGAGGAAAAGAATGAAGAGTGCTCTGTCAGACAATATTTGTGTCAGAATGTCATCCTTTGGAAAGGTTGTTCACCATCCATATCCAAGTATTTGGCGTGTCATTGAAGTTATTTCCCATATTGCAGGAGACAGTCACACTTGTTTGTGATGATTCAGTTTGAAGCATAAGGGTAAACAACACTCATTTTGAATCAATATTCCGTCTCCCGCTGTTCACCGCAACCATCTGCCACCCCTCCCTCTCCTCTCAGATTCTTGTCGGTTCACTCATGGGCTGCTGCGATGTGCCGGACAGGATTAGAATACTTTCTGGTTTCTTTAAGTGTGAACATAGTGTTAGTCAGAGCGTCCGTCAGCCCACTCACCCCTATAACTCCTAGTGCCTCCAGTATCTTATGGCCTTTCTCATTTTTCCCATCATTCAGGAACAACAAAAAAAGACTTTCCAACATCAATGATCAAAAATATATGTGATGTGTTTTTGATCAGGTTTTGTCTCTCTAATCGCTCAAATGCATTGTCAGGAGAATGGCTTTAATGGCACAATACCAAATAAAATAAAACAAATAACGTAGGTAGAACTTCATGGAATTCAAGTTACCAAAAATATACAACATACTCCCATTGAGATGATCGGAATTGATCTCCACCTTCAGTTTGATGTTTCTGCATGCAATTTAGTCTAAAAGTACCAACTAACGGAGACATCAAGTACATTTGTTTGACAGACCACTTATCAAAAACAGTTACAGAGAAGTCTTTGTTTTCTATGTCACTTGTATCGTAACTTTGTTCTTGGCAATGTTAGCGTTAAAAAGTGGAAACAGGCAAAGACACGGTATTGGACATCTTATGGTCTGTCATCGAGATCATGATGTTTTTATAGTGAAGAATAAACTGCATTGCGAAAAAATGTCACTAAAGCTGATGTCTTTTTTGTTTTGTTTTTTTGATGTGGCTGCTTTTTTTTTCAACAGCGGATCACAGATTTTTAAGACAGATGCTCTTCCCATTGCAACTTTGGCCACATTATTGTGACTCGAGTGGGCAAAGGGTGAGTGTCAACGATGGATAATGGTCAGGCTGGACTCGAACCACCTTCTGATCTGCACTTTTAAAAGAGGAATGTTTGAGTTTCCTCCTCTTCCTCAGCATCATAATTTTCTTGATTAAGGAATCCTTATTTATTTTCATTTGATCTTTAATTGGTGGCAAATGTTTGGACAAGCCTGTGGAGTTGCGTATACAAGTAATAAACACGGTGAGGCTGCGTTTCAGTTTTATGCACCTTCAATCTGGAACAGTCTTCATGAAGATGTGAGTCAGGCCTCAACTCTGACAATGTTCAACTCCAGGCTGAAAACAGTTGTTTTTAGTCGTGCATATGGCAACTGAAAGTATTTTATCGGCACTCTTTGCTTTTTCTGTAATTAATACATTTTATGTTGTTTTATGGATTGATTTTACCGGCCTTCTTGTAAATCTTATGTAACTGAGGCACTTTGAATTACCTTATGAATTGGGCTCTACAAATAAACTTTTCTTGCCCAAAGGTGAAAGTGCAAGTGCCGGAGTGTGCAGAGGAACATTGCAGACCCCTTTGATGGACGATACAATTTCTGCCCACACCCGCTCGTATTTATTAAATAATCCTGGTGGAATTTCTCTCCAGCTGTGGGCCTCTTCCATTGTCACAACCTTTCACCTCTTTATGGCATGGCCAATATCCTGGAGTCTCCAGTCCAATCCGCCTGTTCAACCCCCAGACACCTGACGGTGAGGAGTCCCAGCCTTCATGCATTATAGTGAGTTATAGGAGCACTTCGTGATGCTGCCTCCACCGGGCTGACGTTGGAGGTCCAGATGTCTCTATGTGTTAGCTGTCAGTGCAAATACAGGTAAGCAGAGAAACAGGGAATATTGATAGGATTTGTGTTTTTGAAGGGAGCAAGTGAATAATCTGATTTATTTTGGTGTCCGTGTCAGATATACTGAAAATAAGAATGTTTAACCTAAAAAAGTTACATACAGAAAAGAAAAACATTACACTGCGTGGCTCAGTGGTAAAGCAATAAGCATGTCTCACCATGGTGAGCATTTAAGCCATGCCTCATACAGTTTGCAGAATGTACAGCTTCTCCCTATCAGCCTTGTGGCTCAAAGGTACCAACCCAAAAAGTGACTCAAAACAGTGGCAAGGTAAGTAAAATTTATTGTCCGAGAAAAACTTAAACTTTTCCAAAATCCGAGAACCAAGGAGTGGAGCGGAGCAGGCTGGGTACAAAAATAAGAGCATCTAGAAGACTAACAATCTGGCGAAGACTGGCTGGAGCGGAGGGCTTTTGTCTGCAGGACAAGGTAAGTGATGCCAGAGGCTGCAGCAGCAGCTCCTCCCAGGTAATCTCCGCCCACACATATACACATAGGGAGAGGGGAGTGGAAACGCAGAGCCCCTTCACAGAAGGGCTATGACAGTACCCCTCCCCTTAACGGGCGACTCCCAACGCCCTACCAAGCTTGTCCGGAAAAGCCCTATAGAAGTCCCGGAGCAGAGAGGCATCCAAAATGTTGCAACGCGGGATCCAAGACCACTCCTCCGGGCCATAACCCTCCCAGTCAACGAGATATTGGAAACCCCTACCACGGCGGCGCACATCCAGGACACGCCGCACCGTAAAAGCCGGATGGCCATCCACCAGCCGGGTGGGAGGAGGGGGATCGGCCAGAGAGCTCAGAGGAAAGGTAGAAACTGGCTCGAGTAAGGATACGTGAAAGGATGTATGAACATTAGACGGCGGCAGCTTTAAGCGGACCACAGACGGATTGACGAGTCTGTCAATGACAAATGAAAGCGCGTCGAAGCACATCTACATAGGGTTAACATGGAAGTTGGAGATGTGGTGGCGTTTGGTGTGTACACACCTTTAGATGGGCTTGCACAGAGGGAACAGCAACCTCCTGTTCCGGTTTTGGAAAGAGCGATGTTTGAAAACCCAGAGAAACCATAAAGGGTGACATACCTGTGGCATAGGATATGAGGCTATTGTGAGCTCCAGGATTAGGGATGCCGGGATGTGACACAGCGCAGAGCAGATTCCAGGTTTTGATTGGCTCTCTCTGTTTGGCCATTTGACTGAGGGTGATAACCTGAAGAGACTCACAGATGTTCCAAAAGACTGTCAAAAAGCTCTCCAGACTTGGGACGTGAATTGAGGCCCTCTGTCAGAGACTATGTCACAAGGAATGCCATGAAGCCGGAAGACATGTTGTACAAGTAGACTGGCAGTCTCTATAGCAGTTGGTAACTTAGGAAGTGGCAAGTAATACATAGCTTTAGAAAAACGGTCCACAATGGTGAGTATGGTTGTGTTACCTGCAGAGGGAGGCAGTCCTGTTACCAAAACAGCGATGTGGGGAGTCTGGAGGAGTCTGGCTGGTGACTGATGGCTGGATTTGCTACGGACACAAACAGAACAAGAGGACACAAAGGCACGAGTATCCTTACCCATAGATGGTCACCAGAAACGCTGTTTGACAAAAGCTAGAGTCCTAGAAATTCCAGGATGGCAGGTGAGTTTTGAGGAGTGTGCCCACTGCAAGACTTATGAGCGAGCAGATTCAGGAACAAACAAACAATCTTGTGGGCCGTTACCTGGATAAGGTTGAGAGTGTTGAGCATCTCTGACTATCTTTTCAATTTCCCAGTGTACAGCTCCAACTAAACGTGGGGTCTTCGGAAGCTCTGGTTCATCCTCAAGGCAAGAAGAAGGCAAAATGGGTTCCGGCAGAATTTGAAGCTCAGAAGAAATCTGACGGGACAAGGCATCTGGCTTGACATTACGGGCCCGGGCGATAGGTTAAAGTAAAATGAAACCTCCCAAAGAACAGTGCCCATCTAGCCTGACGGGAATTGAGTCTCTTCGCAGAACGGAGGTAAGAAAGATTCCTATGATCTGTCCAGATGATGATAGGGTGCTGAGTTCCTTCAAGCCATTGTCTCCATTCTTGAAGAGCGAGCAGCCTGCAGTTCTCTGTTGCCGATGTCAGAGTTTCTCTCAGGTGACAGCCTACAAGAGAAAAACGCACATGGGTGTAGTCTGTAGTCTTCTGGAGATCTCTGAGTCAAGATAGCTCCAACTCCTGTGTTAGATGCATCGACTTCTACAATAACTGCCGAGAGGGATCTGGATGAGATAAAACAGGTGCTGAAATAAAAAGCCTCTTAAGGGTGGAGAAATCAGTTTCAGCTTCTGGAGACCATTTAAAAGGAAGGGGGGTGGACGTGAGTTGTGTGAAAGGTGCGGTTTTCCTGCTGTAATCCTTGATGAAGCTCGTCCAAACAGCCATGTCTTCAGCTGTTTTTTAAAGGAATCGACAGTGTCGGTCACACGTAGCGACAGAGGAAGGTAATTCCACAGTTTAGGAGCAACAGTTTCAAAGGACAAGTCACCTCTGGTTTTAAAGTGGGTCCTTGGGACAGTGAGGTGGTTCTGGCCCGAGGACCTAAGGGTGCGACCAGAGGAGTAAGGGCACAGCAGGTCGGACACGTATTTGGGAGCCTGACCATGAAATGCTCTAAAAGTCAAAACAAACATTTTGAATTCAATTTGAAATTTGATGGGCAGCCAGCGCAGAGAGGATAAAATGGGAATAATGTGTGACCGTCTACTAGAACCTGTTAAAAGCCGTGCTTGCAGCATTTTGAACCATTTGAAGACGATTCAAAGCGAATTTGTTAAAACAAGTAAAAAGGGAATTACTATAATCTAAACGAGACGATATAAAAGTATGAATCACCAATTCTAGATCAGAGTTGGATAAAATTGGCCTCAACTTGGCAATGTTTCTCAAATGGAAAAAACTGTTTTTGGCCAAGTGTCTCGAGTGGATGTCAAGAGACAGAGACTGGTCAAACCAAACACCAAGATTTCTGATGCTCGACTGAACCAAGGAGCCCAGAGAACCAAGGTGGTTTACAATTGAGGGGATTTTTTGCTCAGGAGCAATTATCAAAGTCTCAGTCTTTTTCGAATTCAACTGAAGGCAGTTTTCACGAAGCCACGACTTTACATTTGAAAGACAATCCATTAACTCTGACAGTCTGTGCATCTCTGACTGTTAATGGATTGTCTTTCAAATGTAAAGTCGTGGCTTTGTGAAAACTGCCTTCAGTTGAATTCGAAAAAGACTGAGACTTTTTTTGTTTTTTATTATAATTATTATAATAATAATATAACAATTGTTAATATATTTTTAAAATCAGAACATGTGCAGAACAATTACATTGGAGGAGCGAGCCATTTCAGAGTGATATTAAACAGCTCCTAGAGGCATAAGACTTCCAATCCATCACTCAATCAATTAATCAAACTGTATATGAAAAAGTTTAACAAATATAAATTAATATAAATTAAATACAGTGGGACAAATATAAATTCTTAAAAACTTAAAACCATTTATTTTTGTCCTATCCTTACGCTGCAGCCCTGAGCTCCTCCGGCAGTTCCCTGTGATAGAGCACAATACCACATGAGGTCTGTATCCACAAACAAGGATTCAGGACAAGATAGTATTACATTAATTTCTTCCTAAGTTTCCCAGATACAAAATACAGTAGACAACTCTATGAATGTGTCATCCCCAGGGAAAAACACACCCTTGTGATCAAATTCTATAATCAAGCAATGTAATAATAACCATAGCTATGCGCATGCACATCATAAGAGAAAAGAAAGTTAATATATTCAAGTTTCCACACAGTAGACAGGCTGGACCATGGGATCTTACTTCAGAGGTTAGAAAACTGGGGGGGAATCTCTGGTACTGCTCTAAACTGGTTCAAGTCCTATCTCGAGGACAGGACGTACTTTGTCGAAATTGGCAACTGTGTCTCAGACAAAATTGCCATGACCTGTGGAGTCCCCCAGGGGTCAATCTTGTAAACCCTCTTAATCAACTTGTACATGCTTCCATTGGGTCAAGTAATAAACAGCAACAATGTGTCGTACCACAACTACGCAGATGACACTCAGATGTACGTGTCACTGACGGCAGGTGAACATGGGCCTGTAGATACTCTCTGTCACTGCATCGAACAGATCAGTTTGTGGATGCAAAACAACTTTCTCCAACTAAACTCAGACAAAACTGAGATCATTGTTTTTGGCCCACAGACACAAAGACAAAGTGAGTCTCTCTAAAACATAACAAAATCAGGTTAGAAATCTAGGAGTAATCATGGACTCAGACCTGAACTTAAACAGCCACATTAAAGCAATAACATCATCAGCTTTTTACCATCTGAAAAAACATGGCTAAGATCATAGGAATAGTGTCAAAACCAGACTTGGAGACACTCATCCATGCATTTGTCTCCAGCAGGTTAGACTACTGTAACGGCTGCTCACTGGCCTTTCTAAACGAGCTGTTAGAGCTGCAGAACATCCAGAACGCTGCTGCTTGAGTCCTGACAAGAACCAGGAAATACGACCATATTAGTCCAGTGCTCCGGTCTCTGCACTGGCTTCCTGTCACTCAGAGAATAGAATTTAAAACAGCTCTGCTTGTGTACAAGTCGTTTCATGGTTTAGCACCAAAGTACATCTCTGACATGTTAGAGCCGTATGAACCATCTCGGGCCCTGAGAACTTCAGGGAGGGGTTTCCTGGTGGTTCCCAGAGTCAGGACTAAACACGGTGAAGCTGCGTTTCAGTTTCATGCAGCTAAAATCTGGAACAGTCTTCATGAGGATGTGAGACAGGCCTCAACTCTGACAATGTTCAAATCCAGGCTGAAAACAGTTATTTTTTGCACCGAGACAAATTCCTAGTTTGTGAACCTGTTCTCAAACCATTGCAATAAACCTATTCTGATTCTGATTTTACCCGTGCATATGAAAACTGAAAGTATTTTATCTGCACCCTTGTCTTTTACTGTAATTGATTAATTGTTATGTTGATGTTTTATTGATTGATTTGATCTGTTTTCTTGTAATTTTATGCAACTGTGAAGTACTTTGAATTGCCTTGTGTATGAATTGTGCTCTACAAATAAACTTCCCTTGCCTTGCCTTATAAGGTGCATAATCACAGACTATTTGTGCTCATATCACCAATTATTCTATTTTCTTCTCCCACTGTGTGTACAAGATGTTCCGGTCTCTCATCCTGCCAGTAGTTCCTCCTGCATGGAATCTCTACATTATCAATAAAATGTCCAAAACGTGAGAAAGTCCCTGAAATGGCCAAGTTGTGCAAATCAAATGCAAATGGATAATCAGCTTAAAATATGTGTTTTATCTTTCTTGGCTTGGGTTGATGGCACTGAATGTGACACAGAGTCCCATTGTTTTGTTAGACAGTCTCTTCTTTATCTATTTTCATTGTATTTTGAAGGCTTTGTGTGGACTAATGAAGACCAGTTATGTGGTGTAGTGCAAAGTGTAATGAAGATGACATACTGTATTCATTAAGTCCATATAAAAATCATCACCCTCCCGACATACAACTGCATGTGTATAACTGAATGTCTGCTGAAGTCCTAACATTGTGATGTGGTTTCTTTTTTGTCTTATTTGCCGTATTAAGTTTTCAATACTGATCAAACTTTACTTTTGAAATCATTTGAAACTGTCCAGTCCCACAAGTTGGAAGTATGAAGTCATCTCATTGGATTGCAATTATATTTTAAAATGCACAGGGGGGAAAAAACATGCTAGTGTTGACTATATAAGAAATAGAGTATTTCTGAGAGTTCTGTGGAGCGTTGACAGGTCTCCAAACAGCATCACAGTCAAATGCAGAGGGGGCTAGCCACACATTGCACTAAGGGTCTTATTTTGGTTTAGTGCATCAATGAGTAGGCCTACGTGAGAGCTGAATATAGAGACATTATCACTAAATAAAGATGTGCTGAAAAAAGACTGGATCTTCTTGGATGGAAACTTTTCTTATCGATTATCTCTTTGCAGTTTTCGTCAGATTTTGCCCCATAAATTCCTAGAAAATGTATTCTCTCGCTATCTACATATTTGGTGTTGTCATTGTCATGTCATTTACCTATCGGCAGAACTTATAGCCTATTATTAAAGAGCCTCTCCGGGCATTTTGAAATATTTAGCACTCATGTCATATCATATAGAGTACTAAACCAGTGGTTCTCAACTGGTACGGCGTCGGAACCCACAATCACCCTGGGATGACAAACCGTGAGCCAAATTCGACTTAGACTTGTAAAATATAATGTAAAATGTTGTCTTTTTCTTGGCAAAAAAGCCCTAAATAAGCCAAAAAGCTGAAATTATGATAAAACAACCCGATAACAGTAGTACTCAAGTAGTGATTCTATATTTTTTCATCCATTTTCTTCCACTTTATCTGCGGCCGGGTCGCGGAGGCAGCAGTCTGAGCAGAGATGCCCAGACTTGTTGAACTGGTAGTGCGCGTCTGTGCTGGACAGCGGCATCTCCGAAGTCGCTAACTTGATGGTGTGCTGCTGTTCCTTTCGGCAGCCAAGCTTTTCATTTCTGGGGCAGTGAAGGCCTACACAGAAACGTTATGCCAATTCAATGCTTTGATTTGGCCATGTTGTTACATGCTCTGGCCTAGTCTGACTAGAATCGGCCCAGGCAGGTCCCTGATTGGCAAGTAAGGAAGATGCAGTTGGTGGACATACAAGGACATATTGAACTTCTTCAACCTGACCTCATCATGTTCAAAACAATGCCTCTCCTTTTCAGCTGCCCATAACAAGATGTAATGTCAGTGATACGACAATTATGCAACAAATAAATTAATGTTGATTGATTTCATATACTGTAACCCTAATGGTAATATCAACTCAAAAGTGTGACTTGTGACATATTTTTGTTCAGTATAGATTATGTGAACTACAGTATATTGATGATCTGGTTTATTTATGGAACGCTTAAGCCACCAATTGGAAAACAATGTGTCACTGAAGAATGGACCAAAAATCAAATTGAGATTAAAAGCTACAAAAGACCCTGAGCGCGGTTGTAAGAATACGATCCCTGCGCATGCTAAGAGGTTTTGACATGTCCAACTATACGCAGAGTGTCATTCAATGTGTGCTGAAATGCCTGCCAGGTGCCCAGCCAGAGCAGAGGAACTCACGTGTTAATCCTCAGACCAAGGTACCACGAGGCTTTTGGACTTCACGGCTTTATATCCTAAGGCAGCTTCTGTGAGCCGATGAGATGATCCTGTTTGATGAGTGATGTGACTGGGAGCTCTCTCTGGGGCGGGAGCTTTCACACAGCACATGTAAAACTTCATGGAGGTCTGCTACTTGAGAGCGCAATGATTTACACCAAAAGCCTCAAAAACACCAGTCAAACAAGCGTCAGTCCAGCCAGATAATAAATAAAAAAAAATCATGTTTTTATCTATCTTCGTGCCAATCCCACATCCAACAACATTGTAGTCTTCTTTACCGCGACATACTCTGTTTACTAACGCAGGAACTGGTGCCACAAAATGTACTTTTCAATTTCAAATAATGTCGTCACAAAACTAGAAGAATAAGACTGCATTACTGTTTATAGGCCTACCGTTAATTTGTACCAAAGGGCGAGCAGATGTGATATATTGGAGATGTTTTGTTCCACGACTTGAACTTTTCCTCGTAAACCTCAAAAGAACAAAGTGTTGGACAATGTAGAGAGCCACAGCACAACGGGATCATTCCATGGGCAAAGAAATCTTATTATCTCTCAGATTTGTTTTTGGTTTGTTAGTGTTCTATTGTTCTCTTCAGTAGTATAGTAGTAAGTATATAGACTGGATCATAAATACAGTGTATGTCGTAAATGACAAGCTACAATATTGTTTCAGTGTGTCTACTCACTGTTATTTTGTCAATGTATTTGATTAAATAAACTTGTAATAAACAACATTTTAACTGTGCCTTGACTGAACAGCGTTGAGTTGCCTAACTGCATCATTAAGCGGTGTTAAACAGGGTCGCGAGGCAGTGGATAACCTTTATGTCAGAATAGTTCATGTGCAGAGACAAGAGGAAAGGAGACATTAAGCGGCCCATCTGACGTTGGCCACATCATAAAGTGCAGAGCTCCCTCAGGATTCACATCGATACTGTTCGTGCGTCATATTTTCCTTACCGAGTGTGCACAACATGTGTTCCAAAAAGAAACGCTTTGGAAATTGTTGTTGTGGAATTCAAAGTGAGTGGTGGTCAGATTCTTAAGTTTGTCCACTCGTCAGTTTAATTTGCAACGTATTGTTCAATTTTACAGGTGTAGGATCACTGAAAACACGTACAATGGGGTGAATCCTCCAGTCTTGTGACACTGACCATCAGCTTGGCTCCACATCTGGAGATGGGTCTTCTGGCGCGGCACTCACGGATGGGTGGATCAAAGGCAGAGGACACATTTCCCTACGGGTACAATAAAGTATACCTTGCAATATACTGAAAAAGCTGTTTTGTGGTGGCTTAAGAATAGTGCTGTCAGAAAGAGTCAAGTTTCAAGTACCCGGACCCGGCTGAACGGAGGGACCCGGCTGAACGGAGGGACCCGGCTGAACGGAGGAACCCTGCCTACTGACAACAAGGACTGGACGGTCTGTGATCTTGGCCCGTCTACTGAGGGACTCCTTCGGCCCTGGGTCTCTATAGCCTGTCCGTCCATGGGAGTGGATCTCTCCTTCTGTGGTTCTCCTCAAGGTTTCTCGTTTCTCCCACTGGGTTTTTGAGTTTTTCCTTGCCGGGCTGGAGAGTCTAAGGACAGGGGACACCCGAGCTGCTCGTCGCCACCCACTGCTCGTCGCCACCCACTGCTGACGCTTATTTGGACATTATGTTTGCCTGGATATTTGATTCACCGGAACTTTACATTGTCTTATTTACTGTTCTGTTTTATTGCCTTAATGTTTGTTACAGCCCTATGAGGCAACTCCTGTTGTGATATTGGGCTATACAAAACCATTGATTGATTGATTGATTGAAGTACATTTTCTGACAATGCAGACACCTTCTCCAAACACAGGATCTATGCAATTCACTAGGTGGATAAAAAAGGAGATGAACCTACTTTTATGAAACTTCAACTAACTGGTTCGTTAATTTAAATCAGGCAGCCAAACAAAATGTGTGCAAGAGAAGAGAAGATAAATCAAGAAAACGTATTTAAAAGGCCATTTCATATTCTTTGGACCAGTTCCCATTGCATTCAATTGCTTATGGTCACAAAAATCAAGTGTGGAACATCTATTTGGTCTGATACTTCATTCCCAAATACCATCATTTGCAATTTTCTGGGAAGCTGTAAAATGAAGGAATGTAATTGCTCAAATCAGTATTCTTGGAATAAAGTTAAAACTTAAACTCTGCTGTGTTTATTTCTGAATGAATTTGCAGTAGGCTATGTGTATTTGTGCGCACTGGACAAAGGGACAGAGGACGCTTGCGATTTAGTGTGCTCCGCTGTGTAGTAGTGTGTGTGTGTTTGTTAGTCCCCATTAACTTTTTGTCCTGTCATGATGTTCTATGATGATGCCCTCCTTTGTGGAAAAGCCTGCTACCCACATGACCAACTCCATGTATTTTATACAAAGTAAACGTAAGTAAAGTACTGCTTCCATTAAATGTAATTTCACTGATAGACTATGAGGCAAAATAAACCAATCCGTTTTTCCTAAACTGCTTCACTTGAAAGTGTGCGCCCTCTGCTGGCAACAATGGCATTTTATGGACACAGTAATAAGGGCTGAGTTAACTTTTTTACAAACGCGTACATTGTTTTAGGTTATAAAACAAAAAAATATATGGTGTCCAAAAATATATATGTATATATTTTTAAAACTCAGTGATGCTAAAACATCCGGACATTACAGATCAGATCGGAGTGAACACTGGGAGTCTGTAGACAAAAACAGTATAATTATAATAGATGTCTTTGTGTGAGTGTTTGGGCTTCTCTTGTTTCATCCATTATTTCCACAGGGAAGGGTAAGGCGATGAGTAATTACACTACTTTTGATCAAAGCACAAATAATGTCCAAAATAAACACAATGGAGGCATTGAATAACAGTAAAACTGATAATATGAGGGAACTTTAGATTGACTGAGTGAGCCATGCCAGGCAAAACCACATCACTGTTTTTCTATTTGCCTAGAACACAGCGTGAAGTCAAGTTTCCTAGTGTCAGACGACCCGATAAACTCTGAGTGAACCTTGGCACATTATTTATGATTGACAGATCTAATTTGGTTAACATTATATTGTTGCGTCGTAATGGAAAGGGAACAGTCAGGGCTGTAGCCTGAGTGCTGCATTAGGTATCTGCGAGATGACAGTAAGAAAGTATTTTTGTGTGTCAATACATCAAATTCTAGTTTGAACCTGGCTTGAGAATGAGTCTACACAAACAAATATATTTGATAAAAGGAGTTTATTGGACAAGTAATATTATAAATCTGATCCCTCGTTGTAATCATGATTAGACAGGCCTTTGGAAAATATTGGCAACAAAAAGGAAACAAAACAGACTAATAAAAAATATGAGGTCAATACACAGACAACATGCACGGTGCAGTTAAAATGGATTGAATAAATATTACAAGACTAAAATCTCCTTATTTCCGACCAATGTTCAGTCCTTAGTTCCTTAGTGGTCTTGTAGCGACATCTTATTAAAACGTACAGTCTGTTTCAGTTATAAGACAATAACTTTGTGCGCGGTGTGTCCCAATTTAAGCAATACATTGTGTGAATTTCTGTGTGCACAGCAGTTTGAGGACAAAGGCACTCAGCATTACATCAAATGTTTGCAAATACAATTTAAAGCAACATTCTAGACTTGAAAATGGCTCAAATAGGTGCAGTAACTTTTGAATGGAAATCCATGTTCTCCTTTGTACTGGTCAACAGTACTTCACATACAAAATAAGTAAGTTACCTTATACTTACCCCATCAAGAGAATAAAGTTAGTTTTCAAACTCAAATATCTAATTTTACTGAAGCATACTGGTGCCCTACAGTGTTAAGTAAACAACTCTTTGTACAGTTCAACACAGTGTTAACGATAAAAAAAGACAACATGAGTGAAGAGTGTAACATAAAGACAGAAGTATGTTGGTGAAGTGGTCCCACATTGACCATTTTAGCAGAACCCACACTGTTCCCATTTGTTTGGATTAGTCTTTCTTCTCCATAGACTGGTAGTACTCCTTCAGGACAGCCCAGGCTTTGGGTGCCATGAAGCCATCAGGTGGGTTCTCCCCTGCACGGGCCATCCGACGCATGCGCGTGCCAGAGATGAAGTCATAATCTTGATGGCTGCAACAGTCATTATATTATTATTTTATTAGTAATTAAATAAATCTATCCATTTAAGCTTTCATTTATCAACTCATTTTTCAGGTCTTTGAATTTGTTGTGATCCTCTAAAAGGTGATTGGTTAATCTACTTGAAGAATTACACTTTGTCATGATAATGAGTATGTTTCCTAGACTCGTAGCAAAAAATGTGCCAGTCTGACATTAAAATTAGATTCCTCAGGGAGGTAATCCTACACCTACATCTTTACTGCTATGTACATTGCAAAGGGATAACAGTTAAAACAGTGTTTACAAAAAAACACATTAGTCTGCTAAATGTATTTGTGGGTCACTTTCTCTGAACTATCCTGATGCCGAATTATTCAAACCTATATTAAGCATAACATTAGCAGCAGTTTAAAAAGCTGCTATAAGCAAACCTACCTATAACTCATAAATATATTGGAAAAGACAGCCAAACCAAGCTAATCAATATTTATTAAGAGCAATCTGGCGCTAACAATGTCTTGAGAGAGGGGGTGTATCAAATCCACGGAGCCAGTGAGATTGCATGATTTTTGTTGGTAGTCAGTATGTGTTGCACTCGTACAGCCTCTAATTAATGGCAGCTCTCTCATTTCTGAACAACTTCAAAGCGCTTGGACCTTTTAAATGTGGAGGATTAAGCTGCAATTGCTGTTATCTTTGGCCTGGATGTTTCTGCCGACAGAATGAATGGAGCACTGAAAACGGATGAAAGGAAACAGGATGAGCTTAATGAGAGTATGGAGTGGAGTTTTTGTCCTGGCGCCTGGTACAAATTGACCTCACTTAAAAGAGATTGCGATAATGCCTCGTCTGTATCTTATAAAACTGAAAAGAACCTAAGAAGAACTGAACTAAATAACTAAATACATTTAGATTTTAATATGTATTTTCTTTTATCTAGGTTGGAGCAAAGTGTCAAATAGGAATTTTATAAAGCAATGTAAATTCTACTTTTGTTGCAAATTCTTCAGGTTTGAAAACACTCCCTAATGTTGCTCATCTGGAATACAAAATCCTGCTTTTTAACTGGCCGCTTTAACCCATTTTATGACCTTTTCCTTTTCCTTCAGGCAAATGAAGTTACATTTTGATGTAAACTGATCGTTCTTGTTAAAAGAGAGGGAGAAACATGCAACACGGGGTTTAAAAAACAGGTATTGTGCTTTTTGGCAATAATGTAGAAGACATCTTAACATAATCTTACACTTTTGTTGGTTAGAAAATACAATATTGATCTAATAAAAATTGTAAGTCTATGGTTGGGACAAGAGACTGACAGAAGGTGGTGGTAATGCTCTAATAAATGGTTGTTGAAGAAAAGGAGGAGAAGGGGCTCGAAACAACTCCAGGTATGTTTTTGATGAGAGAAAAAAAAATTGTCTTTTCGATTCTGCCATAGTTCTTGTTCCACTCTAAAGCCTAAATAAAGGCAAGAGTTGATACTTTCTCTGTGATGTTTATTTTTTGTGTGCGTCTGCAGAGCCTCCACAGCAAGTATTTAAAGCAGTACCAAGTCACTTGTTTACCGTAATGAATTTTGTAGTCCCTCTGGGGGTAACTCAAGTGTTAATGGGATGATTGGGGGTCTTTCATCTCCCCCCGGTGTCTCTGGCCAGAAAACCACAATTGCAACTTGCCTGCCACCGGGTAGGAGCCACCAATACACACTAATGGAATCACAAAGCAGAAGCTAACAGGCTAACGGGAAAAGCTAACTCCGGGCTAGCCCCACTTAACCGGTATTTACAGCCAAGTTTGAGTGAAACAAATTATCTTCATTTTGTAATTGGATGTACAATATCCTTCTCTCCCTTTGTCTTTTCTGTCAGCGTAGTATTTACTCTCATGGACAATTAATGAGTAAAAAAAAATGCAACACGCTATGACACCTGCAGTGGCGCTTATGGCCTCTAGGGGCATGAGTTACTTAGTACCAATTAACTTATTGTCCGTGAGAGTAAATACTACGCTGACAGAAAAGACAAAGGGAGAGAGGGATATTGTACATCCAATTCCACAATGGAAATATTTTTTTTCACTCAAACTTGGCTGTAAATACTGTTTAAGTCGGGCTAGCCCACAGTTAGCTTTGCCCGTTAGCTTCTTCTTCGTGATTCTATTAGTGTGTATTGCACCTCCGACTCGGTGCTGGGAAAGTTGCAATTGAGGTTTTCTGGCCAGAGACACCGGGGGGAGATGAAAGACCCCCCCCCCCAATCATCTCATTAACACTTGTATTACCCCCAGAGGGACTATGGAAAGGATTTATTAAGGTTAACAAGTTACTTAGTACTGCTTTAAACTGCTCTGGGCACTTAACCGTGATGCAAACATCTGTGGGCCATATTTAGAAATATACAGTGTGTATTGGATTGGCTAATCGGTTTAGGTACTCACCAATACAGATAATATAAAAAATCTGCCGTATCCGCATGAAATATACCAGTATTGGAAAACCCATTTTTAAGCGTTGAGCAGCAACATCAATACTCAAAAGGCTGCATCATAACTAACTTTGATCTTGTCTCTGAAACTGACAATTTAATTGACACATCTTTTTTGTGACGATGTCCAGCAACGACAGCTTGTGAAACTCAAGTAGACAAGACCGATGGTTAACAAGTATTAGCCTAGCTCTAGTTAGCTGGCAGTGTTATTGTAGCTCATTTATCGGGCTACAATTTTGAGCAGCCAGAAAAAGGTCCCATGTCATTGGTTTTAATGAGAGGATATCCAGGGAATGTCTGGTAGAAATGGTTGCTATGACGTATGATTGGGCAATGACTGCTTTGGGGCGGGATTTTGCGAAAGGTCAATTGCTGTTGTCTTTGGTCTATTAAGAATCGAACCAATTTGAACGTTCTCTTGCAATCTTGCATAGTTTTTGTTCTGCTTTAGGCAATGTTTTCAATTCATTAGACACTAGTTTGATGAGACTACTTACTTTTTAGCATCATAAAAGTCCATGGCTCTTTTGACCTTGTTGTATGCTGCAACCTTGAAAGGTACAATCTCAAGGGAGATGAGGCCGGGAGCCATTGTCAGCACTTTGGCCCCGTGGGTGGGTTCATACAGATCCTTTCCTGTCTCTGGATGGGGCATGCCTGCAGGGTCACGGCCCACGATGTAGAAGTTAGCACCAGCAACCATTCGGGACCTGCAGTGCCATTGCACCTAGAAAAAAAAAAAATAAATCCTTATAGGGAGGGAGGGAAATTATCTTATTTGCTTGCTCACATGTTTGAGGAAACCGTTTTCATGAATAGTGTATCAGTAGATAAACACCTGTTTCTATTTATGCACTTCTTCAGCCGTCATTATTACATAATAAATTAAAATGGCATAGCTTATATTTTAAGAAGGCATGCAAGACTAAATTTGATCAATAGGTATTTGCAGCAGCGGTGATTCGTTAGAAGGCCAAAGCAAAAAATAAATCCATATATTTTAATGGTTTTTGCAAGGTGCTCTTAATGAAGTGCCTTGAGCTTTCTTAAGGAAAGACTCCAAGCTTGATGGTAAGACTGAAATCCTTTTTTCTTGAATATTCATTGTATAAACAAGACAGATGTTAAAAATGTAATTATAATGATTATATAAATTATTTAACAGTTGCATTTAACGTCAATTTTTCATCCGATCAGACCAGGTTTACCTCCGTTGGTCCAGCGTACATCATGGGTGAGGGAAAGATGGCGACAATAGTGGTCTCAGGGTTAAGAACACCTTCCTCCAACACGGCCGAGTGCTGCTTCATGCGCCAGGGCAGGGGAACGTCGTCGTCTTTGGTCCAACCTCCCAGGGGGTGTAGCAGCAGCACAGGCCGCCGGTACCCGCGCTCGATGAGGCGCTTGTGGGTGTCCTGCATCAGGAGAGCGTGACCGTTGTGGACTGGGTTACGCAGCTGGAAGGCAAACACGGCATCTGTGTGGAGGCAGACAAAAGGTGCGTGAGAAAGTAGATCGATGAGGAAATCTTGTCTGCAATAACCATAAAAATCCCCACATTTAATAACATCGCATCCTCATGTCTACAACTCAATAAAGGACACACATAGTTTTTTTTCTTTTATTGTCTGTATTATTGGTGTTTTTAGACTTTCTTTCATTCTATCAACTTATTTGTAATTTAATTTTGCAATACTGCGTTAATGGAGGAATATGTGTATTCATTGTACAGTTCATTCATTCATTGTATTGTTCAGAGCTGAACAATGTTACAAAAAAACCTAGAACAGAACATTGTTAAGGTACTGGACGAAACCTAATATTTAACATAACATTGCATAAACATTGTCTATTCAACAAAGCTCTTTGGGCCATCTCCATCTCCATCTTCATCCTCAACAAAGAGACATTCATGACAAGAGACGCTTTTCTTTACAAAAGTAGCCTGTTGTGAATCATATCAAATTTAAGTATAGACCAAAAGGTGTTTCATGTAATGGTTACTAATCTATCCTGCTTGTAAAATATGAATATTAGAATATGTATATGTAAGCGTGTGCAGCCATGGCTGTATTATAAGACCTGGACAGGGCACTGCCTCCTGTGGCTTTGTCATAGACTTCATCGTGACTAATACTGCGCAGCCCAAAAAGAAGTCTCAGAAAGAAAGAAATCCCCATAAAAGAACAAAATTGGCGACCTAAACTACTGAGCATAGGCTATTGAAATGAATGAATGGCCATTTTAAGTACCCAATCAAAATTCAAATGATATATCTATCTGGATTTAACTCAGTTATGATCTGGGGTTGCTGCAGTTGGAGTCAAGGCTCAATCCCAAGCCATTGGATGTGTGAATTATCCAGTATTTAATTACAGGGCTTGGTATTATATTATAACTTAAGGGTGCTCTGACTTGGCCTATACCTGCGTTCATTTCTTTAAACTTCTGCTTGAGCTCACTGGGCGTCAGTCTGTACTGGTCCAGGTCATCGTTCCAGTAGATCTTGTCCAAAACCTGTAGGTCTCCGCCAACCAGCCAGTCTCCGCTCTCCATCACCATCTGGAAGAGGAGTCACAAGTCAGCAACACAAGTAACAGTCAACACAACTAAAGCAGCATTCAGGGCTAACACTGGACTCTATAAACAGTATTGACCATTAGTACAGCATAAATCTGCCTTTCAACATATCTGTAGAATTCTGGACTGAACTACAGTGCCTCTTAAAAGTACTAATACACCTTGAACTTTTGCACATTTTGTCATGTTTACAACCCTTAACGTAAATTTTTTTACTGAAAGTTCACACACAAGTAACAGACAATTGGGAAGTGAAAGCAAAATGATACATGATTCTGTTATTTTTCAAAAAATAGAAAAGTGAAAAGTTGGGCGTGCATAAGTATTCATACAGCATGACTCAATACTTTGTGGAACCCCCCTTTTGCTGCAATAACAGCAGCAAGTCTTCTGGGGTATGACTCTAAAAGATTTGCACATCTAGAGACTGAAATTTTAGCCCATTCCTCTTTACAAAACAACTCAAGCTCTGTCAAATTAGAAGGAGAGCGTTTGTGAACAGCAGTTTTCAGGTCTTTCCACAGATTTTCAATAGGATTTAGGTCAGGACTTTGACTGGGCCATTCTAACACATTAATATGTTTGTTTTTAAACCATTCCATTGTAGATTTAGCTTTGTGTTTAGGGTCATTGTCCTGCTGGAAGGTGAATCTCCGACCCAGCCTCAATTCTCTTGCTGACTCCAGCAGGTTTTCCTCCAAAATGTCTCTGTATTTGGCTCCATCCATCTTCCCAACTATTCTTACAATCTTCCCAGTCCCCGCTGAGGAAAAGCAGCCCCAAAGCACGATGCTCCCTCCACCATATTTGACACAGGGGATGGTGTACTCAGGACGATGAGCAGTGTTAGGTTTGCTCCATACATAACGTTTTGCATTTGGGCCAAAAAGTTAAATGTTTGTCTCATCTGACCAAAGCACCTTCTTCCACATGGTAGCTGTGTCCTCCATATGACTTCTAGCAAACTTCAAAAGGGATTTCTTATGGCCTCCTTTCAATAATTGCTTTCTTCTTGCCACTCGTCCATGAAGGCCAGATTTGTGTAGAGTACGACTTATAGTTGTCCCATGTACAGATTCTCCCAGCTCAGCGGCAGTACATCGCAGCTCGGTCTGTTAGTTTAGGTGAATGGCCGTGTCTTGGTAAATTTGCTGTGGTGCTATACTCTTTCCATTTCCGAATGATGGATTGAACAGTGCTCCGTGAGATGTTCAAATCTTGGGAAATCTTTGTATAACTTAACGCTGCTTTAAACTTTTCCACAGCTTTATCCCTGACCTCTCTGGTGTGCTCCTTGGCCTTCATGATGTTGTTTAGTGACCAATGCACTCTGACCATAGCTCTGAGGCCCAGCTGGAATTATACTGAGAGTAGATTACGCATAGGTGGCCTCTATTTAATGGTTAGGGCAAGGTGTGAACATTCTGCAGTCATTAGGAATGTTATAAAGGCAATTTAATGCACTCAGAAAATGCTGTATGAATACTTATGCACGCCCCACTTTTCACTTTCCTATTTTTTGAAAAATAACAGAATCATGTATCATTTTGCTTTCACTTCACAATTGTCTCTTACTTGTGTGGGAAAGTTCAGTAAAAAATTCTAAATAAAATCTTTATGTTTAGGGTTGTAAACATGACAAAATGTGCAAAAGTTCAAGGTGTATTAGTACATTTGCAAGACGCTGTATAAAGCAAGGTGGTTCTGGTCACATTGAGCAGATTTTCTTCTAAGGACATGAATGTATCAAAATACATTACAAGGATTTCATGAAGTCAACTTGGGCTATATTATCTGTCAGAGCAATATTTTTGGCCGTTGTCTTGTCTGCTTAAATTACTGAATACAATGGCCTGGTCTTTTTCACAGTGACGAGAAGTGACAATTGTCAACAAGGACAAAAAAGAAGCAAGTCATCGGGATACTGTTGAAGTCACTTAAGAATAAAGAACAAGCACTTGAAGAGTGCAGAGCTTTAAGGCATTATTGTTTCAACAGGTTTCAAACTAAATACAGAGAAAAATGCCTAATTTTCTTGGATCTTAGAAGTAATGTTACTGCCAAGAGTAAAAAAAAATGTTGGCTGTTGGCCTGAAGACTTACTGTGCATCAGGCAGAGGCAAGAAAGTGTGTTGCTGTTTGTTGAGTTTGTTCAAATCAAAATATGATTACAAAAAATTATATTACAAACTAATGTTGGCAGTAATAGTAAAACAGAAGTTGCAACAAAAAAAACTAACCTTTATTTGCAAACGCCAGGTCAAAAAACCATTAACTTTGATTAAGCACGTTACTTTTAAAATCCGAAAAGCAAATGCTCTTGGAATTCAATTTATCCGGCAAACAATCCATCAACTCAGCAGATGTTGGGAGCGTGCTTTGATATGATCAATAATCACCTGGGCCTGGCGGAGGAAATGAAAGGATTTTTGAAGCAATTTGTTTCCTATGATGTCTGCTGCCGGCCAGAGACGAGTCGAGAAAGACACTCAGCAGACTCACTTGAAGACATCCACTGCATAGATACACACAACTGGAATTATTTTGTCAATATGAGTGAATGGAGAATGTTCAAGCGTCCTCAGTTTAACGATTTAGAGTGCTCCAACGGGGAGCCCGAGCAAATAAACAGTTGCTACGGCAAGTGCTCCGATCGAGGGGCTCCGGTCAGACAGGGCAGTAAACAGGAAAAAGTGCATTAATTGCATTTAAGGTGAAGCAGGTTGGATTTTATGGGCGACGCAAAGCTGGAAGTAGTGGCTCTCTTGTGTGGTGACCGACTGGCTCTGGGACGGGGATTTAATCGTACACTTGTGTACACAAACGCATGCTTCGTAATGAGTGACACCTTAAATCGCAGCCAGCTGAACACACACATCAGCTGTGGTAGGTTCAAGTATAAATGACGATCTATAATATGGACATGGACAAAGCCTGTGTCAATTTAATGTGGTTTTGAACAGCAATTTGGTTGAACTTTATGCAGTCTTTTGCTTCTAGGGACCTGACTAATCGAATAGGATAGGCTTGGTAATGGTCCTTACATACTGTATTTGATCATTCTGGAAAATTCCCATTCTTGGAGTACTAAGTTGTAGATATTAAACCAATGGCAGGGAAATTAAGACCTGTAAAATTACATGCTTTATAAGAGAAAAAGAGGAAAACAGCAGGGATTATTGAATTATCTGAACTATTTCCTTTAATCAATACATTTGGCAGCTGAAATGTATCAATTTAATAATTATAAAGTAAAAACGTTCTGCAAATTCTCTTAAACATTACCTTTTTTGTGATAACATTTCATGGGTTTCCTGAATGTGCATTAAAATATAGTAATGCTTTGTAGACATCTATGCAAATCTGACTATTTCTCCAGCTACGACATTAAATAAATATGCATTTACCTACAATATGGAAGCCACCTGACAGCCATGTTTCATCTCACCCAAACAGCTGTTAAAGGCTAGTCTGGCGGTGGCACATGTGTGGGGTGTGCAGGATCATTGCAGCACATTATCCCATTACAAAAACTACCCGAAATCCAACGCAAGTCAATAACTGACACATGGAAACAGTATGTGGAATATTTGGGGAGGAACCTGGCCGAGCAGAAAGTTGGCAGGGATTAACGGTCAAGTAACACAATAGCAAATATCAAAAACAAAGCAAAAAAACCTTGGTGGCAGCTCAGCGAGGGACTCAACATCCAAATATAACACGTCCAAAAATGAGGACGGACCCCAAAGATCAATGGCAAGGAAGCACTTCTGCACTCAATCAGTCTTTCCACACTTCTCTTCTCTTTTGTGAAGAGACAGGCTCTGATCTGGGTTCTGTCAATGCAATATTCAGAGAGGCAGGTGCAGTGTGTTTGTCACACGCTCCCACAGACTGACTACAGCTTCTAATATGTCATCTTACATGCAAACAAAGACTTTGTAATTATCTGACTGGAGTTTTATAGTGTATAAAGATGTCCCCCTTGCTTAAGTATTGGGGCTGCACATACCCTGGTGACCGTCTTTATACTTCACTAAACCATTTTGACCCAACAGAATATTTGCTTCCTCATCAAACTGTCAAAATCAAAATTTAGCAAAGACTAAACCCAGATTGAAACAAAGCAAAATAGGGATTACATGAAGATTACTACTAAAACCCACAGAAAAACAGACTTTTTCTCTAAGGACACAAATGTGTAAATCATTGTTATTGTTATTTTGTAGCTCGATATGGCGCCAGTTCATATTGCGAAAACAAGAATTCAGTGATATAATGTGCAGCAAATGTAATGCGTGACTTGGCTTAGGCTTTTTCCTGTGTGCTCCCCAAAAAACATCATTCCCCTCTGAGACGAACCTTGATGTAAGGATGGTCCTTGCAGGTAGTGCCCCACTGGCGAGCGCAGCGCTCTTCTTTGCGATGCTCATAAAACTCCGGGTTGCGCAGAATGGCTACTCGTCTGCCCTCGTAAACCAGCGCCACTGCGGTCACGCCATCCAGGCGCTCCTTATCTGCGGCAGACACTGGAAGCACCACCGGCACCGACAGGTTTATGATTCCACCTAAATGTAGAGCAAAGTTGCCATTTTATTTCAAGATCAATCTTTTCGGAAATAGACTAACAAAACATTTCACATGTTCTGTTAGTCGTCAGGCAGAATACCGTAACATTGCATTACATTTTTCACAAAACAGCCCTGATACATTAATTTACACTTTCTTAGACTATCAGAGGCTTTCTGTCAGCGTACAGTCTCCAGATGTAATAACACTAGCCAAATATTTGATTAGTAAAATTCCCAAATATTTTTTACAGCCAAATGGGGGAACTGTATGCTTTACGTTTTTGATACCACCACACCCTTTTGTCAAAACCCTGGAAGAAGCTCTAAGGCTGTATCAATATTCTTTCCCTCAAAAGAATAATCGTATTGTATTATGTTCATGTTCTAAATGAAACTCATCATTGCAAAAATATTGAAAGTTTACAGTTTATAAGATCAAAGCAACACCATTAACCAAAAAATTGGTTTGTTTAATCCATCTTCATGGCTCACAGAGAGTAATGTAAACATGACATCTTTGCTAATATAAATACCATTAAATGATGCCAAATAACTATGAACACTTAACATGTCCACATTTTAGTTTGAGTGTGTAATTGGTTCATTCGTGGAGATTTGTTGTTTATAAATAAGACAAATGCTCAAACTGTGGCACACACTTACACAGTACTGTGCAATGCTAACAGAATGCCACAGCAGCTTACCATCCAACAGACAGTCGAAATGAAGACACTGCAGGTATTCTCTCTCACGCATAAACCCATTCAGAGGAGTGGCCCAGCCCTCAGCCAGGACCTGGACCCACTGCATGTCCACCTAGGCACAACAAAACAGTACAAACAAGGTGGAAAATTTTAAGTATTTTTTTCCCCCACAATGGACTTTACGTATTTATAAACAAATTCGTAAAACACACCTTCCCGATCTGTACTGCTGGTAGAGTCTCTGCGTCTGCTTTAGCAAGATCCAGTTTATTCTCATGCACGTACAACTCCTTCAGGTCATGGAAACTATCAATAGGCACAATGTCCTTGAAATAAAAATAAAGACAATTCAGTATTCAGATGGAACTAAAGATATTATTCAATGCTTATACTTGAGAGCTGGCCCAGGGAACAATAACAAATCTGACACAATAATGCCCTCTAGTGGTGACCCTAAACCTTTACAGTTATTTTGTTTTGTCACTCTTCTCTCACCCTCTCTTGAAGCAGGTCGACCAGTTGTTGTATGCACTCATTCACGCTGCATGAGTCTGTTTTTAGCACTAGCTCAGGCGCCTCTGGCTTCTCGTACTCCGAGTCGATCCCAGTGAAGCCTAAGAAATATTTCGGCGGCAAAGTTAAAAACTAAAGAGCGATACCGAGTAATAACAAAAGCACAAAGGCGAAATCACACTTTTGAATCTTTGTTTCAGCAGAGCCTTGAAATGGAATCGCAGCTTATTTGAATGGCACTTTTCGCATGATTGGCTTGTAAATACACTGATAGCATAAAAGTTCTGAACAAAAAATAACTTGTTTTTGCAAAGATGTTTAAGGATATGTTATTTGCCATTCAGATACTTCACATCAAACAGCAGGTCATTTCATAATTACCTCTTATTTCCCCCGCTCGGGCTCGTTTATACAGTCCTTTCGCATCTCTCTGTTCACAGACATCCAGAGGAGCGTCTATAAAAACTTCATAAAATGGCAATCCTGTAGCTTCGTGAATCTTTCTGGCATTGAGGCGGTCCTGGAAGCCAACATAAAGAGAGGGCATTGTAGGGAGGGGGAAGATAAACTGAGGACCCATGGCTGACATATTTTAGTGGCTTACTGCCTTACCCTGCTGTACGGGGAGATAAAGCTGGTGATGCAGACCAGCCCCGCGTCAGCAAAAAGTCGAGCCACCTCAGCGATGCGTCTGATGTTCTCTTCACGGTCCTCCGGGCTGAAGCCGAGGTTTTTGTTGAGCCCCTGGCGGATGTTGTCCCCGTCCAGAGTGTAACAGGGAATCCCATGGCACACCAAGTACTCCTCCAGCGCCATGCTTACGGTGGTCTTGCCTGCTCCGGACAGGCCTACCAAAGGTGAAGGACGTCATGGTTACAAGCTGAAGATGGTCTACAAATTAGTGCTGTGCAAGTATTTGTAATGTACCTGTGAGCCACACTGTGCATCCTCTGAAACCACCCCGGGTACCCACTACTTGTCCGCGCTTGTTTCTACTCACATGATGTGCTTGATAGGTGACATTTGTTGCTCTTTGGGTCCCCTGGAAATATGATTCATTCATTCATTCATTCAATCTTCATTAAGGACACAAGTGCAGACCCATGATAGTAGTTAGGTTTCAAATGTAAAAAAAATGAAATGTACAAAAATACTGCATATAATTATGGTTCAAACTAAAGGTACAACAAAGATAAAAAACAACAGTCATCTATATCGCGCAAATCATTTAGATTTATTTGTCATATGCAGGTCAACACACAGTCAACAATGCAATGAAATGGATGAGAAGAACCCGTCAACTCACTTATATAAAAATAATTTTAAAAAACAGTACAGTACACGCAATCTTCACTCAGCCACGCTATTAACCCCTTAACCAAGCACATGTTCTCCAGTTTTACAGCTTCTCGACTGGAGAACTCACAGCCATTGTAATGGCTGATTTGAAAGCTTAGACCTTCAAAACTCATTTTAGCTTCTTCCTTGTTTTTGGATATCACGTTTTTTTCACGCTTTGTTGTCGCATTTACCCTGCTGAACAACATTTTTGTCCCATTTTCATTGCTATTTTGTAGCGTTTTTTTAATGTCATGCAACTGTGATCAAGCCACAAAAATGTGACCAAAACATGTCAAAAAAGGAAGAAAAATGTGATGAAAACACTAACAAAAAAAGGACGAAAACGTGACAATCATAACAAGAAAGAAGCTTAATTAGTTTTGTCAAATGAGGCGTTAACCGCTGGCCTAGAGTTTGTAAAATGCACTGGATTAAGGCGGGGGTTAAGAGGTTTAAATAAAAAAAAAATGGACAAACCAGAGTCTGTATAATGGCATTCTACTGGTTACTCTGGTTAGACATGAATTTATAGTGTGCAAAGGAGAGCAAAATACTTTAAACAATACAATACGGTTTACACAGCCGTCGGAGCATGTCCGAGTCAACAGTGAGATCAGACAAACAGAAAAAAAGACCTAAGTACTTCAGATATTGAAGCTGCCACTAAGAGTGAACTCAGGGAATGTTAATATCTTATCATCCTTTGTTCTCACACAAATCATAATACGGCTTTTCATTGAGTCATCTTTAATGTCATTTTCAAGGCTATTTTCTTTACCGATATACAGAAGCCTCTGAAGTCCTGCACTATATGTACAGAACACAACCAGGCCATCTGCATACATGAAGTGAATAATAACAGGACCACTAACAGCATCCAGTATTACAATCAGTGAGAATACTCTTTTTGTGTGCGGTTTTCTTAAAAAAAAAAAAGGGGGGGGGGAAAGGATATGCAGTTTAGTGCCACGTTGTACTGTAAGAAATGAATAAATAAATAAACAACAATAAATATTAGATAACAAATAAATGTATTAACCAAAATTTATTCTAAACTTTTGACTCATCAAAGTAGCCTAATTTGGCAAATATAACAAATTAACACACTTGTGGCGTTCTTTCTACAATGGAAATCAAATATTCTTCAGAAAGGTCTTCCAAACTCAGTTGCAGAATTAAATACTACATTTTGGTTTAGATTTTACATCTTGTTTATTTATTCTATGATTTCCATTTATGACCTAAGCTTTTTTTTAGTGTGTACATTAAACACAGGCAACTTTTCTTTTTCTTTTTTACTGACACGTCCGTATAATATTACTCAAGTAGAAGTAAAACGTACTCAAGTGCATCATGTACTTGAGTAAATGTAACTACTCGCCTCTGCTAATTCTCTACAAAATGTAGCAGCTAACTTCATTCATATCCACAAACATATCCACTCTATACCCAAGCTAACAACCCAGTGAGTTATGTGACACAATGCACGAAAGTTCAAACATTTTGAGAACACACCCAGTGGACTTCTGGTGAATCGCCCAAATCTAATCCTGGACAGTTTCCACATGAACGCTTTTCCTGGACTAACACTGGGTTAGCGGTTTAAGCTGCTGATGGGTTGTTGGGGTTCTGAAGATGCCACGGGGCCTACAAATGGACATCCAACAATAGCGCTGAATTGAAATCCGTAGCTAGTATTGTGGTGTGTGCTACCATCTTTGTCGGCATATTCTTAAATCGGTTATTAAAGCTTCGACGATTCATCCAGAGCAAAGTACGCTTGAGAGAATACACTCACCCACTCACTGTCGACGTTGCGTAGTTTCTGCTTTTTGTGGGAGTTGCCATACGTCTCCATGTCTATCAGCTGTCTGTGGCACGTTAAGTTGCTTATAATCCGTGTATATTACACAAATGAGAGCCTAGTGGGATCTTTATTTACAACACCAAACTGGTGTCTTTGCTTTAGGCACAGGTGTGTCCTGTGAATGGAGCTGCAGCGGCTTGCCCTGGCACTCGGTCAACCAGGAAGTGCTTCCCCTATCGCGTAAAGCAGGCACGCTGACGTATTTCCTCTTCGGGCAGACTTTTTTATTTATTTATTTAAATCAAATAGATTTGTATTCATATTATATACACAATTAATACAACCACATGACAATATTATCCAAATATAATGTAAGCTTACTTAACAAGCTATCTCATTAGTTTGTCTGTTGTGATGGAAAACTGAAATTATTTATTTTAATTAAATGTCACATTAGGAACTTAGGAAAGTTAATAATAATAATAATAATAATAATAATGGGACTTTGAGTGGGACTTTTGTCGCAGACGAAGCATTTTGGATGAGAGGCGAAACGTTCGAAGACTTCAACTACTGAGTACAGAAGATGAATCAAGTACCTTCATTGAAGATGGACAACTCCTGTACGACTGAGAACTTACACAGACAATAATAATAATAACAATAACAATAACAATAACAATAATAATAATAATAACAATAATAATAATAATATGATGATGATGATCATGATGATGATGATGATGATAATCATGATGATCATGATGATCATGATGAACAGGTCATTGTGATATGCAGGCTATCAGTGTTCACAAATAGATTTAGTGTTCACTCAGCAGCCTAACAATCTATGCAAGTTTGTAGCGTCACGTGCATTTCAGCTGATAGGGCGACGCTCGTTCTGATTACAGGAGGTTGCTATGTGAATTAAAGAGGACGCATCTCCAAAGTAGAAGCTGGGAGCTGGGGTGATGTAGTGGTTTTTCGGGGAGGAGGAGCACCGCCTCTAAATCGAGCGGCACCGTGTTGTGACGATGCAGTACCATCCAACGTGAGCAGCGATCGGCCAGGCCACATCACCGGACCGGGGGAATAGCTGCTTGAGGCCGGAGGCAGCAGGTAAGAGGAGGTTGAGGAGCAACACGTGCCATAATAGACCTACTTTAGCTGATAGATGATGTTTACTGCCCTGTAGGATGTGTGTAGCCTGTGTATCCTATAGTTATAATGTTTTAGCATAACATTGTGTAAAAAGTTAGCCTATTGCAATGACACAAAACTGTATATAAATATAACCTGGAGTAGGCTATAATGATTATGATGATAATTCAATTCGTGTGTCTACTTTGCATTGCTTTTGAGGGGAGGTAAACAAGACAATACTCCTATATCAAATCAGTATGACTGATGCTCAGAAATAGTACCTTATAAATCGTTATAGATCATAGGACATGCCTTGTCAGTTGAAAATGTAATAGCTTGCCTTCTTGGAAGAGTATATTTATGCTATTTATTAAGATATTGGGTGAGGGAAGTGTTGTATTTTGATTAGTCTTAACAGAACAAGCCTGAACTGCACTGATTTAACTGGAACAGCTTATTTAGATGATTTGCAGTGACCTGTTGCCCCACCCAGTAGTCTAACATGGAACATGGTGTTTAGCCCTGCATGTGGGGCCACTACACCCCAAAAGTAATTTCAAAACCCTCTGCTCCACACACAGCAGAAATGGCTGCCCTATAATGTACAGCAGCAATGAAGCTACTATTATGGCCGGATACACCCTACATGTGGCCAGGCCTTTCTAACAGAGCAGCGGGTGCTGCTGAGTTCTACTTAAAACATGTTGGTGTTTTCATTTCATTGCAAACAAGATTTTTGTGTTTGCAGATTATAACGTTGCCTTAAACTTGATTAAACCTTACCACTATGAGAAAAACAAATTGAGACAAGTCACTAACTTGTAATACACCATTAATTAATATATGGTAAATATTATTTTCCTGGAAATTACTGCAATTTCACCATTTACCGTTGTGATTGAAATATTGGAATCAAATTTGCTCTTCACTTTACATCAGTGGACATCTGGAATATCATCTAAACTTAACTGTAACTTTTGATTTTATAGTCTAAGGGCTGTACCATGTGACTTATTTTTGTCTCCTTTGATGAAAGCTTTACATGATGTGTGCACTACAAAATGAAAGGACAGCTTTTAGCAGTGTGTTATTATGAAGGACTCAAAATGGACTGAAAGCTCTGTTCCCCTGGAGTAAAACACAGCCTTCACAGCATCTGGGTGGCTTCTCTAGAAATAGCACAAGGGAGTGGAGGCAGCCAAGTCATCCATTACAGTCTGTGACCAAGAAGGCTAAAGTTTTTCTTACAGTTTTCCATCACCACCCATTTCCCAGTGACCTGGGTGCAAGATTGCTGGTGGGAAATAGCATGTAATGTGCGCAAGGGAAGCACGGGGCAGGGAGACTTTCTCTAACGGAGACTAATGCGATGCACTCACATTGGAAAGTACCATGATGGACGTGTGTGTGTGCCAGTTTGTCTTTTTAGATGTAGCATCTAGATACAGCATCTATTTGCACATGATGATGCTAGTATGAGTACTTTTTCTTTTCATACGGTACTTCCTGTTGCAACAATTACTTACCTACAACCTACAACGAAGGAGCATCAGTTACTTGGTGGATTTAGTAGTATTGACTAAAACCTGTTATAAACACAATGCACACAATGTGCATTTGAGTTATCCATTAACTCTACAGGGTTCCACTGACAACATTTTGGTATAAGCTTTTCTCTTGCGCTCAATAAGACATGATCAGTTTTGGTAAATAAAATTGATTTAGAAGCAACTGATTCGTTCTGCATCTCCCTTGCACCTTCATCATTCTATTTCCATCACACTATTTGACGATCCAGGTTTGTCTCAAAGTAAACATGCCATTTGCTATTATGTCTCCCAGAAGACATTTATTGTGATACATTTCAGGGCTGACTGGAAAATACGCACAGCTATTAATGGAGCTACAAGAAGGCTTTTAGTCCTGTAAGACTGAAAATGGTCACTGTGTAATACTCTTTACAAGTGTTTGTTCCATGCATTATGTGCATTCACATCTGAATGTACTGTATTATATACCTTTCTTTTCAGAGATCTTAAGTTTCTCGTACCTTTTGTGCAATTTAAAGGGTGCCATAAAGTGCTAAAGTTACTGTCATGGCTGATGTTGTAAGTAGAACAGATGGCAAAGCGTAGCCGTGTTGTCTTTAAACTGGTAGATGGTCGGTTTGAATTCCAGCTCCCATTAGTGCAGACCTTTGTTTTGTCCATGTGCAAGTGTCTTGCACATGGACTCATGTGGTTGCTGGTGGTCAGAGGGCTGTAGCTCATCACCACTGAATATCAGAGTGAATAGATAATACAAGTCTTTTTGAGTGTCCAGAAAAGCGCTAGATAAAACTGATGTGTTATAAGAAGGATTCATTATTATTATTATCAAAATACATGTTTAATTATCCATCCATCCATCCATCCATCCATTTTCTTCCGCTTTATCCGGGGCCGGGTCGCGGGGATGTTTAATTATATTTTTTTTATTTACACTATAACATTTATATTTTAGAGATATGACAAAAAGGCTAGTTCATAGCAACAGAAATTTGAGCTGGTGACATGGAACAATAATCGACAGTATTTCTAGCTCCCTGCAGTCTAACAACGTGAGCGTGATTCTATGCAAATTTGCTTTCAAGGTGCATTATGCAACTTTTTATTTGACCTTGTAGTGACCCAGCGCCAGCAGCTGTATGAGTGGTCAGCATGGTGCCTTTACTTTCAATCACGGTGGTCTCAATGTTCCAATGCTCCAGGATCAATTGTTTTCTGGTGAGAGGGTCCGTCAGCAGTGAAAACATCCTCTCTGATCTAATGGTTATCATTCCAATCCTTTCTTTTGGACTTTTAACAGCTCCTAGTGCATCATCTTAGAGGACACGATGTTATCCATCTGCTGCCCATCCACTGCCTATTCCATCCGCTACTATTTGGTTTGATTGCCATAACATATCTTGTTTTCTTTTCACAGTGAGCACATTGCAGCCAAAACTGTCTCTGTGGTTGAACAATGCCTGTAGCAATGGCCTCACAGGGACATGGGGACACAAGAGCCTCTGCTGCTGACAATCTCAAACCAGGAATGGAGTCCACAACAGTAGCCAGTGGCAAACCCTGTCCGATCCACAAACCTTCCACAGACGACCCAAAGAGGGGTTTCCGTAAAGGCCTAGGGAGGCACAACGACTATGTAAAGATCTCAGTGCCAGATACCAAAGTCACTCGTCTATCGATGGAGTGGTGGAAGACAATCATGGCTTTCTTTTACGCTGGATTCAACCTGGTCCTGACTACAGTTGTTATCACAGTGGTACACGAGAGAGTTCCGCCCAAAGAGAGCAGCCCACCTCTTCCGGATAAGTTCTTCGATTACATCGACCGGGTGAATTGGGCATTTACTGTCACAGAGATTAATGGCATGGTGCTGCTGGCCATTTGGATGATACAGCTTTTCTTCTTCCGATACAGGCAAGAATCTGTTGGTCAATTATTTACAGTGAAATGAAAAACTATTAACAGTCCCAGAGTTTTATTGGCTGCTTTTATGAGGTTCTTTGTACTACTAGTGCGTATTGATAGTTTAGAAATACAGTGTTGTATTGCATCCACTCAAGCCTTGCTTACATTACAGCTAAATTATTACTCTATTATAGATGCAGATTTATAGTTATTGATCTTTGGGGCAGTAATGGTGCTGTCATTTTATATGGAGTGGGTCGCAGGATAAAATCTTATACAAGTCCCTGTATTTTAGAGGGTTCATCTCAGATAATAGATTGCAAAATCACCATCATGCCACTTGTTTGCGGACATAAAGGGTTTATCTTTGTACTGATGCAGCTTAAAGCTTGCCCAGAATCAGCAATACGTATATGACGATTCATCATTCATTCATGTCGATTCACATAGAACATATAATTCACATTGCATTCAAACCTTTATCACTGAGAAACCAATCAAATAATGTGCATTAATTTCTTTGATAAATTAAAATGAAGAGTTAGAGGTTGGTATAAAAAATCATGACACAGTAAACTACAACCAACACTAGGTTTGCATGATGTCTCTTCATAGTTTGTTAAAAACAAAAGTAGTGTTAGAAGTTTTGTTCATAGACTTCATAGACAACACAGGTATAAACCAGACTAAAAGAATTAACTAAATATGTTGGACTAAAGTTGACTTCAAGTTTCCACCTTTTTTTCTTTTCTTTTTTTACTTTTTAGACTTCATCAGTATATATATATATATTTATTTTTTATTTTATTTTTATCATTATTTAAACATGTACAGCCAGAACAAATCTGAATTCTGAGTTATACTTACTGCTGTACTATATTTGTAGATCCATAGCACTGCGGCGCTACTTCTTTCTGATGGGCACTTTGTACCTGTACCGCTGTGTGACCATGTACATCACCACTCTGCCTGTCCCGGGCCTTCACATGACCTGTGCTCCCAAGGTGAGCTCTATGCCGTCACAAGAGAGGCCGCAGCTGGTGCTGTGCTGCCCTCTCTAATGGAGCACTCTCATCACATTACTTCATCCCACCACAGCTATAAAAAGTAATTCTGACATTTTACTGCCACAGGACACCAGCGTCATATCTACCTGTATTTGTGGTACATATAAAACTGATGGCTGGGATGGAAGTGGTTCAAACAGCTAATTCAGAAAATGTTTTTATAAAAAATATTATTTTTAAAACGTTTTTAAAATAGTTCTAGTTTTTAAAAAAACTAGAACTATTTTGGATTTGGAAGTTTATTCCATTCTTTTCTTGTTGCTAATATACTATTGTGCTCTTTCAGTTGCACGGAGACTCCCATGCAAAGCTTCTGCGAATTCTGCGTCTAATTTCTGGAGGAGGATTATCTATTACAGGCTCCCATCTCATGTGTGGAGACTTTCTGTACAGTGGACACACCGTGATGCTCACTCTCACGTACCTGTTTATCAAAGAATGTAAGTACCAAAATATGTACTTCTCAGACCTCTTGCCTCAATGCAGGGTTCATTTTGATGACAATGAAAATATTTTAGTTTTTGTCAAATAATTATTTTTGGTGAACAACACTTCAAATGAATGAAAGACATTTCTCATTTGTTTCTATTTGACGCATCTTTATTTTTCTTTAGTCAACAAAAATATGAAGACTTGTTGTCATGACTATTCGGACCTGTCTGTCATTGCCCAGACTCTCCGCGGTCGTTCTGGTGGTACCACGTGATGTGCTGGCTGCTCAGTGCGGTGGGGGTGGTGTGCATCCTTGTGGCTCATGAGCACTACAGTGTGGATGTTGTCGTCGCCTACTTCATCACCTCGCGCCTGTTCTGGTGGTACCACACCATGACTAGCTTACAGGTTTGACTGGGGCTCAACAGTGGGAGGGACCTTGAATTGGGGTGGATACAGCATCAGGCCAATAAATGTTGTTCAGGTCAACAACCTCAGTAATTAAAGGGTGTGCACCTTGTATTACAGATGTGGATATTGTGAAAAAAAGGTTTTCCTGTGGTTCAGTTCAAAATGCAACTGAATAGATTCTACAGAATTCAGTATAACCTGTTCAGCATTTCACATTTTTTAAATCAAAGCCTCAAAAATCCTGTATAGTGCTGCATATTATGTATAATGATAACTGAACCTTGGTCCAAGAATTTTGAGCTACGTGCCTGACTGTATGGCGTAAAATGTAGCATTTGTTTGGATTTTGAATTGGCGTCATCTGGTGGCCAATAATAGAACAAATAGCTTGGCCTGTTATTTTTAACGCTGAGTGGCATAAAAACAGGTTGTCACAAATATTATCATTAAAATATTATAATTCTAAATAGTATGCCACTCAGACAGATCAGGATAGTATGCAGATGAATATCTTTTAAATCATATGTACTTGTTTTCACAGACTCTGAAATGCTTCCCCAACAACTACCTCCAAAACACCTGGTGGAACCCTATTTTTAACTTCATGGAGAGGAATGTGCAGACTGCTGTGCCGTGTTCCTACAGCTGGCCCATCACCTGGCCCCCCGCTTGCTTTAAGAGTCCGTGTAAGAAGTACTCCATGGTACAGAGCATCAGAGAAGAGTGACCACATCATTTTGGTCAATTTAGTATCAGCACATCAGCATAGTACCATTTGGAGGGCAAATGTTCCAGGAAGTAGTACAATCTGTTTGTTACCCTTGTATATACAGTTTTTCTTTAATTTTTTAATTAATTATTACAAGTTTGAAAAGTTTGTAGCGCCTGACAAACTGCTGTACTCGAACAAGATTTGATTGAAATCTTTAAGTGAAACGAATTGACTTCTCATATTGGACTGACCGAGAAGGGATACCTCAAGATAATGTGCTTATGTCACAAGGTGCCTTAGTGTGTTGTCGGCATGGCAAAACTGCCAATCATACTGTTTTTTACGGATTTCTTTTGAATTACTAGTTTTGTTTATGGTATTTTATTTCATGTTTCATTTGGCTGAAGTCCTATGTGCCTATGTGTGCATTACGTCACGGTGTTTTTTACAGACGTGTAGTTCACGTTATTGTCTGTTTTATGCAGCAATCATATGACATGTTATTTATCCAATGCTTATTTTATATCTAAAATGTAAAAATAAATGGTGAATAATTATGTGACCAGTTATTTGATGTAAAAAGAATATAATGCGTTGGTATAGCCTACTTGGTTTAGTTTTTGTTTTGCTTTGTTTTGGCTATAATTTAATTGAATAAAACCTTAAAGAGAACTTTACTACAGCACGTAAAAGCACCACTAGCTCGTCACAGAAAACGCACCAATCAGAAGTGAGTAATAGGATCCGGCTGGAAGCAGCTGATGTACCACAACATTGGGTTGTGCACGTGTGGATGGTTGATTTCTATTCCTCTTTTTGACCCGGAGGTTTTAATTTTACTTATTGTTGTTTGGAATTACAGAATGGGGTAATTTTGCGTTTTAGCAAAACCTAATCGGTTTACTTTCCGTGCACAATGGCCTTGCTAACATTTCTACAGCATGATAGCAGTTTACTGTCCTGCGCAAACATTGCGACCGTGTTTGTTTTTACGCTTGTTTATCTTTTACTTACTACGTACTATCAGCGCCAAAAAGTACTAGCAAATATCCCCCCAGGCCCCAGACCATGGCCAATAGTCGGTAACTTCGGCGGCTTTCTGATTCCTTCTTTTGTTTGGAGGCTTTTGCAGCAGCAGCAGCCCGTAGAGAGAAGAAACAAAACATCGGTGGAGGTTTTGACAGAAATGGCAAAGGTTTATGGAAACGTGTACAGTCTATTTGCGGGGACCAACCTCATGGTGGTTCTGAACGGATATGAAGTGCTCAAAGACGCACTCTCAAACCACCCTGAAGTGTTCTCAGACAGACCAGACATCCCTGCCATCACCATCATGACCAAACGGAAAGGTAGGTGCAACATGCATTTGATCTTGTTACCCCCAGTGTGTCGGGGGTAACGTATTACAAAGGTCACAAGTTACAGAAACATAATACTTTGTTCTTCTTCAGTAACTGAGGATTGCATTTAAGTGGTTTGTATTGATGTACGAATGAAACAACGCCAAACGCCCCAAATATAATGCAGCATACGAAATCAAAGTGCATAATTTGTAAGCAGCATGAGATCTTCCGCTGCATGTAGTTAAAGGCACACTGCGTAACATGTTGGACTACTGTTGCCATCAGTAGCTACAAAACATGCTCCTAATGACCAGCTCAACACAGAAAATGCTATTTTTGCAGTGGGTAATCAAAGAATGGATTTGGATGATCATAATCTGAGCTGGAGGTATACCCACTCCTGGTAAAGTTACAGGAGTGGTAAGCCGCTCACAGAAAAAAAGCACATGTTTGTACATCTATGAGGTATTTTTCAATTATTAAAATATTTGTTTTAAAATAAATGCTTGTATTTCAATTTTATTCATTGGGTAAAATTCTTCACAGTGTGGCTTTAATGTTGTCAAAACAAAACACGAGAGAATGGGGCCAGCGAAGGAAAAAGACATGTTTGACTTGCTTGGTGGTATTATAGGGTAACTCAGTTACATGTTTGAAACAGCAATACGTGATACAAACATATTATATTTTTTAAAGCAGTACCTACTAATATAGAATATATACTACAATTTTAAAGTAACGTGTCAAACACTGGTTGCCACCACTGTTGAAAGTGAAAGATGAAATAAAGTGCAATATGTCCTATCAGCCTACACCGTCTTCCACAGACAGTAACTTACAGACAGACTTTTGTGCAAATAATGAGCTCTTCATCCCATTATGAAATGAAGGCTTCAGTTATCAGGCTACTAATAATTGACAACCTTTGGAACTTCTTACTAAACAATAAGCACATGACCAACCACTATGGCATCACAGTTGCGTCAACCATTTTGAATGTTTAATATAATAATATAAGATAAGATAATCCTTTAGTGATCTCACAATGGATAATTGCTAATGTATTGTTAAAATAATCATTCAATACAGTTTGGTGGTCATTGATCAATGGTTTATTCAATGTTGAATGAGTGGGAATAGTGTGTGTGTTTCTACTTTTTACAAATAAATATAGTTCCATGAAACAGAATTGACTTCTTGTTGTTCAGTTCTAAGGTTATTTTATTTCTTTACTAGGAATTGTCTTTGCTCCATATGGACCAGTTTGGCGAAAGCAGCGAAAGTTCTGCCACACCACACTGAGGAACTTTGGCCTTGGGAAATTAAGTTTAGAGCCTTGTATCTTGCAAGGCTTGGCTACCATCAATACCCAGTTGTTGCATCTTCACAAAGAGCGTGGAGCTGCTGGTATGGACCTGGCCCCTCTGATTACTAATGCAGTATCAAATGTTATATGTTCTATGGCGTTAGGCCAGCGCTTCCACCATGAAGACCAGGAGTTTCGCACTTTGCTGAACCTGATGGCTCGTGGGCTGGAGATTTGCGTCAACAGCCCGGCAGTGCTTATCAATGTCTTTCCACTGCTGTATTATTTGCCATTTGGCGTCTTCAAGGAGCTACGTCAAGTGGAGAGAGACATCACACTGTTTCTGAAGAGGATTATCAAAGCACACAGGGAGTCGCTCGATCCAGAAAACCCCCGTGATCTTGTTGACATGTACCTGTTAGAGATGTTGGCCCAGCAAGCTGCAGGAGAGAAGGACAGCAGCTTCACCGAGGATTATCTCTTTTATATTATAGGGGATCTTTTCATAGCTGGCACTGACACAACCACTAATTCAGTCCTGTGGATTCTGTTTTACATGGTTGTATATCCTGATATCCAAGGTAAGACGTCTTCTCATAAGTGGCAAGTTGAATGTAGTGTAGCCTATGTGTATTTTTTATAATTAATTTAATTATTGTTTCATTGTTTTATTGTTATCAACATATATGTTGCCAAACATGTACAAAATAAATATTGTATGATTTAAATGCTGTTTTTGTTTTTAAGCCAATGTTTCAATCAAAAAGCAGAACGAGCTCCACACTTTGGGTTTCCACATCCAATGGCTAAAGCCAGTGTGTAATAAACACTCTCTCAGATCTTAATATTTAGTACCAAAATTCCAGGACCTGTCCTCAGTGGGGTATGGCTCAGGTTTGGGTCCTCACCCAGGTTGACTTGTGATTGCCTCTTTTTGTAAGAATGGATGCAACACCCTAACTTATTCTCTTTAGTTTGTGACTAATGGACATGTCTCGGGGTTTTATAAAACAAGACAAATAAAAGATGCTCCTATGGCTGATAAGTTCTGCTAGTTCTGTTTATAGCTTCAATGTTGCGTCACATATAGTTAGCCCATGTATGCCCATGTTTTTCTGCTCTGATTTTATTGCTTGTTTACTGTGTTGCTTTTAACACTTTTCTAGATAAAGTGCAGAAAGAAATTGATGCAGTGATAGGCTCACACCGGGCCCCATCAATGACAGATAAGGGCAGTCTGCCTTTCACTGAAGCTACGATCATGGAGGTGCAGAGGATGACTGTTGTGGTTCCACTGGCTATTCCCCACATGACCTCCATGACAACCGGTAAACTGCACTTTTCCCATAATGTTTTATATGGCCTGCTTCAATATTTATTTTTAGTCTTTTATTTTTCAGAGTTTTGTGGTTACACTATTCCCAAAGGTACAGTGATTATACCCAACCTTTGGTCTGTACATAGGGATCCTACTGTCTGGGATGAGCCAGATCATTTTAATCCTGCACGTTTCCTGGATCAAGATGGAAATCTGCTGAGGAAAGAGTACTTCATGCCTTTTGGGATTGGTAAATGTCTTACTGTGCACATAGAATTGTTGAATATACAACATACTGTATTTGAACTCCTTTGATGCTTAGGTCGGAGGGTGTGCATGGGTGAACAGCTGGCCAAGATGGAGTTGTTTCTGATGGTGACTAGTTTACTTCAGGGCTTCACGTTCAGGCTGCCAGAGGGACTGTCTCCTCCTCCTCTGCAGGGACGCTTTGGGCTGACCTTGGCCCCCTCACCTTACACAGTGTGTGTGAGCCCACGGAGCTCGATATCAGATGGAATTAACATAAATGATTAGGCCTACCTATGGCTGATCCACAATCAAGGATGAGAGAAATATAATTTCAAATCATTCACATGGTTTGACAAATAAAACATCTTGAAGTTATATATGTACGCCTTTAATGTTGGAATCCCATATTTTATTCCATATTGAATGTTGTGTTTTGTTGTGTATTATAATAATAATTATTATTATTATTATTATTTTGTATCTCGGTTTCTCCCAGTGGCTTATACCAGAGACAAACCTTTTGTAGGATGTAAGCAGTTCCCATGAGGGAGATCTCCTGAACCACTTTAGCATTGGGATGGCCTGTTCTTCTCGAGCCCCCTGTTGATACTTGTTACTTTCTATTATTATTATTATCGTCGTCGTCGTCATCTCAGCATTTGAGCCGATTCCCTCAGGTTTGACTCAGGTCGTCAGCCAAGGACTCTTCGAAGTATCCGGCCAGTCCCCAACAGAACCGTCTTTTGTATTTCTTTGGCAATGATTCTGCAAGGGAGTTTTATTTATTTCTTTTTTTTATCATTATTATTATTACTACTATTACTATTAGATGGGACCCTTTTCCTCCTGAATATGAGATTAAAGCATGAGTTCAAAATAATAATCAACATGATGGGTCAAAGTCAAAAAGAAAGAAGTGTGTGAAAGGTCGGAGTGTCACGTGACTTGCTTTCTTCCTCCGGTGTCCTGTCCTCGTCTCCTCGCTTTCTGTCTTGACTGACTGCCCGGCGTCGTTCTTCAGCCATGGCTTTCTTCACACAGATTTGTCGGAGTTTTTCCACATCATGCGCTAGAAATGTCGTGATTAAGCATGTCACGATTATTGGCGGCGGACAAATGGGTGCAGGTATTGCACAAGTAAGTCATCCAAGCCGCAGCGGTGTAGTAGCATGCTAAAACCATACAGTCTCAACAGCTTTTAGCGATTGCATTGGGATTCGTTGTAATTCCTCATTAAACTATACGTATACATTTGTATAAATTAACATCCATGAGACTGTATAACTAGCTTATTTATAGCTCCACTGGCTGTAGATCATTGAACTAAATCTGTAGAGCTATATATTGGTGGAGCTCTTTCTATTCTGTCCGTGATGAACAACAAACTATCCATAGTTCCAGCACCAACATACGTTTTAAAAATAAATGAATGGACATATTTTGTTAAAGATATATTGAACCCTTAATCGTTCAAATGAAGACACGTGACCAACGAGTACACTGGAGGTCGTCATTTCGGCTGCACCTGTCTATCGTGTTGTGTTTGCAGCACGGAGAGAAGGAAATCATCGAGCCCCACCGTCCTCTGCTAATTCGCTCAACCTTCCCTCCAGGGCATATTTTACACCTAGGAAACTTATAGAAACATTCTTTCTTTGTTGCCCATTGCCTGCCTGCCTGAAATAAAATCATCAATCAATCAATTTTCGTACTGCTAACTCTTCTGTTTAGCGGTATAGCTTACGCCTTACGTAAACAATCACTCAACCTCCACAATGGCGCGCTCCTGTGGGCCGAATGCGATGTCACAATTTTTTTGACCGATTGAAAGAAAGAAAAATAATCATCATCGTACTACCATTGACCTAAAATTGGTGAACGCATTACAGGTAGCTGCATCTACTGGCCACACGGTGACGCTAGTGGACACGTCTGAAGACATCCTTAAAAAGGCTGTCAAAGGAATTGAAGGGAGCCTTAGAAGAGTGGTCAAGAAGAAGTTTGCTGACAAGCCAGAAGTGAGACTCTTTGTAACCTTTTGATATCGGCGGCATATTGCGCAAATTCTATTATGACTGTGTGTTTTGTTGCAGGCTGGTGAAGAGTTCATCCAAAAGATTTTGAAGAATGTAGCCACCAGCTCAGACGCAAAAGCAGCAGTTCAGAGTACAGATTTGGTTTTGGAAGCCATCGTGGAAAATCTTAAAATCAAGCAAGATCTCTTCAGCGCTCTTGATAAGATTGCCCCTGAGTAAGTTTTGTCAGCTTAATCTGTCATCTTTCCAAAATGTGTTATTCATTTATAGAGAGTTCTCAGTGCAACCGCATTTCTCTGACATTTATGACTTTCCCCACAGACACACACTGTTTGCCAGCAACACCTCCTCCCTGCCCATCACAGACATCGCCAGCTCTACAACCAGACTGGACCGGTTTGGTGGTCTTCACTTTTTTAATCCAGTCCCAATGATGAAACTCGTTGAGGTAGAATTCTTGGAATAAACTGATGTAGCCGTGATATTGATACTAAGAATACAAGGTGCATATGTTTACATTTTGATTCATTATTTCTTACAGGTTATTGGGACATCGTCAACCAGCCTAGAGACTTTTGACTCTCTCTTAAACTTCAGCAAAGCCCTGGGGAAAACACCTGTGTCTTGCAAGGTGAGGATATTAAAGGTATTTGTACTCATTTTGTCTTTTGATCATATACATTAATGCAAACAAAACTTTATTCAGGATACGCCCGGCTTTATTGTGAACCGTCTTCTGGTCCCTTACATGATGGAGGCCATTCGTTTGCATGAGAGAGGTAATTTTGTAGCCTACATGATTGAATACTGTTATATATGAACTTATGAAACACTGTGTATTTCATTCGATAATAATAATTAACAGTGTTACAGATTTTGAAAAATTACTTGTTTGGTCTTCAGGTCATGGATCCAAAGAGGACATCGACATTGCTATGAAACTTGGTGCTGGTTATCCTATGGGACCATTTGAACTCCTGGACTATGTTGGACTGGATACTTGCAAGTTCATTATCGATGGTGAATGCAATAAAAAAAAAGACAAATACTTCAGTTAGCTAAATAATCTTATTCTATCTTTTCCACTCCTCAGGCTGGAGTGCCATGGACCCTGGAAACCCACTTTTTGGACAAAGCGAGCTGCTTAACAAGTTGGTCGCTGAAGGGAAATTCGGCAAGAAGACTGGTGAAGGATTTTACAAGTACAAGTAATTTATATGCAACAGTACCCGCAGTTATTCAAATTCTTTACTAAATTACTGGGCGTGACAAATGATTGCAAGACTGCGGATGGACTGACACTGTGCCTTTTTCATTGTTCACAAAATAACGTGCTGTCGGCAATGAAATCTTGACTGTATGTGAGATTGCTCAATAATAAATATAATTTTCCATATAATAATGGCTTGGTGGTGGTGTATTGTTAACCTGACTCCCTGAACGATTACTGAACAGTCAAATTTAAAGGAGCTAAACCAGTCATTTGTGAAAAAATGAAGTTTGCTCCGTATTTATTTATTGGTTTAATTGGTCGGGACAGTGCATGTTAATGATACATGGGTCTCATGCATGTAAACACGCCACACTGGATTGTAGCCTCGGGCTAATTTCCAAACGTCGTCCCCCATGCGTACTCTCAAACACACTTGCATTAATTCCGGTACATGTTTTTAGTGGTAGGGGAAACCTATGCAGACATGGGGAGAACATGGGGAGAACATGCAAACTCTACACAGAAAGGCCCCGTCCAGGTGGGAATCGAACCCGGGACCTTCGAGCTGTCAAGCACAAGCACTGTGCTACCGTGCCGCCCGATTATTATGATTTGTTGACACTGTGAATGGTCAACCCAAACAGCCAATAAGGGACTAAAAGGTGTTTACCCATTTAGTCAAATAGGATGGTCGTGACGGCACAAATACCCATTTTGTCACATTTTTACTACAAGGGTTCAAAATCAGATATAGTCGCTTTTTTGTATTCATTTTATTTTTTTTAAGGTTGCTTACACTTATGGCAATTTATATATTTTTGTACAGGTTTTCGGTGGCTTCAGCTATCCTAAATAGGACACAGGAGGGCGCTGTCCCTCTTTAAATACAGAATTGTGGCTAAGTAGACGCAGATCTTCTATAAATAGAAGCCTTTGATGTTGATGTCTTATTAAATACGTATACTTAAAAAATAATCAAAAACTAAAAGGTTTACAAAATACAGCTTAAAGAAGAGACGCTTGAATCTTATCCCAAATGTATCATTTTTAGCGTGATAGCCCTAGTTTTTATATTTGGGGCACAAGAGGAAAATATCAAGAGTGAATCAAACGGAGCCATTCATATGTAAATATTTGATACATTCCCCAAGCATTATACCACACAAGTGAGCAAATAAGCCAAGAGTGCATTTTTATTTATTTTCTTTAAAAAACAACCAAAACATGTTGAAACAGTTCAAATATGACCACTTGGGAAGCCAATTGCTATACCAAGGTGACAGTGACCCAAACAATAATTCAAAAGGAATTGATCAAGTAATACTAAAATATAGCATTAAAATCAAAATGTTACAGAGATGCTTGAATGGAATAAACAACATGGCAAAAGACCACACTATTAGCTACCGGAGAAAAAGACAAAAAGGTCCATTGCAATAAAAGAAAAGACTGCCAAGTGCTGGGGTAAATATATATATCTGCTTCATTTGTCATGATTTCCAACAATAAAATATAGGCCTCTGAGCTATCACTCTCGCCTTTGTCCTAATGTTGCCTGCAAAAATACCAAGAAAAGTGACATATCCTGACAGTTTAAAAAGTACACATACTGAGCATTATTTTACATCTGAGCAAGACTCGAGGTCACTATTTGTTACAAATAGTTATCAAAAGAAGCCTTTCAATTTTCTGCGAGACGCTTCAACAAGAAAAAAAATGGCTTTCCTGTGTCCAAAGCTTATTTTCATATATACCACGATATATATATATAAAAAAAACATTATTAAAAAAAATCACTAAAATGTACACCAAGAAACTGAAACGAGAAATCAAGGTACAAAAAAAGCATTCAAACTTAAATCTGTCTAAAATAAAGAGCAAATCAAAATCTTTTTTTTTTTTTTTTTGCACCAAATATTTAACACAAAAAAAATGGCGCCTTGAGGACGTTTCTTGGACAAGATGAGATCCCTCCATCTTCCTTAGTGCAGTCTAAAAAGAGGTGTTTGGTCAGCTGGGTTCAAACCCTGAATGGTCTCAAAATCCAGTGAGAGAGGGAAGGTGGCAAGGGAGCGAAGTTTGGCCTAATGGACTATACAAAGCAAACCAGGCAACAAATAACTTACAATAACTTAGAGACAGGAGTGTGTGGGCAGGTTTTTGTGCGCACATCAAAAGTGGCAGATGGATTTCAGTGCAGTGCCTTGGTTTGCGGTAAAGCTGATTTGAAAGACAATGTTTTGTGAGTGATTAATCATGATTGTCTTATTCAGTTCAGTGTCTCTACGGGAGTACAGTGAGACGGCGAAGTGTTGTCAGCGGTGGTCGCTAGCATGTGGCGGGTTGAAGCACAGTGAGGTTACGTTTTGGGGGGAGAGGTGGGTGGGGTGGGGGGTGGGGCGGAGTCCTCTTAGAAGTGGAGGCTTCAGGTTGGGACTGTTCAAGGGTCTTCATGGAATCTAGCAGGCCTCCATCTCCAGCAGAGGGCCTGTAGCTGCTGCCTTCGCTTTGCATGTGGAGAAATTGTTCCGCTTTCCTCCTGGTAAACAAACAGAGAACAGGCATAAGACGCTTCATTGCGATCAGACTCAATGGTAGAAGTCTTTCTCAAAAGGGACTTTTTTTGTTTGTTAACACTTTCACCACTTTGACTAATAATCATGAATACATTTACCACAATTCAAATCCCCCCACAAATTATAAGCCGACATGAATAAATGAATGAATGGTTTATATTGGTTGATTGATGCATCGAAATCAATGCAAAAAGGAGCAATGCGTGTTTTGCCTGTACTTATCTAAACCATACAGTAACTGACTCTGATTCAGCTTTCCTCATGAATTGCATAAATTATCCAGTAAAAACCATATTGAACAATTTGGCACAATACAGATAAAAGTAATATCTTTTCAAATTACACACACTTGTGGTAATCACTTAAAATCGTCTGCTTAATCATTTCCTGTTACATTTTCTATTGTCAAGCAGCTTACTCATCCAATTCATAACTTAACAACCACAACTGAAACACATGACTTCACAAGTCATACAAATAATGAATCATAAATCATAGTTGTTCATACGAATATTAGAAATCCAACAAAAAGTCCTGAGTCCATAGGAAGGTCAACCAGTGTATATAATAGCATTAAAACGAATGACTGCATGCTTGAAGGTAAAGTAATGTTGTGATAACCCAGGATGAGAAAAGGCAAAAGGAGTAAAAGACCTTTTAACAACAAATCAAGGGCTTATCAGCAACAACTGTTTTGAGGTTTACATTGCGTCACCATCTCACTTGTGTTTGTGTGTTTTCTTTTTAAATATTGTTGACAAGAAGCAAAACCTGAGTCCTAAAAATGCAGAATACAGGTTCATCTTTTTAAATCAAAGGTTCTCTTGTCAAAGTTGTGATTAGATTAAAAGGATCTTTACGTTACTATCCATTGTAAGATGTAGTATTAGTGTTTTAAACTAAAACACTATAGTGTTTGGAAATCGAAAGCCTCCAGATCTCAGTCACTGAGCTTTGACTCACTGGAGGCTGCACTAGCACCAACTATGACCAGGGAAGTAGGAGAGTCTCCCTCTGTGTTCTTATTCCAACCCGTTTAAGCCATAGACTCTTGTAATCCAAAGTGTGGGGCAAACAGCTTTTACATAATGTTTTTGTAATTGTGAATAATTCAATATTATCATGTTTTACAGTAAAACCAGTACTTGCTTTGAGCATGTTCATCAAATAGGCCAGGGTTTATTAGATTTATTTAAAAAAAAAACTCACATCTCCCTTAGGCTTATTTTACCGCTGCAAAAAAAGCCATTTTACTCTCTGAAAGAACGACAGAACTTTCCTGTTTTTAAACATTTGCTCCGTGTTACCGTACAATTTATTTCCTAAATAAAAGTAAAATCATGACTCACATGTGACTCAGTAAGTGTCTCATTCTTCCAGCACTCCTCAGTTAAGCCTCAGCTAAGGGGCTGGGCAAATGATCAGCCTTTATCACATCTTAACATAATCAATCGTTAGTATTTCTTGCTCCGTGTTTAGGATGATTGAATGGAGGGCTTAGCGGCGGTGTTGAGCAGTACAGACAGGTCAGAGGTCGCGGGCAGGATGTGGGCTGGCCCGGCTTTGATCTAATCTTACATGGGGGTTGCCGTGACCCAGCAGGCTAACGCTCACTCTCCTCTATGCCCTCATCTGACTCACGCGCTCCCAGTTTCACTCTTTCAACGCGGTGGATTCTTCTCGACATTTAGGCCGGCACAGCAGGTGGCCCAAGGGAGAAACAAGCCAAGACGAGAAAAAACAAAACGGACAACAACAACACGGCTGAGTTCACGGAGTAATGTTAATTTGCAGGACAAGGGTTTGGACATGTTCAGAATTGAAAGTACTGAACTGACCTTTCCCAACTTTTACCTATGGTTTAGATCCTAGCATTAGTAGTATAGTCACGTTTAAGCCATTCTTCATAGCACCCGGCTCTGCAGTGTCTCCCCGTGATGACGCTTGCCTCCCTAACTGAAGTCACGTGGTGCGTTGTCTTTCGATCTGATCGTTTCACCACTCAAATCGCCTCGCCTACAAAGCTTGCCTTGTGGATGTGTCCAGGTTTCAGAAAATGGGTCAGAATAGATGATGTTCCGGAGGTATTTTAATACGGCGCCTTTAAATAGTTAGTGACTTTAAGACTCGGCCAGTCACATGGTTGTACACACTGTGTATTCTGCGCTTCCACCTGGGAACGAGAGGCACTTTTATTGGAGTGTTCAATTGGGAGTAACAATTATAGTACAGTTTTCCATCCGCTCAACAAAGAAATAGCACAAAAACATAGCTAAAATAAAGGAATATAACTGAGCTATTTAAGTCTATGGATTAAGTTTGGACACAATGTATAATACAGTATTTCACAAATAGACTGAAGCCATCTATGTATATATCTGGTGCTTATTTAAAAGTGACTTCTAAAATAAGAATTTCCTGGATCCGTAGGTGTCCGGTGACAGCTCACTCCGCCGTCTAAAACTCATAAAAGCGTTTCTCTCTTGACAGGGAAATTGTTTGTCAGGCTTTGAAAGTATTCTTTTCTCTCCCGTGATCACGGCTCGCGCTAACATAACAGAGTTAGCTGCCGTTATTGACAAGCCAAGGAGAGTTATTTTAGGCCCAAGCTGCATCAAATAGAATGAGTGATCAAAGTGGAGCGGCAAAGACAGAGGTGCACAGTACGCCTCCTGTGACTAAAAAGTGTTTTGTGAAGACGAGAAAAGGAAAAAGCAGCCCGTATCGGTTTGCTTCTTCCCTTGTGGCAAAGCCAGAAGTGTGTTTTTGTAGGAGAGAAGTCAGCTGCTGCTCCAAAAGGCTTAAAGACACATGGCACCGACTGCTTTAGCACATGCGGATGAAAGGAGCGGGACCGGAGCGGCGCTGACCCCGAGTACGAACTGAAAGGAACACAGCCCTTCACACAGAGAGAGAGAGAGAGAGAGAGAGAGACCCTGACACTTTTATGCACCTCCGCCACCCGCCCTCTTTTCATCCTGGAGCTCAAAGCTGGCCCGCGTGCCCGCCGCTGCTCCCTGTTTCCTGGGGAGCACTTTTTTTTTTTCATTTTTCCTTCCCCCGCTCGGCAGACATGAAAAGCGCTGGCCTTCCTGCCCGGGGGGTGGAGATGGGGGAGAGGCCTGGGGGGACTGGGATGGGGGGGGGGGGGGGGACTCTGTTTTCGGCGCTCGCAGCAGGGGTGTGGGCTGCGTGCTGGCGGTTGGCGGTAGTAGGCAGTGGGCCAGCTCTTCACAAGGTCCGGCCGACACAAGCACGAGGATTCAGGAGCAGTGCGACCCCTCCTCCTCCTCCTCCTCCTCCAGTGTTGGACTCAGGAATGCCAGCCTAGAGCTTTTTTCTTTTCTTTTTTTTTAATACAGGAAATGAAATGCTTCTCTGTTCCAAGCACCAGCAAAAATGCCTTACTTTCTCTACCCTCCCGAAATCCATTCCTCTTGCAGAACGAAGAAGGGAGGGAGGGAGAGTCTGAAGAGTCCGCTGTCTTGTGTTTGAAGTGTGGGAGGTTAAGATCACTGGCACGGCCACATGTCTCAATGGCCACTTTCACCTCCAAGGCCAAATCAAAGGGAATCCCGCCCCCATTAAGGCAACAGCACCTTAGAGCCAAGAACTTTCCAACTCTCAATGCAATATTACGGTTTTCTAAAACTGCTCCAGCAAGTTCGTTTGTCCATTATAACCCATCATACCAGTAATGCGACACAGTATACACAGCTAATTTTACTACTCTAGCCTTTGACATTAGAGCAAATTCTATAATATAGCCGTGTGCTTGGGAGTAAAGGCTTGGGAAAATATCAAATTGTGACTTTTTCAGACCAACATAGCGATAGTGCAATTTATGTACAAAAAAAAAGAAGCTGTTTGGGACTACTTGGGAGTTTGAACTCTCCCACCGTAAAGAACACCAGGCCCTTTAATTTGAAACATAATCCAACAACAAACTGTGAGCGAACTTTGCCCCACAGCCCAGTGCACTGTTCACAGTTTGGAAATATTGATTCATTCAGAGTAGCCAGGACACGAAGCGCATGGACGTGACCGTGGCTCGATCGCAGCTGCCTTTTGGGGTGACACCTTTTTCAAAAGCGGCCTCCTTCTCAACAAAACGCCGGCAGTAGTGGCAGCTCTGCAATGCAATGAAACGGCGCCGGGGAGAGAGAGGGCGGGCACCCTAAGAACCAGTGCGGCGTCAGCACTTTGTTCCCTCAACATAAAAGAGAGGGTCGCTTTGAAATGTTTAACCTCCAGCCGGATTGCAAACATGGGGTTAGTGTAGTCTTACCATAAGGGGAAATCACAAACTTAACAGGGCAGCCATTTGGAAACCAATCCATCTGCAGTACAGGCAATAAAAATCTACATGAGAACCATTATTTGACAACTTTACTTGAGCATCGCTAATAATCACAAATGAACTAATACAGAATACATTTTTGAATTATGTCCTGTATGTGGGGTATGTGGGTTCTAGAGAAATGTCTTATTTTCGAAGAAACTTACGAAATCCAAAGCAAAAAAAAAACTGAATTTTGCACTGTGTGAGACCTTGAGCAGAGGGGATGGGTGGGGCTCACTTGTGGTCGAAAGGGGAGAGAGGAGGGGGCCTTCTTAAAACCTCAAACCTCAGGCATGACTGTGTGAGGGATGAGGGGGAGGATGGGGGTGAGGTTGCCCACATCTAAGGCGGCATCGCTGGGGGCCCAGGCAGCTGAAGTCAGGCCCCGTGCCGCCCTCGTCTGGCTCTCAGGGGGTGGGGAGGAGGAGGAGGACGGCACATTCAAAGAGCTTGCACAGCGACTGCTCCCGCTGCCGAGGTTCAAAGACTTTGGCGGCGCTCGTGTCCAGAAAATGATGAGATCAGGAGGGAACTATTATTCCAACAATGGCCAGACAGACTTGAGTAAAACACAAATAAACAGGTCCCGGCAGCAGCCCCCCCACCGCCACCGAGCCTTCACCCCCTGTCCTCTTCCTGCCCCGCTTCTACCTGAGAGCCCCTTTCATTCGCAGATAAGCATCTCACGCGGAGAGAGCGATTTATAAGGTCGCCTGCTCCCACCCCTTCCGACGGGACGAGGGGGGAGGGGTCGGATCAGGGGACGGCAAAGAAAGAGAGGAAGTGAAGAAGACATCACAAAAAAATAAGTGTGGAGATTGGACCCTCATACTGTTACTGCAGCTGGCCAAACCACAACACAATGGGCCCGTGACTCAATCAAAACAAACGTGAGTGTCTAGTCTAAACAATAGCGTGTTATTACTGCCATGTCATACCAAAGCATACCTCCATCTTTCTCATAAATGCTCAATTTCATCCGGCATCTACTTGGACTCACATAAAATATTAACTACATTTAAAGTTACGTGGTCCACAGAAGAGTTATTATACAAATAAGTGCAATCAATCCTCTACCAGCAAAACACCAACCGTGTAGTTATTTAAGGCCAGGTATCAAAATGTTCTTGGCTTCAAAGCAAAAAATTCTAACTGTCACCCACTGTCGGGTCATGACCCCTCATATGAGAACAAACTGACGTGAACAAATACACGGCCTTTTGTTTAGGCCCCCCCCACCCCCACCCTAAACAAGCGCATTTTCTCCTGTTCAACTCCACTCAAATCTAAAAGCTTCTCGACTGAAGTTACAGCCTATAGGCCAGTGTAACGCCACATTTGAAAGCTAAGACCTACAAAACTGATTGTGACTTTTTTGTTGCGTTTTTGGCACATTTTTTGTCTTTTGTTTTCTTGCTTTTTAACGCCTTTTTGCTGTGTTTTCATCACATTTTTGGCACGTTTTTGTTGCCCTTATGTGGCTCTTTTTTCTTTGCTTTTTCATTGTGTTTTCGTCGCTTGTTTATTGTGTTTTTGTCGCTCTAGTGTTGCTTTTTTTGGTCACTTTGGTATTTTCTTCGCTATTTTGACGCTCTGTTCAATTATATACTACGCTACGACACGCAGCGGTTTCTTTCTTTTTTTTTTACAATGAATATCTGCTAATGCAATATACAGCAAAGGGCCAAATTATCCCTTTTCAACAAGTACTGTATAGAAACTGTTTAACTAAAGCTAGTCTCACACATTATTTTTCACAGTGGTATCCTGCTTTATTTCTCATTCATTTAATGTGGCTGTATCAGAAAGGGAAGATATTTCTATCATTACAGGGCATGTGTAATTCAAAGTCTTGCTAATCTAGAACAATATTTAGGTTTCACACTGTATAAACATTAAAATGCTAAACCACCCCCCAAGTAAAAGCAGTGTAGTCATTTTTCTTCACAGAGCAGGCTTTGTAGAATCACATAAATACTAGTTTGAGGACGTGACCATTTCCTATTTCCTTTTCACAGAAAAATTTACCAGGTGTCTCCCAGATTTATGCCCAAATATCTCACACACCTCCCCCCCACAGTTTTATAAACATCCTCTCATCTCTTTTGAACGACAACTAGTTTTTGCTAGTTTCTTTTCTCCAATTATCCCAGGGCACTAATAAGACGGGGTGTGGAGGCACTGGGCTGTGCCGTACTGGCCTACAGGCTTTCACAGCCAAATTGAAACTGCTCGGGAAAAAGAGTGGAGCTGAATCTCGGCTAATTGCGAGCGTGGCGAGTGTGTGTGTGTGTGTGTGTGTGTGTGTGTGTGTGTTTGAAAGCAGGGGCAACGTCTGGAGTGTGTCTGAGAAAGAAGATGAGACGCGACAAATAAAGAGAAACGGGGCATGGCTGACGGTCAGTCGACTGAGACTGGTTCAAGTTGCGAATCTCCAGGCGCAAAGTTTGGGACTTGGCCTCTTTGTCATCCACTCGCTCGCCTGGTTGTGCCTCCTCACTGCTCTGTCCTCGCTCATCAAAGTCTTCAGACAGCTGACTTCTGGCTGCACACATCAGAGGGAGCAGAAGCGGGCCACAGACACAGAGGAGAGCGCGGCCACCAGTGCTCCAACAAGGCTCCCTTTCATGTCTCCCCGCCCGCTCGTGTGGATATGCACTTACAAGACTTTAATAAGAGTCCGTTTTTTTTTTTTTTTTTTTTTTTGGAAGGGCGACGATACGAGCCATGATTCAAAATAAACGCTATTGCTTTAAGTGGCTTGTAAAGATCTACTTTGCATGTCGACAAAGGCCCTTTCATGAAAGGTGACTCATACGCCGCAACTTTTATGACCATTCGCCAGTGTTTGCAACTCTCGGCTCCGTGCGGAACCGATTAAAAAGCCACCTTTGTCGAGCGGTGTGTCTCCCCCCTGTGAAAGAAATGTATGCAGCGGTTGAAATGAGAGCGCGCCTAGAGGGCATGTGTGTGTCTCGGCCAGATAACCATCTCAAAGGCGGTGAATCGGTGTGCTTAGTCAGACAAAAGACGAGCAGCACGAGAGGAAGTCGCGAACTGCGGAGCAAAATAGAGAGCACAGGACTGTACAAAATGAGGGAGAGGAGTATCGTGGCAAGGCCCTAATTTCAACGTGGCAGAGTAATGGTTTCTTCAAGCGCTGCTCCACTGTGGTGAGAGCCAGATGTGTGGCAGGCCCAGTGTTCGACAGGTTGAGGATAACCAAGAAAACGAACAACAAGCAATGGTCAATGCTGTGTGTTGTATTGTAAGGGGATTCATGTTGCTCTTACAAGGTGAAAACGTTACCTTTCGTAATCATCTAAATAAATACTGATGTCTTTGAGGGCTGTAGAACAACGTCTGCCTCCCATTTGTAATACAGTGACTGAAGGTGTTATTATTGCCATGAACAACAATAGCCTCAGAAAGGCTTCCTTAAAGGTAAGGAATAAATACAGTATTGTGATCACAAGCGGCCAAAAAATCTACTTGTAATTTGAAACGTATTCTTGTCCAAACATTAAAAAAAATGTCACTCTCTATGTGTTGGTTGACATCAGCAAAGAGAAGGATACATTTCTCAGCGTTAAATTAACTCATTAATGAATTGTCTTTTAGGTTTCACAAACACAGTAGTGACAGATGGAGAAGAGGGCAGCAAAGATGAAAAGAAATAGACAAACGGGTTCATTTAAAAATGTTTTGGCGTCTACACCAAGCTAACCTCAATCCAGCTCTTGGGATCTGCATAAATTGAGGGCTTGGGGAGTTGTGGCAGTATCCTTGGTATTATGCATATTAGTTTAAGGCTGTCACTGAGAATCAGCAAGGGTGTCCATCCCGCTGCGGCTAGGCGCTGCTAATTATTGGATCAGAGATAAAGTGCTTTTTAGCGCCCGCTCTTTCCACGCTTTGAAAAGCCACTGTGGCCGCAAAAAACTGGGGGAAAAGAAAAGGGGCAAAGTAGGCCAATTTTGGGTTCAGAGAGAGCCACCGGGTCAGGAATCGATCAAGTGGAAAACCTTTGTCTGGTGTGGGTGATTTGGACATGAGACCAGATTTGTCACATCTGCTCGACTTTCTGCTGCCGAAGGAGAGAACAGGATGCTGCGAGCGCACAGAGGCACGAGAGGAAGGATGAGAAGGAGATGCAAGTAAAGAAAGATTGAAATATAGAAAATAGAGCTGCCTTTGCCACACAGCAAGCAGCACTAATCCTTCTCTGGACAAAAAAAATTGGAGAGGCGTCAGTCAGGGTCTGACGAGTGATCAGGATCATATATGTCATACATAACACCAGGGAGTGCCTTTGTTATGGAGGCGTTATAGCCAACCCAAAACCCCAGAAAGCATGAAATCTTATTAAGGCACATATAGCATCTCATTAGGCTGCAGCTCCAAACAAGCTGTTCTTTTTTTCACAGCCTCTCAAAGATGCACAGACAACACATGAAGTCCATATGGAGCCGCGCAGACATCTCAGCCTACACAGAACTGCTTGAAAAAAAAAAAAACGAAAAAAAAACCATTCAGATGTATTATTTAGTCCACGTTTACAAACCTGACAAGATGAGCTGTCTGATTTATCAAGCAGTTTTCTCAGAAGCCCTTTTGTTTGGGTGAGTGAGTTTATAACACACACAAAAATAGGAAAATAAGCCTCAAATTGCTGACACGCCATCTGATCCCTCATCCAGCGGCACTAACCGAGCTGTGAGTGGACCGATTTGGCACACACATGCACGTCCGCACACACATACACAGCAGATCCGAGGCCCATTGTGCCGAGGTCATTGAGCAAACTCAATCCCTCTTCAGGCCTTAACACCACTGACACAATGACTATGGCGTGGTTAGGGTGGACCTTTTTAGGATTAGTCTGTGAGTACAAACTCTTAAGGCAGTGTTTAGCAGTTTTAACAGACTTGACAGAGAGTGAACCAGACCAGACAGGTAGGGGGTAGAGATTTGTCTTACCATATTTTCTCAGATGTACGCCGTTTTCATTCTCTGGCCTGTACCTGCAGAAAATTGCATCTTTTTTTAAAATACTTAAGAGATCTGGGCGGCAAGTATATATGTCTAGGAGATGTTTTTTGTTAATGGATTACAGTTGCAGAGCTGAGACTAGGCTCGAAAAAGCGCAGATAAACAAGGTCAGCAGAAAGACATACCGGAAAGCAGCAAGCAAACAAATAAAGCAAAGCCCAGAATCATAAGTAGTCTACTCTATAGAAAGGACAGACTAATCCCAAAGTAGGTGTAATATGTGGAGACGGGATGTGAGGAGAGAGAGGAAAACGGTTTCATAAAAGTGCATGTGATTGGTGTGTTAAGTGAAGGTGGAATGTTAATTGGGGCATGGCATCAATATGGGACACACAACGAGAGAAACGGTCGTGAAAATGGTCCTTACCCGTAGCCGCTTCCTGCATCTTCTCCCTCTTCCGCTTTTTCTTCTTTCCCTAAAAATATAAAAGGGAACGCATAAAGTGTGGCTCCAGCACTCACGCTCACTAGACCACTCTGATAACCAGCTGCTGGCTGCCATGTTCACTCATCCCCTGCTGGGCATCTAACCAGCAACCCCCGGACACTCCGGACTGCAGCACCAAATGCCCCGCTGAGGACAAAACCAGGCATTGCTTATACATAAGTGAGCATAATGTTTCCCCATGGCGGGTATAACCCAGCCTCTTGGTTTTAAGAGAGAACATCCCATTTGGAAATTGCTCAGCTGTTGTAACTGGTATGTCAGATTGCCTCACCACTACCTTTGAAGTTCCCCTTAATGACAAACATTAACATTGAGTGCAATTATAAATGTTCACTATAATTAGTCTAGTCTGGCTCAATGGCAGTGAAGAGCACCACTCTTTTCCAGTGGTAGTGGGAGTGGGTAAGGATTTATAGCTTATGCTAAATCCCCAGGGGGCAGACTATAGGTATAGATAGCAGTGTAGAGTCGTTCTAGTCAAATATGAGTAGCACTTTGGTTTCCCGCTGTAAAGTCTGCTAATCCACTTATTCATGGGCTAATCTGCCTTCTACTGCTGTGGTAGACAGGGAAGAAGAGTGACTAGAGTGGGAGAAAGGATGAGAGATGCAAAACTATAAATGCTTTGCGTTCTCTGAGCCAGTGCACCTATTCTGGGTGTTTTCAGGCATCATGCACGGCTCACATGTGTTCACTGAGGAAATGCTATCATTTCACTTTATCTGAAGGATTACCAAGTGAAAAGGCATTTGTACCCTTTTCCCATTAAGTGTGTTTGTAATACTAATCTAAAATAAGGCAGAAGCTGGGCTGACTGTCAGTGGCTGCCACTGTGTACAATATCTTTAACTACGCAGCACATCCCTGAGAGCAGCGTGGTGCAGCTGTCTCCCTCAGCGAGGCATTTGGGCAGGAGCAGAGGAGGCACAAGGAGGAGGGAGCTGTCAGTGTCCAAGGGGAGCAGATAAACACCACAAAGCACTTCGGTGGTGGAGTGAATGTGAGTGCTGGAGCCACACTTTAACAAAGGCAGGTGCGCTCTCTCCCGAATCAACACACACCACATTCTCAGCACAGGTTTTACAACTTCCAGACATACACGCACACACTGCACAAGCAGCAAATATCAACTATACATGAATATAACAGGCTGCATCTTAAAATCCAGCCAGAACTCCCACATTTACAAACAGAATGGGCAGCCGGGGGAGTAGAGGTAGCTGATGCTGTATGCATGATGCAGTCTCCGCAACTCACACTAACAGTTGCTTTTACATCTATCTGATATGGAACATCAAAGACTAGCATACCATTACCAGGCATTTTTCAGTCACTGCCAATAATAACGTCTATGATACTACAATCCATTTTACTCTGCATGAAAAATAATAGCCAGTGTTATGAATTACACATTAGAGTGAAACAGAGGGTCTAAAATGGGCTTCATTAGCATGTAGCAGGCTTGTGCGAATAACAGAGTGCCATTATTATCTGTCATGCAGCAGCGACAAAAACAAACATCATCATACACACACGCTCGCACCTCTGCAGTCTGTTCTTTTGGTACTTACATAGTTGTCTCGAGCGGACCAGCCTGGGTACAGTTGCATGTGGAGCTGCCGTTCCTTGCGGGCTAGCTCATAATACTTAGCTTGCTCTTCCCGAGATAAAGCATGCCACTGTATCAGTATGAGAGATTGGAGGAAAAAATGGCATAACATCAATGGTGTGCATTCACAAAACCCTAACTACTTAGAGAAGTGTACTGTGTGTTTTGGTTAAGAGAAAGAAAAAGAATCAGACTTAACTTTCTGACTTTTTGTATAAAAGGGAGGAGGATGAAAGTGAAACAAAGAAAGGGGGCAAAACATGATGAATAGATTAGCAAGTACGAGTGAGGAAGAGAGGGGAAAGAACTTTGATTTCATATCAAAACACTGGTTCCAATTTAGCTGTTCCTTTTATTCAAACTATGTCAGCGGGCAATTACTCTGTGGAGACCACAAACTAGGCTTTGCTGTGGCTGGCTGCCTCAAACCGCCCGCTCAGTTCGTTAAGGCTTTTAACATGGTTCTGTGGTTCTACTCTTTTCCCAATCCTCAAAAGGAACAAATTTTGTCATTTTCAACCGTGCCATTATCCAGGCATGTTTTATTAAAACCAATCTGATTAAATGTCATTTAGCTATGCGGTCTGGATCAGTGATGCTGCATGAGAACTAAGTGGCTGGCATCATCATTATGACAATGATCACAAGTTGTTCAGAGAAGGAAAGAACGATAAGAGGAAGGGATCTTTGTACTTTCTGAACTAATTGGTCTTGGAAAGGTGACTATTTGGAGCATGTGTGTTGTGATGTATTGGTGACCTACCCTCCGTCCTAGGATCTGATTGATGGCAGCGCTTTCTTTTAGCGTGCATTCTGCAACCACATTGGCACGCATCTCTTTCATGTATAGCATGAAGGCGTTTAGCGGCTTCTTGATGTGCGGTCTTTTGGGCTCCTGCTCCTTTCTCTGGTCATGCTGGGATTTCCTGCACATGAAAGAATAGTGCCAAAAGAGTTAACAGAAGAAGAACCAAATGAGAAAAGGGGCAAAAGCAAGGCGGAATTTGTGGTGCCGTGATGGCGACAAACACACAAGGGTCTGGTTGCTCTTGGCCAATAGAGCGGCAGCGTGAGAGGGATTGCCACGCCAAGGGCCCCTGTCCCAACTCTTTAATCATGTGCAGTTGCACAGTCATGCGGAGAGATTACTTCACCAGTAATGGCAACCAAACCTTCACCTCCACGGTGCAATTGCTGTGAACTACTTCTAACCTACTTTCTAATAATCTGTTTAATACTTACAGTGTTGATATGCGTATGGGCGATGAATTCAAATCAGAGATAACCACTTCAGGGTGCGCTTTACACACACTTGAAGAGTATTGCTCGTCCTAATACTAATCTAGGATGGATATCTGTTGCTGGCTAAGTGTGTTGTGCTCCCTGAGGCCAAATGAGGCGCAGGCTCCTTATCAGCGCAGTACGGGCCCTAGCTGCTTATCGCTTGAATCAAGAAGCCGGGAACAGGCCTCTGAACGGGCGAGTTTGTACCAGCAAGGCCTACTAGTGGTGGAACATGCTGCACTACACTCATGCCACAGCTGTGAGGAGGCAGGACTTACATGTGCATGATGTCCGTTTCATGGGGAGGTTCGTGTTTAATCTGTGGGTTGACAATGGCCGGGTGGGGGATCCCTGTGGCTTGAGGACCAGGGGGGCCGGGAACCATGTGGTGAGAGAACCTGTGACAAGCAGCAGACATGGGCTATGATTAGATATCCGCAGGACAGTTGTTGTCACTTTTGCTTGATAACAGGATTGTAAAGGTCTATAGTTAAACTGCAGGGTTAACAGGTGTTATAAGACAAGATATGTTGGTGTTTGTTGTATAGCAGGGGTGTCCAAACTTGTTTTCCTCGAGGGCCACATATCGAAGTGTATGTAGTGTGGCGGGCCAAATATTGGTGGTCAGTGCAGTGAAACCATCACCCAGGTGCATTTAAGAGAGGTTTAAACCGTGCCCCACACCCTTATTTTGGCTTGGAACTATAATGCCAGCTTTGTCTCACAATAAAATAGTTTTTAAGATTTTATTTGGGTGGAAAAATGACATCTCTCTACAGATGTGTGACAATTAAACAAGAAGTCTGAGGGCCACATTTGGCCCCCGAGCCACACTTTGGGCACCACTTGTAAAGCCTAAAGAAAGGCAATTTGCAAAATGCTAATTGAAACCATTGCGATTTTATTTTGATTGCATTTAATTGTGCAGCCCATAAAGTCAGAGTAAATAACTATACCATCAGACTCATAAACACTAAAAAACTCTGCCATTAGACTCATGCACATAAAATAACTCTGCCATCAGACTCATGCACACTAAAAAAATCTCTACCATCAGACTCATGAACACTAAACAACTCTACCATCAGACTCATGCACACTAAACAACTCTACCATCAGACTCATGCACACTAAACAACTCTACCATCAGACTCATGAACACTAAATAACTCTGCCATCAGACTCATGCACACTAAAAAAATCTCTACCATCAGACTCATGAACACTAAACAACTCTACCATCAGACTCATGCACACTAAACAACTCTACCATCAGACTCATGCACACTAAACAACTCTACCATCAGACTCATGAACACTAAAAAAAAACTCTACCATCAGACTCATGAACACACAAAAAAAACTCTACCATCAGACTCATGAACACTAAACAACTCTACCATCAGACTCATGAACACTAAAAAAAAAACTCTACCATCAGACTCATGAACACTAAATAACTCTGCCATCAGACTCATGCACACTAAAAAAAAAAACTCTACCATCAGACTCATGAACACACAAAAAAAAACTCTACCATCAGACTCATGAACACTAAAAAACTCTACCATCAGACTCATAAACACTAAACAACTCTACCATCAGACTCATGAACACTAAAAAAAAAACTCTACCATCAGACTCATGAACACTAAACAACTCTGCCATTAGACTCATGCACACTAAAAAAATCTCTACCATCAGACTCATGAACACTAAAAAAATCTCTACCATCAGACTCATGAACACTAAAAAAAAAACTCTACCATCAGACTCATAAACACTAAACAACTCTACCATCAGACTCATGAACACTAAAAAAAAAACTCTACCATCAGACTCATGCACACAAAATAACTCTGCCATCAGACTCATGCACACTAAACAACTCTACCATCAGACTCATGCACACTAAACAACTCTACCATCAGACTCATGCACACTAAACAACTCTACCATCAGACTCATGAACACTAAACAACTCTACCATCACTCATGCACACACACAAAACCTCCGCCATCAGACTCATGAACACTAAACAACTCTACCATCAGACTCATGAACACTAAACTCTACCATCAGACTCATGAACACTAACTAACTCTACCATCAGACTCATACACACTAAACAACTCTACCATCAGACTCATACACACTAAACAACTCTACCATCAGACTCATACACACTAAACAACTCTACCATCACTCATGCACACACACAAAAACTCCGCCATCAGACTCATGTACACTAAACAACTCTACCATCAGACTCATGAACACTAAATAACTCTACCATCAGACTCATGAACACTAAATAACTCTACCATGAGACTCATGAACACTAAACTCTACCATCAGACTCATGAACACTAAATAACTCTACCATCAGACTCATGCACACTAAACAACTCTACCATCAGACTCATGAACACTAAATAACTCTACCATCAGACTCATGAACACTAAATAACTCTACCATGAGACTCATGAACACTAAACTCTACCATCAGACTCATGAACACTAAATAACTCTACCATCAGACTCATGCACACACACAAAAACTCTACCATCAGACTCATGAACACTAAATAACTCTACCATCAGACTCATGCACACTAAACAACTCTACCATCAGACTCATGAACACTAAATAACTCTACCATCAGACTCATGAACACTAAACAACTCTACCATCACTCATGCACACTAGGGGTGTCACGATTTCAATTTTTTGAGTCACGATTATTGTGAGACAAAAAATTGCGATTTTACGATTATTCACGATTATTCCCCGAATGAAAGGAAAGAACTGATATTTTTAGTTTTTGTCTTTAAAAAGCTTTTTAATACTTGTAAACAGTCACTGTTTCTAAAAATGAAAAATGCTTTAAGATTGTTTTGCATTAAAATAAATAGGCCTACATTGAATAATACAAAACAATGTCAACTTTACTTCTTTATAATGACCATAATTATCATAATTATTTTACTATATATTATTAGGCCAGGCTAGGTTTTATGCTCTCAAAAGATAAGCTGTTTATTTTGATGAACAGAGAATGAAACGTGTTTACTAAGTGACTAAGGAGACTCTCTTGAACAGCTGATTTCCACATGTGCGCGGTTTCACTTTCCTTTCTGCTACGCGTAGCTGAAGCAGAGCGGAGCGTTAGCTTTTTGTTACATCCTGAGCCAGTTGTGGCTATTTCCGAACATTTGGACAACTTTTTTGGGAAGTATGCAGTTTGTTACCTTGACCTGGACATTCACAGCGAAGGATTATCTCCAAGATGTTGTTTATATTCGACGTAGCCGATATCAGCGCCTTTTGCTGCAACTTTCTGACGACAGGGTTTGCATAACGGATGTCCGTCGAAAACAACAACGCCTTGGTCATGTTTTGGATCCTAAAGAGGTCCCACTCTGCTGACTTCAGTCGTTTTTGGGTGGATACAACACTGGAGCAGAGCGTCCTTCTGCCTCGCTCAACTACCGGTGAGTTTACGCGCTGTTTGAGGCGCGCAGCGGCTCGTGCGTCCATGTGAAATATTTCTGCGGTAAACCGTGGCTTCTGAAATTCTTACGGTTAACCTACCGCGTCCTTTTAGAATCGTGGTAATCGTAAAACCGGTTAATCTTGACATCCCTAATGCACACACACAAAAACTCTGCCATCAGACTCATGAACACTAAACAACTCTACCATCAGACTCATGAACACTAAACAACTCTACCATCAGACTCATGCACACTAAACAACTCTACCATCAGACTCATGAACACTAAACAACTCTACCATCACTCATGCACACACACAAAACCTCCGCCATCAGACTCATGAACACTAAACAACTCTACCATCAGACTCATGAACACTAAATAACTCTACCATCAGACTCATGCACACTAAACAACTCTACCATCGACTCATGAACACTAAACTCTACCATCAGACTCATGAACACTAAATAACTCTACCATCAGACTCATGCACACTAAATAACTCTACCATCAGACTCATACACACTAAACAACTCTACCATCACTCATGCACACACACAAAAACTCTACCATCAGACTCATGAACACTAAATAACTCTACCATCAGACTCATGAACACTAAACAACTCTACCATCAGACTCATGCACACTAAACAACTCTACCATCAGACTCATGAACACTAAACAACTCTACCATCACTCATGCACACACACAAAACCTCCGCCATCAGACTCATGAACACTAAACAACTCTACCATCAGACTCATGAACACTAAACTCTACCATCAGACTCATGAACACTAAATAACTCTACCATCAGACTCATGCACACTAAATAACTCTACCATCAGACTCATACACACTAAACAACTCTACCATCACTCATGCACACACACAAAAACTCTACCATCAGACTCATGAACACTAAATAACTCTACCATCAGACTCATGAACACTAAACAACTCTACCATCAGACTCATGCACACTAAACAACTCTACCATCAGACTCATGAACACTAAACAACTCTACCATCACTCATGCACACACACAAAACCTCCGCCATCAGACTCATGAACACTAAACAACTCTACCATCAGACTCATGAACACTAAACTCTACCATCAGACTCATGAACACTAAACTCTACCATCAGACTCATGCACACTAAATAACTCTACCATCAGACTCATGCACACTAAACAACTCTACCATCAGACTCATGCACACACACAAAAACTCTACCTTCAGACTCATGCACACTAAAAAAAACTCCGCCATCAGACTCATGAACACTAAAAAAAACTCTACCATCAGACTCATGCACACTAAACAACTCTACCATCAGACTCATGAACACTAAACAACTCTACCATCAGACTCATGCACACTAAACAACTCTACCATCAGACTCATGAACACTAAACAACTCTACCATTACTCATGCACACACACAAAACCTCCGCCATCAGACTCATGAACACTAAACAACTCTACCATCAGACTCATGAACACTAAACTCTACCATCAGACTCATGAACACTAAATAACTCTACCATCAGACTCATGCACACTAAACAACTCTACCATCAGACTCATGAACACTAAACTCTACCATCAGACTCATGAACACTAAATAACTCTACCATCAGACTCATGCACACTAAATAACTCTACCATCAGACTCATACACACTAAACAACTCTACCATCACTCATGCACACTAAACAACTCTACCATCAGACTCCTGAACACTAAACAACTCTACCATCAGACTCATGAACACTAAACAACTCTACCATCACTCATGCACACACACAAAACCTCCGCCATCAGACTCATGAACACTAAACAACTCTACCATCAGACTCATGAACACTAAACTCTACCATCAGACTCATGAACACTAAACTCTACCATCAGACTCATGCACACTAAATAACTCTACCATCAGACTCATGCACACTAAACAACTCTACCATCAGACTCATGAACACTAAACTCTACCATCAGACTCATGCACACAAAAACTCTACCTTCAGACTCATGCACACTAAAAAAAACTCCGCCATCAAACTCATGAACACTAAATAACTCTGCCATCAGACTCATGAACACTAAACAACTCTGCCATCAGGCTCATGAACACTAAATAACTCTGCCATCAGACTCATGAACACTAAACAACTCTGCCATCAGGCTCATGAACACTAAATAACTCATGAACAGTAAATGACCTGTTACCTACCATGTGTTATTTTTTCTCTATGTGGTTATTAACCTCACATCTGCTGCTTTTTGTACGTTTGTAAATCTAGCATTTGTGGAACTGTTTGTCGGGACATGTATATTGTGTATATTATTTCTTGTTTATCTTATCCTATTTTATTTTTTTGCACGCCCTGATAGACTTACGATTTATTTTATTATTGGTTATGTTACATTATGTTACAATTGCACCAATACGAATTTTAGTTTTCTCGTTTTTGAATGTACCTTCACTGACAATGGTAATAAAACGTATTCTGATTCTGGTTAAACAAATGTATGCATGCATGTATGTATGGAAAGGACCTACAGAGGTGAATGTTGTTACTATGGTATCCAGCTGTGCGTTTTAAATCTCGTTTTATCAGCCTCTTTCCCTTAAACCAGTGTTGGAAACAAGACCACATGAAAATAACATCCTAAAACACTTTAAAATTCCAAATGAAGCGTGTTTATACAGTTGTGAAGCCTTCCGTTGTTACGTTTTACACTTAAGCTCATTAGGAGGAGTGGGCGTGTTTGTTTGTAGTTTCTGACACTATTAGAAAGCTGAAAGAAGAGGCAGATACAGTATAGTATACTCTAATGTGAGATGGAAATACGTTACTGTTAAGCCCTTTTTACTAATTCCCTGTCATCAAACCTTCTGTGACTCGGCTTTCCACTCTTCTCCACTTAGTATGTTTGTTTAAATAGGCACCGGTGGTTTTGTGTTTCCATTTACTGGTTAGGCTTATTCTCAGATTTTCTTGGATGTGAATGATTCCTATGAACTCAACTGTTAAACAAAAGGATTTAGATCTCGGACCATATGCACCAAATAGGTTGTGTTTGTACACGATTTGTTCAACATATTTAACAGGTGATTGAGCCGATTCAGCAGCTGACTTGCATGTTTCCCTCCGTGTCTGCCTCAAGTTTGGTCTTTACAAACATCACAACAACGGGAAAAAAGGATAGTGTTGATGGAAGAAGCCCAGGCATTTTGAGAGGAGGTACAAAAGAGTCATCAGACATTGGGACTAGGGCTGCTTGATAATAGAAAATATAATAATCATCGTCAGAAAAAAAAAGTAACTCCACTTGAATGGATTTGAATCCTAAAAGACAGAATTAACCACTTAGATAACTAAGAATTTGGACCGTTTTAAGTTATAGTTAATAACATTTTTTGTTTATGTTAATTTGGTAATCAGCTAGTGTAATAATTGTATTTTTTTGATTCATTACATACAGGGACTATGCCCAATAGAAAGAAGCAGCGGTAAAATAATTCTATATACAAGAATGACTGGAAGGGAAAGGTGCTTTGATGGGGGTTAAGCAGCCACATGGTTATGCAGGGGCATGAACACTGTGATGTATTTGAAATGTGCTGGGCACACAGAGAAGTCATGTGTGTGAGGTCACATCAGCACAGCAGGAGGAGCCAAAGGCAGACGTCCATTCTGGACACCTCGATGACCGAGGCCTGTGTCTAACTCACCATCCCAGCGGAGGTGTGATGGGGCCCACTCCTCCAGGTGACAGAGAGTAGAAGTTAGGCATGTCTGGTCCTGGGTGATGCCTGGGCATTCCTACAAACAACAGCATGGTTAACACTCAATATCATCAGGACACTGTAATACATCATAAATCAACATTAAAACAACATTGAAACATTCACCACAAACAGAAGCATATTTGGACTGATGTGCTTCTAAAAAAAAATTAATGAAATCATAAAAACACACTTTGACTCCATGATCACAGTAATAATAATAATGATAATAATAATATACCTATAAAGAACTTTGCCAGATGCTCAAAGTTGCTTTACAATTTTGTGCATTATTCATTCATACCACACTCGGTGATAAGCTACTATTATAGCCACAGCTGCCCTGAGGTAGACTGACGGAAGTGAGGCTGCCAATCTGCGCCATTAACTCCTCTGACCACATTGAAGTACCAACCAGGCCCTACCCTACTGAGCTCCCAAGTTCTGTCAGGATCGGGCATAGGAAAGCGGCATGGAAGTAAGACAGTATGCTAATGAGTGAGGCTGTTGTTTTGCTTTATATGCACAGCATAAAGCACCATGTACGGGTTGTGGTCAAGTTGATTAAATAGCATTTTATCCAAAAGTTAGTGATTCAATATTGTAGCTATATTTCTTTGTGAAAAACAGAAAACCAGTCAGATTTAGAAGACAATTAATTTACAATCACTAACCAGGAACAGACAAAGCCCTGTTCAGAACAGAAGGTAGCAGCAGTCACACCCAGAGTTAGCAGTCTCTCTCAGTTTTATTGAATATGCATATGATCACATCACGTAACCTTTGACCTCACATTATCAATCCACCTAAATAATGTTCCTGCCACACCAGATTCAGCGCATTTTAAGACAACTTTCCTTTGTAGCAGTGGCTGCAGCTCTCCCATGAGATTGACTTCGATGAAACTACTAAGCCTCATCTTGGGTTTAAGGTCAGGATATCAGATGTATTAAAAGGTGTAGGCCCAAATCTGTCATGTCTCCTTATTGTCATTTTTATTTAATAAGCATTTCTATGATGTAAGGTTTACTGATATCCACAAATTCACAGGATTGGGGAATATCTTTTAGCGTGTGCTCCCAATCACATGTACACAAAGCAAACAGGCCAAATGCCTCCAGATTAGCCTCATGGTCTAATCCCTGTCGGAGCCAGACTCTGTATCTTTCCTCTGCCTCTCCTCTCCCCGGGCTGCGGTCTAAAAGGCCTCCCTCCTCTGAGAAGCAGGCCGCGCGGGGGGCTTATATCTCCAAAGCCAGTGTTGCGACGCAGGATTCACAGCGTAGCACGCTACCCCCTGCCCACTAATCCAGCCCGCGCCCTCCTTAGGGCCCTCCTGGGGGCGCAAGCAAAGGAGGCAAAGGGTGAGGCGGCGAGGGAGGAGGAGAGAGCCCCAGCACGTTAACCTTGTGTCACTCCAAACCCTGAGGTGTGTATGATTACACGCTCTCTTGTTTCGCACTTTCCCGCTAACAACACACAACCACATTTCCTCAAAAACATGCCGCATTTGCATGACCACTGCTATGGTACAAAAACTACAAACAAATCATTCCACTTCCCCATAAAGAAAAAATAATAATGCAAAATAAAGTAGCTGGATGCACAGTATATCTCAAAATCATTGTCCCAAAATCATCTGACGCAATATCCACATCAGAAGAACCCACAATATATCACAATTTAACAATGCTACAAATTGTGAACAACTTGATTACAATTTCCATTTAAAAATAATGTAACTGTATTGAAATGATTTTGTAAAATATTGAATATTGTCATAGAACAATGCAAGACAAATATCGAATGTCACTTGTTTATTTCCTCATATCGTGCAGCCCTATTCTAAAGATCATTTAAAATATGCAGAGGCCTGACCTTCTGTGGTGTGTTGCGGCCCTGCGCATATTAAAGCCCATAATGAGAAAATCCATGCTTATTTTTATAATTAACAAGCAGATCAAAGTCTGAGCCCGCTAAAGGAAAGAAAAGCCCCCATTGGTCGATACCAGAGGGCGAGCGAGAGAGGGAAACAGGGAGAGAGGTACGGCAAGAACGAGCGCAAGTGAGATTTGGTTTTAAGCATCTTCAGCTTAGCTCTTCTCGGCTGTACACACATGAACAAGCCTGGGGAAATCATTTACACATAATTCTGCAACTGGATCGTTTGGACATGGATTTTATTGGACTGCCAGTGCAATGTAGTTAGGCAAAAACACCTCCAGGGGAGCTTTTTGCAAAAAAAAAACAACAACTGAAAAAAATAAAAAAAATAAAAAAAACACCGGATCTTTAAAGGATAGTGATTAAAAGGAGGGCTTTACCATGTCATGTGCACAACATACTGTAACAACAAATTCTGTAATCAGACTTATGCAGTTTATTAATTACTCAATTCCTTGTCAACATAATGCTTTCACAGGAATTATATTCATCTCAGTGTGTCTTTTCTTTGATTTGTCTTGGCATATGTGGAGCAGTTTCGTCACATGTCCCGCTTCATCTGTCATGCCGTGTCGTCTGCTGCTCTGTTCTGCAATGTTATTTATATCTGCTCCTTCAGAACCTCTACAGCCTCATCTTCATCATCGCCCTCATCACTGCCTACAAGCCGTCTGATGCCGCTGTTATTTTGACTGGCAGCTGCCGGAGGTGAGAGAGTCATGAAAAGATACATTGATGCGATGGTCGTTCTGTTTTTGTTAGCAATTTAAGACCGACGTGAATGTGCGAACAAAAAAACAGCATAACAGTGGAGCTGACGACACAAAAGACAGCTTTTTGCACTAAAAAATATGTCACAAAGTGTGTATGTGTCAAAGGGTAAGCAGCAGTCCTACACTGACTTTGGATGATTTCAGATACTGATGGCTGGGTATGTCTTAGGGATAGACCCGAAGACTGCACCAAAAAGAATTACTTGGTTGTTTCAGCTTAAAAAGATATTTATTTGTTTTGCTCCAAGAAATAATCAGAATTCAGTTTTACTGTTCTATATAAGGTACTGTATTTTTCAGCACACAGTAGATACTGAAAGAGGTACCAATACAGTAAACCAGGCAAGTATCTTTAAAGTACTGGCCGCGAACGGTAACAGTACCCAGTCCTACCTCACTTATCAGACAGGCTTCTTACACGCATTTCCTCCAGTTCGGCTTTGCCCAAAACTAAAAGCTTCTCGACTGGAGAGCAACAGTGTAACGACTCATTTGAAAGCTAAGACGTACAAAGGTGATTGTAACTTTTTTTGTCCAATTGTCGCCACGTTTTTGTCAAACGTTTAGGCATTTGTGTCTTGTTTTCAACTCTTTTTGTCTGTTTTTTGTCATGTTTTTAATTTCTTTTTTTGTTGATTTATTGCCGTGTTTTTGCCATGTTTTTGTCCATTACCTTTTTTCATGTCTTTGTTGCTTTTCCGGCACGTTTCTGTTTCTTTTTTGTCACATTCCTGTTGTGTTTTCGTCCTCGTTTTCGTCGCTATTTGGAGGTTGCTGTTTTTTTTTTAAACGCTTTTATGTGCTCGGTGCAGGTGGGGGTTAAGAGGTTAAAGAGAATCCATATTAAAACAAGCCAGTGTTTTTTGAAAACGAAAAGGATCCCAAAGATTCGGCAAGATTCCCATTGAAGAGCCATGAATCCCATCGCAGAACTATGGAGTGCCCCCGTCTATTAAGTGGGAAGCTGCCAAAATCTCCAGCTGTGCAGCCCATCCGAGCGCTCCTCTGCAGCTGTCAGAGTGGGGCTTGATGCTGTTAGCGAGTTAGCGAGCGAGCGGCGAGGAGAGGGGCGCGCGGGGAAGAGGGCAGCAGAGCTAAACACACCGTCCCAGAGGCAGCTCCAAATGAGTTCATCCTCGGAGCAGAGAGAAGAATGACTTCACTGCGACACACTCGACAGTGCGGCAGACGCGGCGAAACACGCTCATTGTCACTGAGCACTCATTGCGTGTACCAAATAGACAAATAAAATTAAACAAATAAAACAAAAATTAAGATTTAAAAAGTGGCTGATAGTTGTATTTTTTTTATCCTAAATCTTCATTATTGTATTTGTTTGTTCAACGTTACCTTTGTTGTTAAGATCTTGCGGGTGATGGCCAGAATGGGAGCCCGGGGCGAAGTGCTCGTCGCTGTAAGTGATCAGTGGCGTGAGGGGGTGGACTGCATGGGACGGTTGCACCACTGGGACTTTGTTGGACTACGGAGAGAGAGGGGGGGGGAAACAGGTGACATTAAGCACACGCTTCAGCTACATTGGTCTTTATGCAACATGACTCTGTTCCCGAATCACACGGTGCGGCGACAGGTACCACACTGTACGGGTGGTCTGTTGCTAATTCTTTCTTGGATAAAGATGTACACTTTGCTCGGTGGAAAAACAATTAATCACGTTTCTACGCGACGTTTTAGGCTTTTGTTTAGGTCGACACAATCATAATTAACCCACCCTTCAAAAAGGTAAGAGAAAAATAAGCCAGAGTGATGTACAGGCCGGCAGCAAAAGAGAAAGCCACAGAGCACAGAGAGGGAGAGAGACCGGTTGGTTGGTAGAGTAGAGCAGAGGTCTTAGGCGCAAGATCAAAGGCAGTCATTAGCTGGTGAATAAGGGGAGTTCATTACAGCGCAAGAGTCGGGGGAAAGAGGGATGAGGGATGGAGGAGGGGTGGCTATAGAGTTAGAGCACAAGTGAGACAGATGTCTGTAGCGCCACAGCTAATCACGTCAACAGTGGTCCTTAACTACCACTGACTTGCAGACCTGTTTTCCAAAATTCAACAAGAGACCCGAAAAGACCCAAAAGAATGACTCAGCCAACAGAGGTGTTAAGATATATGTGGGAATGCTAAGCCATGCTAAATCAAAACATCACCTCCAGGGCATCAGGTCACAGCTGAAATACACTCATTTGAACTAAACGCCCGAAATGAACTATTGTAATGTTGTTACCAAATTGTCTTTTGATTACATTGTGTAAACATGTGCAACTGGCGCTTGAGTTCCCCTGAGGTGTGCCAATGTGGCATTCCTTTAGTGCTAAGTAGTGAATCTGTGCCTCTCCCGCTGGACACACTGGTGACTGGAATGTCTGTGTTTCGCTGAACCTAGCAGAGACTGGCACCACTTTCAGCTTCACGGCCCGACCTCCCCTCACCTTCTGGGAACGTTCAAACAGGGCACACTCAGCTAGGAGTGTGAGAGCCCAATGGTTTCCAACCACATGAAGCCTCTAAAGCAGACAAATCACACCTCAGGCTGATTCTTACACAGGGCCTCGCTTGATATACAGTGCAAGCACATTTTACACGGTTTGGAGATATTTTGACCATTGAGTTATTAGTATGTTTTTATTCTTGTTGGTGGTTTCAGGCTCTATCTACACTGCAATGGTCTCCAGGAAAACGCACCAGTACCACCAGTTTTGAACTTGTGTGTCCAGTTTAAAAGAGAAAACACTTTAGCGTTTTATATGGAGCCCAGAGTCAAATTGGACAAGATGCGTGTAGGTGTTCGGCACATCTGATATCAAATCAACTGTGCTACAGTGCTACACCACGTGACACGTTTTGTCGATCCGTGATCCAGGTAGAACAATCCAATCATATGACCCTGGAGATGCCAAAATCAAAGCTGAAAACCAGACTAGACCGGGCTCCAAGATAACCGTTGATAACCCATATTTTTGCGCTGACCTTCAACACAAGCTGAGCAGGTCTTATTGTTTCATGTTGTATTTCTTGTAATTGTTTTTTACTTGTTAATTGCACTTTATAATGTTTGTTGTACAGAAAGTTGGGCAGATGTAGCTGTTTTTAAATGTGCTATATAAATAAAGTTGACATTGACACCTCTGAACAAGGTCACCATTGTAACAGAATCAGAATCGTTTTATGTCAATAGTTTGAGAACAGATTCACAAACTAGGATTTTTTCTTGGTACAATCGTGCAACATGAAACATATAACACATCATTTAGATAAAAATAAACTATAAAAAACTTTAAAACTAGCCGAAATTATCAGGTATGAAATATACACAGGTCTGGCTATACGAACATATTAGCGTCATTACTAGAAGACCTAATGAACCTAACTGGAATGTCAAATCAACAGTGTTTACCGAACTTGTAGCTGTGTAATGAGTTTCTAAGAAAAAATATCTAATGTTTAATAATATCTAAAATGTTTATGTGGACCATCCTTTTTCATAAATGCATATACACATGAGATTGTTGTACACAACACACACACACCCATCCATGCACATGTGTGGCGGTTAGCGCTTGTGCTTCACAGCTAGAAGGTCTCGGTTCGATTCCCACCTGGACAGGGCCTTTCTGTGTGGAGTTTGCATGTTCTCCCCGTGTCTGTGTAGGTTTCCTCCGGGTAATCCGGTTTCCCCTACCACTAAAAACATGTACAATAGGTTCCCCTCTGGGGCCAGGACTCCCCTGAAAAAGAGATTCTTAATCTCAGTGGGACTTTCCTGGTAAAATAAAAATGTGTGCATATGTGTGACCAGATATGGGTGCGTGCCCACACCTAAATCCAAGTAACACATAAGCACAACATTTGTTCTATATAAATGGGCGAACCTCGCTCCAATTACCAACAAAACACAACTTAGAAAGCAAATCAAAATCCTTACACATCCCAGCTGTCCCTGCGCCCTGCTCTCCCCCAGACAAATAGAGGAATATATATATATATATATATATTTAAGACCGATGAGAACACTTGCTTAACAGGGGTCAAAGGAGTGAGAAGTGATGGCTTCTGAGTGTGGGAGTGTCAAAGCCCCTATCACAGGCTTAATAGTCCCACTAACCATAAAGGAGGGCACTCCGGGCCTTAGGCCATGCCCATACCATGGGCTAAACCAGAGAACACTCGCCTCTATTTTTTACGCCTCTCACTCACATTAGTTATCTTCTGGGAATAAAACAGTAGCCTGGCACAATCAGTTTAGCTCATGATTTTCTGCCATGTGGGGAAACACAGTTGTACAATGTTCATTGAAGATTGCACTCCTTTTTGTATGCAGCTTCAAAATTACTATAATATAAATATTTTCAATCTAAACTTACTCGTGTTACTTCACGAGGAGACTAAATGAGGGGTAAAATGCCTCAGTAACACAAATTATAATTACCAAATTCAAAATCTTCATTATTGTTTCACATTCACAGCGCATGGTGAATTCCTGTGTTAAACGTCTGACACTCCACTACAGTTTACTGACTAATAGCTAAAGACTAAACTCACAACAAAGATGGCACATTTAACCCAGTCACACTCATCTTTCGCCTGAGCCACAGCGTCACCATGGATGTCAGCCATATTGGAGTTCTCTTTTTATTGTAGAGGAGAAATAATAGGCTTAGAATATTCCTATTCATACTCGCAGGGAGAACGAAAGAGGAGAGGTAGTGTGGATTGAAATGAAAACGTTCCATTTGGAATTTTATATCCAGGCTTGGCCAGCCTTTTTAAAGAACCTTTCAGATGTGGTTTTAAGAGAAATTCATTGTGTGGAACTGCAGCTGGCAGGGAGCCCTTCATGATGGAGGCACTCCAGTATGTTTCAACATAGTAACTTGGCACCGCATCTGTTATTGGGGGTGGGGGAAAGAAAACACTTTTTTTCTCACAATATTTTACAACATGCCACACTCCCTCTGAGTTTGTGTACTCCCTGGCACTTGAACCACAATATAGAATATATTCTCTTATGTGTGGATTTTTAGTATCCTCCCCCCTTCACAGCAAGCCTTTTGTACACCACTCAATTATACCACTTCTGCCAAGTGGAAAGGGAAAAAAGAGGAAAGCGGGAATTTTATAATAATCACTTCCCACTTCTGTAATTTATATGCAATGAGGGCTGTGTGTGCCTGCAGCTACAATCCAGTGCACAGAAATCATGTAAGGTGTTTCACAAACAGTTGGGGAGACAGGAGCTCAAGTGGTGGCTATGGATTCCCATGCTGCTAAAGCTTTTCTCTGAGTAACCCTTGTCACCTCTTCTCATCCAAAGCCTGACCTTTTGAACCTTACATGGATTTGCACTCTGGAGACTGGACATGCACTACAGTCACACAGTCACACAGTTCAGATTCTTCCATCATGTTCAAAACAAGAATACTCCTCAAAAGATCACTGTTTCAGCATGTTATAAACACATAGAGCTGGACCTTAACCAGAATAGGTGTGGCCCATGTTAAAATGCTCAGAGTCCTGCTCAGACAAGGTGTTCACACTCAGGTGTGTTTTAGTGGAGCCTTCGCACTGCCGTTGTGTCTTTACTCAGTTTTACGCAAAAGTGTCTAGTGCTTCCCCCTCCCTTTTAACCAAAACCAGAGAGACCAACCTAAGGAAGCTTAAATAAATAACCAATTACCATTTGCAGAAAGGGTTGAACCCCACCAGCTTGGAGTGGCATGCTAAAAATGGAATGTTTCATTGGCAGAATGGCCCCTTGGCCAGGAGGCTTAATGTAACGAAACCCAATTAATGGAGAAGAAAGCCGAGCCAGCAGCAAGCGAAGCAGCGCCACACGCCTGGGGTAATGAGACGTACAAGCGGAGCCAACCACAGGGACAGAAGTGAAGGAGGCTATGAATAACAGGAAAGCCTGCCCTGGAGAGAAATTTACATCTGTGAAGAACGATCTCTCTCGTGCTTAAATTCAATCATCAATGCTGCTTTGGACTTGTGTACAGAAGTTAGACCGGGGAGTCAAAGTCATTTTGGGTCGCGAGCCGGTATTCAGCCATCAAGGCGGGTTACAGGTCAGATATTGTGTCATAGTGTTATCAGCAAAGCAATGTTTTTGTTTTTGTGTTTTGCTCCGTTAGAGCCACATTTAGTCAATTTCTCGTACTTCTTCTACTAGATTCTCAAAGCCGACTGGGAGCACAATTGGTGCTGCCGATCCTGATGCTGGGAGCATAAGGTCTATTCTCACTGTGGGGGAGCCGAAGACAGCTTTCCCACAGCAAGGCATTGGAACGTGAGGGCCAGACTCCTTGTGTGCCATATATAGCATCCCTGAGCTCGACAGACTATTTATTACTTGTTTATTTGGACGGAAAAGTTCCAGTTAATGAACAAACACAACATGTAAACACACCGAGTCAAAGTCATTGGGTTATTCATATCTGTTGGAAGTCTCTTGCCCATAAACAAGACAGTGTGCACTGTCCGAAGCTGTGATCAAGACACCAACCTTTGGACAAGTGAGCCAACGCTCTGCCACATGTACTGCCACCTCTGTGTCACTGTTCAGGTCAGATGGTGGTGTTGTCCAAGGACACATTTGTATCTGAAATACGTAGAATTAGGACATGTGAAATTACAAAAAGCATACAGTCCAAACATAACAGAGAATGAATCACATAATTACTAATACAGATTCTATAATGTCTAAAAAAGAACCACAAACAGCCAAGTGTCTGTCACAGAAACCTCGACACAACAACAAGGTGGATTAGGCATCATCCTTCTGTTGGCATGAAGAGTATGCTCCGAGCAAACCAATCACGCTAACGCTGTCAGCGACAAACTCAACAAGAACTAATAATGTGTGTGAAATATGCCTGCCCCAGATTAAAAGACTTAAATGCGCTTTTTTGAAGTGTTCAAGTCTTAATTTTGCCATGTTGTAGTATTTTTAAAGCAGGGGTAAGTTATGGAACATAATCAATGATCCACTTTCTATTTCAAATTAAATGGCATTATTTCTCACACCTTACAAGATCTATAGAGGAAACTTGGGTTGCCAAGTTTGGCAGTAGGAGACAGTACTAGGACTGCAGTGCAAGATGGTGCATTAGGTGACAGTATAGGCTGAGAATGAGTATGGGAGGTGTGTTGGGGGTGTGACTGAGCTCTGGCAGGGCCTGAGGCGGACGGCAGGATGTTCACCTTACGGCGGGGCATGAGGCTCATTATCACAGCAGGACCTGGTCACATCAAAGGGCTGAGGAAAGGGCAAACATTCTGCTCAAGTGCCACTGTCAGCAGGGCTTCAAGCGCACACACAAAAACACACGCACACAAAAGACAGACCGCACACTCTTCTCAAGACCCACCAGGCCTTCACACCCCCACAGTGAACACGCTGCTCTCTCTATCATCACCTTCACCGTGACAGATGAACTACAAAAGCATAATGCACTGAATGTATTTGATTGCATTATCTAACAAGAACGAGGTATATGCTGAAACTCAAAAGACTTTGAAAGTGATAATGTCCTTGGGCGAAAGAATACACACGGATGTCTGTCCTTATTTTATTGCCAACAATTTGTTGTGGCTGTTAGTAAATGTCTAAGTTGTTCCTTTAGTACCATTTGGGAACATAACCCTAAAAATGTGTTGCCATAGAAAACACTGCACATGGTCAGATGAGTGTTTTTATAGTACTCAGAAACCAGTAACAGCATTGCATTGTTGCGGGTCACCACTTTTGATGTTAGAAATAAATCTGAACTTCTTTAGTATATCAATGGAACTGGCATCCTGCTGGAGAAAAACACATGCTTGTCAGGACTGAAGCGCTTTGGATGAAGAGCAGTTGTTTATGCATGTGATTACATTTCACAGAGCCTGTACACACCAGTTGATTCGCTCCCTGCAAACTTTGCCTACAACTACCTGTATGTGCTGGATTCAAACAGAGCTCTGCACTAAACTCACTTTTTTTTTTACTCCAATGAATATTATTCTCCCATTGTGGAACTTTTTCAGAACTATAGCCACCCTACGAACTGCATGTTTGATCATTAGCAACCAGTATGGTCTGCTCAGTGGCTTGCAGCATTCACATCCATGATTACATCTATATTCTCAAAAATAACCTGATGAAATGTACACAAATAAAACTGCAGCACAAGCTAACTTTGTGCTGCTAAGGTGCAGAAACCTAGCCAATGCACAAAGGCACAAGCGGAGAGAAAAGGCGAGTATAGAATGGAGGAAAAAGTGCTGATGAGTTGCCTCATGCTGAAGCTTGAGATTCGTTGAACAAGAGCGGATTTGCCTGCTACACCTAGATAGTGTTCCCCCTCAGCTTCTAGCCAGGTATTCTGGGCATGAATGGCTGTCAGTTTGGATTTGGGAGCTCAGCGCTGAGGGGTAAAATAGAGTCTAGTGGGGGTCTTTGTCTGCCTCTACCTGTGGGGATGGCAGCTCAAGACAGCACTACCCCTCGCTAAGACCTAGCTAGTTGCAACGCAGCATTACATGTACACTCGCGCTTGTTTTTAGCATGACAGGCTAGCCAGCAAAGCCTAGATGATGACAGACTGTGTTTGTGGGGAAGGTTTTTAAAGGCGTACGGATGAGCGATGAGGAAGGGGAGGTGATTTGAATGAGATGTGCTTCTGCCTGAGCTGTGAGTATTGACCTACTTTTCCTCCTGTATCAGACACACGCACACCCACCCGCCCAATGCAAGAATAGAAAGTATGAAAATCATTCATGGCTGAAAATAAATGATGAAAGTTAATTTTGTCAATATGTAGTTTCTTCTGATATCACAAGAGCATACACATTACGCCTGCATCAGTCTTAAAAGGTGCACGCCCTTCTTATTTAAGTGTGTATTGATACCAACTGAGAATTTTGGGAAATTTTAATCCCATTTCTTGGGTGAATTCTCATTAAGGTGCTGAATATTAAGTTATTGTTAGTAAGCAGGATAAACAGCACTGACTTAAAGCTCCACAAGCTACCTGACATAGCACTCTAATATCCACTTTTAACGGACATTCATTTCAATAAATTCAAGTATCAATACCCAAATGGGTTGCATGTATACCAATACTTCAGCATTAATCAACCCATCCACTATACATTTGACCTTGAAGTCGCATGACGGATGGCAAGTAATCTGTTTTAGTCATTTTCTTTTTCCATATATGATGATGACAAAACATCAAGCACACAAGCTAGACACATTCATGTCGGGGCTCATGTGGCACACCTGTAGGCTCATTTTCAACATGGACTGTGCAACAATAGCAGCTGCTTGCTGGGGATTCCTCATTCTAAAGGATTAACTGGTAAAGACGACCAACAACTGCCTTTCAGCCAGGAATTAGTCATTAATCAAACCCCGTATTTTAAGGGTTTTCCTTCTATCCCCGCGCACACGCCCCCACTAAGATCTGAATGAGGAGGACAAATCCATTCAAATCTGATCCCCTTCGAACAAATGGCTTTTCTCTGTCCAAACAGACGCGGCAGAACACTTCAAGAACCTCTCCAAGGAATGGTCACGCGAAAACTCCGCCCCATCTATTAGCTTTTGTGGATCTTAACACAAACAAAACAATGACCGTGTAAAACAAGTCTATGTGCGACTGCTGATCCCCTGATACCGCTAAAGAAATGATAATAGACCATTTTAGAGGCAACAAAAGGTACAGCTTAGGCTCGCGACATATGGTTTCTGCAACATTATAGGGTACACTCACTCACGCACCTGATGTCAGAATGATAAACCAATATAATAGAACAAGTATACACGTAACTCACCTCCAAGTTGAGTGGATTAGTTTCCATATAATCCAATTGACTTGCTACAAAAGGTATGTTAAATTATTATTATTAAATTATATTTGGGAGGAATTGAGGTTGTTTTAGATTAAGGTCCCACAATGAAATGGAGATGGACTGGGGACCTCCAACTTTCAGTCAGTGTATCCTGTTGTGTGAAATGTGTGCTCTTGATTACAGTGCAGGTAAATGTACTAATAAATAGTTTATAGTGGCACATTGAATAAAGGATGATTAACTATGTCAAACCATCCTAACCAATTATTTACTTTTTTTAATCTGTAATAATTATAACCCTTTAGATGTTTTTTGTATTTTGTAGCTACACGTCCAACAGTGACCAAAGATAACACCAACCTCAATTATATAATATTATATTAAAAATAGATTCATTATTAAGAAACCCTTGACTATGCAACCAACTGTGCATCAGAGGTCATACCTGACAAACACCTTCTTTAGTGCCTATCAGCTTTGATATGGAGACGTTGTGTGAATGTGGATTGGAGGTGTGTGCTGTGAGTGGTGTGCACTTACACTCGGGCATCTTTCATCTCTCAAAGATAGGGGTATAGTGGGGGTGCATTGATTTGATGTTTTGATGCATTGTTAGATTGTTTGATGACGGGCAGCTCAAAGTGGAGGACGCCCCTGTGATGTGTCTCCGTTGCATGACATGAAAAGCGTCACCTGGCCTCCGAGCCGAGTGGGCTACGGCTGCTAGTGGATTTAAGTTCTCCTACTGGGCTGCTCGCTGGTTCCATTGATGCCACATAATCCATTCGGCCTGACCTTTATAGTTCAAGAGTCGTCTCCACTGCCCTGTCTGCCACCTTTGTCAAAAGTAAAAAAAACATCAGATACCTTTTATTTCAACCAATTTATTGAATGTGTGCGTTTCACAAAGAAAATAATGGGCTTGTATCGCTAAGTGGTCCGATGATCAAAAGAAACATGGCACGCAAGGGGAGCTCATCAGATGAACAAACATTCTTGCTTGATATCTTTGCAGGTTTCATCAGCCTGCATCAAGTGACTGCTAAAGATAAAAAACAAAGCCCTGTTCTCTCGCTGTAACACTAGTACTGACAAACTCAAGGCCTGGATAATCACATATTTCCAATTAACTTGCCCCGTAATGTGATTCTGTGTTTTCCCTCTTTGGCCTCCACCTAACCCTAAAATGTCACAAAGTTCTCATACGACGCACAAGGTGGGAAAATGGGTAAACCCAGTGATTATTTGTCATATCAAGTATATATTAAAGAAACAACTGAATCAATCAAGAAGTCAGTGTCAACATCATTTTAGATATGGTCATGAGGGAGTGAAGAAATCTACATGAAAGCAGGTGTGTGTAAACTGTAACGGAGCATGAACAGCAAAAGAACTGCATTTATTGCTCCTGGATTTCCCCTGACTTTGGACCAGTGAGTTTCTTTTACCGGCCATAGTAAATTGGGCGCCTGGGGCAGGCCATGGCCAAGCTTGCATTTTGGAGCAGACTGTGGAGGGCATGAGGGATAGAGATATAGCACTGAAGGGGGACAGGGTGACTGCTGGTGGGGGGAGACGCATACAGAGGTGACACAATAGGCATGGTACACGCTAACACGCTAACTAGCCAGCACCAGTACAATCAGCACTCCCCTCTGTTCTCTTCATCCAGTCATAAATATGGCTACATCTGCAAGTGTAATCACTTCATTGTACTTCATTGATTTTCTGCTCTGCTGGTCAGCAGCATGGCAGCCTTCCTTTCAGCAGCTCTCCCTCTCTGTTGTGAGCCTCCTTTTCCTCGAGTGCCCTCGCCCGTTCCAGGCGACTCCTTCGTCGGTCTCCCAGATTATAGAGCTGCGGTCGCTCAGGTAACAAGAGTCCCTAATCTGGCTGGGTTTAAATTACACATAATTGCCCCGGCACAGTGATTGATTTCAGCCCAGGAATAGGAAAAGACAGCGTACCCCCCCACCCCAAACATCTCCTCCTCCCTCTCTGCCTCTCCAGCGCTCACGAGCAGCAGCCAAGACTCTCCATCTAGTAGGAGGCAGGAGGCTTTGAAGAGATCAAAGCCAAGGCCGGGAGCAGTTGCACGCCCTGGGAATACGGGAGAGAGGCTTTCTGCTCCTCAGCCCTATTTTCTAGCGTCATGTCGGATTGCAGCTGTATTGCATTTCGCCAGTTTTCTTAATGCTCTTGGTTTTGACTTTGACATCAGTGATCCCCCTTGGTTTCTTCAAAAACAAGGGAGGAAAAGGGAAAGAAAGTGAAAGCAAAAAAGAGTGTGAAGGGAGGAAAGAAAAGGAGGCAAGGAGATCTACAGACTGATTTTTATTTTCACAACTCCATAATTGGCCAGTTCAAAGGAGGGGAGGGGAGAATGTAGCATTTGTTTTCAATTCCACAGTCGATATGAAAGGGGCGACAAACTTTTATGGGCTTCCCAAAAATTAAAGACAGGCTTTTTCACAGTCAAAGAACAGTGTGTTTTTTTATGACCGAGACCACACAAAATGAACAGATAGCAAAGCCGTCTTTTTTGTCCTCCCACAGAAGCTCAACAGTGCACTTCTTATATCCATGTACACTTGTGTGTGTATGTGCCAGCTAGCCTTGTTAGAAATGGCTAGACGGAAAACACAGTGGTTTGATGTTTAGAGCAAAAACACAGAAGAAGAAAGAGCACCGACTATATCCATCCATTCATTTAACAGCTTTGCTAATAAAGCCTAGTGGCGAGAAGGCACCCTTTGTACTGTAACTATGCAGGCCTATATCAACCTCCTACACTGGGGACCATTAATATTTCAGCACTGTCAGATACACATTGCATGCGAGCCTCTTTAGCACTCACACCCAGAGCAGAAAGAAATAATGAGCTTCTGAAAATATGAAATAGTGAAGAGAAGGAGGGAGTCTCCGACATAGACTGACCAACTTCACACAACAGAGCAGCTATTGATCATAGCTCAATTTCTTAGCAGGACAAAGTGAGGGCTGTTTGAGCCCCTCTGAAGTCCAGACACAGGGAGCACGATTTACACCCATGTTTCACTCCTGTGCTCTTATTGTCCCCCCACTGCCATTCACTTTGAGGAACACAGTGCGTCATACACACACCAACAATCTGTCCGAACCAACTCAAAACAGCTATTCATTTTTTACACATTTTTAAGCTATGTTTAAGAACATTGGGGCACGAAATCGGGAACAAGGACAGGCTTGTTTACTACACATACATACATGCCACAAAATCCAAATACCAATCCCAGCACTTTCTCCTCGCTGAGAAGGAAGTTCCCGCCCATACCAGTCAAACGGTCCTGGGATTTAGGGACAACCTTGGTGAGGCCGTAGAGTCCCAGAGATCAGCAGCAGGCCGCGGGTGAAGAGTGAGGCCCTCTGAGCAGGTGCTGTGGCTGGGCAGAGCTATGTCCACTGAGGCCTGACTGGCTCCAGGCTGTGCAGCTAGATTGGATAAGCTGTGTCCAAGCCAGTGGCAAGGCACGTGGCAAAAAGTGTCATCATCTGCTGTGGAACAGTTTTTCTTTTAGCAGTCCCACATGCTCTCAGTGTTGGTCAATAAATCTTTTATCCATTTAAATGTAAGGTCCTCTGGCTCATAGAAAACAATATGAAACCATAAGTGAAAAAAAACTAATAATAATGGACTATAAAAGTCAATGTTTTTGACCCAGAAAGTGCAACTACTCTATCACCACAGCATGAGGTCACAAGTTCCTGCTCAATATATAGAGTTGATGTATCTATTCTTGGAATCGGACTTATCTAATTACATTTTGAACAATTAAAGGTCAGTAGAAGGTTTAGCACTATCGCCTTACTTTCTGTTCTCATCTTTCTTACACAACAGCCTGAATCTTGAGGTCTGGTTGAGGCTCATACTGCACAGCTCCACAGAGATGAAACACTCTGATAAGGTGATTATAACCACATGGCGTCATTAGTGGTGTGCATATGGAGTAAATGTGTCATGCGACATCACCGCACTGCAAAGAACAAGAGAGACCCTTGGCGTTAATCGTGCCATTTATAAAGGACTGAAGCCCAGCGGTCTTACAAAGACATAGCAAGTGTTTCTTCTGTGGGAGGTCTCCATGTGCACAACCATATTTCACCGGTTCATAAAGCTGCAGAACAGATGACATCACGGACATTGTGACTCAATGCTAAAGATGGGGGTTATCATTTCTGTGGACTTCGAGCTCTACATTTAACTTGTCTAGCAATAGGTGTCTTTCATAAGAGTGATACGGGGAGCGGCTTTGGGGGTTCAAGCCGCTCTATCCTGGGGCCACCACTGCAGTTTGTCTGAGACCAGCTTGACGAATGAGGAACTATGCGTGGCAGAATTAAACATATATTTGACAGCCCGTTTCTGGTTGGGTACTCGCGCTTTGAGAATAAAAACAAACAATATCTTGTTTAGAAAGAATTTCAAGAGCATCTAACACTGCTAAAATTCATTACATTGTATGGTGAGTCGTTAAATGTAGCACAGAGGCAAAGAGGTGAAATTAATATAAAAAGTCTCCGGAAGTAGTTTCCCTCAGCTGTAACTTGGACCTAGCCCCCCCAACACGACAAACCCCGTCGGTCAATCCTACAGTGGTCTAGAATGGTTTATACTAAAAACTCAGAAACACGAGGGGAAATGAACTGGGTTTAGACCATCGTGAGACAGATTAGTTTTACCCAACTGATGATGTGTCGTTACAATAGTAATCCTGCTCTGATAAATAGATGTACTTTGGCATCTTTATTTATTTGATGGGTCTCCCTGTAAAGAGGTTCTCTTTCTAATAGAGAAAGACAGGAGTGTAGAGGGATACTGTGCCACTATTATAGGGCCTGTTTCAGCTCCAGCTCTGGGGTAAGTCATATCCAGTGGGAATGCTTTGGTAACGATGCTGCGTAGCAGGTGACGTTTGTAACTCAAGTGCATGTGCATCACTGAATTTTATAATTATCCCGTTTTATTTTCAATAAGTGTAGTAAAAGTATGTTTGCACAGAATTCTCTGCCTTTTGCCCTCCCATTAAACAATTTCCACAGTGAAAAGCGCAATCCAGCCACTTTCAGGCAGCGTTCTGAGATGTTTGTTTTGCTAAGCTTAGGTTGGCATGCTGATGTCACACACAGGCACAAACATGCGTCATTGTCATTGAGTCCCAGCTGTTTTTCATATGAACATGAGCAGAGACAACAGAGGCTTCCAGTGGCAGAAGAGGGGCTGGCGTGTACACAGATACAGTCTCTCTGAACGGTTTGGTGCATAAACAGCAAGCAGTTTGGCTGTGCCGGGTAACCCATGAGTCGATGACACAGATTTTGGCCTATGTCCAGATAAAAAGAAAACAAATTGTCAAGAATGTATTTATTTTTGCAGGTCAAAAATATCTGTACTATACAGATTTACTGTATTACTTGTATGATCGAGCTGAATTTTAGTGAGCATGAATTTAAGTAAGTATCACTGGAACCGTATCTATGATATACTGATGCTGTAATGCTCTTTTGAAACTGATAGCAGTTCTAGGTTTTAGAAAGTACGAAAGCATGTACTGAAGTGCCTTGATACATGGGCTTGGTTTTATCTTAAGACTATTACTAGCAAGTGATCATGTGGAGTTTAACTGCTTAAAGGCATAAAGCTACACTGAGCGGTAGTTAACTTCATGCAGCATGTCCGCCCTGTAGTGACACTTCAAAAACTACACAAGGTGCCATAAGCCTCTATATAGAACGTCATATGTGGAAATTTGCAGGCCGCTGGTAAACGTGGTGTTCTCTTCAACAGGGATCTTCCACGGTAGCGCTGGGGGCATGAGCTCAGGACACACATGGCACCGAGGGACACCAGAGCGCTCCGACCAAATCCCGTTAGGTAAGCCTGGGTTAGTGATTCCACGCTGCGAGACACTGGCTAGCAGATCCGTCACGTTCCCACTACTTCAAAGGAAAGCAGCGCAAGCAACCCCCTCCCCACCACACAGCCCTGTTTTTTTTCTCTTTTTTTTCGCCATGAGGATCTGCAATTGAGGGTCCGAAGGGAGAAATAGTTTGCAGCAAAAGGGAAGGGAGCAGCGGAGACACAACAGAAGGAGGCAGATTGCAACGACGGTACAATTTCCTTCAACAATCGACTACATGAGGAGACTTTTTTAGGTGGGTAAAGGCATCAATGGCTGGTATTTCGAAATCATACCGTTCAAGTTACATGTAAAGTTAAGGAGTAAATGTTGACGATGAAAGCTTTAGGTCGTTACTAAATATGCTGCGGTATTTATTTAGAAACTGTCATTTCAAAAGCCTGACTGGAGGCTAAAGGACCAGTCACTCGAAAATAGCACAAAGGCATCCAACTTCTCTCCCTTCACGTATCAAACGACCAGCAGTGACATTTGCTTTAAGAAAAAAAAAAACTTGTCAGAACAAACAATTGAGATGACAAAAGGGCCCAAAGACAGCGGCGCTATTCCCAGTGCACAGCAGGCTTTAAATAGCTTTACAAATGGCAAGAAGACGTAAAACAACTGTCCTCATTTGGGACTCATTTGCTGCAGTAGATGCAAGAAGCCTTATATTTCCAATAAAGCAAATGTAGGATGCCAACGCGAACAATCATATGCAGTTCATCGTTTAGTGGGTAGTGCAAATACGGCAATATGTATTCTTGCAAACAGCAGCAAAAGTACAAGACAACAACAAAATCTATACTTGATTTTCAAAATAGTTGTACAACAGAGACATTGCTAGATAACAGAGCGAGACAAACCAATAAAAATATATGTATCACTGCACGACATTAACTTATATATTCCCTTTAAAGATCTCAATAATGATGTGGTCTTAGCTATAGATCAGCTGCTTGCCCTCTAGACTCCACACCTCCCGACTATCTACACGTTCCCATAAACATAAGTGTATTCACAACATGACCGCTCTTTGAAGTGGTCGCAAATGTTCCAAATCGGTATTACGGTTTGGCGTATGCAACCGAACTCCGTGATGAAAACCTCATACCAGAATCTGCAGTCTCGTGGCGAGCTACGGGCTCACAAGAAGACACACCCCCCCCCCCCCCTTTCACCAAAATGTGCTGACAATCAGCAACTCCCAGCAGCCCCATCATCATGACTGGACGGCATGTGCTGGAATGTCATGGTCAATGGAAATCAATCTAAACTACTGGGACTTGAGGGGATAGGCGGGGGGCCGAGGGTGTGGGTGGGGGGGGGTCGGTTTGGTGGTGGCGATGGTGGGCTGGAGATGGAAGAGAATGAAAGAGAATGTTCCTTTGATCTGAGTGAAAACCGATCGCAGGCCTGCAGATACTGTGGCTGTGGTGGCCGGGAGCAGCAGCAGCAGCAGTAAAAAGAGAGAAAGAAACTGACATCAGTGGGAAAAGCCAAAGATCTGTGATCCTTCCACCAATCCCTGGCTTTTTGTTGGATAATCAAGAGCGAACGAAGATGAAGAGACGACTGTTTTATTGAAGATTGGGTAGCGAAAATAAGGGTTGAACGTTGGGGCAACTAGTTACAAAACAACAAACCACACCTACCTTACTTCAAATCTGAAGAGTAAAACGACACAAGTAAACATACACTAAATGAGTAAATACAACTCCTTCTTGCAACGCAATTCTAACTGTAAATTGAGCTGCACTAACACCATAAACACCTCTTTGACCTGGCGACTGTAGACAATGAAGTAATTGATCTGATCGAGCGGAAAATTAGCCGTAAAAAAAAAGAGAATTTCGCCAGCCCAGATTTCAAAATTATTTGTAAATTCGCCGGTGAATCCTTGGGGAAATCTGGATCAAGCTCTCCGCCAACAATGTCACAAGCTTTTCCTGTTTTTTTTTTTTTTGCCCTCTCCAACTTATTTGGCAGGAGAAAGGGAAGCGGTGCAATTTTAACGTCATTTCGTGATAGAGTTGCGTGTGAATCAAGAGCCTTTACACACAGCATGTGGCATCTGCCCCTGACAATCACATCTGCCTCGGAAAGCCAATTCTTATAATAAACTCCCAACTCACTGGTTTACCCTGTGATGAAACCAAAGGAAAAAAAAAAAAAAAATACGACTGCGAGGGGTTTGTTTATGTGCCTGTGCCATGGGTGCATTTCCTGTATGAACCCAGTGAGCCGCAGAGGCGCATGCAAGGACAAAACCGGATTATTGTGGACAGCTGCTGCGGTGCTTTTTTCCCCCCCTTGTGTTTTAAGTCTGCCTCGAGAGGAGAAATTTGCAAACGGGACAGACACAGGAAGCCGCCAGAGAGAAAGAGACATGCAGCTGGCCTGAAATTAATACGGTTAAGGGGAACAATATCTAGCTGGTGCAGACACGCACGCGCCACCCCTGGACAGGACGTGGCGCTGCTCCGCATAGAAAAGAACCTGCTGCCTCCGGGGCCTCGCTCCGTCACGCTGGGCTAATTAGAGATCCAACTTCGGGTTGTGTAGCCATGAATCACTTCAGATTTGAACAAGAAGAGAAATGCTTGGCTGCATGATTATGGCATGCGCTCGGTTTTCGAGGAAGCCCACACATGGTCGCCAAGGGGACTGAGGTCAACAGCGCTGCCACATGAGGGTAAATGTACAAAACCACAGAATGACACAGACATTTAAAGGAAATGTACGTTTAACTGAATGGATGTCTGGCTTGATGGGTTTATGGATTAGTAATGGCCAAGTAACGTATTTTCACCTCAAGACGCATGATCCTGTTGCTGAATAGGGGCAGTTATATTCGTTATATTATGAATAAGTGGGAGTAAAACTCAAATGGAATACATGCGCAGTGGATCGTCAGTTTTCAGAATTAAAGGCCCAATACATGATTTATTTTATTTATTTTTTCTTGCAACTATGGAAGCGGGAGCAAAAGTTCACACGGTTAGTCGTGTCCAAACGCTTACCCATCATTCCTAACACATTTGTAGCATCCCAATTCCTCACAGCGATGAGTTATAAACACAATTCACAAATTTCAGGGTCACTGTCACGGTATTGCTTAAAAAAAAAAAAACAATGACCCTCACAATCAATAAAATGCGTTATGATTACATGGAACGTCTTTTTCTCAAAATCAATTTGATTTCACTATTCGTAAAAGAATCAGGTACAGGGCCTTTAACTAATCATGAAATTTGGTTAGTGTTTTCCCTATAATTATATTGTATATTGACTAGTAAAATGTATTTGCTTTGCTAATTCAAATAAAAGGGTTACAATCCCCAAAAGCTAAGCCTTATTGTTACTAGGGCTGCACAAATAATCCCGGCTGAATGCAAAATTGCAATTTTAATGGTCACAAAGGCTACATAAACGTCCCTGACAAAAAAAACAAAAACAAAAACTGTTTCCATTGGGAAGCATCATGTTGTACCTGCAAACCCCATAGTTCAGACTTCATGTCCTGAAATGCATGTGATTCTTGTATTCGTTTCTCAACTACCCCACATTTCAGTCTCTCCTCAAGCGATACTGAACTGCTCCTGAACTTTGATTTTTTTCAAATGTGTACCGTGTAAATGTGTAACTCAATGTTTTAAAACATGAATTGCATATCTATTGCAACACCTTTCAGAAAATGTGTAAAATTGAGCAATTCTAATTGTCACTTCCTTGTTGGGTCATGACCCCTCATGTGAGAACAAACAACTGGCCTAAACAAATACACAGCCTTTTAACCTCTTACCCCGCGCCCTAACCGAGCGCATTATCTCCAGTTCAGCTTTACCCAAATCTAAAAGCTTCTCGACTGGAGCTTACCAGAGTAACGCCTCATTTGAAAGCTAAGACCCGACAAAACTGATAGTGACTTGTTTGTTGCATTTTTGTCACATCTCTTGGTCATGCTTTCATTTTTATGTTTTTTTCTTTCTTCGAGTTTTTGCCTCTCTTTTTTTTTTTGCTATCTTTATCGCTTTTTTCCCTTGCACTTTGGTGCTTTTTAGTCATGTTTTTGTCGCTTAGTTTTTGTGTTTTTGTTGCTTCTTTTTTTTTACGCTACTTTTATGCTTTTTCATCACTCTTTTATCGTGTTTTCGTCGCTTGTTTATTGTGTCTTTTGTCGACCGTTTGTTGTCACTTTTTGTTGTTGTATTTTCATCCTCGTTCTCGTTTTGACACTTTGTTTTTGGATGTGTGTAACGCCAAACTGGAGAGAATGTGCCCGTCTCAGGTGGCGGTTAAGAGGTTAAGCAGCTTGACTTGCAATTGGATCCTCTGTCGTTTGATCTAATGTGTAGAGAGTGGACAATTATAAAAAAACATTCCCCCTTGTACAGTAGTCGCTTTCACATTATTCTTTCATATTAAAATAACTGACGGGGTGTTATTCATATCAGCAAAACGCGGTGGCGGTACTGACCGTTCTGGGCATGGGCGGCGAAATGGAGCCGTTGTTCATGTAGGAGTCGTTGCTCATGTTGGTCATCATGATGTAACCTGGATAACCCGAGTATGGATGGCTTTTGCCGTACAGGTCTTGATGCTTTGCTGCAAAAGAAAAAAAAAGAAGAAGAAAAAGAGTGAGAGAGAGAGAGTGATCGAATTCCACAATTAAACCCGTAAAACCCACAAACACAAATGCGCAAAGATGAAACGTAATTTGGACGTCTCGACATGAAAGGCCCGAATTAAATCGTAACGAGAATCAGTCCACTCTGACAGTGCCCCATTGAGCGGATCACACGGCTAAAAAGAATGCGGACACAGTAAGTTTTGGGGGCCTGGCGGCTGTTGATGCAGTAATGATATCGCTGTAGATCGCCTTGACCCGCGCCCCCCGTTTGGCCCGGGCCCTTTTGTCTGTGCCCTTTCTTCGCGCACTTGAGGAGAGGAGGGCCGTATTATAGGCCCCGGAACAATGGAAGCCCCTCTGTGCCAATTAGCGCCAATTACAAGAACATACAGACTGTGTCAAAACAGGAGACGCCCCAGCCGCTCCCCATACGCCTTTGACCTGGGAGGGGAAGGGGGGGGGGGGGGGGGTCACGTATACAAGAGGCCTCTACGCAGCGCCACTCGCCACTTGTGCTGTACTGTGTCCTACAGCAATAAAAAAAAGAAAAAAGAAAGTGAAGGAAAATGGGCGGGGGGTCTGGTGGCGGGCGGGGGGATATTTGCGCGATGTATAGACTGATGTGGCAACACGGATCGAGTTCTAAAGGCGGGACCGTGTTTGGTTTTGAGGGGGAGCTCTATTGAGGAGTGAAAGGGGAACAAAGAGGGGACACGCTCCTGCTTTAAAGGACTAATGATGACCTGCAGCTGTGGGGTCATACTACAATAGGCCGAGGGAGCAAAAAGGGCCCAGAGCAACATGTGACACAGATTCGGGCGAGAAAAAAAAAGAAGAAAAGCCTATTCGGATAATGGCTTGATAAGAAACACAAGCTACAAGGGGAGAGCAAGTTCCAGTTAACTCGAGGAGTAAGTATTGTCTCTCGAAGAGTTCGTAGCTGTTGTCCTATTGCGATTCTTGGATTTGGCACTCATGTAATGATATGACGTCCAACAGCAGTTTGATGTGTAAAGTTTACACAATTTTAAAAAGATTTATGTGAAACCAAGAAGCAGCAGTGAAGACTATTGATCCTTAACTTGTTTTGTGAGCTGAAACCTAGTGTACGATTGGATTTTAAAAATATATGTACAATTGAGCCAGAGTTTAGAACAGCTCTTCGATCTGCTCACAAAGACCGGAACAGCTCTTTCGGCTCTTTGGGAACAGATCCCAAAGATCCGTCTCCCATGAATCCCATCTCTACCCCGGCGCCCGCATCAGCGAGGTATTGGTAGCTGTCCCCTTCCTGGCCGAGCGTGTCCTGACTAGACCTGGGTTCCAACAAAGCCCTGATGAGGATAAGGACAAGTGTACGAATGATCACTTCTGTGTTGGGGGGAAAAAAACACACTGTCAAACCACAGTGAAATTAATAGCTTAAGCGGTTTTTACTGCGTGTTGTCTGTCCTATAAAAAATAAAATGATAAAAACATTTGTACAGGCTCTTCCTCGGGGCCGTCACTTACCATCATCCGAATGGTCTCTGTGTTTTTCGTGATATGAATCTTGTGGTATTTGGGACAGTCTAGATGCCTGCAAAAAGAGAAAGACAAACGAAATGGAATTATGGTGAATCAATTAGGAGGGCCTTCAGACATGTTTACACGGTCAGATAGCCACAAACGCAGCAGGACCGGCCCCTGTGCCTCTGCCCGCCCCCTCCCAATGCAAAACACAAACACGCCACTGCTATCTATAGAGGGCTGATGGAGCAGCCCGCATCAAAGCTTCAAAAGCACCACTTAATTAAGCTTCATGTCCTTAAGGAGCTTACAAATTAACTTGTTTTCAATATGCTGGGTCCGGTCTCATCTTCGGGTTTCAATTTAAGCCACCATTTAAATTTCTAAAAAAAAGAACAGTACGTTTTGAATGCTCCCTGGCAATGTAATAAAAAACAATCAGACTTCTTCTTCTTATTAACATTTTTTTTTTTTTTTTACAAATCTAAAAATGGGCGATGACCTCCTTTCTCCCCTATCCCTCAGGATGGCTTCCAGCTGAGTGAGGGAACTTCATTGGATTCCTAATTAACATTCAGCCTCTGTCCCGTGCGTCTCCAGGACATTTCATGGCAAACGTGGAGAGAGTAAACCATGTGCCTTTTTTTTTTAAATAATAATTATTATTAACACTAGTGTTAATGAGAAAAATGCAGCAAATTTGGGGATGGGCTAGCTGCAGGGGGTGAGTAAACAGGTAGATGGGGGGAGTTTAGGGTTGGTGAAAGCTGTGGATGGAGGCTAAGGAAACATTTAATTCATACAGTTATCATTACAATGACATCAAGGAAAATATTCATCTATAAGTCTACAGATTCTGAAAAGGGTATGCATTTTCTTCTACCACTAGATCAGAATGCATTCTTTATTGATTAACTCTTACACTGCAAATCCAAGTGCACTAACACACAATCTGCATCCCCTAAGATTTCTATGTTATTGCCTCTGCATTATAAAACCTTACATATAACAGACAAGTGACAATTATGACAAAAAAAGATCGCTTTTATTTATCCTTCGAGGACATGTCATTCTACGTAGATGCTGGATGCCGCTCAGAAGGCCTCGTGTCGTTTCGTCGCTATTATTATTTCGTATCTGTTTGACCTATACGCCAGACAAATGCGTATCTGGCACACAAGGTCAAGCAGAAAACATTTAAGGCATGCACGGAGTGAGCTGAACGCCCATTGGTGCATCCTTTGGGAGGCTGAGCTGCATGTTGGCGTTAGGACTAGGCCTTCACGTTTTGCGAGTTCATTCAGTACATTTTTGACTTACGATAAAAAATGAAAAATGTGTAAAAATTGTGTTTCCAGACACAAGAGTCACGCGTAAAGCTGTAGGAGCCTATTTTGCGCACACATTTTTAAAACGATTGATGATTTCAGGACAGGGCTGAATCATTAAAAAGCTTTAGAATACACAGCAGACTGGATCGTTTAATGTACGCAGAGCTTCTAAAATGGTTCATATGTTTTCCTCTAACGGCGATGGCTTGTGTGTGTCCTAAAACTTAAGTTTGCTGACAGATGACAGCAGCATCCTTGTTCCAATCACTACAGGTGGGGGGGAACACGCAGCGTTACTCACGTCGTTACTGTTCGGGCTGCTCTCTGACTCGTTCACCAGAGATGACTTAATGTCTGCCAGGTCTCCCTCCTCCTCCGAGTGGCTGAGCTCGGCGAAGATCTGCTCGTTCTGCGGGTCCCCCTCATCTTTGAACGGGATCATCTCGTCCGTTGCGCACAACTCGGGGTCTCCTCCTCCACCGCCTGATAACTGTGGCATTTTGGAACCGACTCAGCGCAGCTTCTTGGTCAAACTGAGGAAGACACACTCCTGGTAAAAAAAAAAAAAAGGAAGAAAAAAAGAAAGAAAATCCCACCAAAATCCCCTCGTCGACGCGAATGGGAATGCACCGCTGCTGGGTGGGCAAAGTCTTGAGCGCAGTCAGTCACCGGGAGCACGCTGCCTGCCTGTCTGCCGGTGTGTCTCTGCTTTCACTGAAGCAACAGGAGCGTGCTTTCACTCCGGGTCCGTAGCAACACACGCACCCGAGAAGTCGGGGTGTAAAAAGTCAACGAGAATGTCTTCAAGAGACCAAAACAAAACAAAACAAACAGGGACACGCGCCACCACGAGTGCTCAGAAAACAGCTGAACATATACGATCCAGTGAAAGTCTCAATATGAAAAAAGAAAAAAGAAAAAGTGCAATTCAAAAAAAATTATAATAATGAAAGAAATTAGTCCCTTGGTGGTCCCGGTGAGGCAAGAAAATAGAGGGGAAACATCACAATCGAGGTGACGGACGCACGCTCGCGAATAAAGTATAACAGTTTTTGAAGTTGTACAAAACGAGACGAGCGACGCGTCTTTTCACGCTGGAAAACACATCCTCAAAGACGCGCGGCCGACTGCGGAGGAGGGATAAAAGCAACACGCACACACAAAAGTCGTAAAACAATCAAACAAAATACGGCGACGGCGTGGAGCGACTTCCCACTGCTCCCGCACCGCTTCCACGGCGTAAAGTAAGCCGTGTGTGCAGTGTGTGTTGGTATAATGTAGCCCTCCGCCTCCTCCGCCTCAGTCACTGGGAGGAAGGAGAGATGAAAGGCGCCGCCGCTTTTTGATTGACACTCCTCCAGAGAGACCCGGCTCGACTCGCGCAACACAAATGGCCAGACGCACAGCCAAGAATGAGACTAGGGGGGGGGGGGGGGGGAAGAAAAAAAAAACAATTGTTACAGTCTAAAATTAAATAATACAAACGAGAAAGGAGGGAAAATCCGTTTTGAGAAAGCCTTTTACGCGCGCGTTCGCTGCAGCTTCTACACAACCCTCCATCCGTGGAAGCCGCTTTAAAAAAAAAACGCCCTGTAATGTGGTTTGTACGTAATCAATTGCTATTCATAACGGGATAATGGGCTATGAGTATTTATACAAGTCCTGCGCTTGCATCATGTGTCAATAGGGGGTGTGCCTTTTGTGACTTTGATGCCATGTCAAGCAGTGAATATACTCTGCCTATGCTTGTGATTTTCCACGGATCGTAAATGCCCGCTCAAACACACAAATCACAAACGCCTCCTTACTTCTATAGTGATGATGTCATGTAAAAAAAAAAAAAAACATGTGATAACAATCATACAGGCCCGTTTGTGTCAGTCTGTTAGAGAAGAGTAAAAAGCCGTTCGAAGGAAAGCTTCAGAGTTTGGTAATCAGTCATGTTCAGGTTACATTGAAACGCGTGGTTGAAATGTTGCTAAAACATTACACAACGGGTCTGTGGAAAAGAGAGAAGGAAAAACAGAATAATTCGAAAAAAGCCGGCTGTGTTTTTGAGCCAGAGTGTGAGCGGTGAGTGGATTGCGTGAGAATCGAAGTTGGGATGGAGAGGCAGATCTTTATAAAGCGCGGAGGTGGGGTTAGCGGGGCGGAGCCGCGGCTGCCTTTGATCTCGCAGCGGCGGGCTCTTTCATCTCTCCCCCAACCCCCCCCCCCCCCCCAGCCTTTGTATGACTAAATTTGGTCCGAGCGTGGAGCCGGGCCAACATTTCCACGTGTGCGTTCATCCCAGCTGAGAGAGAGGGAGAGAGAGGGAGAAGGGGTTCTCTTCCGGGTAAGGAGACGCCGAAAAAAAAAAGATCAAAGGCTTTGGGGTTTGGAAGCGGAGTGTGGATTCAACAGAGACTGGCTGCATTCCAGAGGAGAGCGGAAAGACACACACAAGCACACACGCGCACGCACACACGGGGCTACACGCGCAGAAATACGACACAGCGCGCACAAGACGGGAGTTAATTAGAACGATTTCACACAGGCAACAACAACATTTTTGCTTTAAAGTCTTTAACATTAGCGTTCCTGTTTCCAGCCAAAAGATGAAGAAAAGTGTACACTAGGTGAAAACTGGCTGTTTTCCTGAAAATTATAACCCTGTTCTACATCATTACAACTTGTTTAATTTAATTATCTGCCAGTTTTGCTTTGGCACAGTTTGAAATAACTCACATGCCTTAAACAGCCCAGGACCATGCTTACAGGAACAACAGTTCTTTCTTCAAATATATTTCCTTTGGTGTCTTTTCAGCATTCACCTTGGTTATGGTTCAAATAATAAACGCATAGTGGAGGGAATCAAAAATAAAAAGATATCTGGTACACATAGGCCTATTAAGGTGCTAAAATGAGATAGGCCTCAAGGCCTGAAGAATGAGTTGCTGGGATTCAAGCTGTGAAAATGGTTTAACTAAATCACAGTTTTGGCACTCTTATGGTTTGCCCTTGATCCCTTGTACAATTTACAACTCAGTTCTTTACTTTTATTAATTTCATGCCCATTTACAATCTGACTCCCATCTAATGCTTTCAGACCTCAGTTATTGCACATTATTTTGCTTATTGCACAAGTGTATGAAAAATTGTACATCTGTTAATCGCGGAATACTGACATATGTTTTCATGGGGGGGTCTTGGAATCAGCAAAATTGCTATTTAATTAAATGTGGGTATTGCCGTGCATTGCAAATAATCACACAATTTGTCGTTTTGATATGTATGTGATCGACCGCACTGCACATGCATTTCACACGTATACGGTCCATTTGTTTAAGGTAAATGATTCCAGCAACACGAGAAGCAAAATCCTAACAGGCTAGCATAGACAGATGCGGGCCTTTGTATGTCTGTAATGATTTCAGATTCTGTGCTGTTATTATGACATGGCAACAAGCGACAGCCATCCTAACGAAGCCACGATCAGAAGCACCTAACACAATTACCCACCAACATCAGAATACACAGTCTTTGGTACTGCAGCCCTGCTTGTTAAGAACCAGTAAAGTTGGAGTGGTGAGGGGGAAAAATGGTATATTAGCATTTTCCTCCTAATGAGTTCATAAGAGTGACCCCTCTGGATCTCACATGAAAAGGGAGATTTCCTGCAGCGCTGTGACCTGGATTCAGTTGTCTCACACTTACTGCACTTTGCATGTTATATAAGGAAGGAATATATCAATACACAGAGCATAATTTACTACCAGTGGATTTCAGTTCCACTCTGGCTAAAATGTAGTGGCCAATGCAGAGATGTAGGTTTAATTAACAGATATTATAATAATGAGGAAATTACACTGATATGCAATTTGCCAATGCAGTGGTCTGGTTTATTGCAATGTAGAAAGATTGCCAGTACTGTGCAGTTCAATTGTATTATAGCAGTACATGATTCTTGATTTCAGTACCGGCACTTGAACTATATTTACTTATTGTTCAAACAAGCAAAAGGAAGCAGAGGAGCCTAGAGTTGCATCAGTTTCAATCAGGTTAACACGAAGAAAGCGATTGGACTGAATGACCATCCCATAATTGAATTTGCTCAATTTATGTTACTAGAGGTAAGAAAATGAATATCTGTCCCACATTGTAGACTCAAGTAGTACAAGTAGTTTGGACTAGTTTAATGTTATGTGCATGCTGGTTGTTTATTTATCTTAATTAACGCTGAACACAGGACATCTCGTGATCCCCGGCACAAAGGTGATCTAAATTTGTCAACTCTTTATTCCGTTTCAGTTTGTTCGGTGCTCTGTCAAGCGACTGTGGATGTCGTGAAGTCATGTGAGAGATATTGACGAGGTTTGAATGGGTTGTGTTGATTGTGGACGCAGGTCGTGTGCCCTTCAGCGTACGGCACAGTGTACCTAACACATTCGTGAACACCCCAAGTCTTCACAAGGATGAGGGTAAATGTTCAGGGTGAAAGATGTCACACAACAAATGAGCTGCTAGTCCTTGAGTAAAACAAAATATAATATGCAGTGTCTTTTCACATATACTTTTACAATTTCTGAAGTAGGAAAAAACCTATTCTATTCTTCAACTTGGAAAAATATCAGGTAGGCTATAGGGCTTTTAATTCTAGCTTGATTGCTTGTCAAATCAGACCGAGCAAAGTTAAGTGTGTTAGGTTTGAAAATACAATATTTTCCTCAATGTTCTTTGCATTTGTTAGTTTTTTTATTTGTTTTACATTTTTGGCCTCGATAATGGCGTAACATTAACATTAGCTCTTACAATGGCCATTCACATGAGCAAGAAGTCATTTTGAAAATTTAAGGCGCATCCAACTTGGAATATACTTTTTTCTATGCCTCGAGAAAAATAAAATTGGCTTGCATTTTAGTCAGGACCCAATCATTTAGAATGAAAGTAATTTGGTGGCCTATAAATCTGTAGACTGTTTAGCAGACAACACGAACTGTGTCAAACAAAATGATTTCTGTACAAACAACATTCACCCAAGGTCCTCCTTAGATCTATTATTGTCTCATCTTTTTATCTGTGCTATTTCCAAATGCACTGCATAATACTTCAAACAAAATTACCCTCATTATCTCCGAACCACTCGGAGTGTTGTTTTTTTTCCCCTTTTCTATGAATACGTGCGCGTCAGACTTCTTATTTGTCATTTCCTAAATACATCGAATAAAATGGTTCTATGGCTTTTGTGTTCCACCTGCTACTCATTCCTAACAACTTCCTTGATGTAAAAATGATATCTCTAAGTCACCTCCTAGAAAAACGACAGGAAACAAACACAGAATTATGATGAAAAGAGTGTGCAATTAGAAGTGAAAAGGGATAGCATTTATCAAAGGTACAAATCAAAACCGGGGGAGGTCCCCGTGAATGATGATATGAGCTGTTCTTTGATTGGTTGAACATGAGTCACCTTTTGAACAGTGGGGGAAAGTGTCTGCGGGGGGTAAGGTGAAGGGACGCAGACGTGTGATCTACTGATATGCACTGACACGCTGTCATTAAACTCAAATTATCTCCCTGATGGAAAAGAAGGGGAATTTGTCTTACTATGGATATATTTTAAGTGTTTAGGTAAGAAGATGATAGGTGTTCAAGTAGGAAGTGTATAATAAGCAAGCTCCATTACGACGGTTAGCATGGTAACACAGTCTAAGAGGGGAAACAACACAGTGTTGGGTAAGTGGCGATAAAATAAAGGACGATCTGAGGACCAAATACGGCCCACAAGATCTTCGTCTTTAAAGGTGCACTATGCAACTTTTTATGTAAAAAATTTAAAAAAAAAAGTTGATATCAGTGCGTATTTGACTTTAGCTTAGCGCCCTTACTTTCCCCCATGATGTGTCAGGATCCATTTTAGTTCAAGCTTTTTAGGATTTCTGGTCAGTTTTCGGAATGAAATGTACGCGTGACCATGGAGACGGTTCAATCAGCAGCTAAAACCTACCAGAAATCCTAAAAACAGCTGATCTTGGAGCATCTTAGGGGCCACCAGGATGGTAACTAAAGGCGCTATGCTTACCACCCAAGCAATAATATGAAATAATATTACTTTTTATTATTTTTTTGATGTTTTTTTTTACATAAAAAGTTGCGTAGTGCACCTTTAAACTGTTAGCTATGTCCAAACTCAACTTCCCTATAGCACATTTGTAACAAACAACTTTCCATATCACTTTTCGGAGTCACTGTCACATAATGCTAACAACAACATACTGTACTACTTGCTAGTTCTTGAGCGGCCACTACCTGGAAAATAATATCAGGTACAAGGCCTTTAATGTGGTGCCATATGTTACAGGGCAATGTAATGTTTGTGGAAGTAAACCAAATATAACTGAAATATAAAAATATCAATATCCTGAATGTAAGGGACAGTTGTCTGTTGTCGTCATTGGAAATCTCTCTTTTTAGGATACTTTCCCTTGATAAAAAAATATGATGTCAGGAAGTTTGTGAGTTTTTATTTTCCTGGAAAGAGGCATGTGGTCTCAATGTTGTCAACTACATAATTTGGCGTTATGACAGTCTATTTTTACAGTAAACAAAGCGGTAGAATGATGCTTTGAAGAAGAACTTTATATATAAATAAATAAATATATATATATATATATATATATATATATATATATACATATATATAATCCTGTTTATGACAACAAACTTGTCATGATGAGCCGTACATGTCTCTTTGATGTGATGCCCTAAGCAGCAACACAATGAGACATGTTGTTCCTAGATGTTTCACCGCTAAATACATAAATAATAAATCACACACATTTTTATTCGGGCCCTACTCCTGTCCCTTTATTGCAAGATAAAGGGATTGTTCTTTTCTTCATTCTTGTATGCCTAAATAACCTTGCACCTACAGTATTTTCAGATTAATCAAAGAAGTGTTTTTTTCACTCGTCTTCTATCAAATCTTGATATACAAAGGTAATATCAAAAGCTTTCACGATTAGGGTATCAGAATTTTTTTCTTTTTCCTTTGGTTTTTCACTTGGTGTGTAGTCTTGCCTCTAGTTAGGCATAGACTTTACACGAGATGCTCTTTCGGTTGCAATGCTTTGATTTTATCCATTTTGGCACTTTTTTTGTCTTGCAGTGAAATAAATTCATACAGGGAAAATTCTGAATCATATTGGTTCCTATTTTAACAACAACATGTATCCTTGTTTCTCTAGTGGTCATGGCTTGCCTTGATACCAATCACGTCATGCTTTTTTCTAATCTAAAAAAAAAACCTTTGTCTTGATGCTACAGCCCACTGCAAAATGTGTCATTCCTGACAGCATTAAACAGACATGCTGAGACACAATTTAGTCTCTGGCAATGCAGTGGTGTGTACCTGCACTCGTGGACTACATTTAATGCTGAGACTTGCACTGGCTCACTGTGGTCAATAGAAACAGTGAATACATATTGCTATAGACAGTCCCTCTCTCCCTCTCTCATCTGTCACGGCAAAAGAGTAATGGCTAGATCGACACTTGGCTGACCTGGGTGCCTCCAGGAATACGACGGAGACATTATTTACCTACAAACTTCCCGCGGCAGGGGCGACACCTTCACCACACAGCGTTAAAATGTGCTAAGCTGGACAGCTGGTTGCAGGGCACTATTGTTGATATGTGCTGCGGTTACTGCTCTATTTCATATGTTGTGCTGATCCGAATTGGCAAAAAGCGTACACTTCTTTCATCCTGTAGCGGATGTAACTCTTCCCTGTTTCTATTTATTCATGTCAAATGTGTTATTTTTGTACTTGTTGGCTTTATGCAATCAGGACTTTAAATTATGTAATATTTACACATTAACTTAGTTAAATAGCAGGTTATTTCATATTTTGATTTACACATTAATAAGATAAAATAGCCAGTTTTACCAGTAGCCTATTGGTATCGACTACAATGACCCCTAAAGTAATCAGTGTTTTATCAAAGTGCGGTATCGCCTTTCAGTAATACACAAATGGTGACTCTTCAATGACAGAAATAATAAATCTCCAAATAAAAAAAATCAGGAGAGTTTTCTTCAAATGCAATAAAGAGAAACTTTTTTTTTCTCTCTGGAAACTTGTCATCTTCTGAGCCAAAGTCTTGAGTTACGCTGTGGGAAAGCCCTGGGCCCCGCCCAGGGTAATAGATCAGGTTAGGGAGCCCTGACAAAGCCCTCTTTCTCTGTAGACTGTATGTCCAGCGGCCGCGCGCACACTGCCACCATCCGTCCTCCTGCTGTCCCATGCCCCGGACCCTCCCTTGCTCCCACACCCTCGCTCTTTCATCCCACTGTGTTATTGGAGAAGTCATTGAGCGTTGCGTCAGTGCCCGCTGTGCTGAGGTCATAAGGCCGCGGCTAACCTGCTAAGAGGTCGGGGCCCCTGTCCAGTCTGTAATCAAGCACACAGTGCACCTCTCTGACACACACACACACACACTCCACCCTGGGGCCCTAGCCCTCTCTCTCGGGCCCTCACTCAACTACAGGAGATCAAACAGCTCAGGGCCGGTGTTATCAGCCTGGGTGTCTCATCACATCAACACACAGGTCTAAACAGTAAACAGAACGCCTGCTTTCACTCATGTGTGTGTGTGGGAGGGGGGGTCCGAAAGGCAGTGGTCACATCTGTGAGGAGCCTGTGGGTAAAGGTTACCTCTGTTTGTTGTCCACATTTGAAATCTAAAATGTCTGGGGGAAAAAGTGTCCTATAATTGAGTAAAATGAAATACAGTATTTTCACATTTCCTGTTCCGTGGCACTGCAAAAAGCGCGGGATTCAACTGCTGTAATATACGTAGATTTGTGTGTGGACTTTTGTTAAGTAAAAACAACAGCTTTCTATTTTTGTAAACATTTATAAAAAATAATACTAACAGTGTACATCTTAGTGTACATTTTATCACAGTACTTTTTATTTCTGGTTGAGTCATAATATTTTGTATATCTGCTTGTTCTGAGATATTTCGTTTTACAGCTTTGACCCCTGCCATCCTGCACACTGCCTAACTGGCAAAATACATTTTAATGTATAAGAACTCAACAATAGATAATGTGTTTTTGCTCACAAAAATCCTGAAAAATGCATAAAAATCTACAAAACGTTGTGCACAGAATGGGTCACTCGTTACTTACTTGAGTTAATGTTCTAACTATACTGGCCCATTTCTGATCTGAACCAAAGCCAAACCAGGTCTAAAACTGTAATACATTTACAGCTATAATGGGTGTAAACTTTCAAAGCAGAATTGAAGCATAATTACAATAGGATTCTTACAAATTGAGTGCAGACGGAGTAGACCCTGACAGCCAAAGAAAGAAGGGGTGGGGGTAATAGATTTGTTTTGGTTTTAGCATTATCCTTATCCGACTGTCTTGTTTAACAGCCACTCTGAGCAATCTTTACCCAGTGCGGCGGCTGGTTTCCTGATGCGCCGGTGGACAGAGAGAATATTACCAGTTAAACCCACTGGAGTGTGATACTAACCGGCTCAGATTGATTTCTCCTCTCCCTGAGCAAACGTCCGCCGCTCCCCAGAGTCCCTATAGAGGCCGGCACGCGCAGCCAATTTGACAGGTTTAGTTCGGCGCGCTGCTCTTTTGTTCTATTTTTAAAAAAAATCATCAGATGAGATCTTTTTTGTAGGCCAGCTACGACTGACTAACTTTTTTTTCCCGTTTTTTTTTCTTTCTTCGTCTTCAATATCTGAGGGTTTTTCCACATCTCACAACATGAAGAGAGTGTTGCGAGCCAGTCATTTCATCTTTTTTTTCTTTTCTTGGCAGACCCCGGGCGAAGCAAAGAAAGTATAGTTCTGGAGCAGACGGAACTTGAGTTATTGGCCTTGTCACGACTTTAATTATTTTTGATAGAAGCTTTGAGTAAATAGTGAACGCCGGGTTTAATTTTAAACATGCCGCGATGAGAGGCTTTTTCAGTAGGATTGTTTATGAATTCTTTTTAGTATTATCAATGTGTGAACAAATCATGGCAGACGTCTTGACTGGCTGAACTTGACTGATGTCTTGTTTTTTTTTGTTTTCTTTCCCCAAAGCCTATAACTCTTCAAATGTCTCCACTTTGTAATCAATATTTTAAATCGACACTCACAGTCTGCGTTTCCCCAAACATCCTCCCCAAAATGTTGAGGCCTGATAATGAATGAAATTGAAAAGCTATTATTCCATTTAAATGTGTGTTTGGGCCAGAGGAGACAAGTTCAAACAGAAGGGAATGACACGACTGAGCACATTAACCTGTCGCCTGGTTCCATGGGCGTCGGAACCATTCATTGTGAGGGGGACGTGTCCCCCCCACTTTTGAAAAGTGGTTGATTGGTCCCCCCCACTTTCACAACGTGAATTTTCATTGACTTTACATTTACTAGTTTAGACTGGACCTTTTCAATAGGCTCCCCGAGGCCAAACAATTAAATATGACCCGCGCCTTATTTTCCATACATTTAAAAACATATGTATTGGCATTATCCCATTATCCGCGCCAGTATCGCGTCGCTCCGCGGCGCATACGCTCCGCTTTGCGTAGCTGTGTTCATGCGGCTCCTCACCTCAGAGCGGCTGAAATGTAAACATGTCTCTGTAAACCGCTGAAAAACGGCTAAAGTGAGATTACTGAGGATTATTGTTGGACGGACGGACAGATTTGACCAAACCGAAGCACAAGGACACTCGTGCATCGTGTTTCCGGAGTTTTTTACGGATTCTCACATGGAGGAGCAGGGCTTTTCGCGTCCTCGGCAGGTGGACAGCGTGTCTTCATCGGTACAAAGGGCCTGACCAGTAACTTTAAGGTGAGGAACATCAGTTTTGGACGTGTTTGTAAAGCGAGTGATGAAACTGATGTAGCGTGAGTTTGGGGAAACTGCACCGGGCTAGCACGAGTGTTCAACCGGTCAATACGCCCGTTAAACCTCGCTGTCTGGACTCGAACATAACCAAATAACATCTGAATTATTCATTTGACGGATAAATGTTTGCTTCCTTTACCCCTTGACTAAATTTTATCTGTGTTTGTGGGAAATGTGAAGATACGAGCGTTAAGATGTTTCTTTGCGATGGCGGGAGTTAACGGGTGTGGCTGAAGCTAAATGTGGACACAAACACGAGCGTCTCATAAGAGCTTCATTCACTGAGTTTTATCACAAAGCGTCATGAAGCCAGAGCTGGACAGGAGAACAGCTGCTCCACAGGTATTTGGTTATCCGCCCTATATGTCCACCCAGCTGCCAGGAGGAGGCGCTGCTGAGCCGATCGAGTCTCTCACGTATTCTTGAAGTAGCGCTCGATTTGGATGTAGTCCCGCTAAAGCAATAACATTGCTCTGTGTCCTGACCGTGTCCCACTGTAGTTCTTAATGTTAAGAAGTCGACCCCCTCCATTTTTGAAATGTGTCCCCCCCACTTTCCAAACGCTTCCGACGCCGCTGCCTGGTTCAAATCCAAAGGGTCACCGAAGTATGTAGGCAGCGGCGTCGGAAGCGTTTGGAAAGTGGGGGGGACACATTTCAAAAATGGAGGGGGTCGACTTCTTAACATTAAGAACTACAGTGGGACACGGTCAGGACACAGAGCAATGTTATTGCTTTAGCGGGACTACATCCAGCGCTACTTCAAGAATACGTGAGAGACTCGATCGGCTCAGCAGCGCCTCCTCCTGGCAGCTGGGTGGACATATAGGGCGGATAACCAAACACCTGTGGAGCCGCTGTTCTCCTGTCCAGTCCTGGCTTTATGACGCTTTGTGAAAAAAACTCAGTGAATGAAGCTCTTATGAGACGGCGCTCGTGTTTGTGTCCACATTTAGCTTCAGCCACACCCGTTAACTCCCGCCATCGCAAAGAAACATCTCAACGCTCGTATCTTCACATTTCCCACAAACGCAGATAAAATTTAGTCAAGGGGTAAAGGAAGCAAACATTTATCCGTCAAATGAATAATTCAGATGTTATTTGGTTATGTTCGAGTCCAGACAGCGAGGTTTAACGGGCGTATTGACCGGTTGAACACTCGTGCTAGCCCGGTGCAGTTTCCCCAAACTCACGCTACATCAGTTTCATCACTCGCTTTACAAACACGTCCAAAACTGATGTTCCTCACCTTAAAGTTACTGGTCAGGCCCTTTGTACCGATGAAGACACGCTGTCCACCTGCGAGGACGCGAAAAGCCCTGCTCCTCCATGTGAGAATCCGTAAAAAACTCCGGAAACACGATGCACGAGTGTCCTTGTGCTTCGGTGTGGTCAAATCTGTCCGTCCGTCCAACAATAATCCTCCAGTATTCTCACTTTAGCCGTTTTTCAGCGGTTTACAGAGACATGTTTACATTTCAGCCGCTCTGAGGTGAGGAGCCGCATGAACACAGCTACGCAAAGCGGAGCGTATGCGCCGCGGAGCGACGCGATACTGGCGCGGATAATGGGATAATGCCAATACATATGTTTTTAAATGTATGGAAAATAAGGCGCGGGTCATATTTAATTGTTTGGCCTCGGGGAGCCTATTGAAAAGGTCCAGTCTAAACTAGTAAATGTAAAGTCAATGAAAATTCACGTTGTGAAAGTGGGGGGGACCAATCAACCACTTTTCAAAAGTGGGGGGGACACGTCCCCCTCACAATGAATGGTTCCGACGCCCATGTATGTAGGTCACATATGGCCACCAAAATAACATTATACGTTTTTTTGCACACACAAAAAAAGGAGCCACATTTTGAGTCATGTTAAAAAAACAACTGAATGAAACTGAACTGGTTTCATAAACTTTTACATTAATGCTTTTGGTGCAATGTCTACAATTTAGAGGCATACATAGCATAAGCAGTTTCAAGTTACTTCATTTGTGTCCTACTTCTTAAAGGTGGTGCCAAAACTGATTAATGCTGACGAGAATTCAAGATCTGATATTGCACTGTCCTCCATCACTCATTTACTTCGTATGGATTTGTGATTTTAACATTTTCCTTCCCATGTTCGTTTGACCCGTCATTCCTCTCCACAAATTGCCCAGTCTAGATTACGGCTATAGTTGGTCTACCGTCTGCTTTGCCTCATTGTTAATTTAATTGTATCCCAAATATGTGAGCGTTTCAAATCAAATCAAATCAAATCAAATCAAATCAAACTTTATTTATAGAGCGCTTTTCATACAAAATGTAACACAAAGTGCTTTACAGTGCTTAAAAATCATTAAAAATAATAAAAATCGTCCCCACCAGTAAATATACATAAATAACTACAACCCCACCACCCACCACCCGCACACACAGACACACAGACGTACAGACAGCCCAGCAGTTAAAAGTCTTAAATAAAAATGGACATAGAGTTGAGTACGTAAGGCTGGGTACAGATGGACCGAAAGAGGAAACATCATCCAAGGAGCCGTCTGCACCAGGAGCAGCCCATCGCCCACAGCCACAGAGCGCCAACCCAGGGGGCCCGGAGTAGGTGTAGGAGAGACGTCCTACCTCCATCCAGGCACCCCCAGGAGAGCGCCCGCACGGCCACAGCCAACCAGCACTCCCGGGGCAGAGGGCTCCCTCAGAGGAACCACTAGGAGAACATAAAAAATAAATGAATAAAATAAATAAAAATAAATAAATAAATATTTAATAAGAGATACATTAAAAACAGCTAAAACTGTGCGTGAAATAGCACAGGATAAAAGAGGGAAAATAAAGAAATAATAGAACTAAAACCGGTAAATAAGGTTAATATAAGTAAATATTAATTAAAAGCTAAACTAAAAAGGTGGGTCTTGAGCCTGCTCTTAAAAACATGAACGTTCTCTGCGGTCCTGAGCTCCTCTGGCAGGTCGTTCCAGAGGCGAGGGCCATAGTATTGGAAAGACGCCTCGCCGTGAGTCTTTCTGTTGACTTTAGGAATAACTAGGAGACCCCTGCCAGAGGAGCGAAGGGACCGCGAAGGCTCATATGGTAAAATCAATTCTGAAAGATAAGAAGGACCAAGACCATTAAGACATTTAAAAACCATTAAAAGAACTTTAAAATGGATCCTGAAACACACGGGGAGCCAATGCAGTGACTCTAAAACCGCTGTAATGTGGTCCCGCCTCCTGGTCTTCGTCAGGACACGAGCTGCTGAATTTTGTAAAAGTTGTAAACCTGAGATACTCTTTTTGGGAAGACCAGAAAGCAGGGCATTACAGTAGTCGATACGACTGGTGATAAAAGCATGCATTAGCGTCTCCGTGTTGGCCCGAGAGAGAATGGGGCGGACTCTGGCTATGTTCTTTAGATGGTAAAAACCTATCTTTGTGATATTCTTAATGTGTGGAATTAAAGTCAGCTCAGAGTCAAAAATCACACCCAGGTTCTTCACCTGTGAGGAAGGATTAAAAGACAATGACTGTAGTTTGGGTAAAAGTTTCTCTCTCTGGGCCTGAGGACCGATGACTAAAACTTCAGTTTTGTCCTGGTTAAGCTGGAGAAAGTTTTCTGCCATCCAGGATTTGATATCTAAAATGCAGTTAAAAAGTGCATCCATTGGCCTGGTGTCCTCAGGAGACATGGAGATGTACAACTGTGTATCGTCAGCGTAACTATGAAAGTTGACTCCATGTCTCCTGATGACATCACCAAGAGGGAGCATATACAGGTTAAAAAGCACTGGGCCTAAAATCGAACCTTGAGGCACACCACATGTAATATTATGGACCTTGGAGGAGCAGGTATCCACACTCACCATGAATGTCCTGTCTGTGAGGTAGGATGTAAACCATTTGTGGACAGCACCAGAGAGGCCGATGTGTTTTAAACGAGTTAAAAGAATAGTATGGTCGACTGTATCAAAGGCAGCGCTCAGATCCAGTAGAACCAACACTGTCAACCTTTTGGAATCATAATTTAATCTAAAATCGTTTAAAATCTTTAAAAGGGCTGTCTCGGTGCTGTGGTTTACCCTAAAGCCAGACTGAAATTTCTCAAGGACGTCATGTGCATTTATAAAGTCGCTAAGTTGGGTAAAAACAAGTTTTTCTAAGATTTTGCTTAAAAATGGTAAGTTGGATACCGGTCTAAAGTTGTTAAAATCATTACGGTCCAAATTGCTCTTCTTCAGCAGAGGCCTCACCACCGCCCCCTTAAAGGCAGCAGGGAAGACCCCCGTCTGAAGGGAGCAATTCATCATGTGTAAAAGCTCGTCTCTAAGAGATCCATAGAAAGTTTTAAAAAACGGGGTTGGGACCGGGTCTAAAGGACATGTGGTGGGCCTCACTGAGGAGAAAACTTTATCAAGCATCTCAGCATTAACCTGGACAAAACTGTGCAGTGTTTCCTCTGGAACAAGTAGACAACCAGATGTATTTAAAACCGTGTTACTTTGAGTAGATAAAATATTACATCTGATAGTGTCTATCTTTCCCCTGAAGTGGTCTGCAAACGCCTCGCAAAGGGAGTCACTTGGAGTAAAATTGGTCTTGTTAAAATCAGGATTGATTAGATGTTCTATTGTAGAGAAGAGTACCTTGGGATTGTTTTTATTATTGTTGATAATTTTTGAGAAGTAGTTGTTTCTTGTGTTTCTTACTGTGTTATTGTAGGTTGATTGTTGTTCACGGAAGATTTGGTAGTTTATGGTAATTTTGTTTTTTCTCCATTTTCTCTCTGCCACCCTGCATTGTCTTTTGAGTTGTTTAATTTCCTCATTCCTCCATGGAGTAATTGGTTTTGTAGGGAGTTTCTTGGATTTTAAAGGAGCGATAGAATCAAGCGCTGACTTGAGTTTGCTATTAAAATTTTCAAAAATAAAATCACAGGGGGCAGGTAGAACAATAGGAGAATATTTCTCTAAAACATCAATAAAATTTGCAGCCACTTCAGGGGTGAGATGACGTTTCCTCACAGCTCTTACCGAGGTCTCCCGCTGGGTAAAACTGGTGATATTAAAAAACACACAGTAATGGTCAGAAACAGCCAAGTCAATGACAGAAGACACAGCTGTGGACAGGCCATACGTGATGACCAGGTCCAGACTGTGTCCTCTGTCGTGAGTTGGCTGTGTGACGTGTTGGGTAAAATCCATATAATTAAGAACATTTAAAAAATCCCTAGCAACAGGGTCTAAAAGATTATCTATGTGTAGATTAAAATCACCAGTTAAAAGAATCATATTAAAAGAGCTATGTAAAAGTGATAAAAACTCAGAAAATTCCTTAACAAAAAGAGGGCATTTTTTGGGGGGTCTGTAAATAGTGACACATAAAATGGGGGGATTGCTAAAAACAACTGCATGGTGCTCAAAAGTGGGGAATGGATCAAATAAAATAGGTTTGGTGGCAATAGTGTTTGTACATATGGAAGCAGTGCCACCTCCCCTTTTCCCATTCCTTATTGAAAAGGTGCTGCTAAAATTAGGTGGGGAGGCCTCAGCAAGAACCGCGGTCGCATCTGTACCCAGCCAGGTTTCAGTTAAAAACAAACAATCAAGATTATTATCTAAAATCAGGTCATTCACAATAAAAGACTTCTTCTGCAGAGAGCGGACATTTAAAAGAGCCATGTTTATTGTGGTTTGAGATGGATTAGCTGTGGACTGTGGGGGGGCTTTGGGGAGGGGTTTTAAAACGTTAATATGGACAGGATAATTCCTGTCCATATTAACGGGATAATTGCATGGAGGGTTGTGTTGTGTCCGCTCTCTGCTAGTGATGACAGGGATGGTTTGTGAGGGGGGCGTGGAAACGATAGGAGGGGGAGTGTTGGCGGAGGCTGCACCTGCGCGTGATTGACTGGAGGCAAACCGTCAATCACGCGCAGGTGCGGAGTGGACTGCCAGGGTCATGTTCTTTGTGAGCAGACGGCTGCCCCTCAAGTTCAGATGTAAGCCGTCGACTCGGAAATGAGAGGGTCGGTCCATAAAAAGGCTAAAATTGTCAATAAAAGAGGTTAGAGGTCTACATACGGATTTAAGCCAGCAGTTCAGATGGAAGGTCCTGCTAAAATGTTCATCGCCACGATTCAGCGTGGGGAGGGGGCCCGAGATGAACACAGACACACCTTTAAAAATCCATGGTCTCAGAACGCTGAGGAGTTCTTTAAAATCCAGTTTTGTACGCTCCGATTGTCTTTTCGATACGTCATTTGTACCCACGTGGACGATCACTCTATGGACGGATGGGTGCATGGACTGAAAAATGCCTGGGAGTTTTTGTGTTATCCTGGAAACTGTAGCACCTGGGAAGCAGTGGGTTGCGGCGTTATAAAAACGGACGTTTCTGATAATGGAGTCTCCTATTATGAGTGTTGTGGTGGGGAATAGTGGCTTTGGCTGGTGGGCGGACTCGGAAACATCACCATGTGGAGAGGACGGAGGAGAGACCAGGGCCGCGGGCTGACCGATGGGTTCAAGTCCCGCCCCGACAGGAGTGGATCCTGGCTGCTGTTGTTGCGCGCCCTCGTCCGGGATCACCGGCTGCACCGCGGGTTGTTGTGTCCGTGGCTCCGCCGGAGAGGACCGCGGGGATACCTCTCGCGACGCGGAATGTTGTGGCCGTGACGCGAGAGCTGACCGCGGGGGGGCCACCGGCGGTGTCGCGGCTTGATGAGACCGCGACACCGTCAGCAGCTGCGAGGGCGCGTGCAGCGTCGGGGACAGCGACAAGACCGGAGCCATACCCGAGGATCCACTGGATCGTCTCCGGACCGCCTCTTTTAGGATATTACGCCTGGCCGATGTTTTTTCCCCCTGTTTGTGAGGCTGGGCCGAGCGGGGATCCGCGCCACCCCCTTGGAGAGCCGGGAAATCCATCGCCGGGTCCAGATTGGGGAGCGCCGTTGCCGGAACAGCTGGAGTAGGTGAGTCCTCCGCCAATACAGAGAAGCGGTTCGTGAGGCTCAAACAGGTAGATCCAAGTGTTTTTGTTCTGTGCACGGTTTGCGGGTGGGGAGTTGAGCTAGAGGGTGAGGGACAGGTAACCGGGTCTCCGAGCACTGTCTCTTGGAGGGCAGCAGTCAGAGAGGAAATATGGAGTGATTGTCTATGGGATATTTCCATGAGGTCGGAAACAAGCGCTTCTTTCTTTTTAATATCCTCCGTCAATCGCTTTATGTCCAGTCTTAGACGGTGAAGCTCTTGCTCGGTGCGGCTAGCCATAATGATTGATTTCACCAACTCTTAAAATGTTACTGAAATTCCAAGAGACTTCCAGCGAAACAAACACGAGTCTCGCAAAGGTGACGTGGCAACAGGAAACAAGGTGACGTGGCAACAGGAAACAAGGTGACGTGGCAACAGGCCAAACCTTTGCTCTCTTGGCCTCAGTCTCGCCCATGTCGTGGGCAAATTTGATCCAAGTTTGGAACAGCGCGGGTCCCAGAGGATGTATAATGAAGATGCCGTGCCAGGATCCTCGCTGCCCTGCCTCGCCCGCCCATCTGCTCCATAAAGTGCAGCCACGAAAGGCCAGAGAGAGAGTGAGTGCCACCACACCTCGCGGCTGAGCCTCCACAGTCTGAAGCTATGAAACTATGGGCCATTTTCTCAACATGCTCCATGCTGAGGCAACAGCAGAGTTCAAAGTATAACCGGAAGTGTCCATTAGAAAAATCCGTCTTTTTTCAGCACCAGTCTCCTTTTGGCGCGACAAGTAGGACTAACTCAGTGGTCTAAGCTCACCCGTCCAGCTTCATGGGGACCAAGAAGAGCAGTTGTATATCAAAGCTGACCACACCAAGAAGCGAGAGAAGACAAAAAGCTCTAACAGGTTTGCAAGAAGATAAAGGACCACATTGGCCAGAACGGGCCTACTCAGCTGTAGGGCTCTTGGAGTCATTGCACTCTGGAAACATCCTGCCACTTTCTTTAAATTACCTCAGGAAACAAGATTCCCCCACAGTGTTGAAGACAGTAGCATGCAGTAGAGAGGCTAAGCCCCAAACGAGTAGTCTGGTACCCTGAGTCTGCGACAAGTTGCCAAAGGGCTACAGTATCCCCTTCATTCCAGTGGCATATCAAGCTAGTTTGTGTCCATTCTTCCAAGTGCCGTTTTTAGCACAGTTGTAGTGTGCAATTAGTGTGCAATAGGTGCAAAAACATGTGCAATAGGTGAATCCTCCAGCCAGGTGATTCTGAGCCTGGCTCCACATCATGGAGATGGGTCCCCGGGCGCGGCACTGCCGTCGACCACTGCTCCTTACGGGTTGTCTCAGTGGCATCGAAGGATGGGTTAAATGCAGAGGACAAATTTCCCTACGGGGACAATAAAGTAAACAAACAAACAAACAAGAAAAACATATTTAGAAAATCGCTTTTGCGTTGATTTTAAGATTCTTTTATTTGTTTATAAATGCCTTCATGGCCTCACTCCGCGGTATCTGTCGGACCTGCTGCAGCCCTACACTCCCGCTCGCGCTCTCAGGTAGGCAGATCATTTTTTGCTTGTGGTGCCTAAAACAAACAGAAAGCTGCGAGGCGACCGCTCTTTCTCTGTCGCTGGACCCAAATTGTGGAATGCACTGCCCTTGTACCTCAGACAGCCCGGGTCACTCACAGTTTGTAAGTCACAGCTGAAAACCTACCTTTTTACTTCGGCTTTTAACTTTTACATTGATTCTCTTCTGTTGGTTTTGCGCTGTGTATGGTTCCATTTATTGTCCTGAGTTTATTTTAATCTTTTTGTATCACTTAGTTGTCTTATTGTTGTTGTTTTATTGTTTGTTTGTTGTTTTTTATTATGTGTGTACTGCATTTTGGTCAACCCTGTTGTTTTTAAAGTGCATTATAAATAAAGCTGGATTGGATTGGAAATGTTCTCTGAACACATATATTTTGGCCCAGTGCTTGTTGGTCATATTGGGTACTATGCTGACAACCACTCATCAGCTCCACTAAGAACCCGTACAGTCTTTAATGGACACCGTCTTCACAACTTATTTGAGTTCATCCTGTGCTTACACATATAGGTGATATAGGTGTTGATTTGTCCACTTCATAAGCCTGGCCACCATCAGCAAATTTTGTAAAGTATTAATGTCATAATTCCCCTTCCGGGTCCAATGGAACTTAAGTCCTATTCACTATATGGGATTTTACTGATTGTAACCTGTTATAGAGGTTGGATAAATACTTACAATTATTATTAGAATTAAATGTAAAATAGTTTTTGGCCTTTTATTTTATGATATTTCACAAGAATATTAAGACAAAGATGCTGTTTTCCCTATGTTTGTATAGAACTTTGAAAAGGAAGTAGCTTGGTTGTCATGAGTGATTTCACACTGAGCAACATTGTGAGCCACAGGGCAGGAACGATCTCCGTGAAAGGTGTGCAGTTTGGGCTGGCCATGTATTGGACTTTCTTTTAGTGACCCAAGTGTATTGCTACTCTCCAACATTTTACTGGTTTGTAACTTTATACTCTTTAAACCCTGACCAGTACTCATATATATATATATATATATATATATATATATATATATATATATATATATATTCTTCATCTCTGTGTAGGCTCAGGTTCACACTTAAAAGACATTCCCGACCCCTTTTTTTTCATTCAGCCTTTGAGCCTCGTTTTTATATCTTGCCTTGCTTTAATCCAGAACCCTCAAAGACTGTTCGCTCGTAATGTGAAATCCCCAGGTCAGTAATAAAAACTACTGATATGGAAAATACTGAATGAACATATGCAGCCTTATCACTTTATGGGCAATAAAGTGACTGCGGACAATCAGGGCTATGCACTCAAAGAGCTTCAATAGCACAAGTGTTAACGTTACCGGCACATAAGAATCAAGTGCTAAAGCTGATGTCGGAAAACTCTGGTCCAGTGCTTATAAGGTCTACATGTATGTGATTACTGGATTAAGACGTTAAAGGGAGTACAAGAGGGATTATATTTCGAAGCTAAAAGTTGTACGCAGTTGGGTCAAAGAAAAATATGGCAATTGTTGACTAACAATAATTTGTATTAATCAGACATCATAACATTGAAAAGAGCATTATAGTTTAGTTTTGAGGAGGACAGAATTTGAACTGGATCATTCAGGTAGTGTAGCTTTAAATCGTAACATTTTAATATAAGTTTCTGAAAATTATGGAAATGTGTTATTGAAATCATGACATTAAATTCTACATGTGTTGTGATTGTGAACCCACTGACCGCAGTAATATGAAAGAGCTATATGTCAGTGCTAGATTAAAGACATTTAAGATGGAAAAAAAGGCTCGGCTCTTTAGGAACAGTCTGACTTTGCTTTGTACATGACGGGAAGCAGAGGGAAAACCTCTTTATGCACAGTGCATAAAGCGGTGCATGCAGAAAATGTGTCAACTATGTAATGTATTATCCTATGAACAGATTGAGCATTGTGCTACTTCATTTCTGACCACTGCGTCTCCTATGCACCTCATCACAATCTCAGTTTCACATTTGTTAGACACTTTAAGTCTGGCTTGATGATCAGCGGGACAAAATGAAACCAATGCAATTCCAGCAAACCCAAACAGAAGTATTTCTTCTCTACGCGTGGGACGACTGGGTGAAAGGAACAAAAGAGTTGCTCGATGAAGTGAGAGTGAAGGGTGGAGAATTCTTTGTTCTTGCAATTATATAAAATGTTATGGAGAGGCTAAAAAAAAAAAAAAAAACTCATCGTGCCATCAAGGGGATCTGTGAATTCTCCTGGAAAGTCCAATTAAAACACACCTTTTAATGTATAATTGAAGTGTGTTAATATATAATACACTGGGTTGGCTGAGAGTTTTCATCAAATATTTATTTCCTGAAGGATAAGTTTGATCCACTGACAAACTGCAATGAGTCGAAGGCTTTAAAGTGGCCTTTTTCTGGATTCGGAAATATATTAAATATCATTGTACTGTTTATGAAGTACACTCCCAATACCAAACACAGGTACTGACATGTGGGAGCTACACACATTGGGGTTTTCTGCCTGGATTCTTAAAGTCACACTGTGTAACATTCACCAAGTAAAAAAAAAATAATAATAATAATATATATATATATATATATATATATATATATATATATATATATATATATATATAAGCACTTTACCATTTTTACAGATGTTTTAATTGTTGAAATAAACAATTATACATGTGTGTTTTCGCTGTGAGCGGTTAAAGACACATGTGTTTACCTCACCTGATCATAACTTTTCTTTATGTTCGGTTAACTCCTCATCCAAATCCATTCTTTAAGTTACCTACGGCAAATTGCAAACGATCCATATGTGGAAAATTGATTGTCCAGCCCTATACTTTCAGGGATGTGCCTTTGTGGTTAAATCCATTCATACAATACATTTGTAGATAAATTGCAAATACATGCAAGTAATTCTCAGGGTATGGTCTAAATATGGTGAAGCCTCATTCTCCTTCTATCCCTTCCAAATATGGAACTCACTGCCTGACAGATCCTCACCGTGACACTTCACTTGGTATTTTTAAGTCAAAGTGTCTTCAAACTCATTTATAGGGTTTGGTCTTTGAAATGTTTATTTTCTCTGTTGGTATGGCGTGATCTTGTTTGTAATCCTGAAGCACTTTGAGTTGATTGATTGATTTGAGCTATTATTTACAATGAGCTATTATTTACAATATTTACATCATTACATTTACATTATCACACAAAACCAAGAAAACATACAAATAAATAGTAACTCAAAAGGAGTAGGCCGAAGCAATAAAGCTTATAAGTGCCTACTCCATATTCAAAACACAATTATTGATTAGGAGCATTGATAATTCGAAGCATTTACTTGTCACATGTTGAAAATCTGATAAGACTTACAAGACAACTTACAAGTTGAGCAAAAATAGAAAAGTTTGTGATTTCTGAGTGTATTTACTTAGTTTTATAGTTTTCTATTCTTTTTTATCATTGCTTATATTACCATTCGGGTCACCATTCTATTGATTTACTTATTGTTTAAGTAGTCATAGTGTTTTAGATATACATATATATACATACACATACATTGCTAGCGCACATATTTATTATACATTTATCATCATCACCATAATAACAATGACAATAATAGCATACTCAAAAAAAAGTTGCACTTGCACATGAAAGGTGATTAAAAGTTTATAGTTGAGGAAAACGTTAGCCATGGATAAATTAAATAGGCTATAATCTTTGCATATTCAACTCAACCAATTTGAGATTTCCAGCAAATTTAATTAAGAAAAAAAAGATTTCAAATATGCTCAAGAATGAATGTTGATGAGCATCGCTGTCTCCATAATCACTACCGTTACGCCTTTTCACGTATCATCATGAAGAATTAATAGTTGGCCGTATTTCTTAATGTTGTCACATTTGACACAATCCAAACGAGCCGGCCTCAATCCGCTCATTAAGCGGCCGACGTGATGCTAAAACCTTGCCGGAGCGATGTCCCACCTTCTGTTTTGAGCAGATGACAGTAGCATACATTACAGCCGTGCATATTATCTCGGCTAATCACGCTATTTGTGAGCAGTGATTGCGGTGTTGCTCAAGACGGGCCGAGGCGGGGGTTCCTTTGTGCCGGAGCTAATGATGTCCCTTTGTTGGTAGCGTCGGGCGCGAGGGTTCGAGGACACTGCCATAGAGCCAGCGCGGGGTCTTAGTGTGACTGGCAGCTGCGCTAATCCCCCTTTTGTGTCCAAACCAGCGCCCCATTGAGCTAACCCCCACGACAGGCCTGGATGCTCCCCGCTCCGGCAGACAGCCCCAGATGGACCAGGGAGAGGGAGGAGGAGAGGATGGGACCAGGATGGACAAGAAGTTATGGTAGAAGAACAGAGGTCAGGCTCAACAGTGGGAGTGGTTCATAGATCAAGAGTTCAGTCTGGATTTGAGCTTTTACACAAAGACACACATTTGCGCAGTCAAGGTGGGTTACGTGTCTTGCTCAATGGCAAACAATGCTTTGTAGCAGAGACTAATCCCCCGGCTGATGCAGGGCTGGCCCGAGCCACTTTGGCGCCCTATAGGCAAGATTCGATCAGGCAAAACCTTTACAGTGCATCTGTATACCCAAAAAAAACAAGCAATAACACACATACCTATGAAGTGTCGACAAAACGCACACTTATCTGCAACACGGTTTGAGTGAAGCATGAAGACGTTTGTGCTGTGGCAGCAGTAGCAGTTGGTGTTGTGCCTTCTTTGTGCTGTGTCTAATGTCGCTCAGAAATGTGGTATGTGGGTTTTCTCTTCTTAGTATACCATATTAACTATGACACTGTCTATGTTTACATGCAGAGCAAAAATCTGATCATGATGTGATAGTTCTCACTATTACTCATACTCATACAAATAAAGTTCTTCTTCTTCTTGTTTTTCTTCTTCCTCTGCTTTTTCTTCTTATTCCTCCTCTTTTTCTTCTTTTTCTTCTCCTTTCTATTTTGTCTTTTTCTTCTTCCTCCTCGTTTTCTTTTTCTTCTTTTTCTTCTCCTTTTTCTTCTTCCTTTTTTCTTCCTCTTCCTTTTTCTTTTTCTTCTATTTTTCTTTTTCTACTTTTTCTGCTTCTTCTCCTCTTTCTTCTTCATCATACAAAACGTTTAAAGCCCGGAGTTTGTCCCGGGCCGTGCCCGTAGCGGCGGCAGCAGCACTATACTGATATTAGGTGCTCTTACTGCGGGTCAGATTGCAGCGCTTTGATACGAGCTCCTCACTTGAGTCTTCAAACAGAACACAAAGTAACCGGGATTTGAGGGTGAGACCAACCCCATTGATCTCCTGCTTTCTTCTCAAATTATATTTAACTGTTGGCTCAGCACCAACAAAGATTCTGTTGACAGCCGCCCCAATATCCGTCATTAATTCCTTAGTGCTAAAGCCAAACCAAGCACGTGGTAAACAGTGTTAATCGCACAAACTGTCGTCACTTGTGCATATTCGCGGCGTTCTGTTTACGGCCGCGCACACAGCAAGCCGTTAAGTCTTACCAGTACAGTGAGAGCAGTGCAAGTCCAATGAGAAGTTGCTCTGATGTTATTTGGGTGCTAATTGGGAGACATAAACGGGAAACTAATGAATTAAATCAGCAGTGAACCATTTGCATAATTTGGATGACGTGAATTTGGTTTAATATAGATGCTGATGCACGGAAACCATCATTTCTGAACCCTTTCTGTCGGCTAGCACTGAACTGTGCCTACAAACTCAGAAATACTTTGTAAACATGCATGTACAGTATGGAGTTTGTTGAAAAAGAAGTTTCAATAGAACAGATTGTGCAAATACAGTCGAATTGAACCATATTAATGTTGGGGTATTTAAAATAAATGCTGAAATGTATTTGTTATCCCCCAAACTTTGCACAAAGGCAGAGCTGATATAAGTCATTCGTAATCGCCTGGGAAGGTGACCAGAACTTGATATGTCTGCAATAATTGGCCCGGAAAACATTGATAGACTCCAACTTTCTTCGCACCAGACAGCTGAGACTGAGATAAGTGTATATCATTTGTGAATTAGTGACATGTGTTTGGTCGGCTGCCCGTGTCTGTGAGTCTGTTACCTGAAGCACCTGCATGAGCTCCACGCAGGCATGCACTCCAATCTGTGTGGACATGTTCACCTCCAGGAAAAAACTCCCTCCTTTTCCAGTCTAGTAATTCTTTTCTATATTTAACAGTACTGTTGTGTGTTTGTGAATGAATGAATGAATGAATGTATTTGTTTATTTCGATGGAAGAGTGCCTGTTAATGAGTACATAGCCATCGACTAATTTCCATCCGTTTCCCTGATTCACTCACTCATCCTGGCCTATTTTACATGTTTGTGTCAAACTCAAATCCGCTACAGACCACAGCTCAAAACCGACCAAAGCACTTGCTTGTTACTATTATTGTTAATTTTAGTAATTAGAACATGATATTATTGTCAACCAGTTGTTGAGAGTATTTATTTATTAACTTGGGCATCAACCTGATTGATATGACCATTATTAAACTTGGAAAGACCCACTAAGATTACAGAATACTGGCCCCAGAGATGAACCTACATGTTTTAGTGGTTGGAAAAACCGGAGCACGTGGACAGAACTTGCGCAGCCATGGGGAGAACGTAACGTCCACACAGAAAAGAGGCCTGAGAATCAAACTCAGGACGCTCTTGCTTTTTTGCATCTCAGTGCCATCCAACTTCACTGAAACTTTAGGGGGAAGCTGCTTCAGCTGCTACATCTTTTCCCCCGGGACAGATAGCTGCCAGTCTGTAACCAGCCACACTATATTCATAAATGGACAAACTTAAGCTCAGGGTGTAGCTGCCAAGCTTTGGGTTTGTGGGAAAAAACTCACCACCACTTAGGATACAAAAGTCAATATAAATATGGTTAGAACCACACGTTTGCTTAGAGCAGCTGTTATGAAGGCAAGAACAAGTATAATGCCATGTTGACAATTGAAAGTGTCAACAATGATACTGTGTGATCTATATAGGAAAGATGACTGGAGTCTCACTTTGTCCACTAACAGATACTGTATCACGACAAAGTGTTAAATAAAAGCTATGTCTGAATTTGATTGTGCCACGGGCGGTAGACCCCAGTTTGGAGAGGATTACAAACTGGAGTGCCGCACATAAATCCTCTTCTGTCTAATTGGCAGGTCATAATTGCTTGAGTCCACAAAGCCCATTGAAGTCTGGACAGTGCATGTCTAAATGTAGGTGTCTTGTGTCCTTCTCTCACGGCTCTACCATTTTGGTGAGGAAATGTTGTGTTTGAGGTCTGCAATTCCATATTCCCAAAACCAACATGCTCAGATCATGGTTACAGTGCAACATAATTAATGGCTGTCAGCCTTCTGTAAGTCACGTTTCCTTTGCCATGAGGTAGTAACATTATGTTATCTACATGGAGAGAGTTTAACAACAAATAGCCATTGATTCAGGCAATAAAAGGTTGGTTTACATAAATCCCTCAGACACACACATAATACAATGCTAATAGTTTGTGATTACTAAGGTTCAAGCTGAAGGCTAAGGTTAATCTTATTGTTCATTTGTATTTATTTTGGATAATAGATTTGGCTATAGACAACATAAACTATTGGTATTATATAGAAGAGAGAGAGAGAGAGAGAGAGAGAGAGAGAGAGAGAGAGACTGTAAAAGTAGAAATGACAATGAAGTTGACTTTGAACTTGAACATTTCGACTGGCCTTGCATCCTGTTGCTGTGTCTGTGGGCAAGACACCTCTCTCCTATTCGTCAAAGGCTATAAGAAAGAATACATGTCCTTAAAGGTCCACAGCAATGTCAATGTGCATGGTTTGTTGATTTCAACTCAGCGAAATATATGAAATCACTTTATCAGGAGAGCCAAACAGCGTTAGGACACTGCAGGAAAAACGGTATATTTGTATTATTATTATTTTTATTTTGTTTGCAGATCGTGGGCAGATTTTAATCTTTTACAAACTTTGAACTTGAAAAAAAAACCCACCAAATTCACCGGTGCCGCATAGTGAATACATGAATTCTGACTACATACTATACATACAATCCATAAGCTACAAGCTCAAATTGTCCCATGCAGTGAAAAAGCAACTACTATTGAAACCTTCGAGTGTGCAGGTCGAGTCCTCCTCATTAATAGGATCGAGAAAGGATCCCAGATTTTCCCGTTTGAAATCCCGTCCCGTTTGAAACAAAATCTCTTCAAGGTACAAACGGGACGTCATATTATTCAACCGATACATAATAACTGGGCAGCTAAGACCTACATAACTGACCTAAACAGATCTCTGTCCTCACGTGGTTGTCAACCCCCCCCCCCCCCCCTCCCCTCACTTTTTTGTTTGCTCTTTTGTAGCTCTTTTGTTGCGTTTTCATCTTTGTTTACGTCTCGTTTTCACCGCTATTTAGACACTTTATTCAAGACCTCGGCTCAGGTTCAGATGTGTGTTTAACAAGGCAACATTTCCCCCATATTTTTATCGATGTAAAAGAAACGCCCAAAACACCCGCCTGCCGTGTTTAGCCTTAAATTCAAAATACCCCGAAATATGTGCGAACAGTCTTTTTGGGGGGGGTAAAAACACTGCCACAGAAAACTTTCCAAGGAGTTGCTGCTAGTTTCTCATAAGTCATATTGAGCCGGCTGCTTCATGAAACATGATGAAATGGCCTTTTAAAGTACTCTCCGCGGAGCCACCACTTCAAGGGCTCTTCTGAACCCGCACCACGGCACCACTCGTCTCACACAGGGCGAGGGGAGAAAAGAGGCCCAGAGAGGGATGGCAAGAGAACGCTTGAGACGGCCCGACAAGTGGGGAGAACATCCTCTCTCAAAAAAAACCCAGTTGCAAAAGGAGTCATGCGGACTTAGAAGAGCAGAGAGAGAGAGAGAAAGCTGCACCCGTAAAGAAGAAGGAAAAAAAAGAAAAAATGAAAGCCCCCCAAAAAACTTTTAGAGCGTTGAGCCTCAGATCAGATGAGATAAGAGCGCGCTAAGTTCACTCTCCTCGCTCTCCTTTCTTTTCCCAACTTTTACTGAATGTAGGACTAAAAGGAGGGACCGCAGGAAGACCGAGCGGCGTGCGTGCCCACTAGCTTTTAGTTCGGCAAGACTAATGAGATCCTATGGGATGGGCGCTGGCTGTCAATCACCCGCGATCCTTCTCCACGCGCCGTGTCGTCCGCTGTACTCCAACCAAAGGGGCATGAAATAATTAAAGATGGCCGACAGGGGTTGTTTGGCAATGACATTTTTTTATTTATTTTTTAACATTTTATTGGATAACGAGATGTTGTAGCTTTCCTTTTTGCAAATGTGACAATGAGGTAATGGCGTTACAGGCTGTTGCGTAATGTCGCCGTGAATCCTGACATATTGTGAGCGAGATGAAAGGAGGAGAGGGGGAGAAAAAAGAAAAAGAAAAATGGTGAGCAATGCATGGGGCGAATGATGAAAGCCAACCCCTGCTGATGGGGTATGGCTCTTCTTGAGGAAAGAGAATGAGACGGGGAAAAGGCAGGCCTATTGTTCAGCTGATTCAAACACACTAGAGGGAGCTTAATGTTGCCAATGAAATGCTATCGCTAAACGTGTTAGCCTGGGCAATAGCGCCAAGCAATAGGGCCATCCTGGTTGTGTGTCATGTGCACAGAAAGGCACAACAAAACACAAAACAAAAACCAAGCAGCAAGCGGATTAAACATCTGCATGTGAATAGGGTTGTATGACGCCAGAGAAGGCTTGAGGATGGGTCGGTGAATAGATTTGGCAAAAATATGGTAAAATACTGGTATTCGATTTTCAGATATCGTCACCTGAACTGGACGGACTGAGTTAAGGACGTTCCACATCTATCTTCAGAAGCTTCTCGCTCTTGAAGACAAATGTAACCCTGCCCAGTTGGTTTGAACATCTCTATTATGATGGATGTTTCCTGGATGAATGAAAGCCTAACACGTCATTTATTTGAGCTGAAACAACCAAGTAACTGCCTTTAAAGGAACAGGCCACAGTTTTCCCACACTGGGATATGTTCTTAACGGAGCTTAGACGAGTTGATGCGTACCTGCCTGGTCTTTGTGCGTGTGCTCGGTCACGCAAAAAGACCGAAGATGTTGTTAGCATTTAGCCTCTCCTCCTCTCCTCTATGGGGCCAAACGGGGGTGAAGTTAGAAGCGGCCACGCTCTTCCACGTTTCCCCCTATTTAAATATGGTTACGTGAGTAGTTACAGGATCTAAGTCTAGTTACACAAGATTAAACATGTTGATTTTCTAAGTGGATGAAAAGGGATATTATTTTGTAAGGCGTAATAACACCGTGGGACCATTCCGACGTCCGCGCAGTAATATCTTCAGAATCTTTAGACGTGAAGATATTACTGCGCAGACGTCAACTACACTTGGATCGTGTAACTACTCACGTAACCGTATTTAAACAGGGAAAACGTGGAAGAGCTTGGTCACTTCTAACCGTTTGGGTCCATAGGAATATGCTGGGAGAGGCTAAATGCTAACAACATCTTTGTTCTGTTTTGCATGACTGAGCGCACGCACAAAGTCCAGACAGGTACGCATCAACTCGTCTAAGCTCAGGTAAGAACATTATCTCAGTATGCAACAACGGTGGCCTGTTCCTTTAATGCCGTGTCTGGACCCAACAGGCATCAAAACTTAGTCTCTAAAGATATACAGTTTATTTTTCCTGCTTTATACTTTGATTTTTTCAAAGCCTTTATTTTTTTCAGTACCAGAACCTAAACCTTTTACTTGTTTGGTATTGAAGAGGATCGAGTGTGACTGTTCTCTGTAAAAGTATTAATCAGTGAGTTTACCAGTAGTTCACCAGATTGATAAACATGAGGAACTGGGCACACGTGAGGAGATTTTTTTTTTCTGACTCACCCTCCAACCTGTGCCACTAACAACCTGTAAGACCTCTGTGCAGCACTTGGGAGGCAACACAGGGGGTTCCAGGTTTGTTCCCTGGGCCGGACCGGGCCTTTCTGTGTGGAGTTTGCGCGTTTCCCTGTGTCTGCGTAGATTTCCTCTGTTTTCCCCTATAAAAACATGTACAACAGGCCAGGATGAATGGTGGTGGGTGGAAGGTGTGTTGGCACAGATATGTGCTGCGGCAGCCGGCGCACATGCCCCATGTCTGTGAAGGGCGCTAATCAAATTATTCCTTCATTTCTTCCTTGAGGGGACTTGCGTTCAAGAGCACAGGATAGGTGAATTAACACTGCAGAGTTTTTTTTTCCTTTTCCATACTTGTCCACCTGAGCTCAGATAATTAACCAGAAAAATGCACAGTCTGTCCATATCAAAACAAACATGGCGGCTTACGTGAGAACAAAGAATGAATAAAACCACCCAGAAGAGTGTGTGACAGCGCCATCTTTCACCAAATCAGTATTTACCAAAAGCACTAAAGCTGTTATCAGAGGTGAGAGGAGTTGTAAAGGTGGCTCTTAATGATATGGGGTTGAGAGGAAATGTAGTTGCACTGTAAAATGTAAACTATTGTTTCAACTCACACAAGTAATTCCAAGGGCTGCCGAGAAATCTTACGTTAAATCAATTCACAAATTGAGAACCTGAATTCAATGACCCTCCTTTGGACAATAGATTTCATTTGATTCTGAGGTTGACATAACGGCTTTATACAGTTGCCTGAAGTGAAAAAAACCATTCATATCAACTATCTGCAGCAACTGACCACATTTATTATTGTTAATTCATAGGATTTGATTTGATTTGATTTATTTGAGCTATTATTTACAGTGCGTTATTTACAGTATTTATATAATTACATTTATATTTTCACAAAAAAAAAGAAAAGAAAAATTAAAATAAATAACTCAAAAGGAGTAGGCCGCAGCAAGAAAGCTTATAAGTGCCTACCCCAATTTCAAAGTACAATACAATACATTACAGTACTATGCAAAATAGAAAATGTTTTGAGTTCTGAGTGTGTTTACTTAGTTTTATAATTTTCTTATTCTTTTTTTTTCATTGCTTATATTACCATACTGGTCACCATTCTATTGATTTACTTATTGTTGAGTTGAAACAATAGTTTACATTTTACAGTGTGGCAGACCAATAATGGGATCTAGAGGGGAATAAATATCTCAGGGTAGCTGATTAATAAAGGCCAGTAATTGCTTTCCATGAATTGTGTGCATTCTTTATGTGCTCACCTGCTATTTCTGAGAGCCCTTCCTGTATGTGTTCCACCCTCGCTCTTGGGTTAATTACTTGTCCATCTCGAAACAAAACCTCGGCAGTGTGTATCCTGTCGGGCCTGTGTGGTGCTCTGGCGGGAGGAAGCGGCACTTCTTGAGCCAGGGGTGAGGAGGAGTGTGGGTGAGAGGGGGACGGGGGGGTGGAGGAGTGAATGGTGGCTGCTCGGGGGACAGGGGGAGAGAGAGGAGGCAGAGAGGCTGACCTCCGAGGCGGGGTGATGGCAGAGTTGGCTCCAGATCTGAGGTGCTTGGTGTGGGGGGTGCAGGGAAGCCGCTCCATCTGTGGGCATCCAGCCAGCGGTGAGCCACTGTGCTGTGCAGCGGAGGAGCAGTGGCAAAAAGACGCTGGAAAAAAAAATCATATGAACTGAAAAGACAAGCTTTGGAATATAGAGAGGTTAGCGATGACCATCAAGGGGTAAAGAAACAGAGCGTATGTGTCAGAGAAATCAGATATCTGGCATCATCAGATAACCCATCAATCCGATATTATGCGTTTTTACTCACTTCAGAAATCAGATAATCCAAAACGCCGGGTGTACATTTGTCAATTCAATTGCGGATTTTTAGAGCGAATGAACAATCTTCTCAACCCTCCCTTCAATCAGCTCTACCGGCTGTAGTGATGGCACTTATGGCTCTTTTTCCTGGGAGCCGAGTCTCTGGGATCCGTTCATTTCAAAGAGCCGTTCAAAAGACTGGCTCTTTTTAATGTAAAATTCGAATAACGCCAGCCAATCCAATCTAAATCATCTAAAACTACAATGGGGCTGATATTTAAGCTTTGAAAAAACGTGTTTGTGAATAAAATCGTGCGCCACAACTAGTAAAAAAAAGAGGCTGCACCTGTCTGACAAATGTTTTTCAATGCATTTAGCTTTGACTTTATAGTGCAAAAAGCTTTCACTTGTGTCGCCTGCTCCATTTGTTGTTTTTTTGTGGTCGTTCGAGGGAGTTATGGCTAAAATGGACTCTTTTCACAATTGAGATCTTAAAAGATCACCTTAAAGAGCCGTTCAAAAGAGCCGATCATCACATCACTAGAAATCAGAATCTATATCAGTTAATTGAATACAGATTAATAATCGGTGAACTCCTGAAAACAGATTATGTTGAATTGACGTCGTAGCTAATGTCCAAACACCGTGTCCAAACAGGAAGCTAATGTATATGATAGAAATGACAATGTAACGATCCAATCCCCGCACCCAGTTTTGCAACATGTTGATCTTTACTGTTTATATTACGGCCCACAAACACGTGCCGCCTCGTCCTTCGATCCTGTCAGTGTTGAAGAGGAAGTCCTGTCCCCTTTTTTTTCCCCATCCTTTTTTCATAAATCTATCTAATACATTTTGTCTCCACCGCCCTAAGGCATTGCCCCCAAACACTCAGGGGGTAAAAAAAAAAAAAAAAGGCCTCCCACATTATCCAGCCATTTTACTGCTTTTCTTCATTTCACCCCACTCTTTCCAATTTGCCCTTCTCTGAGCCCTTCTCCGCTCCTGTCATTTCCCCCCATTTCTGCCTCTTTCTCCATGTCGGTGCTGTCCCCAGGGGGTCCGCCGGCACTGTCATGGCCCGGGCTCCCCACTCCACAAGCCTTTGATGGTGTTGTGGATTATTCATTGGGTTGGCTTGGGCCGTGCACCGCTGTCACAAGCCACCACTGACACATACCAGACAAGCAAGAAGTGCACACACATCTACGCTATAACAGCTTTTTCCCCCCCTTTTTTTTTTTTCCTTACCGCTACAATTTGATGTAAGTTTGCGGGTATGACATATCGATCATAATGCGCTGGTGCAATCGGGTGAGGTACAGCGTAATTATTGCAATGAAGTTGGTCTGCGCCTGTACAATATGACGGTTTGGGGGAAAATTCTGTTTACATTCTCCAGCGTCATGTCATAGGAGAATGGGTGACTCAAAAGCTGGAATTAATAAATTAATAGAAAGGCCCGGTTCTCCTTTATTGTTTCTTTAACAGTAAGTATTAATGGTGGAACAGGGGCCGTGCTCACGTGGCTGGGGGCACTTGCCTCAGATTAACCTCTAACCCCCCAGTCTTAACCGAGCAAATTTTCTCCAGTTCAGTATTACCCAAATCTAAAAACGTCTTGACCGGAGCCGGTGTAACCCCTCATTTAAGAGCTACAAAATACAAAACTACATTTTTGTCGTGTTTTTGTTTTGTTTTGTTTTTTTGTAATTTTTTGTCATGTTTTTGTTGCTTTTCAGGCACTTTTTGTTGCTCTTTTTTTGGTCTTTTCATCACTTACTTTTTTTAAATTCTTTTTATTTAAGATTTTAGAATAATTTTTTAACATAACAATAATAATAGTTGTGTTTGTCACGCTTGTGCTACTTTTTTAGTTTAAGAAGCTTTTAGATTTGACTACTGCCAAACTGGGGAAAATGTGCTCTGTTCAGGTGAGGGTTCAGAGGTTAGAAAAGAAGGTAAAACTGAGTATTTCAATATTGCTTTGAAAGAAAAGTTGTACGTTTTTTTTTCAATAAAAGGTTTGGCTTTGAGAGTATTTTAGTTCTATTTTGCACACAACACTCACTTTGTTAAACTTTTGGCAGGATACGGGAAAGGTTGGGAACCACAGGCCACTGTTACAAACCAACGAGGATTTAAAAGATAATAACAAAGAGTTAGCCAATAATGTTCATGTAAAAACATTTGGACACAATGAGTGTCAAAAGCCAAATGATTGTCAGCGTAATAAAATGTGTTATTAGTGACATGGAGATTGAATGACACTGGTTTTGACTATACCGTAAATAGACGTCCCAGCAAACAGTGTGGCTTTGGTTCATAACACTCTATTTACACACTGTTTTTAACATTCAATAACAAAGTCTAGTTGCTGTGGCCAGCTTCAGTCATACACAACACAGAGGAGACTCTGGACAAGTTAACCCCTTAACACCCACCGTAACCGAGCACATTTTCTTCAGTTCAGCTTTATCCAAGTATTAAAGCTGAGAGCCTCATTTGAAAGCTAAGGCCTGCAAAACTCACCTAAACCCCTTCCTTGTTTTTGTTGTTAAGTTTTAGTTGTTTTTGTCGCGTATTTGTCATGTTATTGTTGCTTTGTCGGCTGCATTTCGTTTATAGTGTAATGTAACGACAAAAACGCAGCGTAAAGATGAAAACAAAAACAAGGAAGGAGCTTAGGCCTTTCAAACGAGGTGTTACCCTGGAGAAAACCCAAACTGGAGAAAATGTGGTAAGACAAAGGTCATAGGACCAGGAGCAGTATCCAGTCCAACTTTATTTTTATAGCCCATTTCAACAACTAAGACCGTTTCCAAAGTGCTGCACAAACACATGCAACAATGTAAACAAAAAAATGAATGAAAACAATAAAACCAGGCAGGAAAAGAACATAAATAAATACGATTAAAAAGGACACAGAGGGCCACACAGCTCACGTGGTGTCAAAAGCCACCTCAGTGCACGGGCTGGTTTGTAAATTTGAGCTCCTTGATATATTGTGGGGCCAGTCCATTCAAAGATTTATAAAAACAAACAATCAAATCTTTAAATCAACTCTCGGTAAAAGGGAGAACAAGCAAACTCCTAACCCTACATCCATCAAGCCCAAACATTACAAAAGCTTTCCAAACATGTAATCGTGCAGGTCAATCACGCGCCGCAGATGTCAACAACAACTGGTACATAGTGTGCACGGGCCAACCTCGCGATGCTGTTGGCGACCCAATTCTGCTTCTCACCCAAACCCCTGTGTGCCAATCTGGGCTTGTGCTTTTGTTCTCTTTTCTCTTGGTCCCCGGAGGGATTTGGGAGCATCTCCTTAATGATCTTGAATTGTGCAGCAGTGTGCGGGTTGGCTGGTTGTGCACGTTTATCTCCGTGTATGTGTGCATGTAGGCGATGGGTACGGAAAGGCAGCGCTCCACAGCACCTCATTAGGCCCAGGACTCCCGATGCTGGAGCCACATTAAAGAGCAGCCATGCCTTTCAACATGTGCCGGCTGGTCTCCTTTCCGCTTTCCCTCCAACGCTCCGGCAAATCTCAAACATAATGGAACAAGGAATGATATAATGCAGCGCGAGGCAAAGTTGAGGTAAAGTTGTAAGAGAGTCATAACTTTCTCATCAGCTCAAAAGAGTTTTAATTGACCTCACGAAAAACAATGATGGGCAGTGATCCTCCATTAGACCACTTGGCCACACAGGGACGGCAGAAACAAGCCCCTCAACACCCATATGTGTAAGTCTGGTCCATCCATACAGAGCAGGAAGAGAAGATTGCTGTTCCAAGTGCTGTGGGAATGTTTTGCATACATGTGTGTTTACGATTTATATGTGAGTTTTGGTGTAAACAAGAACGCATGGGAGAGCAGTTTGAATGATATTATAAAATCTCTTTAATGTTCTTGAATCAATATCAGATACAGTATTTAATCACAAACATGAGGGCATTAGGGAACCATGGGTGGAAGGACATCCAGTGTCATTAATGCAGTTTAATTCAGTTAGCTCTTTTGCAGGCGTTCCAGAGAAGCCCAATGGGATATTTTGTTGATGCAGAAAAAAAGCTGATCCGTAATGTGATGTGAACACTCAGCACCATAACAAGCATCAAACTGAAAAGTTTTAATTACTCACAGAACAAGCGTGTTTCTTTCACACGCTCGACTGGCTCCAGTGCAGAGGGAGACGGTCTGAGATGGAAGGAATAATTGAAGTCAGACTTCCAAAGTGAGCTTTTCTTTGTCTATCAAATACACATTATTTTAGGAACTCACTGAACAACTGTGTAAAAATAAAACAGCCACAGAGAGGAGCCCAAAGCAGTCTCCTGCGGAGGTGACACATCAGACATTTTTTCTCTTTTCACTGTATTTCGTTGAAATTTCCTTTGGAAATGAATTTTTGATCTTTCCCCCTGAACCTGTCACCGATGGGCCTTTGAAGCTGGAGACGGTGCATTGTGTTTGTGACACTGCAGGATATACAGGAGAAAGATCAAACTGCTCTGTTCAGAGAGAACATGAAACAGTAAACACTGTGTCCTGGCGTTTTACCTGTTTAGAGCAGTCTTTGTTTCAAACGCTGCGACCACAAATGTTCGGGGGCAACATTCTCCGCTGTTTGGTTTTGTGGAAATGCATTTGTGCTTTGTTCTTTTTACTTGTTTTATTAAAGCTGCAGTAGTTGCAGAAAACTTTTGCTTGGATCTTGACTTTTCCTTTGGACTCTTTACTCGTGAATGTGTCACAGCAGCAGAAGAGGTGTGTGCTCAAGCTACCTGCGGAATTACCCTCCCAGACTTCAATCACGGCTAAAATATATGAGCTCACTGCTCTCCAATTAATACTTCACTTGTCTGTGATCAGATAATATAATAGCAGAGACAGATAGATGATTTAACTGTTTAAAAAAAATGTCTCTTCTTCAGCAAACTGTGTAAGGAGAAACATATTTGTAACAAATGTGAATTCCATGGTCTAAATTGGATATAAAAATAGGGAGAACCATGATAACACGCCCCAAAGTAAGAATTGAACCCCCTAGTTCGTTATAATTTGCTAATGTTGTTAGTAAGGTCATGATAGCACTTAAAGCCTTTCTGGATCTCTTCCCGCGGAAATGCAACATGCAACACAGGCAGCCCCTTTGTGTGCCAACGAGCGCCGATGTGCTTTCTGTTTCCATGCCAACTCACTTTCATCTTTCATCTTTCTTACCAGCTCATCCTACGCTTCAGATGAATTAGGTTTGTTACAAATTCTTTTGAAGTGCGCATACAAGCCCCCGTATGCCACCCCACTTCAGTGAAACAAAACAAAAACACTGAGGAGCTACAAATGTAAGCCCGTAATCTCGCTCGTTTCGGCTTCTTGGCTAACCAATGGCACCGCGGACAGGATATTTCCACTTCATTTCAATTTGGAAGAAGGCCCTCGCCCCTCTCTACCTCTTGGCTTCCATTTGCTGCTGTTATGAGCTGCACTGTGTCGCACAATTCATTTCCATTATGGAGAAGGTCGCTGAGAGGGTTGCATTGTAGGCTGGTAATGATCTTCAATTACTCTGATACCACTACCTAAGGGAGGGGGTCTCTTAAAGGATCAAAGGTGCAGACCTGAAGAGCACTACTGCTGTGTCCTGGCAGATGCATTTTCTCAAGATGGTGAATTCTGCCTCTGGACGCACTGGCCCAGGGCTGTGTACATGTGGGTAATAGAGGCGCAGGCTGGAGACCTGGCCTGTCTGATATCACTGATAAACAGACCAATACCCACTTCCTGTTTGCTAAGATTTTATACAAAAGTTTCAGAATATGCTACATGACGAACAGATTCATAGCTACATGTTTGTTTGTTTGTTAGGTCCATAGATTCAAGACCTCTGGGACATTTAGTTGGTAATGCTGTTATATCACAATCTGCAAGAGGAGAAGCAAGTTCATCATTCAGATATTTATAATGTGCAATTGGCAACTACATATAATGTTGACAGAGAGTCTGTTTGTTTATTTATTTATTTGTTTGGGACAGTGCATGTTAATGAGAACACATGAGACTCATGTAAAGCGCTCATCTTGGCCTATTGCACATGTTTTTAGTGGTAAGGGAACCCGACGCAGACACAGGGAGAACATGCCAACAGAAAGGCCCTGTCCGGCCGGGGATTGAACCTGGGACCTTCCAGTTAGCACGAGCTAACCGCTGCACCACCGTGCAACCCCAGCTCGCCAGCCACGTTGATTAGAAGCTTATTGAAAGCAGGATTCAGCCAATGAAAATGACGCTTCCTTTGATTCACAGTGTTTTCACTCGGGGAGATTTATTGAGATTTGTCTTTGGCCAGGAGTAGGTTTTGCAACACAACAAACCTCACAGTATCTGGAAACCCTTTTGAGGTTCTCTCTCCACATGAGGATAGAGAAATAAGGTGCATCTGAAAGCTAACAACATGGATGATTTATTTTTGTCTTCTGTCTCTTCTTGGACAAAGTGAACATAAAGCCCTTTGTAAACATATGGCGACCTTCCTATTTAAGTGGACCCATCTCTGGGCAATACCTTGGCTGCTCCTCAACATGTTTTTTTACTGCTTTGTGGTGGCGTTATTTGAGAACAACGTTACGTATTTTCTTTGCATCAGTATAAATTTGTACTTTTTGAATTTGAACCCGACTCAAGTAATTTAGGACGGGGGCAATATAACAGGCGGACCATACAGACAAAAGGCGTCTCTGAGTCATACTGCATGGAAACGCAGTATGAAGATAAGCCACAAAAGCCTAATATGCGTCACTCACAAAAACAAAAAAAGAAATAGTGAAGCTTCCACACTCGAATTTATCATATTGCCTTTAACCAGTTATTGAAATCTTTAACATTAAAAAGCATTTATTCATAAATTGTGTTTGTAAAACTGCAGCAAAGCTTCACGTAAACCCATCCAGACATGGAGAGAACACAAACGCCACACAGAAAAGCCCACACAGTCCATGAATTGAACCTGGGACCTTTTTTTGCCGGCAACAGTGCTTGCAACACAAACTGACATTGTCCAGCATATAACTTTTTTTCCCCCCTTTCATTCCATCCATGAATAAACATAGTTATACACTTGCTGCGACTATTTCCCTCCTCTTGCTCGGTGGTTGATGTATTCACACTACGCAGCTATGAAAACATTCATCCGAGCCTCTAATTATTTTCCGATCTGCTTCGGGATACTGGATACGATGCGTAAACAGAAAAAACGGACGCGCAAAAAGCCACTGCCGGAGCTCTTCAAAACAAAAACACAAAAGACCTTGCCTGTAAAGACGAACGCTGCGGGATCACCTCCACATTTGAGTTTGTGACTTCCTCGGTCAGTCCCGGTGAGGCGTGGCTGCAACGTTCTTGATTCCGACACCATTTTGCGCTTCAATTATATTTTGCTTTGACTTTGGATGCGTTTCCAGAAGAGTGATTTATTTAGGCTAAGCTTGCATAAGAGGGATATAAGTGGGGAAAAATGTGATAAAACCGCGTTAAAGGAGCATGTAAGAAGCCAAGGGTGATACTATAGCCTTACAACATTTGGTTAATTGGAGATTGGTCACGGCCTGTAATATTTGACTGTAATCTGAGAGGCCTGTGCGTGTCTATGTGCCTATGTGCAAGAGATCAGCACGAGCCGGTGATAAGATTAAACCATTCACGTCTTGAAATGAAAACGGAGCTTGCTTCTTATTATCCAGCTGGTTTTTGCCGCCGCTTCGGGTTGTTTCTCGTGTATAAAAAGCGAAAAAAAGAGCACAACAATAGCCTATACTTTGGCAACATGTACTAGCATACATTTAGCTTGGTGGATAAAGCCGGGAGGAATCAGGAGGCGGGGAAAGCAGCACATAAATATATAAATCTCAGCCCTGGCCTTATTTTCTCCCCGTTCCTTGGCGTAACCAAACTGACTCATTATGAACTTCAAAGACACAGATAGGAGTTTTAATTAAGAGAAATGCAGTGGAGCAGTGGAGATAAGTAACATCCCCCCCCTGCCCTCATCTATCCACACCCCCGCCCCCCTGCACACCCCACATCATTAGGACAGCACACAGGCACCGTCCCACCACGGAGAGCGGCGCGTGGCTGTAGAAAACACGCTAATCCTGGCATCATAGCGCCTTTGTGGAGATGAAGTGACGCAGTAATGTTTTAGCGCACACATGCAAACGTAAACGTGGGATTAGCTCACAGTCTGCAGTCTGTCTGCCGCTGCAGGGGCGGGAGCAGCACGCCATACGAGCGTCATCACGTCCGGGGGCTGCGTTTTAATGTTTTAAATGAATAATAATAGTTCTGTGACAGGCAAAAAAACAATGTTCACCAACAGGGCATCGCTTCCCTTATAAAACAGAGACCTGGATGCATCAGCTGTTGCCTGCCATTCACCAGAAAACAACCGTGGTCGCTCGTATACAAACTGGTTACAGCACAGTGTGGTGACACAACTCAGTTAATCAGTTTAAAACAACTGCTTCTTTGTATATTTTGTGTCATTTCAAATATTTTCTCCAAGTTTGAAACAGATGTAGTGTCTCATTCAAGTGGCTAAATCTATGCAGGCCTCAAAACGTCAAAATGTGTGTCTTCAAACATAGACCCTGCCTGCCTGACAGTGGAGGGCTACATTACAATATGTGACTTTGTTTTTATAGCTAAGATGATAATGGGAGGTCTGAGCGTTAAAATAATGAGGCGCAGGCTGATACTGATGCCTGTCAGAGTGGTACTTAGTGTTTTATACGCTTGATTAGGCCCTGATTAGAGCTAATCTGACATCAGTGTGGGGCCAGGTGAAGAGCTCGGTGGATCCCCTGGTACAGCAGTGAGCTCTCGCAGTGAGCGCGGCGCCTGCCCCTCGCCCCGGGCTCCGCTGCGCTGCTGCTCAGATCACAGCTCAGAGATCTGCCCCTGAGGGAGCCCTGATGTCGGAGAGATTAATTGCAGACTGCGGAGCTGTAGCGTGCTGGGAGCGCACATCGCTGGAAGGCTCAGATATACTCCCGTGGTACACAAACAGGCCCTATCCATCAGCATGTGCACCCCGACAGAGGTGCTGCTCTTTGTCTCCAGGTAGCACTGGCTGGCATCGTGCCCACAGCCTCCTCTTTCATGTGGCCACCAGAATTACCCTGCTCTAACGGCGAGAGTGCGCTTGTGCTTGTGTGTACCCTAGTGGAGTGTGACGCCTGCGCAGGTACAGCTTTCATATCTCCTCTGGTGCTGGCAGCGGGCCAGGAGGACAACCTCACAGGTGGCTGACTGCTCTGTTTACCCGCAGGCTCTTAAGAGGGCCGCTCCGACAGGGCGTCTGCAGCAGCCGCACATTAGCGCAGGAACAGGGCTCCAGTCTAGTTAGTGGTAAGGCAGAGGAAGCGGTTTGCCATGTGTGAGCAGCGTGCACATGAGTGTGAGTACAGTAAACCATTGAGGCGTTTCATGTACAGCACAGGCCCAAATGTGAACGTCTGCACCGTGGAGCTCATGCGCGTGGCCGCGTGTTTGCATTTACCCTATGTTTAGTTTTATTTGTACATGGAGAAAAACTGAAGGTACAAACCCACAGTGTGCCGCGGTGCTTATTTTGGGTAAACGTAACAACTGGTATTTCCCACTCTTCAAAGAGAGCTGCATAATACGCGGGTCTGCTGCCTTCTGAGCGTGCTTTGTGGAGATCCCCACTGTGAATCCAGCTTAAATGCTTTTCCATCCCGCAAACTCCTCTCTGAGCACCGTGGCTGACTCAACCTTGAAGATGGCTCTGGACTCTCAGCTAACTTTTCACAACAAAGACCGATATTTTTCACTCGATTAACATTCAACGATGTAGAAAAGAATAGAAGAGAAAGATGAGAGGAGAACGTCTGCAAATGTATTGATACACTTCAGGACGCAGCTCCAGTGTTATCTTGAGCCCTGGTGCGTGCCAAGTGCGCTGTGCATGTGCTGGCTGCTTGTGATGTGGGGGCGGCAGTCTCGCCGCATTTTTTAATTGCTCTGTAAACTGGCTCAGGTGAATCACCACACATTGAGTCATTATAAAACGGGCTTCCGCTGCAGGGGAAATTGCTGTCTCGGCTAAAACCACTACACCATAACTGTTGACAATGGTCATATACGTGGATGTTTGAACGTATCACGGCCATATTGTTAAGTGATGGATAAACATGCCAATGTGTGTAAAAGGAGAACGCTGGGTTGCCACTTCAGCCTTTCCCGGCAAAATGTGTGAGTCACCTTCTTAAAGCGTTTACTGGAAGCAGAGGTGACAGATATAACTATGTGCTTGAGCAGAACAACTAACTAAGTTCTAAAAAAGAAACTGTTTGGACATGTTTTTTTTAGGACTCATGTACAGCGACAGACGAAAACTGACATTAATTGTTTGTGTGATTTGAATGAATAAAGGGATAGAAGGGGATTTTGTACTTCGCGTTTGAGCTTACAGAGCAATCTTTCACAGTTCCCCATACAATCCTAAGAAAAACAAACAAACACTGGATTAAAAACAAAACAGTTGGATATTGACAACAACAAAAAAAACTAAAAGCATGATTTTGTATCAGTTTTGCTCAACTAAACTAGGCAGCACAGGTTTTCTCTGGGTGCTCCAGGTTCCCCATCAACCCAAAACATGCACAATAGGATAATCCTCCAGAAAGGTGACTCTGACATAAGCCTATTGCTCAAATGGCAAGAGGGTGGCTCTCGAGCACTTGTTGCTGGTTTCTGTTTTGCAATGATTTCATTAAACTTAAGCTGCTCTTGTGACATAATTATAGCAACATATAACACATAATATTCCGCAGTGGGGCTTTAAAATGTGACCCTTCTTTAACCATAGTTTTGAAATCTGTATTAAAGTCTGACTTGATTCGAGCATGGCAGGTTATTGTTGTCCCACTCATCCTCACCAGCACCTGGTTGTGACGTCTTTCTCTTCAAAGACTTGAGGGAAGAGCTGCAGGTAACCCTCTGTCTCTGACGTCATCGCTGAGTCCAGCAAAGAGAAAGTAGATCGGTTCAGCTTACTCACAATTTTGGTCCCAAATCTTCCAGTGAATGTGTTATGTGTCACTGTCTTTCCTAATGGGATTCTTCAGACTCTCTCTACGCCGCAGGAGGGCCCCTTTGGTTTTCCACTTAGAAAATATTTCGCGATCATTGGCCATTATTGACCAGCTATCTGGACAGGAAGATATGAAGCAAAATACCTGACCCAGAAACAACACACAATCAAAGAAGAAACATCTATATCGAGCAGGCCATAACTGCTTTAGGATAGGAAAGGATTATTTTGACCCGTACTCTTGATTAGCCAAGGCGGGAATGGGAGAGAATAGCGGGGAAAGGCATACACAGCAAATCGCTGTGTATGCCTGTATATGTTGTGGTACACTCTCTGAATAAAAGCATTGCAAGCATTTGATAATTATAAACTACTTACTTTCAACCCGAAAATAACTCTACTGCTGCTGTAGTACCTCCATATAGCCGCTAGTCTCCCATTGAAAAGCATTGGACTTTAGACACGTTAAAAACAACTTTAACGCATGGTTTCTAATTTTTAAACACTTTCTACAGCTAGATATTCCTCCTGAGATAACGCTGGGTTAGTCACAATTAAAGAAACCAGGCTGGTTGGTAAACGGGGAGGAGTGAGGAGGAGTTGTCTCTTCTTCTTTTTTTTAATGGATACTTAGCAGTAAATTTATGACGCAAGAGAAGTGGCAATTGTATAAAGAAAACTTATAAAGCGACAAGTAAAGAATAACGCATCATTATCATCAGAGTAGGGTAGTGACATTTAACTATACATTTTAGAGTATAGTTTTTAGAGTAGTTTTTAACTTCTACTTGAGTAATATTACGACAAAGTATCTCAACCTGTACAATTATGTTGTCATTCCCCCTCCCGATTATTAATGATGTAAGAAAATCAAACACTGCAAAAATTGTCTGAACAAATCATTACAAATGAAAAGAGTTCCTGACAAAACACCACACTCGGCCTTGTATAATTTTCGAATCATAGCTCAATTCCATACGATCACATAGGATACGTAAAGCTGGACGTCTCATCACTGGAGTGCCTTAAAGTCAATATTTTTTCCAAATAGAAATCCATTCTCCCGCCCCCCCTGGCTGCCTTTGAAGTGCGTGTGTCTGGGTCTTACATCAGACATCAGGGTCAAAGCAGAAAAGGCAAGTCAATTTACAGGCCCACATCAGAGGCACAGGCAGGTACGTATAGGGTCAGCTATCAATGGAACAGACAGCTCGAGCGTGCCTTCATTGTGCAGCTTCACAAACGTGGATTCACGAGAGCGCTCAGGAGGAGGAGGGCAGTGTCCGTCAGCACGCGTAAATGTTTTTTTACGTCAGGACTTCAAAGGCCCAACGGAACCTGTAAACCTCATCGTGCTATTAACAATTTGCCCATGCGCCTTCATTTCCCCTCTACTTCAGTCAGTAGTATTCAATTCTGTAATGTGGATAAGTTGTCGTGATGTTATCAAACTATCAGACTATTTGGATAGTGGGTGAGCAAAACCAAAACAACAAAAACTCTAAATCTCCGGTCAGGGATTGCACACAAAAACCCCGACCAGATCTTATGTTCTCCACTTTGAATCAAGGGGGAAACGAGGTGAAATTGTCCAATATGTGAGACAAGAGTATGGGCAGTGAAATTTTGTTTTAAGTTCAGATTAAACTTCACTGCTTTGAGGTACATGAGAACTATTCAAACTACTGTGCAAGAGGGGACAGAAGAAAAAAAAAAAAACATACAACTTGCTTTGAACTGCATTGAAGTCAAGTGCAATATACATCTTTGTATGAGACATCAAATGAGGGCACACGCAGTAATACAGATTTTAGTGCTCTGTGGGCTTGAGTACAGCGTTCACATTTTGCAGAGGCTGCTGCACACCATATTGCTCTGACTGCTCAAACACATTTCATTTGTTTGACCGATGCTCGGTAAAAGACAAGACAGCTCAAAACAGACTGGTCAAGAGTCGATTCAGTGCGAATGAAAGAACGTGAAGGGGAAATGGTTAGGGAAATCATAAAACCTAAGATTGCTATAAAAAAACAGGCATAAACATGAAACCACATTTTGAAAGCTGCAACATTTATAGACACATAATTTAAAGTGACGGCGAGAAATTGATCAGAAAGAGAGCTGTTCTGAGCCGGCTTCTTTTCTCATCTTGTTTGTCGCACCAACTGAATTTATTCACGGCAATCGGCAGTTGCACACACACACAAAAAAAAAAAAAAAAACTCATTGTGACTTTACTTGTTTTGATCTTGCGGCTCCGGCAACAGTTTGCAGTCCATTTCTTTTCATTACAGCAGTTGGAAACAGCCTCCAGGTAACTTAACAAGTAGTTGATATAGTTGTTTTTTTGTTTCCCTTTCTTACAAAGTGCCATTTTGTGATGCAGATTTGCCATCATAAAGGAATAAAAGGCGCATGTGCCGCTTTCAAAAAAAAAAAAGGGGAGGCTCAAAGACATAAACAACTCTCCCTGCGATATAATAATGATCTGGCGGGTGCACATCAAATACAAAGGGGGATAAAAGACGGTGCGCAACACACCTCCAGTCGTGGCTCCTGTATGTGCCGTTACATGCATGGGTTCATTAGGCTAAGCATGTGTGGAGAGATGAAGGCTCCGGCGCTGGGGGATTTCCCTGTGAGCGCCCTGTCTCAACACGACCGCCCGTGTCTTTGAATACTGTACAAATGCATGGCTGAGGGCGCAATCATCAGGCCTCAGATCCTGCGGAACTTCCTTGGACTACTATATTTTTTTATGTTTTTCTAGTTACAGCTATTGAAATATGCCTTTGATAAGAATGGAGAATTGATTTATGGATGTCGTTTTATGGCGGCTGCCTCGTAACATGCTACCCTAGAGCAGTCTATCCGGCGGAGAGAAATTTTCTTTGGGGGCGAAGGAGGAAACCACCTGCTTTGATTTACGGCCGGTGTGGATTGGAAGTTGCAGTCTGGATTGCGGTGTATAAAATCCTTGACATGTCTTCTAGGTTCAGTTGTGCCGTTAAAACGTTCCTGTCCAAAAGGCGATGGTCTGAATTATTGCCAGGACGATAAGACTGCTCTGGCGTCTGTATAAACAGAAGACAACTGTTGAGAATTAGCTGACAATTGAAATGCACATCAGTGGGACAAATAGACATTTAACAGGGTTACATAGAAAAGTCCTCTGAGATTGAGTTTAAATGTTTACAAGCTGTGCAGAGCAGTACATTTTTGATGCAAAGGGCCCAATAAGAAATGACAAATGTAAAATAAAGGAGCCGGGCCAACCCCAACTCCTCACTGTTGGTCTTTATCTAGGACTTCAGTCCGCTGACAAAGCCTTCTGGATGAGAGGCGAAACGTTCGAGACTTCAACTACTGAGTACAGAAGATGACTCAAGTACCTTCATTGAAAATGTAAAATAAAGTAATTTCATGTGTATTTTAACAAATTTTTTGCTAAATAATGTTGATTCTGTTCATGTAGTAAAAGGTGATAAACAAAATGTTTCTGTCCAAATGACGCTCTTTAATCTGCATGTGTATAATTTGCAACAGTTTTTCTTAAAGTTACTGAGGACTTCCTCCAGCCGAACTCTGGCAGTCAGTACAACCGGGCCTTCCGATACTTTGTCTGTGCGTCTCCTATGGCTACAGGCAGGGCCTCCTCCATTGTTTAACGGCTATCTCGACACCCACTCACCCAAACGGAGGCATGCCATACAGCAGCCGGGATCTGAGATCCTGCCACCGATAGGCACCGCAGTGCCACAGATTCCATTAAGCTCCAAATTAAAGCAGGCACATCAAAGCCCTGTGAGAAGGCAGCATGGAGATGTGACAGGCAGGAAGGGGAACCCAAATGAGTGAGGGGAGCATAAAGGAAGAAAAAAAAGAAAAAGGGGCCTCATTTACGCAATCCCCGAACGTGACAGAGCCTAATCCAAATCAATATCTCTGAGTGCTGGAGTGCTGCTACAATGCTAGTGTGGAACATATTAGCTGAAGATGAAAGCATCAAAGTGGTTAGCTAGATGAAATTATGTCTTTTATATCATGAAGAATAATTGGAAAAATATGGGAGTGCTGGCATACATTTGTGCTAACATGCAAATGTGCTTTATGAAACAACCACATTTGAAGTCAGAGCAGTAGCTTTCTGTGACCCAGGAGGTTTCCTTACTGAAGCGCCAGTGACACCTGACTGACAGTTCAAAACATTCACTAACACATTTCATGCATTAGAACCTTTATAGACACACCCACACATGAGCCACTGAAGTGAGTCCTCTGTGCCAGTCTTTGAGTAAATATTAGGATACGTGCAGCTGGATCTAAGAGCTAACCCTAACCCTTGAACTGTGCGGGGGTCAGATAGCTATGAGCCTGATCTATGCCCTCTGCGCTGAGAGTTAAGTCGAGGGGCACCTTTGGGATTCCACTGTCTGTGTAGATAATCTCTATTTATTTTTCTGTCCAGGGTGGAAAATTTGCAATCAAGCCCTTGGGTTCGGGTAAGTGTTTATCGCTGTGATGTTTGAGATTGAGGACATGATTCCGTCCTCCGCGTTCCCAGGGCTGACCTCTCATGCCTGGGAGCGTCAGGAGCATCTCTGTGTGTTCTCCAGTGGCAGTGAAGGGCCGGGTGAGCGGCCCCACGGTAGTCTGTCTGATTGCAATCGCCACACATGCGTCCCCCTCCCCGCCGCCCAGTTTGACCAGATAAGGGCCCCCTCATGCTCCGGTTCAGATAGGGGACAGGAAGACACACCGAGGGGGTCAACCGTAGTGCCATCTGCTCCCCATGCACAACAACCACTGTACGTCCATATCAACAAACCGCGGAGCTGTCTAAACAAGGCTGCCTGTGCGCCCGGACAAGCCCCCGCTTTCTAGTCTATATTGAGAGGCATACAGGATGTTTATGAGACTTGTCATAAAGGCAATGTTGAGTGAGTCCTCAGACACTGATAAGCGTTTATTTGTCCTTCCAATAACCGTTTGGGGTTTCTACTTTCTGGGAAATTATAAATGTGTATAGTTTAGCCATTTGATTTACCTGTTTATCAATTTTTCAGTAAATTAAGTTAATAAGGTAATTATGACAGGAAAAGTAGTGGGAGGATTTGAACAGAATTTGACCCATTTAACCCCTTAACCCCAGCCATAACCAAGCGCATTTTCTCAATTTCAGCTTTACCCAAATCTAAAAGCTTCTTGACTGGAACTTACAGCCTAGTGGCCAATGTAACGCCTCACTTAAAAGCTAAGACCCACAAAACAGATCGTAGCGGATCTTTTTCCTTGCTTTGTTTTGTCGTCACGTTTTTATCACATTTTTGTCACTCTTTTGTTGCGTTTCCATCCCTGTTCTCGGCACGTTTTTGTTGCTATTTTGACACTTTTTTTCAAGGTAGAGCCAAACTGGAAATAAAAGGTGCTGAGTTCGGGTGGGGGGTTGAGAGGTTAACAAGTTAAAACTAACGTAGTTCAAATTCTGCTTGAGGACCTCGAGAATATAGTTCAAGACAGTAACGTTAATCCATCAAACAAAACATTACGAAGGTGTGCACCCTTTGATTTCGAGCCAAGAGGGAGGTCTGTTGTTGCGAGGATGGTGTTAATGTGGATACGGGTCAGCCAACCATGACATCACATTCCACAGTGTGACTAACCGTGCGCCGACAGTGACTGACAGCAGGCTCCGAGGAGAAGACGCATCATCCTGGCATCGGGAGGCATGTCGGAATGCAACTTAATCTGCTTGGAACTATTCTAAAAACGGAGGGCTTGGTGTGAGGCTCCGCTCGCGCGCATTTACAGCCCAGTGTGCCAACCCTGACCCCCTGATAGCCCCCGCGCGGACTCACACGGCCGATACGTGGCGCGATGGCCCGACGATGGCTGATTCCACAGGGCCACACGTTGGCCCCGTCAGCAGCTGTCACTCAGGGAAGATCGAGTTGCACTGAGGCAGCCAGGTCAAGGAGCCTCCAGGTTTACTGCACTGTGAGCCGGCGTTTACACACGCTTTCATCTTGTGCACCTCCCTCGTGTGGCTGTCTGGTACTCTGTCAATATCAGATATTACATTACCAAAGATTAGTGAAACAATGATAAATATTTAAAAAATAAATATATGGCTAGAACATTTTTTTTATGATTGAAACAGCCATGTTATTCTGACCATTAGCCTGGCTCTACATCTGGAGATGGGCCCCCGCCCGGGCGCTGCACTGCGGTCGCCCACTGCTTCATTGCCTCAGTGGCATCAAAGGATGGGTCAAATGCAGAGGATAAGAAAGTACAACCTAATTGGAATCACTTAAAAATAATCACAAATGACTAGACTGGGTTGTTTGTCTACTGGAGGCCTGCACTAATGAAACCAGAAAATGCAAATATAAATACAATTTACATTTAGTAAACCCTTACTTCATACGGAGACACAGATAGGCCATGTTTATGGAATATTTACAAAACACAAGTTCGGACATCTGTGTAAAATTTAATTTCACAAAAATAATAACAACAACAAGAAAAAATCTCTTTGCTAAAAAAAAACAGTTCAGACAGTTTAAGAGTCACTAAAACAATCGATCATGAAGGTCATGTCACTGAATAGTTGTCCATGTTATATGAAGCATTCTTTTTTTTTCATGTTTTTAGTTTTTGAATTGTCTACCCCAATAACAAGTTGCATTTGACTGAGGTAAAGGTTGGAGAAATTACATTTCTAGAAAGAGGAATTCTCCTGAATTAGTTTTAAAATAAGTCAAGGAATGTTTATAATTCCTGTGCATTTCATATACAAGGCAACTCAATGCGCCTAGTTTTAAAGTATAGGCTAGATTTTGACCCAGTGCCCCTTTCTTTTGCCACATCTCAAAAGTCTCCCACTTTTAAAATAGAACCTTCCAAACCATGACACCCACTTTGGCTCCAAACCTCGACTCCAACACATTATCAAGCCGATCAGGAGATAATAACTGTCATCTATCTCTGTTTAATTAACCATTCTTCCACTTGTTTCCAATTGCACTTCCCATATTCCGTCACTGCCAAGCGCCTTTTATGACTTCACCTGAAAACGGTGCTTTCCACTTCTCTCTCTAAGTCCCGAGGGCCTCTGGAAGAGCCAAGGCCCCCCAGACTCAGCCGTCAAACTTCAATTACACCAGCGGTTCCAGTCATTTGATTAATTGATGGTTTTATGCTTGCCGAGACAACAAAGGAGGACTCTGCATGCAGTCACCACTCCGGGTAATACAGCCGCAGCCTATCAAAGCATATTTAAGTCAGTTTGAAGACAACGTGAGCTGTGAGCGGGAGTGTCAATCCCAGCAGCGAGGGAAACGGCCACGCGGGCCCTTGACAGACGTCCACTGAAAACAAGAAGTTACACAATATGGCCTGTTATACCTGGTCATCGTGGCCCGTGGGCTTTAGATCATCTGTTAGGAGAGGCCCCAATCTTCAGCATGCTTTCCTTAGTTGTAATTATGTTTTAATGGAAATAAACTCTTGGATTAGGTCTAATAGGGAACAAATTGCCCGAGTGTTGTCTCACTAAGGGAATCCTTTCCAAAATCCACATGCTTACACAGACAGCTCCAAGCTTTTTTTGGTGGTTTGCTGGGGCAGAATACAAAGGTTTTGAAAAGGCCTCACACAAACACTGTCACACAATGAGAAGAGCACTATTAAAGAATGATAAGACTCTTTCATATTAAGAACACCAATTTTAATCTTTTTCTAGCCTTTTTTTAACTTGCAAATTTCTCATCAAGACATATGGATTATATATATATATATATACACACACACAATTGGACAACTGTCTGGTTTGTTATATTCCTATGGTACAGTAGCAGTGTCTTGCAGATATGAAAAACTATTTTAAGACTATGTTGAACAATGAGTTTCTGATGCAGTCATGTTCAAAACATTCTGCCTGGACATAAACCAGAGGACACAGCGGTGTTCATTAAGGTGCGAGTTTTTATTTCAGAACTAAGGATTCAAAAAGACTGCAAAAACGTATCTTGAAATAAGTACTTTTGTCTTTTATTTGAGAGTCTAATTTCTAGAAATCTGTTCATGGGGCAGAAGGTACTGTATATACACTTAAATCACTGCACTCAAAACTAGATACAGATGTAACTATTTAATTTACTTAAAATAAAACTGTTGTTTTATCTCAATTCAAGTGTAAATATCTTCTTGAAATTAGACTCTGAAATTAGAGTAAATGCTTGAGTTAAAAATACTTGCTGACCTAAGACTATTTAGTGTTAACCATTAGCATCAAGACAAAAAACATCAAGTATCATAAAGACAAAAGAATCCTGAAGTTTTCAAATCATACATTTAACACGTTGCCCCTGGAACTGACCGTTAGAAAGTAGCTTTCCTGAGCATTATCTTAAAATATTTATATACTGTATTTGTGCAAGACATTTCTAATAATCCGTAGGAAAATGATGGGGGATATAAAGACCTGCCGTCAAACAGTCCAACGGTACACTCATCCGTCAAATGTTGCGGATGAGGGGACAATTAGATTCAGATTTTTTTGGGAAAAATGTATTTTAACTTATGTTGTTCTAGAAGTGAATATGTCCTATGCTCTTGTCATGTATTGGCCATTGATCCAGTGCATCCATAGATTTGAATGCACTAGATGTTGCTCCTCTGCATTGATACGGTTGTGAAGTCACATTGCGTGCGTGCGTCCCAGATTATGCGTGTGCGTGGTGAGCGGGTGGGGCCTGCGACGCAGCAGGCCCCTCAAGCCCAGACTTGAAGGCATTCTTTCATCGTTGCTAATCTCCGCTAAACATAAACAGGAGCACATCCCCAGTGTCACCCTGTGGGGGTCACTTTGCCCTGACCCGCCTCACACATGCATCCAAACCACTCGTATGTTTGTGTTGGGCCAAATCTCGATCAATCGCGCTATATCAGTTGTTTATACAGACACTTATAGCAATCATTTGAGGGTGTGGAACAAACTGTTTATCAATGCACGAGGGTGTGTGTTTGTGTGTGTGTGTGTGTGTGTGTTCCTGTTGTTGATGGGTAATTCAGGACACCAATAAAAGGGTGCGACCCGACATGCAAGGCAGCCGCATCCGCATCAACCAACAATTAAATATGTTTTCTTTTTCCCTTTTCTTTTCACCATAGCTGTGTAAACCATAATTGCATGTGGTTTAAACAGGAAAAAAATTACGTCAAGAAGAGCCCATAATTCACGGGGCAGAGATATGTGACAATAGAGAAACTGTTTCCAAGAAGCATGGCTGGCCACAACTGAAGGAGAAGTGGGAATCATCTGTGTAAGAATGCTACAGGCAGTTTATCAAACGTAATATGATGAGTGTCCATTTCAAAAGGATTAATCAAATCTGAGATGCTAATGTAAATAATGCTGAGTGAGTAAATAATGCAGAGTGACTGCTGCTGATCCATATTTGCTCTCGCTACTCACTTTACACATAAGTAAACACTCGGTAAATGACCACCTTAGTATTATATTGTATATTGTATGTATGCGTGTTGGCAAAATAAAATCACCTGTGTGCTGAAGCTATCTCCAGAGTGTGAGAGAAGATTTCTGAGCAGGATCAACGTACGCGAAGCACCGGGTCCAGACAACATTCCAGGTCGTGTACTGAAAGTTTGCGCTGATGAACTCACTGAAGTCTTCACAGACATTTTTAACACATTTCTGCAGCAGGCTGTGGTCCCAACGTGCCTCAAAGCGACCACCATCATCCCGGTGCCAAAGAAGTCACCTCCCTCCTGCTTTAATGACTACCGCCCAGTAGCACTCACTCCAGTTCTTATGAAGTGCTTCGAGCAGCTCGTCATGGAACACATCAAGTCTGTTCTCCCTCCCAACCTGGACCCATACCAGTTTGCTTACCGGTCCAATCGCTCAACTGAAGATGCCATCTCCACTGCGCTTCATTCAGCCCTCACTCACCTTGAAACAAAGGACTCTTACGTTAGAATGCTGTTTTTAGACTTTAGCTCAGCATTCAACACTATAATCCCACAGCAGCTAATACACAAACTGCTCCACCTGGGGATCAACACATCACTGTGCAACTGGCTGCTGGACTTTCTGACGGGGAGACCACAGGCTGTACGTGTCGGCGGAAAGTCCTCCAGAACCATCACACTGAAAACGGGGGCTCCCCAAGGCTGTGTGCTGAGCCTCCTCCTGTTCACTCTGCTGACCCATGACTGCGCTCCAAAGTACGACTCAAACCTCTTCATCAAGTTTGCAGACGACACAACAGTGGTGGGTCTCATCAACAACAGAGACGAGTCAAACTACAGGAGTGAGGTGAGCAGTCTGGCCATGTGGTGCACACAGAAAAATCTCTCTCTAAATGTGGAGAAGACAAAAGAGATTGTTGTGGACTTTCGAAGAGCGCAGGTCCAGCATGCTCCTCTAACAATCAACGGTGCTGCAGTGGAGAGGGTGACCAGCACTAAGTTCCTGGGTGTGCACATCACAGAGAACCTTTCCTGGGGACCATGGTCAAGAAAAGTAATCAGCGTTTCTACTTTCTCCGCAAGTTAAGAAGAGCTAGAGTCCCAGCCTCCGTTATGTACAACTTCTACAGAGGGACTATAGAGAGCATCCTGACCAACTCCATCACTGTGTGGCATGGTGCCAGCACTGCCTCCTGCCAAAGGAGCCTCCAGTGCATCGTGAGAGCAGCGGAGAAGATCTGTGGAGCCCCTCTCCCCTCCATTAAGGACATGTACTCCACCCGTCTCACCCGCAAAGCCGTCACCAGGGACCCTATGCACCCATCACATCTACGGGCCAGTTCCAGTCGACTTAAAAACAGTTTCATACACAAGGCCATTGGGAAGCTGAACTAGTTTGTCCTGCTGAATGCAAGACAAACTAGTCCTAGGCTAGTGTAGTGCAGTAAACTATAGAGACTGAGCCTTGAAAAGGACATTGCACACTTCGAGAGCTGAATTAAGCCACTCTCACTTAACTGTGTAAGACTGTTGGGTTTTGGCTCAACAACAATGACCTGGACAGGGCCCGATTGGCTGAGGACAAAAAAGACACCCAAAAAAATCATAGAATTCTGTTTGCTCTTTGTTGCGTTAGTGTTAGTCAAATTTCTGCAGTTTGTAATAAATGAAGAGAAAGTCACAGGCTTTGAGCTCTGTGCACAATGCAGAGCAGTATTTTCTGAGCGTTTAGGAGATGAGGCCAGTGAATTAATGCAGACATACTGTTATAATCCATTTTAAGAGTCCCCTTCTCTGCTCTTCAGCTGCATATCAGGGACAGATTAGGCCAGATCACTGAGGATTACCCCCACTGCCGACAGAGCCGCTACACACTGACCAAAGGCACCCCCAGACCCCAGGAGAGAAGAAGATTTAAAATGGGGCTATTACAAGAAGTGATGGAACATTTATACTTCTCAAGATACAATTTTATGCATGAAATCAAGCCTATATTCAAAGGTATACTTTAGTATTTGCTCGTAAACAAACATTAGATCTAATAGAGGGCTAGCTAATAAACATTGTTCATGCTTAGGGTGACCAGATGTCCCAGTTTACCCGGGACAGTACCAGTTTTGAGTCCTTTGTCCCACATCCCAATAGATTTCTCCAATACCATTGATTTGTCCCAGTTTTACTCGTAATCTGTCCCAGTTGTCCCGGTTTTGGCCAATGTAATCCCCAAAATCTCACACTTCGCTTGAAAATTAATGTGTTTGGCCCATGTGAAGTGTAAACCAATTCAAAATCTCAATTCAGGATGCGGATTGGTGCATGTCATAAGTCGTTGACACTTTTACCATTCGTCATGGGCAAAGACAGTTTAGATTTGGAACCCCTGCGGCCGATTCCCGAATATTGTCCCAGTTTTTTTTGGAAAATCTGGTCACCCTATTAATGCTATTCTTTTTGTTCCCTTATCTCAAAGTCACTAATATCTTACTGGGGGCGCATGCTACTCTAATACAGTACACCTGATGGTCCACGGGGCTTTCCCCTGAATTCATTGAGAATGTAGGTCAAACACTACTTTTGTTGTTGTTTCTTGCATTCGATTAATAGATAAACAGACATGTAGAGTAGAGGTGACTTGTTCATAATTACATTTACAAAGTACCCACAAACATACTTCACAACTTCACCCCACCTGTCTTGTCCAGATCATCTCAATTTTACTTGCACTGAAGCCTCATCCAGTGGTGGGAAGGCAGTACTACCACCTGGAAGCAGAAAGCAGGCAGGGTGAACAATGAGGCCAAGAAACTTTCTGCACAACTTTTTGGTGAGTTGTCGTGTCTTTTTCTCCTCACTTTTTTTTTAGCCCAGAGAGAATATGTGGCCCTTTTCATTAGAGGAGAGCTTACATAAACAATATCCTTTCTCCTTCGTCGTCTGGCTACAGCTCTTGACAGCAGTGATCTTGTTTATGATGAATTATATATTAATATTTCATTCATATGCATATATTTACAGACAAAGTATTTTTTCAACTCACTTTTATCAACACAGTATTATTCATAAAGAGCCCTTTGGCACGGTCAAAGGCCGTCCACGTCACTGGATTAAAGCCGACGCTTCACATGGAACACAACTTGAGAGTCACTTTTATGGGATTCAAATTAAAGATTGAAACTATTTAATTGGATTGTTCTTATAAGTGAAAAGGGTTTGCTTATAGATCAAGGATTTCCAACTTGTAGCCCAGAAGCCATCATCTGCAGCCCGTTCCGATCAGTCTTTTCCGAGACGTGATTAGCGGCGGCTGCTGGAGGTTTGCCGTATTGATGCAAAGTCATGTGGCAACTGTCTTTCGCACAGTGATTGATACAGAGTGACTGGGTGCACTCCCTGGCCGCAGTGACGTTTCTATGACCTATATTTAACAAGTGAAACATATAAAGTGATTATTATGTCACCGAATATTGTTAAACTAAAATGAAAATCTGGCGAGATATTGTGCAGCCCTAGATAATCCAAAGCCATAGGGAAGGGAGGAGCGTGCATGTAGAGCCGTGCAAATCACCCCACCTGTTCCAGAGGCTCTTCAGAAAATGCACACTACAAAAGGGCCGGCGGGGCGAGGTGCACGGACGCCAAAACAAAACCCCAAAGTCCCATTGTTCTAGCCGTGTTTCATCTCTCCTCCTTCTCTCCAAATATTTAAAGGAACACTCTGAATAACACGCGGGTGCTGAGAATATGTGTATATTGTTGAAAGGAACTCGGGCAGTCTGAGTTTTTCGCTCTTCAAAGGCGCTCTCTTTGTTTTGTTTGGGTTCTGTTTGCTCCTGTATTTGAATGGTGTGCGCCGTGATTTCGTGGATATCTCATTGTTCTAGGATTTGGGATTGTCGGACAGAGAAACACCCACTGGCTCATTTATTTTCATTGCGTCATGTGACTCATTGTTGAGCGGCGCACACGGGGAGCACAAAGACTAGAATGATGCGAAAAATAACAAAGTGGGGCTCCTGTTTCCCACTCCGCTGCTGGGGAGCTGTTTGTCGGAAAGGTTTGGGCCTGATTGTGCTTTGAATACGGCTGCTCCTACACAGACAGCATGGTGCACATTTCCATGGCGAAGTCAATATGAAGCCGGTGATTAAAAATACAAGACGGCAGCTTTGCATCAGAGTTCAAAAAACGCCGGCCTCCAAATGCAGAGCTGCGCTATTAATCATGTGATCAATGGGAGATGAGGGAAGCTTGCCGACGAAGAGTTACAGCATCGTCTTCCAGGGGCCGTTTGATGGCCCTTTCCTGGGGACCGGGGCCACTGATTGGGCCCTGAGGGTGCCCCGCGGCGTTGCCCCGTCTCCAGGGCCTGACTGACAGCTCTAATGAAGGCTGCCACCGCTGGGGTGAGGGAGTGCTCCAAAGCAGGCTCCCAACTTCAATGGGCCTCTGTGACGTCCAGAGAGCTGTGATTCCTCCTCAGTGGTGAGGGGTAAAGGGAGAGCCCGTGGGAGACAGGCAGCCTTTGAATATCACTCCTTAAACTGCGTCAGTTCTCAGTGATGCCGATGCACACAAAAAGATACATACAAGGAGTGGCTGTGGTGAATCTTTCATAAGTTATAGTCCCGAGAGAGTATAGCTTTAAATGGAATCGTTGTAAAAGCAGGGTGTAAAATCATTGTTATAATTTTACAGTTTCTGATACAGCTATATTCCTTTTGGCAATAGGCTAGATGCAATAAATATAGGATTAACAAGAAAAAAAATCTAAAATGGTGAGAATAATAACTTGGGAATGGCCAATTCCCTCCCACAAAAATAAGTCCTGTCAGGTATGGTGGTTTTGACTGTAAAGTGTTATTTGGTTATCAAGGAGAAAAGAGAAGAAAAGAGATGTTTGTTTCATATATAAAATGTCCATGAAACAAAAAACAACTAAGAAATATGTCACTAAAGTGACCCAACTAAAAGTTATTCCTCTCAGCATGGAGTCAAAGACTGTTCAAAACCAACAACAGGCAAACTTTGAACAACCAGATCTACCATTGACACTGAGGACAATACAGCGGGAACCATATGTTTACATACACTGTCTGACATGAAACCAGAATTAACTTTCTTTTTTTTTTAAGTCATGCAGAATTAAAACAAATATTTCTATTTGCTATGAGAGACAGAATGTTTTAGAAATGTTTTTGTTACTTTTTACAAAGTCAGACGTTTACATACACTAAGATTACTATACATTTCAACAATTTGGGAAAGCCCAGATGACAATGTCATTTTCTTGGAAGCACAAGCAAGTCTGGTTCATGGGTGCAATTTCAAGACAATTGAAGGTGCCAGGTTCGTTGGTTCAAACAATGATGGAAATGTCAAGTCATCATACAGATCTCTGTGTTCCAGAGAAGACCGTGCTGTGGTCTGAAATGTGAATATCAACCCAAGAACAAATGCAAAAGACCTGGTGAAGTTCAGAGTTAAAAAACATGGGCCTCAAACTGCAGCGCTGCGCTATTAATCATGTGATCAATGGGAGCTGAGGGAAGCTTAACTGAAAAGATGAACGTGCTGTGGTCTCAAATGTGAATATCAATGCAAGAACAAATGCAAAAGACCTGGTGAAGAGTTTGTCATCATCTAGAGTGAAACAAGTACTGTACTGATATGGGCTGAGAGGGCACTCTGCCAGAAGCTCTTACTCCAAAGAAACATCAAAAAGCCAGTTTGGAGTTTGCATATAAAAAAAAATGCTTTTTTTTGGTGGTCTTATGAAAAAATAAATGATTTTTTTGGCCATAATGACCATGTTCAATGAAGGTACTTGATTCGTCTTCTGTACTCAGTAGTTGAAGTCTTTGAACGTTTCGCCTCTCATCCAAAAGGCTTCGTCAGCGACAAAATTACCATGGTCACTTTTGGAGGAAAAAGGGAGAATCTTTCAAGCCTGAGAACACCGTCCCAACTGTCACATACGGGGGTGGCAGCATCATGCTGTGGGGTTGTTTTGCTGTGGGAGGGACTGGTGCACTTCACAAAATAGATCATCATGAAGAAACGAAACTATGTGGAAAAATATTGGAGCAACATCTCAAGACATCAGCCAGGAAGTTAAAGCGTGGGTGCAGATGGGTCTTCCAAATAATGCTCAAAGAATATGGCCAATACTGGTTACAATGTGGCTTAAGGATAACAAAGTCAATGTTTTGAAGTGGCCATCACAAAGTCCTGATCTCAATCCAGTTGAACATGTATGGGCAGAGCTGAAAAGGCACGTGCACGCAAGGTGGCCAACAAATTTGGCTCAGTTACACCAGTTCTGTTTGGAGGACTGGACCAAAATTCCTGCCAGAGAAGAAGAAGCGTGTGGAAGGATATCCAAAACATTTGACCCAAGTTATACAGTTTAAAGGCAATGCAACCAAATATTAATGAAATATATGTAAACCTTTGGTTTTTTAAAAAGTAACAAAAACAATTCTAAATCTGTCATTTTTCTGGAATTGAGCAAATAGAAATATTTTTTTAAATTCTACTTAACCTAAAAAGACATTAAAGTAAATTCTGGTTTCACGTCGGACAGTCTTTTTATATAGTGTATGTAAAAATATGGTTCCCGCTGTATATCAGGAGGGCCACAGGGAACGTCACTCAGCTCTGCTCTTCGCCCTGACATCACAGCCTTTACTAATACATAAAGGCTTCCCTGTTATCAGGGCTGAACAAGATCTATGTCAGTGATGGCAGGTAATGGAATTGTGCTTTTATGTTGTGTGTGTCCATACTAGGTCAAAGCGTTACATCATCAGCGAATACATTTGTCTACAGTCTTAGTGGGGCAAAAACTGGGACAAGGCCTTTCGAAAACCACAACAGTCACAGTTGTCTATGTATAGCCCTCTGACCGTTCGCAAATGTAAAAGGATAAATAAAGTACTTTCATACTTGTACTATTATCCTTTCATCAAACAACAACATCCAATTAACATTTTATACATATAAATTAAAAAAAGTATAGTTTAGTGTGCAATTTAGTGATGGTGAATAGAGAAGTTGTGTGCATATCCTCCTCTAGCTGCAATGGAGGGAAGTTGAAGAGCAGGGGAACCTCTGAAGACTGGTCCACACTTTGTTCTATTATTCACATCTCGGGCTTCAGAACTCACCAGGATTTCCATGGGGCAACACACTCTCTCACTCTCTCCTGATGGAAAGACTGGTGTGCCACTGACTTTCTGTTTACACCACCGGTCCACAGGAGCATACACGCGGTCCCCTCGGTCCCTTGCTCACATCAGAGCCATGAAAAAGAAATCAAAAACATACTGGTGCAGGCCATTTGTTAATCTCATGTTCGCCCAACCACTCAAATAAAAAAAAAAGCACAGTTTGGCGGAAGATTGGCACCATCCCTGAAATGAACAACTACAAAAAAGCATTTGAATCTTGCAGGCATATTCTTTCCATTGTCATAAATCTGCACAGTACAACTCTTAGAATGATCATTTGTATAAGCATAAATAGTTACTTAAAAAGATAAAAGCAAACATGTGTGTGTTTTTGTTTGTGTTATGTCTTCTTGTCAACTCCCTGAAGGCGTTTATGAGCGCTTTGGTAATAAGGACAAGAGACGGGTTTAGCTTGCATGAAGAACGCTTTGATGTGCTCTTAGTTTAAGTTGAGTCTTCGGCGATGTAAATACATGCAGCAAGTAGATGGGCTCCTCTCTGCTGGCCCTTCCTCTCCGGTCCCAAACCGCCGGTGCATGAAAGACTAAATGTACTCTCCGCGGTGGCAGGAGACTTGTACGGGCCTTGTCAAAGCTTCAGATCAACCATTCCCCTAAGAGATGCAAACTGGGGAGAAGTATGTTTCCCAAACTTGTTTTTCACCCAAAAGTCTCTTAACACAAAATCCAAAGTTTTCAACAGACCAAGTTCAGAGTGGCTTTGATTTTTTTTCATAAGTTTTGCCGCTTAAAAGAGATTTAGCAACTAACCAATGCTTAGAAGACAAGCACATCATCACCGGCACACAGAAGAAAGAAAGATGGAGATTGATTCTTTTTTTTTATTATTATTTGACAGTTCAGAGTGAGAGTTTGAATGAAACTCACAATGCTGCATGGGCTGGAATCCTGAATGGATGGCATTGTGCTTTATCCATTACAAGCAGCGTGCATGAATAAACTTACTAAGTAAAATGAATAACTGATCGAAGCTGGTGTATTGTATGTGTTAATGTAAAAAGGGTGAATCATTGAACACAAACAAAGCAGCTGATTTCAAATGAAGTGCACAACACTCTTCCGATCTGTTCAATGACAGTACTCTGCTGATGTGAGGCTGACCTCTAGTGGACACCTTTGGAAATTATGCCTAAAACGTATTCCATTCCATAATAAACGTAGTATTATTATTATTTTTTTTTAAACTTTATTTATTTGATCAGGGACAATGCACAAACAACATTAGTCTAAAAAAGAAGAGATGTCATGTGCCAGGTTATAGCAAAAATCCTAATTTCCACTCGCAGTCCCTGGTTGATGTTATACTTACAAAAGTTCATAAAATATATACAGAATAAGACATAGAAGCGCACATCATAAAAGCACTTTCTATAATTCACTCACTCACTCACAGTTTACAGCGTTCATATCACAGTCATTCAGTGCGTACAGGTTTGCTTACATGTTTATGTGTTCATTTTTTGATGTAACAGAAGTACTCTTAGAGGGATATTCCTGGCTTCTAAATTCTTCACAGGGAGTTTATAAGGACGTAGATAAGTACAGTATATGGACTTAGTCTGATAAATGATAATGATGAATGATTTAACAATTTGCATGGTCCTTTCTCAGGGTCACTGTCACAGAAATGCAAACAAACTAGCCTGGAAGTTCACAACATTGATAAGAATGCTTTATAATTAGATGCAGAGCATATGTTGTACACATTACCGAGTTTACAACATACTGAAGAAGGACAAAACTAATTTTATTAGACTAATATTGAAAAATTTATCAAGTATTGGGCCTTTAACTGATTATTTTTTGGTCTATTTTTTCTTAACCCTTTGCTGATCTCTGCTACTCGTCAGAATCCCTGCTGCCATCACTTTGGTCAATGAGACGAGCCTTCCTGTGAACTCTCCCTCTCTCTCTCCCTCTTTTGCAGTCTTACAGACCATCACTTTAATTATTTAGTAACAAATTATCACAATATTAATAACTTATAACAATGTGGCTCGGGGAGACGAGGCCTGGTCAATTACAGGAGAAGGAGAAGTAAGTGAGCAGCAGGGGGTCGGAGGCAGGGCATGAGCTGATCCAATGAGCTCCTCCTCATCATTATCACTTGCTGTCAGACACAATTACCTTAGCTACACACTTCAAACGGCTGCTCAGATGCACCATAAGCATATTCTTGTATTTAGCATATGACATCCAATGTAAACCAACTAACACAAAAGAAAGTCAAACAGATACAGAATCAACAGGTTTCTCGAACACCATTTGTTTTGCCCTGCATATACAGTATATGCACTGAACATTTTGGTAACATTTAACTTGATCCAGACCTTATACTGTACACAGTGCCATCAGAGTGGGGTGGGTGTTATTCAGTATATTTTCATATTGAACATTGTATAATATATATAATAAATGTGTTTAATAAAAGAGATTCACTTAACATTTAACATTATAAATCTCTATTGAGAATTAAATCCTACCTATTAATAATCTGAAGTCACACTTCACACCGATTAGTTAAATTGATGAATGACAGAGGCTGACAAGGAGTTGTGGAGGAAAGGTAGATCCGCTACCATCACTGCGATATTCTTTAGAGGTATAAATTGCTACGCTTTGAAAGCTTTAGCGATTTATGCTTTCTCAATCTAACATTAAAACCTAGCACCTGAGCCGCTCGGTTCATTAATCCAGAGACAAAACAGTAACAGAGTCACCACAGGCTCCATCAATAACAACTGCACAATTCCTCACTGCAAGACTTCATGTGGTCAGTCGGCCATTACGTACAAAAATGCAAAGTTGTGGAACTACCCAGAGATCTGAGTTTAAAATTATTCACTTCTCGAGTTTGGCTGAAATTGAAACAGAACTGTACCCACTTGTAAATAGCACTGTGTGTGTGCGTGTGTTTGTGTGTGTGAGTGTGTGAATGATGATGATTGTGCGAAGCTGTCATATGTACACAAGATGGCAGCCTTGTTCCAGATGCTGAAAATCCACATACAGCTATTTTTAATCAGGAGCACCCAGGATAATGGTTAGAGCGTAGTAATTTAACATTTTAAATGTAATTTTAAATTCTAAAGTCTAATGTATTAAAAGTTACTAATATCTGTAATTTTAATAACATACTTTTCATTAGACAGTATAAGAGGATGATGACGATGATGGGAGGTGGAGCAGGGAGAGATAATTGTCGCTTCCTGGACTTGAACCCATGACGCTGCAGATATTTTGCAGCTCCCTCCGGTCCACCGCGGGCTGTTCCAGACACTCTACTTTCTAAATTATTTTTAGACAAATGTCTCCCATTAATTGACACCATTGATTTGACAGCTTTTCTTTAGCAACAGGAAATATACGTATTAGAAAGGAACATCTGCAACTTTTGGCCGACAGAATAGTGAGAATGTTCAATCTTACCCTCTTGTCCAAAAGTGTATTGATTTTTGCAGCTCTGCTTTGATCCCCTTCCCTCTTCTCTTGGGGAGTATTCATGACTTTCACCATTTGGGCAAAATCCAGTGGGCTGCAAAATGAGGGAAACATAAAACAAATGACCACCTGCATATAATCTATACAGTTGGTTCATGTTTCCTTTTCTGCATTCTGAGATATGTACTATTATACTTTAATTAAATTATCTATATAAAAAGTATGTTCCAAAACAAAAGTAATTTTTTTCAATGCTATGTTGTTTAAAGAGCTTGCATGGAATGAAAGTGCTTACAACCAATTAACACACCTCTGCTTGCCAAGAGAAGCTTATCAAGTGCCTCCTTTAAATATTAATGGAGCGATACACTCAGAATCATGAAGTTCACTGATATTAATCTCATTTTCATTCAAACTGCTTGGTTCTTAGTCAGCGATGCGTGTTACAAGCAAATACTTATCTCAGCCTAGATTCAGAGAGGAATTTGGATTAGAGGAAACATATGTCACCAATCAAAAACAATCAAGTATGCTTTATTACTGAGATATCTAATTACTTATTGCTAACTGAGTAATATGTCTGACACATGCAGCAAATTACATATTGCATTGCACACACAACATGAGCACAATGGAATGGAACTGTACATATTGATTACATATTGTTTGATAATGACTGAGGACTGCAGACTCACGTCCATATTAATGCAGGGTACGTGGTTTTATGGGGAAGGAATGGTGGTGGATATACCACAGTTGCGGTTGTGCAGGCACAGCCATATGTGGTGCTCCATGCAGTGTGCTGGATTAGGTCTACTGTGGTGATGATCTTTTATAAAGTCAGTTTTGCAAAATTCCTTCATTGTAAAAAGACTAAGGGCTGGCCCTGCCAATTAAATTAAAGCACCACTTTCTATAAATGCCAGTGTTGTACATAATATATGACCTCATTGGGTGTTCTGTTTGGAAAGTTTAAAGTAAATGACTTTCTCACATTTTTAGAGTACTTTGACTCTAAAAATGTTACTGTATTCTCTGATATAAATCGTAATATTTCTCTACATTATCTTGAGGGCCAGAGGTTCTGTGCTGGAGGGCCAGTTTTGGCCCCATGGCCTGACTGGCCTATAGCTTTGTTCAGTTGAGTTCGCAATGACCTGACCTCATTAGATTTTAAAACCTATAGGCCACATTACGGTTCCCTTTATGTTCAGTTGGGGTTAGGGTTCAGTATGTTATGTTGGGGTTAGGGTTCAGTATGTTCAGTTGGGGTTAGGGTTCAGTATGTTCAGTTGGGCTTAGGGTTAGGGTTCAGTATGTTCAGTTGGAGTCAGGGTTAGGGTTCAGTATGTTCAGTTGGGGTTAGGGTTCAGTATGTTCAGTTGGGGTTAGGGTTCAGTATGTTAAGTTGGGGTTAGGGTTCAGTATGTTCAGTTGGGGTTAGGGTTCAGTATGTTCAGTTGGAGTCAGGGTTAGGGTTCAGTATGTTCAGTTGGGCTTAGGGTTAGGGTTCAGTATGTTCAGTTGGGCTTAGGGTTAGGGTTCAGTATGTTCAGTTGGAGTCAGGGTTAGGGTTCAGTATGTTCAGTTTGGGGTAGGGTTCAGTATGTTAAGTTGGGGTTAGGGTTCAGTATGTTCAGTTGGGGTTAGGGTTCAGTATGTTCAGTTGGAGTCAGGGTTAGGGTTCAGTATGTTCAGTTGGGCTTAGGGTTAGGGTTCAGTATGTTCAGTTGGAGTCAGGGTTAGGGTTCAGTATGTTCAGTTGGGGTCAGGGTTAGGGTTCAGTATGTTCAGTTGGTGGTAGGGTTCAGTATGTTCAGTTGGAGTCAGGGTTAGGGTTCAGTATGTTCAGTTGGAGTCAGGGTCAGGGTTCAGTATGTTCTATTTGGTCAAGTCTGTATATTTCTCCTGTACATACATAAATATTTAAGAAATAAAGAATACATTGATTAGTCCATTAGTCCGTCGTCTCATTATTCCGAAAATGTACCATTGACACAGAGGTGCCATTAGTCCGACATCTCGAACCCTGTTGTGTTGTGGATTAGAGAGCCATATACAACCATTGGCCCTAACATTAAGTTCAGTGGACTCTTGCCTGAACCTAATTTTATTTTTCAACCCCTACTCAATGGGACATTTTTGGAATAATGAGACGTCGGACTAATGGGTTGTCAGACTAATGGCCCGACCCCGGCCGGAGCAGTGCAGGTAGTGGGGCATTCCGACTAGTATTCCTCTGAAACATTGTCAGTGTGTTGGTCCAAAATAGCGCTACATGTCATCACTCACTTGACTCACCTCGCAAATAGGGGAAGACATTAAAAGCAAACTCATCTGGCAGTTCAACAAAAACTTTTTAGAATCAGAAAAGCTTCACAAACTAGAATTTTTTTCCCCAGTTCAATCATGCAGCATTAAACATAAAAACGTATAACTTAACTGCATTTTTACTCAACATGAATTGTGTGTGTGTGAGGGCAGTGCTTCAGTCCCTGCTGGCAGGTTTGTGTAGTACATCAACACAGGAGAATTATAAGACGTCAGTCAGGAGGAAATGGTATGCACTGGTCTCCCACCGTGGTGAAGTTGGTTGGATATTGGATATTCAACAGATATTCAGACAGGGAAGCGATGGGGCCGTCAGCCGGCCTGAGAGGAGTGCGGAGCGGACATGTGCTCGTACGAGTCTCGGTTATTTCTCCACCCATATTTAGGGACCGTCAACATTTTACGATACTCTAATTTTTCGCTATTATGAAAGTGGATATAAAAAAAGCTTAATGGCTAAATAATCAAATACATTAATAAATACGTCAAAAAACGTGAAGAGGGAAGATTATGTCCATAGGGCAAAGCCATTAAATTTTAGTCTACATGTTTTTAACCTTTTTTAAATCATTATTTTTTACAGTAAAATGTGTTTTAGCTCAATAGCTTTTGAGGAATTTGACCCATTGACCCCTAATCCATTTGAAATATTACTTCCACCTCAGAGGCTTGAGGCTCAGCCATTTATTTTTATTGAGCAAAAACAGTGCATTTTACTGTAAAAAAATATTGATTAAAAGTCAGTAAAAGCTTTTCAACTAAAATAAATGGCTGAGCCCCAAGCCTTTGAGGGGTAAGTAATATTTTTAATTGATTTGGGGTCAATGGGTCAAATTCCTCAAAAGCTACTGAGCAAAAACAGTACATTTTAAAGCAAAAATACTGATTAAAAATCTGTACATGGGTTACAGCAAAAATAAATGACTGAGCCCCAAAGCTCTGAGGTGGAAGTCATATTTAAAATTCATTTTGGGTCAATGGGTCAAAGTCCTCAAAAGCTATTGATCAAAAACACTACATTTTACTGTAAAAATAGTGATTAAAAATCTGTACATGGGTTTCAGAAAAATAAATGGCTGAGCCCCAAGGATCTGAGGTGGAAGTAATATGTGGTCATACCGCCTTTGCTCTGCCCAATCCCGTCAGATCTTGGAAGCTAAGCAGGGAAGGGCCTGGTCGGTACTTGGATGGGAGACCGTTTGGGAACACCAGGAAGCCTAGCGAATGTAGTGAGTGAGTGAGTGAGTGGTTGGTGGTGGTCGGAGGGGCCGATGGCACGTACTGGTTGCCTCACTTCCGTCAGTCTACCCTAGGGCAGCTGTGGCTACAACAGTAGCTTACCACCACCGGGTATGGAGTGAATGAATAATGATGACAGTGTAGCGCTTTGAGAAACTTGGTAATACAGACTTGTAAAGCGCAATACAAGTGTAAGGCATTATTATTTAAAATTGGGACAAATTCCTCAAAAGCTATTGAGCAAAAACACTACATTTTACTGTAGAAATATTGATTAAAAATCTGTACATGGGTTTCAGAAAAAATTAATGGCTGAGCCCCAAGGCTCTGAGGTGGAAGTAATATTTCAAATTGATATGGGGTACATGGGTTTTAAACCTTTTTTAAATCATTATTTTTTTACAGTAAAATGTGTTTTTGGTCAATAGCTTTAGAGCAATTTGACCCATGGACCCCAAATCAATTTGAAACATTACTTCCACCTGAAAGCCTTGGGGCTCAGCCATTTATTTGGCAAAAACAGTATATTTTACTGTAAAAATATTGATTAAAATTCAGTAGAAGCTTTTCAGCTAAAATAAATGGCTGAGCCCCAAGGCTCTGAGGGGTAAGTAATATTGAAAATTGATTTGGGGTCAATGGGTCAAATTCCTCAAAAGCTATTGAGCAAAAACACATTTTACTGTAAAAAATAATGATTTAAAAAAAGGTTTAAAACATGTAAACTAAAATTGAATGTCTTTGCCCTATGGACATAATCTTCCCTTTTCACGTTGTTGACGTAAAAAAAATTAGAGTATCGTAAAATGTTGACGGTTCCTAAATATGGGCGGAGAAATAACCGAGACTCGTTCGAGCACATGTCCGCTCCGCACTCCTCTCAGACCGGCTGACGGCCCCATCGCTTCCCCGTTTGAATATCCAATATCCAACCAACTTCACCACGGTTCTGCTCCCTGCACCGCCCTCTGCCCCGTAGCGCATTATGTCTCTTCTCCTTTTTACAGCCTTCCGCCAGCACTGACTGACCACGGAGCACATCCCTCCTACAAACCTCCTGTAAAGTAATGCCTCTAACGCCACTGTGATCAGAAAACAGGCAGGACATGGCTTCGTCGCGGATGGTTGGTAAAGTTGCTACGGGACTCCTGGGCGCACTTCCGTCTTCTTCTTCTCACTCCGCTCTCAAAACTCGCCCACTCACATTTTTACACCACCAGGTAATTATCTGGCTTTAACTACATGTGCACTGGGTAGATTCATTCGAAAGAATTTCCCACAGGTGTTGCATATTCTCGTTGTGTAACATTTGGCTTGATGTTACGCGCTGCTTTGGTATTGTGACAATGATTGAAAGTAGTCTCGCTAAAGCTGACGTCTAGTTAGTTATATCAGCCCATCCCTTTTTTGAAAAAAAATAAAAAAATAAATAAAAGAGGGAGGATTTTACTGTTCTCTGCATGTCGTCACTTTATGGATTTTGATTCAAGGAGTACTGAGCCTCTAAAACTTACTCCAACTTATTACTGTGCACCGATGGCAACAGCTTTTCAGAGCAACACAGACTTTATCTGTAGCTACATTCTTGATCTTAATTATTACTCAGCAACTCACTGTCCTGACTTAACTTCATGGAAACTACGGCAAGGCAACTTTGTTTATATCGCGTATTTCGTACACAAGGCAACTCAACCTACGTATGCTTGAACATCATTCTCCCCTCCCTTTTATATCGCAGCCTATGCATACCAGCACTGTAAGAGGCTGTCACTGCTGATGGGTCTAAAATTTGCTTGCACAGTGTTTGCGGTTTCCTAGATCTGTTTTGACAGAGTGCACATGTGGCAGAATAAACCTGCTTTGGACTTGGAGAAAGAAAAATAAACACATTAATTCATAGCCTACATCTACATAAAGCCATTCTGACAAAAATGATTCATCATTGCATTGATTATGATGCATAGCTGGCATCATGCCTTTAGCGTCCTGGAAATTGTTGGAAAACATGCACGCTACTGCGTTCAAAGTTTAAAATGGTTCAGAGGAAGATGTCTAAAGGATTTCAAAAGTTGAACATTGACCTCTGTGCTCAGCCATGCAGCTCTGGGCTGTCCACCACTTCCTGCTGCTACCATGTCTTCTTTTATAAGTAAGCCGATATGCTTCCTTTGTGGTGTTGTTATTTCGGTCATGTGGACAGACATGGATATTTTCGATGCAAAAAATATTGTTTAATTCAAATTCATAGACTTGCACTTCAGAGTGAAAGAGTAACCGCCTCTACTGTCTGAGCTTGTCTGTGACTCATGGCGCTCTCCGGCGGCATGTACAGTGACTAAGAGATCGACTTTTAGAATGTGTGTAAAATGGGAACTAGTGTTCCTATTTTTCATCAGTTTCTTACCTTTAAATATAATGCAGTTTCATTCATTATAGTGAATACATAATAATACCTTTTTTAGATCCCTTGGGTGGGGATTAAAATGGGGGGGAAAAACTCATTCATGCGTCTCTGTCTGTACATGATGGTCCCAACAGCTCTTGGTTCACCATCTTGGTCAAACTTGGCCATCAAACGGTCAGTGTTTCGCGACCTTTGCGAGCCATGGCACACATGTGTCACAAAAGTATATTTATTGAAATCTAGATTCAATTTACTTTTGTGTGAAACCGGGACGTGTTTTATGAAACGCCAAGCTGGTTTTCTTGTAGGAATTGGAGAAAGACCGGTGACCAGGTAAACTTGGATCCTTTTCCAAGGCACAACTTAATGAAGTCTCATCTCGCGGCACACTGGTTGGGTTAAGTTAACACTTAAATTGGGTGTTGTAACACTTAACACACTAGGCAGATGATTTGGGTCAAGTGCATTTAGGATAGCTGCTTTTGTCAACATACCACTTTGAGCTGCTGTTGCTTTTGAAAGTTGAAGTGTTGCTCTTTGTTTTGGTTCGCTGTAAAGTAAAACAAGTTTGTATTTCTTTTAGAAAATGAAAAATCAATGCCCCTGCACAAGGGTTACACCATTATAAATGTGCACTCACGCAACATTGTTTTGGATGAGCTGGACGCTGCACACAGGCTCCCAAATCACCTGATGACAGTGGTTCTTCAGCCCGGGGGGTCAGGGAACCATTTTCACTTGCTTGCCTTTCCTAGCGTACATTTCTTTCAATATTTATGAACTAAAAAAAGTACAAAACATTCCTGAGTCCATTGAGTTGTTCATAATTTCAGCTTTATAGAATTATTTATTGTTAATTCAACAATAATTTGTGGAAAAACACAGTATTTTACATTTCATAGATACAGTAACTAATTCAATGCTTGGATCAGGGCTCGGATCATTCTAGGGGGATGGCGTGCCCCGATGCTATACCGCTTGATAACCACTGCTTTTGGACACACTGGACATATTGATTTCTTAGCAGTAAATAAATTATAAACGTTTGTCTCCTAAATTCAAGCCAATGCCGTGTGAGTGGGTGTTGGATTACTTTGGTAGCCTGTGCTGACTGAGACATTTTACTTTAGAGCGAATACGTGTCTTGCACTACCTGAAACCTGCTAACCCTGTTGTTTAGGCCTATACGAGTAGGTTCTGAAATGCATTTAGTTCACATTTTCGTCTTTACTCAAATATGAATGCTCCTGGAAATGTTTAGGATGTGCACAGCAAGCTGAATCTTTATTTTAAAACATTAATCGCACATCTATACACGATGATATTTGTCAGTTTTTCCAACATGGTGCGGCGTAATAAAAATATATTGTGAAAGCAGGGCATGGCCAAGGTCGTGCTAAATTTTGATAAAATAAAATAAATGTGTGCACTATATACTGGAGAGAACATGGTTTAGACAATGCTGTTCTAACCTGGAGTGATAAGAAAGAAAAATGCTTCGGAGAATACTACCCACTGTGTGAATGTGCTGAATGCAAAATTAGATATTTTCGAAAAAAAAGTATCTTGTATCCAATTCTCGTGTGGCTCTTTAGAACTCACTGGTCTGATGGTTTCTAATACGATGTGAGGTGAGCTCTGCCCGTCTGACAGTATAAGCTCCTTATCCATAACCATGAGACAAATGTTTTATTGTAATTTTGCAGTCTTCTTATGGTGCTTATTGAGGCGCTGTTCACCGTGGAAATGGTGCTGTCTAACGTGCGCTGGGATGTTAGCCTTGAGCGCCACTGCGGACACGACCGGGGAGATGAGTTCTGTGGCAGAGACATTTTTCGACTGTTTTTTTGCCAGTTCTCAAAAGTAGCTCCACAACTGTCACATATGGACTGAAACGGACGTACAATGGCAAAGAACATAGAATGGCAAAAGAATTGTCAGTACAGTATAAAAAAAAAAAAGGTAAACAATATCATCTTTGCGCAGCTTTTGACGTACATTTTTCCATTAGGATTAGATTTGTGACGTTCAAAATCAAGATTGAGGGAACGGCACATGTTTTAGGAGAATTTGAGAGAAGAGGTATAAGGGAAGCACGCAGACGAGATATTAAGTTCTTGGTTAAAGATATAGCGTTGCCAAAATATTTCTAACTGCAGTTTTGTGATTTACAACTATTTAGCTGTATACGTTGCAATTTGGATTCGATTGCGATTAGCTGTGCAGTAATCTTTTCTCATCAAGTCAGTCGTCGTCTCCATGCAGGCAGAGTTCTTATATTAATCAGGAGCTGCAAAACTGCTGCCCTCTGTTAATTATGAAGTAATTTGTATGCTTTCTCACTCTCTCCATTTCTTGTTCTTCACTCAATAATTCAATTCAATCTTTTTTATTTTCCTGCTTATGGTTTACAATTAACTTGTAAGTCCTAAACATCCCACTGTCTGTGAAAACATTGGAAACTCTTCACATCAATCGTAATGGCACTGTTGAGCGAAATTCCCACCAGCAAATTTTGGCAATTGCCTCTTGCGCTGTTAAAACCTGGGATGCCATCTGCTTTGTGTCGAAATACAGTTTTATTAATAGAACAAACACCACATCTACGTATTTGTTTTTGGAATATGTGAACGAAAAGCTTTGTGTGTTAGACATGGCGGCATTTGCCGTCTGTCACCGGTACTGACGTGCCTTACAAGAAGCTGTACTGCCGCCAGTAAACATGTTTTCTGAATGTAAAGCATTCGCACAACTGCATGGTGTGCCATTTATTGTGCAAATGCTTCAAATTAAAACTGAACGTCCTGAACGTCCTGAATCTCCATTGACTTTTCGAAAAGAAATCAAATAACTACTGGCCATAGATGAGTGAAAATTCCAAGTACTTGAAAATAACAGCAAAATGCCTTTGTAATTGCTTTTATAACTTCTTGGTTTAAGTTTTGGATAATTTTTCTATTTAAAAATATGTGTTTTCATTCTATGAGTATCAATCACAATTTAAAAATATATTTATGCTGGCTGCACTGAAACAGAGATTCTTATTTATTTTTCTTTTGCGCCTCAAACTGATGGTCTTCCCTGGCCCTGTAATAGTTTGGTGTGTGTTTTTGTTATAATTATTTTTTTTTTGCTGTTGTCCAATAAATCTTCGAATGACATGCTGATATATTGGTGCTGTGTCGATAAAACCATAGTATTTTATGAAGTACATTTAATCTATACTGTTGCAATTTCTTCAGTTCAATACAGGAGTGGTTCCGGGTGTCTGCTTCTGTTGTAGTGTTCTGTTTTGTGTACTGGTGGGGAACTGATGTCTCCCTTGGTGCCCCAGCACAGGGTAATAAGAGAAATATAGAATTCAATTTCAGAGCCCTTGGCACTATGCCTCGCCACACTGGCCTGACCCATAACACAGAGAAATAAAGACTAATAACACTGATAACTGTCTATGATGGGATTAAGTGATACACACGGCTCCCAGGAGGCCACTGGTAATCATATTATCCAGATACATGTATAATTATCCTTTAGATTACCTTTAGATGATGCCTGACCAAATTTACTACCAGTATCCGCAGGGAAGAATTGTTTTGCTCGAAGTAGTGTAGTTATGAACATTATCATTTGTTTTAGTTTTGTTGATAGCTAATGTAGCAAATGTAATTACCGTGTATGTGTCTGGCAGTGAGGGTGAGTGAGTGGAGAATCGACCCAAATGCAATATTGTAATGCAGACTTTAATGTTCAGATCCAAAAGGGTAAGAAAACAAAATCACAAGGTCTAGAAATGTACTCCAGGAGGAGTCACTGTTACAGAACATGAAGGTGGACACGGACAATGGACCAACAAGGACGGAAGAAAACAAAACACGGGGCTCTAAATACACTAGGGCTGAATCTGAATTCCTATAATAATAGCTCCCATGTTCTGATCCTAGCTCCTATCCCCTTGTCACGTGATAAGGTCAATCGTTAGGTACCTATGCAGTTAGGAACTAGAGCTTCAGCTGCGTTTTCACAATCTCACTGTCCTCACCCAGCCGCGGAAACAACGGGGGAAGTGACAGCTGTTTCATAAAAACTATATCACCCATTTGGTATTGGACTACAAAAAACACTCCTGCTGCTGCCACTGACTAAAACGACTCAAACATTAACCGAAATTACAATAGGAAGCCACACAGAAAACAGACGACGATAAAAAGCTGTTTCAGATTTACCTTCCACACCTACAACCCTCATCACAGAAATAAAAAATGCTCTGCTCCAATATTCCACTAAATCCTGTCTTTTGGTTCATGTTCAGAGAATGCTGCCGCATTAACACAGCTACGCAATGTTTGCAAATTACCTATGTGGCTTAACTTCCCTCTAAATGAAAGCAAAAGTACAAACTGCCTTCATTTGGGCAATTTATTGAGGCGGCTCTTTAAAACAGTGAGATTTGACTGTGCTGTTGTGACTCTAGCATTTATTTTGTCACTTTTATAAAGTTTGGCTCATGCTGCTGTTTTTATTGAATTAAATGTGTGCCTGTCAATCAACAGTGGTTGATATTTACCTCACATAATGTATTATTCAGGTTGTTCTTCTGTCTTCGATAATTTCCTAGTGGTGTATATTTGTCCCCCACCTTTAGCTACACTGCATATTGAAATCCAGTCACAACCTAAACAACATCCCACTTGAAAATGGTCTCTCAGTATCAGACAAGTCCATACGATTGATTATGGGTTGCTGTGGCTAACCTGGATATTTTCTAAATGAATTGGGAACCTGTAGTCACAAGGGTAATGTCCAAAACAGCATGTGCTCCCTCCAGCAAAACAATCTATAAAGCCGCATCTATTAGACTGAGAATTGATTGCCGGGAAGGGAAATTAAGCTGGAATGGCCTAGTCGCTCCCCCGAAAGAAGAACATTGCATTTGACAAGATGCCCTCTAGATCAATTGACAAAGGTAGTGTGTTAAAAGTATTGCATGTCTTATCTTGGTGTAGCGCACGACCACACAACCACTGCTCCTTATGTGCGATCCCACGACATGCTCATTTTTATTTGAACTTCATTGCCCGTAGTCCGTGTTTGTGCTGGGTAGTAGACGGCAGTGAGGGGAAATGTGCTGATGGAAGCCCAAAATGTTTACAGTGAGTCTGTAATAAATAAATGCTCCAATTAGTTAGAGAGGGTTTTTGTCACTCTGCATGGGTGCGCAAAAGTGGAAGGTTGCGCGGAAGTCTATTTCAGCTTTTATTAACGTTTGTAAATTGAAAAGTAATTATTCAGAAATTTCCTGTATTCTTTGACTTCATCAAATTTTCTTCAGAATCAATAGTTAAGTAGCAAATGTATGAATTCAAAATGATGTTATATTATTGTGGAATACGTTAACCATAAATTATATTTCTTTTTCCCCCTTCTCTGCCAAGCCCAACCAAAGGCTGATATTTTGTTCAGCTCAACCATCTGTAAGAGATGAAATATGAATTAGCTTTAAGCATCGCAGGTAGTGTTTTGAGTTCTGTTTCTCAATAATAAGATCCCGTTCTTACTCCTAGCAACAAAACCTTGGCAGACGTTTTGGGCTGGTGGCTGCTATGGATTAAAAAAAACTATAAAAACGGCATCAGCCATGTTAGAATGCGACATAAAGCATTTACCTCTCAATGTATGTATCCAGTTTTGATCCTAAAGGCTAGAGAATTGTTTGTTTTCTCGCTGCAGTTTATAAGACGTGTGTGGGACAGTTCTGATGGATGATGGTCCCTCTTCACTGCTCTTCCAACAGATGTGCTGCTGTGGAAGTGTACCTCAGGGCTTAGTGCCAGTGTTGGGACAGAGCCATACTGAACTTGGAGCCATCTTGGTGTTGTCATGGGGGATGCCTGTGAGGAATTTTAATTGATTTAAGAAAACAAACTCAGCTCAACGCCAAGGGGTCCACACGCTAGACAAAATAATAGACCAAAATGGATTAAGAGAATTTAAAGACTTACAGGAAAGTCACAAATTACCTGCAACGTCGTTTTATTTTTATTTGCAAATACGAACAGCTATGCGTGCCCATGGCGTCCCATGGGGATGTACCTTAGAAAACCATCCCCTTCACGCTGCCTTATGTGAAGAAAAAAACAATGGCCTTGTTTCAGATCTCTATAAACTTGTCACTAAAGCCTCACAAAAACAACTGCCTATTGAACATCTCTGGAAGATGGAGCTAAGATCACTCCGAGTGGAATTGGCCAAGTATTTGGTCTAATGTGTTTCTGTCTTCAAGAAACCCAAACCACCAAATGATCCATTATAAGTTTGTTCACAGGGCTTATCTCTACCCTAGGAGATTGCACCTGATGAAACTTAAAGACAATCCCTATTGCGACTTCTGTTCAGACAGGGTCATTGGAACCTTTCTTCACATGGTATGGCAGTGCCCCGAGGTTTATTGTTTTTGGAAAAAATTTGCTGCTGCCCTATCAAACCTAATGGAAAGAGAATTGCCCCACACACAGAGGTTACTTTTACTGAATGACACTTTCAGTCTGAAATTAAATATTAATGAATGCCGCCAAATACTAGCTGGTTCTACAGCTGCAAAAAAGATGATAGCATGTAGATGGAAGCTTGGACAAACTTTGAGTGTGGAGCAATGGCTCTCGTCATTTAAAGACATTGCTCAGTTGGAGCTCTCAGCAGCTCGGATCCACGGTGCCAAAAGTGCAAATATCTCATGTTGGTCAAACCTGTTAAACAAAATACAGCTGCTGTATGAAACTTGACTGCAAATGTATGATTGCCATGTAACAACCTTGAATGTACAGTACATAATTATATGTATCCCAAATATAGTGTATCTCTTGTCTAAACGTTACATAATTATATGTATTAAGCTATTTCTGTGGATGTCATTGACGGAGGAAATCGGCAAATATCTGTTTTGTGTCTTGTCTATCAGGGTTGTTTATTATTACTATTATTATTATTATTATTATATATGTATGTGTATGTGTGTGTGTGTGTGTGTGTGTGTGTGTATATATATATATATATATATATATATATATATCTTTTTTTTTTTTTCCCTCTTTTAATCATGCCTGGACAGCAGGGGTGGGTCGGGGTTGGGGTGCGTGTGTGTTGTTGCTGTTGTTTTTTCTTGCATATTTTGTATAACTTTTTTTTTTTCTTCTTTTATATTCTGTTGCTGTTTCCTTTTCTTTTCACTTTAAACTGTACATGCAAAAGTACTGTGCAGAACTGACCCATTATCACGAAGGCATATGGAAATGATCTGTAAACTGAAAAGATGCACAAATCAATAAAAATTTTATCACAAAAAAAGAAAGAAAAGAAAACGAGCTCCGTGTGTAAGATTTCTGTAAACCTTGCAACTACACTTGTAAGGCCTGCTTGAATGAAGCTGCAAATGGCCTTATATTTAAGAAAACATTCAGGAGTAACACTCGTATGTAGCCCAGTGAAAATAAATGTAAACAAACAGGTTGTCCAAAAATGTGTGCAAACCTAACATTTGTCTATTGGTACATTTGTAAACCACTTGTTACAGAGGCACTTTGGGACTGGTGCTCATTGATGGAAAAAGCAGGGCAAAAATACTTTATAATATATACATATAATGTATACAAAAAAATAATTTACTAGTACTTTTGTTGGGGTGGGTGATGTGCCAGAAAATGTGTGTCTGGATTTTCTTGGCTCCCAATTTGATCAAGATTCATTGTTGTATGTCTAACTGCTGTTTCTGAACGTTCACACTTCACTGTGATTGGTTAAATCCCCCTGTTCATCACTCAGAGCATGAAGAGGGTGAATTGGAAGAGGGATTGAGACAAATGGGACTGGACATGGTAACATTTCCCCGTGGAGATGAGCTGGTGATGTCCCACTCCTATTCTAGTCTTGGGGTGAAATGTTACATAATGTGGCTTTAAGTATCTTGGAACATGGACTGTCTTTCTTAACCTTACATTGCAGGAAACTGTGGGTTTAATGGCCTGCAATATATTTTTTTTAATGCGACTGGTCTTTGCCGTTTATTGCACGGTAACGTGATTACATATTCCTGCACAGTGAGCCATCAGCTCAAACTGTTTTTGGGTACATTGAGTACGGAGTAAAAGACTAGTGCTGCTCAGTGTCGGGAGTGTAATTTCTGCAATTTACCAAGAACTAAGTCTGACATGGTCCTTGAAATTGAGAATATTGGAGTCCTGCTCAGTGTAGCCGGCGGCTAGATGGATGATGGCAATCTATTCTCTGTGACTGTGGTTGCCACTTGCTGATACTGTGTGTTTAAAAGTCTATCCCTAATGGCGTGTCATACCAAGCTGTTGGCTGTTGCAAAGATGGCATGACTGGTGCTTTATGCAAACTAAAGAGTCATATTCCAATGTGGAGTGTGGTAAGATGAATTATTCATACCAAACCATATTATGGAAGCAATGATTTAAAACATTTTAGGGCTCAGGGAAAATTGCACGGTATGGCTTTCTTGAATATTGCAATAACAGTATTATTGCAATATTAAACTCAAAGGATAAATGATGCTTGGAGGGTCCCTTAATATTAAGCTTGGCGAACAGATGCTCTTCAAGGACTAGGCGAAGTAGATAAGTCATTTAAGTCATTGATAAGTAATTACTGCAATATATTTTAACTATTCCCTAAGTAAAAGCTTATTACAATAGGTTTTGTTGAGTTTAAACATTATTTTTCATTAAATTGTGTCAAAACAAGACTCCAAAATACAAAATTAGCACCAAAATGAGTCAACAATGTAACTAAATTAATGAAAAAAAAGAAATCATAACTAAAAGTGAGCTTTTGCAGTAGTAATAAGTAATCATACATTTCTTTATGCTGTATTCAAAGCAGAGCAGGGATTTTGCAACATATTGTATCACTCGGTTTATATTGCAGTGTCAGTAATTGGTGATCTATTGTGCAGTCCTTAACACTTGACCGTTCATGCACAGTAGGATTATTTTTGTGGCAACAGCTACGATTTACAATCCCAACAAGACTGCTTACTGCTGCAACTGCTATACATTTTACAATTCAAGGTTTTAACACATTTTGCCTCCTGTGATGAGTAAAGCCTGCAGCAAGAAAAAGTTCAGTTCCCTGCAGTGTAGTCGTCACTAATTCACCGTGAAGTTTTTGCAACGCTTGGATCAAGAAGTTGTAAAAGCATGCTAGTAACGTAATATATTACTTTAGGGTTGTGTACTTAACCACAATCGAATTAACAGCCCTGCAATTATCAAAGTTTACAATTACTTAAGTCCTCGGGGTCTTTTAAACCTGCCAACCCTGTGGCTAAGAGCTCTACAAACAAATTCTGAAATGCATGTTAACTTTAATCACAAGCCTTTCGGATGTAGCCTTCTTTTAAAGGCATTTTTACTTTACGAACTCTCCTACGTCCACAATCCTAGCACTTGTCCCCCAATACAGATGAGATCTGACTTTATTTATCTCACAGTGGAGATATTCAAGTCTTAACTGATGCTAGTGCAGGGCTCCAAGCTCGGAGACCAAACTCTAGAGCAGTGGATCTGTACTGGCGGGTCATGGAACCACTTTTAATGGGTCGTGAACCTGCCCCAGGTACCACTACAAACCTTTTAATCTGTAACATGTGCTGTGGCGACAGATGAACAATTCTTATGTTGTCTTCCTTCGTTTTTCATCATAGCTTATGGACTGTTGATCACATACCTCTTCTTCTTGATATGCCACGTGTCTGCAACATGTAAGTCATCTCGGCCTTAATCTCATGTGCCTTCAGACATGTCATTCCTGATTCACATCATGATCCTTTTCCACAGGAATAAAGAGGGTGACGCCTATAGGAAGGAGAGTGAGAGGGCGAGCTTTCACTGGGACATAGCTCAACCCTGACGGGTCTGTAATGAGTGACCCTCTGGGAGAGGGAGAGAGAGGGGCTCCTGTCTGTGCTAACCCTGACATTCAGCTCAGAGGAAAAGTAGAGGGAGGAGGACCGTTTGTCACCGGCTTTCACTATCCGGCTTCTCTCCCCCCCTTGGCGTAAATAACCAACGAAGAGCTAAAGGGGTAAATACGAGCTCAGATGTTTGCGCTGAGACGATGGCAATGATTCGATGATGAGGAGCAGATGGAGCTGAATTTCCCAGTTGATCAAAGTGTGTGAAGGGCGATACATAACGGTGACTGCCTGGCAGTTGGAATATGGATTAGATGTGAGAATGTGTAGGAGAAGAAGGGAAACACACTTGCAAATTGTTTCAAATGACGGATAACGCAATATTTTTTTCAAACCTTGAGTTGTACGCTTTTACACACCACTCACGGAAAATGCAAATGTCCCACACTCTGTCCGACACTTTGGATTGGACAGTGATGATACTTCTGCTTTCTTTACTCATTCGAAAGGTTGTTCAGGCTCTTCACATTGTTCAATCATTGGTAAACAGTGCATCAGTTAAATGAAGCACAGTGTGAAGTTCGACAATGACAATCCCTCAGGGCACACTATTATGAATATCAATCGGGCCGATATTTGGGGATTTTACAATATCGGCTATCGGTCCATCTAGCGCTGATAAAAGCTGATCTCTCCGGGACTATCGCTGTGTAAAATGTTTTGCGAAGCGCCAAATTCCTTGTTTGTTTGTACTTTCAGTTGTATGGGAGTTTACCATTGTAGATGCTTTTATTTATTTATTTATTTTCTTCAGTAAGTGGTTGTTTTAGAGATTAAACATTTTTTAAACAGCCAATACTTTTGAAAACCTTTGTGCACAATGCCAAACAAAATCCGGACTGAAAAGATTAATAATGTATAGGTAGGCAGCCCTTATGTTTCCCCAGCTGAACAGGGCATTTTGCAGAGTGTTTGCAGTACAGTAAATCTCATTTGTAAACAAAACGGATTCAGTTTTCAGTTTCAGTGGAAGAAATAGGACTCTACTCCTGTATAGTTATCCATCCATCCATTTTCTTCCACTTGTCCGTTGCCGGGTCGTGGGGGCAGCTGTTGGAGCTGCCCAAATCACATTGCACCAGCCCCTATGGCTCCTCCTGCAGGTGGTGGGTCCACAGAAGGACGGCCTCATGGTTCTAACCGGGCCTGTTGGTCTCTCATAAGGGGCTTCTGAACCGCTCTTTGCCTGACCCGTCACCTAGGACCTGTTTGCCATGGGAGACCCTACCAGGGACACGAAGCCCCCGACAACAGAGCTCCCAGGATCATTCAGGTGTACAACCCCTCCACCACGTTAAGGAGGCGGTTCCAGGAGGGGCTACTGTATAGTATATAGCGTATATTGTCATTTAGATGTTGGTGTTCAGGAGTTTCAATTAATGACACTGTAATGCAGCTTGTTAGGGTCAAGCAGTGGATAACATATCATGAAAGACTGGCCAGCAATGTCCAGATAAATTCACCGCTTTATGGAAATGGCTATACTTTGGTACCTGCTGCTAAAAACAGGAACTTCACCTTCTGTAGAATGGCCATGTATCATGCATAAATCACTGCAAAAAGCTGACTTTTTAAAAAGCAGTTTTTAATGGGATCATTTATATTTCCTGCCCCATTGCCCTCAGTGACCAGGTTTTTTTTTTTTTTTTTACTACACGCTTGCTTCCCTCAAATTGGCAATCTTTTGTATTTCTGTTTAAACATGTATCCTTTTGTTTTATTTGCCATTTTAAAAGATTTAAATGTATGTGGATGCTTCTCTAGCCTTCTTCATTCTCAATTGGGGGATATCTGTTGGGGTTGAAAACATGGTAAACTTGTTCTGTGCAAAACAAATAAATGAGCAGAATGTCACAATGTCTCAATGCAACGTTGCTGTATTTTTCCAAACTGTAACCCTCTGACAAGGCTCACTTCATCGAGTGTTGCAGGGTGACATGTTCAGTGACACACTGTGCCGGCCACGGTTTCCGTGTTTTATTCATTTGAGGAGAAAGCTGGGTCTCACTGATAAAATTTATTTTTAAACTACGTGCAGTGGCAGAAAACATAAAGATGGCGGATAATCACGAACAACAAACTTTACATAGGATGTAAGATACTTCACCGGAGGACACGTATGTGTTTGTGATTTTTTTTTTTACCGTTATCAGTCTCCTTTAGTGTTTTCCCCGCTGACTTAAACTGGCACTATTTCATTTGTATTTTTTTGCAGACTATTCTGTTTATTCTTAAACTTTCTAAGCTGTATTCATTCATAACTGGAGATTCCCACAAATATATTTCAAATATAAAGGCTTTTTCTTTCCTTTTTTTGTTTTGTTACACCAGTGATGCCTATGAGGCTGCTGTTTTAAGGTAGAATACTAATACTCATTGTGCTGTGGCCTGTAGAGACATGGGGTTATGAATTTGGCTGGAATTACTGCAATTTATCAGAGCTGTTTCTTCGCCACAGTGGCCACGTCGTGTTGATTTAGAGCCTGGGCCAGCGGTGAGCACACGGCATATGAAGTGCCTGCAGTCACTCAGCTGTTAGAGTGGTCACTGAAACACACTTTGATTCATTCAAAGAGAAAAAAACAGCTGCAGCTATGGTACAACAAAGCTGTTTTCACATTAGCTTGGTTCCGTTGGTCTGAATGTAAAATGTGGCCCAGGTACTGTTTGGCTATAAAGTGCGTTTAATGGCATTGTAAATGGGATGTCTTCTTACCTATGCATTGGTTTTGTCTCGCAGTCAGCACTCAGCAGCTACACCATTTTGTATTAATCAAAAGTTGGGCAGTGTATAGGGGCCTCTGCCATCAGCATATGCAGCAAATTATTTTTAACCGAAGCAGATGTACACAGAAAGTTTAAAAATATATATATAAATTCTTTATCTTGTTTTGTGCGAGGGGCCCAAACTATAACTTAAGGGGTGACTGAGAGTTATGGACATGCTAAAAGTGTTTGTGTGACAATGTCCCATTATTATGCCCTTCTGCTGGGAATACTGCGAGACTAGTCAGCTTTGATGAGATCAAAAGCAGCCCACAAAGCATCATGGTTTGCATAGAAAATTGGGTCAAAAATCATATGAGCATAGGGCTGAGCAATTGACCCAAAGTGTTTTTTAGCTTGTTTTTTGCTAACCTGGCATGCCAGACTATTCACTGGTGTTTATTCTAAACTGTGTTTATTCTAAACTGGAGATTCTTTCGAATATAATGTAAATATAAAGAGAAAGAAGTGATTTTTTTTGCTTCACCAGAAATTGCATTCCCTGGTCAATCTCAATTATCGTCATGGGACTTTATAATCGTCAGCTTTACAGCCATTTCTTTGGCAGAAGCAGTACCTTAGCGTTTGGAGGAGACGATGGAAGATTTTTGTTTGTTAAATGATATTGGAGGAAAGCATTTGTTATTGTTTGAGCCGAAGATATGTCTTCGTTGACGTTTATTAATCGTCTACAAGAATTTATTTCTATTATGAAAAATAAAATTGATCAATATGACGAAAAAAATGAAAATATAAACATATATATATATATATATTTTATGTGTGTGTATGTATGTGTGTGTGTGTGTGTATGTTGTTTGAGTATGTGACTAGTTTCTCAATACAGGACGGGTCCTTAAACTTTCAGGATTAACACTGTACTATAAAAATAACATGTTCAACATGTTGTTTTTATAGTACTAACTATTACTTGTGTGTGTGTATATGGTCTGATGTGTGCCATGTCAACCCCTATAGAAATACAGGTCTTTTTCCAGAGAAAAAATGCTTGTTTCCATTAGCTTATGACGTTGTACTAGTGCCACACAAAATTAAAGTAAAATTTATAATCAGCAACATTTACTCGAGCTAGACACATTTCTCATTGTCTACAGCATTGTTTAGTCACAATTCAAAGAGCAGCATTTGTATGAAATAAATTCATTTATTTGTGAGAGCACTTGGCAAGTCCACAACCCACAGTACTGCACTCGGCTGCAGAAACCTTTTCAAGTGTTTACACAAATGCCTATTCATAGTTTACCAAGGGAGGGTGTACTTGTAATTTAACAGCATGGGGACACTGCACCATTATTTGTTTTACTTGTATCCCTTTCCTCTCCTTTCAGATTCAGCACAGAAGGACTTTCCCGGGATGGCAACAGGTTTTCTATTGCAGTACAGCATCTCCCTCTAGTGGTAATGCATTCTTATTGCGTTCAAATGCATTTAGTTTATTTGTTTATTTGAGCAGTACACATAGTGCTCAAAAGGAGTGGACTGGAGCAAAAGCTTATGAGTGCCCACCCCCAAGTGCAATAAAATAAATAAAATAATGATAATAAAAATAAAAAAAGAAAATTTCAAGCAGCTACATTCGTACAGACCAACTTACAACTTACAAAAAAAATATATGAACTGTTTATATAATTAATTGAAACAACGCACAACTACAACAACAATCTTGTTTCATGTACGATGTCTAGTACAAAGCAGTCAAAAAAAAAAAAAGTGATCCATAATATATTTCTTTCAGATTTTTACCCTTGATAACCGAGAGTTACTTTTACGTTATGAAGGGACATTAATAGGTATTATACTCCGAGATCTTGATACTTCCCTGTTGTCATTACCATTCTCAGTATAATTTTAATTTGGGTGTAATTTTCATAATCATTATTATTATATATTTATTTAATATACTACTTAAATATACTGTACGAGTTTCTACTTCAGTAAAAGGGAGTTCTTGTTTATGAAAATTAGCTTTTACATCATTTATCCACAAACCAAAGTAAGCAATTTTCATAGTTACATGTACAGAGATGCATTAAATGGCACACTTTTCTGCACCAACCTGATTAGCAAGAAAATTAAAATGATCCCATACAGTACAAAGTAAAAACAGAAATACTTTTTACTGCTCTGTATGTAAACGTTTGGTGTAGCTTTTGTAATGGACCTTCCCTTTGTTGCAGATGTGTCCCTGAAATGCAAATATAATCGGCTGGTTCTAGAGGTGCCGCTGCCATCCAGAAATGAGAAGTGTGTGTTCTTCGTTCGGCCCATGCTGATGAATGTGGGCGACCTGATCATAGATCTGCAAAAGGAAGATCCTGGAGTCCTAGCCTCTGTGCTGTCAAAGAGTAGGACATGCACAATCACACACCTCCCAAACGCAACCATGTGACTCACATGCTCACGGTTTACTTTGTCCTCGTTTCCAGTTTTACAAGTTGAGCATAATGGGAAAGGTTGAAGCGCAGCCCTAAGTATACTAGAACTGGCTCCGTTTCTGCAGAATATATTGTATAATTTCACAAACCACTAACCTACAGTGTCTCGCTATACGGCTACAATCCACTTAAAAAAGTATGTACAAACCTTTACAAAAGGAGTATATCAGTTTGTCTGATTTATTCTTGATGAACATTAAGATTAAAAAGTTCATGTGGATGCAACCTCACATGCTCATAGCGGCTACCACTGCTTAAAGCTATTCCTAAAAACTGCACTTTGAGAAACTTATCAACTCAAAAGTGTAAGTTTGGCATGTATATAGTTAAAGTAAATGGAAAAATAAAATGTATCAAAGCTTCAATGACAATATCTGATTTGTGAAATATACATTCTGGTTGCATATTTCACCGAGTTTTCATTCTTGTTTGCAGATGGCGAGCGTGTAGCAAACAGCACACTTATAGAAACTTTGCTCGACAAGGGCTTCAAGCTTGTCATCAATGACACTGTGCATGATGTCCATCCCCCTGAAAAGGGTACACAATTTCAAGATAACGGGATATTATAAAATTCTTACTTTTCATAAACAGCTTTAACTTGAGGTGTTACACATGGCCTTTCTTCTGCAGTGGCCATCTCCAGTGAGCATGCCATAGAGGTGGAGGACTTGAAGCATATGGTTCACCTGCTGCACACTGCCCTGAACCTTCCAGAACATCACCTGCTGAAAGAACGGCAGCTGCTGGAGAAAGTGGATTCACTCAGACAAGAGCTTTCCCCTCTGGAGAAGGTTAAAACTCGTATTTACTTGCGCGCAACATTAACCTTAAAATAGGCAATAGGCTCTGCTGTAATATGACAGATAAAAAAATCGACAGTCACTCAGTTTCTTTATTTCAGATTAAGGCTGACCTGTCCCATAAAGCAGAGTTCCACTCCTCCAAGGTTCTATGGGGTGGGATGGCCTTTTTGTCCGTTCAGGGTGGGGCTCTGGCCTGGCTTACCTGGTGGGTGTATGCCTGGGACATCATGGAGCCCATCACATATTTCATCACTTACGCCACTAGTATGGGGGCTTTTGCATACTACGTCCTCACCAAGCAGGCAAGTCTTTATGGACTCCGTATCCATAACTCGGCAAAAAATGAATTTCCTTTTAAAATGACAAACTTTCTCAATTTGTGTCTTTTTTTTGTTCTTCAGGATTACGTCTATTCAGATGCCAAGGACAGACAGTTTCTGCGCTACTTTTACAAGGGAGCTTCAAAGGCACAGTTCAACGTGAGGCAGTATAACAGACTAAAAGAAGAACTGACACAGGTCTGTTAACTTCTTTTTTCCGACTGATTCAGCAAGTTTAGTAAACGCTTCATGCGAGATGTGTTTGAACACGTAGCTTAGATAATTAGCCGTGGCTGTTTTTTTTTTTTTTTTTAGGTTGAGGATGACCTGAGGCGTCTGAGGAATCCAACTAAACTTCAGCTGCCACTGGAACAGATTCAAACTAAGCCATAAACATGATCACACGATGAAACAGGCAGCAACAACTTCTTTCTGTTATGTTTACAGTCCCTATTTGATAATGCAAAAAATATTACCCTGTGCTTGTACTAAAATTATATCTGCATACATTTACATTGAAGGAAAAAGTGAACTGCTGCTAGCAAAAGGAATAAAACACTGTCAAAAGTTTAATAAATCTCTTTTGGAAGGAAATGTATTTTTATTGATTTTAGTCTAAACTCCAAGAACCAAAATTGAGAAAATGTGTACGCACTTCCAAATCCCCCACATCCTTTGCCAGTACTCTGTTTACAGATTACTACTTAAACCTCCAATTACCAGAATTATAAATGGAAAAAAAAAAAGGTTTCAGAGCATTTTGAATGACATGTGAAGTTTTATTGTAATGTAAAAGAATGTGTAGGGTATTCCTGAGTCATGAGACACAGCTACAAGTACACTTGAATATCCAAATCCACTTGAAGTAAACAGCTATATTCCCTGAGGTACTTCCCATAAGATGACATTTAAAAACGTACCACAGTACCAATCGCAGCATTAACACAATACAACATTAATTCCCTTTTTCAAGAATGGCATACACAAATGTCTTGATGTAGGACCTTGCATTCACCAGATGTTTCTAATTTCACCTGAACAAATTTACTAGTAAATAAAACAATGACTTCACAAAATTAAAACATTTGCACTTCATGGCAACATTTACATTCACTATAATGGTATGGTAGTGGTCCCCTGACTCAGTCGTTATCAAAATAAAACGTTTACATTGCCGGCATTGTTTCCGTAAAACGTCCTCAATGCCAATTAAAACCCAACTCTAGAGTAAAAACCGTAAGTCCTAGCTAGCATTTGTGTTCAAATCTGGAATGATGACCTCTGACCTTGATTTGCTATGGTGATTTGGAGGTCTGTTTCATTTGTCAGCTGATTTTGGCCTAAAGTACAGTTTTTTGGTGAGCATTGAAGCAAAGCAAGGCACCTGCTTCTTCCCAATGGCATTGCGGTCATTGCTGTTGCCCACACTCCTGATCGAGACCTTCCTGTTGACCAGGGTGAGTAACTCCGTGAATTCAAGAGAATCCCCATAGTTTTGAAGCAGCGCACAAAGATCTTGAATATACCAAGATCCATTTACGGTTTCACGATGGGAATAATAACCTTTAGAGAATAGAAGAAAATTAAAAACTGCTGTGTGTCTAAATAAAACGGAGACCAAAACCTGTCTAACCTTCAGCCACAGAGTAGCACATGACGAAGTCAGCTCCAGCAGGCAAGGTGTGCATCGCACTGGCATCAACAACCACTTCATTGATCATCTCACTGTCCACATCATCACAAGGTTTCACAGGGTTGTCATGTTTATCTCCACGACACGCCTACCACCGAAACAAAAAATATAAGCTCCATGGGAATTGGAATGGCAACCCAAGATGTGATTGTATTTGAACCTACCTGTAATATGAAGATTTTAGGTTTTCCTGCTAGACTCGGACACTTGTCACCTTTGAACAGAGCAGTGATGTCTTGAATGCCAATCTTGCCATCGTATGCATAAATATGGTCTTGTTCTCCGTGGCTTAAAAAGATGAGCATAAAGCAGTCTGCATCCGAGTGACTGGACTGTGCAGCTGTTGGAATAAGTGAAACATTTCTTAGAGCAGGTCTGAAATAATGCACAGACGCGCTGTATAATGTCTGCGTGTATACCTTCACTGAGCACATCCCAGATTTCCATCTGTTTGTAATTCTCATACACCTTGACTTCAAAATTTAAGGCCTTCAGCCTAGTAAAATAAAAAATAAATTATAAACATCATACCTCAGATACATTTTTATTAAGCACTTACCTTCTTTCTAAATTCAAACGGTCGTTATTGGTTCCATATCTTACTGGCAGTCCCAGGCGCCAGTAGAAGTGCTCTTGATTAAAAATAATTGCAAGTCCACGTCGTTTACTGTTCATTTTGTATTCTTCAGCAGGATCCAATGAGGAAATTCTGCAAGAAGCCCAAGAATTGCATATAATCACTCACGGTCAACTTTTATTAAATTAAATAACAAAGTTTTACCTTAAAGCAGAGTCTGTCTCCGTTACATTCTTTGTGCATGCTTAAAAAAAAAAAAAGGTATTCACTTAAAGTATAAAACAAAACCTGTTTAATGTATTATTCTGTGTAACACAGCACCATAGAATTAGCGATCAGGGCTTTTTGGTGCATAAATTGCTGGTATGGGTCAAGCAGCCTTTGTCTCAACAGCTTAGAGTCCTCATGGCAGTCAATGGCCAGATGACAGCTGGAGAAAGATGACAAAGCCGGGGAAATAAGGGCAACACCTGCTTGCCACACCCAACTGATAATGCATGATAGGGGCATTCAAAGGCAGAGGTGTTATGTGGGGAATCATGACTAGTTCAGGGTCAAAGCACACAAGTCTTGTTTAAACTATTGAGTTGTTGGTAAAGCTGGTAAAGAAGGCTATTGTTTGAAGGTTTTGTTGATTACCATCACTAGTAAACCTTCGCTCTAAAATTCCTATCTTAAAATACCACACATGTTGCAATAATATGAAATACAACGAAACAAGTAGGTCAGTAAAAACTAAAATATGTACAGGGCCCAATTTTTTTTGTAATGTTTGTAGCATTTTATGGAGTCTATGGCAGCAGTAGCATTGACCAGGACTCCGGGGTAAACAGTAAACTTTTACAGGTGCTAAAAGATCAGTCCTATCATCATCCCAATCAGATTTGGCGAACAGTAGCAGGCAAACTCTCCGTTGTGCTCAGAGTAGGATAGGTTTCATTGTCTCTTCGACATTCCCTCACTCGTATATAGTTAACGCAAGTCTTTAAAAAATTAACAACATGCTACACAAAACACTCATCTATGCTAAACACTTACCAGCACTGTCCGCAAGAGTCGTGCTGTCCATGGCAACACTTCCTGAAAACAAAAATCATGTTAGCTGCCTACACCTGGCACTATTAAAATATAGCGTGAGAACTAAATGTATAGGTATCTGAGATAACCTTCTGAAGTACATTATGATTGTAGGCTACTGTAGTAAGTTCCGTCACTTATCTTACACGATAACATACAATATAAAATGATTAAACATGTATATTACCTGGCTTCCTAATGTCTTTTCTGATCACGTCGGACATCGCCACACTTTTCACTACAGACTCGGTGATGAAACAAAGTTGCTTCGTCAAAAACTGCCCAGGGAGTCGCTCTCATGTCCCGCCTTGCAACTGGATTGGATGCGTCCTTTCATCGCAACACGTGATTGGGTTAAATGCATGTCAATAAGTAACATTTGCCAGAGGGCTTCCGTGTTACTATTACTTTACTACGGCGGAATGCTTCATATTTCACCTTCACTTCAAATTAAACACTTAATTATAATATATCTACACAGTGAAATGGAGTGAAGAAATACTCTCATAGTTCCATTTAAAGAATCGGATTTGAAAACCTATTTGGCCTCTCGAGAAAATGAATGTAAAAAAGAAACTTACTAATTCCATTAACCTTCTTGAAAAACACAATCTTATTGTTGTGAATTAGCAGACCCCTGTGTTTTTATGTTTACTGATTGTATGATACATTATTGTATCTATGTGTATGATTTCGCGCTGACGTTCAATTCAATTACAACAAAACTACTGTGGTGTTACTGCCATGAATGTATTATATTCGTTTACAACATACTATTCATCATGAGTAGACCAACATATTTTGCTCAACGCAGTGAAACAACTTTAGACCACACACTTAGACAAATGCATTTTTATTTTGTTTTACTATCCATAAATACACATTGTTTTACACAATACAAACTATTAAAGTTTAAAATTAAGTCTTAAGTCTTTCCTTTAAGGAAGGCATAAGTTCACTGAAAATATTCTGGGTCCTGAGATATTCACAATAAAACGGGTTAGTTAGTAGGAAGTAGAAGCCATTTTTGTTTTACAGCTCCTTCTTCACTTCATAATGACACACACAGGACTCTCGTTGGCTGTCCAGGTATGGCTTGCAGCCCAAGTGCATGACTGCGTCAAAGAGTAAAGTCACAGCTGACTCACAAGCTGAGAAAGAGAAAGAGAAAACACACTGATAAATGGATAACAGCAGATCTAAAGCAGATGTGTCTTCAGACTTTTTAGCTTCCAGAGTACTGACTGTGATTCATACATAATTTTGAGTTACGCTTACACATGAGTACATATGACGCCGTTTATTGTGGAAAAAGTGTGAACTCATTTCAAATCACTATAAAAAATAAAATGAAATAAAATACCAAAATGACCCTGTTGAAAAGTTCACACACCCTAGTTCCTATACCGTGTATTGCCCCTTTTAGCATCAATGACAGCTTGGAGTCTTTTGTGGTAGTTGCGGAGAACAAGGCCTTTGATGAAAAGTGCACCATACCTACTGTGAAATATGGAGGTGGTTCGCTGATACCACTGGCTCTAGAAGAGTAAAGTGAAGGGCCCGTTAGTGGCCATCTCAGTCTCCTGACCTCAATATCATTAAACCGCTGTGGGGAGAGTTCAAACACGCTGTTCAAGACAGCCCAGGAACTAGAGGCTTTTTGCCAAAAAGAATGGGCCGCAGTACCATTATATTATATACAGAACCTTCTCCATAACTACCACAAAAGACTCCAAGCTGTCATTGATGCTAAAGAAGCAATACACGGAATTAGGAACTGGGAGTGTAAACTTAATGGGGTCATTTTGGCATTTTATTTTGTTATGGTGATTTGAAAAGTGTAAAACACATTTCATAATAAAGGACTTCACAACATCACTGACCATGAGAGAAAGATTGTGTTTGTATTCATTTTCTTTGAGAAATAGCCAAAAGAAATCATTGAAAAAAAATCCACGAGGGTGTGTAAACTTATTGGCAAAACTGTATCTATAGCCTACCTGTGATTGACACATTTCATGTCAAACATATTTACATAAACAGGAAAGAACAGCTTTAATACAATTCAATCTATATTTCCATCCATTCAAATCAGGGTGTTAGAGAAATAACAATGATGTTCGAGAGGATTGATGAAGAATAGGCAGCAGTCAGGATGTCTTCTACAGGAGAAGTTTATTTACCATCGTTACGGGACCCGGAGACATGAACTCGAGACATTGCGCTAGTCCTACCATTCAAGTCCGTCTATGCTTCCACAGAAGAGGGATAAATACAGTTTAAGAGCGTCATACCGATACGCAAGCTAAACATTTAGTGGGCGCCTGAGCACCACAGTCAGGGCTATGACAGAGATGGTACGATTGTACAGCTTGACCCAGTATGATAAATAGCGATTAAATGTTATCCTCTAACAGAGGGTACTTGAAGATGGACAACTCCTGTACGTCTGAGAGCTTACACAGACATCTTCAAATGAGAGTGATGTATGTGTGTGTATGTGCAAGCATGTAAAGAATGTCATAATTGCTGAGGAAGGGCAAAGTCAAATTCTGACTTAAAAGAACGCGCCTTCTTGTGGACATGGTGTAACATTACAACAGCAATTTATACACCATGCAATGGATCTCTATCAGCCAAGAGAGAGACATAGATGATGCATGGGATCTCGGCATGTTACTAGATTTATTTTGTGTGTCGTTTTCCTGAGAATTGTATTACCTTGAACACTCTGGGCTAGTCCAAGAGTTCGTTGCACATTTCTGCAGATGGTCTCAAGACAATCTTGAAACTGCTCATCACAGTCTTGCTTCTCCTGACCACAGGTGTCATAGCAGCGATCATGCTGGTTGCAACATTTAGTCATGGATGGGATCCCAATGTCAAACTAAAAAGGAGACACGTGGAGCAATTCTGTATGCGGCCCAAAATGTAACATAATGCACTGTGGATTTGAGATTACCTGAAATCCAAACAGAGGGGACCCACATCCATTGGGCGGTGGATGCTTGTAACCAGGACGAGGCACTGGCTTGTACCCTGTGAGAGAGGAGCAAAGGTGGTGAGGTCTTGTTTTCTACTGTTATCTTGTGCTCAGATAACACTGAATAGAACATCGATGCCACTTCGGCGATGGTTCGGTAATTGTTCATTTTAGAAAGATGTTTTAAAAATATAGCAATCAAGGTATAGAGAGAACATTATGTGTGCACCATCTTGGCAAAAAAGGTCTATAACCCAAGTTAAGTCTTACCATCACTACACCTGTAGTGGCACAAGCCGTCATGGCCCCCAAACAAATCCAGGGCTGCGTTTAAGACGGAGTCGATCTTGTGTATGCCGTTGCGGATAGTTTTCAGAGTCATTCTCCAGTCTGGAGTCTCCGATTCTTGTTTGAAAGCAGACACATACTGCGCACACGCGATTAAACACAAGCCCTGAAACAAAACACCAATGTACTTGCGGTAGCGCATAGTCTTGTTGACGTAGAATTATCAAACGTTTCCCAGGGAGGTAAATCGTCCGCTAAAATGCCTCTGGAGGCATCTCAGCTGTTAATTCACCCGTATCTCATTTGTATCCACAATTCACCAAAGCAGTGCGAGCCCAAAGTTTTTACCTGCCGGCGTAAATGGTCTGGATATCATTTCCGGGATTTAAGTGATCATGTGATCGTTGACGTCGACACATCAGAAAGAAGCAAATTAAGGGATTGTAAATTACATATTACTTTCATGTATCTCTCAATGTATGTATCGCTTGTGAAGTATAAATTGAAAAAGGCTTGTTATTGTAAATATTACTTTATTTAAATAATTATTCAAGCATTAATTAAAATGTTCCTTCATTGATATTAAAATAACTCCATGACATTGCAAGAACATTCAGAAATATAAACCATTTCAACATATTCAAAAGTCCAGTGTACACTTAACACATTTTCATAAAATGGTCTTCATTCGCGAGGAAGCTACAGATCATTCAAGTTAGTGCCGGGGGACTGATATGAAAGGTCCACTTTATTTATGTATTTAATTTTAATTCAATATATATATATATATATATATATATATATATATATATATATATATATTTATTTATTTAAGACCTATAGGTCATATACTTTCTGATCAATTTAAGATGTTTGAGGCATTAGGAATAACCACAAATTAGATTTAAACAATCCTTAATTTCCCATTGGTTGATGCACACCCTGTTCTAATTTTCAACGCGGTGACAAAGTACAAAAAAAGTCTACAGTAAATAGTTTCATTAATAATGTCAATGTTCTGATGGAAGAACTAATAGAGAAAAGTATTTAAAGAAAAAGATGTCCTTAGGACTACATAAGATAATTATGTTTCTGCTCCTAAACATAATAAAACATCTATTTATATACACTTAAATTATTCCACCGAGTCCAGCTCATCCACCTCTAAAAAGACTATTTAATCTGTCCAGCTCCTTACAGTTATCCATTGTCATAAGCTCCGCTTTCTTGCGCATTCGATCATCTCTGTAGACTTTAGCAGCATAGAGCAGATCCGTTTCTGATACAGAGAAAACAAAACAGTTTAAATATGTTAAGGTATTGCAAGTATTAATATGGAGAGCAATCAAGAGAACTGACTTGTTTGTCGCTCCTTCCAACAATTATTTCTAACATTTGATACATAGTCGTCTTCAACGTTTTTCTCTATCTGCTGAAGCGCAGAGCCCTTATATTCAGACTTAAAATCTTTAGTGACATAATAGTCGACGTGTAAGTTTTCCGTGTGCCGCTTTATGGTCTGACCTGTGGACCTGAGAATAGATGCAAAGATGGAAGAGCGTGGTTAGAACAATGCACAGTATACATTTAGACTTATAACAATGTGTAATAATTAGTACACAAGTATTGAAAATCATTACGGTGCAAAGAAAAAGATCAGTCTTCCTGGCACTTTACTTATGAGTAGGTGCAGCAGAGTAACAGAAATTGTATCCTATGGCTATGCCTTTATTTTACTCACTCCATCACAGACAAAAACAAAATAAGTAAAAACAATAACAGCAGATTGCCCAGTGGAACTATGATTTTGACCAAAAATAGTATTATCGAACACTGTATACTCACGGTCTAGAGTAGAGACTGTACTGTGGAGGAGAAACCATCATCTGGCTAAGTACTGACACTAAAATTAGAACTAGAATGGGCATCAGCTGGATGAACATAGAGAAACCACCCTGAGGAGAAAAAACGAGGCATGAAAAAGTATCCACCAAGCTCTTGTTAGTCATCTTATTTTATGCAAAAGTAACATAATCCATGCTAAAAAGATACTTTCTGTTTTTTGCAACTGCGACATCGGTTCAGACGAAATACCTCAAATCATTTTAATGTGTTACATACCCTTACAATGAAATATGGAAGCATTTTTTTATTTTTTAGCTGCACATGGGACGCACTTGGACGTTCCAACATAACAATCCAGAGCACAAGGCCATGCCGACCCTTCATTGGCTACAGCAGAATAAAGTTAAGGTTCTGGAATGGCCATCTCAGTCTCCTGACCTCAATATCAACATTTTGTCAGGGTATGTAAGCTTTTGAGCACAACAGCTATCTGAAATGACAAGTTCTAACTGTACTATGACCATGGCCATTGTCGTGAAACATTCAGTAATTTAGATAATTTCCTTTTTTGATTTTCTTAGTTTTAAAAAGTCTGTTATTTTCCATGAAGGGAAAGTAGCACTATATATACTTACATCTCCTCTATCGTTTGTTCTTTCGTGCCCATTTGTTTGCTGACTGTAATTAGATCTGCCATTGCTGAATGTATGTGTACTTGCTGTGAACAGAAATTATCAAGTCAATGTTACACTGAGGAGCTCAGACAGAGCTTTCGCATTGAACAATTGGTTACTAACTAGAAGGGAAGCCGCCACCAAAGAACATATTAAAGAGGTCCTCAGGGGTGATGTCTGCCTCGAAGCCTCTGTGAAAGTCAAAGCCTCCTCCTTGTGAGTGAGTTGGGCTGCTAGGCTCCTCCCCTCCAGACAGGTCATACTGCCGCCGTTTGTCCGCATTACTGAGGACTGCATATGCATTACCAATCTCTAAAAGAAGCAAAATGATAAGTCAGAATTTGACACAAATATTTTATTCAATGTTTAAAATTATAAATATTTTATTTACTCTTAAAGGCCTCGGTTGCTCCTGGAGCATGGTTTTTGTCCGGATGAAACTTGAGGGCTAGTTTTCTGTAAGCTTTCTTTAACTCATCTTCACTGGCATCTTTGCCAACACCCAGAACATCATAGTAGTCTTTACATCTTTTTATTCTGAAACAATTAAAGAACATAACTCTAAATTAATCTGTGCGTTATGTTTACTTACAACCCAAACAATATACCGTAATTTCTGGACTATACAACGGTGTGGCTAATTTATAGATTTTTATGGTCATACTAAATATTGTGCCATGTCATCAATAACGATGCACCTGGATCCAAAAACACTCGGCTATTTCAAATGTAAGAACACTGAAGTGAGAAAGACGCAATAACTTAAGTTGTGCGCGTGGAGAAAACGGAGAGCTCACGCAGTTCCTTTCGGATGTACATCTGCACAATAAATCGCTGCGGTAGCGCTTTTCTCTGACTGAACACTTGAGGGTTTAAAGAATAATCTACGTAATCGAATTATAAACCGCTATGTTCTTAACACAGTTTTCTAAAAGTAACTACCTTAGGCCACTGTTCTCTTGGAATATTGACAATGCAATGCATAGAGAGAGAAGTCCTGCATTTCCAGTGCTGATGGCGCATTCAACTGCGCTTTGTAACAATGTGGACACCTGCGGCTTAAATGTAACATTTTACTTTTCTTTACAAAAGAAGTTGGTGCGACTTATATTCAGGTGCGCTCAATAGTCCGAAAATTACAGTACTTAACAGTGGCGGCGCGGTTAGTGCTAGAAGATCCCGGGTTTGTGTGGAGTTTGCATGTTCTCCCCGTGTCTGCGTCGGTTTCCTCAGGGTACTCCAGTTTCCCCAACCACTAAAAACATGTACAATAGGCCAGGGTGAATGAGAATGTGTTTGAGAGTGCGTGTGTGGGACAACAAATGCAAATTGTCCCATGGCTACTATACGGCATGGCGTTCCAAGCGTGTTCATTAACATGTACTGGTCCAAATAAATCAATAAGCTGGAATACTAAAAAAGAAAAAGAAAAAAAGCTCCATGCTTTTTGGCCATCGTCGTTAGCCTGGTGAGACCAGAATCATTCCCCTAGTGCTGGGCGATATGACGATAGATATCGTGGGGACGATAGAAAAGTGTCTATCGTGGCATTTCGCTTCTATCGTTTATATCGTTTCTAACCTAATTTCATCAATTATTAAAGCAAATATTACATTAAATAGGCCACAAAGAATGTATTAGTGTTTTATTGTCACTATGCATCCTCTAAGTTTATATTAAGTGATTATAAACAAGAATAAAAAAAGAACTTTTTCGCAAAGAAACTCCGTCTTTACAGCTGCTTTACGATATTGCTGTCCGCCGCCCGCCACACCTGCTGTCGCAACGGCGACATCTAATGGACGTACACCCCTACTACTACACTCAGCATTCTTATTTCTGAGTTAAATGTCACTTCATAACAGAGGTTACATTAACCGAAAATTCTCTGTCATTTGCGTAATATGTTTAGCTTTGACGCAGCGCTGATCCGTCTCTCTCTCAGCTACTTCCCTAAACACCGCGTGGTTTCGCTCTGCTTCACGTTCGGCAAATAAACAGCTTTTTAGTGATGGATCTCACAACGGAGCTGACTGATAGGCAAGGCAACTTTATTTATACTGCGCATTTCGTACACAAGGCAACTCAATGCGCCTTGATAGTGCATGGATCTGGATTAAACACACGAGAGAGGAGAGAGGAGAGAGGAGAGGCTGGTGCAGGAGGTAAGAGACGGATCGGGCAGCGCGTAGAGCAGCTAAAGACGGACAATGCAAACTGCTCGCCCACTGTTTCTTAAACATTACGTTAAAATTGAGATATAAGCTCCAATTTACATTTGTATTAGTGTAATATGAGCCTTGATATTGAGGAGCAGATGATGCTCTGAATAAGTCGTTCTCTACGCACGAGTTTACACATTTCTGTTAAATTCGTGTCAGGACTCAGATGTTCAGATCATGTTTAGCCCATTTATCCTGCTGTCTCACATTTTTCCTGACATAAACAATACAGGCGATATAAATTATCCATAGCGAAACCACTGCTTCAAAATAAAGTTAAAAAAAAAGTAAGTAAGATATTTTTGTTAAACTTTTGAAAGAATAACTGAAAACGGACTATATTATGGTATATCGTGATATATATCGTTATCGTGATATAAAATAATCCATATCGTGATATACGTTTTTTCCATATCGCCCAGCACTACATTCCCCTATACATTTTTTTTTTTATTCAGATCAGTCTGGAACCCCCGACCCCGTTGGCAGCATCACAAAAATTCAAACAGGCCGTGCAATCAGATGTTTATTTGCGTCACGTGTTGTTCACGAACAGCGTCACTCATGGAATGCGGAAGTCCCTCAATACCAATCTACGAACGGCGCACGAGAGAAAAAGAGCGCGTCTCCAATCGGTGGTAAATGACCCAAAACACATCAACAGTAGGTGAGTTTCGTGAGTCATAATCCGGCACGAATATTAACACAAACCGCTAATAACAACGCATCAACGGCAGACGCCCACCCTTCGCTGATTGGTTTACTCCGCTTCCTGTTTGCTTGCGTATGTGTTGGAAATGGAATTGACACCAGGCTACATGTTTGTAGCACGGGGTGTGAGAAGTCCAAGTAAGCCTTTGAATTAACTCAGAACATTGTTATTGCTCACCTTTGAACACCCTCCACTTGGTCTTTAGTGAAGCCTTTTGTCGCTGGTCCTCCTGATTCCTGACCTTGTCCTTCTGGCTGTGAACCAGTGCTTTGTGAATTTTCTGTTGGTCTCCTGCGATAAGCACCAGTGCTCCCATTTTTTGTCAAAGCATCAAACAATGCTGTAAAAGAGGATGAGGGTTAAACTAGATACAACTACACTTACATTTTTACAAAAAATGTTTTCAGTTTCATGTCTCATCATAATGTTAGAAGACAAAATGTATTCTTAACCGTTGACTCATCAAGTGGTAACCTCAGAATCAGAATACGTTTTATTACCATTCTTAGTGTACAGGTTCACAACTTGGAATTTTCTTCGGTACATTTGTGCAGCATGAGTGTGCGAAAAGCACCAAGGCAACCGTTACATGCCGCCCTATTTGCTAAAATTAGAAATTACAATAAAGCAAAGCACACACACACACACAGACACACACACACAGACACTTTAACCTATGGCAAAATGAACAACAAAAAAATAAATAATAATTCTTCAGAATTTGTCAGTATGTGTCTAGCATTGAGGACGTATGCTCCTTATGGTCAGGGGTTCACCCTACAGCAGGATTATGGTCCAAAACACAAGTCCGAGCTGTGCCAGAAATATCTTAAGAAAAAAAATGTTGGTAAGGTTGAAAACAGTATCAAAGGTAAACCCAATCAAGCTGGTTTGGGATGACGTGGACAGAAGAGTGAAAGCAAAGCAACCTGCAAGTGCCACACATTTATGGGAACTTACATAACAGAGTTTGGAAGAATATTTGATTTCCATTTTAGAAAGAACGCTTCGAGCATGTTCAACTGTTAAGACAGAATTTGCCAAAGGTGCTTATTCAATAATAAGAGAAAAGTGGAGAAACTACAGTTCTTTACATTAAACACTCACTACTCCATTTCAAATTATGCATTATGTACCATAATGTACATATGGTAATTATCTACCATTACATACCACAAATAGAGTTGGATCGTCTATCCTAAAGTGGCAATCCTTAAATTATTTTCTCAGACTACATGTGTCGGGGATTAGCCATCAGGGAAAAGCTCTGAGGGATCGTTCAATGAAGTGATTGGTATAGTATCCCAGCGTCAACACTCCCATCATCAAAACAGTGTCACTCTTAAACACTAATAACCTCGTCTGTAAACAACTAAGCATGTTGCTTCTTCGTGTGTCTTACAGCAAATAACGTACACAAAGCATCAACAAATCTAGGCATTATTACACCACAAAGACAACCTTAAACGTCAAAGACAGGTGGATTTTAGCACGATGATGCAAGGCCAATTTCGACCTGGAAGAATTAGTTTAGTTAAGCCACTTTAGCCAACTAGATTTTGTGCTTAGGACAACACGCCAGTTTCATGTACATGGCATAATTTAAAGACAGTGCCAAGCGGTCATTACTGCTCGACAGTGTTTGTATCAGTTTCAGATCTGACAGGAACAGACATCGACAGGATGCTAGGTTAGCTTGATATTCCAGAAGGAACCCTCTGGTTAGCATTGACCCGGCTAAAACCTGTGTATCAACAACCACCATATACCTTACCCTTGGCTTTCTCAGTCGGATACAGCTTATCTGCTTTATTGATGAATTTCAAGGCTTTCTCTTTGTCGCCTGCTTCGAGTGCAGTCGTCGCTATTTTAATACATTTTTCGGCTTCGTCTCTATTGCTTTCCATCTTCTCTGTAGTCCTCCTCCGTCCTCCCCCTCCTCCTTCTCCTCCTTCTTCTTCTTCATCGTCGTCATGAATTTCCGGTAGACTTAACACCTAAAAGCGTGTTGCTGCCCCCTTCAATTAATTTAAGTATTACATCTCAAGTCTGGGTTGCAGGCATAGAAATACATTTGTTGCAGGTGACATCACAGCATTCTAGAGGCCAATACTATTATATGGAGGAAAACATATCAATATATGGTCGAGTCTTGTTGACCAAAGCAGAGGGCATTTCCAGACTTGTATACCCAGCTCTCTCTCTATGTGTGGAAGACGCTACAATCAAGGAGATAAACAAACTATTTTTCAACTTTATTTGAATTATTATTTGAAAAGGAACTTGCTCATCAGACCTAAGGAAGCAGGAGGAATCGAAATGTTGGACTTCAGTGACTTGAATCAAACATTTAAAGTGAAATGGCTACAAGAATGCATCAAAAGACCCTTATCCATATGGTACTTCATCCCAAATAATATATATAGTAAAGTGGGGGGGCTACAGTTTTTATTGAAGTTTAACTACAGTGTTCCAAAACTTCCATTGAAACTATCAAATTTCTATAAACAAGCTTTAGACTCGTGGAAATTATGCTACAAACATAACTTTTCCCCACATAAGTGTACCTTGTGGAATAATCAATGTATTCTAAAAAGCAACCGATCTTTATTTTTTCAGACCTGGATGAACAGGAACATAATCTATGTAAAAGATTTGGTGAACAACGACGGTGAAAGTACAAAGTACGAGGTTTTTATAAATAAGCATCAATTTCCTATAACCTACAAAGAATATCACTCAGTCACTAGGAGTATCCCAAACGGGCTCCGCGTTTTAATGAAAGACCATTTAGGAGCACATGCTCCAAACGAAGATAAACTTTTTATAAATGGTATAGAACTGCATAGCTGGAAATGTAACAACAAACATATCAGAATGTCTTTTCAGAATTCCAGGATTATACAACCTAAATGTAAATACTTTTGGAATTCTATATTCGACAAAATTATTTGGAAAAAAGCATGGACTATGCCCTTTCAGTTCTGTATTATTAATAAAATAAGAGAAGTGCATTATAAAATATTACAAAGATATTATCCAACAAACGAGCTCATTTCAAAGTTTACGGATATAGATTCAAATTGCAGCTTCTGTCAGACACTCACCAAAAATGTCACCCACCTTTTTTTTTTCCTGTTCATCAAGCTCTAAGTTTTGGAAAGACACAGAAACTTACTTAACCCAAAAACTGTCAATTATAATCTGCTTTAAATTAGAGAACATAATAACCTATTTTACGCACGAAAATAAAAAAATAGAAACAATAGTTAACCTATTTATCTTATTGGGGAAATATCATATACACAAGGCTAAATTTACACAGTCCAAACCCATATTCAAAGTACTTTTGATGGAGGCTAAAAATCACATGGACGTTACCAAATACATAACAAACGAAACAGCAATACATTTAAATAATATCTATGAAGAATTGATCACTTAAATATGCTGTCTCTTTTAATTTGTTTTGTTTTTCTTTATGATTTTTGTTTTGTTTTTTGTTTTTGTTTGTTTGTTTGTCTGTGTTCGCCCTTTTTAGAAAAAAAATAAAAATATTTGCTGTCAAAATGTTTTGATGTGAAAATGGTTTGCCTGCGGCCGAGTACTAAGTGTTTAACGATATGAAATTATTCTAAACTATAATATCTGCACCTGTTGATGCCTCAAGCAAAGCATGGAAAAACGGAAATGAATGTGAATGTGATCGAATGTAAATAATGTACATATGTAAAATAAAAAAAATAATAAAAAAAACAAAAAAAAAACAATTATATGGAGGAAAAATTATTTTGTTTTTTAGTAAATATTTGGTCTTGTACAGAGAGATTATGGACCCAGTGACTGATATTAATTATAATTTTTGTAATTCATACATTATCTTTTGAGCCGCAACTTGTGAAAGTGTAATGCTTTTAATAGGAAAATCTGGCTCCTGCCCCCCGCTGGGTCCGGTGATATAATCACATTCTAGAACCTGCAACCCACCAATACTGTATTTTTAAATATAATTAGCCAGAAGGACAGGTCGCCTGGTCAGCCAAACCCACTTCTTTCTAATTGAACTTCAAAAAAGATGAAGTTCAGAATAGGTCATAATAAAGAAAAATCCTGCCTGGCCTTGTGACCTCTTTTTGATTTTTCTGGGTTTAATAAAATCAGAGGTGGGTAGAGTAGCCAAAAAATATTTACTCAAGTAAGAGTAACGTTACTTTGAAATAATTTTACTCAAATACAAGTAAAAAGTAGTGGCCCAAATAAATACTCAAGTAAAACTTAAAAAGTACTGTACTGTAGTGCTCCCGTAATTTTACTGGAGCACTGTGAGTACTGAGTAACTGTTTGAGCGTAAAAGTCTAATTTACAATCCAGTACCGACAAATTATGAGACAAAAAACACGTAGGAATAATGTAAAAATCATAATTTCCAAAGAAAATATCATTACAATGTTTTAAAAAGATATTTCTGAAAAAAAAGGGCCCCGAAACACAAACAACATATTAGGTCAACATGAAGCGTTTGTAACTTTAGAATTGACTCAGTGGCACAAGTTCTTTTTGTGTGTGTAAAGATACGTCAGTACAATTAGTAGAAGTAAAAAGTACTGAATGATATAATAATTCTAAAAGTAAAGTTTCTCCAAACTATTACTCAAGTACTTGAGTAAATGTAACCGAGTACTAACCACCTCTGAATAAAACATAAATATTGACAAAAACATCTATATTTATTATATCTGTAAAGATTCCTTAGGTCTACATATTTTAAACAGCACATGTCTAAATTTTTCTTTTCGCAAATGTTTGGTGTCCTCCATAGATTTAATAAATACATTTCCTTTCATCAGAATCAGCTGATCACACGTGGTCAGCAAACGTCAAAGTAATCACAAATGCGGATTCAGGTTTCATCTGACATGGATTTCGAAATGTGACGTCCCACATTAAAAAAAATAATTACCACCACACAGAGGTTTGAGAATGAACATGGAAGTTTAATAACATTGTCAAAATTGTAGTTTATTTTTTATTCCAAAAAGTAGTGTTCACACGCACGCGCTCATTACATAAGCTTGACACTTTTTTTTTTTACAAAATTATTTTATTGCATATATTTTACATATTCTTTAAGGTTGCACACAATTTATTATGCAGACGTGATACCATTTTAAAATGGCGCCGTAATTTGATCCTTTACACAGAACTAACTCAAGCTGGGTTGCGTGAAGGAGGAAGTTTGGCCGTAAACGTGCCCATTGTGTTGAGCGCAGCATGGAGGCGGAAGTGTAACCTTGACTCCATGTTGTAATCTTTGTAATTCGTCCTATGCAATTGAGCGGGCAGCAATAGTGTCAAAATACAATCAAATATTAAAATGTATTTTTATGAGAATTTAAAAGGCACTTACTTGACATTTTGCATGATCTCAATAGCTTTGTCAACGTCTCCTCGTTGCTTATATAATAGGCCCAATTCATACATGGTAAATGGCACGAGGTAGTTGTTGAACTTTATATCACTTTCACTGCAATAAACAAAATTTGACAAATTAATTTTAATGTTATAATGCTGTGCCAATATCAATCAAAGTTTATTTATATAGCACTTTATAACACTAGGAGGACCAAAGTGCTTCACAGAAAGATAAAAACAATTTAAAAACACAAAACGCTGTGCTATATCTTTAATCAGGTGAATAATGCAGTCCATGACGAACCTTGATATGACCTGATTGAAGCACTGCTCAGCCTGGTCCAGCAGGCCCAGTTCTCTGAGGCACAAACCTTTCAACAGCTGCACCACACACTGGTCATCCAAGTGGTACTCTGTCGGAGCTAGACGCACAATACAGCACATGTTAGTAGCCAGTCAAATTCTAGTCTATTCAAGCATAGGGCATCTTGTTGCTCTTACTTTGGACGTCTTTGAGCTTTTGTTCTGCTGTGTTCAAGGTGGTCAGGAAGCTTTCGGTGAGATCAGGTCTTTTCCCAACTACAGTAAATCCATTCCAGACATACATCAATTCCTGTGAAGAATTTTTAAATTCAGATTTAGTTCTCATTATTGACGTACATTTGAATGATTTTGTTGTTATGTTTTTCCTCACCAAAGCGGGGACAACTAGTTCCACGGGGTTAGAAGCGTTGTATCGATCTGCTTTCTTTGCTGCAAACTTCTCTGTTGGAATGGACTTGCCGGCAATTCTCAACCGGAGTCCATCCACCTGCCTACAAAACACATCCACATTAGCAGTGTCCTCATTAATTATCGCTTTCCCTTTAGCTCTGATCACCTAAATAATTCCACCACATTCTCTCCCATTTTAGTTACTTCCTCCTCAGGGAGCATGCTCAAGATGGCAGCTTTCTGAAATGTATAGATAGCCTACAAGCAAAAGCAACATATTCCATTATTTAAGTCAAACTGATTCAAATTACATGGAAACAAACAAAACAAATACCTGTGACCATTTGCTCTCTTTACACAACAGATCAGCATAACGATACGCCTCCGTCCAGTTCTGCTCAAAGCAGTAGGCCCACATAAGCTCCCAGTAACACAGGTGATGGATCTGACGCCACTCCTCTTGAGCAGCTATGCAGGACAAAAACTTCTCCTGGGCCTAAATGAGAAACCAGGGTTGTCACTCTAGTTACTCTTACAAAAAGGCGAACACATTCGACATATAGTGTAAACAGTACTCACAAGAGTGAAATCTCCTTTGAGCAATGCAATTCTTGCCTTGTAGAAAAGTATGAGTGCCCCCTGTAGGTTACATTACAGGGATCACACACACATCTCACCCAGAACATTGCCCAAATGTCTTTTTTTTGTGTGTGTGATTGCAGCACCATGAAGGATCATTGGTCCAGAAAGTAATACAGTCTCAACGTTTGTTACCAGTGTAATTTGCAGGACAAAATTCAATTTCAGTAGGTGTGTGTGTTTGTGTCATTGTTTTGTCATCATACAATCACAACAGTATGGAAAGGGTTGTCTTTGAAAAGCTTACATTAGGAAACTTCTTAGCATATGGTTCAAGCAAAGACTCAGATTCTGTGAGGTTGCCTTCACCAGTCCCTGTAAAAAAAATAAAAAAAAAATAAATAAATATTGAGCTATAGTTTTAAGAAATGTTTTTCAATATCAATAATATACTAAGCGTGTCTTACCAAGAATGACACTGATGTACAAGTGAAACATCATCAGCGTGAGGGTGCAGAGGATGGAGCGCAGGCTGTTGCTGGCCGCCCCCTCCCTCAGTTCGGACAGCCCAAGCTCCTGCAAAAAGACGACACACTTAGTTACATTTAGCCATGACCATCATTGTTCAAACACACTCATGGCACCTACCCGGTCGCCAGAGAAGCCCAGAAACTCCATCAGTTTGAGGACTCGAGATGGAAGTAAAGACAGCATCTGAGAAAGACATTTGCAAAGGACTGGGCATGTAGGCTTTGCATTTAGAAGTAATTATCATTTCAATTTACCAGATTGAATGATCCTATCCCCATACTGACACCACTCTTGAAATGAACGTGTGTACTCTCCAGCTTTTCCATGTCTTTTCTCGTGCTTATCATGGCCTGACAGTCTCTGTAAAGAAGAGCAAAATAAATTACTATTTTTAATACGCTGTAGATACGGGAATGCGATTGTTAAAATGAGAGAGAGACGTACTTATAAATCTGATAACTGTTTCGTATCCTCATTCCTCCTTTGATGAAGCTGATTAAACTCTCGTCCAAAAACGTCAGCGATGCCTTCTGGAGCAGAACCTCAGCATAGCACAATTCTGCATGCAACTCCTCTGTGAAAGGAGGAGGATGGTTAAAATGGAAACTCGGAACAGAGAACACATTCATACCACCATTATTTGCGTAACATGGTCAGAGGATATTAGATGATTAGACAGGCTGTCTCAAATAATGGTGGCGTGAAGACGGGTATGATTAAATTTAAAAGGTTAGACATTTTAAACTTGCCTTCGGTCAAGTTGTCAGATGGTTGTCTGTACCAAAAATTTGTGAGAGTCTCAACTAATCCGGTTTTCTTTCGGAAACTAAACCAAAACACAATTAAATAACGAGATTGTCCAACATTTAAAATAATCCGTGCAGCAAATATTCTGTGGATGTGAAGGTATGAGACGTACCGCTGACATGTCTGCAAGGCCTCTCTCAAAGATGTCATAGCAATATCGATATCTTTAGCTTCGAAGGTCATGCCTGCCTGCATCACCAGGATACTGCTATAGCCCATGGCATGATACATGCTCTGTTCCTTCCTGTGAGAAAACATGTTCATTAAACTGTGTACAAACCCAACCACGTCAGTATATATATATAGTACTTGCCATGGTTTTAAAAGAGCCAAAGCATCAGCAAAGCGATTGTTGAGAAAGAATTCCAGAGCATTGGAGCATTCCTTCAGAGCCATCACCAGGTCCATTTGCTCTTTTCTAAATAAACAAGGGACAATATAAATATAAATGTATAGACACCCGTCTTTGATGACCTCAAGTGTGTGTTCTTTTCACATTTTACAGCAATATTGTCACCCTACAACTAGTAGCCTAATACTCACTTTCCATTTTCAGAATATGTAAGGTCCACCTGAGAAACAAAAGCACAACATTAATTGGCCTTCATTCTTTTTTAATAATTCTAAGAGGAACTTCAACTGCAAAATTAACAACACACTTAGCCTACCTGCTCTAATGATGAATCCACTTTGGTCTCCATGTATGGCTCAGATTTCTTAATAATAACAATATTTAAAAAAATTAAATAAATAGAAGAATTAATCAGTATAATATTCTTCCAACGAACCTAGCTGGTTCCAGTCAGGAGAAGACAGGCTTTGAGATTGTACCAACATTTATAAGGTGAAATCACGGGAGTGGCCAAAAGCTCATCCAGTCCTCAGACAGATCTCTTTTAATACAGGGCTTCATTGTTTTCCTTGACTTGGACTGTGTGTGTTTAATATTTAAGAAGCCTTATAAGGTAACACTCCTAAATGGAGGTTTTGTTAAGCAATTTGCTATGCACATTTGTCACAGTGAGTGGAAAAACTCAAACTAATTTAGGGTACTAAGTTTAATTGATAATTCTAAAACTAAAACATACCAAGTACAGTGCATCCGGAAAGTCACAGCGCTTAACTTTTTTCACATTTTGTTATGTTACAGCCTTATTCCAAAATTGATTCAATCAATTTTCCCCTCAAAATTCTACACATAACACCCCATAATGACAATGTGAAAAAAGTTTTTTTTGAGATTTTTGCAAATTCATTACAAATAAAAAACAAAAAATATATATGTACATAAGTATTTACAGCCTTTGCCATGAAGCTCAAACTTGAGCTCAGGTGCATCCTATTTCCACTGCTCATCCTTGAGATGGTTCTACAGCTTCATTGGAGTCCACCTGTGATCAATGAAGTGGATTGGACATGATTTGGAAAGGCACACACCTGTCTAGGTCCCACAGTTGACAGTGCATGTCAGAGCACGAACCAAGCATGAAGTCAAGGGAATTGTCTGTAGACCTCCGAAACAGGATTGTCTCGAGGCACAAGTCTGGGGAAGGGTACAGAAACATTTCTGCTGCTTTGAAGGTCCCAATGAGCACAGTGACCTCCATCATCCGTAAATGGAAGAAGTTTGGAACCACCAGGACTCTTCCTAGAGCTGGCCGGCCATCTAAACTGAGCGATCGGGGGAGAAGGGCCTTAGTCAGGGAGGTGACTAAGAACCCGAAGGTCACTCTGTCAGAGCTCCAGCGTTCCTCTGTGAAGAGAGGAGAACCTTCCAGAAGGACAACCATCTCTGCAGCAATCCACAAATCAGGCCTGTATGGTAGAGTGGCCAGACGGAAGCAGCTCCTTAGTAAAAGGCACATGGCAGCCCGTCTGGAGTTTGCCAAAAGGCACCTGAAAGACTCTCAGACCATGAGTAAGAAAATTCTCTGGTCTGATGAGACAAAGATTGAACTCTTTGGCGTGAATGCCAGGCGTTATGCTTGGAGGAAACCAGGCACTGCTCATCACCTGGCCAATACCATCCCTACAGTGAAGCATGGTGGCAGCATCATGCTGTGGGGATTTTTTTCAGCGGCAGGAACTGGGAGACTAGACAGGATAGAGGGAAAGATGAATGCAGCAATGTAGAGAGACATCCTGGATGAAAACCTGTTCCAGAGCGCTCTTGACCTCAGACTGGGGCGACGGTTCATCTTTCAGCAGGACAACGACCCTAAGCACACAGCCAAGATAACAAAGAAGTGGCTTCAGGACAACTCTGTGAATGTCCTTGAGTGGCCCAGCCTCGAATCCGATTGAACATCTCTGGAGAGATCTGAAAATGGCTGTGCACCGATGCTCCCCACCCAACTTGATGGAGCTTGAGAGGTGCTGCAATGGCCAAAACTGCCCAAAGATGTGTCTGCCAAGCTTGTGGCATCATATTCAAAAAGACTTGAGGCTGTAATTGCTGCCAAAGATGCCTCAACAAAGTATTGAGAAAAGGCTGTGAATACTTATGTACATGTGATTTTTTTAAATTTTTTTATTTGTAATAAATTTGCAAAATTCTCAACCTTTTTTTGATGTCATTGTGGGGTGTTATGTGTAGAATTTTGAGGGGAAAATGGATTGAATACATTTTGGAATGAGGCTGTAACATAAAATGTGAAAGTGAAGCGCTGTGAATACTTTCCGGATGCACTGTAGATCAATACAGATTATAAAAATAAAAAGATCAATACAGATTAAAATGTCATGTAAAGCGCTTTGTGGCGCACCCGAGTGGCTGAGAGACATCTACCGCCTTTGCTCTGCCCAATCCCGTCAGACTTTGGAAGCTAAGCGGGGAAGGACCTGGTTGGTATTTGGATGGGAGACCGTTTGGTAACGCCGTGAGTCTACCCCAGGGCAGCTGTGGCTACAATAGTACCTTACCACCACCGAGTATGGAGTGAATGAATAGTGTAATATAAAGCGTCTTTGAGTGTTCAGAAAAGCGCTATAAAACTGATTTATTAATCACGATCAGCCGGATCGATATGATAGTCACGTTTAGCGACATCTAGCGGTAAATATTTAAATCTAATGTGACTTGAAAAAGAACAGTCACAAACGCAGTCAGTTTAAGTTCTGATTATATTGAACTTAAACTGAATAAAATATATTGACAAAAAATAAAATATATTGACAAAAAATATATTGACAAAACACATTGCCTAAACAAATAAAATGTTTAAACACTCATTATTTAAATAGAATATAAAAAAGGAGGGTTATAGAATTTATAGGATTGTCAGCAAGTTTCAAAAATGGTTTTATCATCTCGTGTGCTTTTGTGCGGTTTAATCGTCCCGTAGACAACCCTCCTCTACACTGGTGGCAGTAGCGCGCGAAATTCAGGTGAAAAGCGCAAACGAGAACCGCCATAGAACAACAACTATGGCGGCGTCTGACTCCAATACAAACATCCCTGAATACGAATCCATCGACGTCAACACCAAGCCATTTCACATCGAGGCCTTTAGGACAGAGTGGCTCAGGAGACTCCATCCCAGCCAGATTTCCTATGAACAGTCGGAGGAGGACGGGTTTGAGGTGACCTTTGTGAAAGAGATGGCTATTGACGAAGACACTATGAGTGAACTAAAGGCAGTCTGCAGGTATTTGTTCGTTTCGTCTTCGCTGACTAATTGAATTGGCCACGGTTTGCATTTGCCCCACGGCTGATGGTCCAAGTGATTGCATGGGATAGGGTTCGTGAGTCGTGACAGCACACCATGGTATTTTCCCTCTCCCATGCTGTGGTGACGCTGACGTGCCTCGGTCTTTCATCTCTAAATGTCACAATTCAACAACACACCACTAGACTGTTCTAGTAATTTTTCTGCCTTCTGGTGCAGAGGACATGTGTTCTCTGTCCTCTTAAGGTTATTTGTTAGTTACCACAAGCTATCGGTCAAACAATGGTGATGTCAGAAAGATATTCACAGATTCGGCTTTTCCGGATCAATAACTCATCATCGCAACATTGCTTTCACAAAACCGACACTTCAATGCGATCAAGGCAAGGTGGACTACTACCTACAATCGTATTTTCCTCAAAACAAGCTGCCCTCCGTGCTGGGAGACGTGCATTATATTTTCAAATATAATGAAAATTAATTTTCATTATATTTTTCATTATATTTTCAAATATAATGAAAATTATTTTCATTATATTTGACCAAACTGGGAGCTGTAGTGTGATCAAGGGGAGATGATTAATATATGATGTGAGTTTGGTGGCACTACACCATGTAATAGTGTACTTATTGCGCATTTTTGTAGTTTGTACGTGATAAAAAAAAAAATTTAATTAATTTGAAACAACTTCTTTCAAAGTATGTGATTAAGGTGAGATGGTTTATATCTACTTTGTTATGTGTGGCAATACAACATGCAATGGTATACTTTTGACTCATTATAATGATAAAACATAATTGAAATGAAAAAAGAAAAACCCTTTATCCAAAGAAATTTGATAAAGTTGACTTTTAATGTTTTTTTTTACCATACACCTTTACAAAGAGATTTTGCTAAAGATTGCCCTATAAGGATGTTAAACAATATTTAAAATCATAATAATTTTCCAATCCAAGAAAAAAAAAAAAAAAAAAAAAAATATATATATATATATTGTAGCGTTGCTGCACTGATGCATGCCGGGAGGTGGTATTGTGTTAATGTTGTACCATGAGTGAGGTACGTGTCCTGTTAAATAAGCCTGTTCTGTGCACTACTGGTTGGTTGAAAATAAAAGCAGTCGATACTACGCTTGCCTCTTTGGAAATCATTACACTGGTGTCAGAAGTGGGATTGACAAAATGTCAACTGAGAACTTTAAAACTATGATTTTTCAGTTGGAGGCACTGATGAAAGAAGAACCTGAAGATTATTTTAAAAGCGAAGCAGAAGGAGAAAGTGTACCCCTTCACACATTAGAGAGACGCAGCATGTACGCGGAGAATGCTGCGCTGAGTCGGGAGAAGTTCACGGAGGAAGCCGCCGGAGCCAGGGCCCGACCTTCACGGCAAGAAATGCAACAAGCTCACGCACACATGGACCGGACAGAGAGAAGCCGCCTCCACATAGATGAGTCCCTGGAGCGTCGCAAGCAGCGTACGCTAGCTGCCAGAGGAATGGCGGACAACTTACCAGTAGAGCGGCCTCAGCAGCAGCGGCAGTCCGTGATTAAACTCCACCGCTACAACGGGGAGGAGCCGGCCGACACCTACTTATTGCAGGTCCAACTAGCGGCGCAAATTAACGGGTGGTCCGCTGTAGAAACTGCGGGACATGTTGCTCTTTCGTTGGAAGGCCGAGCTCTACAGATCTTGACTGATCTGCGGCCTGCTGAGCTCCGTGATTGGCCGAAGCTGAAGGGTGCTATCCAGCGCCGATTTGACCGTCACCTCTTCGTGGATGACGCCAGAGATCGGCTTGCAAAGCGCCGTAGAGAGCTGGGAGAAAGCCTGGGAACCTACGCCGCCGACCTACGCAGTTATACTCGTCGCGGTCATCCTGATTTCAGCGAGAGTGTCCAGGAAGAGCTTACGGTCCAGGCATTTCTCCGCGGGCTACAACCAGGACGACTGAGGGAGCACATGCGTCTGTTCTCTCCCGCCACACTTGAGGCAGCATTGATCGAGGCAGAGCGGGTGGAGCATGTTCTTTGTCCGGAGGTCTATCGTCGCAGTGACAACATTCGTGTTAATCAGGCGAGAGATGAGGGTAGCGATGATGCTGATAAGGAGACAAGGCGCACAACCACCACCCCACAACGACGCCGATCAAAGAGAGGTGACGGTGAGTGTTACAGATGTGGGGCTCCTGGCCATATCGCCCGTTATTGTCCGGCACCAATGCCTCGAAGTGAGCAGCCAGATTTAAACTAACACGGGATGGCAACGAGGGGGAGCTACCATCCAATGAAGTCACTATTCCCCCCAGCACATCAATGATGCGTCTTGGGCGCTTGGGGCGTGCGCATGGACTTTATATGGACTGCCTCATGGAAGGAACCCCATGTCGTGCTCTGGTGGACACTGGGTCCACCATCTCCCTAATCAAACCAGGAACCCTACCAAGCTCCAGTGGTGGCAGGAGTCCCAAAGAGTGGACCCCCACCAAGCAGAACATTACAACTGTCACAGGGGAGCGGGCAAGGATGTTGGGAACTAGAACGCTGCAGGTCTCCGTGGGCCACCAGCAGGTACAGCACCAGTTTTGGCTGGCTAACATCCAAGATCCCTGTATTGTTGGACTTGACCTGTTGTCCAAGTGGGGCGCTGTGGTGGATGTGTCTAAAGCTACTCTATACCTGGGTACAGAAAGTATAGCTCTCCATCAGTCTTGTGATGCCGGGGAATGCCGAGTTTTGAAGCCCAGGAGAGAGCTTCCGTTGGGGCTGCAGCCAGCGCCGCAGAGAGAACCGCCTTCGGGGGTGCAGCCGTCGCCAGCGCCGCAGAGAGAACCGCCTTCGGGGGTGCAGCCGTCGGCAACGCCGCAGAGAGAACCGCCGTTGGGGGTGCAGCCGTCGCCAGCGCCGCAGAGAGAACCGCCTTCGGGGGTGCAGCCGTCGCCAGCGCCGCAGAGAGAACCGCCGTTGGGGGTGCAGCCGTCGCCAGCGCCACAGAGAGAACCGCCGTTGGGGGTGCAGCTGCCGCCAGCGCCACAGAGAGAACCGCCGTCGGGGGTGCAGCTGCCGCCAGCGCCGCAGAGAGAACCGCCATTGGGGGTGCAGCTGCCGCCAGCGCCGCAGAGAGAACCGCCGTCGGGGGTGCAGCCGTCGCCAGCGCCACAGAGAGAACCGCCGTCGGGGGTGCAGCCGTCGCCAGCGCCACAGAGAGAACCGCCATTGGGGGTGCAGCTGCCGCCAGCGCCGCAGAGAGAACCGCCGTCGGGGGTGCAGCCGTCGCCAGCGCCACAGAGAGAACCGCCGTCGGGGGTGCAGCCGTCGCCAGCGCCACAGAGAGAACCGCCGTCGGGGGTGCAGCCGTCACCAGCGCCGCAGAGAGAACCGCCGTCGGGGGTGCAGCCGTCGCCAGCGCCGCAGAGAGAACCGCCGTCGGGGGTGCAGCCGTCGCCAGCGCCACAGAGAGAACCGCCGTCGGGGGTGCAGCCGTCACCAGCGCCGCAGAGAGAACCGCCGTCGGGGGTGCAGCCGTCGCCAGCGCCGCAGAGAGAACCGCCGTCGGGGGTGCAGCCGTCGCCAGCGCCGCAGAGAGAACCGCCGTCAGGGGTGCAGCCGTCGCCAGCGCCGCAGAGAGAACCGCCGTCGGGGGTGCAGCCGTCGCCAGCGCCGCAGAGGAAGCCACCGTCGCCAGAGACCAGTGAAGCCATTGCTGACCTCTTCACACGGAGCTGCCAAGGCCTGGATACTGAACAGCAGCATCAACTAAAATTGCTGTTAGACTTGTTTGCTGATGTTTTTGCTGCCAAAGATGAGGACTGCACCCACACCAACCTTGTCCTTCATGACATAGACACTGGCGAGGCCCGTCCCATACGCCTTCGCCCACGCCGCCTACCCCTGGCCAAACGGTTGGAAGCACAGGAAAAGATTGAAGAGATGGTGCGGGCGGGCATCATTGAGCCCTCCAACAGCCCTTGGGCGGCTCCTGTGGTGCTCGTTCGGAAGAAAGATGGCACATGGCGGTTCTGTGTGGACTTCCGCCGACTTAATGACATTACCCGCAAAGACTCGTACCCCCTGCCACGCATTGATGATGCCCTGGACTACATCTCAGGCTCATCTTGGTTCAGCTCCCTGGACCTTCGCAGCGGCTATTGGCAGGTTGAGTTGACCCCAGAGGCCCGCCCCAAAACTGCATTCTCCATCGGCCAAGGGTTGTGGCAGTTCAAGGTCATGCCTTTTGGCCTCTGCAATGCTCCGGCAACCTTTGAGCGCTTAATGGAGAGAGTCCTTGCTGACATCCCCCGAAACCGGTGTGTGGTCTATCTTGACGACCTACTGGCTCATGCTGCAGACTTCGAGAGTGCCCTAAAGAACTTGCAGGATGTTCTCCTAGCTATACGCCAAGCTGGGCTCCGCCTCAACCCCAAGAAGTGCCATCTGTTCAGGAAACAGACGTCCTTCCTTGGCCACGTTGTCAGCGGGGAGGGAGTGTCAACCGACCCGGCTAAAGTGACAGCTGTTCGGGAGTGGCCGGCCCCCAAGGACATTGCAGAGTTGCGCAGTTTCCTTGGCTTGGCCTCTTACTACCGAAGGTTCATCAAGGGTTTTGCCACCATTGCAAGCCCGCTCCACAAGTTGACCCAGAAAGGCCATGTTTTCCAGTGGACGGATGCCTGTGCTTCAGCCTTCAACCATCTGCGCGGCGCCCTGGTGGAAGCCCCCGTCCTGGCCTACCCAGACCCAAAGAAGACCTTTATTGTGGACACTGACGCCAGCAATGTGGGCCTGGGTGCGGTGCTTTGCCAGGAAGGGGAGCATGGAGAACAAGTCATCTCCTACTACAGTCGCTCCCTCAGCAAACCGGAGAGGAATTATTGTGTTACTCGCCGTGAGCTGCTAGCAGTTGTCCTGGGCCTCCGCCACTTCCGACCATACCTGTATGGCCAGCGGTTTGTTCTGCGGACTGACCATGCCTCTCTTACCTGGCTGCTGAACTTCAAGGAACCCGAAGGGCAGTTAGCCAGGTGGATTGAGATTCTTCAGGACTATGACTTTGACATCCAACATCGAGCCGGTCGTCTACATGGGAATGCTGATGCGTTGTCTCGGAGGCCATGTGAAAGGAGGTGCCGTTTTTGCCAACAGGTGAATGACAGCGATCTTTGTGCTAAGGTGGCGGCGCTGCAGTGTGCGGTAGTGCCTGACAGCCAAGAGATGATCGACCCCCAGCAACTCCAACAGGACCAGCAGCAGGACCCAGTTCTCTCCCGAGTCCACTCCTGGATGGAGGCAGGCCAACGCCCAGAGTGGTCAACCGTGTCAGCGCTGGCCCCTGAAACTAAGGCTCTACATTCTCAGTGGACCAACATTCGTCTCCAGAATGGGCTACTCTACCGCCGGTGGAGTTTCCCTGACGGACAGCGAGAAATCTTACAGCTTCTGGTTCCACACTGCCTGCGACCCACAGTCCTACATTGGGTTCATGGTTCGGTGGGAGCAGGGCACTTCGGTGTCACCAAGACTCTGTCGCGGCTGCGGCAGAGATTCTACTGGCCGGGATGCAGACGCGATGTGGAGATGTTTGTGCACCGGTGCGATGCCTGCACTGCTCGGAAAGGCCCCAATCGTCGTTCTCATGCCCCGCTGCAGCAATACCAGGTAGGAGCACCCATGGAGAGGGTGGGTGTTGACATCCTCGGCCCATTCCCAACCTCCGACCAGGGGAACCGATACGTACTAGTGGCAATGGATTACTTCACAAAGTGGCCTGAGGCGTACGCGGTTCCGGATCAGAGCGCTGCCACAACTGCCCAGAAACTGGTGGATGAGTTCTTCTGCCGCTTTGGTGTTCCGGAGGAACTCCATAGTGATCAGGGGCGGAACTTTGAGGCCAGAGTGTTCCAGGAGGTGTGCCGGCGGTTGGGGGTGAAGAAGACTAGGACCACCCCGTTGCATCCCCAAAGCGACGGATTAGTGGAACGCTTCAACCGTACCCTGGCCATACAGCTCGCCATCCTCACCAGCCACCGGCAGCGGGACTGGGATAGTCACCTCCCACTGGTCCTGTGGGCTTACAGGACTGCTGTGCAGGAGTCTACACGGTGTACGCCTGCTGCCCTGATGTTCGGCCATGAACTGCGCACGCCAGTTGACTTAGTCTTTGGGTCCCCCCCGGAGCCGGAAGTACAAGGGGAGCCGGGTCTGGACTATTTCTTCAACCTGGTAGAGCGTCTGCAGGTAGTACACGAGCTATGCCGGGAACACCTTACCAATGCGGGCGCCTTACAGAAAAGGGCGTACGACCTCCGAAGTAAGGGGCAGGATTTTGAACCTGGCTCCAAAGTATGGGTCTATAGTCCCGTCCGGAAGAAGGGACAGTCTCCCAAGCTCTCCAGTCACTGGATGGGGCCTTGTACTGTACTCGAAAGATTGTCAGATGTGGTGTACCGTGTGCAGCTGCTCCGGAGGGGCAGGGTGGTAGTCCTCCACAGAGATCGGCTGGCCCCTTACCAACCCATGGCTCATTCTGGAGAGCCTTCAGGGGATGCGAGTCAGCCCTCAACAAGTTCCCCAGCTGTGACCACCCGCGGGGGCCCGCAACGTGTGTCTCAAAGACAACGGAGACTGCCTCAGCATTTGAGAGACTTTATGGTGGACAGTTGGATTGCTGGGGACAGCTAATCATGCTAGATGGGGGCAATGTAGCGTTGCTGCACTGATGCATGCCGGGAGGTGGTATTGTGTTAATGTTGTACCATGAGTGAGGTACGTGTCCTGTTAAATAAGCCTGTTCTGTGCACTACTGGTTGGTTGAAAATAAAAGCAGTCGATACTACGCTTGCCTCTTTGGAAATCATTACAATATATATATATGCACACACACACGCGCACACACACACACACACAATCAGAAACACATACACGCAATTTTAATGACACTACACATGTCTTAGGTCAAGGCTATTGAATATTTCTGTATCTTATTTTTTTCGGTGTTGCCATTTGTAGACGGTCCCTGCGCATTCGAGCACCAGCAGGCTCTGCGTAGAGGCCAATGCACGTCTCCCAGCACGGAGTGCGGCTTGTTTTGAGGAAAATACGATTGTAGGTAGTAGTCCACCTTGCCTTGATCGCATTGAAGTGTCGGTTTTGTGAAAGCAATGTTGCGATGATGAGTTATTGATCCGGAAAAGCCGAATCTGTGAATATCTTTCTAACTTTACCGAAGTCCATTCGGCCCACAGGAGGAGCGCGCCATTGCGGGGGGTGAGCTATTTACGTTAGTTTTACCGCTAAACGGGAGAGTTTGCAGTAAGAAAAGGGTGAACAGTTGTTAGTGAAAAGTTCCTGTAGCAAATACACCAAAAGCTACGTTTCTATAGGTTTCCTAGGTGGAAAATATGCCATGGAGGGCAGGTTGAGCAAATAAGCTGATTTCCGTGGCTCTCCGTGCTGTAAACCAAACAACACAACGATTGACCGGTGTCATCTGACACGCAGCCGAAATGGCGACCTCCAGCGGCCACGTGTCTTCATTTGACCGATTGATAGTTGTCATAAAATGATTCTCAAAATGCCATTAAGGCAATTGATGATGAACTATTTGATTCTCTAGATATAATACAACTTTATTCATAACCACTTTAATAAACGTGATGTATCAGTCTGTATTTTAACTTTTTCATTTCTTTACAGTATTGATTCACTTCGTTGCCATCCTAAGGACGAGCAGCCTGACACAGACCTTGTGCCCGAGGATCCAGTGCTCAGAACCTTAATGTTGAGCATCCTTAACTTCAACAGTGGCATTTATAATACAATTCAACAGTAAACAACTTAATTATTATGTTTGTCCTCTTTGCCAACAGACAACGGAAACAGAAACAGGATCACAAAGCCTCTCAAACAAGTGTCAAGAACAGACATGACCTCTATGCCGATGAACTAGTGAGTCCTCACTTTCATGTGTACGAAACAAAACATAACATTGGACCTGGCTCGCTTCAATAACTCGCTCTAAATCTTAAGTTGTAGAACACTATCTTTGTAAATCTTAGGAACGAGTAACAGTTGAAAGAAAACCAGAGGCAGTGGAAAACTTGATCCCAGAAGGAGATGTTCTTCTGACCATCAATGTTTACTACCCAGCGGTTTTTGATAAAGTGAGTAAAAAATGTCACAGGTATCTTTTTATATACCTGTGAAATTATGTGCATATCTTTTTGTTTGGTTTTGTCTTGCAGTTTAACTACACCAGGCCTCATATGACTCTTCTAATGACCGGCTCCCACACACTGGCAGAGCTCAGAGATGCCATATGCTGTGTCAGCGACGTGCAAGTTTGTGGAGAGTTTAGTAACAACCCTGATATGGTTCCAGATTTAGTTAGCAAAGTGAGTAATTGTACATTGTAGGGCCTTTAATGTAGTGCTGGGGTAATGGTATCAAATTGAAAACATGCACTTAAGTGACACCTTGCATAATTAGGCTTCAGTGCTCCACTGCTTTCACAATGAATTGTGGCCAAAAGTGACCCGGGCAGGCCACTGCTGCAGGCTTAATAATGGCTTACCTTTCTTTTGTATGCTTTACAAGCTTTAGTTAACAAGTTTCTCAAATAGGTAGACTATAGTAGTCATTATTCACTCCATACTCGTAGGTTAGCTACGTATGTAGCCATGGTTGCCCTTGAGTAGACCGATGTAAACAAGGCTTCGGCTCCACAACACTGCAGTATTTTTCCAACTATTGCACCGAATGTCATGTGTGATATTTGCTCTATAACTTTTGTAACTAGAGCGTTTGTATTCAATTGTGTCATTTTACAATCTTTATTAAAATATCCCATTTATTTTTAGCAGCGAATTAAACAAAAACAAACAAAAAAAAGTTTAAAAGCACAACGTCGGCTATGTGCTAACTCATGGACATGAAACACATAAGGTAAATTGATTATACTTTTCAAGTATTCAGTGTTTTCTTTCTTGTAAAAATATCCACGCAATTGTCGGCATTTAGCACATTTGATTAGCCGGTGAAAAGCACTTTCAACTTTTAAGAGTTTAAAGTGCTTTTAAACTCTTAATATTAGACCCAGATACGTGACCGGAAGTGTTGAGCTCTATAGTAATAAATATGGCATAATGAGTCAATTGAAGACAAAAGCACTAGTTACAAATAGAACAAATATCAAACTTGACATTTGGTGCAAAAGTTTGAAAAATACTGCAGTGTTGTGGTCGGAAGGGCCGAAGCCTTGTTTAGCCTCTATTGAATCACAATGTTAATATTATATTGAAATTTCAGTACCAATTGTGGCAAAAGCGTATCACAGTCTCAGTACATTGATTTCAAATTCTTACTGTCTCTCTTATAGGATCATTACAAGTCAGCATTCTTTTATTTTGAAGGGATTTTCTATAATGACACGAGGTTCTCTGACTGCCGGGATATAAGCATGTAAGCATGTTTTTTTTTTTTTTTTCACTGTGTACTACAACAATACCCAGTCAAAAAGATAATCTACACACATTGATATTTTTGATATTCATAGTGGATTGTTGTTAACAACTTGGTGAAATAGGCAATTCAAGAGATTATTTACTATACACACATAACATGGAGAAGATATGCTTTATTACTTAGAAAAAATGCGTCTTTGTGACACTAGTAGGCATAGTAGTTTGTTTTACTGTTAATTGTTTGAAATTTGGATATTTGTGGTAATTCTTTTATAACCGCAGGAGATCTTCTGGGCAAGTCCTCTGACATGTTTTTCTCCTCCAATGAAATCAAATGACTTGTTTCCAAAAAAACAAATCATTGTGTTGTAATGCGTAAATTACAACACATACAAAACAACTGGGTGACCAAACAATGCGTCATGTGCAGTGATGATATTTAATGATTTGTTTGTTTTGCTTAGCACAACTATTGAATGGGCAAAAACTAGAAACTTTCCACCGTTCAGTCAAGGAAAGATGGAGGATACGCGGTTTGTGGACCTGAAAGTAAAAGTGGGCTTCCCATACCTCTACTGTCACCAAGGAGACTGTGAGCACCTGGTCATCATCACAGACGTCAGGCCAGTACTACATGTTTTGCGATGCTGCAACACAATAGTTAGGAGGGGATTGACTCAAGTAAATGCAATTCTGTTGTTTAATTGCATAATGACAATAAGGTTCATTATTCAGGTACTTGAGTAATTTAAATGGTACTCTTCTACTTGGGGAAATATTATTATGACGCATCTGTACGCTTGAGTAGTAAAAAAAAATGGTTACTCCTCTCACAGTGAGTAAATCTGAGGCAAGAAGCCAAAAGCTTCATGTTGACACGTAAAATGCATGTAGTTTGTGTTTCATGTACTTTTATTCTTCAGAAAAAAAAACTATATTTTTCCTGCATTTCCTTTGGAAATCTTTTATTTCTTTTTTTACATAATTTAATGTGTTGTTTCTCATAATTTAAGTCTCTACTGAATCGTAAATCAGTCACATTTATCGAGCACTTAGGAACTCGAAGCGCTTTACATCAGGGAACCAGTCACCCCTTCACACTCATTCATACGCCACTGTTAAAGACACTGAGGGTGAAGTGTCCTTGCCCCAGGACGCGACGACAGTGTGCACCTTGTGCTTAGTGCGTAACGTACTGGTATTATTTGTGCTAAATATACTTCCTTACTTGGGGCGGAATAAAACTACGCAGTACAGTGGTTTGTCACAAGATGTAATTTTACCAGCACTATTGCACAGTGATACCTCCAAAGAAAGCTTCCTGTTGTCAAACTGAGGTTGACGTTTCTCACAAGATGAGTGAAACGAGTGCGTTCATAATGTTTGTTTTATTGCGCTAATAAATGCGTAAATGTCTGACCTGTTCGGTGCAAGCAGGGCAGCCACACGAAATTACAATTTGCACCACAAATGTGAGACTAATGTACATTATGCCAAAATACAATCTTTCAATTATTTTCTCCTATTGCCTAAAACACTGCAGGCTGATGCACAGGAGTGACTGTCTGGATAAAAAAAACTATCCACTGCTGATCCACAAGGACCGGATTGACACACAGAAGTGTGCTGTTTGTCACGTCTACATCGCCAGGTTTGTAAAATCTGATTACTTATTAAAATAAAGTATATGTAAAATGTTTTTTTTTTTTTCCAGGTGGTATACTACCAATGACCAATTTGCTCCTAGTGATCCTTGTCTCTTCTGTGACAAGTGTTTTCGAATGCTACACTATGATACAGAAGGCAACAAGCTTGGTCATTTCCTGGCCTATCCTTATGTAGACAAAGGTGCATTTAACTAGTATTTCCAAATTAGTTATTTAAAAGAAAAAAATTAGACTCATTTTCTGCTTTTCATTTAAGTGCAATTGTTTGTTTTAATGCAGCGTCTCACAGATGTAAATCTAAACAGATATTTGATCCTGACATGTATCACAATAAAATTTATATAATGAAGACACTTGATTGTTAGACCTTTTTATTCATGGTTATTTGAACAAGCTAGACAGAAAAAAATACTCTTATTTACAACTACACTTAAAAGACGAACCTAAACTCTTTAACATGGTTGAACCTTTGGCAAATAACAGGGTTGCTGGTTAGGAGTATGACATGAGTAAATGTAACACCAAAAATGCAACATGACATTTAATCATGTAATGTCTTGGAGGATTATCTCAAAAGATTTACAGTCATGATGAACCAAGTTCTAAGCAGCCATATAAAAGTTGACAACTGGGCAATCTTGGGCTCACAGTCTTTCATGGTACTGAAATAGAGTCATCCAGTGTTTTTGAGGCGCTGCATATAAAAAGGAAGCATTAGAAATTGATGAGCATAAGACCTGAAATAATCAGTAAGTAAAGGATTTTCATTTTATTTAACAAGTAATCTACTAACGCACACTCTCGTACCTATTTGACTCTGCTGACGGGGTATCCTCATTTGTCTCCTTTACTGCTTCCTTCTCTTCAGGGCTCATTTCACTGTTCACTGTCTTGTCTACGCAAAGAGAGCGTCTCAGTCAGACAGAGGACTCCTGCATTAACTAACTACCCATGAGATTTACAGGAGCATGTGATGACACATGCCTAACTCCAGACCGTAGTGAAGTAATTAGGATTTGCCATGGCTTTATCCTAAAAGACCTTTTCAGAGGCAGTGGGTTGGTGTGGTTGCAGTACGTATAGGATAAGAGAGCTGACGTGGATGTGGTCTCAAGGCAAGAGTTTCTCAGAATGTCAACCGTCAGCATATTGAATACAGAGGACCCTATGAAGAACTTTCAACTCTGAAACCAAGCAATTTCTGACTGGTACAATCATAAAATTACCCTAGGCTACATTTTTTTGCACAGAACCCAAGTCTCCTTACTAAACGTGTGCCTTATTTAGTCAAAAAGGCTCTCCGTTTTGCTTTTGTTGATAGATGAATGTATGTGCTCCATGCTCTAACAAGTATAACTTGCTTGAATCAAATGCCCATCGCGGCTTATCTGGATCAGTTGTCATATTTCCTCTGTCTTGACCAATCAAATAATGAGAGTTAAGTGGAACAAACCTGCATTTTCTTTGGCTTGTTCCGCTTTTTTCAGTGCACCTTTCTTGGCTTCTTCATGTTGCCTCTGTTCTGCCAAAGACTTATTAAGCACTTGGCTGAGCACACAGTCTCCTTCTCCGACAAGAAACATGCTCTTAAATTTGTTGTACAACATGGTGGCCTTATCCATGATGTCTTGGCTAGCTTTGAATCTTCGAATCTGAAATATATAAAAACACAATCCAAATTTAAGTCTGATAGTCAGATTCCTCTGTTAAATAAAGTAAATATGACGCAAAGAGCACCTTTTTAAGTGTGGCAATGAGTTCACTGTGTTTCTGCAGGTGCTGAGTGGTGACCTGAAGGGCACTAATCTCATCCAGTGCATCCAAGCACTTCTTCACATCCTAAAGAATAAAAAAACAGCAATTGAGTATAGACACTTTTCATCTAAAACTTGCATGGTTGCATGATGATATCCAATTAAATTTCCAAATTGGAAAGATTGCCATATTGCGATCCAGGGTTTAAACACAAACACATGCCATCTACTGGTGGTCAGCCTCCAACATCTGACAATGGCAGGTACATTTAACCAATCACTAGTGAACTCTTGAAGAAATAATACAATAAAATAATAAATTGATACAGTGTAAATATCTTTCAAACACCTGCGCCTAGTTGACTCACCATACATGAAAATTAACATTTGTCTGCCACATCACCCAGTCCTCATTGTTCTAGTCAATGATGGGCTTCTTGTTTGAGCTGTGACTAATTTAGGTAGGCCATATAAACACCACCAACACCCCAAAACAAAGGTCTCCCACAGAAAAACAGAATTTAGTGAAAAGCGCCCGGGCAAGTTGCCTCTTTCTGTGACAGGCCCCATAACATTTAAATTGGTTTGAAAATGACAGCGCTTATAATAGGGTTGTTGTATTTGAGCCATGTTGGTCGAGTCATTGGTCTCTGTATGCAGAGGTGGGTAGAGTAGACAAAATATTCACTCAAGTAAAATTATCATTACTTTTAAATAATTTTTCTCAAGTACAAGTAAAAAGTAGTGACCCAAACAATGACTCAAGTAAGAGTAAAAAAGTACTTGGTGAAAATGTTACTCGAGTACTGTGAGTAACTGCAAACTCCACATCAACGGCAGACGCCCGGCCTTCGCTAATGGGTTTACTCCGCTTCCTGTTTGCTTGTGAATGTACCGAACAGAAATGAACAGAAAAGATAAGCAGTTCCTATTAAAACCCATATAAATACAGCATTCAAGGGCAGCATTAATGAAAAGAAGAGACTCATTCACAAGATCTGTGCTAAATACTTACTGGGTTATCTATTTTCAAGGAAATCCTAATCTCGCTGTGTAGTTTCTGGAGTTTCAGATCAGTTGACAATTCTGAAAGGAAAGCAAACGTAGCAGGATCTGAATAAGCACATTATACCAAAGAGTTTAAGAAGAATATTCTTGTATGAAAAACCTCTCAATCACTGATTACCGAAAATCAACTTTTCAAAATTTCACAACATTTTTCATTTTCACAAGAGCACTTACCCTTTTTCTTTGCTCCAATCTTTTCTTCATTTTTCTTATCATCCCTTTTTCTGAAAGGGTAAAAAAAGGCAATTAGATTATCTTAATTATTTTACTGCATTTATTCAGCTGAAAGCGGGTCAACACAACGGGAGGGTTTCATTTTCCAACGTCATACTTTATCAACTTTGTTATAAACTTTATTTGTTAAGACTTACATTTCTTCCCCTTTCCGTCGCTTTACATCTTTGTCCATTTCTGTGTTCTTTCTTTTGCCTTTGTTTTTCTGCAAGCAACAACATAGTAGTATTTAACTGTATAAAAATATGTTTCCCAAAAGGTTCTTGAACAACGACTTAAACATGAGAAAAAAGGCACCTCATCGTCTTCAGAGGCAGACGAGTGACCGTCTTTGGTCTGCTTCCTCCTCTTGGTCTCAGGCTCCTTGACCTCTCCTTCTGCCTTTTTACCCTCGTCTTTCTTCTTCCTCTTGTCATCCTCTCCACCTTTCGACTTGTCTTCTGTTGTACGCTTTCTTTTTCTGTCCGAATCCGTCTCTCTAAACACAAGGATAATCTTACCAACGACAGATAAAAACAACATTATTGAAGGTAAAAGGTATTGCAAGTGTAATTACATTTCATTCCCTGATCCTTGATTCTCCTGAAGGGGCCGCAGCTTTTCATTTTTAGGCTTTCTTCCTCTGCGTTTTTGAGTATCTCCTGCTTGAGCCAACCAAAACAGGCAAAATGCAATTACAAATAAAGTTTTTATGTTATTACATATATATATATAGCAAAGAGAAGCTGCCCACCTGCAGAATTAACAGGACTGGCAGGGGCATCATCCTTTTCATTTTCAATCTCATCATTCTGTAATCAGTCAAGTCAACAATCAAAAAAACAAACAAATAATTGATAAAAGATCTACAATTATTACCTTTTTCTTTCGTCCTTTCCTATTTTTAGGATCTAAATCTTTCTGGGAAGCACCCTAAAATCAAAACGGTTTAAACAAATACAATCAACAAAATATTTTCAATTGCTTTATATAAACTGCATTGAAAATGGACATTAGTTTGGGAATAAAACTTAAAAAGGCCTGCCTGGCTGAATCCTGAATTCTAGGCAGCAGTGCCATCTAGTGCATCACTGTGGTAATGCCGATTGGACATTATGGTTGTCAAATTTAGGATCTGAATGGTTTGTGAGAGGTTCACAAAGGAGTACTTTTGGTAAAGTAATCCAATACAAAACTTAAAAAAATTAACTACACTGATGAAATTATAAAGGGCATAAAAATAAAGAAATAAAGATGATAATAATAATAATATAGAATAAAACGAAATACAGTACGATACTAAATAAAACTAAAGGTGTACCTATTTAAACTAAAAGTTATCAGTTTATTAAGCTATATTTAAAAAGTAAAGAAAAAAAATATAACTCTAAACCTGTTATGTACGAAGACAAGGGAATCTCTTTCAGAATCACATAATTCAGTTAAATCCAATTTGGTATAGCAATGCAACATCATGGAGGTTTGCACATAGAAAGCCATGCAAAATAATATGTCAATGTAAAAGCGGTTAGTGCACTGTACGGCCAGAAAAATGTGTATTATGTACTACAAAATTATAACATATGCCTTCTCTTACCGTAACAAACCAAGCTGCATTCCCCAATTGTTGATTTGCTAAAGTACGCCCAAACCAAACTTACAAAAACTTTAAATAAAAAAATCTGAAATCAAAGACCCAATAGAAATCCACCAAGTGTCCATGCCGACCACACAAAAGCCCAAAACCATCACCGCCCCTACTTAAAAAATCCCAACAATCATTGCAAAGTACATACATCCTTACTGAGAGGACCCTGCTCAGACATCACTGAACTTTCCTCCACCTCCACTTTCTCATTCTCCTGCTCAGCCTCACTTCCTGGGACCTGAATGCACCCAAGACACAGCAAAGTGGCAACAGTCAACCAGTCTCAAGGAGAGAGAGAAATTAAGCATATTTCACTGTTCTCAATATTGCTCATCATAGGCTGAAGATACCGCATATGTTAGTTTGGGGGCAACACTGTATCTGTATTAAGTTGACAAGCAATGTAGTCAAGGAAAGCAAAGAATAGAGCTGCCATGACACATACAAACCAGTAGCACATAGAGGCAGTGAAACCAGTTTGCAACAACAAGATGATTGACCTTAGATTTTGTATCCTTGGGGTCATCGTCTTCTTCGTCTGTACCACTGTCTTTTCCAGTCATAGTATTAGGAGGGACTGGCTTTGAAACAGAAAGCAAGAGAATTGTTAGTATTATTATTAATGACAACAACAACAATAAAAAAAACAACAACAATAATAATACAATGTTTTGACAAAAAAGAAAAGAAAAGAATAAATAAAGCTTTTTTATTTTGATACTATTTATAGAGCAATACCTTAGGAGCAGTGAGCTCAACCTTGGGGTTATTTTCGATCTCCCACAATCCTTCATTGAAGCCTTTCCTCTTGTTGGGCTTGGCATACTTCTCTTTGTTGGGTAGATACGGAAATACGTCTTTTGGACCAAGAAAAGCTCTGTGAAGGAAAGGATTCCAGAATAAGGTACAACACCCAAAGAATGATCAAAAGATATCTGGTTTGTATATTACGTCTCATGTGTGCCAAAGAAAAATATGGGAAACTTCATGTTGGATGGCTTCACTGCACCGTCAGGAACTTCGTCAATCTGCAAAATATTAGATATATATATATAAACACACATTCAGTTTAAACTGTCAATGATGCTTGGGCATGTCATGAAGTGAGGCTCAACTTGACAGATTAAAACTTACTCTTGCAGGCCAGTGGGGGTATCCCTTCATCTTGGCAAAGATTAGGTCACCAGGTTTCCAGTCTCGAGCCATGTGTACTGAGAGGTGAAAAGAGAAGCATGTATTTTTCCGCGTGCATAAAACATTACCGTGATCAATAGGGTGATATTATACGGACGATTTTAAGAAACACATTCATTACCACTTTCCCTCCTATTTTATAACAAGACCATATTCATTCCCTCAAGTAAGACAGTCAATTTCAACGCGAGTACAGCTCAAGACACAAGGATAACTACACCTGCTATTTCATCTTAACATGTAAACAAACACGCTAGTAGCTTTTGGCTTTACCGCAGTGCTGAAACAACCGATCCGTAATCCACTACCTACTTTTATCGCTTCATAGTATTGAGACAATCACATTGTTACCTTGATGCGTGTGGAAACTATGTTATTTTAGAGCAAACACAGCGCTGCCTCCCCACCTCCTCAGTTTGCTGCACGTTTTCCGCTCCCGCGCAGGACGTCGCAGGACTGTACCATCACGCCGCAGTACGGGGGAACTTGCTTGTCTTTACTTAAAGTTGCAAGGTAAATAGAAACCGACTCGCAACTTTGTCAAATGCAAAACGGATCGTGGCCATTTAAGAATATTATCTTAGACGATGAAGGTCAAAGTAATCAAAAGAACAATTGTTTGTCCATTTCGCTAAAATGGCGTAGCCTGCAGTCTGAAAAACAAGTGTCTGTAAACTTCCTTCCATTGTGGTCTGTGTTTCTTTGCTTCTCCAATAAATTCTTTGGAGAAATCTTATGTAAGTATGAATACAATTATGACATTTTTACTGACGATCACTATATCACACAGTGACATACCGAACTGGTGAAGATGACACACACACAAAAACGAACAGGAACTCGATTTACTGACCTCTAATGGTAACAAGTAAGTAAAACACTTGTTCCCGGGTATGACCCATGGACCTATTATAATATCGTATGGCCTTCAATGGGTATGGCTGATGAACCCTAAACACGTGGGACACCTTTTGGGTGAAAGCTACTTAGTTATAAGTATCTCATCCACGATCTCTAGTCTCAAATCATACAAACTCAAGTGACAGATACTAGGCCTGTCAATGACCACTTGAAATAAAATAATAGATGACAACGTTGAAGGTAGAACGATTAGGTCCTTTTTACAGTAAGTGTGAATTTGTGTCAAGGTCAACGTTTATTTATATAGCACATTTAAACACGTTTCAGATAAGAAAAAAATAGACAATATAATGTCTATTTTATATACAAGGTATATTGTCTAAAAATTAGAGCAAGAGTAATGTGCAATATTCAGCTCAGCTTGTGTTGAAAGCCAGAGCGGAACGGAAGTGCTCGACGTCTGTAATGTAATCATGAATGTAATGCCTTACGGCCTGATTTTAATTTTGTAAAACAGCTTTTTCATTATTTCTGTCGTAAGAAAGAAATAATAATAAACAAATATAAAAAAAGGAAGTGCCTGGCACGTCCGCGCTGCCTCTGCAGAAAAACAAACGCACCCCCTGAGCGTCTGAACAGATGTCTTGTTTGCACCGAAACTTGTGAAAAAGGAGCTCTTTCTAACCTACTCTGGACACCTGTTCTTTTTTCTTACCCTAACGATAATGTCACGGAGAAAAGCGCGTTTTGCTGCGAGTGGTACAGGACTTTATTCAACCTTCCTAAAGAAGAGGCCACTCGCCAGAATTTGGAATTTCTCTCCGGGATTCAGCGACTAGCAGCCAAAATAGTGTTTGTCTGTGACTGTCACTGATGGATGTTTGGTGAACCTTGGCCAGAATCAAAGTGGATTAACTTTTATAACCAACGCAAATCCCATAATAAAAACACCCGATGGACCAGAGCGGTGAGTAAATCAAAACGCGTGTTAGCCATTTATGAAGCTGTGTTGCACTCCTTATAACTGCATCATGAAGTAACTTCACTTTTTGCTGTGATATATATGTTTCTACTAAAGTTGTGTGAGCGGAGAGAGGGGGCGGAGTTAACTGAATCCCAGCGTTTTGTCTTCCGGGTTGGAAAAATACCTCCAGAAAATACTTATATTTATCACAAAAAATAGTGCTCCATAGGGGTAGAGGTACAATATATCATATAAATGCCTATACTTGACTTTGGTATGGCTAAAATAGCATGATACAGGTCCTTTAATGCCACACTCGTTTAAAGTCACCCCAATTACTTTACTGCAGATGGCTGAAGTAGTGTAGCCTACTGTATTTGAAGGTGACCTTGTATAGGCTATCCTCCACGCACGCCACGCCAAAACCGTATCCATAATATAAGCGCGCAGGTCAGTGCATGAGCTTAAAACAATGGAAGACGCTGATGGTTGAAGGACAGCCTCATCAGCCACAGGGTCCAACACAGGGGCTTCAGGGAGCGGCACGGGCCAGAGCGGAGGAGGCAAAAGGAGAGGGGTACATCCAGGAATAACTCGGAGAGGAGCAGCCCGGCCCCCTGCCCAGCCTGCCGGGTGAGAGACCTCGGCGTTGGAGCCCTGCCAGCTTCACGGGGTTCCTGCGCAGGCACCGCAACCAGGAGCCGGGGAGGCTGCTGCTGCACAGGGTCGACCCCGCCAGACGAAGCGTTGGCAGTACGTCCCAACTCACTCTGTCTCCCAGGGCCACTCTCCTGCTATCCTTCTCCTCACTCATTTGTTAAGTCTTGTCTTTGTGTCCTGCACCCATGCTGAGAGAGGCTACTTTATGTACGATGAGTGCCATTCACATCACCTCCCCGCCTCAACAATGCATGGCCTTCAGGATGGGGACGCATACACTTTTAAGTAAAATGGGTTGGGTAGATTCAACATTGTTGGGGTTTACGGGAAACTGGGTCACACTGAAAGCTTTGGGATTATCAATCAAAATTGCAATTTACTATTATTAAATCACACTGGTGTAATTATTTAGGGAATACAATACCCCCAGCAAACAAAATCTCCTGTCTCCATGAGGTCTTCTTAAATGTAAAACCTGCCAACTCGTTCAGACTTCTACTACAATATTTCTTAGACTTGTTTAGCAATCACCGGTAGATATTTTTCCAAAACTGTGCCCAATTTTGGAGATAATAATCTTAATAGTGCACTACTGAAATGAAAATATAAGTAACATTTTGTGCTATCAGTGTTTAAAAGTCAGAAGCCACTGCAAAGTTGTTATTTTCTTTGACATGGATGTGAAGGGCACCTTCCCGGGCCTGAATGAGCGATGGTGTCCTTGAGCCTGTGCCTTCTTATGTGTGTGTCATACAGTGTGCAGGATTGGCATCTTTCCTCTTACTCCTGGCAACACTTCAGCGGGTTCGAGGGATGGACGGCCAGCCACTGGAGAATGATAAAGTGCTACCAAGACAGGTCAGTGCCTTCATTAACACCAGAGAAATATGCTCATAATGTGCCTTCATTTGCCAAGAAATGGCACGCTGAAGATGATGTACTGTCATAGCTCATTTATCACTTACCATGTAGTTTATTGTTGATTTACTTTCTGTGTTTATTTGGGGTTGACGGTGTACACACAGTAACTTTGTATAAATGTGCCAGATTAGGCCATGAATTAAATATTTAAACATACATAGTAATATTTATGTTTGCTTTTTATTTTTCAGTGTTTACAGAAACCGTTACAGTAACTTATTCTTACCCCGATGGTCATTTCAGGACAGCTGGACTTCTGCAATGTGGTAAGGTTGATTTCTTTACAAATCACATATGTTTTTAATGTTATTTTACCAGTGAGTTTTGTAGTAATCCCGTGTCCTTGGTTCAGGACCTATTGTTATAAAGGTATAGCTAGAAATTGAAGTAAATTACTGTAGAATGTAGTATAAATATGCATGTAACCCCTTCAAAGCAGGCCATTGTGCATCGTGTGTCCATGTGCGTCCAGAGTGTAGTGAGGGTTCACAGGCCCGGCAGGTGAGAGCGAGAGCAGGGCATGACAGATGCCTCTGTCAGCGTTCCAACAGTGGACACCCTCCTCCTCCCTGTCAACAGGCCTGATGTGGGATAACAAGACAAGAGCAGTCCTCGCAGCAGCGGAGTGACCACACTGCCCCACACAGGCAGGGAGGGGTCAGGAATGGGGGGGGTCTGGCGTTATAAATGTGCAGGTCAGAGCCGAGGACAGGAGAAGGGCTCTCTCTCTGGGCTGTGGGTGCCAGCTGAGGCGCGGGGTCTGTGGCCGTCCTGCCTGGGAGGAAAGCAGATGTTTTCACTCGGGGGCATGCCAAGTTTGGAGAGCAACCTTCAGCTGCTTGGAGGTCAGCTCTTTTATAAGGGGCTGGACGTGGGACATTTCAGAGGCAAATGCTTCAACTTTGATACAACAACATATTAATTATGCCGCTAGACCATAGGGCAGAGGGTTGTAGCGGAACATCCCACCCCACTGGTTTGGATCCTGCATGAGGCTGGCACTTGCCAAGGCGTCCTGGCACACTTACTGCTGTCCCAGCACTCGTTTTAACACACACCTCAGTATTGCACGAGCAGCACTTTGGACTGCTTTAACCACAACTGACAGAACCATTACACTCAAATAATTACTTTTATGAGTAACCATGAGAATTATTTACTTGCTTTTCTCTGATGTGACAAAATCATTTTAAACAGTCACAGGACAATTATATAAACACGTGGCTTTTGCTTCTCACTTCTGCCTACTAGTTGCTACTTTTTGCAGAAACACACAAACGTGCCGCTTTTTTTGACCTTTTATGTTGTTTTCGGAGGAAAGACCAAATACAATCATCGCAACTTTAGACTGCAAACATTGTGCATACAAACTGTATTCCTATAATTCTATAATATACAATGTAGCATACATTCACTGTAAGAGCTGGGGGACAAATTAAGCTAATTTCCATACTCTTACAAACTTTCACTTAAATAACCTTAGCTTTGGCCTTAAAATTGATATTTAACAACAGAATTATTTAAAGCATGTGCTTATACATCACTATAAACGTACCTTGTTCCTCTACAAAGGGGTAGCTAATAATTATGCATTTTCGTTCGCTCTGTCGCAACTTTTCTTTTTCTCGTACTTTTGCTGCTGTTAGCTCGCTCGAACAATTAGCAGGACATATTATTTATTTCAAAATAAAAGCCCTGAATCAGGTAATTAACCGTAGCTTATGGCAAACGTCAAAATAAAATAAAAGCAAAAATACTTAGGTGGAGGTATGTCGTCTTATCTGGCAACACAGACTGACAGAGGTGTGGCCTAATGGGTCATCACCTACAGTTGTGTATGCAAGACCAGTGCTCAGTCTCAAAGACCAAACTGATGACGACAGTTGGTTGACTTTTGAATAATTGATACAACATCAAATCAAAAACTAAAAGTCCAGTTGAAATATTTTTTTTTCTGAAGCACATTATTTAATATTTGTTTGGTTGAATTAAGCCACCACTTGAACAAAACTCTGTTAACAAAACCTTAACAGTCAGTTCTTTGGTAGTATCACCAAATACACTTCTCTTGCTTGAATAAATAAGTTCTACCCACCACTGTCCAATTCTTATAACACTTTATGAGCATTAGAAATATCCATCTTTTTCTTAGTGTAAGTTCTCGGTGGAAAATGGGCCACTCTATAAAAAGGGAACTATACGTTCTCATTCATTGACCTGGTGCTGCTCCTCTGACCACAGCCCCTCAGCAGTTGCATTAAGAGCCATGTTACTGTCCATCAAGCATGAAGCCAGGTCCGGCCTCTCCTGTGAGGTGACAGCGTGGATGCGGGTGACCAGTGGGGGGCCCCGGTCAGATCTGGTGCAGAGGTCGTGCGGTCGCTTGTCCCGACGAGGCTGCCCTGCCGAGGATCACCTGCCGCCCGCCTCCCCACTCGTTATTTATCTCGCCCTGACAGTCCATTCCTCTTCCTGTCAAAGCCCCGTCCCTTCCCACCTCCCTGACTTTGGCACAGTGCTCCCCATCCTCCGGCCAATAGCGGCTACCCCAGTCAAGGCGTGTGGCGTTGACCCTCGGCTTCAAGCCCTGTTCTGGCCCAAGATGTCCTTTATCCAGTTTTGTTGAGTTATCATATGCAAACTCGCCAAAGGCTTTTCTACATTTGCTTGATGAGTCACATTTAAACACATTTTCTTTTTGTTCTGAGCATATTGAACACAGTCTGCAAACATTTAGGTAAATTCAGTAAAGAATAAACACTGATTAAGGCTGCATTATAAGATTTTCGATCAAAAGGGGTCAAAGCGAGATGCTCAACATTAATGTGATATTATGTGATGCAACTAAATCTGAAAGGGCAATCATAAAAAAGAAAAAGTTACCCTTGCACCTTTGTAGATCGATGTCTGTGTGAATTGTGAGGGTGATTTGGCGATTTGGGATGGTTGTGGAGGCCAATAGCACAGAATGGCAGCCATATTTCTATTGGGCATCAAAGTGGCGCTTGAATATCCTGGGTCCTATCCCTGGCCGGACGGGGCCTTTCTGTGTGGAGTTCTCCTCGTGTTTGTGTAAGTTTCCTCCGGGTAAACCGGTTTCCCCTACCACTAAAACAATAGGACAGGTTGAGTGAGAGTGTTTGAGAGTGCGAGTGTGGGACAGTGGAAATAACAAGCGTCATTAACATGCACTGTCCCAACCAAATGAACACATAATAAAAATAATAGGCTGCACCATGGCTGCTGTAGCCAGGTGTGGTGTAGTAGTAGTGCTAGAATATGACATTAAAAAATAATCATGATTTATTTACAAATTGCCTACCCATACTTTCCAACATTGATTAAAGCAGTGGTTCTCAACCTTTTTTTAGTTGCCAGTCTTGATCCCCATTTTAACAAGGTGGTGTTCTGCTATCCCCAGGTTGAGAACCTGAGATGAATGAATTGAAAAGTAGTAAATTATCCATTTAAATTGATTAATACATTTTTTGTTTTAATTCAAACCTTATTGGTTATTATTTGGGCATAAAGGCAGCACTCTTATACTGGTTTTGTTGTGTGAAAGTTTAAGCAGCTGTTTTAGTGGCAGTTCAACTTCTTAGCAAAATTGTAAAAATGCCCTATTCCCCTATTCTGAAGGCTAAACGCTTGCACTACTCCTGTCAGCACAATTCCTTGTAACATCCTGCTTAGGCCCTATACCTATAACAATGTGGGACAATGTTACCTGGTGCTCCAAACATCATGCTGGCGGGGCTCCTCTCGCCGGTCCACCAGAGGGGTAATTACCTCCCCCAAGTTGGACCTGTACCAGGACTCTTTGCCCCCTGAAGTCTCTCTGGACCAGGCCGGGACACAGTGGTTCCTTTCATTAGGGCTGCAGGCTTTTTTACAACTGCTCCAAGTGAAGGCCCTGCTTTGGTGGGTGATAAATTGGCGGTGCTCGCGGACAGGGGGTGGAGAATGACACTCAGAGGACGCGGAGGGGAATGAGCGAGTCACAAATATGCTGTAGAGGTGGGATTTCAGAGGTAAAAATATCTGCTGGACTGGTTTCAGGGATGGGGCTCTAGAGTTCTTCTTGTATCGCACAGCCATGAGAAAGTGAGGGATTTTCTTGGAAGTCGTCACTCCTACATGAGCATTTTGGGAAGACCAGTGGAAGTTGAAGCTTTACTTTCTTAAAGTGAAACCATGGTCTGGATAAAGTACTAGGAATTTCCACAGTAAATTCCTAGTTTATTTTCAGTCTTGGATGTACGTAGTTCTGATTTAGTTAAGCGTTGGTTTCAGACAGTCCTCACATTCGCAGCTTCTTGCACCTTTTTCGTCCCTTGAAAAGCGTAATCAATGACGGCCTCTACAAGCCGGTGGGTGGGCCTTCACATCAATGCGCACACTTCTAATCAGAGGAAAGTAATTGCTATCATCTCTGCTCTGTCATTTAGCCATCCCCAAAGCCTGCAGGTTTGCTACCTTCCACGGCCTTTCCAGTGATCAGAGCGCCTACAAAGTGACATGATCCCAGAATAAAAAGCGGCGAACATGTAATTAGCCGGAGTGCTCTTTGATTTATAATTCAGCAACGCGAGAACCCCTGCTACACCCAAAGGCCAGCGCTGCTCCGAATTAGCTGGGCGACTGGGAGCGACTGCAGAACCTGACTAATGTTAGCGCCGTTTGAGGTGGGTTTTCAGACGGAGCGGCGACGTGAGGTCCATACTGTGGAACGAATTAAGTACTTCTAGGGCTGAGCGATAAAGTAAAAAAAAAAAAAGGATCACACTTCTTTTCCTCATATTTAGTGATCACATTTATTTCATTTTACTTCAATATCAAAGGAATAAGGTATTATAGCTTATTCCTTTTTGAAGCAGATGAGGGGAAGACAAAGAGGAGAATAATCTGAACTTTCTATAATTACTGCAAAACTACTATAACCTCTTAACCCCCGCCTGAACCGAGGACACATTTTCTCCAGTATTACACAAATCTAAAAGCTTCTTGAAAAAAGTGGCAAAATAACAAAGTTGAAAACGCAACAATGATGTGACAAAAAGGCGACAAAGAAGCAACAAAAGAGCACCAAAAACGTGCCAGAAAAGCAGCAATAACACAAATAACAAAAAAGTGACAAAAGGGCAACAAATGTCGCCATTGCCCTCCATTGCTGCAGTACATCCATACAGGGGCGGCAAAACAAGCACATTTTACATAAGCGCGCATTGCACTTTAGACACGTTAAAAACAACTTTAAAGTCTGGTGCCTAATTTCCTAAACTCTTTACACTACAGCTTGATATTCCTCCTGTGATAACGCTGGGTTAGGAACTAGGCGGGTTTTTCGTAAGAAACATTTTAGAAATCTTGTATACTAATGAGGGCCGGACATTGATTCAGAGCTGGGTAGGAGGAGTCTGTAAATCCGCCATGATTTCACCCTCGAACTTAGTTATTATGGCAAATGGGAAGGAATGAGGAGGAGCTGTCTATTCTTTTTTACAGTCTATGCATTATACTGTTGCTCTCCATTCGAGATAATAAAGATGCAAAGACATAATTTTAGCATCATGGTAACGCTTTTTCACTTCTACTGAACAAGCTGCTGTGGAAAAACATCCATGAGGGCCCAATTTTGAGTTGGCTATATTTGTATGTGATAAATACTTTTATATTCCACCAGAAAACGGCTAAAAAGAGTGAAAAATTGTGTATCCCAAAACATAGCCTACTTCCTTCCCCACGACACTTTTAAAATAAACCTCAGCTTAAGAAGCAAATTAATACTTCGAACACTTTGGGTGTTACAGTACAGAAGTACAGAAGCCACTCTAAATGATGGTGATGCCTAAAATGTGCTCACCATCAACTTTTTTTTCCCCCTACAGCTAGATTATAGTGTCTTTGCTCCACTGTTGATCAATAAGAAAGTTTGAAACAAGTTCCCCCAAAGTCGGCACAGAGGAAGCCTGTTCTTTTGCGAGTACAGGGCGACATAAGAGAATTTTACAGTTTCTTATCCAAAGTTGTCTATGAAGTGCTTTCTCTGGGAATTGAGCAACATTATTCCCTCTTTAGCTGCATGTTTGATAAGGCCCGGCTCCTCCGTCAGCAGTGGCCTGGTTTTTCCCTCCCATCACCGCCGGTACACACCACATTCTCAGAGGGTCCCCGTGGGTGCTCTGATCCCCCCCCCTCCGATCATCCTATATTCAGACGCCCTTATAAAGCTAATGTGCTGATTTTACGTTTTCAACCTGCCATGATCCCCCACAATCCCCTCTGTTCCCCCCCTAAGTTCCGTGCTCCGCACTCGAGCGAGGATCGGCGGGTGCTTTGATCACAGTCCCCCGTTAAAAGGTTTAAAAACGTCTCAATTCCTGACGATTGCCGGGGCCTTCTGTGGTGTACTTTAAGCGTTTCCCCCCATGCCTTTCCGCTCCCTGTCCAAAATCCAGCGCTCCCTAAATGAGGTGCCCTCTCTCCTGGCTTCCCATCACGGCGCCGCTTTCAAGTTACCCCCGATTGGGTGCCGCGGACGTAAGCCCTAGATTTTGTCTCCTCCATCTTTGTCAAGCCCATTTGCCAAATACAAAAAAACTCAATAAGCTGGGTCTTCATTGCTGTTCTCCAAAGTAATCCCCAGATCTCCCACTCGCTCAGAAATCAATGCAAAGGTTGAGACGAGGTGAATTCCCTTCTTAACTCATCGGGCTGGGAAGTGATAAAGTCTTAGGACGACTTTTTGGGTAATCGTTGTGGCTTCATGATGAAACTAATTGTTCTATTTCATATGGCTGGACAGGTTTTGTCCTTTACCAGCACCCATAGGAAACCCGTGGGTCTTAAGGAAGTCCTAATGAAGCACTAATTAGATGTTCAAAGTCAAGTTCATTGTCCAGTTAACATTTGAGTGTCTAGACTGAAGCGTGTCCCCTGTATAGCATGTAGCATAAGAAAATGTCATTATGTAACTAAACATTTGACTTGTTTAGAATAACAACTCACTACATCGGCTTAAGTGTTGTGGTTTGACTGGTTATAAAGTTGACAACAAATGTGGCTACTCACTTTTATAAACACTAAATGGCCAACTTTGCTCCACAAATTTCAATCTAACTCAATCTTTAAAACTCCCCCTGGTTCTTTTGTTTCCTACGCCACTTTTTTTCATCATGAATGAGTGCCCAAGTTTCTAATGTAATTTAGTTCAGTGCGATGCCTGGAATGCCCATCATTCTCCCCATCTGTTCCTGGGGCTATCGATCCTCCTCTCTGACCAATTTGAGTCTCTCTACAGGAGCTGTTGTATCCATATCTGCACCAGTGGACCAGACCCACAGTTCAGCCACAGCAGCCATTCTTATCTTAAACGAATCACATTTCCAACTCTTAAAAAGTGCTGAAAATGGTCTCTGTACCTAATGGGTCAGTTCATGTCACTGGTGTGGTCATCTGGAACGAGAAGTGTTGCTAACATAAAGGACAGTTCACTGGTGATGTGTGCAAATGAAACATACAGTAACAAAAAATATATTTTTTCGATTAAAAATAATGTAATTATTAAAAAGTAGTGTGACAGGCGTTGTTCTGATTTCAGTGCCTCGTCTGACTAAATGATCCCAGCACATCGCTCCTATGGCAAGTATAGGCAACATCAGGCCCAGGGGCCAAATCTAGCCCTCAAGTTTATATACTCTGACGCCAAGATCTAAACACCTCTAAAAGTGTTCAAAAAATACTGCAATAATGCCTTTAGTTTATTTAAAAATTCCCTTGCAGAGGATGCCAGACATTTACCTTGTCTTTATCATTTTTTACACATGCAATAAAGCTTTTTGTAATAAAAAAGTTCTGTGGTGATGTACAGTACAATACCAGGATTAGTAGAAAGTGCACCTTGATTTCTGGTCACTGTGGAGAGGCGCGGCCCTTTATCTTCTTCAGCCCTCCATCAAGCAAATCTGCCTGCCCCTGTCCTAGGGGCTCTGTAGACCCAGGTGGAGACAACATGCTGCCCGTAGGCGACGATCTGTGCCGTAATTCGGTGATGATATGAAGCATGTTGACATTTACAGACATTTTAAAATATTAGTATTGTATGTTTGTTGTGGTACAGGTTTGCATTTTGTCCAGTTTGATTACTTACCACACATATGGAATATGTTCTGCCAGTGTTGGTTTCCCTGCTTTAGCATACTAAAACTTGGTTTAAACATGGTTTAAACTTGAATTTAGATGTATAAAAAAATTATATTGAAGATCGAAAGGAGTTTACATGTTCTCCCCGTGTCTGCGTAGGTTTCCTCCGGGTACTCCGGTTTCCCCTACCACTAAAAAGTGTTTGAGAGTGCGCATGGGGGACGACGGACGCAAATTAGCCCATGGCTACAATCCGGTGCGGCTTGTTTACATGCATGAGACCCATGTATGTTCATTAACATGCACTGTCCTGAACAAATAAACCACTATAAAAAAATAAGACTTTGCTTTACACTTCAAATCCTTCAGAATCCTCACAAAACTCATGACTTTAGTGCCGCTACTGAACATTATCGATGCAGCAGTCAGATTAATTAAATGCGATGGGTCACAGTGAGCCATCTGATTTCCTCCGCGATCGATGCAACAGGCTCCTGGAGAGTTGTGGCATTAGTGGGACTCCTATATTCACAGCCGGTGCTCGTCTTGATTGGACTGTAGTTTGTGGTCTGAGGGGGCCCTGGGGAAACAGTGGCTCAGTATATATACTATACATAGCAAGATAATCAAGCCCAGTCCGAGAGTAAACAATCAAGTGCGTTAGGCTGTGCATTCCTACGGCCCCCGGCAAGCAAATGAACTCCATGCTAATGCAGAAGGGTGACCAGGACCAGGTGATGGCCCGAGCAGAAAGTCGATACGCAGTGAGGAGGGGTGCTGAGGGGAGTGAGAGGCGCTAGGGTTGAAGGAAGAGCAAATCAATTTTGCAGTTTGATCTCGCACAGGCTCTGAATAAATGTATATTTTAAGATGTCTTTTTTTTCCTCTCCCGGAGCAAACATTGACATTCGTGGTGTTGATTCTTGACTTTTGTGGATGGAGACTGGATTTTCTCCTGTGACTTGGACTCACTGCTGGTGTTGTGGTTTTGCTGGGTTAGCGCTGATGGACTACAGTGAGTCGGGAGGAATGAATATTGTGGTTACAGGACCGAGACTGTCCGATTTTCTGTCTGCTTCTCAAACATGGGCGGCGGCTTTGCGGTGGACGGCGTTCAGTCCACTATTGCACAAATGAGGTGTTGACAGAGTGCTCAGGCAGACCTCTATAGTTCTGCTAAATAAAGTGGGTCTGGAGGACTGGACGCTTACCCAAGTTGTTCTCCACCAACCAAAGACGTAGCAAGGTTTGACCACCCTTTTAACATGAAACCACTTTTTGCTCTTCTGGGGTGTGTGCGTGTGCTGTTGTTGGGGCCATTAATTCAGGTTCTCTAAAACAAGACTGGGTCATTATCAAATTCCTTGCTGTGGTAATCTAATTGTTGTCCTGTAGTAAAGTTCATTGGGTACCACAGTCCAATATTGTAAACGCGACATTCGTGAAAAACGTACCACGTGCGTTGTTGTGTGTCAAAATATAGCATGTTTTCCTCCAGCACGAAAGAGGAAGTCAGAGGCTACATTAGCATAGTGTTAGCACTGGGGGTCTGCCCTGTTCAAATCTCAAATCTCTCTCTGCCTCGGTATGAACTCTGAGACGAGCTTCTAATTAACTCAAGTAAACAATCGGAATGCGCTGGAGGGTCTTTGAGAGCTGGAAACACATTTAAGCAACAGCTAAGAGATTTTACTCAACTTCCTACAACTTTCATGGCTTGTTAACAGAGTAATTTGTTTGCACCCCCTCTATAACAAATCGCAAACCCCTTTCGCCCTGTTTTGGAAGGAATGTCCATGTCATTTTCTAACCTGTCAGTACGGCATCATTAGCTATCTTTGTGGCTACACCTTTACATTATACGTAACCGCGGAATTACTTACATCACACCAATATCTTACTTGCAGACAGTCCTTCTTTTCTTTCCCTTCATTTACCATCTGACACCGACCCGGCCATTTTGTATCCGCTCCACTTAAACACACTCAAGACGTACACAAACAGGAAAGACAAACATGATTTTTCGTATTCAAAGCTCACTGATGCAAGAGTGGCGTAAAATGCTCCAATGCTCGGACGGTGCCCGAGCCGCGCACAAATGATAAACAATGTTGCGAGGGGTTGCGCTCGGTTGTAGCCACATCGCATAGTCATCCATGTCACTTTAAGCCCATCCGACTATTCAGAGGAACTCGTGTCTTGGTCTTGGGCGCTGGTTCCGCAGCTAAAGTTGAATTTACCTTGATATTTCACAAAGTCTTTGATAGCGTGCGCCTTTAAAGTACCAGAGGTCCTGAAGCGTTTGGCCCCTTTGTTCTTCATCCTACTTGTCCTTGATCCGGTTTAGCCACTTCTGCTGTAATTATGATTTTATTTCCTTCTATTAGATTAGATTAGAGAGTTCCAAGGTTGATCGGATTGCGTTAAAAAGGGGGATTTGAGCGTGTGTTAATGAATTACATGGACATTTGGACATTTGCCTGAATTATTTATTGTTAGTATGATCTTAAAGCTACGTATGGTGATTAGCAATTAAAATATCTCACTAGTGGATTTGCTGCATTCTATATCAGCAATGTAAAAGAAGAAGACAAAAAAAAACTCCTCTGTGTCAAGCCAAGTCTTTGTAATTTGTGTTCAAGATGCATATTTATTCCCGGTTGGCCGTTGCATAAATTATATATTGGTCTTCTTGGTGTGAGTGTGTTTGACTTTCTGAAGCGCATCACTTTGAGCAACACTCAGTGAAAGATCAGATAGTTGTCATATCCCTGTCATATCCCGGCAGCGGCAATGTTGCGGAAGATGACTCACACAAGCACAAGATTTAAGCGACAAAAATGTTTTCAATGTCCTTTCAGAGCCGTGTCGATTGTTGTTATTTAATAATACTTTTTGTGCTCCGACAGTGGATGAAAAAGCACTTGCCACTTTCTTGGACAGTCCATGCCATTTAGGAGTGCCATTACAAAGTGGACGTACAGTCGTTTAACATTGATCCCAAGCACTGTGTTGTTACTTTGTTACTTTTGTAATAGTGGGTTTAGAGATGTATGCTAGTCTATTTTTTCCCGACTAAAAGACTTGAATCCCCAGAGAAGTTAAATTTTAAAGTGAAATTATCTGCACCTAGGGGTATATCTGACATACAGTATAGAGAAGTGGGCACTTATGGGATTCCACACGTCAATATAGATGTGATTAGTACTCAGTTCTTCATTTTAGGAGGGCTGTGTTTGTGCGGCAGTGGGCTCTAGTTTTGGTATTCTGCTGTTGGAAGCTTAGCATGGGCCTATGTTTGTGTGGATCTCACAGGAGCTGCAGTGGACCATAGTGTGCGACCTACGCAGGCCCTTGGCAGTGCACTATGAGCTAATAACACAGCGCTGGGGCCCGCTAGAGGGCCAGTGTGTCGGCCCCTGAGAGCCGTGGGGCTGGCGGGCCGTAGCTCTGCCTCGTCTGACCCCTGACCTCGGCCAGAGCTAATGAGCACAAAGGACGGCTGAACTGGGGCCAACAGCAGCAGAGATTTACTCATGGGTTCCACATGACGACATTCGTCCTAATCACCACGGCAACGCAATAGAGGCAGAGACGGCCTGAGGACCTGAAAATAAAAGCAGCCTCCTGCTGAATGACTCAAGAAGTCAGAGTGATAACTGAAATCAGCCAAAGCGTGGAGCCCACATTACAATACAAACTTTTTTATGACAAAGAAACACGGAGAGACTTTATCTCTGTATCTCAATAGCAATGAAAATCTCACTTGTTTTTCTCTTTTGACAAATCTTTGCGTTACCTTTTTATTACTATTTTATAAATATAAGTTGTGTCCACAGATATGACATAATCGGGTTTAAATCAAATATTGGTTTCACTGATATTAACTTTAACGTTGATTTATTTAAAAACACAAAACAATTGTTATGTGTTGTTGTTTATGGTTACATTATTTTCTTTTAGTTCTCAAGATGGCCATTAACACCTGGAATTATGGTATCGACCTATACTAAGTGATATTGATCGAATACTAGAGCCAGCATTGCCAATACTTATACCTATATTACCTGTGTTTATAATGTAAATGGTCTCAACTTATATAGCGCTTTTCTACCTTCATTAGGCACTCAAAGCGCTTTACAGCAAGGATCCACTCACCCATTCACTCTCTCATTCATACACCAGTGTACACAGACACTGGAGGCAAGGAGGGTGAAGTGTCTTGCCCAAGGACACAACGACAATGTGCACCTTCAGGAGGCGGGATTCGAACCCCCGACCTTCCGATCATGAGACGACCCGCTCTACCATCTGCTTTTGTGTGTTTTATGATTCGCCCTCGTTGCCGGAGCTCATCCTACAAACATAACTTTTAAATGGGTTTTGCTGCCATTGCAGGAACTGGCTGTTCAACTATACTTCACCAATAGGCTATATGCACGCGAGCGCCACGTGACTTCCGAGTGGATCCTCAGTAGGCACTTGCTCATCCTGTCTCCGTTATTTCCCTATGAGTTAGTGGAAGCGTCTTGTCTAAAAAAATAAATGGCTCAAGTTTACATGGCAGGCAGGGAGTTACTAGTGGACAGTCTAGCATCACGTTAAAAACATCGCGTCAAAGACTTCACTGGAGGAAATGTGCTGCTCATCGCTGTGTTTTTGTCTTGAAGCTAACGGCTAATTAAATATTTTTTTATTTTTATGGTGTTGTTTTTTGATACTAGCCGTTAGCTCTGAGAAAAAAAGTCCTACCTCAAAAAACACAGACGTTTCCTGTAGTCAAGAATTTACATCCAACGTAATGTTTTTAACACGTAGCGAGGGACTTCGTATCAGTATCTCACTGTCAGTGATGTTTTCTTGAATTATTTGTTGATTTGTGCAAGACCGCGCTAATCCTTAATGGGGAAATGGCGAGAGAGGAAGGACCGCGGCGTCCGGAGATTGCACTCAAAAGTCACATGTAATTTGCGTGCATAGAGCTTATAACTATTTAAATAGCAATTGTAGAAAGCAGAGAATCATTTGAATACATATTTCCGTTGATTCAATAATATAACGTGAGAAAACCTCAACTGCGCTCTATTTTAATTGATATGAAAACACTGGAGGCCACAGGTAAACATATAAAGCCACAAGGATTTGACTCACCACAGCGGCATTAATAATTCACCAGCATTAATGATGACGTGTCTGTATCTGAGATTAGTGCCATTGCTGAGTGCATGTTAATGTGACGAGGCCTTCATGCCACCAGCTCACCCCAGCCACAGGGACCTAATTAACACAACATAAATTATGAGATGCTGATAAAGCAGTCACCGGTGCCATTGCAGGGCAGTCCACTGCTGTGCCAGTTTTCAGTGTCCACGCTCTGTGTGTGTGTGTGTGTGTGTGTGTGTGTGTGTGTGTGTGTGTGTGTGTCTGTATATATGGTTTATGGAGCCAATTGACCTGACTACTCACCAGCACTACGAGAACCTAAGGGGATTAGCAGGACTATGCTACGGTCCTCATAAACCAAGATTTTGTATTTTAATTTTTAGCATATAAAGAGCATAATTTCATTGTTTTTCTGAAGTCCTTTTAATGCTCAATGATAATATATCATGCACATATCAAGTTTTTTTATATTCTTAGCTTTTAAAGACCATAAATTGAAAGTTTATTTGACGTCCATATAATACCCCAACCTGACTTCTTGTGTATGGAGTGTATGATGTGCTCCCCCTACCCTACTCTGGCGGTATTGAAGGCTCCATTGTGATTGGTTCTTTATGGGGACACGTGCGGGATATGTGTCCGGGCATGTTGAGTGATTTCGGAAGACATCTAATGGTAATGCGAAGAAGAAGGACCAAGAGAAAGTTCACTCCAAAGAAGACAAGAAAATATATTGGTAAGTATCTAGTCCTTGTTAAATATACGTTATCAAGTATTTTCTGAATGGAACTTAGCCCCGGCCTGGAGGATTTATCCCCGGGCTGGATGATATGGGGACCGGGCTATTGGGTTTTGGAGCTGGCTGTGGAACTTAGCCCCAGCCTTGGTGAGTTTTCCCCGGCCTGGATGAGTTGGGGGGTGTAGTCCGAGGAGGGGTGCTTAAGAGTGGGTCCGAGATGTGGGCTGTGTGTCCCCGGAGGTCCAGAGGAGTCAGGGGGGCGAGTGTGTGCATGTAGGGCCGGGGTAGGAGTGCCCTGAGCCGGGTAGTGTAAGTGGAGTAGAGGGTGGGTCATTGTGGTGGATGTCGGTGCGGAGCTGGTAGCTTTAGGAGCAGGCTGGTCAGAGGAGGTCCAGAGGAGCCAGGGGGGCGAGTGTGTGCACGTAGGCCGGGGTAGGAGTGCCCTGAGCCGGGTAGTGTAAGTGGAGTAGAGGGTGGGTCATTGTGGTGGATGTCGGTGCGGAGCTGGTAGCTTTAGGAGCAGGCTGGTCAGAGGAGGTCCAGAGGAGCCAGGGGGGCGAGTGTGTGCACGTAGGCCGGGGTAGGAGTGCCCTGAGCCGGGTAGTGTAAGTGGAGTAGAGGGTGGGTCATTGTGGTGGATGTCGGTGCGGAGCTGGTAGCTTTAGGAGCAGGCTGGTCAGAGGAGGTCCAGAGGAGCCAGGGGGGCGAGTGTGTGCACGTAGGCCGGGGTAGGAGTGCCCTGAGCCGGGTAGTGTAAGTGGAGTAGAGGGTGGGTCATTGTGGTGGATGTCGGTGCGGAGCTGGTAGCTTTAGGAGCAGGCTGGTCAGAGGAGGTCCAGAGGAGCCAGGGGGGCGAGTGTGTGCACGTAGGCCGGGGTAGGAGTGCCCTGAGCCGGGTAGTGTAAGTGGAGTAGAGGGTGGGTCATTGTGGTGGATGTCGGTGCGGAGCTGGTAGCTTTAGGAGCAGGCTGGTCAGAGGAGGTCCAGAGGAGCCAGGGGGGCGAGTGTGTGCACGTAGGCCGGGGTAGGAGTGCCCTGAGCCGGGTAGTGTAAGTGGAGTAGAGGGTGGGTCATTGTGGTGGATGTCGGTGCGGAGCTGGTAGCTTTAGGAGCAGGCTGGTCAGAGGAGGTCCAGAGGAGCCAGGGGGGCGAGTGTGTGCACGTAGGCCGGGGTAGGAGTGCCCTGAGCCGGGTAGTGTAAGTGGAGTAGAGGGTGGGTCATTGTGGTGGATGTTGGTGCGGAGCTGGTAGCTTTAGAAGCAGGCTGGTCAGAGGAGGTCCAGAGGAGCCAGGGGGGCGAGTGTGTGCACGTAGGCCGGGGTAGGAGTGCCCTGAGCCGGGTAGTGTAAGTGGAGTAGAGGGTGGGTCATTGTGGTGGATGTCGGTGCGGAGCTGGTAGCTTTAGGAGCAGGCTGGTCAGAGGAGGTCCAGAGGAGCCAGGGGGGCGAGTGTGTGCACGTAGGCCGGGGTAGGAGTGCCCTGAGCCGGGTAGTGTAAGTGGAGTAGAGGGTGGGTCATTGTGGTGGATGTCGGTGCGGAGCTGGTAGCTTTAGGAGCAGGCTGGTCAGAGGAGGTCCAGAGGAGCCAGGGGGGCGAGTGTGTGCACGTAGGCCGGGGTAGGAGTGCCCTGAGCCGGGTAGTGTAAGTGGAGTAGAGGGTGGGTCATTGTGGTGGATGTCGGTGCGGAGCTGGTAGCTTTAGGAGCAGGCTGGTCAGAGGAGGTCCAGAGGAGCCAGGGGGGCGAGTGTGTGCACGTAGGCCGGGGTTGGAGTGCCCTGAGCCGGGTAGTGTAAGTGGAGTAGAGGGTGGGTCATTGTGGTGGATGTCGGTGCGGAGCTGGTAGCTTTAGGAGCAGGCTGGTCAGAGGAGGTCCAGAGGAGCCAGGGGGGCGAGTGTGTGCACGTAGGCCGGGGTAGGAGTGCCCTGAGCCGGGTAGTGTAAGTGGAGTAGAGGGTGGGTCATTGTGGTGGATGTCGGTGCGGAGCTGGTAGCTTTAGGAGCAGGCTGGTCAGAGGAGGTCCAGAGGAGCCAGGGGGGCGAGTGTGTGCACGTAGGCCGGGGTAGGAGTGCCCTGAGCCGGGTAGTGTAAGTGGAGTAGAGGGTGGGTCATTGTGGTGGATGTCGGTGCGGAGCTGGTAGCTTTAGGAGCAGGCTGGTCAGAGGAGGTCCAGAGGAGCCAGGGGGGCGAGTGTGTGCACGTAGGCCGGGGTAGGAGTGCCCTGAGCCGGGTAGTGTAAGTGGAGTAGAGGGTGGGTCATTGTGGTGGATGTTGGTGCGGGGCTGGTAGCTTTAGGAGCAGGCTGTGGAACTTAGCCCCAGCCTTGGTGAGTTTTCCCCGGCCCTGATGAGTTGGGGACCGGGGTATTGGGTTTAGGAGCTGGCTGTGGAACTTAGCCCCAGCCTGGGTGGTTCTTTGTAGGTTCAAGTATTGTCTGTTTATCTTTCAGAGTGACACTGGGAAGGACCAAAGGCAGGAGATGGCACAAGAAAAAAACAACCCAGACTCAGACCCAGACTATGTGGGTGATGAAGATTTAGATGAGCTCCCCCATCCAAATATATGGCTGACACAAAAGTCGGATACAAGTCTTGCTCCTGCTTCTAGTGCACCGGGAACCAGCCAGCAAGGTAGTTCTTCATACACCTCAGAGTTGCATTCAGAGAATGGTCCACAAAGAGGAGACCCACAGCGGACAAGTTCCATAAATTACTGCTTTGTCTGCGGTAAGCCCCAGAAGAAAATATCGAGACATCTTAAAACACACAAGACCAATGCAGAGATTGTACAAGTCTTTTCCCTTACTGATGTCAAGGAGCGCAACAAACGGATTGAAAAAATTAGGAATAAAGGGAACTTTTTACATAATCAAGCAGTATTACAAAGTGGGAAAGGGCAATTGAAAGTGAAGCGACGATGCAAAAAAAAAGCTTTGGATGGAAAGTTTATTCACTGCATGTATTGTCAAGGCATGTTTCTCCGCAAAGAACTATGGAGGCATACTCGCAGGTGCCCTCACAAACCCGAAGATGCAAACCAAGAAGAGACGTCTGGAAGGAGAAGGATCCTCGGCTCTGCATCAGCTCAGGATGCCGCCTTATGTGCGCAAATCTCGGGTGGGGTTTGGAAGCTTCTCAGTGTTATGAACGTGGATGAAGTTGGATCAGTTGTGCGAAATGACTTCTGTATTCTCCAGTTTGCCCAGTCACTTTACAACATTCATGGACAAGATACAACAAAGTATGAATACATAAGACAAAAACTGAGAGAAGTGGGACGTCTGCTGCTGTGCTTGCGGACAGATTTCTCTGTGCCGACCCTGGAAGATGCTGTTAGGCCTGCAAACTTTGAGAAAGTGGTACAAGCGGTCAAAAAGGTAGCAGGTTTTAATGATGACAATCTTTCGTACAAAACCCCGAGCCTTGCTCTTAAACTCGGCCACACACTGAATAAGATCTGCGACATCATCCACTGCCGGGGCTTGATGGCAGAAGATGAGAAGCTGGTGAAGTATACTGAAACATTTAAGAAGTTGCTCAGTACCAAGTGGAAAGAATATGTATCTCACAATGCCCTTAACACACTGAGTGATGCCAAGTTTAATAAACCGTTAACCTTACCATTCACTGAAGATGTTGTGAAACTTCACAAGTTTTTGGAAAAGGCAGCAGAAGAGGCCACAAGCAAACTGCAAGAAACAGATGATGCTCAAACTTATGCCCGTCTTGCCATGGTGTTGCTCACACAAATCATTGTGTTCAACCGTCGGCGAGCTGGAGAGGTTTCCAAAATGCCTCTGAAACATTTTCTGGAGAGGGATAATCAACAACTTCATGCGGATGTAAGCCTTGGTTTATCGGACACAGAAAAGAAGCTCTGCCGGTATCTAAGTCGCGTGGAAATTATGGGTAAAAGAGGGAGAAAAGTTGCAGTTCTTCTCCCCCGACCTGTTGTCAATGGTCTTACACTACTCACAAATAAGAGGAAAGAATGTGGTGTGTCTCCCTCAAACCCATTCTTATTTGCACGACCCAAAGCACCAACCCATTATAGAGGAAGTGACTGCCTGAGACGTTTCTCCACACAGTGCGACACAAAGTACCCCGAGCACCTCCGGTCGACGGGTCTCAGGAAACATGTGGCCACGCTATCTCAAGTCTTAAACCTCCAGGAGAATGAGCTGGATCAGGTGGCAGACTTCCTTGGACATGATATCCGCGTACACAGGGAATTCTACAGACTGCCTGTTCCAACAACACAACTTGCAAAGATATCCAAAGTATTGCTTTTAATGGAGAAGGGATCAATTTCCTCGCTAAAAGGAAAGACGCTGGAGGAGATTGAACTTGAAGGTTTGTTAAATGTATCTCTTATCTGGGTGTGCATGTAGGGCCGGGGTAGGAGTGCCCTGAGCCGGGTAGTGTAAGTGGAGTAGAGGGTGGGTCATTGTGGTGGATGTTGGTGCGGAGCTGGTAGCTTTAGGAGCAGGCTGGTCAGAGGAGGTCCAGAGGAGCCAGGGGGGCGAGTGTGTGCACGTAGGCCGGGGTTGGAGTGCCCTGAGCCGGGTAGTGTAAGTGGAGTAGAGGGTGGGTCATTGTGGTGGATGTTGGTGCGGGGCTGGTAGCTTTAGGAGCAGGCTGGTCAGAGGAGGTCCAGAGGAGCCAGGGGGGCGAGTGTGTGCACGTAGGCCGGGGTTGGAGTGCCCTGAGCCGGGTAGTGTAAGTGGAGTAGAGGGTGGGTCATTGTGGTGGATGTTGGTGCGGGGCTGGTAGCTTTAGGAGCCGGCTGGGGATCTTAGCCCCAGCCTTGGTGAGTTTTCCCAGGCCTGGTGGCTTTAGGAGCGGGCTGATTGAATTGAATCCCCCTTTTGTTTTTAGATGAAATTCCCATCAGTGCAGATGAGGCCGAAGAGGAGAGTCACAGTGACTCGGGGGACTCTGCTGAGAAACAAGCGGCAACTGTGGTTATAGATGATGACCCGATCGACATAGCTGATGGAGATACCTCTGATTTTGAAGGCAAGTTCTTCTGTTTACTCTTGTAGTAGTCTTGCTCTGACTTATTCACATTGTTTTGTTTAAATTAATTCCTAATTTTCCTTTTCAGAGGCAGCACAGAGGCCTGCAAAGCAACCTGGACCAAAACGCAGAGTGACAAAAAGAGCATGGTCAAAGACTGAAGAAGCAGCTGTAATGCGGCATTTTAAAAAACACATCAAGAGAGGAAAACTGGCCACAAAAAATGAAGTAACTCAGTGTAAGCAAGCAGAAATGGCCTTAAGTCAGAGAACACTGCAGAATATAAGAGACTTTGTGAGAAATCGTGGACTAGCACATAAAAGACAACTAAAGGTAAAAGATGGATAAGCATGGAGTGTATGTATGAAGAACATTAAAACTTTTCCAGCCTCTAATTGTGGTTCATCCATCCATCCATTTTCTCCCACTTGTCCGTTGCCGGGTCGTGGAGGCAGCCGTTGGAGCTGCCCAAATCACATAGCACCAGTCCCCTATGGCTCCTCCTGCAGGTGGTGGGTCCACGGAAGGACGGCCTCATGGTTCCAAACGGGCCTGTTGGTCTCTCATAGGGGAATTGTGGTTCAGTTATGTTTAAAGTCCTCATAATTCATCTTTGGTCCTCATGAACCACCTTCTGGTCGGTGGCTGTGTATAGACAACCGTAGCTGATACAAGGATGTTAAATAGACCTAAATTTTTTTCAGATTTTTTACAGTTAGTCTATCCAGAGCTTATCTCTCTAGGACCTTGGGAAACCATAGTCCTCTTAAACCACACCAGGGTTGGTTTTTCCAAAAGGTCAACATAAACCATAAAACCACGTATGTGTGTGTGTGTGTGTGTGTGTGTGTGTGTGTGTGTGAGATATCCACTTAAGGCCGGTGCCACCTCACACACTGAGAGAATGATTAACTGTAGCCTGGCAGTGCTTAGAGACCACACTAATTACGGCTCCACACATTCTTATTTTATCACAGCTTCTTCAAAATCAGAACTGCATGGTGCATCTTCTGTAGTAAGTTACAATACGTGCAAGTATTGTAACCCGATTGAACATTCATAATAACCGCACATTTATTTATTTATATTTAATCATGGGTGTGTGTGTGTGTGTGTGTGTTTATTTATATATATATATATGTATGTATATATATATATATATATATATATATATATATATATATATATATATATATATATATATATATAAATAACCCCAATCAAAAATTACCTTTTGTTATATGAAAATGCAAACTCACAATGAGCAATATTTGATGAGGGTCTTGAATATTGTGATGCTATAGCAATATTTTTCAAAAGCTTTTCAAAATTGTTTTGATTTTTTTTTATAGAATTGTATATTTATTGGTAAAACAACAACTAAATCAGGAATGCTAAAATAGAAGTCAATGTAAAAGTAAAGGAAAAAAAAAAAAAAATGTCTATTTTGCCCCTTACCTTGTGTTTGAAAATAATAAACATACATTTTAGCCAGATGGAAGACCTCTGTGATTTTGAGATGGATTGTGGTGATATGAATATTTAGGCACCTAAAATATCAACAATAACAATGTGGCATTGTGCAGTAACGGACAATACTTCAGTGGCAGGGCTGATACAGATGCATACTTTTACACCTTCATTCACTATTGTCAGTTTCGAGCCCCCAGTTCAGATGTATTTTTGAACAGTCATGCAATGTCTGTTGGCCTAAAAGTCAAACCCAAAACCTTTAAAAATCTAAAATAGCATCACTATGCATTTGCAAAATGACCATTCCGTTCTCAACCCAGACCACTATGGTCTAAATTCGAGTCATCTCACTTGTCTGCCTTTATTGAAGCCGTTTTCGCAAAATCAAAATACAATGAAAATTCTCCCGCACACGTTCTCTTCCATTAAGATTTTCAAGGTTTCTGCACAGTTAGAACTGAAAAGACGGCTGATAATTCCTTTCAATTTTCAATTGTAAACTGAATGCCATCTTGCATTATTGAATACAATCCAAAAAGTCGAGGTTTGTGTGTGCACTACTTGGCATGTGCACATTGTGGATAAGTGTAGATACTTGCCTTTTAAGCAGCTGAAAGGCCTATTGCTAAGTCCCCTGACAGTTTTATTAATAATCAAGCACATCAATTCCTACTCGAAGCAGGCAGTGAGCCTCCATGGCCCAACCAATCCATACTTTTCTTAACAATTGTTTGTTTTTTGATGCAATATATTTGTTATGGTATTTTTACAAATACAACTTTGAAAATAAAAGTTAGTCTGGGTGTATAATCTCACTGCTAGATGCCACTCGGCAGTGCACCTGTTTTTAGTATTTATGTTGCCTGACCAAACTAACTGAGTGGAACACACAGCTAAATGGGAGTGCCCTGTGTTCCTTCCCCTGAAAGTACATCTAAAATGATGTGGGCCTGTCCAGCGCCAGAGGAAGAATGTCAGATTACTGAATTACTGCAGGTCAACATGCAGGAGGAAATGGGATTCACTGACCCAAAATGAATGGCGCAGAAAAGTGATTTTCTCAACCGGCGCCAATGCACAGAAGAACAGACCGCATCAAAGTCATTGCTAAAAAATGGAAACCTCCTCTTAGTATGCACATTGGGTGCTCTGTTTCGTATGTTCAATGCGATTTAGCTTTCAGTTTACATGCTCTTTTCTTTTTCTTTTCTTTTGGTCATTAGGCCTCTCCTTTTCTCATTGGGGGTCAACCAGTAGCATAATGATTTGACAGATAGTTGTGCATTCAATGCCCTTCTGCCAACCCTCAAGTACTGAATTCAGTCACAATGGTACAGGTTTCCTAGTTTAGGGGTAAATGCTTCATGCCTGCACATCCGCATGATTCAGATAGTTAATCCACCATAATTATTATAGGGCTGGGGTTTCCTCACCTTGGTCATCTGTACCCAGCCTTATGTACTTGATTTTGATTCTTTGTGTAAGTGTGAGTTTGAGTACAGAGCAAAGGGTAGGGGGTGTAGGTGTGTGTGTGTACAGTATCGATTTTAAATTGATTTTATTGGAAATAAACTTAAGTAAAAAATAATACGTCCCGCACACTGCCAACCTTGCAAAAATAGTTTACTAAGATTAGGTCAATGTTTCGGTCCTGAGACCTTCATCAGGTAAATTGGAAATAAACTTAAAAAGATCTTCTGATTTTTCATATGAAAAAAAAGTGCCCAGAGTCCTGGCTATAAGTATTATTGTTTCTACCTTTCGATGTGCTCAGTTTTTGATCTACACACAGTCTTATTTTTATGCTTGTCATTTATCCTGTTTCATATTGTGAAGTAAACTCTATTTAATTCATTATCTCAGTCGCTTATTCGAATATACCTCCTCTGGAGTATACTTTTTCAGTAAATAACACAGTAATGAATATGAATGACATTTCGTCTCGCGATATCATAATATTTTCAGAGTGGCAGAGCTGTTGCGCTATGCGCCTTTGCCACTTGAGAGTGGGCGTCGCTTAGAGAAGACTGAGGCTTGGTTTATTACACGCAGCACTGACAGCGGTGCTCTGATGGGAGCCTCTCATTCATTTCCTCGTTTACATCGCGCTGCCTTGTGTTCTTCCTTAAGCATTATAGCCTATAATGCTTTCACAGGTCAAACTAAAACCTTAATTAACCCCCATCATGAGCGAAACAATGTTCATGTCTCGAGGGAAAGAGATGTCCCCTCCAGCTGGTTCTGCTGTGGCGCGGCTCTGCACTTGCCTGGCCGTAAATGCGAACAAAAACAAATGCACATGTTCACCCGCCACAACCGCTCTCCCTTGCCCCTTTCCGGCCGTGAAATCTGGTTGGAGGAAAAAGGCTCTTGTACCCATGCTTGTACCCACGTCCGCTATTTCTTCACCCCACGTACTTCCCACTTTTTAGTACAGCCCTGTGAGGCAACTCCTGCTGTGATATTGGGCTACACTAATGCTGCGTTTACACATATGCACAATGCGTTACGAATGCCACGAATCCACATTCGTGGCCAAGGATCACGAATGTGAGTGGAATTTGCTGATTCGGGGTAGAGGTTTCACGCGCCGCCACTAACTGATGCGACCTGTTACTACGCGTTACGATGAATGGCACGAATTATTACGCACGGTCACAAATACGTGTCCCGCGCTGCTGCGTGGTGTTGCGCGGTGCCACGGGCTGTTACAGGTCACTGGGAATATTCACATTCTGTCAGAAATCTGTCAAGAATTGGGCGAATGTGGACCAGACCGACAGCCGCACAGTCACCGGCTCTGTGTGTACCAGTGCTCCCATTCTCGTTTGCTCCTCATCGCTCCTCTGGTCCTTGTGGCGCTGCTCTCTGCTCTAGCCTCAGGTATGTCCATGTTGTCAGTATTAAGAAAATACAGTTCCCAAATACCGTTTAAAAACTTTGTTCTGCCGCTGTCAGGCCGTCAGCACTTTGTGACACTTTTCCTTGGCATAGCTACTGCAGGTACGAACATTTACTTTTCGGCGTAGCGTGGGTTTAAATTTTGAGCGTGAAAACAGTGATTCTGCTGTACGAATGCTCTCACGATGAATTACGAAGCACCTCTGCGCATCACGAAAGGACACGCTCCGTTGTGAACTCCACGAACAGAGGGTGATTCGTGACATTCGTGGAAGATTTTTTGACAGACAAAAACTTTCTCCACGAATGTCACGAGCTGATGCGTTCTATTAAGAATCCCATTGAGATGCGTTAAGTCACGTCACGAACGTCACGAATGACGGAAAAATGCCATTCGTAACGCATCGTGCTTATGTGTAAACACAGCATAAACCATTGATTGATTAAATGTGCTAAGTCAGGAGTGGAAAGATCTGAAAGTGCTCTCTTAATGAGCGCAAAATGTTAAGCCATAGTTTGCGTTTGGAAACACAAGATTGGGCCCTTGGAATTGGACAATGTGTGTGCACAAAAATAGAAATTACGGGACTACAGAGTGGCTCTCCTGCACTAAGATGAAGTTAATGTAGACATGTTATGGACCTAGATTGAGAAGCGATGGGCTATACCAGCACTGAGGGCATGATCTCCGCTTCAGACAAATAAAGTGAATGAAAGGGAGGGCTAATGAGCCATGAAAAGATGGAACCCAGTGGCACCGACATCTGCCAAAGACAAGAGGAGTAAATAAATTGGGGGAGAAAGCAAACAAACATAGGCGATTCCAGCAGCTCCTGGCTCTGGAGGAGAATCAGCCAGTGCTCAGGTAGCCTTGTTCTCTGTTTATCTCAGAACAACAGAGAAATGGGCCGAGGTGTGTTCCTCCAGGTGCATTGTGGGTATTGCCCACGGATGTGCTGTTTGATTTGTGCGCAGCCTTGCTGTTGTGCTTGTCTGTGAGTTCTTGACATGTGCACTGCCGCATGAATAATTGAGGCCTCGCACGCAGTCAGGGTCCAGCAAGCACTGCTGGCTCTCTCTCTCCCGATCACCTCCCCTCAGCCCTGTTCACTCGCCCCTCACTCACCCTTCCCCAAGTCTCTCTTTGTCTCACTTTCCTTCAACCCCATTCCACAGTGCTCCGCCAGAGACAAGCAAAACTGCCACTCAAATGTAAGTCACATAGCTGTGCGGATGTTACTTTACCTATCAGTTTCTAACATCTGGAATAAGACCATGTCTCATAAGGGCACAGCAAATTAAAAAAAAGAAGAAAAATAATTTTTCATTTCTAAAAATGTGGATATTTAACTTTTATAGCAGGAAAGTGTCCTTGGCTTATTTGTTAGACCTTTGCTGCAGCTTGACTGACACACTATGGTTGGTGCCCCGCTGAGCCCACTTCAGAGCTCTGAGCTGCAGAGTGAGATTTAGAGCTCTACCTGGGTCAGGCTGGTGATGAAGACATGCTAAATCAATGAGAAAAGACTGGAGGAGATGAGAATATATGAGTGCTCTGTCTCTCCCCTTCACTTCAGCTTCATACTCAGTTAGTACAGCTATCAGTCCTGTAGATAAACAAGCCTGGCTGCTAGATATAACTCCAGTACGTGAAACTCAATCATAACTCTGGAAACCAGCTGGGAATAAGGTCGGTGAAAAGAGGAAAATGAAAGCTGCCATGCCCACAGGGCACAACCAAGGTCCCTTTTGACCGAGCAAACTCCCTCTTTTCTATCACTTATTTATCTCGGGAAGTCAAAAAGAATCACCATGCTGCACCTTTTACCGTGCCTTTTAATATTTCCTGAACATGTCCGGAGTAGTTTTAAAGCACAAGGCAAACACAATGTGCCAGGTGTCTTCACTGGTGAGTCGAGGACACTGATCGCTGTAGGGTACACATTTGTGAAATCTTCTTCACTCGCCATCCTTTGTCAGTAGGATCTCTGTGATTTCCACTTGTCAGCTAGGGCCAGTCATGCAGAGGGGATAGGACCTGTGCATCAGAGGAAGAGAGAAAACTTAAAGGCAAGAAGGAAAAAGGCAGGAGTGTGTTGAAGGGGGACCGGCTTTGACTGGACTCACTCATGCTTTGACATTGACAGCCCTGGGAGAGGAGAGAAGGACCAGCTACCCCAGAGGACCAGAGAGAAAGGCCGAGACGGAGGGAGAGAGGGGGGCACTGCCAGAGGCTGCTTTTGGCTTTGAAGCAGGGACTAGAAAGGGCTGAGGGCACTGTTAGCCCCCTTGAAGTGGTTTCAGCACTTGTCACTCTTTCGGGCATCGCCTAGAGCTGTGGACAGCTCTGCTCTTTCAGGATGAGGTCCCACAATGGACTCTGCAGCACTGATGCTTACCTTGATGTGGTGACTTGGATCAATAGTCAGCCCAGTAAGCTACTGGCACTCGCCTGTTGTGATGTTAAAATGTAGTTGAAGTGCTTCTCAATGCCAGCACTAGAGAGTGAGAGGAGCCTATTCCTGTCAACACCATCTCAACTGTGCGCAGCAGGTTACAAAGTGAAAGTAGAGTCACTTTGGAAGGACAGAACAGACTGCTTATGGCTGAATAAAATCAACAGAAGATCAACTCTTTAAAAATATGTCTAATTTCACACACTTGCAATGCTTTGTTTTTATGTAACTTTTTTCCCCTTGAACCTTACTTATTTTTTTCCTCCAAAACTCACATAAGCTTGAGCTGCCCAGCTCAATAAATAGCCTGAAATACTCCTGCTCCCTAAGTACCCACTAAGTACTATTAGTATTTACTGCCTGTGTTTCCTCCGGCCCCTCGTTCGGCCTCTCTGCTCCCCAAAGATAGATTACATCCAAGACAGCCTATGACCGATGGATAAGGGGCACGACGGTGCGGCCTTTGGAGAAATATGTGCTTATGAAATCATAAATATTATCTCAAACACTAATTAGCATTAAGAGCACTGGTGATTTTATTTATCAACTTTAGCCACAATTAATAACCAGGGCCTTGAGAAGAGCACGAGGCAGATAGGCAGGACATGTGTGCCGCGTCAAGGCCATAAACCCATTATACTGGTAGACTGATTGAGGCAGCCCCACTGGGGGAATAAGTAATTGTGCCTGAGAAATTTTAATTGCCCTGAAATGTATTCTAAATTACACTGCCTTGTTTTCCGACATAAGTAACATGGCTGAAGGGCTGGGATAATGGGGAAGTGTCGTGGGTCCAGTAATGGGCTGCTAAACACCAGACTACCTCTGCCATTCCCCCTTTTTCCTGCTCTTGCTCTCTGCTTCTTTTCATTAGTAGGGAGCCTCAGAAATGATGCCTGTAAATGGCTAATGCTCAGTATTATTGCTAATTGCTATTGTTCCCCTAAAGTCAACACAATGATTTAGTAAATTCAATTTAAAGTACGTTTATATCTTATCTTACTCATTTCACTTAAAAATAAATGTTTTGGTGATTCTCAGACATGAAAACAATCAGTCATCATGATTTATGCTAATTATATAGCAACATGACGTACAAGTGTTTTTACTTACTGTGTATGCACAAAGTTGCATTCAGTTAAAGTATTACTGTTTATAAAGTGCAACATAAAGAACTAGACTGAGTAGAAAGAGACCTATTCACAGTGCACTCAAAAGACAATGTGTGTTGAGCAAGTGCATTGTATTTTTATAGTATAGTTCAACATTTAATTTATTGCTCATATATGAGGGTTACATAAATATAAGTAAATAAAAAAGAAAGACAAAAGACTACTGACACCCAGCACTATTTGTTACCAGCTATGATGCAAAGTGTATGCAATGCGTGGCCAATAGCAGAGATGCTTTTTAATATCTCTCTGTAAAGGTGGTTAAACAGTTGCTCGGTGGGGGCTGAGCGGAGCAGCGTTTGAGGGGGTGAAAGACGACCAGGGGATATGGCAGCAGCGCTGGTGCTTGGGGCTCAGGCAGCAGTGGTCTCATGGCTAATTATCTTTATTGTGCTTCTCTGGCAGATTTTGAGTGCGGGGCGCTGTCACTGGCTTTTGTGTGGGAGCTCTCCAGGGCCCCCCTCGCAGTGGCCCCTGGCTAATAACCACTGAAGGAGCCACTCCGAGGTCACAAGGCCCGGCTTTGTTGTGTTTAATCCCCCGTAGATGTGTAAAGCCACCATAAAAAAAAGTGCACCAGGACCTAACCTGTGCGCCCCCACTCATGTCCAACCAGCAGTACTTTGTGGAACAATAAATAGTCAGATCTTGATTACCACAATTTTCAAAATGTTCTTTTCTTTTTCCTCCAGGTGATTTTCCTGTAACCTCTTTCCTGTCTAATATATTGCGTTCAAAACATCCATCCATTTTCTTCCACTTTTCCGTTGCCGGGTCATGGGGGATGCCGTTGGAGCTGAGTTGATTCATCTTCTGTACTCAGTAGTTGAAGTCTTCGAACGTTTCGCCTCTCATACAAAAGGCTTCGGCAGCGACAAAAGTCTAACTTTAAATTAAAAGGTATTGTAGAATTTGAGGTTATAATTTCCGAAAGGCCTATGCAGCTCTATGAGCAATTTACTGTTTAGTGTAGTTTCACTTTTTTTTTTTTAAACAGAAAATCCATAAATGTTGGTGTGGGGTCCACAAAATCTTGTGGTTTAAAGCCCTTTCAACTATCAACAATCAAGCCTGTGTGATCGATTAATGTCACCACTTTGAATTACTGTGAATTAAAGAAAAATCACTCCCTTTTTCTCTGAAGAAAAAGACATTGGACTATATTGTCAGGTTTTGTTTCATGTGGATTACTATATTAAAAGAAAAGAAAAACAACCAAATTAGATTTAATGCCTGTTCTCCACCTCAATAGTACCTGAACGCAAGCAAAATCAGATTATATTTTATATATTTTTGGTTCCTCGTCTCATCCATTCTAATTGCAAGATTGCATTTTTATAACACTTATGAAATCTTTACAAAAAGGTTTTCAAAGTTGTGTACAGATCTTTCAGCTATTGGCTTTTGAGCAGTCCCGGCGCCAGCTCAGTACAGAAAGGGTGGCGGCTGAAAACCAGGGGGGGGGGGGGGGCAATGACGTTAAGGTCCACACACACTACACGATTTTTATGTCCGATTTTGATACAATTCTTAGTCGCGCCGAGTCGAAGGCAGTCGCAAGTAATTTCATGGCCACAGTGATTCCCACACGAAACAGCACAACTTTATATCACCAAAAGTTCACGAGAACCACCTTTTCAAGCTACATTTCAAACGCGAACAGAGTTTAGCGGCACTTACTGAGTTTGGAGACGAACTGTTCAGCTTCACCTCGCCACTAGGGGCTCGCCTCTCTCCGCTTTCTCCGCTGTCTCCTCCGCCTCCTCCATCTCGGGGCGGAGGCCCATCTCCTTTTCTTATTAAATCCACTGAAATACATCCCGCTTCTTCGTGTCGCCGACCTTTATCTCCATTTGACAGAACTATAGCCAAGTTGAAGGCTTCGTAGCAGTAGGAGCCTTGCACTGCGATGTTGTGACACTGTTGACCAATCAGGACACGCACATGTTTTCCCACACTCACAAACACTCAATTTTGAACAGAAAATATAGCTGCTGGCTACAGGCTCCTTATGGCGGGACGATGCACTGATGACATAATAAGCAGGTGCGTGATGGGTTCAAGGACCACTGGAAACTCCGAATTTGAATTTCCAAAAATGTTCATTCGAGTCAGTGGAGTTTCTTCCAAGTTTTGGGTTGTTTTGAACACATCATAGACTGAAAACAATATATTAAAAAAATGAAAACACTATATTTTGACTAAGGGGGCGGGACTGTCCACGTGAGGGGGCGACGCCCCCTTACGCCGGTTGCCGGGACTGCTTTTGAGGCAACCACCAGTCTCACCACGCAAGACTCTTTTTATGCAGTCATCTCAAAGAAGACTACAACATTGTGATAAAAGTTATTTGGGATACTACTTGTAATGATGCAACCTGAACATTTGTAATATACTGCAATGGGCTTGTTAGGTGCAGCATATCTCTACGAGATGGACACCCACGCTCCTGGTTTGCTTACGCCAAACATGTGCTGCCTAAAAGCTACATCTGATGTCAGGGCAGGGGAAGCTGCTACACCCCAGAGGTAAACCTCCACCTTGAATGCTTCTAATGCCGACGCGCCTCCACTCTCATCCCTGTCTTCTCAATGGGAGGGCCTAGACATTACTGTTCGGAGAGTGAAGTGACCAGTGGGCAAGAAACAAAAAGCCTTCGACCGCTCCACCGTTGGGGGCGATGGTTACGAGTTGAGCTTTTGTGATTTATGACAGGCCGCTGTTGATTTACCTTTCATTCAAATGCCGGGTACTCACAGCGTAGCGCTCGCTCGCGTTTCTAATGATTTATGTTTCTGAGATCTCACAACAACCCTGTTATGACCCGAGTCGTTGCTGGGGTTTGCATCACCTCACCAGATATTTGTGAGAAATTCAAAAGGGGAAACCTATCAGTTGGATCAAGATTGGACTGATGTGTTTGCAAAAATAAGTAAACAACATTAATTTCATATGAATGAATTTGAAAGTGGCGATTCTCACATGGGAATATATATATGTTTTTTCAAGTGGTACTCTCATCAAGCGCGCTAAACTTTGGAGGTAAAAGCAGGATAGTAATCAAAGTTTGGAAGAGAGGTCCTCGAGTCATTTGGCTGTGAGAACTCTTTCAACTCCTTCTACATTAAACACATTTTAGACTAGATGTACTGAATAATTTGTCATTCTCCGTTTTTTCTTTTTCCGGAGAGACCTCCTTGGAAATGAATCGCTGACACGGGTGCTTGAATGCCGGCCGTGCAGCGAGGCCCGCTCACTGGATGGTGCGGTTCTCCAGCATTAACACAAGAGCCAGTTGATCTTTGTCGCTTCAGGGGAAAACACACACTATATAAGTCAAGCAGATACGGTTTGAAAGCACCCCAAGATCATACACTGTCTTTAACATCAGAAATGTGTCCACATGGATATGCTTAATGGGTTTAACTCGGATTAATTATTCAAGCCTTCTCCCAGTGCCTCTTCTTGCCAAGCATGTCTGAAACGCACAAGTGGCCATTGCTGAATACACCTCCTGAAAACAACCGCGCTTCAGTCACGCAGGCAACAATGGAAATCCGTAGCTCTCCGCTTCAACTGATAACGCAACTATTTTGACGCGTGACGGTTATGGGAATACAATATAGTTTTAATTGATAACGGAGTTTGCCTACAACTCTCAAAACAAATTAATAACAGTTATTTTGTCTCAATGAAAAGGATTCTGCGAAACACTTTGAGACCTATGCTGTTCCAAATAGGCCTTGAAGAAGAAAATTGGACTGTTCTAATCTTCCAAGTCTAGAAATGTTCAGCTGTATTGATATGACATTGCTTGTCATTCTGATGACTGAGCATTTGTTTTAAATTTAATTAAATCGTTTTTTAATGCGGTTTTATTAAATTGATAATCATCATTGATCCCATACTGCCACACTATGCTTTTTCGAAGATTTTTCAAAGGGAGCAAGCGTGATCGCGGCGATTTCCCGGTGGGCTTGATTGACAGACGGGATCAACCGATTAGAGAAATGCTGGATATGACGCAGGAGCAAGCAGCAGGAAGCCTTTTCAAAAACATACATTTTCACGAGGAACGCTTCCAACACTGTTTCTTGCTCCGGGTTTTGTTATGTTTGGAGTGGTGGAACGAGGAAATGGGACCCAAATGCAAAAACTGCCACGAAATAAATTTAAAGGACAAATCCAAGGCAAAAACACAGATGCAAAATAAGCTCAAGCAGGAGCAGACAACGGAAAGGCATGAACTCCAACAAAGACCAGGGAAAACACAGGGGTCTAAATACACAAGGAACAGGTAAAACACATTAGGGCGGGGCAGATAATCAACACCGGGGAAGCAAAGCAAAACCACTAGGACGGAACAGACATGTCAAAATAAAACACTAAGGACAAGCACAGACTAGAACACTAAACAAAATCAAGGGGGAACTAAACATAGACAGAACCGTGACAGTTTTTAGGGTTTTTATATTTTCCAAATGATTTAAAACAGATGAAAGAGCAGAAGAAAACAGTGTATCAGTCGCCGCGCCACCATCTTTAATGTTTTTGGAAGAGTGTGGTGATGGCTTCCGTCTCTTGATGCGATGGACTCCTGCCTCTTGGTGTGTGATTGGACCGATATGGGTAAAATCGGGAAGTTATTGGAAACCAGCAGCTGCCCAGACGGTTCTTCTTTTGAACAGAAAGGAGGAGCATCTGGCTGGCCAGGCATCCGTGACCGGTGGCCTCTGTACCAATGATATTATTATGCTTACAAAATGGAGAATTTATTGCAAGACTGAACCAAAGACGCATCTGTAACTAAACTAATTTCACATTTGTCTGTTGAATTTGAGTCATTAAGATTCCACAGCCCATTCTCTCCTAGACAACTCGGTGCTATAAAGCAATTCTACTTGCGCCCCCCCTCAGTTATAGTCTACGCTATACTGTTTATGAAATGTAATAGAAGCATGAGGCGCTTAAGAACACACCACTAACTGACCACTTAATTCATTAAGACATTATTACATTCCCTTTGTATCTCTCTATCAAGTCCAGCGCACGTAAAATACATTGACATAAGTCATTAGGCAGAGAACTTTGCAAAATTGGTGGAATCAGTGAAAAATTGGTCTTCGAAATGAGGAACACAGCTGCCTGCTGTGAACTGTCAAATCATCCCGATTGCTTAACTTTCCGAAGAAGCTGCCACATGCGGTCTACTTTACGATTCTAATAAAAAATGAGCGGAGCTAAAGCTTGGTGGGGCACCCTTTGATGCCAACCCAACATGGCTGACTGTGACAACACATGGCAGGGGGTCTGTGTGGAGCTAATCTTTAATAAGGATGAAACTGCAGCTGATGGAGCACTGATTTGATCTGAGCTGACCACAGACTGACTAATGATTGAGTAAAGGGGAGGTGTGTTCCAATGTGTTGATGATTATTACTTCTGTATTACTAACTAGATGTTTGTTGAACAGATTTACATGAGCACATAGTAAAGACAAAATAATTGAACAAATGTGTGCCATACTTAATAAAAACACGGAATATAGATTAAAGCTACAACTGGAATACTGCATGAAATTGTCCAGCTACATTAAAGGTGCACTTTGCAACTTTTTGTGTTGCATAGTTGCAAAAGAAACTTTCAGTGACCCAGTATGGGTGGTTAGCTTGGCTTCTATGATGCTTCAGGAGGAATTTTATTTCAAGTTCTTCCTGGCAGGTTTTCTGTAAACACTATTTTATTTAACCAGGAAAAATATAATTGAGATTAAAATCTCTTTTACAAGAGTACCAAAAGGCAATCAGCTGTGAAACCTACCAGAAACCTATAAACAATCGATCCTGGATGGTCCGACAGGCCACCGGGGTGGTAAGTACCACCCAAGCAGCCGCACTTGGTTACTGAAAGGAATACGCACTAATATCAGCCTTTTTTTTTTTATATAAAAAGTTGCATAGTGGTCATGTTCACAGTGATTTTTTCATTATTTACTTTTGCTTCTGTTAGCCGTCCTGTTGGTCCAGTGGCACAAACCATAATCAGGCGAGTTTCAAAAAGAAGCCATTACAACAGAGTTACCTCTCATCTAGAAATGTTTTTTAGTTACAGTGAAGAAGTGGAGATTTTAAAATCCCCAAAGAAGTCGGGTGCTCCCCATGTACTGAATTCCAATACAATGAGAGATCCAAGTCAAGCAAGCGTCATACCAACACAATACATGTAGCCTTACCTCTGTGCAATTTCACAAAAGAGCCATTGATTACTTTACAAGAATATGTACTTTAACAATGTGGACAAAAAATAAGCTAATTGTCAATATGTGGTTGTTATTTAACAATTTACATGAAGACTTCTTAACCAGATGCTAAACACGGCTCATGATCCCCGCGCTTAACACCTGCCATTTCATACGTAACAGAGGAAATTATGAGAGACCTTGCGGTGCAGTGCGAGGGCTCAGCGCAGGATTAGGGGCCATGCTATCTCAAGGCTGTGTTTCTCAGATAACCGCACCTAAAGCAACCTTTTCTCAAGCACGCAATTACCCTCCCCTCCCTCCTTCCCTACCCTTCCTCACCGAAGTCCCCTCCGCTACCTCCCCTTTGAGTTACATCAGGGGCTTAATTAGTATACAAATAAAACTTCCCTTATCTCCCCCTCGCCCTAATTGGCCTGTCTTTAGTTATGCCCGGTGAGTGTGTGAGAGAGCTGGGGCCCCCTGTAATTAGAATGACCGTGTTCACCTTTCCCTCACTGGCCCGTGTGGAGGCTGGGCACTATGTTGTTTTGGTAGCACTTGTGTGGGTGTCTGTTTCGGGGGGTGCGTCGGGTGCTCCCACTGAACTTGTACCCTTTTTTTCCCCCTCTCCTTACCTCTAAAGTGTTTATCGATTGTCTTGGCCGGCGCTCTTACGACTTAATATCGGGTGACAGTGCTGTGTGTTCGCCCCGTAATTAGAGTTCAGATCTTAAAGTGAGAAAATGGGGAGGGGGGGGGGGGGGGTGCATGTAGGAGGGCAATTAGGACCCTTTGTTATTAAACTTGATTCATCTTCCTCCCGCACAGCTCCTCTGCCCACCTCTCCTCCTCCTCCTCCTCCTCCTCCAAGGGTATCGGGCCATCCAGACTGTTGCAACCGGCTAACCCGCAAATTATCATGTTTGCCGCTTAGCCCCTCCTCCCCTTTCGCCCGCTCCTGAACCCAGGAGCTGGTCCTCTGCTCTCTCCTCCTGATGCCAATAACTCGCAGTAATAATAACAGTAAAGATCCCCAGTCAAAAGCACTCTGAAGGTTGGACATCCAATAAAAACAACGAGTCCAAGAAGCCGCTGGGAGCACACCCCAAAAGCAGCTACACGCCGCCTACATACGCCTGTGTATTTTTGTTATGTCTGGACTTAATCTTTCAGGTCGTGGGTCTTTGTAGACCAAAGAGAAATGATCAAGAAAAGTCAATTAAGTCTGCTTTTGCAATGGCATGAAAATGTTCATGACTTTTTAGGTTTGTAAGTGTTGTTGAAATAGGAGGACAGCTGCCATAGCAATTGAGGCGCAAAATAAACAAAACAAGTCTATATCTGTTGAACGGTAAAATGTGGACCAAAATGGTGCCCATAACAAGAAAATGTCTTGTGACTGGAACTCATCCGTTGGTAAGTTTCATGGAGACTTTCCGATTCCAAAGACCCAACTAATTCCATATGTTGTCCAGCAGTGATTGTTGAGATTTTTGTGCCACTCACTGAAACCATCTTTACAATAAAAACATGAATTTCAAATGAGCTATAACATCTCCCGATTTTTTATCAGTCATTTCTCTATAACAAATCAATAATCCTGTCAGAGGAAACTACATGACAATGTGAGCCTCCGTTCTGAGTGTTTTTGCTCCAAACCTGGTTAGTTTGAAAAGACAATGCGAGTTGACAATTCCTCCCCAACCCTCTATGCACCCTCTCCTGCCCGTCTTTGTCTCCCTCCCAGTCTCCAGGAGCTTGATATGGAGCTTATGGGAAAACAGGGCCAGATCAATCCCGGTGTCAGCAGCTCAGCGCACATCTCTCCCTGTAACGGCAGGACAAGTGTCAGCTGGAGGAGAGGCAGCCGCCACGCAGCGAGGAAGGCAGCCAGAGAGTGAGCAGGGAGAGGAGGATGATGGTGATGGTGGGGGAGCGCGAGCGAGCGGCCCGCCCAAGGGACTGCACCTCCAGTAGACAAAAGATCAATTCTCTCCATTTCACTCCCAGCTCCTGATAACAAGCAAAAGTTCAGCATGCCCAGGAGCTGTCTTGTCTTTGAAATGTGCATTCTGGTGTTACGCACATGCACATGTACAGTTACACTCCGCCTCGAGTGGCACATACATATACACACAACATCAATGATGCTTAAATGAAGAGGCTGGCCAAAGTCATTGAAGCTGTTCTATTTGCAAGAACCAACCCCTAATGAGTGCACACTACAGCTGGATTTCTGGTCACTGCCTTTTGAATAAAGTTGTGTGGTGTGGAAGTTTGTCATCTGCACAGTATTGAGTCCTCTTATTGAAGCAACATCATCCCCTGGTTTTACTTAGGATCAGTAAACAAAGAAGGAGAAAACACTGCTAGAGAGGAACCATGCTCAATGTTCGAATCAAAACATAATTTGTGACAGTGTGTCATCCCAAGTGTGCGGTTTAGAATGTGATTGTGGGTAACAGTGTTCTTGGCACAGGGCCGTGGCCCAGGTCAGCCAGAGCAGAAAACTGTTTTCCTAGGCACAAGTGTTATTGATAACTTTCTTATTTGGGAAGGTTAGTGGAATATATTGTTTCCTTCCTGTTTGTGTTGGTACTCAGTTGTCAGCACTTGTTTCTGAGATTTTAAGAGACTTTCTGAAAACATGTGTTTGTGTGTGAGCCCAGAGCGACTCATTAAAAGTTACAACGTTGAGATTAATTACTGAAGTAAACAACATGCAATTGCATGTTTTATGAAAGACTGTTTCAATAGTGTTTCACTATGCGCTTTCGAAGTGAACCTTCATTTGGACGATATCCACATCAAATCTTTGGCAAAAAAGTATTGTGTTTAGTGTTACAGAAGGAATCCTCAGACGTGATTTGATTGTATCTCAGTCAGTCAAAGTTTAAATCTGTGGAGAGCTCTAGAGGCTGATGGTGTGTGACAGTTGTGGAGCTGGTTCTGTTTAAGACCATCCCAAACGGAGAACCGTTTTAGGGAGGTTAGAGCCTTGCCAGTTCTCATCAGTGCACATGTGAGGGAAAGGACCATAGTGTTTTCAGGACAGTCACTGACCCAAGATACTGCGATGTGCACGGCTGCACTGCTGAACATGGATGTAAAGTTTTCTTCTACACTGACAGTCCAAATGTCATAACAGTGTCTGTGTAATGTAGCCCATGATTAAGCTTCACTCTGGGACCCTGTCCATGGCCCCCAACAGATGGCCTGTACCTCTTATGCAGATTTATTCACGCGGAATGTTTACACATATCGTCATTACTCCAACATCCATTTCTAAATAGGCTGTAATTGAGGCAAGGGCTGTCATCCTGTCGGTGGTGTTTTTGTCACGTTGAGGCTGAAAAGAACAACTTGCAGAGAGGGACAGGCAGTATCACACAATTGACCTTTTACATGATTTTCAATTACAGAGAGGAGAGGAGTGCAGGGTCCCTGTAGTGCAGCTGTCTTCTCTGGTGAACATCTGCCTGTAGAATATGGCAGCCGCCCCTCTCTCTCCCCCTGTGCTGGCCTGGCCTGCCCGCGGTGGGCAGGTGTGTGCTGGGCCAGAGCCTCTGTCATTAAGCGGCCCAGCTGTGCTGTCACGTTTGGCAGAGGCGGTGTCATCCATGACCCTGTCCACTCCCTCCGAGGGGCATACGCAGACCTTGACAGGGCAGGAGGGCAAAGCCACGCTCAGAATATATATGAAGGACGGCTGTGTCGTCTCCTCCTCGCCCCCCTGTGGGCGCCACCTCTGCATGCTTGCCTACCCTCCTGCCCAAGAGCAGGCTGGGCCTCCATCAGCCATGTCAGTCAGTACAAGCAGAGAACAGCACCCTGCACTCCCGCTGTGTCCTGTGTGCCTTTAGAAAAGAGACTTGCACTTGGAATGGAGGGCATGTGCAACAGGGCTTAACTCGGAGTGGACTGTGTCTCAAGCTCAAATGGACTTCACATAATGAACACTTAATTTATATTTGACACTATTATACTATCCTTCTAATGTAAGGGTTCATTTGGTCTTGTAGAGTTGTAGATGTTTTACGGATGTGAAACTAACAAAGTGAACAAACAAGGGTGTCAAGGTGACTATTTCTTGTTTAATTGATTGGAGATATGGAAAGCAGGAAAATGTGGATAGCAAATGGCTCTGCACAAAAATAACATTTGCTTCCACCTCGATATCAATAAAAATACAATGTGCAGTGAAGAGAGCGCTGCACTTGATAATGCCCCTGAATGAGATAGTATCCATATCACTGATGGTCCTTTCTGACTGATTGGCTTTGAGTGTGTCAGAAGAGTATTCCCAGCCTTGCCTCAGCTGTATACTCTCGTCTTCAGTTATTGGCAGCGCGCCTTCATCCACTGACACCTCCAGCCTCCCTGGTGGCCTTTGTCACAGAAGAAAGAGAATGATCAATATTCCAGTTAAACTAGACTTTCAAAGCTGATCGTGAGGCCTCGTTCTGGGGCCTTCTCCTTTAATGAATTTTCTTTCATTCCACACAAGTTTTTAAACATCAAACAATAAATCGGCCTGGGCACAGTGAAATATTTAGATCTATTGACTGTGTTTGAAAAATGTAGAGGGCAAAAACTCCAGTGGTTTGATGCTGATACATTCTGAACACTTTAATCCACCCGAGTGTTTCCTTTTATCTGCCTGGGCTTCTCCAAAAGAGGGGAAAAGGGCCTCAGGAATGTTCTCAAAGATCCAGCAACTCTGTCTTAAAAGCTCCTTACCTTTAACTGCACTTTAAAGCAGCCTTCTCAGTGTCCTCAGCACCCGGCACATTTAGAAGAATCCACAAGTGACAAATTTCAGAAAATGCCTTATGTGTGTCAGAGATTATTTTGTTTGAAGGGAACAGAAGATAAATAGAATAAAACTAATAGCATAACTAGATTAATACTGAATTTAAATTCTCGTATAGTAATAAAAGTTTAACATTAATAATAAGTTTGGGCATTTTTCTTGTGAGTTATAATATATGATTCAAATGATCTAATACACATGTAAATAGTTTACTGTTTATTTCTTGTAGAATGTCAGAAATGCAGTATAGTTCATGAACAACAAGCACTTTTTTCCCCATAGGGCTTAGATTGAAGTAGAAGTTTGCAACGCTTGTCGTTTGGCCTGCGTCGTTTGAATTAACACTTAAAGTTTCAGTTTACAACCTTGGGAAACGTCTACTCCAACAGTGAATTCCTGGACGACTAAGCGCCTACATCTATGTAGTGCCCAGAGATGAACTTTAGAGTGACCCTTGGCAGAGTTCCTCTATAGTATAGTAGTGTTAGCTTGTTTTGCCCGGTTGCTGCCTCCTGTGCATGTGTGCGTTGGCTGCGTGACAGCCTGGCGGTGAACATCTGTTGGTGATTCATTTGGCTGCAGATGGAGAGTGACACGGCGGCACATCTGCCGAGGTGCAGGCCATCCTACAACCTGGCCCTCGTAAAGGCCCTAGCCTTTCCACCAACCACACTCTTCTGACGATTGCGTCATTTTCCCCGTCTTTGCACTGTGGCTGCTTCACAAATGTGGCATCCTCCTTCCTGCACATTTATGCTCACCGGAGAACAGCAGATGCATCGCCCTGGGGAGATTAGGACTGGCAAACACGATGAAACTCAAGAGTCTGGGAAAAGTTACAAACAAGAAATACAGATTTTAACCAGACTGAATACGGAAAACTTTTTGGAGACATTTTTCACATTTATGTGAATCAAAATAATGTATTCTGGGATGTTTCTAAAGGCTTTGAGAAAGTCATAATTGAATTTAGGTACTGTGGATTGAAATGAAATGATCAGAGTGACAGATGCTCTTCCTAAGCACTGTTGGGGCATTGTGATCTCTTGAATGAACACTGCTTCACTAATTAAGCTTTTGCAGCTGACTGGCTCTGTCAAAAGCCCAAGTAAGACAGTGCAGTACCTCTGGCTACAGCAGCGCAGTCATGAACCAAGCACTTCTCCGTCTTTCACAAGAAAAAAACAAAAACGTTTTTAAAACAATTCAAACTGGTCTGTTTGACACTGTCGTCAGTGGATTAATGCATTTGGCTTGTTGTACTGTAATGACCACTAAACTACCAAGGCATCTGCGATTGCAAGAACACATCGGATGGCCATACCTGAGCTCATTGTCCATGTGTGACACAGATCTGGTCCAAGGACACAGCGAGCCTTTGCTCCTGCGACTGAGGCACACAGATGTTCAGCGTCATGTTCTCTCCTCATCAAGTTAATGATTCATATTGGCTATACTGGTGAAAGTAATAATTGAATTTGCTTTACATTTATTCTCTCTAATTGCACAAAGGATAATACAGCACAATAAGTGTGACCTGGCAGATGATTTGATGTAAGGCATTGGCCAGTAGGTGTCAGTATAATACTTGAATGTGCAGCTGTCCACACCAAGACTGACGCTGATGTCGTAACTGGCTGGTTATGAACACAATAACAGACTGTGTTTATTTTTAAAGTAATAGGTTTATAACCACACTAAAATCTATAACTATAGGGTAGTTATTCACTAAATATAATTCTGAGAGGCTTGGTCTGAAGTGGCAAATCACAAAGACTATAATCATTTTGGAACAACATCCAATGCTAGAATAAACACAATGTCCTGTGTCCATGTACAACCTGCTGAACCTTTACAAATGCGGTCAGAAATTTGATTTGATGTTTCACTCCGGTGCTAATGTTCCTCAATCGGTTCAAAGTGTGCGCAGTGAACTGAATCTGGATTTAAAACATACATTGTCAATGTAATTGCAATAGAACAGAAAAACCGCAAAGGGTTTTGTTTCGTTTCCCCCCAAAAAAATCCTTGCCGCCGTGATAACACAGTTGGCCAAGTGATATCAGCAAATTTAGCAGCGGATGAAATGCTCAATTTAGCCAATATTGTGTTTTGATTTGCAAAAAGCATTGTGTTTTTGGCTCGTAGTACCTTGATATATGTGTTGACCAATGAAAATGGATATGACACCTCTTCTTTATCAATTCATTTAAACTAAAGCTTCCCAGAAATAAATCTAAGCTGTGCGGACAGCTCATTTTTCTGCCCCGTCATTTAAAAATAAATTTTAAACGATTTTCTTTGTATTCACAGTTGACTATTTTCCAATTCTTAAAACTTCCCAACCAGGGGTACTCAAGCCCTTACAATTATTTCAGATTAAATAAGAAGTTACAACTGAATAGTATTTCATTATTAGTTCAGAGGAAAGTTGAATTATTTAGTTAGTAGAGAGTAGTTGCTTTATTTTAAACACACTGCACTAAAGGCTGATGTCTAAATTTAGCTGATCATTTCCAAAACGATTGGCTGCACCCTCCGGGTAAGCGGGTAACTCGGTGTACAAATGTAAGACTTAAGGGCAACGCGAGACAAAAACAGATTCACCATTCAAACTAGCCTCCGTGTGTATAAGAACTAGATGTACATAGTGCTCGTTGTTTATTATACACGCATTCATAAAATTAATTTCCTGATTGGAAAGACGGTAGCCCACAATCCGCCACATTTACATCCTCTCCTCAGAATATATTTTCAGAAAAGTGTGTGTGTGTGGGGGGGGGTAGGAAAAAAAAAATCAATTAGTGCTAAATTTATTCATGGATTTCTGCGATCAATGCGGGTCCACTCAAGAGGGGCTCGCGGGGACCCGGTTCATCCCAGTTAATGTGTTTGAAGGGGAATTACCATTGATGTTGTTTTCCCTTCCTCTTGGGTCAAAAGAGCATTCTCCGGTGCTGTCACGGGCCCGGGTCCCTCCACCTGAACGTTACACCCCAGCATGCTCGGGAGTTAAGTTGGTTTGTCTGCCACGCAGCATCTTCTTCTTCTTCTGCTTCTTCTTCTAACCGGAGCTAATTGTGAATCCAATCAAGGCTGGGAATACCGGCTATTGATTCAGCCCACTAAACACACAAACACCTAATATATTCACTCTCCAACGGCTCCCACGTCCACTGTATTTTCATCATCAGGTGTGTTGCCATAAAAGAAAAAAACTTGTTTCTCTCTCTCTCTCTCTCTCTCTCTCTCTCTCGTAATTGCCTTCAACCGCCGTCATTTTAATTCGCATGACCTCTGACGACTCCCTGATTGTTTTCCGCCTTCTTTTGTTCTTTTTTGCATTCTGCCCCCCGCCCCCCAAAAGGCGCGCGGTGTGATCCTCTAAAAAAAAAAAAAAAAAGGCTCCTTCAAGGATATTCTCGACGCTCTCCCTGATCGATTTCAAACGGTCAGGTCAATTAGACATATTTGGGCATTTGCAAATCATTCCTCTCCCTCTCTCTCTCAGATCCTGCGGCTCTAAAAATGCTCTTTTGGCCCTAACCGCACTGCTCAGATTCTCTGCGGAGCTTGACATTTTGATCCGCAACAGAGACTAAATGATAACCGTTTCCTTGTAAATACGGTTTGCCTGCGGGGGAGGGTTTTAAATAGAGCGGGGAGGACTTTTCACTCACTTGTTTATATGCACAACTCATCAGAATGTGGACGGTTGAATAAAATAAAACAAAATGGTGCGCGCGCGCGTTGCATTCGAACAGTACGCCGGTGGCTTCGGGTCCCTGCAATTACGCTCATGTTTGTTAGTTAGGGGGGGGGTAAGCTGAATTTTGCGATAACATTATTGTTGCTTCTTCCTCAATTTATGTTAAAACAAGAAAAAGAAAAAAAAAGGCTATTATAAAAAGAGGAATCTTCACATTTTTTGGTTACCGTTCGTTTTGCGTTGACGCTGTGAAGACTTCGAACATACTGACGATATTTTGGGCGATTTTATTTTTTCAGCTCTGTATAATAATGCTTAAGTTTGTGTTATTTTTAGCCCGTCCTTTAGTTAAAAAAAGAATCTTTCTGGGCTCATATTGAGGTTATACCTTGAATCAGCGGATGGAATTTACTGCAGGCCTACATTTTTTTTATCAACGTTCTGAAGCAGACCAACTAGGATTGAGAGAAATGGTCTGAATACTTATCTCACTATGATGTTTATTTTAATGTTTTCATCTTTTGAATCTTTTATACATTTCTATTTTTAATGTGGTATGGAAATTGATGGATATTTTATACCAATAAACAATGAGTTTATATGATTTCAGAATCAGACGACTAGATAATGAAACTGAAATGATTTAAGCCACACTATATGTAACCTTTGACCCAGTAAAAAGAATACAAATACAAGCGTTCCGTTCCAGTTTTTAGCGCCTCTAAGAGCATGTGTGTACTGCGAGCGTGGTTGCCTCTCCTCAGACCGGACTCCTAACTTTGCTGTGAACGGGACATCGCCCGTTTACATTTGTCTGATCCTCCTCCAATTGCTTCATTTTGCTAACTGATCATTAGTATCCCTGGTATATTTGTTTGTATATCAAACCTGGTACAGTGTGGCATTAAAATAGGCCTCAAAACTGTATGAAATGAATCAATTACCCACAAATTCACTGCAAATAATGCAAAAGTTTCCGTTTGCTGGGGACCGTAATGATATTAATTTGCGCACGTCATTCTTCCTTTCATGAAAGAGAATTTCTTTAAAGATTTTCTGTGAAAGAACACGAGGCCTTTGTTTGGAAGTGTTTGGTCTTTGGCACGTGTGATCACTCTCATTAGGGCCCGCGAAAACACTCAACATTTATTTGGATTTCAAACATATCATTGACTGCTGTCCGAGCTCGCGTCCACATCTAAGACCCGGAGCGCATTTGAAGCTCGCTGATGCGCCCCTCTTCAACGGTTTTAAATATAAATGGAGCGGGATCGATTAGTCACTGCCCGCTTCTTTCTTGTATATTTTGCCTCTCTTTCTCAGACATAAAATGAGTAAATAATTCCTTTTTTACGGAGAAGCGCGGAGATGGGGTGGAATATTTATTTTGCCCTGAGAGAAAGTCGGCGCTGAAGTTTGACCCCTGTATATTGTCATGACAACCCGAGGTCTTGGGCGCTTCTCTGTGAGCAGATGACAACATCCCTCTATCGCGGTGGAGCGTGAACCAGTATCGCCCACACAGCCGAGCCGAAGATTGACATAAACATGTTTTAATTGAGCTGCAAATGTTGTCATAGGATGAAGTCATGGTTCGAGCGTGCCTTCGGGGGAGACCGAGTTGGTTCGCTGAGAGATGTATAATTAATCCATCCAGTTACGTGACTGCTCAGATAGGAATTGTCTTACATTTTTACAGTGGCGCGCACAGCACAGCCGCTCTCTCAGATTGCCGATAAGTGTTCTGCGGCTGGCTCCGGGGAGAGCTCGCTGTGTGTCACATCCTTATCAAAAGAGCGTTTTGTTCCTTGTTGCGCTCACTGTTGTGTAAGGAGGCCTGTGATGTGTGTAGATCTCTCTCTCTCTCGGTGCGGCGCTAAGAATCAATTGTGTTTGTACTGTATGTGAATGTGTATCAAAGAGTCCCCACAGTCGGTGCCTCCACTTATAAGGTAATGTACTGACACCAGCGGCTCCGCGGGGACCCGCCGCTCTCTGCCGGCAGCGGGAGGAGCGGGAGGAGGGGAACAGTCATGTAGCGTGGGAGGCAGACACTGAATTGATCAACTCAGACAATACAACGTTCAAGTGGAAGACAAACAAACGGCAATACAACTTTGTGCAGATGTAGTGCAGGCTGGTCGTAATCATTACAGCCCGCCTGACCTGCGTTGTATCCAGTCTGATAAATCTCACATTAAGCGCCTATTGTTTCACACAGCCACAGGAGAATACCTCGTCAATGAGATGCTTCATAGCAGCAGATTCACTCTCTTTGTTAATCTTTCAGATTTAGAGCATATGGCTGTCCATGCAGGAGGAAGATATTCCCATGCATTTCAATATGATATTGATGTTATAACTCGTCAAGTGTGAGTCCCGAATCCATAGCTGCTCATATCTGTGCTGAGGACAGCTCAGTGCTCCGCTGCTCCTGCTCCTGCGTTTGGTCTTTGAGAGCCGAGGTGAGGGCAGGTCAAACACAAGGCTGCTGTTTGGAGGGGTTTGGTCCGTGAAGCTGTGGATACCAATCATATTCCTCTGTGCACGTGATGTGTTTTAATGTTTTTATTGACTAAGTGATTAATATGCTTTTTAAACCAGGACTCTCTAAACAGCAAGGCAGTGAGCACAATGCATGCCACACACACTCAAGTATTATGTTTTCTCCCCTCTCCTCCATCTTCTGTCTTCTATCTCTGTCAGAATGAAGAAGGCAAAAGCACATCTTCATTAGGACATGCTCCTCCTTTTCAAAGAGCAGAATTCCAAAACCCAGAATTTTTAGGCAGTGTGAAACCCTTTATTTAAAACTATACACATTAGTTATTCTGTTTTCTATCAAAACTACAGGTAAACAAAACTAGAGATCAAAGTTCTTAATCAAATAGTATAATTTGTAACCTAAATAAATGTCCATTCGGTAAAGAGGAATTGAATTTGACAGAAACCGAGCAGTAACGGTTTCCCCCTGGTTTGTGTGCTGATTGCTCCATCAGTGACAGAAGGTGACCCGCTCGCCGGTTGCCTATTATGTCTGGTTCATTTGCGAGCCCAGATTCCCATTGGCTGTCAGCGATACTGGCAGCCTGTGTCGGCTGGACAGTGCTGAATCTGATGGAGTGTTTTTTTTTTTTGCATCTGAAGCCATCTCCAACACTGAGGAAGAGAGCGCTTGTAACGGGTGCGGTGACAGCTCCTCAAAACAGGCGGGCCATGAATATGCAAGCTCCTTCGCAAACATCGGGGGGGGGGGGGGGGGGGGGGCTTGATGTGGCTGAATTTGAAAATAAGCACTTTTGCGATACTCGGGCAGCAACATTGACACTTTCAGCACATTTCCCTGCGAGTCTCTGTCTTATCAATTTGATTTTGTGGGAGGGTAGAGTTACTTGCTGGTTTCATCACTAAGCATTAAATAATGTTTCAGTTTACTGTCACAACATAATGAAAAAAGGGGAAGGCAAGCGCGGGATAAAAAGAGATCATAATTTGATGTACTTGAGAGATGATGGTATTTGTGTGTTTTAACTTTTTTTCCCCCTGCACTTGTAACTTGTCCTGATTGATTGGGGTAAGGACCTCCTCTCAGTGCCAAAAGTGCTTCCCCGCTCCCTAGTTTTATGTAAATGAAATGAGTGCGTTCCTTTGATATTGAAATCATCTTGCTGCATTCATTCAAACATTTGAGCAGATTATTTGAAAGTATGTTGTGCTCTTTCTCACTGGAACTTACCTTAACAGGGCTTGAGTTAGCGGTGTTTTATTGACGGTCCAATCAATACAGTATATGTCATTTTCACTCATTTAGAACAGAACAAAACACACGTTTGGCTAAATTGTGTGGCGCATGTGCAGTTTCTGCTGCTCCCAAGACTTGATTAATGCTCAAGTTGACTATGACTGCAGGAGTAAATGAATGGTTGAATGAATGGTGGTCTGATTGTGTATATTCATGTTGGAGTGATCTCAGTAGTACTCTGACGGAGCAGGATGAACTAATCAATGCATGAGCAAGTGACGGTATACTTTCCATGAGGGGATTCTGGAGTATTTTGAGTTGGATCCTTTTCTATTGTGTATCCCTTTTTACTCGGCCTTTGTAGAACTTTTAGCGGAAGGGACACAGAGATCCCCGGTCGCCATTCCCATGGAGCTGTCCGGTCCCTGTGTGATCCAGGAGCTTGGTTCATATTGCCAGGAACAAGTCAGACCTGTTTCCAATACATCCCACCTTTTTGTCATCTGTTCATTACCCTTATGGACCGCGTTTCAGGACACAGCCAGGGGACGGAGGGTTTGCATCTGGTTTGGGGAACACAGTACGGAAGGGTAAGATCCCAGATCCCTTAATGCGGCACCAAACGGAGTCCATGGCCGTTCTTGATCAGTTGAGAATTAATCTTGGGTGAGGGAAGTCTGGGAGTCCCCTGGCTACAGATAAGTAGACGAAGATGAATGAAAATCCTAAAACCTTGGGAGACACCAGGACAGGAGGACTGTGCAAATTCCATACAAAAAGAACCCACAAAGTCTGAGAACTCAGTCTGGGATTATCGTGATGAGACAGCAGTGCTCAACATTATGCCACCATGCTGACTCATTGGAAGAATGATGTGACATGAAACAAACCCCTCTTTTGAAGCTTTTCAAAAGAAACCAAAAGTTTGTGATTAATCTTGTTTGTTTCTTCAGAGAAACTTTGCCATTGCACTCTTGCACTCAATACACATAGGGTATGAGGTCTACCTAAACAAACTTTACACTTAGTATGCATTGTCCTACACACACACTTGAGCATATACTCACACTTCTTAATGCATGCATGCTCACTCAGAGCACGCTCCGCACTCCCTCCCTTTACTGGAAGGACACTCTGATAGGCCCCTCATAAGGAGAGACACACCATCCCAACTGATTCCAGGGGGAGTCCTCCGGAGGCAGCACTTCCAGTGGCTTTAGTGCATTAAAGCTTTTACCTTTTGCTTCTAAAGGCATTGGGACAAAAACAGGCCAAGCTCTTTCTCTCCACTAGGGAGAGAGAGGATGCATTGTCTTGTGAGGACACTGATTACTTAGGAATTGGTCATCAATTATTCAAACAATGGCATACTGTATTGCCTCCACCTTTAGTGACAAGACGGCCTTTCAAGGCTGGGAAGTGCATGGACACACCCTGTGCGGTCCATAAGAATCAATATAGGCCTGGGTAGTGTGCTTCCTTCCTTTAGTTTCAGTTTGCCTGCCTCTTCATACCATTTGGCCCCTGGCACTGTGCAGGAAGGGTTTTGGTAAACCTTGAAGTGCCAGCTGCTAAGGAGGCCACAGGGCTAAGGCAGGCCACCATGGAGGCCTATGGAGTTTGGAAAAACGCCCTTGGCTTGTCCTGAGGTCCACTCGCATGGCTTTTTGTAAGATCTAACCAACTGTAGACTGGGTCTTGTCGTAACTCAGCTGATTAGCTGTCAGTGAGCCTGATGAATGTCCACTGTTCATCCACAACACCTGGTTCTCCTGAGAGCACAGGATGAATTTAGAGACATTTCATAAGCCAACGCAAAGATGGGACCACCCAGAGTTAGCATTTTTGAGGCTTTTACTTTGCTTTTCTTTATAGCCTCCATTTGACTGTGTTCTTGAGTTTTCCCTGGGCCAGACTTTTGGCACGCCCTGCACTCCCGCTCCTTCGTCACTGTCACAGCTTTCGGTCCTGTCCCAGACTGTCTGACCTTGCCTCTTTGGAAGCCTCACTCCTTCCAGTGTTTGCTATTAGAATATCCCATTACTCTGCCTCTAAACCAGAGTGCTCATTTTGAACAACCACAGCGCACTAAAAAAGGTCAAGTACCCAAAGCCAAAAAGCCACTTGAACAAATGCAGTGGGGTTCACACTGGACCCCTTTCAGTAACCATAACTTAATATGGATGATAATGTTAGTATAAAGCGTTAGGCTTACGTTGAAGTAAGTACATTGTCGTCAGAGGATCTAGACATACAAGACTGACCCTTTGTTTGTTTTGTTGTTGTTTTAAAACACAACCCACTACTATTTTTGACTGAGCAGTTTGGGAGGAGCCAAAAAAGAGGAAGGGGGAGTAAAAGCAGGGAGGCTGGCTGAGGGGTTGGATAACAATGGCTACAGTCCAAGTTCGGCTAATAGTATCTGACACACTGCAATTTTGCGGCTTATATCAACATTGTTTTTACAGCTGTAATTAAGCCACCTAATCAGAAGCACATTGGTCAGGACAGTCAGGGGCAGACACAGCTCACTGTGTTCAGCCCTGTGGCAAGGCAGCGCCGCGCTGGGCTTAGGCTATGGAGGCCAGCCAAGGGAACTGTGGGTGGGAGAGCATCCTGAGAGGGACTCACATGCACGTACATTCACACATACCCAGAGACCCAGGGCCACGCAGAGAATTACAGCCAGGCAGCATGAGAGGCCACTCAAAGTCTACTATTCTACCAATTTATGCTGCAAAAGCAAGACTTCTGTCTACAATTTTTTTTTTTTTTTTTTTTTTATTGTTTGAGGTTGAAACTGAGAAAGAAATCTAATCTTGTACACCTTTAAAAAAATAAAAATGTATAGGCCTAAATTTGTTATACAAATGCTGAGATATGGAGCATGTTAAAAAGGCTTACAAACAGCACTGTTATGACCAGACTATATGCAGTCATAGGGTCCTTGAGCACGACACTTCACCCACCTTGCCAGTGTGTGAATATGGTCTGTGAGTGATTGGTGGTAGTTGAAGGGATCAATCCTGCAGATTGGCGGGACCTCGCTTCCGTCAGTCAACAGTTAGCTGTTGTTGTGAATAATTCAAAGTAAATGCAATGCACTGTATAAAAACAATGTATTTGTTTAGCCTTTACTTGGCTACAAGATACAATAGCTCATGACCATTGACCATAGTATATCATGGTTTATAGTTCTAACTCTTAAAATGTGTAGCACTGGCACTTGGCCACCCGCAGTACATATTGTCTTCAAATTTTGAAAAAAACACCTCACAATCTGAACAGTATGGCATGCATGCTGAAAGGCAGATCCTGGCTCAGTGCTGCAATAGTCTCATGGTGGCGTGCATCTCTGTGTTTATCAAGTGCCCCTCTCAGCCTCGATCTTGCTTTGGCGCGGCTGTGTACTTCAAATCTTTTTCCTTGTTGGTTCAGTATGTGTTGCAGTCTGTGTGCAGGAGAAAGGTGTGTGTTTGGCCATGCACATGTTTACCAAGCCATGTGCAAACCGCTTCATTGAGTAATATTCAATATGTGGATTTATATTCTCTCGTATCTTGTTGGTTAGCATTAGGGCAGTAGAAGGCTGGGCTCAGGGCTTGACATAAGAACTATAGCCAAATGCTGGTAGATTTCCATTTAGGTCAACTGTGTGCAGTGTAAACTAAATTTAGAAGAAAATTAAAATGGTCACGGTTTGAAAATAAGACAAAAAAAAAGGTAGATCAGGATGGATTCTGTGAATTGAACCTTATTATAAAAATACACAATTAAGAGGCAAACATTTCCCATGAACTAACACAAAAAAAAAAAAACATAAAACAAGTGCTGAAGTATTTTATATTTCATATATATCCATTGGTTTATTATATCATGGAATGTGCCAGGAACCCAACTTATCGGTTTTGATGACGCAAACCTGAGCTCTGGATTTGTTACCCATGTATGTCCAGACATGAAACCAAATTAAACATTTAACTTTATGACTTAAAGTTATTACATCTACCTATTTAGTTATCCACAAAAAAGCCACAACTCATTTACATGTTGACCAAAAAATAAGCACATAATTGTCCAGTAACTTTTGAAAAAAAGGTCTGTGAGCAAATGTTAATTTCAAGTTCTGTTTGGACAAAATGTGCGCCTGTATACAATGTCCTCACAAGACAGATGAACACATTGTGTGTGCGTGTGTGTGTGTGTGTGATAGAGGGAACATGTGGCTCTGTGCGGTCACAAGCTCCAGAGGTCCAGCCCACCCTCGTCAGGGCCCACTGCCGAGTCACCCAGGTCTCAAATGGCAGCAACACACACGCACACTCACATACAGCAGATCAGGGGCCAAAGTCAACAGATGAGCTGGTCTGAACTGGCTCGCTGTGTGTTCTGATTGTAAATTGCTCTGGTGATGATTAGAGAACTCCAGCACAGGATGTCGACTCTTAAAACTGTCCAGAGAAAATAATTTCTACTATGTTCAGGAAACTTTTTTTTTTTTTTCATCCTTTTTCTCCTTTACACCACAGCCACCCCCTCCCGATTTCTTTAATTTAAACATCATGGGACTGTATGTAAGAAGAAGTGTAAGGAGTAGAGTAAATTGGTTTAAAGCCTCAAGAGTGAAATTGATAGAAGCAATAGAGTTGAGTTTATCATGGACTCTTTTAATGTTTGTTAATGCCTTATGAAGAAGTATAAAGACAAAATTCAAAGGACTCTAGACTCTAAAGTAGAGTTTCTCGAGCCGTTTTTAGTGTGTGACACCCAAAATAAGAATGACTGTTGTTCAATGGCAACCCACACAGGGCACGTTTTCTATTCTAAGACCAAAAGTCCTATTTTAAGACCAAAAACAAGCCATGAAAGTACATTTGCTACATTTTCAGGTAACATATTCCTGACATTGGCAACTAACTTATAAATCATTGTACGCACCTCTGCTAAAAAAAAGTGAACTCAAGAGCTTCTAAGACAAACCTCGTGTCTGCCAAAACAGTTTTCTCACACTTTCTCACCAGCGAAAGGCCCAAAGTGCGCTCAGACTGCAGCCATAGCTCCCGCGGGGCCGGTGTCTGCGTGCCTAAAGGTACAGTGCTCATCGGAGACCTGGATGTGAAAAGACCTAGATTTATACGTTTTGCTGGTGGAATATCCCGGAGAAGTGTTAGAGGCAGCGCGGGGATTTCATACAAGTCCTCTCCGGTTTCTCTGCCTCAGCATTTTGTTTTACTGAGGACATTAGGCAGTGACAACAGGCATTAAAGTGCTTCCCCACTCACACTGGACGGTCCGCCTTACGGGGCTGTTGCTTTATAATGTTTTCCAGACAGCAGCACACTCAAAATACTTGAAATTGTAAGTTAACATTTGGCTGTGAGATTGCTTTAATTATTTTAGCCACATAATTAATATTTGGTCCTTGCCTTCCAGATATGTTGGCTCTTCGCCTGCTGAAGTAAGCATTGCATTTCAAAGGCTTTTTCCTTGAAGCTAAATACTTATCTTATTCTAATGGTACTCCTGAGAACCAAGCGCTTATCCTGATATGAATTGAAAATTCACTAAAGCAAGCCGCCATATGTTATTTGAAACATAAAACATTGATACGAGCGCAAAACACAAGGGGCTCAGTGGAAATATTTACATTACACCTCGTTTGTATTGACAAACAAAGAAGGATCTCCAGCACAAATGGTATAGACAAATAAAGAGTTTGATATTAGACTGGTGACACAGTTGAATAATGTAAATAAATAAAAATGTTTTGGAATATTAACAGTGACTTTAGCTCTGGGTTATGTCAGTTTTCAATAAAATCCAGTTGATTATGTTTTCCACGGCTTCATAAATTAACCATTTAATCCAAAGGAAACGATTAAGTGCATGTGAACAGTGGTGAAGTGAAGTGGAAGACCAAAGTGGTGTGTTTGGGTTGCAGACATGAAACCACAATGTCCTTGGGCTGAGGCAGTGGATGTCTGCTGCAGAGCTGGCAGAGAGCGGGGAAACATCTGGGAGCTCCTCCAGTGCCGCGACTGTGGACGCGTGTGTTGACTCAGAGAGGGGTAGGCTAAGAGTGCTGCCATCATTACACCAACACAGGCCAGTGAGGCACTATGAAAATAACATTATACTTCTTTATAGTGTCTCAAGTGCTGCTTTTCTACTCCTGGTGGTATTCCACTTGAGTTTCATACAGTTTGAATGACAAACAGTACTACAGCCAAGGCTTCAAGGAACATCAGATGAAAGAGGGAACAGACTGGGACCATGCACTCACTGTGCAGAAACTATATACTTTTCAAACTTCTGCACTGGAGAAAGGACTTGCCTAAATGGTAGGAGTTGCTCAGATTTACACAGAGCTGCTTGTGTTATTTTTAATTTAGTGCACAAAGCTCCAGCTCCAGTAGTCATGAGAGAGATGGTGGATGTTCAAATCCACTCTATTGCATTTTGGGCGGTGTATAAATAGTTAAAACTAAGCACCACAATCAGATCACCAACCCAAACAAGACCTTTGTAACAGCTTTTTTACTCTCACTTTCTCCAGCTGTTTGCAGTGAGCAGTATGCCTAGAGGCTCAGCACAGACACTGTTGAAGTTTATGTTTGTTACTTGTTTTTTGTTGTTTCTTTTGTATACAAAGGTGTGTGTTTTTAATTTCCAGTTTGTTTTTATTAACAATATATTTATGTAAACCAAGGGGCGGCATTCTTTAATAAGAATAGGGTTTCTGTTCTGCTTTAAAACACAGGGAGCTGCATCTGGTGAATGGTCAATATCCCGGATCGATGCTGTTCAAATTTGGGAGGCCATAGGGCCTGACAGATATGAATTGCATTAGTTTGGGCAGAATGAAGAATGGATGAAGTGGGATTGTTATGTTGTGGGAATTTAAGCCCAATATTTATTTTCTGTACATACTTTATTTGGAGCTTTGGCCTTTCGAGACTTTAGTTTTGGGTCAGATCAGTCCAGGTGCATAAAATGTTGGCTCCATAACTCCACATAAAATAAAAATACACTGTGCCAGCTCTAGTGTTAGCTCATTATGATGTTTATTTGTTTGTGTTTTTTCTAAACTAGTTTATCTTCTCAAAAAGAGAAATAAAAATCAAATCTAAATTGGGCAGGAAGAAAATTAGACCGCCTTGTGGCTGTCAGTCAAGCCACTATTGCAGGTGTTCTATGAGGTGAAATCAAGCAGGCGGACGAGGGAGAGGAGGTGTGGTGAGATGGAGAGGCTGGGCAGCTAGGGGGCTACACCAGAGGAGCTGAGTGCTGGGCAGGGAAACACCATTGTACTGTTCGTCTGGAGACATTCTGTCAAAGCCGGCGCGGCCTGACACCTTGGATCACACTTTGATAGACGGAAGAGTAGCTCTCGCTGACTACGTCCTATTAAGGTGGATGTTTTCAAAGTTTGGGCTGGGCACTAGGGAAAAAATAGGAAGGACACAGAGGGAAGTGGAGCCTGAGCGGAGCTGACATGCTTCAAGACCCTCCTCCCCGACCGCAGCTGGGGGTCAAATCACTGCTCGGCCCACTCTGGCGTGGTGTCAAACTTATATAGACAGAGCATCAGAGATAGCCATATTGCCTATTTAAAAAACAGTCACATTTAAAAGGCACATGCATTCAGGGACCTCAAAGCATGCACTGATGCATGTTAGCAGAGCAGGCATTCTTGCAAGCATGTTTTGTATTCTATTGTGAAAAGGCAGCGTTGTGTCCAGTAGGACAAGTGTACACAGTCCTACAGCTGTGCCGGATCAATGCACTCTCGGTGTCACAGAGCAGTGAGCAGGTGGGGGCAGCCTGGAGAGGCCAGCCGACCAGGAGGCCCAGCTGCACTGATACAGGAGGGTGGGTGTTTGTGTGGACGAGGGGCTAGTCGTTAGAAAAGGCCTAAAGCAGACACCCCGCACCTTGACCACCTATTATGAAGCTCTTTGCTGCAGTGTCAAGTGAAAGCAAGTTAATTGGGTGAAGCTGTAGAGCATGTTCGGGCGGTGGGTGAGGGCTTGACAGTTGAGTGTCAGTGGGACCCAGTCAAGTGTGGCTGAGAGACAGAGCGCTGTCACTGGCCCTAAGCAGGGCCGCTGGGCTGAGAGCGAGACACCACCCCTCCCACCTACATATATCACACACGCACACTTAGAGCCAATTACACTCACGCCTTTACCTACAGTCTCACACAATCAGAGCAGAGAGAGGGTCCAGTCAATCACATAATAGTCACATTTACTAGTGATTTAATGTTATAGCATTATGTTTATTACATTACACTACCAGTGAAAGTTTTGTTGTTTTGAAGTGTTAATAACAGACATAACACTGGCCATTAACCCATAGTGACATTAAAATGTCCATTCTAATATCATTTTCTTTAAATACTTGTTTGGAAAGCCATCTCACCGAAATACAAAGGGTCCAGATATTGTGAATGAATTCCCAGTGGAGGGTCAGAGCACAGCACAAAGTGTCAAAGGGTTGTGGGATGCCCATTTATCTTCCTAAAGCTCAGATTCAATCTCCATCACATTGTCACATGGAAATGAGAGCTCGCTTATACCATTGACTCTCTGCAGTGCCACTGTCTGTGACAAAAGCTGCCCAATTACATCCTATTGAATGATAAATGGCAGAGCAGTGCTGTAGCCTCAGGACCACGCTGTCAAACACCGTGTTTTGCCGATGGCTTTAATGTTTTAGAAAGTATTGTGCCACTATACAGATCCCCTGCTATGGGCGTCTCAACGTACCCAATGATCCATAATGTAGGCCTTAAGGAACTGATGGGCCAGAACACAGTCGCTACAGTGAAAAGCACAAAGCATTTGACAAGGTTGTTAAAACTTTCTCTGAACAGAATCTCTGATTTAGCTACATCTGCGTATTGCTTTTTTTTGGGGGCCTAATCATACACAAGGACAGTGGCACAGTGGTTGATTCTGCCTCCGCCTTTTTGTTGATACAGCAAAAAGATCAGGACTTTAGTTTCAGGAACTGATGCATTTTGCACAGTGACATGATTTCTCTGGGTGGTCTTGTGGGACAGTGCTGCTTAAACAAAGATTAAAAAGTCTTTACTTACCCATATTTTTGGGAGAGATGTTTTATCTGTTATCCTTGTAAGTAAATTAAATAAATGAGATGAAACCTATGACTCAAAATCAAATATTTGCTTTCGGGTGTATTGAAAATATAACCGCTTTTGTTTGTGAAAGAGAGAAACTCCCAGTGCAAGACAATCCCCACTCTGAGACGCCTTAAACTGCCTGGAAACAAAATGCTTGAATTAGCCTCACTGGTTTGCTAATTTGTCTTTGGCACTTACTGAACCTTTCCCTTCAACTGTGCAGTTCCCATTTCAGCGGGAACTTTGTAAGGCTCACCTAAAACCTGAGTGTCATCTTAATGGACTCGCGCACACCTTTCAAATTGAATCTCTCCAGCATTTCTCCCATTGTCAAAATGATTGTGCTCCACAGCTCGCCGATCGTCTGCTAACAGCTTCATAAACTGCTTACAGGAGCATTACCTCTGCTCACTTCCTGCGTCGTAATGGCTGAAATGCTCCGCGCAGCGCCCCGATTAAATATCTACCGGCGCAAAAGTGTTGCACATTGAAACTCTGATAAAACACTTTTTCATTTTTGCCTTTTTTTATTCCATTTTCCTGAATATAAATATCAGCAAACCAATAGTAATTCACATTCTGTATTGTGACTGATGATCGTTCACCGTACGGTTTAATCAAAGCCACAAGCCCATAATAACAAACCATTATAAATGTATCTTTACTCACCCAAGATGATGCGCAATTGATATTATAAGGTTTTTCGATGCATTTCAATGTGTCAGTATTAAAGGCTCGAGGAAGGCTTTTAAAAATGATTTTTGGATGCCTTAGCCTTTGCCATTTTTGTAGCATAACTAAAAAGAATTTACATAGGAACCCCAGGAAGAACAGCTACTGTTTAAGTGTGTAGCTAATGGGGATCTAAATGGACAAGCAAACATAAAAGTGTTTATTTTATTGTATCCAAAAGTCTAAACAATTTGCATAAACAGTCGGGATGTGCAGGAGGTGATGTGACAGCTAGAAACGAGTTGGGGCATTTGTTTGGATGTGACAGTTTTAGAATTTTCAGTCAGGATTATTGTTAACGGAACTGTTGTGATTTTAGAAGATAAATGGCTATATATATAAATAAAGCTCTTCTTCTTCTTCTTGTGATTTCCGCATGGCATTAAAAAGCATTAAATGTCATCAAATGAATTAAGCCAAAACTAAGGCCTTAAAAGTCCTTAAAAATGTTTATTCAAACTGGCATTAAATCAAAGAAATATTCTAAAATATCATTTTTCTTTTGAGACAGAACCCACTCAGTGACATTGCTCACCTATTTTTACTGCATACATTTGTCAAAAACACAAAAAACTATGGTCTACCTAAAGCGAATTCAGCTGAAGTTTTGACTGAAATATCAAATGATCTTTTGCTCAAAAGGTGCCCGTTGTGTGTGTTTTTTTTTATATCAAATTTTCCTCTCATTGATTGATTAAATGTTCACAAATCGTATGAAAATAAACATGCCAAGATTTTATTACATTTGTGGCATAAAAAATATAGAATGTATAGGCATTAAAATGGCATTATAAAATATTACATTGCTGCCACCTGTAGAAACCTTGTACAATGATTCACGATAATCAACATTATTATATTTTTTGGGAATATACTTGAACAAGTGTGTATTTATTTGTTTTAATTGAACATCTATTAAATGTACGTTATCTTTATGCTTTTTTCCCTTCGCCCCTGGTAAACCTGTTTGACCACGCGCACACGATCAGAAAACTTAGTGTCTGGACTCGCATTATTCCGTATCGCAATTGGCGGAGCGTGGGCAGATATTTTTTTAGAGCACAAGAGGGTGATGGATTAAATATGCACGATTGCTGAAACATAATATGTGAATGAGGCAAAACGCAACGCCACGTATATAGTATATAGCAATTTTTGCTCAGTATATCTCCTTTAAGGATTCATGTCATGATGTTTAAGGTGCGGTGGCACAAGAGACCACCTTTCCATTTTTTTCTTGCTGAGGTGTAATTAAAATAAGATAAGTTTAACGTGTAATTTTTAAAAGTTCCTAACAAAGAAAAAGGGAGAGGAAAATCAATAAGCCATTTTAGTCTCTATCTATCAAAGCGGATTCCTCCTTGTCTGTTTTAAAGTGGGGATGTGGCACTTTAATAGGATAGCGCGAGCCTGTTTGAAATGTATGCCAATGATTCCTGTCATTTCATGGCAGCCCGGCCATGGTTCAGTGAGCGCCCACTTCTCCCCTGTCAGCTCGACTGAAGACAAGCATTTAGTTGCAAACTTTGAGCAGGTTGCACAAACCAGAAATGATGTGACTGCTCCTTCCAATCCCTATCCTTCTCGTTCATGCTGCAATGCCACTGGCGGTCAGAGAAAGGAGAGGGCTGCTTTTACCTACAGAACATGCTGATGTAGTAAAAACATTCAAGGTAAATAGACAAGTAGAAGAAGGCAGGTGGGGGTGGCCAAGTATGACAAGACAATATAGGAGGAGCTGAGGCGAGAAGACAAGTGCACTGTGCAGAAAAGGCTTGGAGTTGTCCTGACTTTCAACAATCTTTTGCGCTACTGTTACAGTTTGTCACATTGGAACTTATCTCACTAACCATCATTCATTTATCCTCCTCTGTTTCTTCCGCATAGATCATGTGTGCCATGCATGTTGCATTTGCGATATTGATATACGTTTGCCACTATGGTTTTATCATGCATGTTTCTATGTACTCAAGTCCCAGTAAGGCCACTGAGTGTAAAACAAAAAGAGTCAGCCCACTGAAAGTAGCCCCGCTGGCTGGCTGGCTAGCTGACAGCATGTGCGTTTAGGCCACAGCCCTGTATTTTCTGGCTTGTAGCACACCAAAGTAAAATCGCTTGTCAGGCTGAGGTGTCTGTGAGCTGACAACATGCCCCAGTGACATTTCGGCTCGAAAGAGCAAGTGTCTTGCAACCGAGTGGTCAAATATCAGAGAATAGGTCATGCAGGGTGGAGCTGTGTGCTATCCGGAAGGCCAGTCTCTACCAAACGCCAACTGCCCACTTGACTTTGACATGTGGGACTGCTGGGGGTCAGCAAGGCCAGCAGAGGGGTGGCTGTGCGACGGAACAAAGTGATGTTCTGTTGGGCATGGCCAGACAGTCTGCACCTTATTGGCTTCAAAAGGGAAAAGACATTGACATTGATTAATCTTCTTAACGCTCTTCAACAAGAGGGAAGTGGTTAGCTTTGGGGGGGCTTGGCAGCCCCACAAGATGGGCCACTCCAGTGGTTTGTACGGAGCATGGCCCCCTGAAATGTACTCTGACATTCATTAGAATATCTTTGACACCTATCATGGGAGGGCCAGCAAGGCAAGAGAGCCAGGCAGTGTCTCCAGTGATCCCTGTCACTGCCACATCCTGAGCCTGCGCTCAGGCCAAGACGTCGCCCCGCACAAGACGAGGGATGATAACGCATGGGACCTGCATGTGGAAACAGTCAAATGGTGTTGAGCAAACACGAGTGTCTTCATGCTTTTTATGAAGTACCACTGTGAAGACTAGTGTAGGTGGTCATTTGAGTTTGTTCCCTCAGCTGATTATTTTTCATATTTCATTGCGCTTGTAAAGGAAACCGAAAGATGGAGAAGAAGTGTCAAAGTCCTGACAGACATCAGGGCAGACGACCATGCTGACATAAATATTTAACACTGAAGGGCAACCTACAACATGTCATGTCACGGCCGTGATTAGGGCGATCGGTGACCCCCCTCATAAAACATGGTTTTATGTTGGAGATAGGGGGGATGTGTCAGAGGCGCCCTATCAAAGGACGGGCCGTGCTCCCTTTAACCCTCATTTCCATAAAGCCATTCCTTTGGAACCATGCTCCCAGCAGCTCAGTGCTCCCTACCTGCTCCTGTTCCCTCTGCAGTGGCTAAGACTGGCCTGTCCTTTTGCCAGCCTGTTTCCATGTATTTATGTGTTGCCAGTGTCATTCCACTTGACATCAAAGCTCTTAAGAGCCTCACTGGTCCAGAGAGAGGAGCTGTTCATCATTCAGCTAACATCATTTGGTTGTGCCTCATCGATTGATTCAAAAATGTTTTTCCGATGTTATGTCATTGTTTGCAGGCTGCTGAGGGTGAGCCCCTTGTGAATAATTCTAACCTTAATTGGAAAGAAATCTATACATGGAAGTTGACTTGTGCGTAGGATCTCTCTGGCTTGAAGAAACAATTATAAAATAGAGAGATAATCAATGATTGAGTCTCACCATAAAATGTCACCAAATAAAACTGGCGATGCCCCTGATATATTTGCATTCATTAAAAACCCTATTCAACCCACATGAATAACTGAGGTGCAAGTAAAAGTAAGGACCGACCGCAGGCAATATTGATCACTCTGTTCATTCAGAAATCTAAGCTCCAATTTCACCATAAATGTTTGAGACAGACATACGGCTCCTGTGTGGAACGACAAATAATGCTTAGGATGTTGCACATGTCAATAAAATGTTGATCCTCGTCTACTCCTCACATTACAAGTTCAGAAAATCAAGTTTTTAATGATGATTTTGTAAAATCCAAATTATTGATCATCATAAAATGTAGTCTGATTATTCATCGATGAAAAGTAAGATTTATTACTTGCCCTAATATATACTCTTGGTTGTGGACATTATGGGACAAAGTTAAACTTGTGTAGTGTGTACTTCAGAACTTGGGAGTTTCCTCCTTTTCCAGTAGGCTGCTCTGATAACTCTTCCGGTAGATGACACATTACACCGGCCTGTGGTCGTAGTTGGCTCCATCTCTCCAGTTCTTTGTTCAGTCACAAATCATCCTGTGGCTCCCTTAAGTGCATCGTGTTTGTTAAGTGCCCAGGCCATAGACCGTGGTGTTAATCCAATTTGCCCTTAACATTTTTTTCCCCCAGCCGTTGCCATGCGGTTGGATGGTTTAAGGGGCATTGTGACACACCTGGGAGAGATAAGATAACTATATCCCAAGGTATCCAGAGGAGGTGCTGAGCAAACAGCTGGAGAGTGCATGAAGACGGGCTGGAGTGCCGGTACCTGTCCCTGTAGTGGTGAGACCTCTCTCCCGTCGTCACATACAGACAAAAGTCCCTGATTAAACTTTAATAGTCATCCTTTTTAGAGCAGCCCTATTGTCTTTCCCATTAAAGTCTCGGGACTGCTGCTATCCCTCTGGTGAGCGGTGACAATAGTAGGCCCTCGTACTCCTGCCCCCCTCATCCCGACTACAGGGAGACGGAAGTGGGATGTGATTATTATTTCATGGCTCAGAAGAGTCCGCCGCTCACTTTAGGGCTTGGTCACAGCGTCGAGGCGTCCTGCCCGGGGAACGCTCGGTCAGGGGCGCTGAGTGCACTGCTACTGTTCACTTCAGGTTGTGCGCCTGCTTCTTACGAGCCCCCTGAGCAGAGGGGGGCCATTGTTGTTTCAGCCTTGTTTCGCATGGTAAGACATGGAAGGCATTTAGTGTTCGAGGCGAGGTCAGAGGTACCAGTGTAATGGACAAGCAAACTGGGGCTTCTAAAGAGGAAGTGTGTCAAATCAAACAGAGCAGTAATTCTTTTGAATGTGAGCTTGTCCTGAGGTGCTTTTAGTTGGATGTCTACGCACAGTACATTGTCTGTGCATAGTATTTATTTCTCTATGTTATGTTAAGTACGTTACTGTTTTAATATTTTAGACTTGAAGGATATCATATCATGCAAAATAATCTTTTTTCTTCTTCTTTTTAACCGTGCCATTACATTGTTCAATGACAGTTTTGAGTTATCCTGTCCCTTTTGGTTGCTCCTCCTTTTCCTCCCGGATTTTGTCGCGTCAAAGAAGGAACATAAAAACTGTCATATTTTTTTAGGCCCGTAATCCGTCACCAGACACAAAGTACGTTCATCATGCTCATTTACGTAATGGTTTTGTCAAAATTTAAAGCATACAGTATATCGAAGCTTTATCTTTTTAACTATGAATCATCCAATCTGGCTATATTTATATGTGCTTTAAAAACAACACAGTTGACCAAAGTGCAGTACACATCATAAAATGGTAGGTATCAAAATAAAATCAGTACAAGAAATGGAACAAGAAAAAACGGCAAGAAAATACAGCGAAAGACGATGATTCAATGCAAGTTAAAGTGCATGACAGGTTTAAATGCATCTGAAAATGTGTCTTATTTAGATGGATAACGTCTGTTGTAAGTATTAATTATCGCTTTATTTCAGGGAATTAGCCATTTTAATTCATGTTGAGCAGATAAGTTATTTGAATTTTTAAACTACTGACAGGAAGTGACATAGATACCGTAGTCAGATTTTTTTTCTTCGACTTCTAAAGGGAATATGACACATTAAACACAGCTACACAATTATATTTAAGATTTTGCTAAACGTTTTACCCATGCTTTCTCTAGTTTGACAATTTTTGTGATGTTTATAGTTTCACTCCCTGACAAGGGACATAGATAGAGACAAACCATTTTAAACTGTTGCCGTGCCGTGTTAAAGGGAAATGAGTCAAACCTCTACGTATGTGCAGATTCTCTTTTGGAGATGGAGATTTTGTCTACGCAGGTGTTTAACTGAATTCCCGGCATAGGCCCACGTTATGATAGTAAAGCCTTCGTAAGTGACAGTGCGATGAGTGTGATCCCCGTACCCCTGCTTGGGAAACAGTGGCACAGACCAGCACGTGCGATATTAGTCCATGGGGGTTGTGGGCCTGTTTTGTATCCATGCATTCTGAAGACATGTGAACGTATAATTATTGAAAACTAGACCATGACCTTTGAACGAGGTGATTGACACACATGGACAGTTACACTCTTAACCTTCCCAAATGTCAGAGCCGAGAGTGTGGCTGAGCGGCTGACGCCTGTCCTGACTGTTTCTCTGCATACATACCCCAGCGCTGGCCTGCTTATTTACCATCACCATATTGATTTGTTTATGAAAAGGCTGCACTGCCCATGAAATATTCACCGCTTGTTATTTCTCTTTCACCATCACTTTATACCAAAAAAGCAGTTTGTCTTCATGACTTGTTCTGGGCCACGTTCTCGCTACAAAGTGTCGAAACATGAAGGCAATTCCTTTCCACCATTAATTTTTTAAATCTCTATTCTCTTAAATCCCTAAATCCCTTCATCTCCTTTGGCAGTTGGCTATTTTTATTTTTTTTTCTGTACCGTTGCTTCAAATAATAATGTGGAGTGAAGCTCCTCACTCTCGTTGTAATAGTTATCACTGTCGGCTGCTGCGCTTCTCTCATCCAGGGACTATGGCATTCGCCTTGTAACTGATTCATGGGATGACGCTGTGATTTTTACAAAGTAGAAGTATCAAAGAGCGACAGTATCACAGCTCGAGTCAACTTCATCCACGCTTCTGTCAGCCAACCCAAAGTTTCCTTAAATTGATTTCGGCGAGCCGCAAAACTTTCCCCTTTTTGGCTTTTTGTTTGTTTTGTCTGAAGAAAACATTGTTAAAAGCAGTGCAAAAGTATCTGAGGCAGATTAAAGAATCTTCTTTGCCTTCCCCCCCCCTCATTCTTAATTCGGGAGTTCCCAGTGGAGCCGCCGCGAGATCTGGCTGCCGTCAGAGTGATTAGGTGTGGCTGTGGAGGCCAGCTTCTTCCCCCGGCTTTAGCAGGTCCTAATTTCATGTGAACAGCTGAAAGGAAGTGTTTGCGGTTATTTGCGGGTTTTTTTTTTTTTTCATGTCGGGAAACTTCAAAGCCTCCCCTCTCCTCTTCACCTATCATCGATGACAGATAGCGTTCCCCGGGAGAGGGAGGGAAACATGCAGCTTTGTTTTTATTTGCTCACATTTTGAAGATGTAACACTCTCCCGCCTCCCAAAAAAAAGCGAGAGAAGTCGTATTAAAGATGAGGGGCGTCCGCTGGTATGGTAATGTAATCCTCCTGTTAGGTGTCTGGGATCCCCTGAAGATGGGCAGTCATCAGTTTGTTCCTGTCGGCTGGTTTTCTGCGGGGAAGGCGGCGCTAATCAGAAGTGGCACGGCAGCCGCTCATGCCAGAAAAGGGGCGGGAATAAAGATGACAACTCATGGATGTATTACCTCCCAGTGTTCATCACAAATCACAATAATAAGAAGCCAGAAGGAAATTGTTGTGTACGACTACCCACCGGCGTTTTTTTACATCTAATTTTAATTCAGTTTTATTGAGTAATTTATTTTTGTTGTAGCAACTTGCGGTATTGTAAGTGGAACGTTAGTACCTCTTGAGGAAAAGAAAGAAAGGAAAACAGGGCTTCATTTGTAGCTCCGATATTGTTCTTTTTTTTCTGCGTCATGTTTCATATTTTTGTTGTTATTGTTGATGACAATATCTGGAGGTTTAGTCATCATTACCTTCTTTTTTTTAATGGGTTATTGAAATGAGGACTCCAGAGGTCTGTGGTTTTGGTGTTAGGCCGTGGCCCTAATAAGTTCATCTTATTAAGTCTTTGACCTTTCGGTGTAACTAAACTGGCCTTATCACCTAAAGAGCTTCACCTTTCACCTCTGTCACTCCTACACACCTTGATTTTATGTATTAGATATTTATTGTATCGTGAACAGGCGGTAGGCTCTATGAATGTATATGTCAATCAATGAAGAAGCACAACCAGTCTCAGTCAGGGCTGAACTGTCTCCACATTGCATTAATACACACTGAAAATGAGTTGTATCTTTTTATCTCCTATATATACTGTCCTTGAAAATGCACTATGGTCACAATACCATCTTTACTTTGCTGCAAACGGACTACAACTAGGGCTGAATGTTTGCGTTTGCTCTCAGTCACTACCGTATTTTCCGGACTATACGTCGCTCCGGAGTATAAGACGCACCAGCCAAAAATTTGCCTAATGAAGAAGAAAAAAACGGGCTGAATAGGCGTACGGTATGCTAACGTAACACACTGATGGTTAGCTCCGTGAAGCATAAACAACAAACTAAAGGTGTCTGGTATGTTAACGTCACATAAACAGTACAGAGAACTATAGCATGAACAACATACCAAACTCTCGATCTCACTCCAAATCACTAAATCCATCTGGGCACGGAGGCGTAACTGCACCGTTGACAAGCTTCTCCCGGCAGCACATTTTTTAAGCTCTCATTGGCAAACTCGTTCCTCTGTGGCCATCTAGCTTTTAGCCCGTGATTAGCTTGTTATGTTTTCGTCATTGCGGTAACCTACGCTTCTCACTCATTCCAAACTTTCTTCCTGCTGCTCGATTAGCCTGCAGTGCCCTCTAGCGACATGTGAAATTATATATTTGAATCTTAAAAATGGGGGGGGGGGGGGGGAAATCACATATTAGGTGCTCTGAAGTATAAGACACACCCCCAGCCAAACTATGAAAATAGGTGCGACTTATAGTCCGTAAAATACGGTAGTTCTCCATAGTCGTAAATTTTCACATTTCCCTGCGGGGACAATAACGTACACCTTAACCTTAAATATCTACTACTGATCATAACTCAGTTAACGCAGTTAAGTCAACAATATTTGCAAATCTCTCCCATAACTATAGAGTTGTACAGTATTGGGAAAAAGATCAAATTATGATTGCAAATAGATTTGCAATTTATGTGTTAGAATTAAGAATCAGATCAAGAAAAGACTGAAATGCAAACTGCTAAATTAGTACAAGAATAACATGCTTTTCTCTTAACTACAGGTTTAGCAAGACCCCATGAAGACAATATATACATAAACCTTAACCTTTTTAATTATGGCCTCGCATCCACCCAAATTGCGTTTTCGATTCGACAGCAATTAATCTTGCACTCATAACAACGTGTGAAGTGTGCAATTCAGGTGCCTTTATTGGCTGTTTTGTTTGTCACTGTGCAGCCTCCACAGTGCACTGCCAACGCCCTGTGGATGTCTGTTTGAGAGTGCACGAGATGCGCAAGTCCGCGTGCACAGTTAATGCGTGGCAGGACAGGGCCGAAAAGGTCAGAGCGATGAGTTCAGGAATGACAGGAAACAATGAACCTTCCCGTGTCCAGTAAATTAACCCATGTCACAGGCTGCTCATCCCCACTGATCAATACTGAACACTTTGCTTTCAGAAAATGAGGGTCATCCTGCCCGGGCCCTCGTCTCCCAGGGGACGGGCCCGACGCTGATAAAACAATCACTATAAAGAGGTTCCCGACCGGTGGTAAAGAGTGCTGCCTCAGTGTCAGCGCGTGAGGTGGGGGGGCCCTTACCGCCACCAGCCGCTCTGCTCTGACACGGCCGCTCGATAAAGTGCATCTGAGATATGTTTCCCATCGCCCTCTCCATCACCTGCGGGCCACCGACAGACACAAGGAGCGAGGATGTATTCAGCCTCAGAGGACTGTGTTCACACAGGTAGCTCCACCACGATCACTGGCTGCTCACAGTCTGTCACTGAGTTTACCTCCTAGTGCTGGAGAATAGAGACGATCTTTAGGGCTATAAATAAGGCAAATAAAAGGTGGGAGCGATTAGGAAAAGAATCGTTAGTTGTGCAGTGACATGGGAAAATCATGACACCTTCTGTTATTGTCGTGGCCTTTAAGAGATTGTATGAGGTCAAGATTTTTTCATAGTGTGATTGATGTCAGCACCTAGGAGTAATCATAAAATGAGTGAATGAAGTCCATAATGTTGCATGGGCAGGAGGTTGCATTCATGTTTGTACAATTCATCCTCAGTGGTGTCTTTTGTTCTCTTTAACAGTCACAGGATAGTGACAATGAGGTAACACAAATATAAGAGTTTTAGTATTTCTCTTCCATCTTAAATGCTTAGCCTGTGGTTGTGCATGATGCCTCTTGTCCTCAAGTTGTGGTTGCTGCTGACTGCCCACATTAAAGCCTGGCTGAGATAAAGGGAGTTGGGAGCTGGTTGGGGCTGGTCCATCGGCCCGGAGAAAGTGCTGGAGCAGCAGATGCAGTGGGCTCAGGGAGCCTTTTTCCATTAGGAGTCATTTCCAGGTCCACCCTCAGCCGGTGACAAAGTGGTCTGTGCGTCTTCATTTTGTGCTGATCCCGAGTGAGCATCGGCAGTCAGCCGCAGGGAGGGAGGGACTGTCATCAGTTACTGCTGCCGCCGCCCCCTAATTGCAGCCAACTGTCGATGCGTGCATTTGGACCTATTTCAGGCCTACATTATTTATTGGGAAAAAAATATTGTATTGATTTTGGATGGTATGGTGAGGTATAAGTGATGCTGCTAAAGAGCTGACAGGACACTCTGTAAACTTTTATAACACTGTCATAACTGTGCTGTCTCGCATCAAATTAACACATTTGAATATAATGCGGAGGCAAACCGACTGCAAAGCTGGAACTCTCCCGTCTAAATTGGATCTGCTTCCGCTGGATTCAGCTTCACCGATAGAGCTGCTTATCCTTCTTTGACCCTTCAACATGGTGCACGAGGACAAGACATTAGTTGTAATATAGCGCGTTTTTTCATGGATGTATGTTCGAATTATAGCACACCTTAAGAAATCATACAAGATGAAACATATTTATTGAATCACCAGTGTCATCTAAATCCTTTGCTGTGACCTGATTAACCCGTGAACCCAGTTAATGTGTGAGGACATTAGAGGGACTCAGATGCACCAGGCCTTAGATTTGGCCCCAGCTGCGGCACTCCAGGAGTCCTGCAAACAACATGCAGCGGTAGAAACACATGCATGTGGGTAGGGACACATATAAGCCGACTGTAATCTATTCAGACTTTTTAACAAGGCTGACAAGTCAAATAAAATCAAAAGAACCAGCCTGTAAACGAGTGGATATAATGGTTAGCACAGCTTTGATAGAAGAAAAATTACATTGTTACCCAAAACACAACTCTTTGCCAAACTACCACTTTCTTCTGTTTTACAATAGTTTTCAAATAAAACAAGGCTGGCTTTCACAGAGCAGGGAAGGTAAAGGCTTTGTAAACCACACTCCTGTTCCCACTTTCAATAAAGAGTCGGCACCGAGCATACCTGCCATGTTTGATTCGGCGTAATTGAAACAAGCCGACGGCGGGCCCTCGCCAGCACATGGCCGCACCATTTAAGGAGATGTTTGCGCTGCTAACGCTCCTAATGAATCCAAGTCCTGGGAGCTGGCACAGGGACTGCCGCAGCAGCAGGGCCCAAAGCGCCTCGGGATGCTGTCCCCTTCCCGTCCACGCAGCTGTGAAAGGTTTAAACAGGCCCACCTCATAACATGAAACAGTGAGAGCGGACACACGTACAATTATAAAAGAGGGAAAAAATATTGCTTTGGCATCCTGAGGTCATTATCCGCATTTTATTGCCATTTGTACAGTGCTTTTATTTTGCTTTATATGAGCCGGATTGGCCTTTAATTGCGGCGTTTGCTTGTTGTTGCTGGTGGTGGTTTTAATTTCAGCTCGTATGCGCACAGGGAGGGGAACAACGCTGCACCTTCCGTGACCCTGTGAGTTTCCCCATTAGTAAACTCCTGCTTATGTGGGAATCTCCCCAAAGCCTTTGATGAAGGTGTGTAGAGACATTGTGTGAAATGTCATTATTGTTGTAAAGCTCACCCATAGTGTCTGAATGCGCTGATACAAATGAACTTAAACTGAATGAAAGGAAAACGGAAGGATCAGAAAGGTCACAGATATTTTGCTTTCACCCACAATAATGCACTGATTTTTTTTGTTTTTTTTACACAAACCATGTCCAGGAAAGCGTCTTCCCCTGCACCCTGAGCGCTCTAACGCAGGACTCTCGTGGGGCCTGCCAGCTCCTGATTGACTGATCGGTGGAGATGGATGCTATCTGGTGCCGGGTGGCTCCGTGGGGCATTTAAACAGCATTACCATTACTGGATGGGCGCTGTGAGCATTATGAACTATGAATGATGGCCTCCTGGCAGATGCGTTATATGACAAATGGACAGTTTTATGGATATCTGGTGATTGTCGGTACAAAGACGTCAATGCAAATGGGGTAATCTATGTGAAATAATAAAGGCAAGCATCCGCGGGGCTTAAGTTACCACCGAGGACACCGAGACAGTGCTTCGAGATGTGTTTGTTGCTTGAAATTGTTGCGTTGGACGGAGTGATGTTACCATTTTCTTTCTAAATTGTGTAATCGCACTGAAATAATCACTTATTGGGATGTTGTTGTCTATTTTACCTTTTGCGAAGTGATCAGAACAGGGTTTGAGGCAAAGCTATGATGTCTGCACAAGTGGTATGCCAGATGAGACCCTGAGACACCATTAGGTGTTGTGTGCTGTGTTGTTTTGCTGTTTGTTTTTTTGGCTTTTGAGCATTATAGTTTTTACTTAGAGCAAAGGTCATACCACCTTTGCTCTGCCCAATCCCGTCAGATCTTGGAAGCTAAGCAGGGAAGGGCCTGGGGTGAATGTGGTGTGTGAGTGCGTGGTTGGAGGCACAGACTGGCTGCCTCGCTTCCGTCAGTCTACCCCGGGGCAGCTGTTGCTACAACAGTAGCTTACCACCACCGAGTATGAAGTGAATGAATAATGACGACAGTGTAGTGCTTTGAGAAACACTTGTAAAGCGCAATACAAGTGTAAGGCATTATTATTATTACTTTAGGCCCACGGACATGATGCGGCACCTGCTGGATGCTTCTTATTGAAATGATTTGCCCAAAAACTAGTTTCTGCTGTCCCATTTTGTCTAACCAAACTACACCATTAAACACTCACAGCACTGTTGAAATGTATTGCTTATTCAAAGTATTGATAACATTAGTAGATTACAGCCCACAAATTCCATTTGTAGGTACGGGTAACAAGAAAGTAATTACACATGTAAGTACAGGTATTCACACATTAAAGCGCATGGTTTAATAACGATGTACAAAGAGTAATAAAGGTGTACAACATGTAGGTGTTCAAAGGGTACAATGTGTTATAAAGATGTACATAGCGTCTCACTTTAGGCTACAGCCCGTCCTCATGTGCAGTTTCACATTACAGGGTTTCCACGGGGCATTAAAATGCTTTAAAAGTCCTTAAATTGGGCCAAAATCAAGGCCATGTCATTATGCATTAAATCAAAATCAAAATTTCTTTGAAAAAGATGATATTGCTCAATGAACAAATAGGGGTTCCCAAACTTTTTAGGCCGTGACCCCCAAATCACTCAACCAGCAACTCAGGACCACCTTCTGTAAATGTTGTACATTTAGAATCTGGTTTAGTGATGTTAGTTTGGAGACTGTATTTTGATATTTGGCTTTATTTCACAATAATATACTGTGTTTTTAATCAAAAATACATCAAATTCATTGTCAGAAATGTAAAAAATATGGTCTTAAAATCATCTTGTGACCCCCACGTGAGTATCCCACAACCCCTAAGGGGGTCCCGACCCCCACTTTGGGAACCACGGAGCTAAAACATATTCAACAAACAGTTTGGCTGAAATTGAAAATTTGTTTTTGCTCAAAATTTCCCATTTTGTCCAATTCTCTTTCCTCTATTTGCAAATCTTAAGGAGTAAAATATGTGACGATATTTTTTTCTGCGTTTACTACTTAAAAACAACCTGCATTAGGCACGGTGTATTTGCACAGTTCCCCGAATTTATGTAACAACTGCTTTAACACCTGCAACTCCACGTACACCTTGTTACACTGTTACAGTTTGTTACACTGTTACAATGTGTACACCTTGTTACACATTGTACACTTTTATTACACATTGTATACAGTTGTTACACTTGGGACACCTTTATTAAACCATGTACTGTAATGTTACAGTTACAATTACTTTCTTGTTTCCTGTACCTACATATGGAACGTGCAGGCTGTAATCCAAAGTGTTACCCGTGAATGACCAGTTTAAGATCTCACAACATACCATGCTCTTCTATCTGGCTGCAAATAACTGGAGCCAAGTTGACTAGAGGCAAATGTACAACACACTGCCATTTAATTACAATTTTTACACCCCACATTTGCAAATTCATAGTCAAACAATAATTTTGCTAATAAAAAGAAACATGCTGCATAATTGTGCGAGGCAATATTGTGTCCTAATTAAATTATAGGCCTCCCTCCTTTTCCCAGCTAAATGATAATCATCGCACAGATTCACACGGCCATTTGCTAATAGATATGTAGAAGTTATTAAAGTAATCAGCAGCTGAGGAAATCCATGCCGAATTGATTGTGGAATATGCTGATTGAGGCGCGGTATTATTTGGGGGTTGAGTCCGGTGTGGGAGTGATCATTATTAAGATCTTGGAAGTGAATGGGAATTATCTTCATTCTGGAGAGGGGGCTTAGGAGTCGCGGCTTCTCACTGAAACGGACCTTAATTAAGAGCTTCGTCGCGGCTATTGCGCCGAAGCGGAGAAGCTCTGCGGTGACGTCAGAAAATATGACCTAAAGAGCCTAGTGTAGTTTAGACGCGAGAGTTACAGCTGTCTGTTAAAACGTCCTATGTTTTGACCTGGTTTTAGGTTTAACAGCTGTGTAAAATTGTTAGGCCTACCTACATTAAATTGTCACTAAGGTTCATTGCCTTCTGTATCAGCACAAATTAACTAAAATGAGATAAATTTTTACACAATAATAACAAAAAGTGGTGGCATTAATGGTACAATGTTATGAGTTGAAAGGCCATATGAATGTAACGGCAAGTGGAAAAGGGGCAGCGTTCCTGAATATTTTCTTGACAATTTAAAAGAAGTATAAAAAAACGGTGTATTGGCCATAAAGTTATATAGGCATTTTGACACATTTGGCACGTTCTCCTTGTGCCCTGTTTTCCTCTCCTACTAAAAGCATGTAGGGGCCAGGACTCCCCTGAAAGAAAGAGATTTTGAAATTTCAGGCATCCTGATCAAATAAATGTTCAAGCCGCTACTCGTTCGTGCCTAATGAAATCAGCCTGAATGAGCGCTATGCTGCACATCAGCTATTTATTATTTTTATGCTGTTATTTTTTGTGATTTGTGACGCAGAACAAGAAAGTTGAAGTCATTTAGTCACACTCAGAAAACCAGTGTTTGGAATAACGCCATTTAAAAGAGGGTAACGACATTATTTTTTCAGTAACGGAGTAATCTAATTCATTACTCTCCCCGTCGTTACAACGCCGTTATCGTTACTGGGTCAACAAATTGGCACGTTACAATTCAACTGAATTGGAGCAGGGGAGAGGGTGGAAGGAGTCTCACGGAGCACTCGCAGTGTTCGTGCTCTCTGCTCCAAAAACTACGTGTGTCCCCGACCCGCGGCTCGTCATCCCCACGGCGCGGGGCGGCCGCGGGGGGAATCGAGTTGGTGATCATTGATCTGTAGTGTTGGAACTTATTTTTAACCCAAAGATGCAGAATCGGTGGAGACACGTCTTCCCCCCTCTCCCTCTCTCTCTCTCTCTCCCTCTCAGCGCCTTTTCTTCTTCCTTTCTCTTCCTCGCTCTGGCTAAACTTCTGTTAGGGCATTTAACCTTATATTTGCTGATGATTGTTTTACGTTTTGCCTGATGAATGAACGGAGAGACTTGCACGCCTGTGCGTAAAGTCTGCCCCGATCGTTGGCTGTCTTTTACTCCTGTTCCTCCTTATTCTCTTTGAATACCATTCAGTCACAGAGCCTGAATGGTATCCCCCCCCCCCCCCCCCCCCAACGATGGTAACCCCCCACCCACCCCCACCCCCCACACACACACACTCTACCCCCCATTCAGTTCATGAACATCTTTTACATGATAGTACATAAATACAAACACCTACGGCACACCGCGGCACGGTAGCACAGCGGTTAGTGCTCTGGCTTCACAGCTAGAAGGTCCCGGGTTCGATTCCCACCTGGACGGGGCCTTTCTGTGTGGAGTTTGCATGTTCTCCCCGTGTCTGCGTAGGTTTCCCCCGGTTACTCCGGTTTCCCCTACCACCAAAAACATGTACAATAGGCCGGGATGAATTATGTGAGCGAGTGGTTGGCGGTGGTCGGAGGGGCCACCGCCTACCCCAGGGCAGCTGTGGCTACAACAGTAGCTTACCACCACCGAGTATGGAGTGAATGAATAATGACGACAGTGTAGTGCTTTGAGAAACACTATTATTACACCTGTCTGTTCTACTCATTTCAACTGACTTTGGAAAACTGCTAAGAAAACAACAATCACAATTCTTTGATATAAAGCAATTATTTTTTTTTACAGTAACGCAAATAGTTACTTTCCCTGGTAACGAGTTACTTTCATTATAGAGTAATTCAGTTACTAACTCAGTTACTTTTTGGAACAAATTACTGAGACTGCCATATTGGTGGTGTTACATTTTCTGAACTTGCAAGGTCGTCTCACGTGTACAGGTTGCCATGGTTACTTCTCTTCAAATTTTATCTCTGAAAACATTAATTGCGTGGGGGAAAGCTATCGCATGCATTATCCATATAGTGAAATATACGGCAGATAGAAAAAAAAATCACAACAGAAGTTTGACTCCCAAGTGCGGCCTGTCCTTCACGTCCTCCCGTGCACATTTTCTCACGGAAGAATGCACTTTTATTTTATTTGCATTGTCTTGATCTGACAAAAAAAAAAGAAGAAGAAAAATCAATGCGTATTAGCCCGGTAATATGATTATATGCATCTGGAATTGATGTTTACTTTTGAAGCGGTCAATGTCAGTTAGGTATGAAACCATGCATTCCTCCACGCTAAATCACATTAATGGCTAATCACGCAGAATGAGGGAGAGGTTCAATGTGCCACAAAGCCAAATGCAATTATAGAGCGGCCTTTCTAATTTTCATTTAAGGCTAAAGGCGGGCACTTTACTGCGGGTATTTGTGAAGTATTTCTGTTTGGAACAATATTCAATAACCTTCAAAAATGTTACATACTAAATGAGTAGCTATAGCAGATGGCTGTGTGCTGCTTTTATATTTCATTTACGTTTTTTGACCAAACATACAAAAGTCAACGCACAATTTTCTTTCCGTTTCCGACCTGCAGCATAAAATGACATAGCAAATTAAAGGTTCCACAACTTTAATTGGATAACATAACGGAACTTACAGACAAAATGCGGTCAGCAGTGCTTGATGCAAATGCTTTTACGTTTCTGTTTCTTTTTGGTGGCCACACGAAATGGCTAGTTTGCAACTGATGAATTAAAATAGAAATTGTCTCTTGAAATTAAATAAAAAAGTGCTATAGGCTTAGAGAAATCACATGCATAAAGTCTATTTACATGCATTTGTGTTAGTGGGGGGAATTGATTAAAACTTTTAATCAAGTTAATTATGGCCTTTGTAATTCATTAATCGCAATTAATCAGATTATCAAATTTTATTTAGGGGTTGTATTTAATTTTAGTGGTATGTTTTAGACGCTTCTTTGTATTTTCCTACACGTGAACTTATTTTCGTGGAGATGTGAGGGCTGTGAGATCGTTCCAAACACCTCAAAGACAACAGCAGTTTGATTTAATCTGGAGAACTATCTTGTTAAATAGGTTTATGTCGGCGTGACTGTGTGAATAAGCAAGTTTGACAGGAAAATTGTTGCTTGACTTTATGCGGTTTTCATCTTGCAGGAAAATAGAAAAAGTGTCTGTGCTGCGAAAAAAGTAATGAGGTATTAATTACGATTAATGTAATTTATTAATCGGAATTAATCGAAAAAAGTGGCCCTAATATGTACAAAATTCAAAATAACTGAATGATCTCAATATGAAAGTATATAAAGACACATTTCGTTGTAGTACCGCATGTGCCAGTTTGAGTGCGATTCCGCTGCATGCATGAAACGGCGGAGACGTATTTGGAGAAACCCGTCCTCTGCAGTGCATTGTTTTATTCTGGCCCATTTTTAGAGCGCACACCTAATCACACGCTCAGACGGGGGGCAGAGGAGGACCCTTTCTCTCCCTCCTCTGCAGACGCTCCCTGCACTCATGTGATCTGATTAGGATTTCACATGTAACTCAGCCCAGACCAATTATCAAGAGCTGACCACAATGTTCCAGTCATTTGACGGGGCCGCGGATTCACCGAGGTGGAATCGTCATTTAGGGCGGTTAAAGACAGAACCCTGGGATCAGCGGCTCCCATAATGCACCGAGGGGAGGAAGAGGTGGCCCATTTAGAGGGCTATACCCCCGAAGCGCGGCGCCGCTCGGGCTAACCTGGCGATTGTGCGCTCCAGCGAAGAGATTAGTCACCAAATCCAATGTGGGAGTTTCTTCATCTTTATGGAGCTTTACATATCTATTCATCTTCAGTCTCCCCGCTCTGTCTTCCTGTTTTTTTTTGGTGAGATTACTGTAGAAAAAAAACTAGCTTCTTAGGAAGTACCTGCATTAATTTCACGGCATACTGTAGTCTCACACAACATAAAGCAAAACCATTTCACCCATAAAGAACTGAATTATTGTTATACCATGTTGTTAACCTGTTTGACCACATTGTCTGGCCTTAACCTCTTAACCCCCACCTGAACTGAGCACATTTTCTCCGGTTTGGCTTTACCCAAATCTAAAAGCTTCTCGAACAAAGTGTCAAAATAGCGACTAAAACCAGGATGAAAATCTTTTTTTTTTTTTTTAAGCAACAAAAGAGAGACAAAAAAGCAACACAAACGTGACAGAAAAGCAACAATAACACAATAAAATAGTGACAAGAATATGACGAAAAAGCATCAAAAAGCAAGGGAAAATTGCAATGAAGAGAGTAACAAAAACTACAAAAACACAACAAAAACATGGTACTCTGGCCTATAGGTTGTGAGCTCCAGTAGAGAAGCTCGTCAATTTGGCTAAAACTGAACTGGAGGAAACATGCTCAGTTAAGGCAGGGATTAAGAGATTAATAAACAATTAGTGAATGAAGATTTTTTCTTTAAATATATGGAGATTATTTTTATATAAAAAACTATACACCAATAAGACGCTTGTGCACTGAGAGTTTTTGGATCAACTAGACAGAGCTGCGTCACTAAGGAATTTCTAGACAGCAGTGAAACATTTGAATACTAGGTTTTTAGTGTGTATGAAAAGAGATCAAAATTAGGTCCACCGTGGACAAAACAGGTCCTGCCAGTTTTGAAGCGCGTCAAAATCCAGGGTTAAAATTCATTCCGGTCAAATTTATTTATAAAGCACATTTACGACAACAAAAGCCGCCCAAAATGTCAACAAAGTTAAAACACATGATTAAATTGCAAATGATTTTCTTTACATAAACAAATGAGACCTCTGTATGTTTCTTTTAACCGTGATCCGAATGTGTGCAGTGTGTGCCCGCGCAGCGCCCCGCTCTCTAACAGCAGGAGAGGCGGTGGCTCCAGAAGAGGGTGCCATAGATCACTCTGCGGCCTCTCTCCCCTCAGCCTCCGACAGCCTGCAGAGCGCTCATGAGCCCGAGTCCCAGCCATAACGGAGAGTTCCTGATTGTCAACCCCCAGTTCACCTCTGTTCCTTTTATTTTGTTAATTATTTATATCCCAGCCAGGACGGACAGAGAGGAGAGTGTTGGAAAGATTATGGTATCGTTTGTCTGTGAGGGATGTAATTACGCTTTTATCCTCAACAATATTTTTCCCTTCACCTTTCTTTCTTTTTTTTCTGTCTGTCTGCCTTTCTCTTTCTTTTCTCCATCTCGGTGAAACCTGTGTGTACGGGCTCCCATTGGACCTATAGGTGAAGAGTTATTTCTGCATCTGGCTTGAGGTTCCACCAAGCTTTTTACATAATCTAATCAATATCCCTATGATTCACCCTCTGGCAAAGACAGCCTCACGCACGTTTCGCTGGTGATGTGTGGCAGCTTATGAGGTGAAAAAAAAAAAAAAAGTGTGAAAAGTTAAAAAAAAAAAAATCTTCGTTAAAAAATCTCTAGGTTATTGATTTCTTGCCTTGTCGGTCTTCTCCCTACCACCCGGCGTCTTATCGGGCCCTCTTTTTTTTTCAATGTGCTTTGTTGTGTCCACAGTATTCCCAAAGTTTGTTTTTCCCCGTCAGGTAAATAAAGAAATGATCTATCCAGTGGTGACATGGGAGGGGGGTTTGGCGCTGCGCCGTGGAAGAGCCAGTTATCCGTCTTGATAAGTTGACGGATTATAGACAGGAGCTGAGCGCACCAAACGGAATCCTAGGCAAATATGACAGCCAATGTTGGGGGGGGGGGGGGGGGGGGGATCATGGCTACTGATATCTAAAGCACAAAGACCTTGAGTATTGTAAAGCAGAGCCCGGCGCGTTCACACAAGTGAGCGCAGAGCATCAGACCTGGCAATACAATCAATTAGCATGCTATGTGTTCTCCTTCCAAGCCTTAGTGGAGAGTCTCTGAGAAATCGGTTACATTTGAGAGGGAGAATTTATGTTTGAAATTATCAACAATTTCGTTTTTTTTTAAAAAGACTTTTGCCTTAGTGTCAATGGAACATTTTCTGCTTTCTCAATTTGATGTATAATGTATGAATTTACAATTATAAAGGCTCTATACCAGATTTTTTTTTTCTTCACAAACAATTAAAGGGGGACAGTTGTTAGTGGGTCTTTTACCAAGCGTTTGCCCACGCAAAAGTGGATCAGCAGCAGACTCATTTGCACAGGGGTCAGTTTTAGCCCAGGTGAAACTCAGAAAATTAGAATATCGTGAACCCCTTACCCCCGCCTAAACCGAGCGCATTGTCTACAGTTCATCCAAATCTAAAAGCTTCTCGACAGCAACAGTGTAATGCCTCATTTGAAAGCTAAGACCTACAAAAGTGATCCTAACTTTTTGTCACATTTTAGAAGCGTTTTTGACCTTAACATTTTTGTTGATTTTTCATTGCTTTTTTTTTTACACTTTTTTTGTCGGTTTACTGCATGTATTTGCCCCCCCTTTTTTTTTTTTACTGTGTTGTGTTTTTGTCTTTATTTTGACACTTTTTTCAAGAAGCTTTAAATATCTATATTTCAGGATTATTTTTTTGACATAGGGCCTCATTTCCTAGGTATCCAGAGTGTTGTTGATTTCTGGAGATTTTTTGTATTTTATTCATGCAGTCCTTATATTTGAAGAGTTTAGTGGTGCTAGGCTAGTACTAGGCTAGCGCATGTCTATGGTAAGAGGTAGCCTGCATTAAAAACAGTCTGACCCACTCCACAGTGCACCTGAGCTGATGCTGCTCAAGTTCTTTTAAATGCAAAATGGCTATGATTATTCTATTGACACAGACATTTTTATCGTCAGTCTGGCATTATAAGTGATTTGCCTCAGGTGCACTGTGGAGTGGGTCAGACTGATAAAACTCTAGAAATCAACAACACTGGATAACCGAGAAATTATGCCCTCAAAAATCCTGAAATATCGCTTTAAGATTTGTGTAAAGTGCTCTGTTCGGGTGGGTATTAAGAGGTTAAAAAGTGCATTCACTTCTGTTATTCAACTTAAACTGTAAAACTAATATATGATGGACTCATTACATGCAAAGTGAGATATGTATAGCATATATTTGTTATATTTTTTTATTATTATGGCTCAGCTTGTAAAAACCCCAATCTAAAAATCTCATAAAATTAGAATATTATAAAAATGGACTGTAAGCCATAATCCTCAAAATTATAATAAATAAAGGCTTGACATGTCTCTTTGCATCTAATGAGTCTATCATATATTAGTTTTGCATTTTAAGTTGAATTACAGAAATAAATGAACTTTTGAACGATATTCTAATTTTCCGAGTTTCACCTGTATATAGATGCCAGTGTTGTACATAATATATGACATCAGTGGGTGTTCTGTTTGGACATTTTGAAGTATTTGACAGTATTTCTCACATCGTTAAAGTACTTTAACTCTAAAAATGTTCTCTGATTCTAATAATATTTCTCAAAATCATCTTCGAGGGTCAAAGATTCTGTGCTGGAGGGCCGGATTTGGCCCCCGGGCCTGACGTAGCCTACCCCTGCTATATGCATTTTTCCAGCTTGCACTGGTTATTTATCACCTGTCTTGATAAATGACCCTCATAGTCACAAGGCATAATTACTCCCATGTTTCTTATCGCATTTCTAACATCCCAATTGTTCACAGGAATGACTTCATTAGCATGTTTCTCAATATAAACAACAATGACTTCTAACTATCTATCTATAAAATAGATAATCTATAAAAAGGCTTTATAATAAGGTTACGAGACACTGGATGAAAATAAAAACAAGTTATATCCTTTAAGTGTGATGCCACAGTGGGTTAGGGACAGCGACAACTGTGTGCGCTTTTACTTTATGATTGGGCAACCCAAATAAACCTAAACTTTATTATTGATTGGTTAAAATATGTGTTTTTTACCATCAGCTCATTGAGAGGATTTTGAAAACTGTCAACAAATCACATATATGCAATGAGTGGTTCATAAAATGTATAACAATGGCCAAAAATCTATATTTCTTGAGACCTCTAAGCCCTCCAGTCTGCTCATCTTGCACTTGCTGTCTGGACAAGTTGAGCGTGGACTGTTAGCTGCTGCACCCGCTCATAAATCCATCCATTTTTTTGAAACTCTGAACAGACTCCGTTCCTTTTCCCTTACCAGTAGGACCGTCCAGCTGGTAAGGGAAAAGAGAGCTCCAGAGACGTAATATCGTCAAACTGACTGACTGATATTTGACTGATTCAAAAATTTTGGTCCATAAGCTTTATTTGACGGGTCAAGTTAACCGATGATAGACTGAGCGTGTTTGTGCGTACGCACTGTATTTATGACTACTTTTTTTTTACTTGAATTTGGAATAAAGACATAGCAAACATGTAATGATTATTTGAACTAGATGGCTTCATGGACAGACTCCCTTGTGTGCGTACATGGATATGCTGCAACTAAGGGAAAATAAGATTAGCAACAGGGACACAGGCATAGATTGATAATTGTCCCTTGGCATCCCCGTCTTTAGACCACGGGACCCTCTCTGCTGACTACCATTACACAACAGAAATGGCAGAGAGCAACTCATTCTTCAAAAAATCACTTGTGTAATCGTGAGTTCACCTGCAGCAAAGATGATAATTAAATAAACATAATAAAGTTGTTTTCTTCTTTATTACTTTACTACATTAACCTAAATAGTAAATGTTTGGAAAACAATGTTCAACATATTTAAAACAAAAAGAAGAACATCCAAAAATGGGATTTATAATCTGCATATGTAGAAAGCCTTTGGGGAACTATGGGCTGGCGAGCTACCCCACTTTAGACCCTCCTTCTCAGCAAAAAAACAAAACAAAAACAGTGTACATTTATGGGACAGTGATCATTTAAAATTAAGGTGGTGGGCAGCTGAAAGTTCCATGGTGGTATGGCAACTGTCAAAATGCAGATTGTCTTTTCATTTTGTTTTGGGCTAATATCTCTGTCATTACAGGGACAATTCACATGAAACAAAAGTGGTCTCAAAGTTAAAAGTCTTTTCTTTCAGCACATACAAACTAAGATGAAACTGTTTTTTCTGAAAGGGGTCCAAAAGTGGTGACAATATTCAAAAACATAAATTTTGGACATTCTTCCATGAAAATTGTTAATTTTCTATTTCGAGCTTTCTCTCCCATAGTCTTGTATTGGCTCCAGCCCTCATTTAATTCAACATCAAATTGTCACATAGATATACTGAAAGTACCCCACAAATAAATGTACCTTATAAGTACTGCTTTGGAAAACGGCGCTAAAAGTTAAGCACAGGACCCTTTATGTCAGTGAGGCATGAGAGTGTGCTTGGGACAGCTGGTCTCAGGCGGGAGGTGACAGGAGGTGAAGAGAGAGGATAAAAAGAAAGAGGGCGGCGGTCGGTGATAGTGAAGGCTGTACAGCACATATCGCATCGCATCGATTCGGTCCATTTGGTGGACTGAACATGAACCCAATAATCAGATCTTGCTTAAGCACGCGCTTCCTCAGTAATTGACTCTCGCGTATTGATTAAGATGTGTCCCAGGCCCTGCTCCGGCGCTAATGCAACTGAGAATGAGACTGACCCAACCCCCCCCCCATGCTCGCCCGCCCCCGAGCTCTTTATCCTGACACCAACCCTTACGCATTGGGCTGATGACACCGCCGCACATGCATGGACAGTCACACACACGAACCGGAATAGGCCTGTCGTCGGCTGCGCTCTAATAGATAAAGCTGTCACGGGCGCGTCTCACCGGGCCCGCGCACCAAATTAGCCGCTCAATAATTTATGTAGAATAAGCAAAGGGCGAGGAGCATAGACCTAAATGTGAGCTGCTCCGAGGGGAGAGTGGCTACGATGCTTCTGCTGAGTGTCTTTAGGGCGAGGGTGCATAGGTGCTAGTGTGTGTAACGGCACTGTCTCCAGTCACTGCGCGGCTTATTTCCCAAAAAAGACTGCACTTCAGTGTGTGCCATAGAACATACGGGCTTTTGCTCGAGTGGAGGCCCATTCGATGAGCAGACTTGACGTATTGATTTGTTTACGGTTGTACAATGTGGCTGCACTTGATGTGAGAGTGGGATTTGATTTCCCCCAAATCAGAGCTGTGAGTATCCATGAATAAAAAATAAATGAAAAAAAAGTCATCCACGGATTGTGTATTGCTTAATTCCTATAATGTGATCAGCGCTTGCACAGCAAAGGCTAAGGCCAATATTTATCAATTCAATCATTTAGTAGTTAAGCAGTATGTCAAATGGTAATGTATAGAATGGTAAGTTGTTTTTATTATTATTATTTTAATGTAGGGACAGTATACAATTTAGCACTGACCACAAAGGAAAGATGTTTTGTACCAGGTTATATCAATAATAATTTGCACCTGAAGGGTAGGTTTCTAAATTATTATTATGATTATTATTATTATTGATATTAAGTATGTGACAAGTTATAAAACATCCAAGCTATTGGGAGTGAAATCTTGAGTCAACTCTGCAAATGTGTTGGGTACTTTTCTGTAACATTTGTCTGAACAAGTGCAATAGCTATAGAATTAAATTCAAATCTGTGGTAAATATAGGATTTGGAAACACTTCCACTGTGTGCACATGAAGTCTGTTGTAGCTGCCAGCAGAATACATTACCCTGTGCTGACATGGTTTATACAAATATTCAGTAGCACTGCCCTGTACATTTGACATTTCTCCCATATGGCCATTTGGAGAAGCTCTTGAATGACAGAATCCTTGTTTTTACAATGTGTTGTTTTGTTGGACTGTAAGATGAGCCTTGATTCCCATCACCTTTGAAAGACATAGATGCATTTGCACACACTTACACACACACATACTCCCTCCAACCAGCAGACATTGCAAATGAACAATGCAGGGTTACAGTGGCAAAGCTTACTAGCACTCTTGTTTGATATTAACCCTTATCTTGTTGGGACTGAAAGTCCCTTGACAAGAAAAAATGTTGCCAAGGATGTTGGAGAAGATAGTTGTGTTCGTGTCTTTGAAAAGCTGGAATCCAAGTGTGTATTGGTGTGTGTGTGTGTGTGTGTGTGTGTGGCCTTCAGGCCTCTCCTAGCCTGCTCCTGCCCCTATGGGAGGGCTGCCTGTAGCGAGGTGAAGCATCACTCTGAACCACCCACCCCCTCTCCTGCCGGTCTCCCAGGAGTGGACCAGCACCTCTCGCTGGCCAGAGGGAAGACCAGAGCCTCTCCTGGGCCGCTTCATGTCTCCAATCAGCCTGCGCTGCCATGGCCCTGGGCGCCTGCCATGTGCTAATCTCCGCCTCTTGCGTTATGCATTGCCCTGATGAATTCATCCGGTGACCACCTGGCACTCACTGTTAGGAACTGGAGTGTTGTTTTTGTGCTGTGAGGGACTGTTTTCTGACTGTCAGAGACCCTCTCGCCCTCCCCTTCTCTTCATCTTTCCTCCTCCACCGTCGGCAGAATGTTTTAACCTCGCACTAGACCCGGCGTATCTGCAGTTGTGGTGGCAGGAGTGGGATTCTTCACCTCAGCAGGACCTGTGTGGGAAAAAGCCCTGCTTGGTATTTAAAAACGGAAGGCCCTTTTGCTGCAAGACAAATTGAAACGCAGGAGGCTAGAGAGGAATGTGGCTGTCAGTGTCAACAGCTGCTAGTTTTTCTCTGTGAATAATCACAGAGGTTGACCCATAGAAGCTGAGGATTGTGTAACACACATTTCACAAAATTAAAGGTCAATGTAAGCATATGGCAAAGCTTGTGCCCCATCACTTCTGACTTTCTTCAAAGCTGCTTTTGTGACCTCAATTAAATTATGGAAATAGAAACTGAGGCAGACAAAACCACTGTTGTGTTTCAGCGCTGGGTTTTTAAAACACAGGTTCGATGGAAATAATGAATTAATAGATGCATTTTTCATAAACCTTCAGAACGTGCGCCCTGATGCCGAAGACTCCACATTTGAATAGAGTCTCACATGTGCTTTATGTAGTCACACTGCTCTTGAAATAGCTTGTGGCTCGAAACATTAGAATTTCATATTTTCTTCTCGGTTGCTTATGTGTGTGTGGTGCGCAATCGAGAGAACCAAATGAAGAGCAGCGCAGTGTCCATGTCCTTGGCATCACACCAAATCTATCATTTACACTTTCACATAATTGGGCTTTGCCTTTGCTGCTTATTGATTGTGCATGCACGACTGCTCATTTTCTCCAAGTGACAGAGCGGAGCTAAGAACCTTACAAAATAGGAAAAATTAGGGGCTTTCCGCAGAAATGTGTGCCACATGTTAGAGGGAAGGCCTCTGGGTGCCATCCAAACCAGGTGATGACACACATTGTGCAGGGCAGACTGATTTCAGGATAATGGAATCGTGTTCGAGCCAGATCAGGAAACTAAACAAGCACACACACGCACACACACACACACACACACACACACGCACAAACACACACTCTCTCACACACACACTAAACTGAGCACTTACTCAAAGGGCAAAACAAATATATTTCTCAAAAATGAAAATAATCAAATGAAGGCCTGCCTTGTGTATTATGCCTTGTTATGTAGCGGCACAAGTGGGTATAAGATGAATGGTATTATGTGGTTTGCACGACAGCTAAATCTGATAGCAGTATTATTTAGCCCACAGTCATCAACCTCATTTGTCAAAAACAATTATTTTTATTATCCCATAGGATGAAGTACTCCCAGGCTTGTGTTTATACCATTCAGAATCTCATTTCCCTGGCTTATGTTGGGTGTGTGGCAAATGCTTTTTGCCATTTTATTTGGTACAAACATATTTTGTTTTGTCAGATTGTTTATAAATTGGCAAAATAACTCCCAACAGTATCTGACAAGTTTTCACTAAATAGTGAATGATTGATTTTGGACCCTGCTCTGGAAACATTACCTTGGCAAAAACAGAACTGCCTGTTTTTTGGGGCATAGGGGTTTGTTGTTTCCAAAAGCTTTTAGATTGATATAAAAAACATGTATTGAAGCCACTGTTTCAAATGTCTCAGTCAAATGTGACCTTCCGGTAACTTGCCTTTAAAAATGTTGAACTATTTTTTTTCTTTTTAGAAAACATAAAATGTTTAAATTAGTGCTGTCAATCATTTAGGGTAAACCACAGCATCGAGACGGCCCTTTTAAAGATCTAAAATGATTTTAGATTCAATTATGACTCACAGAAGGTCAGTCACAGTGTTGGTTCTACTGGATCTGAGCGCTGCCTTTGATACAGTCGACCACACTATTCTTTTAATTTGTTTAAAACACATCGGCCTCTCTGGTGCTGTCCACAAATGGTTTACATCCTACCTCACAAACAGGACATTCATGGTAAGTGTGGATACCTGCTCCTCCAAGGTCCATAATATTACATGTGGTGTGTCCCAGGGTTCGATTTTAGGCCCAGTGCTTTTTTAACCTGTATATGCTCCCTCTTGGTGATGTCATCAGGAGACATGGAGTCAACTTTCATAGTTACGCTGATGATACACAGTTGTCCATCTCCATGTCTCCTGATGACACCAGGCCAATGGATGCACTTTTTAACTGCATTTTAGATATCAAATCCTGGCTTTTACGCCAAACATAGCGTTTTGCATTGTTGCCAAAAAGTTTGATTTTGGTTTCATCTGACCAGAGCACCTTCTTCCACATGTCTGGTGTGTCTCCCAGGTGGCTTGTGGCAAACTTTAAACGACACTTTTTATGGATATCTTTAAGAAATGGCTTTCTTCTTGCCACTCTTCCATAAAGGCCAGAGTTGTGCACTATACGACTGATTGTTGTCCTTTGGACAGAGTCTCCCACCTCAGCTGTACATTTCTGCAGTTCATCCAGAGTGATCATGGGCCTCTTGGCAGCATCTCTGATCAGTTTTCTCCTTGTATGAGCTGAAGGTTTAGAGGGACGGCCGGGTCTTTGTAGATTTGCAGTGGTCTGATACTCCTTCCATTTCAATATTATCGCTTGCACAGTGCTCCTTGGGATGTTTAAAGCTTGGGAAATCTTTTTGTATCCAAATCCGGCATTAAAGTTAGATTGATTGATTGAATTAAAATATTTAATTGCGATTAACTATGACATTCATGAGATTATGAATGTCATAGTTAACTCACCACTATTCAAATGGATTGCATATTTTTATTTATTCTAAATGTCCTTGCATTATCATTTTAACTCACCAAAATACTCTTTTCAACATGTGTTTTGTGCTTTACCAGTGGGTCACGACTGGACTCACGTTCGAATCCTGTAATGTGGGCAGCAGAAAGACGCGACCAAACCTCAGTCGCAGGAAATCAAACATGTTTGATTTTTAAGCCTGATTTTGGAAGCACAGGATAGCGTCCCAAAAGTGGACAGAACGCAATAACAGAAAACACACAGAAAAACACCGCAGCTACCTCCCTTTTCATTTCTCTGTCATAACAGCGGCACAAACAACCCCACGCAGACTGCACCAAACAGCACAACATTAGAACCATCTTTTCCAGCTACATTTCAACCACAAACAGCGGTTTAGCGGCACTTACTGTGTTTGGAGTGGGACTTCCATTCAGCTAGCCACTTCTCTTCGCTAGCTTTCTTGGAAATATGTCCCGCTTCTTCGTGTTCCCGACTTTTATTTCCCTTTGAGAGAACTATAAACATGTTCAGGAAGACTCGCCGTCTCGTGGACTGTGTTGTGCCGACAGTGATCACATGACACTGTTGACCAATAGGGACACGCACATATTTCCCACTTAAATCTTTTAAGACTTTAACATTCATGTACTCTGTGCTCAGCCTAGCGGTGGCCACAGCTTAGAAAAAACAGTTCAAATTCAAAAGGTCACAAACAACATTGATCGAGCAATAAAAAAAAGACGCTGTTAAAATTATCTGCGTTAATGCGTTAATAACACAATATTTTTGACAGCACTAGTTTAAATGAGTAAGATAAAAAATAGATCAATGAGTGTCATACAAACTGGAGATATCCCAATGTTTTTTTTCTCCTGAAACATAGACAACTTTGCAAAAAAAGTTACAAGACACCAGTTTTAAAATAGGTTGAAGTCCCCGCTTTTGTAGTCTCAGCACTAAGTTATCTCAAACAAGTCTGATACATCTCAAGGCTAAAGTTCCAAGATGAAAAATTAATCAGAGAAGTAGCTTGCCAGGCTGTCACTCTCCTCTCATCCACAGGACTTTGGACTTGTTAGCCAGGCAGCTGCAGGCGAGGCCCCATGGCTGAAACCTTTGCAGGAGCTGCTGAGTGGGCAGGTGTCTTTGTGTCAAAGCTCTCTCTTGTTTTCGCGGACTAACTGTTTGTCTTTCTCTGCCTCTGATCATGAAGGCTAACCTTAATCGTGCTGGGTGAACCAATCTCTGTGAGCTGTCATTAAAATGGCCCTCCTGGGCACGGTTTTTCTGGAGTAATTTTGCACTCAGGGCTATTGAAGTTGCCATCTGAAGAATCACGTTTTTCTTCTCCTTACCAAACCAGCGTCAAATCTCACCATCTTAATCCCGGGAACAGCGTTTGATTGAACATGACAGCCCTGTAACTAAACTTGAAAGGCACCAGGAATACAAGCTGCTGTTGTGGCTTTCTTTGAAAGTATCATCAGCAACTTTTTAAAGGAAGGAACTGAAATTTGACAAAATCCCAAAGGTGAAACAATCCCCTTTGATCTGTTTTAGACTTGAACTACTGTCATCTATAGGGCTAGATAGGCAGTTCTATTAATGCAGTTGTTTTTGTCATACACAGTTTAATATTTTTTTGTACCCACCAAGAAATAATGTGTACTGAAAGTTTGAGTGATGAGCCGTTCTACACAAGTGCATCTGAGAGCTTGTTTTTAGCTTGTCACTCAGCCTGGTTCAGATTGGCTTGGCTCAGTCTGGACAGGGAACCATGCCATTGCTCCTGGCGTGCGGTGAACTCTCACTAAGCACTCACCCGGGTCACTCCTACCCACCCTTGAGCCCCTTGAGCCCCATGAACCCAAATTCATTTAACTTTCACTAACATCTGCTCACTTGACCTTATTTACAGAAAACAAAAACAGGAGAATGCCAGAGAAATAGCTAAGAACAACATCGCAATTCATAATTTGTCGTGGCGTATTTTTTAGATTGGCTAGGCTTAACAGAAAAATTGCACCCAGCATTGTATTGAAAGAAAAAACGCTGCATGGCGTGTCAACAGTAAAGAGACTTGTTGAAGACCTCTTGCCTATTATTATTATGCTACATAATTATATGATCATTCTTTTGGTGGGATGCTATATTTATCCAGAGACTATAGCAGAGAATCACGGATAAAATGCACCTTGTAAAGTAATGTTTGCTCATTATGTTCACCTAACAGCGCACGCAAGATAACTCAGTTGCTAGATCTACCGTTGCTAGCGAGCTACCGAAGCTCATTCATTGTGCGTATCCTAATTGCCAAAAAGCGAAGCCAGACGTTAAGTGTGGAACTGGATCATCAGAGAACAGTTATTGCATGTTTTGCTGTTTTCTTTCCTCTCTCCCACTTGCTTGTGTGTTCCCATCCCTGCTCCGCCATGCTGCTGCAGACTAATAAGCCTGTCCTGTAATCGCGTTAGCCGCCCTGTCGGCCCCAGCCAGGGGACCTAATTGGGACAGAGTCTCGGACAAAGTGAAAATTAATAACTTTTGTCAAGCTCCTGGCGCATTGTCTTACGAAGCAGCGCAGGTCAATTAGAACGCGTGATACGATAAGGTCCGAGCAGCAGAGGAGCGCTGACTCAATTAGGACAGCGACTGGACTCCGGAGCCGCGGTCGGGGCGGGAGATGGGAAGAGATTCACGGCTAAACTGCAGGTTAATGCGCGGCAGAAATACGGCGTTAGCTGCTTTTAAATGGCTGCTGTAAGTGAAGGTGACAGGGTGTTTTAGCTGTTTTTGCGGCGAAGACTAATTTTACAGTATTGGGTCATTAGAGCCGAGGTAAATGTCCCCCACGAGGCACTCAACATAACACAATAGGCACCTCTTAAACCAAGAAAAAAACAACATACAGTATATTTATACTGTCATATTTTTTACCTACACAAATCCCTCACAGCGGCACTATATGTATGCAGACCTGCGTGTTTCATTTATTTCGTTATCAATAATGGTTTAGTTTTAGAGCTAAAAAACCACAGCTATTGGAAATGGTATGCATTTCAATGTTGCAAGTTGCGGTAAGACTCCGGAAGTTCAATTTTAAGACATCTTCACATGGAAATTCATATTTTAAAAGTTGAAATAGCATGTGTGTGGATCTGTCTATGATGTGCTGGAGGCAGTCAGTAAAAGTGCAGTTTATAATCACTTGTTGTTTGAAATATGATGCTAACTGGAAGATATTTAGTTTGTGTTAGTAAATGGCTAATCCAAAAGTACAAAAAAATAGATGAGTTCATAATGCTCTAACCTTTTGTAATTAAATGACCCAGTATTCTAAGTCCGAGGTCTGTTTTAGCGGCTTCTCTTTATGTATATCTGCTACTGTACATACATGTTACTGCATGTGCTGATGACATGTATGCATGATTGTGTACTGCCTTTGTTGAGGCTGTCACAGAGTTCCCATGCAGCCAGGTCAAGCCCTGGAGGCACATATCACTGATGTGCATCAAAGGAGCCGTGTGAAAGCCTTTGCAGTTATAATGGAGAGGAAGACGCCAAACTGGAAAACTCTTGATGCCTTCCCCTCCCTGTTTTATCTCTCCCTCCTGAGAAGGCGGTGTGGGACCAGCTCCAGGAAGAATGTCAGAGGATGAGTGGCCGGGCTTACTGGAATCACTTCCTTTTAACACCATCTCCATTAATGTTTTGTTGTTGTTGTTAACACCAGATCAAAAACACTGAAAGCTTCAAACTTGAAGTGAGCTCCCTCTGCCCCCAACCCCGCAACATGTGCTAATGATTCAGCCTGTCTCAGGACCGCCACAACACATGTCATTTAATTATCAGCCTTACTGTGTGTCAATACTGGCTCTGCAAAACGCATGGGGGTCAGCAGCAGCCCAGAGGTCCACGGCTGAGGCGTTTCTCCAGAGGGGGACAGCTCACTGTTCTTTGAGTTACGCTACTGCCGCATTGTGTCTATCCAGGCTCACTACTCGCTTTAAAACAAAAGAACAATTTTGACTATTTCATGTAATTAATGTGACCGTGTATTGCCACTGTTGCAAAGGTTTTCAAAAGTAGTAATCTGCAAAATGTCTTTGGCGACATTTTGTGACTTATCCAACAGACTATCTTCAGTTCATGTTTTCCATTTGGTCCGCAAACAGAATTTAAGATTAGAGCTAATGGCAGGTCTAATTTCTCCCTTCAGAATGAGTTCTACTTTATTAATCTATTATGCAGAACTGTGGAACCGCCCTCACCAAAGACAAAATGCCTTAAATTTTAAACAGTACAGTACAGTTAACTACTTTTAAAAACTTGCGTATCTTCTAAGACTCGGAGAATACACATAAATCTCTTGCAAAGAATGGTAATGTCCAAGAAAATACACCAATCTGTCTGTTATTCCAGGGGTGACATTGGTTTGTTATTTACCATGCACAGGGCGTCGCCTTGTGTCTCAAAGGTAGATTAAAGCTTCATTTATGCTCCCATTTTGTACATACTGTAAATAGATCTGTGCATTTCCAAGTGCAGTTACTGCCACTGCATTTATGCTTCCACACTTATTTAATGACAAACCTGTGTTATTGAAAGTTACCACCAGAGGGCGCTGGGAAATGTATCCAAACAGCAGATGAAGAGCTGGGACCAAAACATAATGGTGTCACTCGCAATGTTTTTTTTACACCACACTTACTGAGGAAAATTAGGTAGATTGTTGAAAGAAGCAAATGGTTGAAATCCCTTTTTAGAAGTTTAGCCGCTTGTTCTGCTTCAAAGCTGTGTGCAGTAGTGTCCCTAGTGGTTAGCTCATGTACTGTTACATTGCTATGACTGGATAAACAAAACGACTGCACGGACAGAATCACTCAGGAAAACTACATTCATATCCGTATTCATTTCGAACGGAGAGCATAAATGAGCCCTTAGAGCAGGGGTATCCAAAGTGTGGCCAGGGGGCCAAAAAACGTCCCTCAGACCAATTTTTGGTGGCCCTCAGCCTTCTTGCTGAATTGGTACATCAGAGATGGTCCTTTTTATTTGAAAGGTTAGAATTGTGTAGAATTATTACATAATAAATAGAATTGTATTGTGAGACAGAGCTGACATGAAGGTTTTAAGCATAAATAAATGTGTAGGGCACAATTTAAACCTCTGCTAGTCGAAGGTTTCGTGGCACTAACCACTGATCTATGGCCCTTCACCCTGTGTGCGCTTCAATATGCGGCCCCCATTGAAAAAAGTTTGGACACCCCTACTTTAGAGGTATGGATTGTAAGATTAATCAAATGTCAGATACCTGCAAATTTTTATGATTTGTCTATAGTTTCTAGAACCCAATTTGTATCCATTTGGTACCGCCATTAGTTGAGGTTAAAGTGAATCTCTTGATCTGCAGCTAATCAAATAGCCACCACACCGTCATCTAATGCGATACTGCAGGCACGAGGCTGAAACCTGAGGCAGATGTACTTTCCAACTATCCCCATTGTTAGCAATTTAATCTTCTGCTACATCTACCACATAACCTGGTAAGCAGTCCCTCCTGCCACCGCATTACTGTTCCTTCTTCTGGAACTTTCGACTCCCCTCCATCCAGGTAATGCGGACAAATGGGCTCTTAATGCTATTCGCCGTGCCGTCCTACATTCCCCCGCTTTGTCATCAGTCGGGTCTTTGCCTGAAACGCATTTCTCCACCTTAACCAGCACTTTATTGTGGCGTGTTATTTTGGCCAATCGGATTAAATCGACAGCAACTAGAAATCCATTTGAACCTGATCCTTTCCTATAGCTTCTCCAACAGACCTCCATTAACTGTCATACTTTGTCCAGAAACCCCTCCTGTGCGCTGGGCCAAAAGTGCGAGCTGATGCATCGTCAATAACCACGCAGGGAGGATTGCGCGGTCTTTAAAAAGTAAAACCTTATATTTTACGTCTTTCCACCGAGGCGGTAGATCAAATCAGCAACAGCGCAGGCCCCGCTCTAATATGTTTAAACAGTGATGAGACGCAACTCTACACTCCCCGGAATGGGACCGCGGCACTCTGGCTCTCAGTGTCTCGCCGTAAAGTGGCTCTCATCCGCGAAGTTATGAGTGTAGACACAGACACTAGAGCGAGTTTACCCACATTAGAGAGTCCTAATCAGGGCTTTGGAGACCCATCCCCTTCTCACATCTCCATCATGAAACGCTCTTCTTTCCGATGGATGCGCTTTTCTTCTCTCGGAGCCCGGAGAGCGCAGAGGCAGGAGCGTGGCTGTGTGAATCCCCGCGGTGAGAGCTGCTCTTTGGGCTTATTCCTCGGATCTCGCCCCCAACTGCCTGCTGGGACTTCCCTTGATGCTGGCTGTAACTAAGAGGACACCGTTGCCCCCGAGCCGCCTCTCAGATTTATTGAAACTTCTTGTCCCGTCCCAATTGCTCATTTGTCAGGAGACCTAATTTACACTGGCCCCTAAGACTAATTGCAAATTTGCGAAAAAATGCTGATGTCGCTGGAACTGAGGAGGGTTTTCTTGCCCCTCCCACGGTGTCCCTTGCCATGCATTCGCTAATGTGTTTCATCTGTATACAGCATAAACCACGGACTCTTTCCTGTGCGGATGAGGGAGCGAGCTGCGAGAGCGTTGACCTCTAATGGGGCTGTTAACAAACCAGAAAAAGTGACAAAACACAAGCCATTCTCCGGCACCAGACCAGAGCCCTCCCACCTCCTTTATCAAGTAATCAGGACAGAAACACAACCCACGGCACAGAGCCACATGGTAGTGCATATTTCAGGCAACCCACAGACACCACATGACAATTAGCAGTGCAATTATCCCAGACACTGTAGCCGAGTGTAGAGAGCTGTGTAACAAAAGGACTTCAACACAACCAAGTAAAACTGTTAAAGGACTGACAAAATAAGATGAGCATGTTTAAAAAGAGAGGTTAGGTTGAATAATACAGTGCCTTGCAAAAGTACTAATACACCTTGAACGTTTGCACATTTTGTCATTTTATTTTGAATTTTTTACTGAAAGTTCACACACAAGTAACAGACAACTGTGAAGTGAAAGCAAAATAATAAATGATTCTGTTATATATTTTTTTAAAATAGAAAAGATAAATGTGGGGCGTGCATAAGTATTCATACAGCATTTTCTGAGTGCATTAAATTGCCTTTATAACATTCCTAATGACTGCAAAATGTTCACACCTTGCCCTAAGGATTAAATAGAGGCCACCTGTGCGTAATCTACTCTCAGTATAATTCCAGCTGTTCTGTGAGGGCCTCAGAGCTATGGTCAGAGTGTATTGGTCACTAAACAACATCATGAAGGCCAAGGAGCTCACCAGAGAGGTCAGGGATAAAGTTGTGGAGAAGTTTAAAGCAGCGTTAAGTTATACAAAGATTTCCCAAGATTTTAACATCTCACGGAGCACTGTTCAATTCCTCATTCGGAAATGGAAAGAGGCCATAAGAAATCCCGTTTGAAGTTTGCTAGAAGTCATATGGACGACACAGCTACCATGTGGAAGAAGGTGCTTTGGTCAGATGAGACAAAAATTTAACTTTTTGGCCCAAATGCAAAACGTTATGTATGGCACAAATCTATCACTGCTCATCGTCCTGAGTGCACCATCCCCAGTGTCAAATATGGTCGGGGGAGCATCATGCTATGGGGCTGCTTTTCCTCAGCAGGGACTGGGAAGATTGTAAGAATAGTTGGGAAGATGGATGGAGCCAAATACAGGGACATTTTGGAGGAAAACCTGCTGGAGTCAGCAAGAGAATTGAGGCTGGGACGGAGATTCACCTTCCAGCAGGACAATGACCCTAAACACAAAGCTAAATCTACAATGGAATGGTTTAAAAACAAACATATTAATGTGTTAGAATGGCCCAGTCAAAGTCCTGACCTAAATCCTATTGACAATCTGTGGAAAGACCTGAAAACTGCTGTTCACAAACACTCTCCTTCTAATTTGACAGAGTTTGAATTGTTTTGTAAAGAGGAATGGGCTGTTCCGCTGGAAGCGGAAGTGCGCGCTGTGTTGTGTTGCCGTGTCAGCGTTAGCTGTGCTAGCGATAAGCTCTGAACAAGTTAATACTTTTTTCTTTCTTTTTTTACTGTTTTCGCAAAAATGCCAAAAAAGCCTGCGGTAGAACCGGCGACTGAGGAGGACTACGTAAGTCTCAGTCGAGTCACGGAGCTCATGGAGCAGCAGAGGGACATGTTCAGGGAGATAATTCAACAGCAGCAGGAAAACTTCAAAGGATTTATAAAACTCATCATGGAATCAACAAACACCCGCATGGATTTACAGACTAAGGACATTCAAGAACTAAAAACAAGCCTGCAGTTCACGCAAGGTGAGGTGGACACGTTGAAAGAACATAATCTGAAACTCACGGAGCGCACAAACACTTTACAAACGGACTTTTACAAAGTATGTGACAATTTACACATCATCACGGACAAACTGGAGTATCTGGAGGGGCACAGCCGCAGAAACAACTTGGTATTTGAGGGAGTGTTGGAGTCGCCCGGGGAGACTTGGGCCGACGCTGAGGAAAAAGTGAAAGAAATACTGAAGGAGAAGCTACAGCTACAGCACGCGGTGGAGGTGGAGAGGGCTCACCGCGTAGGGAAACCCGGCGGCGGGAGAGACTGGCCGAGACCCATCATCGCCAGACTACTGCGGTGGAAGGACCGTGAGGAAATCTTGCAGCGCGCCAAACGACTTAAAGGAACAAAAATCTTCATAAACGAGGACTACACCGAATCAATAAAAAGAAAACGTAAAGAACTGATGCCGGAGCTGAGAGCTGCACGAGAAAGGGGGGAGATCGCCTTCTTGCGATATGATAAACTTATTATACGTCCACGCAGCAGTACACCACATCCAGTATAAACACCAGGAAAAACGTATGGATTTTGGTATGTAAAAGCACATAATTTCACATGTCTAGTAATACATACAGTTCTATAGGAAGCACCGACTTGGATTTTTCAATAAGGAGAATTGCTGAAGCAAACTCCCAGGATTTTACATTCTCTCAATACGACCTACAGAACACTGAGATCGACATCGACCCGGAAAATAACTTTTTTACTAGAGCTACCAATGACTGTCAATACTACACAGAGGATCTGTACAATAGTAAACTTAAGAACATTAAGGCATTCACTGTAATCCACTTCAATAGTCGAAGCCTCTATGCAAACTTTGACCACATCAAAAGCTTCTTAAAACAGTTTTCCACACCATTCAGTGTCATTCTAATCACAGAAACATGGATCAATAATGATAGAGAAACTGAGTTTTCTATTGATGGTTATGAATTTATAAGTATGAACAGAAAGAATAAGCATGGAGGGGGCGTAGCTATGTTTATAGACTCCAACTATAGTTATAAAGTAATGCAAAATAAGACAATGGTGGTGGATGATACACTTGAATGCCTTACTGTAGAGATTACAAGGCAAAAAAAGAAAAATATTATTGTGAGTTCTATTTATAGAACACCTGGCTCTGATATAGATGTTTTTTCTAACTGGATGGAGGAGCACTTATCAGGATTAAATCATAAAGTCATGTTTGTGGGGGGAGACCTCAACATCGATTTGTTAAACCCATATAAACATAAAAAGACGGACGAATTTATAAATACTTTATTCAGTATAGGTCTGTTTCCTCTAATCACTAAACCAAGTAGAATAACAACCCATAGTGCTACCTTGATTGATAACATTTTCTCAAATGAAATTGAAAGTGATACAGTCAGCGGGTTAATTATAAATGATATTAGTGATCACCTTCCAGTTTTCGTTATGTATAAAAATGGATATGTAAAAGATGAAGAGGAAAACAAGTATTGGTTTAGAAGGGTAAAAACAGAGAAAACTATTGATGCATTTAAAAAGGAGCTTTTAGCTCAAGACTGGAGTATTGTGTACAGAGAGAATGACACGAATATGGCTTATGATGAGTTTACGCGAGTATTTCAAAAGGTATACGACAAAAACTGCCCAATGAAGAAATATTGTAAAAACAGAAAGTGTAAAGAAACACCATGGATGTCTAAAGGTTTACTAAATGCTTGCAAGAAAAAAAATAATCTCTACAAAAACTTTATAAATAACCGAACAAAAGAAGCTGAGGATAAATATAAAAAATATAAAAATAAACTGACAGGTATCATTAGAAAATGTAAACAGGATTATTATAATAAGTTGTTGGATACTAATAAGAATAATATTAAAGGTTTATGGAACATCTTAAATAGTATAATTAGAAATAAACCAAGAACGATTAAGTATCCAAAATATTTCAAAGATGAGGATAACACTTTAAATAATATGAATGAAGTAGTCGAAACATTTAATAAATTCTTTGTAGATGTTGGACCGAACCTTGCTGCAAAAATTGCAAACGTTGAGAACTATAATTGTGAACTGATAGACACAAATCCTATGTCCCTGTTCCTAAATCCTGTGGAGGAAAAGGAGATACTGGACATTGTTAAAGGGTGTAAAAATAAGACCTCGACCGATTACCATGAAATGGACATGAAAACTTTAAAAACTGTTATTGAAAGTATCTCTAAGCCGTTAACTTACATTTGTAACTTATCGTTGCAAACTGGACAATTTCCTGATGGTATGAAAGTAGCAAAAGTGATTCCTCTGTTCAAAGCAGGAGATAAACATCTCTTTACAAACTACAGGCCTGTTTCCCTTTTACCGCAATTCTCTAAAATCTTAGAAAAGGTTTTTAACTCTAGACTTGACGGCTTTATTGAAAAGTGTAATTTACTCTCGGACAATCAGTTTGGTTTTAGGAACAATCACTCAACCTCACACGCGCTCTTTGATATAACTGAAGAAATAACTAATGCTGTAGATAACAAGAAATATGCAATAGGGTTATTTATTGACCTGAGTAAAGCGTTTGATACAATAAACTATGATATATTAATTAATAAACTAGAACATTATGGAATTAGGGGTGTAGCTCTACAGTGGGTTACCAGTTACTTAAAAAATAGAAAACAATGTGTGAAAATCGGTGATTATCAGTCGAGTTGTCGACAAATTGTCTGTGGTTTACCTCAAGGTTCTATTCTAGGCCCAAAATTGTTTAATATGTATATTAACGACATTTGTAAAACATCTGAAGTACTTAAATTTATCTTGTTTGCTGACGATACAAATATTTTTGCATCAGGAGACGACTTACAGCAGCTGTGTCGGATTGTCAACTGGGAACTCAAAAGTGTCAATAAGTGGTTCAAACAAAACAAATTATCTCTAAATCTGAGTAAAAGCAAAATGATGATATTTGGCAACTGTAATTCCAATGCTCAGGAAGCGATTCAGATAGAGGGTGTTGTTATCGAGCGAGTGCATGAAATCAAATTCCTTGGTGTGATTATTGATGACAGAATTACTTGGAAATCTCATATTAAATATATATCTACGAAAATTTCTAGAAACATTTCAGTAATTGCAAAAGCAAAGCACATTTTAAACATCAAAGCTCTACATACCTTATACTGTTCTCTGATTTTGCCCTACTTATATTATTGTACTGTGGTTTGGGGTAGTACTTATAAAAACACAGTTAAACCAATAATATTGTTGCAAAAAAGAGCTATCCGAGTAATTCATAAAGTTGGGTTTTTGGACCACACAAACTCATTATTTTTAAAATCAAAGATCATGAAGTTTTGTGACATTATTGAGTTCCAAACTGTACAGATGTTATTCAAAGCAAGGTATAAATTGTTACCAATCCAAATACAAAGAAGGTTCCAAGAACGTACTGGTTGTTATGATTTACGTGATGAATTAAACTTTAGGATTCAGAAACATAGCACAACTTTGAAAAGTTTTAGCCCAACAGTTAATGGTGTACAATTGTGGAATAAACTGGAGATGGAGTTGAAACGATGTTCAAACATCAACCTGTTTAAATATAAATACAAACTAAAGACTTTTGAAATATACAGACAAGAAGAAATGTGTTGACACTAGGGGGAGCAGTGGGATCAATTATGTGTATTGTTTCCTCTATAATCTGGAAGAGTGTTGCTGCTTGGAACGGTTGTCATTCTATTGCTCAAATTCACAAATGGAGAATTAGGGTTGGCAGGTTATGGATCTGTTGAGAGGGACCCTCCCAACGGGCTCTAAACTTTGTCCTTTAATGCACCACTCAGCATAGGAACATATTCTACAAAATCAGCTGTTAGGGCAGCCGTGTGGGGGTTTGTTGATTGGGAGTTACTGCTCTCTTCAACTGGCCCGCTCTACACTCTGGCTTTTTAATGCACCACACTATGCAGGGCTACAGCATACTTCACATATAACTCAATTAAATAAATATATAATAATAATGATTATGAAAATTACACCCAAATTAAAATTATACTGAGAATGGTAATGACAACTGGGAAGTATCAAGATCTCGGAGTATAATACCTATTAATGTACCTTCATAACATAAAAGTAACTCTCGGTTATCAAGGGTAAAAATCTGAAAGAAATATATTAAGGATCACATTTTTATTTTATTTTGACTGCTTTGTTCTGGATATCGTGCATGAAAAAAGATTGTTGTTGTAGTTGTGCGTTGTTTCAATTAATTGTATAAACATATATTTTTTTGTAAGTTTGTAAGTTGGTCTGTACGAATGTAGCTGCTTGAAATGTTTTGTAATGTTCTTTTTTTATTTATTTTATTGCACTTGGGGGTGGGCACTCATAAGCTTTTGCTTCAGCCCACTCCTTTTGAGCACTATGTGTACTGCTCAAATAAACAAATAAACTAAACTAAACTAAAGAATGGGCTAAAATGTCAGTCTCTACATGTCCAAACCTTGTAGCGTCAAACCCCAAAAGACTTGCTGCTGTTATTGCAGCAAAAGGAGGTTCCACAAAGTATTAATTCATGCTGTATGAAAACTTATGCACGCCCAACTTTTCACTTTTCTATTTTTTGAAAAATAACAGAATCATGTATCATTTTGCTTTCACTTCACAGTTGTCTGTTACTTGTGTGTGAACTTTCAGTAAAACAATCAAATTAATATCTTTACGTTTAGGGTTCTAAACATGACAAAACATGACAAATGTTCAAGGTGTATTAGTACTTTTGCAAGGCACTGTATATATATATATTATATTCAGATTCATCCATTTTTTTTTTTCCAACTTATGCACTACTTTATTTTAGTAAAAATGTGTAAACTACAGCAATGGCGTAGTGGGACCTTGTTTCAGCTCGGGGGTTTTTAACATTCAGACCGGCCCATTTTGCTGTCGTAGGTTTAGCTCATGTTGACATCACTTTAAGACAACCTCATGATCTGGGTCTGAGACATCCCCACAGTCAGAGAAATTACACTTTTTACACTTGGGCCGTTAATGCCGTTCTTATTTTTTTAGCTCCTTCTGCCTAATTAATAATTTATCAATTATTTTTTTTACTCACAAGAATAGATTGGATGCTACCAACTTGTTTTCTATGCCTATAATAGCACATTTATAGGAAGCACATATCTAACAAACTCACTGAGAGCAACACACCTTCACCTAAATCTGGTCACATTTAAAGTTTTAAAGCAGAACTAAGTAACTCATGCCCCTAGAGGCCCCTAGCATGTTGCGTTTTTTTACTCATTAACTGACAGAAAAGACAAAGGGAGAGAGGGATATTGTACATCCAATTACACAATGGAGATCATTTTGTTCACTCAAACTTGGCTGTAAATACTGTTTAAGTGGCGCTAGCCTGCAGTTAGCTTTGCCCGTTAGCCTGTTAGCTTCTTCTTCGTGATTCCCTTAGTGTGTATTGCGCCTCCAACCCGGTGCAGGGAAAGTTGCAATTGTGGTTTTCTGGCCAGAGACACGGGGGAGATGAAAGACCCTCCAATCATCCAATTAACACTTGTATTCCCCTCAGAGGGACTACAAAAAGGAAAACAAGATAAATATGTACTGCTTTAAACTCCCGAATTCTTTGTAATATCACATCGAGTGGCGGACATTTGGGATGTTTTCTGTTTGTTAAAGGGTCCCCAGTCCCAACAAGTTTGAGAACCCATGATCTACCCTCCCCACTTCTTAAGAGAAGTCATCACTTAAATGCTCATCTTTTCCTTGCATTTTTCACAGCACAAAACTACATTTGTTTGGCTTATAATACAATATTTTTCTTCATCTATTCGCTTTAGGTTTGACTGGACAGATCTTGGAATTTATATCATAAGCATATCATATCATTCATATTTCTTGAATCTCTCAACTGTTGTGCGATAACAAGTAGAAAGTTTGTGTAAATGTCTTCATCACAGAAGGGCACATTCTTGAGGTCTGCACTAATAATATTTCAGACGGCGAAGAAGTGAGGGCTGTTGTTGAAGATTCTGGCTTCACCCAGATCATAGATTTCATTTCATTTCTACATCTTCCAACAAAAATGTTTATGTCTTTAAGAGAGTGTGAAGTACTTTAGACTCAATGGCAGAGCGGTACAGTTGAGTGCACTGATTTCAGGAATAATATGCAGCCACATGGCTCAATCAGGAGATCTACCCCCTTCATCAGAGTTTAACACACGCAGCATAGTTTGTGGCCGTCTTCACATGCAAGTATTTAAGCACTGACACATTCTTGTCAGGAGCGGTGTGTTTGGAGAAATCTTTGCATGTGTGCACAATTGTCAAATAGTGCTTACATTTTGATGAGTGGTTTCCAGTCTTTCCTTTCTCTGGATATACTTAAAGCTTATTCTGAAAGACGTGGTCCTTAAACACTACACTACATGCAGAGAAAAAAGAAAAAAAAAGCATTTCCCTTTCCAATTACCCTTTGATGGAACAGTTTTGGCACTTTATTTTAGCAACAACACATGCGCTGAGAAAAAGGTTGTTGAGGGGAAGTTTGAGGGGTCAAACAATTATCTGATTACTAAAAACATTACATGTCAAAGAGAACAACATGTAATTGGCCCGATATGTTAGCACCGCACCGGGCCAGATGAACAAATGTGTGCAAGCCTGTCAGTGTAATGGCTTGCAGCTTGACCGCGTAGTCCATAAGGCTTGCACCAGGAGGGCTCAAGCACCAATAAAATCCAATTCCAACATTTGCTAGCATTAGAAAGTGCAATTTGATTGGTAAAATTCAGGCTGAAATGGGCTTATAAAGGATTCCTTGGGCCCAGAACAATGAGCTGGAGGGTTAGAGCCGTGCCAGGTCATGGACACCCAGCGATTCACAACATCCCCCCCCCTTCTGGGCATGCTTAGTTGCCTCCATATCCACCAGTTACCCTCTGCAGCTCTGTTTAAAAGCCAGTCGGGATGTTCCAGAGGTATTTAATAGTCGTGTTGGTGGAAGTGGGGAGGGGATTTCTGGACCTCCCACACGCAGGTTCAAGCTCGGAGCCACGGCTTTTCTGTTTTGCCCCACCCCATCGCAGCCTTTTGCTTTCTCTCCAGCCTCGGCCGCATGTGTTAGACTAAAATGAGTGCAAGCAGAGGCACCTCTCTAACGTTGCTCGCAGCTCCCCTTTGTGGTGAAGACAACAGCGAGCGATAGAGCGCACTCACATAGGGAACAAATTTATCGGGGCAGAGGGCCAAAGCATTGCATTCCCATGGACCTGCTCAGGGAGAGGACTGCAGAACACATTCTACACGTAAATATCCACAATTGGATGTGGCACATCTTTTTTCTTCGCTTTGCTTCCCACATGTCTCATCCCTTTCACTCACATCAGGCCTCTGTTTTGACTGAACATGTTGGCCTCGGTGGCCAAGACAGGAGTAAGGCGAAACAGAGCAGAACTTTTGGATTTGTTTGATTTATTTTGCATCAGGAATTCTGACTTTTATTTTATGCCTATTTTACAAAAGGTAGCCAACTTTATCTCATGGTCAGCGAGGCGGTTCTGTCCTGAAAACGGACTCCAAACTGGCATCCAAAGCAGCTGTGGATGCAAAATGTCTTTGTGCTATGGGGGCACAAAAACACCTTTTCTGTAACCCCTTAATGTTAATAAAACAGAATGCAGTCACACGGTGAACTTATTCAGACCAAAATAAAGCATTTACAAAATAACAACACAAGGACCTGTTCCCAGTTTTACAATTTTCAAACCATGATTGGAGAGCGCTAGTCCAGTTTAAAGTGTTAATTGTGGTTCAAACTATACCTCCTGACTTTTCCAATGCATTCCTTACATCCCGAGTCTACAGAAAGGAATACGAATGGTTCACAACATTCAGGGCGCAATGTAGAACTGTCTACAGTCAACAACTTGCCTGCTAGCAGCACATCATTATGACTCAGATTTGTGATAGCATGTCATAACATGCTGTTAACAGAACTCTTTTTTTTCCCCATAAATGTCTGCAAATGATGTAACGATTTATTGTAAGGTGTATAATGGATTTATTATATAAGGGAAATGGGTACAAACAGTACAGCAGTGCTATTTGTTGACTCAATCTTAGCTATGGACAAAACCTGAGACACACAGCAGCACAGAGGTTCAACCTGAGACATCGATGTCACTTCAAAGGTGAGATAATAGACTTCATTGTCCCCAAAGAAAAACATGTCCTTAGTAGTTGATGCATTATTTAATTCCTTTGGGGAAACCTGAACAGTTTGCCGCCCAGACAAAAGAATATACCACATATCTAAGGTAATTATTTGTTGGAAGTGAATTGTTTTGCTCTCTTTACTCCCTGGGGCCTGGAAGTCTTCTTCTTTCTATTTACAACAGCGCTTGTCCAGTCAACGCTGCCTCTTGGGGTATGTGTAATGACTGCCCATGTTGCCCAGAATGTTTAACATTCTCCACATTGACGTCTATTTTAATTTCACATAAACAAGTGCCTTTAATGATTCGTCTTGTCAACTCGCTCCGTTCATGCTAACCCTCCTTCGTCACCTTGCGTTGGCGGATGCCTTTGTGCTCTCAGTTGTGCCCGTCACTCCTTGATGTTTAAATACTCTCTACCCATTGCCTTGAAATGTGAGCCTGAACCCATTCTGTGATCGCCCGTTTATGTCTTTGTTACCGCCACTAGAATCAATTTAGCGTTTGTTTTGCGCTCCCCGGTGGTGCAGGTGGTGGCAGTGGTGGGATTACGGAGTGGGTGTTTGCTCCGTTTCAACAGTCTCTCCACATGGCCTCCTGCCTCCTTTGTCTTTTTATAGCCTCCTTCTGGGAGACGCTGCACTCTCCCCGAATACGACTCAAGCCAAAACACCTCTCAGTTCCTTCGCCAGAGCCCGTCGCCCGGGGAATACCGCCATTCCTCCCCTACTTTTCTTCACACGTCTGCTCTCATCTCGCATTCTCCCCAGCACCGCTTCTATGTCTTCCAGGCCGGACACCGATTTTTGGTTTTCATGCGCAGAGGTGATGTCTGAGTCACTAGAACGCAGAGGACCGTCGTCTGTTTTCACATAAAATAAGTGAGGATTATATTGTGTCCTTATGTAAGAGCTGTAGTGTAAAGAAGATCTGGGTCAGGGATGAATCAACTCAACAAAGTAGTATTGTTGTCTCTATATAGCACCATCTTTAAAACTGAAAACAAGAAAATCCATGTTCAACACTAAAAAGAAGTTTATTTTTGCCTCTTAAATTGTTGATATATAGATATTCCTAATTATGGTTGTTTTTAGTTCTCGTATTTGGACTAATCTTGCCTTTCCAATCGCTAATACCATTGTCAGACTTGCACACTTCTGTGGTACCCACCTTCAACCTAAAATGACAAGCCACAACCCAAATAAACATCATGGTTTCAACTTATATGAAATTGTTTTGTTATTTGACTCTACAATCTTCACAGGGCCCTCCAAACTCTGATCAACATCAAGCCAACTTTGAAAATAGTTTATCAACAGCAATTTTCGCCTAATGACCACCAGTTAAGAACTGGTTTTCCAGTCGGAAAACGACATTAGACTCGTCTTGGAACGGTAGATTTAGTCCAAATTTGACCCCTATCAAGAATATATTTTGTACGATAACTTAAGTTAACTCAAAGATGGTTGCATTATTGTTCATTAATGACAACAGTTGGCATATATGAATTGCAGTCAAAGATAAAAAAATTGCTCGATGAAGAACCGCTTTTTAATTATTATTATTATTATTCATTATAAATTATCCAGAATTTGAGGCAAGGGTTAGTAGCAAGCTGTTTATCTTCACAACGGTAAGATGAAGCTACTTCTTTACATGATCCGTGTAGATGCACAGCAGGCTCAATGTTATGAAAACTGGCAATCGCCCCTTTTAAAAAAACAACAAAAATAACAATCCAATGTCTTCAATTCATACCAGATTTAATAACCCACTGACTCCATTCTCCGCTCTGCGTTGCGTCCTCTTCAGTTTAGATAACTTATTGCCTCTCTGCTGTGCACTGGCAGCTTTGCTTGTGCCATGCCCACTCTGGCTCTCTCCCTGTGCCTGTCCCTGTGCACGCCCCTCCTGCAGCCCTGCGTGGCATCAGACATACAGGCGTGCCACTGCTCTGACACGCTCGTTTGTCTTCTGACCGCCGTGGCATATGGAGAGGGCTGGCACTGCACAGATGTCCGCTAAGTGCTGAGGAAGGGAGCGAGAGCAATGGATGGGCTGGGCCTGAGAGAACATCTTAGTCTTTGCTGCTGGAGTCTGTAGTCTTTACTGTAATGAGGATGGAGGCAATCAGGATGTCCAGTTAGAAATTAGTATGGGGCGGGACCTGAGAGGGTGGAGCTGCTTGGCGCTACGGGCCAGCATGCCGTGCCGTTGATGAGAAATAGGCCATGCTTTACATCTTTAAAGGTGAACTGTAATTGTTCAGTGCAACCCTGTCCATGCGTTTTAAGAGTGTTGGTAGGTTCTCCAGGCTTCCAGGAGTTCACCACTGTAGTAGAAGTTTCCCAAGTTGTCAATGGGACTGGGTTGGCGAGGGGATTAGCTCGAGAGTGGAAGAGGCCTTTTCTGAAGAGGTGAAACATCCACAACTCCAGCTGACGACTTGTATGATCACTATTACGATCACATTTTAAGGGGTAAAGAAAACTGAAGACCAGGCGAACATGCAAACTCCACCCACAAAGCCCTGCCTCGCTGTGAGGTTCTCCACTGGTCTAAGGCTCTGCCACTATTCTCATCCTGTCGCTCTCTCCTCCATGCAGTTTCTCCTATGTATTGAACTCTCCTTGTGGGTGCGCAGACGATGATGGGTGCCCTCTAGGATCTTGGGTGCTGTCGGCGGACGTCCACTGAGAAGAACGAGGGTGTGGATATAAGCTGTAGGTAGAGCAGGAAAGAATAATTTCCAGCTCAAGGCCAACAGCTTCAAAGTCGTGAATCCTCATGGGGGAGACCAGCCAGGCTCTCAACCTGTCAGCGGTAACTTACCCTGGGATCGCACACCAAAGACTTCAATAATGACATCACCCAAGCATGGGGGGGGGAGCAGAGGAGTCGGGAAAGCAGAGGAGTCGGGACTGGGGTAACGGAGCACCCAGAGAAGGAGCAGAGCTTTCGGGGGTGCTAGAACGGCCCATCACGGTACTTTGAAGTCCTGCTTGATGAGGGCTTTGGTGCTGCCTGAAACCGGCCACGTTGTTCTGCGCACGGATTGGCCGCGGGAGTCACCAGGGTGGCTTATCAGATTTATTGGGGCTTAGCAGTTGACGTTTGGTGTGTGTATAAGAGATGAAGTGTGTGGAAAGAAGGACCGGTGAATGGGGAAAGGGTCATCCCTCTAACGATCCATGTGTCCCAGTTAATTTAGACAGCGCCCAGGGGTACCCTCGGAAGAGCAAGTCTGTGCATAACCACCAAGTCTGCCATTACAAAACCAGACAACTTGTGTCGGCTTAAAGATTTATATTTCAACAAATTTGAGCTTTTAATCATGTTATAATTTAGACGTTTCAAAAACCTACTTGAGTATGCAACATTCGCATTAACCATCCCATCCTTTCTCTGTTATCATGTGTATAATACTACTACCGTGCAACGTTAAGAACCACCGTCGATTCCGTCAGATTTCCACGCTGCGTTTTCAGACGCACTTCAAAGTCGCCCTAACGAGTGGAAAAACAGTGCCGGCTCCCTCACGACATTAAAGTGTGCCATTTTTGTTGTTGCTGCTTTGTATTTCACGAGCGTTCTCTTCCAAATGTTAGCAACTCATTTTCACCTCCAGCGCAAACAAACACCGAAGTATCGCCCGTTGTAGCCCGTATCAAAGGCGGCATTTGTTAGCAATAAAATGCGGGTTTGACAGGGCTCCAGAACAGATTTTTCCCCGCAAATGCTGGCCAACATTTTTATGCCACTGCTAGAATAACAAGAAACAGCAATGAGAAGGATGGATGTGTTCAGAGGTGTTTTACTTTAAGTTCAAGCGTTTTAAACTATTTTGGTTACTTAGCTTTGGCATTTCCTATTGTATAACTTTAAATACATCTAGGGGGGAAAAAGCAGCAGAGGGCAAAAGACTGTCATCTGGTGCACAAGCTAGAAACAATAGTCGCTAACTGCGAACATGCTACACTGCACAGGGAAGCCTTGTTATGTCCCTAAACTTAGGGACATAACAAGAACAACTCAGGGGAATATTTCTGGACTTAAAAACACAGAGGAGCTTTATAAGGTCTGGGCATACATTTTGAGAGCGGAAGGGGACGACGGCCTGAGTATAAGGCTTTTACAGAAACACTGCTCCAGGTATGTCTTTGATGATGATATTGCATTTTGACATTTTAAACCCCTTTAATCACTGTGGTGCCAATTTTGTCTTCCTTTTGCTGGATGTCATCTGTTTCATCTGATAGTTTGAAGAACCTGAACCCTTTTAAAAGGCATATCAAATGTGGGACACGCTTCCAAGCCTCCGTAACAGATAGGAAGAATCGATAAGAGAAACGGTGCAAGACTGTGACAAAATGGCCTCCGAGCCCCACTGATCTCCTGTCCAAAATACCGCTGCTTATTCTCCATACTTATTGACAACGTTTGCACTTTTGTTTACACAATCTACCTACCAGACCATCCTGCGAGTGGTTCATTTGACCCATCCTTCATTTTGGGTTGGAATAACCTGTCACAAGCTGCAGGGAATCATTGTGCGGTGACCCATATCTTGGACAAAATATGTTTTAGGTTTTCAAAGTTCAGTGATTTTGGTTACATCACAAAACACTGGCCGCCTGGCAATTGTTTATTATTGTTTGATTGGCTCCCTGATGTAATGCCAATCTGTTTGAATATTGAATTTCAGTCCTTTGTTTGGCTGTCAGTCTCGGTTTGACTGCCGTCCCGGTCACTCTATCATATTGCGCGCACTCAGCATCAGTACCCCCTCCATCTAGGGTTAGAAATGAACACTACCTCGACGTTTGCAGGTGGTGTTTGTGAGGGGCTGCTTGGAGAGAGACACAAAAGAGGCAAGGGTTGGTTCAGGTTCACCGTGCATTGTGTCTGTTGGCAGCTTGTTGGGCCAACATTGTTTGACGTTCTACCCCTAGTGCGTTTGTGAGCCTTTGAGGGCTTTATGGCTCGGTGTGACTCTGGCGCCAATAGGTTCCAGATGCTGCCGGTGTGGGAAACGGGGAGAGGAGCAAGAGGAGAGACAGGGAAGAAGCATAACCAGGTGTGACCCATTGCAATCTGGGATGTTCTCCATGGATATCCAGGCTAATGTGAGTGTGTTAAAGAAATAGTCTGAGGCCGGACACTGCACGCTACACTCATGGATTTGCCCTTCTCCTATTGCAAGTAACCTGTGCATAAACCCTCTGCCAAGGCACGGAGTTCATGGTTCGAGTCTTGTTGTTCAGCACATTTGCTGTTGGCACTAGAGAGCTCCAACATATGGCAGCACTCTGAGCCTTAAGGCCCAGTGCTGGGGCTGTGAGCTGAACCTGCCAGGTCTACAGTGGCCCGCTGTAAGGAAAGAGTCAGCAGGACCATTTAAGGTCCCAAACTGCAAGCACGCACCAATGTTTCTTTATGTAATTACCTTTAATCCCGTGTCCCCTTTTCAAGAGGGAAAATATGGTTATTTTAAAGCCTTTTTACACTAACATCAATCAATCAACTTTGATATCAAATACATTTGAATAACAAACATTTACACGTAATATAAATTAAGAGTTTAAATAGACCTCTAGCTGATGTGTTTTACCAGTCTTATATATGACTACAAGAGAGAGAAGACGCTTGTGGAGATAAAAGCAAAACGTCCTTAACTCAGTTAAAACATATATCAACTCTTGATGATATTTTAGCCTTCATTTGAAATAACTTAGTTATTTTTTTCAGGAGCAAATTTCTGTTTGAGAAAACGCCACTACCTCAAATAGGATGGGCTGAATAATTGTTTTCATACAAAGTGCAGGTGACAGATGTATTTATAAAAAATGACATTAAAAATACCTGCATATGAGTACGGACTGTTCTCCGGTACACACATGGACGCTGCTGCCTGCCACACGGTGAGCAGCCTGTTGTGCAGATGTTCCACTGCGCAATGCAAAATAAAGGCCAGGCTGCAGTCAAATATTTTGCACATATTTTGTTTTCAATTATATTAAACCTGTCCCGTAGTGATCTATCGCTAGTGATATTAACATTTTTGGTTAAACATAGACAATATTAGTAGAGTAGAAAAACCTCCACCCTTTACAAAAGGGGTTGGTCTTAAATGCGTCTTTTAGTGGAAAGTTACAAACAAATTTGGTACATAACAAATACAGATCTTTGATAGAATCATCAACATGTTTACCAGAATAAACTGAAGCGATTTTGCTGCTGTTCTTGGGGCTGTGGTGCTGTCGATAATCCCTTCCACTTGAATCCATCATGTGCAAAATAAACAAGGCCACCCCCACCTGAGAGTGCTGTGAGAGGTGAGCGCGTTAACCTGCAGGCCACGCGGAGCCGACTGCCCGCCTCCTGCAGATTATTTCCTCTGTGGACGGGGACTGTGTCACTGATAAGAGCGCAGTGGGGCGGTGGCAACAGGGTCAAACCACAAGGGGAATAAGAATACCCGAAAAAGTACTTTCCCCCAAACTTCTTCTACGTATTGCAAGCCTATCACACAGATAGAAATTTCCTCTTCCATTTTGGCAGTCTGGCCCTGTGTACGCGAGGGGCCAGCGTCTTAGCCACATCTCAAGCTAATTTACAAAGATCCCGAATTATTCTCTTATCTGGGGCTTTAAAGGTTGTAAGGTTGATTAACACGGCCCTGTCCTGTTTATCAGTTTGGGCTGGGTGTGGAAAATAGCCTGCGATAAGTGCACAGACCATTAAACATTCTATTTCCCCTAATATTTGTCGGCAACCATCTGCTTAACTGATCTGCTTCACTTTAATTAAAAGGGATTCCCGTCTTGTTGGGGTCATTATGTGCTGGCGGACGCCAGGAGAGGGGTTTGTGATGAGTTCAGCGTTCCCTCTGTCCCTGGGTTGCCAGAGGGCTTTTTTCATCTGCCCCTCCACCCACTCCACTGTTAACCCCTTCCTTTTTAGTGCATTTCCACTGGATGAGGTACTGGGCAAAGCTAGGCTAAAGAGTTGCCAAGTCCGATAATTCTGAGAGTGTTCCAGTGTAGCTGGTGAAAACTTTTCTCTTCACTGGGGAAGTGTGCAGATCTACTCCGGGGCATGAAACTCTGCAGTAATGGTTTGATTTGCCCAACACTAGTTGGATCGATGCGGCTGTTTACAGTTTCTCCCTCTCTCATCCCTTTTGTCTTTTTTCTAATTTAGTGTTCCCAAACCATGGACAGGGTCTGAGTCTGTCTGCTGCGCTTGCATCTTCACCCTCCTCCCCACTCTCCATCACTGTCCATTGATGTTTTCCCCCTCTTTTTCTTTCCTCCTCTTCCTCTCTCCTTCCTTGGTTGGTCTTGGAAAAAGAGCTGCATGCCTCCACACTTCTGGACAAGACTGATGGCTCGTCAATAGCATTAGCCAGCATTGCAGGCCTCACTGGTGTAGAACTGAATCAATATGGCCCAGTAAAAGTCTTATACCTTTGTATGGTTTGGTCCATGTTACCACTGAACAACTCGGCTCTCAAAATTACATTTGTTGACAAAAAATTTAGTTTCTCTTCACTCCTTGTCGACTTGTTCAGTTATTACTGAAGAATCAGAGCTAAAGTGATGAGGGAGGTGAATTTTAAATGTATTGACATAAATATATTTTTTATTTTACTTTTGTGTGTTCTTGTTTTGTTTTTGTTTTTTAACTGAAAAACCTGCAATAAAGGTTGATGATGATGATTATGATGATGATGTTGATTTTTTTTTTTTATTATGCGGCACAAGCTCCAACAATTTGCTGTTTTTTTATTTATTTATTTATTTTTCTCAATTCTTATGTGCTGCTGGCCACAAAAAAGGTGAGAAATGAGACTCTTTTTTTTTTTTAATTCTCTCTCTTTTTTTAGTTCTGTCTTCAATGGAGACTGACGGTTTGTCTAGGCCTCTGTAATCCAAAATGTAACCTCTTTATGTTAGATGCAGTCCTAATTTCACACCTGGGACTATTTAGTGCCATTTCCAGTACTTTGGTCTTTGCCCCACAGTAAACCAAGAATAGCCACTTCACTTCCGTGCTCGTACATACACTGTGGTTGTGGCCGTAAGCTTGACCTGCCCTATTTTCTGTCCTATATATTTGCCCGTAAGAGTGAAGGTGAATTTAGGGTGGTACATTCTTCTTGTTCTGTAATGTTGTTAACCTAACATTCTGGTGAGCATATTTAGCTTTAAATAAAGTATTCTGGGATGCTCAGTGGCGTTGTTAGCGCACCTTTCTGGGTCAGCCAACTCCATGTGCAGCCTGTTTGTCCTCCTATCCATTTTACCTGTTTAGCTTAGGTGCTTCAAATCATACAAGACTTGCAAAATATGAATGAACCTAATGGCTTACATTTGCGCTTTGCAAGCCTGAGTTACACCGATTTTAGAGTCGCTGCATTGGCTCCCCGTGTGTTTCAGGATCGATTTTAAAGTTCTTTTAATGGTTTTTAAATGTCTTAATGGTCTTGGTCCTTCTTATTTTTCAGAACTGCTTTTACCTTATGAACCTTCACGGCCCCTTCGTTCCTCTGGCAGGGGTCTCCTAGTTATTCCTAAAGTCAACAAAAAGACTCACGGCGAGGCGTCTTTCCAATATTATGGGCCTCGCCTCTGGAACGACCTGCCTGAGGAGCTCAGGAAACACCTTTTTAGCTTAGCTTTTAACTGACATCTATTTATCTAGTCCTAATGATATAATATATGTATATGTATATATATATATATATATATATATATATATATATATATATATATATATATATATATATATATATATATATATATATACCATATATATATATACCGCCACCATTCACTCACTTACACGCAAAGACACAACATAAGTCTGCACCAGTCAGACCTGGGATTCGAACTGATGACCCACGAGATCTCGAACTACGGGTTTCACAGTGACGTAAAATAATGACCTTAACTCAAGACAGGATTCAAGGCAAAAAAATCAGGAAAAACCTTATTATAGATTTCACGATCAGGAGGACAAATCTCACTCAGCTATATCTAGAGAAGCTCTATGAGTATTTTGTGAACCCAGTGAATAATTATCGAGCGACTTAAGCATAGAAAAGATTTTTTGTCATCTCTCTGTACACTGCATTGACTAATAAAGGTCAGTGAGATGGACAGACTGACAGACAGATCTTTGGCCCGTCAACCTCTACACCCCAAACTCCCCCGTCTCCCTCCCCCACGCTGCCAGGTCAACCACAACAGAACCTACCATGGCATGGCAGTCCCTCTGTCCGCCGCCCTCTCGCCTGCCATGGGGGTGCACGCATCCACGGCCAAGAACTCTGCCTCTCAAAGGTCAGCGGAGGGCCAATCGATGGGAACATGCTCACTCGTGTAGCGGAGGTCAACATCGTGCTCCCCCCGGTGGGAGCTTGTCACCGGGTCTTGTGTGTCGGGCCTGGGACGGCTGGATATCTCCGAGTATCTTTTACAAACCTGCATCCAATCAATACCATCCCGCTCCGTTATTCTCAAGACAGTGCAATTTAGTGACATGAGATCAAAAGAGAGGGAGAGAGAGTGTGTGTGTGCGTGTGTGTGTGTGTGTGTGTGTGTGCGACAAAGTGCAGTGGTTTCTAATTCAAGGTCAATAAGGCCGTGTCGCTCCCTCACTCAGCGGTGGTGGTGGTAGTGGAGGGGGCACGTTATGTTCCTGTTGGTTACCAGAGCAAACATGACATCCCGGCTGGAGCTCATATCAATTTGTAATTCAAGCCTCAGTCGCAGCGAATGATGTCAGCGCGGGTTACTTTCACTGAACGCGACCGCATTTGTCTGACGTGGCCCAAGGTGTCTTCTGGTCGTCCCTCTTGTGTTAATATTCATCGCCTCATGTTTGTGTTTTTTTGTTTTTCCTGATAATGGCCGTTCCGTACTCTCCTTTCCATTCGCCGCTTGTGTGTGTGTGACTGGAGTTAATTTAATTTGGGTCAGTCAGAGGCCCGAGTGAAGTATCCTTTGTTTGGCCATTTTGCTAATTTGCTAACACCAGCAGCACCGTCTTCTCGCTCCTGTACATCTTTTAATAAGTCCATTAATCTAATCGTCCACTAATTGGTCAAGATAGCCTTTTCCCTAATGATTTCTATCAAAGGCAATTAAAGAGGCCAGGAAAGCCTGCTCAAACCACACTGCCTTGTTACACTGGCCTGATTGACACCTGGTGGCCAATGCTTCTAAAACACATTTGATCTTAATCTTTATTGTAATTAGAATAATTTGTAAAATAAGCCATTTTGACAAGATGCCAGTGACTGATAAATCTTTAATATAAAAAATTGTACAAGAATTCTGATACAAATTACAAGAGGTATTTGGACAAAATATGAATAAAATTCCATTTACATCCCAAAACCCTTATGCATTTTATGCAAAAACCATCGACAGTTATGATACAGAACAAACACAAGAGAGGGCAAAAAGGAAAGAAAGAAAAAGTCTTTTGAAAAGAGGACCATTTCCACCTGTCAGTAAATGGGAAACAGCTGTTTAGGTAACATACAGTATTCATGAGGCTTCCACATTACCATTTCCTCCCTCAGCGGAGTGATGCGAGTGTCTCTATGCTGATCGCTGTGTAAGTATGCAGCCATGCAATGCTGTGACGGGCCTGGGTCATAATGAAGCCATTGAAGACACACTACAGACACAGAAATACAATCAAGCGAAAATAAATTCACATGAACTTCAAGCTTTCACTGTTTAAGACTTGAAATAGAATTGGCACCTGGGAAACATGTTTCATTTGACAACACGGGGGATTATTTTACTTTTCAATTTGAAATTTTGACTGTATTCAGACCCAATGTTCTCTTATTAAGCCCCCTCTCGTTCACATGCAGGGTCACCCCTCTCTCAAATAACTGTGTCCGCGCCATGCCCTGTCCCACTACAGAATACTACGGATTCACCCGTGTCTCCTCTGATCAATTATTAAAAACTCACTCAATCGAGTTCCAGTCGCCCTATTGCCTGGTCCCTCGGAAGCACCTGGGCCCATCGTAATAGGGGTACGAGCGCACAACCCTGAGCATTTTTCTGGAAGGAGGTGTCTCGTTGGCTTTGGCAAGGAAATCATCAAGGAGCAGCAAGGACCGTGATGCTAGACATAGGCTTTGTTTCATTTCCATTACCTTACTTCTTCCATAGAGGTTAACAAGTCATCATCTCGGCCTGTACGTCTCCGCATGTGTGTTTGACTGTGTGGTGGACCTGGGTTGGAGAGACAGCTGTCAGCGCGGGCTCCCAGCGTAGCACTTTCTTATTTCTGGCCGAGCGAGGGGCCCGGGGGGGATTGAATGAGTGAATGAGACAGCAGCGCCTCACCGACGGACCACTCCAGGGAAAAGGCAGGGGTTCCTGTACTCAATTTTCTCTTCACTTGGGATAAACAGGCAATTACCCATCCCCTTTTCCCTATGCCATGGCCGTCCGGTGAACTTAAGCATACACTATTAGCGCGTGTCCCCGTAGGAGCCGCGCTGTGGGGTGTGGAGGTGGGAAGTGAGTGGCGGCTGCGAGAAATGGGTACGGCGGGGCTGTTTAATGGCCGTGCTCTGACAGACAAAGAGGAAAATAGAAGGCGCTTAAGAAATGGTAGCAAATTGCCAGTGACCCCGAATAGGTGCGCGCTCGCTGTGAATAGATGAATTGAACGAGTCAAATTGAATTGTTCAGAGCGCACACTTCAGCGCCCTCCTTCTCCTCCCTCTCCTCCTCCTTCTTCTTCTTCTCCTCCTCGCTCTGCCTGTCAGTGTCACAGTCCTGTCAGCAGCCTTGGCGTCTGCCGGCGTAACCAAGTGACAAGTGAGTTATTAGACAGAAGAAGCCCGGACGGCGGTGACGCGCGCAGGTAACGGAGAAGCAGCACGTTTTTTAATGATCGCTGCTGTCATCCTTTCCTCCCGAGTCAGCCTTCCACACCTCCGCAACCCTTCCATCAGGCTCGACGCGCCGCGCTGCCTGCCGCGCTGCCTGCCGCGCTGTGTCTAAGAGAGGAGGCCACTAGAAGCTGCATGTGTCACACGCGGGGAGGCTTAAAACAAAAACAACAAAAAAAGACATGGGGTATTTCGGGAGAATGGGTCACGTCTGCATTGTAAAATAACGGAACACTGTTATGGATGTAAGGTGAATACTGTACAGCCCACCGCCTAACACTGCTTTCTGCGTAGCACCAGTCGAGTTGTGTAGTAACACATGGCATTGTAAAAACATAATGACAGACCAATAAACAAGGTGTGTGTTTATCTTTTTTACAAAATAAAATTCTGGACACAACATCTCCATTTAGATACATTAGCTATCAATAAATACCCTTTCCCTTGGCTACTTTTGCTCCATTTCTGGAAATATTTGTACCGTAAAAATATCATGGACAGTTTACGTTAGTAGCCAACACTTGGCAATGGAAACAGATTTTACATATCACAGCAACACTTTTTAAGACTTATAAGTGCAATGGGGCCTAATTGAAATACACTCACATTTGGTCACAGGTAATTAGGTTTCGTAATGAGCAATCTTTAATATGTGGGCCGTTGACGACTTTTGTTTTTGCGGGACAGTGGCCTTCAAGTTTTCCTTTGTGTCTCGTCATCGGGGAGGTTTGACGCCGGCCGTCGGTAAATGAGAACTGGCATAAATACGATCTCGGGTGTCTTGTCTCTTGGCACTGGAGCCATCAGCGAGCCCACGTGACACTTTAAGTCACCATTGCAAAAAGTCCTCATTATAATATTATTACACGTCCCCTTATAGATGCAAAGTGCAAAAAAACTGAATCGTTATACCAAAGCTCATTAACATAAACTGATTTAAAAAAAAAAAAAAAAAGGTCAATTGAAACACAGAGAATGATATCAGTGTAAGGAGCCTCAAAAAAGCATGCCGGCCACCTCTGAATATCTAACAAGTAGATAAAACAATTCACATGATCATCTTTTTTTTTTTTTTCATTGAAGCTAACATAAATGAGCTCAAGCTAATAAGTTGCTACCTCTTTCTCGCCTATAGCTGGAAGTATTGTACTGGACTGTAACATAAAGATATAAAAAACAGAAGCGAACGACCATCAACACAACTCTTACACCAAAGCCTCTTGGGACATTATTTACAAATGAACTGTCATGCTTTTGTAAGGGGTTCATTTAAAAGTTCTTACACAAATACAACGAGAAGGTTTTCTTTTTTTTTCTGTATTATCTTTTCTGCAGGCAAAGTCACAAATAAGAGTAGATTCTTTGACGGACAGAAAATAAATGAGAAATCTCGAAAGAAAATATATCTGGGCTTCCAAAAGAAAACGGAACAAACACTTTTGGAGTTTTGACAAACTCCATCCTCAATATTCTCATCATGTTCTTCAACGAAGTCAAGTGTCACAATAATAAACCGCATTGAATGTCAGTGATTTTTACATACAGACATAGAAACCTTTTCAGCGATGAGAGGACGGGCGGAGTCTAGTGGCCCAGGGCTGTGTGAGGAAGAGGAAAGAAGAGGACACAGGAGGAGCAGAAGAGGCTCAGTCTTTAGTCTACAATGGAGAAGGGCATGTTCTTGTGAAGGTTAGGGTTCTGAGAGTGTCGGTTTCGGCTGCGCACGGAGCTGAACACCATGTTACAGCCGGGGACTTTGCACTTGTGCATCTCTCCCAGGTGCACAGTCTTGTAATGCACACGCAGAGTCCCTTTGTTGCTGTACATTTTGTGGCAGATGTTGCAGAGGATGCCCGCGTTTCTGCCCCCAGAGGACGAATGCACAAACTGTCCGAGGCCCTCAGCGCCTGGCCCTGCCCCGCCCCGGTCTCCAGGCTCACTCTGGAGCTGGGCGCGCCGCTCCACGTGCTCCCCCTCACTGTTCACCTCCTCTTCGTCCTCTCCCTCCTCTTCATCCAGGTTGTCTAACAGGATGCCCTCGTCGCTGCCCTCGTCCGACTCGTGGGAGGAGTGGACGCTGCAGCTGGAGTGAAGGCTGGAGGTGGTGCTCAGGTCCAGCACCATGTAGTCGTCTGGCTGTGCCCTGGAGAAACCGTTGAGGTGGTGGTTCTGGTGGAAGCTGAGGTGGGGATAGTCGCTGCCGATGGGGGAATGGGTCTCGTGGTTTAGGCTGATACCTCCGACAGCCATCCCAAGCACGGGGTCCAGGCCAATGTGGTGGCCCGCGTAGATCTTGGCCAGTATCCCGGCGCGCAGGTCTCTGGGCAGAGGCGTGAGGTGGGGGTCCAGGACTATGTCGTCCAGCTCTTTGGTCAGCAGTTTGCGGTGCAGATTGATGTTGGAGCTGTGCCTACAGAGGAGATAAACGGCACAATTAGACATCCCGCACTTTTGAAATGTATAGCTATATCTGAAAGCCTGTTTACAGGTGATATGAGATGCAAATTTAGTATTTGTTATTTAGGTTGATGAACATTCTAAGCCATACTGTGCAACATATCACCCAATAAAATATTAATATGAAATGATATGCAAACATTTATTCCATTATGAATGTTTTTATTGGTGAACAATACAAAAACGTGCATTTATATGGTCCGCCTCTTCTATGACTCAAAACTTTATTGGGAGCCTGGCATCACCAACTCGCATTTCTTTAGATCTCTGGCAATGTTTTTTTTGTGTCTTTTGATACATTATATCGTTGGTGATACCTGAGCAATAGGAGCATGTTTGTTTTCACTGGCACGCCCATTTAGGTTTTAAGTTTTACAACAGTTCAATTGCTCTTGTTACACAGCAATATAACCTGGAATGTTTCACAGTGGGACTTTAAAATGGCATGTTTGGGATAGAATTTTACAAGGCTAAAAACATACAGCCCCTAATAAACATCAGGCTCCATGTCATTAATTTAGCAGTCACAGAGCCGCAGCCCTGTACAGATAAGTGCAGTATCATGACACAGTCCTGCAGTGTTTACTGCTGTCAGCATGTCTGCACTGCACAGCCCTCAAATCCAATAGAGTCTGACTCAATTAAATACTCCACCATATTGAATGGGAGTTTATCAATTGATTGGAGCCGTGGTAATGTGATAATCGAGGGGAACTGGATAGCATATTAGCACTAGGCCCTGACAGCATTATCGTATTGGTTCCCTATTGGAGGTGGCTTAATCCAGCACCTCAATGAACTTGTCTTTATGTGTGGCTCGACATGTAATCAGGATGGACATTTTTCCCTTTACACACTGTAATGCACATTGTACAACAGCAAGTTAGAACGTGACACTTAAGCCGGCAGCACATCCATGCCCAAGACTGCAAGGTGAAAATAAAAAATAAATTCATTGCTTTTTTTAAGGTTGTAACTTAAGCTCACCACCACATCACAGAGTACATCACACAAAAAAGAACCTTAAGCAACTAATAACCAGTGAATGCACACAGCCCACTCACATTTGCAAATACTCAAACACTCAGCACCTTTAATGTGAGGGGTTTCCATGCAGGGAGGGCACATGTGTGCAGGCAAAACCAAAACTGAACAACAGAAAGGAAAAGGGTCATCCTGAGGAGGATGGGCAAAATGGAGGCACAATGGATTGTAGAGCTTACCAGCAGTGGCAGGGTTGATGCAGTCAAAAAGGGTCCCTTTCCTTTAATTATTTACTTCCCTATCCGACAATGTCCTGCAAGAGGTAAAAATACATGGATTTACTTCCCTATCCGACAATGTCCTGCAAGAGGTAAAAATACATTTATTTCAGGGACCCTTTTCTGTGAAGCAGGCAACCAGGAGCCCGTCCACTAGAGCATCGTCAGCATTGAGAAGAGAGCATGGCAAATCGATTGGCCGAGGCTGTCACAGCGTGTATGTATGTGCTGGAGCAGGCTTGTGTAAAAAGAGAAAATTTACTACTTCTATAGTGGAACCTGGATCAAAAAGACATTGTAAATCCCTTTTTATCTTTTGATAGTACAGTTGTGTCCATACAGTGTGAACATATGGCTAAAATGCAGGGTGTGTGACAGACTGCTGTGTGTCTTGGGACTGTGTACTGAAACTCATGACAATTGAAAATAGATAAACAAAAATGTTTGATGCTGCCACACATTTGCTCATGAGGTGCTGAATGCTGTTGGAGATGCTCAGGCAGGCAGGTCCTTTGCAACATGTCTTCATAAAACAACACCTTCTCACTGCTAATAAGCTCTAAGTTAACCATGGCTATCTCACTATCACTCTTCATCACAGACTTCCTAAAGACTGCGCTTTAATATCAACTAAGTACTTTGTTAACAAAAAACGCAGATTATTACAAAACGTGAAGCATATTAGTTCAGTCATCTTTCCACAGTCCACCTCCCCCGACCAAAGTCCTGATTTCCCCCCATATCTCTTCCCTGCTGCTTCTCCCTCTTGGCTAGTAATGTTTCCTGGCAAACCAATTTGACGGTCTCATCTTCACCCAAAACAGGTGGGGGGAGCCCTCGTGGGGGCTCATTTTTGACAGTGCAGAGGAGGGAGAGCCGGAGAGCGCTCCTGTCCCGAATGGCGTTAATCATCTTTAGGCGCCAGTGATGGCCCTTGCCCTGTCTGTTTTTGTGTGTGCTGGTATTAAACTGGCACCGGCGGTTCTTTGTCTTTCCTGTCATTTGAGTGCGTTAGGAGCTTTTGGGTTTAAGTAGGAGGACACGAGTCTGAGGAACATTCATCACCTTCTGTCACTTTGTGTGCATGGGCTGCATCATTTGGGACCACCATCAAAGCTATTGGCAATGATGTTTCCCACATCTTAGTCATTTAAATTAAGGACCTGTGCCTGTTATTTTTTTCTATCTACAAGTGGAATTGTAAATATGCACAGACCTAAAATGCTCCTGTTTTAATCAGCATGTGTCTTTAGCTCTCATATTCTCTCTATGAGCGGAGTGCCCTTTGTTTGGGAGAAGAGCAGCGAAGCTGGGCTCCCATGCCGTGCGGGGACCTGGGGAGCTGCACGGAGGAACAGAAAAACTCTCTGACATAATTAACCTTCACTCTCTGCATTTAGAGTGGCCTGGGCTGGGACTGCCAGGGCCGCTGGGGGAGGGAGAGGGAGGAGCCCCATGGCTGCTGTGGTGACACAAGGGGAGTAGGTTAAAGAAAGCTAGGTTAACCAATGAACTGTGATAAAGATGAGGTAAATAAGGAAATGGTGTCCCCTTCTTAAAACAAGATTAACGAGGCTAATAACTGCGACGATTACTGGTATAGCGGGCCTGTTCAGTCGTTAGTCACCTTTGCTCAATAAATATGCAGGATTGTACCTTTATGTTGCAGAGAAAAGATGTAAAACCTCACGTTGTCCTAGGCCGTACTAAAATAACTGTCCTAAATCTTTGACTTCATACAATAAAGAAGTGACATAGATGTAAAAAGATAATATGTTCTTTGAGCGTGTGCTTTTCACATTCTAAATACATTGAGAAAAAGATGCACAAAAACTAATCATTTTCCAGAATGTAATAAGTTTATTTTTTTTATTTAAAATGACAGTATATTTTAATAGTAGTTCCAAGGACTCCCCTACCTGTGTTTTAGAAATCCTGAACCTCTGTGTAGGGACTGCAGTGTTTAGCAGATGTGCAGTTTGATCTGGTGCATATAGATTCTGCAGTAAGAGAGTGTGGGACTGATATGTGCTAACAAGCCCAGGTGAACACTGCTGGCCTCACCTCTTGATGCGCTAATAGATGCAGTGGTTTGACAAACCCCTGTCTGCTAATGTATGCGCCTGTATCACCTGCCAGTGACAGGGTGCTGCAGAGAGGGCAGGTAAACAACTGTGCAGATGGAGGGGTTATAGCCCCCTTAACACCTCATCTTTGACTTGACATGGAGCAGATGTCCCTGAGTCTTTTGACGGTAACATACTGTATAAGTACAGGTAAGAACTGACACATCAGTAAATCTCTTACCTCAAGCAGTACATGTAAACACTTTTTCCAAACTAAATATCGGAATCAGTTTACACGATATTTAAGATTGTTTCTTGTTAGCATTAATTATTAACTGTTGAATATATCACCCACCTGTCTCGGCTCCGTCGAGAGGGAAAAGCAGCATTACAGCCGGTCACAGTGCACACGTGCATCTCTTTGAGGTGCACGTTCTTGTAGTGCAGTTTCATGCTATAGGAGCTCTTGAAGCTTTTCTTACACACGTAACAAATTTTGGGGTCAGGGCTTGAACATGGATCTTCATCTGGTGATCGAGATGTGGGAAATTTGGGTGGGCTCGCACCATACGCCATTGAAGAGATGAAGCTCTCGTGCAGGGCAGCCATACTCGCCGCTGCAGCAGCAGCTGCTGCCATGCCTCCATTGTAGAGTCCATACTGTCCCATACAGAACATGTCATACGTGGGATCACTCAGCTCCTCCTTAATCTTGATTTGGGGCTGATGTGGAGATGGGGATGAATGTCTCTTGCCTTCAGTTTCCTTTAACCGTCCATCTTCACCAGCCTCGTCATCCATGTCTTTGTCTAGACCCCTTCCTGCCCTGTGTTTGTGCTGGTCATCCACATCCATCATGTCGTCCCGATAGAACATTTTAGAGTCTGAGTTTTCGGATTCATTTTCAAAGTCTCTCTCTGGATCCTGGTCCTCTGAGGTGAAACTGTCCATACAGCGCAGTTCTCCTGTGCTCCGAAGGTCATTAGGTCCTCTGTCACTGCCCTCCCGGCACTCATCCTCACCCCTCAGCATTCCTCTGAGGGCCAGGCCAGGACTCATCTCATCCTGAGAGGGAGATTGCTGTCCACTGCCACCACTGTGGTTTCCTGTACTGCTGCTGTTGCAGTTTCCATTCATTTTGATGCTGTTATGAAGATGTGAGGATGGGTGGTGATGGTGATTATGAAGGTTATCTTCATCCTCATCTTTGTCTTCGTAGTCATCTGCTACATCAATTATTTCCTTCTCAATCTTCACAGGCATACTTGATTTGCGGGGTTTCTTTTTGGGCATGGGATCACTGCTGCCCGTTGTGATGTCATGGTTGGCACTGGGGGTAGGCAAGCGGTGAGATAGGGGTCCTGCTTCTGACATATGGACATTATTGTGTGAAGCAGCCGCTGCTGCTGCCGCCAGGATCTGCTGTTGTTGGTCCATAAGGGTGGTGCTGTTGGTGGTGGTTGGCAGGATGGGACTGGTGGGCAGTGACACAGGAGGGCTGACGAGATCTGCAGGGGACAGTAATGTGCGGTAGAAAGGTGGCACAGGCTGAACCGGCTGCACTGACTTCAGCGAGGGGAACATCAGAGGACTTTGGAGTGGTGACTGGAGGAGAGGGTCCACTGGTGGCGTGTTGAAACCCAGAGGTGGTCTTCCAGGGCTGGTCAGAGAGAACCCACCATTTTTGCTGCTTGAGATGACAGGAGTACCAGAGGTACCACGGATAAGGTCTTTGTCACGGTTGTTGCGCAGCATGGGCATGTGTAACCGTGGGTTAGGATTGGCACTGTGACGATTGCGGCTACGAAGAGAGCTAAACACCATGTTACAACCCTCAATAGTGCAACGGTGTTTAATCTTTAAGTGTACAGCATTGTAGTGTATTTTAAGAGTGCCTTTATCATAGAAGGTTTTGCCACAGGAGTTGCAACAAACGCGACCTTTCCGAGATGTAGATCCCATCCGGCGCATGCGGTGCATTTTGGAGGAAAAGGAAGCATGTGACATAGTTTTACACGGCTCATCTTTTGCAAAGTGATGATGAACCTGGGGGTCAGTCAGGCTGCTGGGCTGTTGAGTCTGGCTTTGTGACTGCGGTTGGCCTGATTGTGGCTGTGGTGTTGACTGTGACTGTATCTGTGATTGCTGAGAGGGTGTAGGAGAGATGGGTGATGCTCTGTTACTGGGCTCTGTCTTGGGTTCGATGTTATTTAAGGGTCCAAGACCTCCTCGACTCGGACTATGGCCTGTGCGAAAAGGAGACAAAGACACCTCAGACTCGCTTGTCTCCACTTGCTCTCCCTGGTTGGGGAGGGTGGGCTCCCGCAGTCGGAGGGCAGACTGCTCCATAGGCAGGCCATTGGGGGGTAAGCCGAGCATAGGTGCAGAGACCGGATTGATATACTGAAAGGGCAGGAGGAAGGCAAGGCTGTTGGGCATGTTTTCGAAATGATGAATGCTGGACGGGCTACTGGTTTCCATATGTGTCAGGAGCCCAGGGCTGCGGGTTCTGTTGTTGCTTTCAATGAATGTCCTAATCCCAGAGTCTGTCTTTGAGGAGGGAACTGTAACGGCCTGACCTTCCTTCTCCTGAATGGCCATCAGTTCAACAATGGACTTGGTCTCTCCAAAGCGCAGGAACTGCTGTAGGGTGATGATCTCTTCTTCCCGGGACATGATGCTCCAGCGGTCCAGGACCTTGCCCGCAGCATCCTGAAGAGCCCAGAAGAGACAAGAGGGAAGACAAAAATACAAAACATTATTGATTGTGCATAATCAGAGTGGTCAAAAGAGAACATAGAGCAGGGGTTAGTTTGTAAGGGCAAGCTTTTCAGCTCATGAAATTCAAAGGCCCCTGGAGCGACAAGCAACTCACAGAGGATTGTCAAAAGCCTCACTATGCAGTGTCCCTTTTTCAACCACCAGTTCCTGTATTTTATTTTTATTTTTTTTACTAAATAAAGACTTACGGGGTAATAAGATACAGTGCAACAATAGTGAAATATGAATCGGTGACACGTGCTATTTCAAGTGTGTGAACTTTTATTGGGACTCCCTCTGATCACAAAGGGGGTTTACTGATTGTGTAAGCCAAACAAAAAATGGCAAACAGACTTAATACCAGACTTGAAACCCTGCATGGTGAATGTGACAATGTCAAGGAAAAATAATCCTGCTTTTAAGTGTAATTATTTCAATGCATTATAGTTGGAAGATTTCAGAATTGTTGTGTAAATAGGATACAAAATAAGGTATCAAACGTTGTGCACAAGCAAAACGAGGATAAAATAAAAACTGTTAATTTTCCCATGGGATGAATTGCAAGTGACAACAGTGAACAAAGCCAGCTGTGACAATTAGTGACAATAAAATGTTAACATTTGATATGTGCTCCTCGCTGCTGGCATCTATAAAAGATAAATGGCAGCTCTAGTGAGTAAAAAGCAGTAAAAACCAACATCACAAAGCACAAAGGGCCTGTAAGGAGAAAACACAAGATAAATGTTTAAAGAGAGAGAGAGGGCAATAGAACAGGAGAGGCGCAGAGGAAGAGGAGCAGAAAAACACAAAATAAAAGTGTGAGTGGTTTCATATCATGCCCTCAGATATACTGGAGAAATAGACTCTTCTGAGACCAAACATCAATAGTCACTGGGGTATTCGTTGTTAAATATACATTAAAAAACATTTTACACTTTCATTCTGTGTGCACTGTGGAGTTTAGCCCGGAGGTATGACTTTAAATTCTAGCCTGGGCACTATTATTTCACACTGCGGGGCCATCTGGGTATTAGTACTTCCATTTGATTTAATTGAAATTAAAAATAAAGGAAAGTTAGAAAGTGAATCTTTAAATATCTTACATGTTTCAACTGAAGCGGGTATGAAAGTAGAGCAGTCAAAACAAATCCATTAGTTACACGTGTCTTCTTAGTTTACTCGACAGATCTTCAGGAAAACTAAAGATTGTGAATGTAGACTTGCACTCTGTTACAGTACCTTTATCATAAAATACCTTGAATAACATGAATAGAGATTATGAGCAGTGAAGTCCAATGAAACAAACCACATGCCTTTACACAAATGGCCGATGTTGAGCATAATTGTCTTAAATTACTTACACACTTTTTTTTTTTATCAGTGAACTCCCAAGCCTATTTTAGATTTTATTTTACTCTTACAAATACAGGTAAAAAATAAACAAAACAACTACATTTAAAATGCTGGTTTCTGCATAGCCAGCCTGCGGTCAGAAGTTAAATAAAGGCAAGGCAAGGCAACTTTATTTATACCGCGCATTTCGTACACAAGGCAACTCAATGCGCCTAAACAAAGAGGTTATGATCTGGACCCCGTCTTCCAAGAGCATATTTGTTATTCACTGGTCAATTGAATGTTGGGCATTCTTTTCAATCACAGAGTCAATGCTCTCAAGCCCTTTCATATTTTTTTTTACAATATGCTAATACACTCACTTCCAGCCCGTTCGCTATATCCGTTACAAAGTATAGCGTGTAAATCAGATAAACAGAGAATGATTTAATGGCAGCATGTTGACACATATTTTGAGACAACACAGTTGTGGTGCATCTCCCAGTCCACTCCCCTGCATTAGCCCCTGTGATCGTGAGAGAGAAACAAATATGCCATTAGAACCACTTTTACAAGTAGGCACTCATCCTCCAATTAGCTTAATGTGGCCTCTTTGGCTTATATTTCCAGGCGCGCCCCACCTCTTCTTGTACACTCCTTTCAATAAAGTCTCATTAATCCATGCCTCCCCCATCTCCCCCAGTGCTATGACATATTAGTCTGTCATTATGCATCCAAGAGTCCCTTAAACAATAGCGCAAAGCCTGTGTTTGCCAGGTTAATGACTATTAGCCAATAATTACAGCTGAGAGATGAGGGGGTACCCACTTTATCTGGTGGACAGCTTGCCGCTGTTAGTTTGTTTTATCTGCCTGCCTTCATGTCTTCCAGAATTACTCCGGCCATGACTGTATTTATTCATCACGCTGCCACTGCAGTGCATTCTTAATTCATTGCCATCTCTAATACTGCACTGCTGGGTCTGCTGCTGTGGGTGTGGAGCGGGGCATCTACATTGCAAATTGCTGACAATGAGGATGAGCAAATGATGGCCTTGTCATGGGCCAGGGCACCACTGTCAGTTAAAACAAATCAGGTAATTATGCAATTAGCAGGTTATGTGTAAAGCTCTATTAAAAGCCTGCCTGTGTAGCTGAGGAGGTCGCTCAGTGTGCAAAGGGATTAACAGTTTAACATGTACAAATGCTCTCCTCTGTAATCATCACCTATCACTTTCAGGCACTGCAGTCTGTCTGGGAAGCTAAACAGTGATATACAATCACAGTGTACGAGGCACACAGCTACAAAAGACAAATGTTTGCAACCTCTGACCAGGTCTTTAGAAGATGGAATCTGGATCCCCTGACCCTCATCAAGACTGTCACGTAACACATCATCCTATATCATGTTCACATGGAAAATGACAACCACCATGCTCTGTCTGTGTGGGATGGCCCCTGTGTGGCACATTTACATAAACACTGCTGGGACAATATCATTTGCCGAAGGAACTATCACTTCTCACAATGGCAGAGTCAGCCATGGGAACCACATTGATTCACCAATCACCTTGCTGCAAATGCGATCTACACCAAGCCTCAGAGGATTCCCCATTGATTCTCCCTGCTTTCAGATCCCATTCCTCAAAAAAGGCTCTATCCCTATGTTTGCCACTTCAAGGGAGGTTAAGCAGAAGTTCCTTGTGATCTGAGAAGGTCTTGAACCTTTGGCACTATCTTTTCCATATTCTGTTTTGCTCTGCACCCCAGCCCGTTGATATGAATAATGCAGAAGATCTAGTGGCGAGAGGTGCCATGGGGGCTGGGGTTCATGCAAAGCCCATTGCCTGGAGCCATCACATCAGAGGCCAAGGGCTCCCAAGGCACAAGCTGCGCCCCCACTGGCTTTGCAGTGGCAGGGCAAAGGTCGTGTGTGAACAACCAGAACTGCTGCTTCCCCTGTGATGGCCCACAGGGAAATCAGTAGCCTCTGTCCAGACGTGGGTGGAGGACATTTGTAAGCATCATAGAGGTTGAAATTTGCACTCTGATCTTTGGAAATTCTAGATGCAAGCCGTGCGCATCAAAGGAGTCTGCTACTTTTGGTTATGACCTGAACTTGTTGAGCAAAGTTTATAGGAACTTTTTTCAAATGCTTTACAAACACTTGTTGATACGTGTATAGAAATAATAAAAGAGCATCTGAACATTAATTATTAATGTTACATATACCAGCCATTACATATAATTGTTGGAAACAAGAGGATCCTGCTTTAAGGGGCTCCTCTCTCCATATTTGTCTAAACCCTCTGACCTTCCAGCATCACCACCTTCTTTTGTTTTACAGCTGTCCTTCTGCCTCTCTTAAAAGTGAAGAGGACAGTGTTTTGGCCACAGCCCAGCGGACGTGCAGATGGGACAGCACATGGAAACCATTTCAGGCCGTGTTGCGCCGCGGAGCGAATTGAACCTGCACCTTTGACGAACAGCATCGCAGCACTAACATGTGAACAGCGCCTGGGCCAGGGCTGATGCATCGATTCCCCGTCTCTCTCCACAAAGCGTACACAATAATGCCGAAGAGCCTCAGCCAGCTGTGCTAAAGAAACCATGGTCAATGTGTAAAACTCAGCGGAGCCAGTATGCAGCCAGGGGGGGCACCTCGGAGAAGAAGGTTCACATTAATTGAGGATGATTCGTGTGATATGCCTGGTGTGGATACAGCAGCCAGGTCTGTCGTGCAGGGGCCTGGCAGACAGATGTGGGGGCCGCTACGCTTCCTCCAGGGCCAATGGAGAGCAGTGAGGCGGTGGAGGAATGGTCTGTCCGCAATGTGTGTGTTAGTAGTACTGACTAAAGAGGGTCAGACAAACCTGCATATCTCACATCTCCTTTGTCTTCATTACTGTTTTGGCAGGGACCTAATGCCAAATGGGGGCATTAGCATATGTTCAAAATTTGCCTATAGCCAAACCCTGACAGTAGACATTTTTGTTTTGTTAAAAGAACTATATATGAAATGGGGGGCGCATATTGTTAGTTGTGGTCACAACTCATTCCTAACATTCCTAATGCATTTCTTACATGCCAATTCTTCCCAGGGCTGTGTTTATAAGCTTTCACTATACTTTCAGGAATACTGTCACAATGCAGCTACCAACAACAACAACCAGCCTGTTAGTTCAGATTAGATAAAAAAAAAATATATAATTAGGTGCTTTATAATTGTGCACGGCGCACAAATTATTTGTTTTACAAGATACTGACGAGCAAAACAAATTTCATTCCACTGCGAGAAAAGGGATCAAGTGGAGGGCCCTCGTGTGTAATCGTAACTCAAAGCCACACAGTGGAGCATTCCAGGTATGTTGTTATACTATGTGTCAGAAAACAATAGTTGTAAAACTAAAAAGTGTTACCCAAACGGGGCCTGTATGTATATATCACACAGTATGGCTTTAGCTTTGGAACAAATTGTGGCACAAATTACACACAGGATGCCCGTCTTGACTTGAGCGTCTCCATTTATACTGCAGAACTGACTGCATTACATGGTAGAGATAAAAAAAAAAAAAAACTGTAATAACACATACACGGTCCATTTTCCACATTCTGTAGGCTGAAATGCATAAAAGCCATATGACCAAAAGCAGCTGCACAATGCTATGATGTGACAGATTAAAAAAAGCCTACCAGCAGGCATAAAATATAACATTCATGGCCAATCAAAGACCCCACACAACACTTGGTCACCGTGTTAAAGGAAAACAGACTTGAAAGGATAATGGATTGCTGTAAAGACAAACCTCCCCGAGTCATTTTGTTTTCGGGGGAACAGATAAAGGTGTCTGTAACATGCAGACACACTGCATTAGAAGCTTTCTCCTGTGCTTTCGCTGTGGACCGCGCAGGAGGAAAGAGAATAAGCTAATGGACTCTTTACTTAATGTGATCAGAGCCATTATTGACATGCTGCCAGGAAGATGCAAGACCATTAACTCGATCCTCTCTCGCTGGTACCTTCCCTCCACCACTTTTTCTTTAATTCTGACATGCTTGCACTGCCTCACAGTATAACACGATGGAGGGTCTGGGCACCCCAAAGTGGCTCTGTCGGGACGTTAAGAAGCAGCTTCTACCAAAAGACGTCGGGCTTTTATTTTGGGAATTTTTCAGGATAAACATTTTTTAGTAATGGGTATACCTTATGTAACGTTGTGGAAGTAAAATTTGCTCAGTTCAGTGGCAAGACGGCAATAATTAGCGATATCATTTGACTCTATATGACTTCCTCTGTAGAATGGGTCCTTGGCATGTACCTTTGGTCCGTTCATCTTGAACACAGAAGATTCCAATGAGTCTGCAAGTATAATTTACACCAGCCTCAGCCTGTGTGCCAGATCATATCAACCCCAGCGGCTCATTGGTGCGTACTTCCATTGGCCCGGAGGATGTCTATGTTTATGCGCGCGTGCCACGGTGTGTGTTTGTATATGCGTGATCATCATGAAGGTAGTACAGGAAGTGGTGCGTCCAAGTCCCTGGGCCTGTCTACTGTCATACGTTCCTGTGTGGTGATTAGTTACTGCAAAAATAAACATCAGTTACCATCTGCTGCAGCCTCTCCTCTACTGTAACCTATCCGCGCTGAAACGCTCTGGACCATCACGGCGCAAAGGATTGAGAACAATAACAAGAGGGGGAAAATAAAATTCCGATTTTCCGGCTTTTCCAGTTTTCCAAAATGTCTAAAACCCTTCAATTCTTTGTTCAGGCACCAAAATTGCTGAAAATGTTGATGACAGGGTTTATTTACAATTTAGGTTGAGATATTGCTTCTTTACAGTAAAAATAAGATTTTTTTGCTCCTTTTCTTCTGTTTTTTATAGGCGGAAATCAAATTAGTTGAAAATAGACCACATTTAGTCTTGCCCACAATTATTTTTTTTCCAAATCTTCACATCCACAACATCCCCAAGCCCCAATAGCACATCTGTGAGTAAATTTGTATTTTAAAACCTTGTAAAAGATTTCTAATTATGAAATAGTATGGATATGCTTTTTTCGGAATAGGCCAATGTAGAGTGGATCAGGTTAAAGAGTACATCATACTTTAACGAACATACAGATATAACTGCGTTAACTGAAAAAAATAAAATAAAAAATAGTGTATCCTTTTGTATGCAAAAATAAGTTGCACGGGTAGATAAAAAAAACAAAAAGGGTTACCAGCATGTCATGCGAGATCAAGGCCATGCAAAGCCAGCAGATGTTTGAACCATCCTATGCACATCTGGTCCTCCACACACATTTTACACCGCTTCTTTTTAAATTTTCATTGTTCCTCGCGGCCCACTAAACTCGATGTCCCCCCCCGCTTGCGGCCTACAAATATTTATTCTACTTCATTCACTGTAAAACTCGAAATGCTATTGGTTCCCCTAATGTAAGGAACCCTTATAAACGAAAGCTGTCATTCTCATATAGCGGTGGGCCCACGGAGACCCATTCGGACCTTAATGGCCTCATTGTTCTTTTATTGTTAGAAGGGGTGTGTAACGTACAGGTTTTGGAATTGAGGGAAAGCGACGTGACGAGAGGGCTGTCATCTCCCACTAACTCTCAGTGCAAGTTCCTTTAATAAATGTCAACTCCAGGACCTACAGCGGCAAATCCCTGGCAGGCTCGATGGCCGCGTCAGCGAGATCGCGCGCCACAACAATGTCCCGGGTCGGCTCAGGTAACGTGGGTGGGAAGTGAATGACCGTGAGTTACAAAATCCCCCATTTTCTTTGCCTTGACTTGGTCATTTATCTCCTCTTTCCTTTAAGTCTTAAATTAAATCACAGCAACTTTGATCGTAAGCTGTTTTGACTCATCAACCATTCTTTGAAAATTCTGTGATTTGCTTCTCTGTTTCCAAACCTCTCCTTCTGAACCGGCTTGGGACTGGCACAAAACAAACCCACAATGGAAGCTATTTTGCTGTTTGCACATTTTAAGCGATCTTACCCTTTCAATAATGCTTGACTTTGCAAATTGAACAGTTTGTAAGTCTGCTCTTATTTAATCCTATACGTGTAATGTAATCTTCCCATGTTTGTGTCTGGCTTGGTCTAACAGTGCTGTGTGATGCTATTGATCCCTGTAGCCTTGTGGTCCGCAGGATTCTTGTCTGTAAACGCAATGAGCCGGAGCACCTTTACACTCCCCCTCTGCCCTCCGGAGCACTGCCTCCTAAACAGCCATCACAGAAACTCAATACGGGCAGACACAGGGCCTTAGTCCTCATCAGCTGTAGCTGCAGTGCCCTACGATGTCCCACAGGGCTGCAGCGAAGTCCATTTAGCGTGAGCCTATAGCTCCTCACCTCGCAGACCTGTTGCCCGCCTAATATGTCGCGCTAATATGTCTCTCCGTATGAATTACAAGGCTCTGAGAGGTATCCAGATGCAATAAGTATGGATTGGCTAATGTTCGGGGTCCTGTCTGCGTCTTGTCGGGATGGAGGAGGAAAATTAGCCATAGTAATAGCCTATAACAGGGTGTCTGGCTGTGGCATGGAGGTGAGATTGGGCCACGCGGCCTCCTGGGTAAATTTGTACGAGCTCGGGGAAATAAACTTTCCATTCGACGGCCAAGGAAACGAGACAGCCAAAGAGAGATACCATCGAGAAAACGGTTAGCAAAGAAGCGTGCGAAATGGAAAGAGCGTGACGGCCTAATGCCTTCTTTTAAAAAAACTATTGATCACGCTGAGGGGGAGGGGGGGGGGGGGGGGGGGGGGAACTAGAGGTGTCCAAGTTCGGGGGTCCCGGGACCTTTACATTGTTTTTCTGTACGTCTGAGTGGTTAATACGTGAACCCAATTGATTTGTATTGCACTAGCCGAGTTGCCCTCTGTGTAGGCCAAATCGCCTGACATAGGGAGAGTGGGATGGGAGCACGGCACAGGGAGGAGAAGAAAACGAAAATGTGGGAGAAAAGGTTACAGAGTGGTCGGATGGGGGCGTAATTAGAAACCTTGCAACCACTAAACACTATTTATTGATCCGGGATAAATATCTTCCCCATAGCCAATGGGCCTAGGTGCTTTAATAATTCAGTCCGCACATAACTCTCGCCCAGAAACCATTTGCATGCACCTGTATGTCTAACTTTGGATCCACTTGTGTTACTTTGTGCATCGGAGGGTTCTTCAGCGCAAAGAAACATTGATTGCAGTGTTTCATAATTAATAACTGGTGAAGTGGGAAAAAGGCTTTGTTCCATTTTGTATCCAGTATTGTGCGCAAGAAAGTTAAATTAGCTTGAAGACATAAAAGTTTCTTCCAATAATTGTGGCAAAGGATAGTTTTGTAAATGAGAATGATAAGTTAATATTGAGTCATACTTTCTCTCAAAGGAGAATGTGGGTGTAGGCCGAGTAACTATCGCACCGTTGAGACATTTTTTTAACCAGATTATGGTTTACAAGAATTCACGCCATGAGGACCCCTTGGTAAATCATTTTGGGTGCCATGTCTGCGGGATGAAACATTTCACCTCCAGTGGCTTCGTAAGCAAGCGCCGATCTTTTATACGCAGACTGAATATATCATGAGGGGTTCCACTTGCAATTGGTGCCACTCATCTTGATTCTAAAAGCTACAATTGTTTTGTGAGAATAAAGATCGGTGGTTCCAGATACAAGTTAAACCCCTCCCTCATAGATCGGCGTGTGTTCAGCCAGCTGCGAAACGTTTGGCAGTTGCTGATGAAGCCTCGTGAGGGGACGGGAGTGACAAATTAAACTGGCTCGTAACAAAACAAAAACAAACGCTTTTTACATAATTAAGAAAGACTGGTGTGCTATCTTTTAGGACATAATGTCACATGAGAAGGTGTAAACTAGCATCTCTTATATAGACATGAACTATGGCCCACGTGTTGGTTTTCTTCTTCTTCTTTCTGTTAACACATGCCCTCATTCACACAGGTGCTCAGAGGCCCTGCTTTTGCCACTGGCGTTCCTTGCAGGCAGATGTGGAGTGAGTGCCAGGGGCCTGCTGAGTGCCCCCAGCTCAGGGCCGGGCACCGTGCTCACACGCTTTGATGTGCATCTCCGTGTGCTCGCTGTAATCCTCTGACAGGCCCCTGGAAAAGTACAAGGAGCCCTCTGACAGTGGCTCGACTACAGGCAGACAAGAGCTGTTAGTGTCTGCATGGCCCAAGTGGACAGGGAAGGTTAAATAATGAGGTTCATGACTGCACCTTTTTTTTTTTCCATCTTACCCTTAATGGCAACTGGTCACTTCATGAAATATCTGTGCACTGCCTTTGATATGACCTATGTAAGTATGGTAGAGAGTGTTAACAGGTGTTTAAATCTCTGTCCTGCCCTCAAAATCATCTTGGGGGTGAAAAAAGATGTTCTGTAGCTCGATGGCCTGGCGTTACCGTCGCTTTTCCCGTTTTCTACGCTAAATCTGTCATAGCGTTAGCCAAATGCAACCAGAACCAGGGACTTCTTAATTCCACTGTAATAGCACAACGTCCACAACTGCATAACAAATGTTTTGCTAGTTATTTTCCATGTCACCAAACCAAAAAGTAAGGTTCCTGGCATGGCGACATGAATTCTTTCACTGTTACCTCATTTTCAGGACCGCGGTATCGCCATGTAAGGTCCTGTCCTAACCTCTACTCTCGCACGACTCGCCCTTTGGCAATTCCAACAGCAGAACTGATTTGGCCGCGCGCTCCTTGCTACCTACTTACTTTACATAATTGCACGTTACATTTCCTGCTCGATCCGAAGTGATGGAAAAAGCGTCTGTTGATCATTACATTTTTTGGCGCTGTTTGCTTGTGTGCGAGGGAGGTAGCCCCACTAATATCACCGTGTGTGTGTGTGTGTGCGTGTGTGTGTGTGTGTGTGTGTGTAGGTCTAAAACACCTTCATAGCTCCAGTATGTGGCCTCTTGAGAAAAGGCCAGGGCAAATAAAAGGACATTAAGGATATGAATAAGCCGCGAGCCTAATGTGAGCTCTGCAACAATAAGCAACCAAACAATGGTAGACATTTCATCTTCTTATTGTCTAATCGCCCATCTGACTGCCAGCGTATTTCCCCTCTTAACCCTCGAGATACTTGCTAATAGCCCTCACAATGGAATTATTTACTAGCCGTGGCAGGGGGGCAAATGGGTCAAGTTGTGTGTTTGTGCACGTGCCGCCCAGAATGTGTGCGCCGGCCGGTGTAGTTCATAGTTAGAGTGAATGAAAAGGCAATGATGGAGTCAGTGGAGCACGCCGCGAGAGGAGTGGAGTGGAGGAGCTGCGAGCGAGTGGTGCTCGCTAAAGTGAAAAATCATGCCACGGTGCAGTGGGGGCCCCCGCTAACGTCCGCTGGGAGAAGGGGACTACATCTACGCTGGCACTCAAGTGCTCTTAAATACTCTGTGTACAGGCTGAGCGCGCCCCCGCCTCTTGTACTCTTCGGTCCCCCTCTCCATAGCGCTCTCCCCAGGCCCGAGCAGGTACAAATGGCTCTTTGCTGTACAAGTCCCTCAACGTGTTTGTGTCTGAGCGCACTTGTCCTTAACAGCGTGTAAAACAAAAGGAGGAAAAAGGGAAAATGGGCTATGTCTTTATTCACAAATTGCTTCCAAGAGCACAAAGGCGCCCCGAATGGAGATGTCAGAGAGCTATTAGAAATGTCAGTGCAGTAAGAGCTCGCACAGCTTTCTGTCAGCGGACTTTAATTTACAGAGGAACTGGCAACTGTCATTGTAAAAGTGATTTAGCATAGGCTGTAGCAGTTAGCTAATGTGCACTCATCTACCAGATTTGCCAGGTCAGTTATCAAGACTATATCATTGAAAGAACCGAAACCGAGCCTACATCACAATGATGATAACATGGTGGGGTTTGCAAAGGCACGGGATCCTTCCACAAAAGCAGTGCCTTGGGAGAGGTCTGGCTTTATGATCGCTATATCCGTAGCAACATGGCCTTTCAGAAATACAGCGCAATTATCTGTTTGACATGTCATATCACTTCTTCCTTAAAACACAGCTGAAACAAGCACTTTTGTCAATTTGTATTTTGCCCGGCCTAATTACCGGAGTCACATTGAGACGCATCCTGCTGTTTTGATCCCTCATTGCAGAGGTGAGCTCGGCACAGATGAAGCCTGTCTGTGTCAGAGGGATCAACAGTGCTGCTAACTGTCACCTGCTGGGGTTAACCCCGCGGTTGCCAACACGTTCATATTGTACATGAAACACAATGGCAGACAGGCCTTTCATTCTCGCGCCTACTGTTAACGCGGCTCTTCTGTCAGTGCTATGTGTGTGTTTGGACTAGAGCGGCTGCATCGTAGACATATTTCCCCCCACTAATTAGCGAGAGGGAGGCCCGGGGGCAATCAGAGGCGAGGTTAATGAGAAGGGGGGCGGGCATGGGGCGCGACTACTATCCCGGTATCTAATACAGGCTTCCTATCACGTTGTCACCCTGAAGGGGCATCATCCTCACGGCTCCCGCATTGAAGTCGGGGCCTGTGACATTTCGCGGGTGAGGAACAGAGTGAGAGATCCTGTCTCCGCACCCATCTTTGTCTCCTATTATCTGCCTCTCGTGCCTCTGAGCCAGGCCCAGATGTGACAGCGTGTTTCTAGTTTTAGACTGAACTGGCACAGGAGCGGGATGAAAGATAAGCGGAAGAGAAGAGGAGCGTGGAAGTTGTCGCAGCGGTCATTCCTGGCATTCCTGACTGTCCAGGTTTGACGGGGAAACGTGTACTGCTCCACTTGGTGATTGCGAGCGGGGAACAAAACCGGGCTGATCAAATTGACCACTCGTCTAAAGGTGTACATGACCGATGGCGTCATATTCTACTTGACGATTCACTTGATATTACACACAAAATGATGTGGCTTTACGCCTCGAGGTTGTATCCGGAACCAACAGAAATAAAAGTGATATACTTTACAACTAACACACCAAAGTTATAAGAAATCTCTTTTTTACTTGAGGACTAAAACCCGTCTGCTCGTATGTCAGTATTTCCCTGGCAGTGCCTCTCGCCGCTTCACATGTCACGGCGCGGACATGACAAGGCCTTGACATGCTGCTCCGCGCTCGGTGTCCTGTTACTTGAGCAGACAGAGGAAATGGACCGGGCTGGTGGCTCATGTGGCTGTCACTCACACAGAGCACTGGGACATAGGGGAGGAGGGGGGGGGGGGGGGGGGGGGAAGGGGCGACACAGAAAGCGGATCTTGCATTATTAAACAGAGTGCTACCATTAGCGACATTTATCCAGTAGAACGACTCGGGTCAAACCGTGGGACAGAGACACGTGTGAAGGTGGCGCACGGGGCTGTGCTCGAGCGGGACCCCGCGAGCACACGCACGTGGATAAAGACGGTGTTATAAAGCGGTTTTGAAATTGCAGACAAGTTGTTGGTTGGCATTACCGTGACAGTAAATCTCCCCGAACGTTGTTGAACGCACTGTGAAGAATTAGGATGTAAGAAATGCGTTTGAAAAGTCAGGGATGAGTTCGAACCACAGGAAACAGTTTAAATGTTACTCAAAGTCAACGTCACTTATTCTTCGCATGGGATGAGTTTTTGGATTTCAGGGAGCAACACTCTGCTCTAGTAAAACAAAAACTATAGTCAGCTAGTTCACTATTAATAAAGACTTTATTATTTGTTCCCCCCCCCCACCACCACCACCACAAGGGAGAAAAAGGTACATAGCTCCCAGTTTTGGAGCAGATGTTGGCTTTGCATATCGTGCCACATTTGCTTGTCCGCGCTGCCCGAAATTCGGGTACAAATGTTGTCAATAAAAAGGCAAGGTAAAAAAAAGACTTCTGCCTCTGATTCCGGTTTGTCACCCCATAGCTCCGCGTTCGCGAGTCCACTGCTGCCCCCCCCCCTCCGCTCTCTTCCGCGGCTTGCTTTTGGATCTCTCACCCGTTAACAAAAGCGCTGGGGGGCTCGCGCAGATGTAAGAGGTAACAGCCATGCGCTCGCGGAAGAAAAAAGATGAGCGGGGGAAGAGAAAAAAAAACTGGAAAAAAATGGAGGATGAGAGAAAGGGGAACAGACGGGTAACGCTGCTCACAAGCATCACTTGTCAATTTACGGCGGCTGCTCCCTGAACCGCACCGTATAAATTTCAAGTGTGACATCCATTTCTACTGCTTCCAAGCCGACGGCACTGGTCCCGGCAGATCTCCTCCCCAGACACATACTTGGAAACCTTAAGTACAGACATAGTGCCAGATGTAGCCGGCCTTTGCTTTAAAAAAAAAGAAAAAAAGAAGAAGAAAATAAAAATCATTTCTTCAGGTTTTGAAATGTTGACTTTTTCTTTTTTTTTTCTGTTTTCGATTCGCAGTGGGAGCATTAGAGTAGATGGGGTAATGTCTGTGATGTGGCCGCTGGCGCACACATGTGGACATTCGCGGGGCCCTTGATACGGGACAGTAAATCATGGTTTTGCGATGCGTGTTCGAGTGGGCTGAGGATCGCGCGCAGGCCAGAGAGCACGGAGGATGATGTGCATACGCGCAGGAGATGCCGAGCGCAGAGGAGAACGCGCGGCTTGGCACGGATCGCCTTTGAGTGATGGCACTGGTACCGCACGCCGACATGGCCTTTCTTTAATCTCTCCATCCCCCGGCATGAAAATGGAAGGAAGAAGCCAGAGCAGAGGGGCGGCTGAAGGGGACAAAAGCCGCAGCTCGACATTGGGTCTTATGCCAGATCGATTTTTACTTTGTACTACTTTTATTTTAAGGCGGACAGTAAAACTCACCTACGTGCTGACACACTCACTCCCATGGCAGGAACAGAGAAACTGATGAGTGTTGCTTCACACCTGACATGACTCCTGTCCTGGCTGGGCTGGTGCCAGTACACCACTTGTTCACAGCCTCCTGAAGTCTTAATGTAGCTCGTAACAACACCTGACCTTTAACTAGTCCATTTAGAGTTGCATAACGGCATAACAGAGGTATTAGTTTTAAGCATATTGACCCAGTAAAGGAGGAGGACCTTTGCGCTTGATTTGGGTGAAGAAAACAATTTTGGAAAAATACATAATTGCAATTTTTTTGATGGATATTGAGATGCACTTCACTTTACAGCACAGAAATAACATTGCAATAGGACGGAAATAGTATATTATAATGGATCAAATACAACCACGTTTTCTGATATTGAAAGCATTGATACAAGGTTAGATTTGTTTACGTAAGTAAGTATTATATAACATGTATTATATCAATAGTGTCCAATAGGTGCAGAATTTTGCAATACATTTTTTTTTTTTTACCTTTTTAGTCAAAATGTGCCAAAATAGGCTTTTTTACTGTCACGCTCGGCCTTTGGAGTCAAAATATGACAAAAAACATTATGACTATTTGGGTTGATCACACACAACATCAACCAATCATAATGCAATGCAAACTTCACCCCTCCCCCACAAATGACTACTTTTGAAACCAAATTGAATATTACACTACAAAAAGAGAACATGTCAGGTACATGGCCTTTAAGTTCACAGTTCATATTCAAAATGTGCATAAACAGGAAATCATTGCAGTATATCTGCAACCTTTGGATTATTTTAAGCCAAATTGTGATTTCACTGCAATTAATCTTGCATCTTGCACGTGCAAACCTCCCATTTTATCCAGACATGGGACCAGCACAAATGACTCCCTCAAGAAATAATGACTTATTCGCCTTGCTCTATTTTAATGACTTTTTTTTTTTGTCTCATTAAATCTCGAAAAATAAGTCACGGCCAAGAAAGAATCTCCAAAGAAAACACCATCTCGGAGGAGTACGAGTTGAGGTGCTTGCACTAATACCGTATTGCGTTATGAGTGCAACACCTGTTTCAACTTAAAAACCGAGGAGGCCAGTAGCAAGATTAGTGAAACATGCCCATAAAGGGAGAAGCTTGTTGCGACTGAGCTCTGATAACAAGTAAAAAAAAAAAAAAAAACACTGTGAGCCGCATTTATTTCAAAGAGCTGAAGGAACTGATGTGGTCATAATGCGGAGGAATTCTCTGCGCCGGTACACTGAGGCGCGCTGCTGTCACCCTGCCAGAGTAAAGTGCCTGAAAATGCTTATTTTTAGTTCACAAATCATGCGCGGCTGGAAAGAAACACATGATTCTCGTGTTGAGTACAAACCTATAAATGATAAGTGTTAATAAAGAGAGCGCCTGGTCGTTCATGTCACCACACGCCAGGTTTTATGGACATTTGTGCGAAAGGGATTTAATGGTACACGCTAATAAACATCTAATGAGATTTCACATGTTCTTTCTGAAGAGGCTGTAAGGAAAGCTTTGAAACATGTTTTTTTTTTTGGGACCAGACATGCAGTGAAATCGATGGAAGCAGAAAAGCATGGGTTCCTTTCCTGGGGGACTCTATAGCTGTGATGCTCCGGGTGCTGAGAAGTCTTGATCCTGGGCTGATCCTGCGTAGCCTACCTCTGTAATTAGGTTTGTCAGCTTGGCAAAGTGGGAAAACGCTTTGTACTGTGTCACCTCAGCGGGCTGGATTTTGTCAGGGATCAAGGTGGAGACAGCAGCTCATACCAAAGCAGGGCCCGCTGCTCCACGAAAGGTGTGATCCGACGCTCACTTGAGACTCCGCTCTGACAGGGCCATTGTCGGATTGTCAGGGCCCCCTTTGCACATTGTCCTGTCACTTCCATACAAGGTTATTGCTGAATATTGACGTCTGTGTCTGTACACTGACAGCTGGTGACAAACAGCAGAGAGTTTAGAAGGGTTAACGCCTCAGTGGCAGGTAGAGCAATCACTGACAGAATAGCACTGACTAATGCACTGCTCCTCAGCCTGTTGCCTGTATACACACGGCGACTGTGGTCTCTGTAATAGTGCGGTGCCTCCTGGGACCATCCACTGAGCAGTCTTATCTATGTTTACATGTGCTGTGGATCTTCATGCACTCCCTTCAGAGTGGCGGTGCACAGTTTTCAGCACACACACGTGAGTAAGAACACAAGTATGTGTGCAGGGGAGGTGATGAGGCAGTGCCAGGCACCGGTGCTCCTCTGGCTCTGAGCCGCAGATCCTCGGGATGAGAGAGAGAGGAGTCTGCCTGTAGCATCAGGGGAGAGAGAAGGAGAAGCTCCTCTCGTTCTCGTCAGTGTGTGCTTCCACTGTGTCTGCACTCACCGAGGGCAGTCACCTGTAGCAGCACATCGATCTTGCTTCTTCACAACGCCCTGCTGTCTTTGTTGATTACTGCCTTTGCCTCTCTACACACTCTGGCACGCTGGCTTCTAAGTTCAGATGATTGGTTCTGGGTTGGCTTTATAAATAGCACAGTGAATACTGCATGCCGAACCTTCCTCACGGCCATCGTTTCCTGGTGACTTCAGCGCTCGGGCCAGAGAGCAGCGTGCCAGTGACAGCAAGGCTCGCTCGGTGGTCCTACTTACCATTAAGACAGTCTTTAATAGCACAGAGCCAAGCAAATACACGGTGCTGCCGGTAAAGACTTTTCCCTTACTTTTACAAGAGCTCTTTTTTTGTGCAGCAGGCCCAGGGGCTGGCATCCACCTCTGTGTGTGTGTGTGTGTGTGTGTGTGTGTGTCTGTCCGTGTGTCTGCTAGCAATCCATTTATTATCCATTTATTACTACTATTAGTCCCTTTTTCTTTCTCGCTCTCAGCTCCCCTTTACCTCAGTGAAATTCTAATAAACAATCTGGCCCGTACCATGCTGAGCGGCCCTGTAATGGGCTCCTAATTAGCCACTCCAAACAGAGCACGCGGCTGCTTCACGCCTCGTTCTCTGCACTCATCTGCGCAAAACTGGATGAATTGATTCCATTTGGCTGCCGCTTAATGCCCTGATTGTTTATTGGCATGTCTGGAAATAAAAACAAACAGACTTAAAAAAAAAAAAAAACTGTCTTTAATCCAGGCAACGCATGCTAATACTAATGACCGTTCAGATGAGCGCTGGAGCGGGCTGACTTTGAAGCATCCAAGGTCCTTCGGAGTGAGAGTCGCACTCCACTTCTCTTTTCCACCTCGAGCTCCTCGCGCCCTCTGACTCTGCTGTCGGAGGGAAGTCAAGCCAGACCAATTGGTGCGGGGTCCGCGGAGAAAGAATGAGTATGCGGAGGGAGGGGTAGTCATCGCCTCCTTATACCTGTCATCCGATACTTAATAAAGCCGCTCAAGCACAACACGTCAGGGGGGGGGGGGAAGCTCCGGCAAAAGGTAGAAAAAGGTCAGCACGCAGGTACAGAGTGAGAAAGGTGTGAGCTTATTTGCTTTAGGAGCATTGGGCATACGGAGAAGAGTTTGATTACTTGGTGAACAGCTTGGAGTTAATTCTGCCCTGCTCAAATAAACAAGCTCATCTCTGGGTGAAATGTAGATTTGCTGCTTCGCTCATTTCTGGCAGTTAACATGAAGGGAGCAGAAAATTGCATTTAATCCGTATGCAGCGTTATACACTCAGCTTTTAGTTAGACGTTTCAATGTTCATAACCCGACGTAAGCAAGGACAAAATGAGGGTTCATTTTTTATAGTTTCATCATTTCAATATCTGCACTTAGAAAAAGCACTGGTGGCTTGCAGTATAAAGACTTTTTTTGCAGAGGGCGTCGGTTTAGTAGGTGGTCCTTTAAAGTGTCCAAAAATGCACCCTCACAGACACAGTGGTCGCGGTCGTCGGATGCGGTCTGACCAAAATGCCTAATACTTTCAAATTGTGTTATGTTTTAAAGGGAGAGGAAGCCAGTGTTCGGGACGCAGCGGTGCACATACACTCTACAGGTGCAAGGCACTTTTAGCAAAAGTGAGTTTTGTTCTTGACCTATAAAAAACGAAACAGAGGGGGGGGGGGGCAGAAGACGGCGACAGAAAGGTGCCTTTACAATATATGTGTGAGGTCCCCGCCAGTGTCGTCTCCCCCTCTGGCTCACTTCCTCCGCTGACTTCCCCCCCTGCTACTTTATGACTGAGAGCTTCTCTGGCCCTTCTCCTCGGAACACACTGCAGTCTCTAAATGTTTCCACTTGTGGGCTGGAGTAACACACATTCACTCACACCACAGGGCACCTAGGCCAGGACTAACCAGCTCGCATACAAGCGCCACTGAATCATGAAAGTGACGGGATAAATCCTGATTTTTGTGGGTGAGTTACCCGGCAAAACTAAAGGTGTGATGGATTGGGGACCACCAACATAGGCTATATCCACACGAAGACAAAACGCTTATATTTTCAGAAACGTTCTTTGTAAGCACGAAGCCAGCTTAGTAAATGTGTGCGTCCACATGGGTCGACTCAGGTCTGTGAAAACGGTGTGATTCATCTGCCAGGCCTGTGTGAGGCGCTGTGACGCTAACGCAGATAATAGAACAAGATGTAGAGGGCGCATGCGCAGTAAACCTTTCTGGAATGTAAACAGTGAAAATTAAACGGATTCAAGGATTATGATTTACGGAAGAGACGAGGAGGCGAGTTTATTCTTCAGACGTAAGGGGACTAAAGCAGAAAAACCTGTCAGTGACCGGACTTTGACTGTCTGTCCAACAACAGAGACTGACTCGGCCGTGTTTTTCTACTTATCACCTGTGGCTTGCGGATTACAGTGGAGCAAAACGGAGCGGAGTAAAACCATCATAGATCCATGAGTAAAACTCATTATAAGGTCAGTAGATTATGGATAACAGACTCCACCCCTGTGCTGTGATGTCATCGTTTTAGTAAAAGTTGCGGAGACGTTGTAACAACGGCGCCACGTAAACGGCGTTTTGAGATCTTTCCACTCTGGGACCTAGTTTGGAAAATGTTCGTTTACAGACCCCCAAAACGCCGGACTCGTATGGACGATACACTGGATTGATAAAATATCTTTGCGTTTGGTCCTCAGCTTGACTTCGTATGGACAGGGCCTTAGAATAGTGTAATGTTTCCTCTAAGGGATATTGTATTTTACGGTTTTGTTACGAATTACATGTGTGAAAGTAGTGTTTGGGGTAAATTGCTCAACTGTGCCAACAAAAAAATTTTTTTTATCCCACTGTCCTTCCAGCAAACACAGCATCCTTTATATGAATTAGCACGTTTTGCTTTATAGTCACGACTATATTAAGTTGTGACTATATTTAGTCACGACTTAATATAGTCCTTTTGTTCACGACACTCACTTATTTTTATCTACAAGCGGAACCCTCCCTTTTTCTTCGCCCGGTCCCAAATCACCACTTATACCACACTAATGATTTCCACCTCTCTCCCGAACAATCCTGCGCGACAATCAATGCGGCGCTGGAATCGCTCCCTTGCAGATCGATAGCGCGGGATGCTACTAGACAAACCAGTGCCCCGCTGGATCAACACCTTCCCACACTGTCATTAGTGTCGCTGACCTTGAAGTAAAATTCAATTTCCACTCCACAACAGAAGCCAAAAAAAAACCCCTACGGGAATGCCACTTCCAAATTCTGCCACCATTTCCTCCTCTCTCCTCCCCGGCAGGATATTATAACTTATGAAAAAGGATGTTCGGAGCCAGGACGTGGAGGTAATTATAGCATGGCAGGCTTTGAAAGTTGAGGTAAATACAATTCTGGCTGGCATCTTCCCTGTTTCAATTAGGGCGCAGGGACGGGAGAAAAAGGGTGTCTCGGGGGAGGGCTACAGCTGCAGCCGGACGACCTGTTGGAGGGGGGATGTTCTGCAAGGGTGAGGGGTAGAAAGAGAAACGCAAATGTGTCGGGAGAAGAGCACATCGGGAGAACACAAGCTGAATATTCTGTTTTATTGTAATGACGACATGACTGGGAGCGTAAGGGGAGTCCCACAGTGGAGTATGCAGGTGGATAGACAAGGTTTAGGGAGGCTCTTGCAGCAAAATATGGTAAGTTTGAGAGTCCTGACAAAAAAACAAAAAAAAAGGGGGGGGGGGGGCGCATATTGAAGCGCACACGGGGTGAAGGGCCATAGATCGGTGTTTAGTGCCGCGAAACCTTCGACTAGCAGAAGTTTAAATTGTGCCCCGTATCTTTATTTTTGCTTAAAACTTTCATGTCAGCTCTGTCTCACAATAAAATGTTAGTTGTTAGGTTAGAATTGTGTAGAATATTACATTTCAGATAACTATGACCATCTCTGATGATTCAGCAAGTAGGCCGAGGGCCACCAAAATTTGGTCTGAGGGCCGCATTTGTCCACACTTTGGACACTCCTGCTCTAACTGTAATAATAGGCTGAAAAAAAATGTGCTAAGCCAAATCACTACTAAAATTATCCTGATGATTATTTACAAAGTATTTCTGTCAATACCACTGCTGACTATTTGCACCAAGCATCTCTACTTATACTGTAGTAAGCTGTAACTATACTGCTAAAAAACTACAGCATCTATTGCCAGCAAGCCATTGCCACTTTAGTCTGTCAACAGCCCACTAATGGGACATTAGTGCAATGGAAAATATGTAAAGTAAATTAAATATACTAAAAATATTCAAAGTGGCCTAGAAAACTTAAAGATATCTGCTGAAGTATGTGTAGTAGTGATGGCCATGGGAAGAGGAGCTAGCATGGATTTAAACTACGCTGTGGGATCACGCTGTGGGATTTCCCGCGCCTCTTTGAAGTGCTCCTTATCGAGGGGGATACGGGAGGAGGGACCAAGGTGGCGTTGCTGCGCTTGATCACGCTCCCATGGGACGTCCCAGACCTGACCACGTATGTTAAACATGTCATTTTCCCTTTCCAAGTTTGCCCCGCACAGCATGCTATAACTCCCCAATCAGACTACCATTAGGGACACACACACATCACTGCCATACGTCCCGCCATTAAAAATTCATGATCACTGTACCTTACACTGAGCCGTCACGAGTTGAAAAAACATTCTGAAATATACATGTGACCACCAAGCATGTAATAGATGCATTAAAGGCAGTTCCAAATGTGCAGTAATGACTTGAACTGCCTCCAGAGAAGAGCTCACACCATGTATGAGATCATTTATTACTTTCTATGATCTGCCCGTAATGCCCGTTTTTTTTTTTTATAACACTGATCAGCTGAAGTATTTTTATGCACTGTAAATTAAATGGAACTTTTTCCTTAATATCCCTCGATATTTTTGCTTAAAAATGCAAACTGTCCGTCGCCTTGCTTCTACAGCTTGAATTCATTTCAGCTTGAGGATTCTTGAAATAGGGACATGGTATTAAGGCCAAGGCACTTGTAATGGCTGGTTGTGAGATCTGCATGCATCGATCATACATTCTTTTAATATTGTCAAATAGGTTTGAGCTGAAATTGCAGAACAAATGGTGTATGATTTCCTGAATGTGAATAATTACATTGAGCCCTTAAACCATGCCATCTATTTTTAAGGCTTGTTCCAAAATGTTTGTTCAGCGGTATCAGTGATTATGTACGTCATTAATGAGTTACACCTCCTATCTAAAACCACCATCTCCTTATCTTGTCTGTCGGGGAGGTGAGAGATTGAGAGTGTGTGGGAAGAGGGGGAGACTGTTCGGACGGCTGAGGAGGACAGGCATATGTGTGCACGTCAGTTTGTTTAGGGGGGGGCATCACCTTGATTCAGTACGCCGGCCCTCTTTGAAGTGCTCTGGAGCCCGGCACGGCCAGCCCAGAGCCAACCGTAAGCCTTCCAGCGAAAAGCAAAGCCTGACCTCCCCGCCAAATCATAACCATATGAACTTAAGAATTTCCACCTTAGGAGAATGCTTTCTCTGCCGTCCATCTCCCAGGGTGAGGCATTAAGTAGTGATAACAGAAAACAGGTTGAGAGCGAAAGGGGAGGTGATGGAGGGTGGAGGAGGAGGGCCGGGGTTACAAGTGTGCCGTACAGAGGAGATTGGAGAAGGGGGGATTGTGTCCAAAAATGTTGTTGCACGGAGCACGACTGCCTAAAATGGAAGTTTCTCAGGCGAGGATCAGGAGATAGGGCGACCTTAGCAGTTGACAGAGTGAGAGACAGAGTAGTGTAAGAGGCGAAGAAGAGACAGGAGACATTGAAACGTGACTCTAACTCAATAAATACTTTTTTGCAGCGCTGCGGAGGAGCCAAGTGGTACCTCCTCCAAGGCCCCCTGACCCACCTGCGACTGACTGGGAATGGTTTCCTGTCTTACACTAACACTGTTGAGGGCTAATCCATGTAATTACATCTCCCATTCCATATGTGTAAGTACACATGTACACATTACACTCACCAGTCCTTAAGAGCAGCCAGCCCTCCTGCAGACTTTTAACTGTTATATAAAACCTCTCGCCACCTCCTGTGTGAGCGGGTTGTTACCGATTAAATGCCCTGACAAAAAGGGGGAATAAATGAGCAGCAGTTACATTTGAAAATAGTTTTCTTAAATACAAAGATGCTCTGAGCAGCTAGTTTTATTGCATTTCACCAGTAGGTGGTGTCATGAGTAATGTTTTTTGAAAAGTACAGTTAAAAATAATCAGAGCGTAGAAGTGTTTTGTGTTACGCTTGGAAAAGATGATAAAAAAAACACTTTTATCAGTAGAGGAAGTACTTTAGTATCGAGGGAAGAAAATGTAAGAAAAACCTCATAAACAGCTCAGAAAGAAGAATGTTCATTTTTGATATTGTCTGCTCGCTAAGCCCCCTTCAGGTCGGACCACGTAATCCCCCCTTGAATCTGACTCCGAAGTCCCTGTGGCTGCTTTAAATCGGCGCGGCTGGCCTGGGGGTCTGTTTGGGCAGACATGATTGTGGCTGCGTGCGTACAGCTAGCGTCTGATAGTTTGAATAAGCATTCCTCCAAGTGTGTGCACAATTAGGGTTAGGCTGTTGTGCGCTCGCGTGCGTGCGTGTGTGTGTGTGTGTGTGTGTGTGTGTGTGTGTGCGTGTGCGGCGGCCGTTAGCGGTTCCATCTGCGTCTCCTGGAAGCTGTGTGGAGTCAGGAAAACCACATCTCATAAAAGCGGAGGCAGCCCAATGTTCTACAAGGACAGAACATTACTGAGAATGTCGCTCAGGAAAGGCCTGGGTTTGAGCCCACATGTTGGCTGCGAGGCTTCTCTCTCCTTTCCTCTCTCCTTTCCTCCCTCTCTCACTCTTTCCACTCATTCTCGCTGTGCTTATTTTTCACTTGGTCAGGGATAAGAAAGAGGAAGACAAAATAGACAGTGCGGGAGACGGCAGCAGCGGCAGCAGACGCGGGGAAAGCCAAGCCAGCGCTGATAGCAATTCCATGTGTGTGTGTCGGACGGAGGAGTGAGCGGTGACAGGGCGCGGGACGGGGGCATGTGGTGTGTGATGGCGTCTGGAAACGAGCACGGGACAAAGGGCAGAGAGAGGGGGGAGAGAGACAGAGAATTGGCGGGAGAAGAGCGTACAGACATCAAGGGCAACTAACAAGTCTGCACTGGATTACTGGAGATCTTGCACACTGTTACATTATAATGGCTACAGTTAGTTCTGCATAATGTACGACACAAGTACTAATATAAAGCTGTGGTCTAGCAGAGTTCAAATGATAACTTAAAACGCACAATAATCACTCCAATCTAAGCCAGCGTAGCACTGATTTACAATGTAGTATTGACATCGCCCATTTTCACAATGTTTTTGGGGCACTTCTAAAGTGTTGTGCCTAAATGGAGTCCTGAAAAGAGAGAATCATTAGCCTCTGGTGATGTGTTGTTGCAAATGAACTATCCCTATTTCCCCACGCCTCAAGTAGTAAAGACAAAAACAACAACCCTAAATCTTGACGGAGGACGCATGAACGGCCCATTTTAGCATATTACTCTCCCTACAACACAGACGGGGGGTCTGGAGAAACAGCCTATTTGTGTGTCTGATGGAATATAAGCGTGTGTATTGGCGTGTTGTGGTCAGGGATGAGAGAGTGTAGTCTGTCAGCCCTGTGTCCTGAGCTCTCTGGCCCATCACTGACGGCCCGGCACACTGACACCTGCCTGGCACACAGCAGAGCGGACACGTGCCAAAGAACCACCTCCCGCTGCCCTCTCAACCACCGGCCGGACAAAGGGATCGCGGAGGGGGAAACGTGTTTGACATGGCGGGCGATGGGGAAATTGTGCTATAATAGTATATGGTCAACAGAAAATACAAAAGAGCGGCTCACAATGATTGTTATAGCTTTTTTTTTTTTTTTTTTTTTTTAAAGACTTAAAACCGTGTAGTCCGATAACCGTTTGAAAACGCTTTATTGGTAGAATGAATTGGATATCATCTTAGAGTAGGCCAATTCCTCAGGTGTCTTTGTAATTCAAATCTATACGTCTTTACAAGTGGCCGTTTGAAAACCTGACATCTAGCATTACGCCAACACAAATCATCAAACAATGTCTCCTGGCGTCGCTAACAACAACAACAACAACGACAGCAAAAAGGCCTCATTATCTATCAACTACAATCCTATTCGATTCATTTGATCTCTCACTTAGCCTAACGTACACGGCGACGGGATCCTGACACAAAGCGCCATATACCCGGAGGCTCGGGGCGAGGAAAGATGATTGAATTTCACAGCTACTTACGGGCTAATAGGGCCGTACGACGACTGCTTTACTGTCCTTAAGTGAACGCCTGCCTCTGGTGCGGCCGCGGCCCCTTTGAAGCGCCCCTTTCCGAAGGAGACGGGGAAGAGGATTTAGCCGGTAGCGTGACATGAGGCTGAGCGCTTGAGCAACCGTTTCTCCCACCAGCTGACTATTAGAACCAGCTGATCAAAACACACTCCATGGGAACCACCGAGCGGGGACGGTTACCCAACACAAGGCCTCACTGTGAGCGCGTCGGGAACGGGGCCGGGGTCACGGCGTCACGTTTGGTCATGGGAAAGCCGCGCAGCAGTTCGGTTGTTTCTTGTCGATTTGTGAGCCGCTGAATTACATCGGAGAGGATTGTGAATGTATTTGAGAAATATATAGTTGCATTTGTGAGACATGTGAAGGTGGATGGAAGTTTTGTCGATGTTGGCGCATTTTTAAGGTTTTTATAAGCAAAAACATATTCCCCGTTTCCATTTCCTTCGATGAAAACGTAAAATATCCAACTATTCACACCTAAAAAAAAATAAAACCTTATAGTTCTAAGGGGACGATGTGTGTTGCTTTATCCTCTGATCCAAGCGCATTTTCTTCAGTTCGGCCTCACGCAAATTTAAAACCTTCTCCAACTGGAGAGCAACCGACTCATTTGAAAGCTAAGACCTACAAAAGTAGGGGGGGTAAGAGGTTAAAGCAATACACATCGTCCCCTTAGGATGATTAGGTTTTATCTGTATGTGAGTAGTTAGATATTTTAGGTTTAAAGTTTTGACCACTCATCGAAGGAAATGGGTTTTTGCTTATAAAAACATTCAAAATGACAAAACTTCCATGCATAAAAACAAAACAAAAAACACATTGTGAGCATTGAACACCTCATATGTCTCACAAATGCAACTATATATTTCTCAAATACATTCATCGGGGGTTAAGAGGTAAAAAAAAAAAAAAGGTGTCATTTTTGACTGGTCTATTTCAGTTCTTACACAAATAACGCACAAATACGCTCAAATAACAAGTACAATAATTCTACTCTAGAGTAAATCCTTTGGCAACGCTACCCTAACTCTACTTCCTTTATGCCTTACAACAACACATCCAGTGCAAAAGCCCACCGCCTGTGCCCTGGTGTTGTTTGGAATAGTTGTGGGCGTGTTTGTGGACACACTGGGTCTGCGAGCGCTTTCCCCTCACAGAAGCTCCAAATTCCCCCCCCCCCGGCCAAACCCAGCGTGTCCTGCTTCCACTTAGGAAGGCTGACACCCTCCCTCCTACACGCATGCAGATAAGGCACAACCATGCACACGCCTAACCACATGCACATGTCCACTGGCTCTTGACTAATTCATTCAGGAACTCAAAAACTCTCCCCGCCACTGATTGAGAAAGTGTCTGCAATTACAAGCAAAAGGGAGAAAGGAAACGCGCTATGGCGGTTTAATGGGTTGCTGCTGTGACATTTTTTTTGGGGGTGTTTTTACTCTTAAAGTGGGGTATGGTGTTGACAGCTTGGGAAAAGAGGGCAAGTCGGAGTCGGCCAAGAGTGGCTGAGATTGTCACTGTTGCTGCGTGTTTTGATCAAACGCTTCTCAAATGACGGGACAGAAATGTGTCCGAAAGGTGACGAGTGGTGGCCACGACCGGTTTTGGGGTGTTTTGGGCACTCTCAGAAATGGTCCGACGATTGCTGAAAAGCCTTGAGTGGGAAAGCTGCTTCGATGTTGAGTTTGAACTTACAACCTTTGTGTCGTGTGGCCAGTTTTAGCTGAACTTGTTTGGACTCATTTCAAAAGGGTGAGTTATACAAAAGGGGGGCAGGTAGGTGCAAATGGATAGGGCTTTGATGAACTATTAACACTTACTTTTCTTGCCTTTTATTTATATATTTATTTGTGTTTTTCTTTGGTATGCTGTGTGAGCAGATGTACACATGTCTAGAATAGACACTTTTTATATTTTGAGCTGTCTGTTAGCTGTTAAATCAAAAATAGTCCAAATAGACAGATTTTTTTTGAGAGGCAAAGCTCTGACAATTTTATCAACAGAGCTTTGCATTTGAAAACCCTGTGCTCCTCAAAGGAAATCGATTTACTCTCCAAACAGTGATGCATCTTCAGGTATCATCGGCTATGACTCTAATGTGTATCGAAAGAAACAGTCCTTCCTGAAATACGATTCAAAATGAGTGCAATGAAGAGCATGTGACCCAAGTGTCTGGTCGGTGTGCTGACCCACTGACCTGCAGGATGTAGCCCCTGACGTAGTCTCTGAGCGTCCAGCCCAGGCCGTGGAGGATGTGCAGCACCTCCTCCTGCTTCAGCACGGAGAAGAGGCGGTCCAGCAGGATCTTGAGCCGCACCGGGACAGCCTGGGTACCGTAGAGCATGAGGCTGCTGATGTCGAACACCACGTTGGACTGCACGATCTCCACCTGGGTGGGGTGGTACAGGTGCTGGGTGCTCAGCTTGTCCAGGGCTGCAGGCAAACACGGACACGGACGGTTAAGGGCTTAGACGATGCCAGAATTTGTGCTGTATTTATCATTTTGTTTGTCAAATAATGCTAACCCAAAATCATGTTTCACTTCTACCTGAATAATATCGATGTAAAGTAAAAGTACAATTTTGTGACTACTCTACCCACCTCACACACACACACACACACACACACACACACACACACACACACACACACACACATATACATGGTTAAAAGGACTATCAGGTTTCATTTGGTCTCACTTCTTCCTTTAGAGGCTCCTGCGCAGTCAGCGTTAGTGCATAATGACGTATCTATTCGATAAAAGCAATGACATTAATGTAATTTTGGCCCATTCCTTTTATTTAATCTAATCGCGCGCTCCCTCTCATTACTGCTGCACTTGCATCTCTGTTTTTATTTGCCTCCTCTGTCTCCATCCGAGCGCTAAGCTGCGGTTCTCCACTGTACTCAACGGGCGAGATTCAGTCCAACTCTTTTGCATTCTGCGTTTACAGACTGTCTATTGGAAGCTTGATTCACAAACGGTAAAATAGCGGCAACTGAGTTATTGATCCCTTGGGCCGATTTCACAAATACGGCTTGAACACAACTCAAATGCTTCAGGTGGCATTGACATCTTTTTTCTTTGTAAAAAATAATGTTCTTCTTCTGTTGAAAATGACTTAAGTAAATAATAGCTTGGAATAGAAGCACTTGTATAGCCTATGTGGTTACTTTATATAAACATTTAGGAAGTGCAATACACAGTATCTAGGTGCAAGCTCACACAATTGTGCATAACTTCAAATCATAACAACGAACCTACCAAGAAGTGACTTCCTGTTTCGATCCAGCACACCAAAATAAAAGCAGCAACTTATTTATTGTTCAACTTTCTTTCTGCCTAACTATTAACAGACACAACACTTAAAATGTGTCTGTTTAATTATTCTTGTAATGTTGCCTGCTGAACTAATCAATGAGACGAGCTGTGTGCTTTTATTTTGGCGTGCTGGATCGAAACAGGAAGTCACTTCTTGGGCGGCGTTGTTATGATTTGAAGTTATGCACAGAGTCAATTTCCAATCAATGAAATACTGCCTGGGTTTAAAACTTGTTCATTACGTCGTAGACATGACAACAGTCGTGTGGATCAGTTTTGTGCTCAATGTTTCACCTCTCATTCAAAATAGTTCCAATACTTTTAAAACCTGTTACCTGTTAAATGTCAATGAAGTAGGTAAGATAAAATCAGACTCCCCAAGTGTTTATGATGCAAAACCCTTTTGGATTTGTGGGCCTCCCCAATTATGTTCAAATACATGTGCTTATTGTATCACTTTAGCTGTTCATCATATTTAGGGTTTCTCTTAGGTGTTCATTATTTCAAATGTGCGCTACGAACAGAATCTTTATTTTACATTACTACTTGAATAGCAATTGCAATACATGTTACTCATTACAATGCGAAAACCTTTCAGGAATGTGTTGACGTAGCAGCATGTTTTCTGCTGTCACAAAGGAGGAAATAGGGGATATAGTGGGATTATTAGACCACTTTTTATTCCAATGGCCGTGGCAAGTGTTAATTCTGCTCTGTTCAGAACCTGCCACTTCTCTGTCCCGGCCTCTCTCTCCATGCCTATAGCTCCTGCTTCCCTCACCCTCACGGCCCTGCCTGGGTGACACCTGCTCGGCTCTCTGATCCTGGGACGGCGCTCGCTTCAAAAACTGACGGGGGCCCTCGCCTGACAAAACGCGGCCCGAACAGACACGAACATAATAAAAAATGAGGAACTACTTGTCAGAGTGGCTGCCAATAGTCGACATGAAGGGAAAAGTGCGGGGGAGAGGAGCGATGGGCGTCTGACAGTTCAGAGGGGAAGATTAAAAACTAGTCAATGGGGTCCTGCGTGCTGTGGCCCGGTCTTATGCAGACGCAGGCCAAACAGGTGTTTTCTTTTATCTCGCCGCCCCTCCCTCCTCCTCCTCCTTATGGCTTTGTACTCTGCTCTCCCTTCTTTTTCTTCTTCGTCCTGCAGCCCCGTGAAAAACGGAGAAGGTGTGGTCTGGCCTCTCACTCCTTCGCGCTCCTGTTGTTTTGATGTATGGTGCAAAACAAGATTTTGAAGGCCAGAGAAAAAAAATAAAATCGAATGAAAGAGCGCGGGGGGGGGGGGAAGTACGCCCGGACTTTGAGGAAAATAGTTTAATATGTGAATTTTAAGTTTCGGTTTGCAATAATTCCCAGAACTAACGCTTTTTCGACCTACGTACGTTACGCCGTTGCTCCCTCGTCGTTTGTGGATGTTTTGTGTAATTTGGCAGAGCTCAAACGTCTCACATCTGCACCTCCTTCTAATACCATGAGGTGGGCGCTCCCAGGTATTATAGTCCAGACAGCTTGACCTTGCTCATTTGCATCATTTACAAAAAAAAAAAAAAAACTGCATAACAATGAATTTCTTTATCTCATGCTAACATTATGAGATAAGGCTAAGCCGTCTTGGTGCTCAATATTAGGCCTCTCTGCTTTTGCTGCATTCTAACACGACAGGCAAGAGTGATGCAGGCTAGTAGGCCCCTGTCTACATCACTATTTTACAGTGAATATAAAAAAAAAAAAACTCTGTGATATATCTCATTAAAATCCCCTAGCGGCCCGAGACATATTGGCCCAAGTCTCCTACGGCAAGCCGACTGGAGCCGTGTTTACCTAACCACTGTGTAGCGGCCAGTGGCCCTGTACCACTGGCTACTATGGTTGGCAAAGTAAAAAGGTGTTTAGCACGCGTGAAAGGAGCCCAATACTCTAGTGTTAAAATGACAAATCCTTTTATTTCCATATCTTAATCACGTCTTAACAATCACGGTCAAAAACTGTATGCCTTCACTCTGCCACCCTGAGGCCACTCCCTTGAGCCCTTAAATAGGCTCACCTGGTCCCAAACAGGAAGTGTAGCGCCGCGTAGTGGCTGGTGGAACAAATACATAAAAGGCCTCTAAAATGGCTCTTACACACCGGCCCCTTAATTGTGTGGCACAGAGTGGAACACAATTACAACCTACTTTGATACAAGAGCCATTAGATTTAAAGTTACATTTTCTTCACCAAAAGATACAGAATTCCATTATTACAAACATAATCCACAGGTACAAAATTCAACAAATGCCATAAGCCAGTCTACATTTACAAATATCTAACATTTCCATCTCCTATGTTTGAACATTTTCCTTGGTTTCAAACAGAACAGACATGGTGGTGTGTCATAAACTTCAGTTGTCAATGCATTGCTCTCCATTTGCAAAGAAAAGGCTGAACATTTCATCTTTTTCATAACCTTTTCACAATGAACTTCAAAGCATTTTGCGTTCACAGATACAGAGGTAATATTTTTACTAAGTGCATAATTTGCCTTTATAAACACAGACTCATTCGTTTCACTGAGGTCTAACATGCCCTCCTTGGTCTCAGTTTGAGGAAACATGTCCCGTGGACTGTCCACGAACAGCTCTGACCTAGAGTCTGTAGGAGAGGCTTCCTCTGTCACACTTGAAGTGACGTCTGACTCTGTAGGACTCAAACCGGCCCCTGCATCAGTACACGAAACCAACACTGGGACATAGATCGGTGGTCCCTCCCAGTCCACTTCTTCAAATGAATCACCGGTCCCTGTTGGATCATGCAGCTCCACCACTGGAACATAGATCGCTGGACCCTCCCAGTCAATTTCTTCAAATGTATCATCACAAACCTCAGTCTGTTCACAATGTAATGACAATTGGTAAATTGGTGGGTCTGGTAAAAAGCCAATGTCATAAATGTCCACAGCCCAAGATGGTAAAGGCTGTTTCTTGGGAGAGGTTTCATTCAGTTCATGCATCTTTAGGAAGCCTATTTTACGTTTTTTACAGTGCAACTATTTACAGTGTAGTTCGTTGTGCATCAAATTAAATCTTGCCAGATGCATCTTTCAGCACAAACGATTGGGTTGACAATGAATTTCATACTCATATCTGCAAGAATATACCCAATGCTGATTTTCCTCAATGAAGATCGCTGCGCTCTTCCGCGTTCCGCCTCCGGCGAAGATCCTGGATCTGAACGCGGTGCTCCTCGCCGCGCTGGTACCGCGTCCTCAAGGCGCACGGTTCCCCCTCTGATCCTCGCGGTGCTCCTCTCCGCCTTCGCGCCGGTACCGCGTCCTCTCCTTGGGGTGTACGGCCTCCGATCCTCGTGGTGCTCCTTTCCGCTTTCGCGCTGCTACCACGTCTGCTCCTCTGGCTGCACGGATCCACCCCCGCACTGTACCGGTCCGGTAAGTCTTCTCCGCCGCCGTGGTCAGGTTCCTCCTTTGCGGGTTACACCCCAATAGCGCACCCGGTCGAAAAGCAAGATGTCCACTTGCCACGATACGCCAAGCTTTCCACTTAAAGCCAGGCGTTCCAACTTCTTTGGCTAGTTTTTGACTAATGTAGCGGCCAGTGGCCCTGTACCACTGGCTACTATGGTTGGCAAAGTAAAAAGGTGTTTAGCACGCGTGAAAGGAGCCCAATACTCTAGTGTTAAAATGACGAATCCTTTTATTTCCATATCTTAATCACGTCTTAACAATCACGGTCAAAAACTGTATGCCTTCACTCTGCCACCCTGAGGCCACTCCCTTGAGCCCTTAAATAGGCTCACCTGGTCCCAAACAGGAAGTGTAGCGCCGCGTAGTGGCTGGTGGAACAAATACATAAAAGGCCTCTAAAATGGCTCTTACACACTGTTTCAACTCTGGCTTTATTGTCCCCAAGAGGAAATCTGTCACCCGGGCCAGGTGCAACACAGAACAAGAGCAAATACATTAAATCACATTCATTCTCCCGTAAAGCAGCTCCACATTTAGAGAGAGAGAGAGGGGGGGTTCCTACCGTGAGCGACCCATCCGTGTTTGCACTGGTCACATGTCCGCAGGTGAATCTTCCCCGGCTGGAAACACTCACACGTGCAGTTCACCAGCGTGCACCGAATGGCCTAAAAACAAACACAGAGAGGCGTCCGAGTTAGTTATTATATTTGGTAGGAATAAAAAAATATGTTGGAATTGAAGACGGGGGGGGCAGAAGCAGAAATAAACGAAACCACACCTCAAAAGGCTTTGTCCGGCTATGTGCCTTTAACGTATTTATGAATTATGATATGATTAACCCCTTAACCCCCGCTTTAAACACGTGTATTTTCTTCCAGTCCGGCTTTACCCAAATCTAAAAGCTTCTCGTCCTGTTTTCGTCCATGTTGGTTGTGTTTTTTTTAACGTGTTTTGGTCACATTTTTGTGGCGTGATCTCAGTGACGTTACACACACACACAAAATGCAATGTAAAAAAAGCAATTACAACATGATCAAAATGTGGCAAAAAAACACACAAAAAATTATGAAATTTGGCAATAATGTGACAAAAAGGCAAAGAAACCGGCATAAAGATAATTATGGCAAAAAACATGACCAAAAAAAATCTAAGAATTTGTGACAAAAAGCTATGAAAATGTGACCCCGCAACAACTAAAACATGAAAACACAAACCAGGAAGAAGCCTAGATGAGTTTTGCAGGCTTTATCTTTCAAATGAGGCGTTACACTGGCCTACAGGCTGTAAACTCTCCCGACGAGAAGCTTTTAGATTTGTGTAAAACTGGAGAAAATGTGCTCAGTTAAGTTGGAGGTTAAGGGGTTAAAACCTACAGGCCAAAAAATGTAATTTAATTAAAACAATTTAAGTAACAATTTAAGTAAACAGATAATCCCTAGATAATCTTTTTATGCAATCCTAAACATTTCCATATTGCACATTGTTATTGCAGTTATTTAGGGTACGGGTGTCTCCCTCTCCGTGTGCGCCTGCAAAGCACTGGCGTAACTTGTTTTGACTGCGGCTCCATTACGCCACGCAGCCGCTGCACTCAGCCTGACCCCGGAAAGCTTTTAGTGTAGTCCGAGGTTAAGTGTCCAGACTTTGACACACTTAACGCCTTTAGCCGTAAACTGCGACCCCCTCCCCCGAAAAACAAAAACAAAAACACAACGCAGGTACACACCGCTGCCCTATGCTCTATAAGGACCTGGAATGCATGATGTACTTCCATAGCTTTATCATTCAAATGAGCCCCCGGCAGCTGCAGGCCATAAATATCCTGAGCGAGAAGTAAAGGAGTCGAAAAGATATTTAAAAACATGAATCTTAATCAACAATGGCAGGTCTTTTGTTTACCAGACTTTTTTTTTTTTTACACCATCAAGACGAATTGATGAATAAAGATAGTACAACAACACTCAAGCTTATAGCCGGAGCGGCCCAAAGGGAACCGGGGGAGGACCGGAGCAGCGCGCAAATGCTTTTCATCCTCTTTTTCTTTTTTTCAAGTCAAATATTACATTTCCTTAAGATAAATATGTAATCCGCCGACGTTAGCCGCGCAGACATTAGAGCTAATAACTTGGCACAGTAAGTGATGTATATCTTAAGCCTTGGCGCGCGAGCTATAGTGGTGACTCAGGGCACGTAATAAGTGAGGTGTATTGTGAATGATGGCATGCCGAGGAGAATGTTTAAAGAATGGGCTGAGAGTGATCAGTGGCGTGCGTATCGCCAAATAATTCTGGGTTTTGATTTCTTGGTAAGCTTGACAGAAGGGGATGGGCGATATACCAGCGATATTAGTTTTGATAAGAGGAAAAGTCGGGCTGGGCTAGAATCATGATAACGAACCATTGCCCAGAACAATAGCTTTGACAGTCATTTTGGGTAAAGCCACACTGCCTGAAGGGGTAGAATTATGTCTATTTCGAATTCCAAGCAGAATATGAAAAACAACTACACGGCTGCTGCCTTCACCTGAACACTGATACGGTATCTCGACCGTGAGTGATAGAAACGCTCTATCATTGGACAGAAGTGACATTGAAAAGTGTCCGTTATCAGCGTTTATGTATTTACAATCTGCACTCAAGGCACCTGTCCCAGTACGGTGCACTGCAACTCGGTCGGCGTCTTCGAACGGCGTGTGACAATGCGGTGGCGCAGACGTGATCACACCGGGGTCAAAGGCCAAAGTCCGAGTGTGAGGCAAGACAAGGATCGTCAATAGCAGACTTTCCTCTTGAAGTAGAAAAAAAAAAGAAGTATTTTTGCGAATCAGTGTAGGTTTAGCAATCATGAGCCCTAATCATGATACCTCGACTTTATAGAATTACAACCTATGCAGATTTACACAAAGTATTTTCTCACTAAACTACATCCCATTCAACTTGCACCCATAGCTTCACCTTGAATAAAAATGGCGCACAGATAATCAACTTCACCCACCGGCTCCCTATGCTTGTACGTAATGGCAATAATATGACGCAGATTTAGCCCCGTATCTTGTAACGTCAAACATAAAACTCAACTAGCGCTAATCTGCTAAAGGGACCATAAAATCCATGAATCTCAATCCCCCACCCCCCACCCCCCGGTCCTAAGGTGTAGCTCAGATTAGCGCTGCGGTGTGTCAAAGTGAGCATGAGCTAATCCCGGTTTTAGACACAAAAGTACACCACTTCTAGCCGTGCCACCTCGCTAGGCCGACCCGGATTGAGACAGGAGACAGATTAGTCCTCTTTCTAAGCTCTCCAGGTGCGGGCGGTCGCTGCCGTATCCTCCGAGCGCGCACGGATTACGCGGCGTGTCAAAAAGAGTCAACGTATCACGGCAGGTGCTACAGCGGTGCACAGTGGAAATGACTTACTAACTGTGCCTGTATTATACTGTGCAGGGCTGCAAGATCTTTGGGGGGGAAAAATATCGTATTGCGATTTTTTTTTCTGACATTTTGTTGCGATTCGGATTTAGATTTGTGATGCGGGTGCCGCTGATTGTCTTGTGGTTGAGGCTGTGCACGTATTAAACACGTCAGGAGAGTTAACATTTGTATAGGTGTTTCCCTGCGAAGTTCATGTTTTGAGCACTTTCTCCACCACCACTGGCAAACAGGCTTAACAGTGAGCCAGCAAACGCAACCAAACTCCGCGTGGTCACATTACACCGCATCCATCAATACTACACAAGTTGCACGCACTGTTTTTTGTTGTTGTTGTTGTATTTTTTTCTTTCTTTTTTTGTGCTATTTCCATTCCCATTCCCACAGAGCCCTCAGCCCCTTACGCAACTGCCTTTAAAGTTCTCCTATTTAGCTGTATTGTGTCACCGAGACCGCGCTAATTACCCCTCCGCTAACATCAGCAGACGGAGCCGACAAACAAATGAAAATATCAAAATGCGCCCGGGCTGTTTACGAGGCGGTGTTCCTGACAGCTGACAGGATAGTTAAGGGCCGTCTAATAGGGCAATTACGAGCTGTGCCACTGTCTGCCGCTGTGACAAGGCACCCCTCTAATCACGAACTCTCATATCTGCCCCATTAGGCAGACAGCGGCATTAAAAAGCATTAAAGCAGAAAGCCCTCTCCCTCTCCCTCTCTCTCTCTCCACTTCATGCTTTAACTGGAGAGGCGCTGATGGAGACAAAAACAGGGAGAGAAGAGAGGAGCGGAAGGTATTTCTTTGGGGTTTGTGTGTGTGTGTTTGTGTGTGTGTGTGTGTGTTCTTCCACATTACGATGCCAAAGTGTGGGAGAAAAGCAACAGGAGATGTTTGGAGTATGACAACAGAGTACGCAATCGCATGAACGAACGCAGGTTGGTTGCGCTATGAGAAGATGAATGAGGGAGGTGATGTGATTAAAGGGGCTGTTTGTGACTTTGGCAAGAGTTTATCTTCGCCAGTAGGGGGAGTAGAGAGAGACGTCATAGGCTCCGAACCTGGATTTTGTTGTTGCAGTGGAATGATTTTTCAGAATATTGTCCCCAAAAAAAAAAGTGTTTTTGTAAAAGATCTACTGGGAACGAGCTGGCTAGCTGTTGTTGCTAGCATTACCACGGCAGTAATGCATTAAGAAAGTTAAGAATGAGATTGGATCACAATTACCAGTTTAAACTTTATTTGTTCCTTTTCTTTTCTATTTTCTTTTTTCATTTACTAAACAGTAACAATGTTGACCTTGCTTATATGATTATGTTTAAAAGCAAAGTTGATTTGAGTCCAATTCCCATGGAAAGAAAAAAGGCACACTACTCCCATAAAGCATGAAGTCATGTCAGGCCGCGTGTGACGAATTTTTGAGACAGCCCTCAAATATTTCCGATTGTGTTAGATCGAAATACATGTACTTCAAATGAGTGGAACGTCAAGGTTACGAGTGACTGTACACGCTCCCATTTGGACAGAAGCCGCTCCGACCAGACGCGCTTGTTCGGCTTCTCGTGCGGTCATCGTCTGTGGTGTGTGTGTGTGTGTGTGTGTGTGTGTGTGTGTGTGTGTGTGTGTGTATGTCTGGCTTTAACCTGTCCTGGACTGGATCAGGGGACAGGCTGCTCCACTCGCACATATTTGTCACAGCGGGACAGGGGGCGGCAGAGAAGGAGGAGGCCATGTTATCTGAGGTCCCGCCAGAAACGCAACATTAGTCAGTGTGCTAGCGTCTCGCCACTGTTTCCTCTTTGGCTCGGACAACTGACGGGGGCTATAGCGGTGAGCTAGAGGACAGAGGGGACGCAAGTAAATCACCCAGAAAGGTGGTCACGTGCACACAACAAAAAGAAAAGGAATACTGTATGTTGTCGTGTAAAGATTAAGACAATACAACTGGAATTAGAAAGGATTTAGACTGGATTTAGAAATGTTTCACTCCCGGTCTAGACAGCTTTCACATGGCAGTTTTTTATGACACCCATATCGATATTCATGATTCTGAAACAATTCAATCATGGTAGTTAGTGCTGCATAAAAACATGAATAGGTTAATAACCATAAGAGTTTGAACTTTTAAAGGAATAGGCCACCGTTTTTACATACTGAGATATGTTCTTACCTTAGCTTTGACAAGTTCATTTGTACCTGTCTGGTCTCCACGTGTGCCTTCCGTAACGTAAACACTATGAGGTATAATTACACAAAAATAAACAATGTGGATTTTCTAAGCGGATAAAAAAAGGGGACTATATTGTAAGGCGTAATAATACCAGGAGTAATTCGGCATCCGCGCAGTGATATCTTCACTTTACTGTGAAGTAATTTTACTTTATAGTGTAACACTTCACATAAACATATTTAAATAGGGAAAAAGTGGAAGAGTCTGGTAGCTTCTATCTTCACCTCGTTTGGAGCTATAGAGGAGAAGAGAGAGGCTAAATGCTAACGCCGTCTGTGCTGTGTTTACGTTACGGACGGCACACGTGGAGACCAGACAGGTACAAATGAACTTGTCAAAGCTCAGGTAAGAACATATCTCAGTATGTAAAAACGGTGGCATTCCTTTAAAGCCACGGACAGTCAGATGTCTGTGAAAAGCCGTCAGTTTGGTTCAAGTGCTCGGTGTTACAAAGGTTGTTAAAGCGCAATTAAACTCTATCCATTTCATTCTTTGGTCAACAACTTGGCTACACTCGCACTGCATCACATTCTTATTAGGGCTGAACGATTAATTGCATTTGCAATTTTATCGCGATATTACACAACGCGATTTCGTAATCGCAGGGCACGCGATTTGGGAAGTAAATAGAGCAACGAGATATGGCAGCAAAGTCCGCTCCGTCGCGTGCTTTTGTTTACGTCTCAGTCTAGTTAAGGTGCGCGGTAGATTGTGGATGTACAGTGAAAATATCAGCTTTTATCATGCAGCCACCGCGAAGGAATATTGCTTTTCTCCATTAGCATTGCGTTAGCCACAGTGCTAATCACGCCATTCCGTCGCCGCTACTACACGCTCTGATGATCACAGAAACTCCCTCACCTCCGGATTCTACGCCTCTGCCTCCACAGACATATATAGGTGAGTCTGTGCTGATTGTAAAAAGTAAAGCGTCGTTTGTGGCTCAGTTTAGGGGGCTTATGTTTGGGAATGTTGTGGATAAAGAACTTATCTCAAAAGCATAATGACGTTTCATGACCATTAAGTATCCGCGGAGGCGATGTGCCATGTGCCTTTATTTACCTTTGCGTCTACCGCATATCCGCTCCGTAGGTCGTATAGACGCAAGATATAAACACTAAACTGCAGTGTGAAAAGGGTTGGTAACTAGGATCCGAGGCAGGAGTCCGTGTCATGTCTTATTTTGCTGAGGAAATGTGCTGTTTAAGCTGAAATGTCACTAAATGGCTGCGAGTCAAAGAGACGTGTCTGTGTCTGGCACCTCATGTCCCGTCTCCTTGTGTCAGTGTTCTTTTCTTTCTTCATATTGTCCAAAGTTACATCCCAAAACCAAAATGCTGCTCTTAATTCCACTGTGATTTGGCGTGTGCTCCATCTGGCCTCTCCGTGTCCTTCAATAACGCGCATCTGAAGCAACTCAGACAGGGATTTGATTGGCCGAAATAATAAAGTACTATTTAATAAATTAAATAGCTTATTTTGTATTAATTGGGAGTTTGATTTCCTAAAACCTTTCCAACTAGTTAAAGCAGACGTTTGTTCTTACTTTCCTGCACTTTAGTATGGGTGATGTTACTGACTGGATCAGTGAGTTATTTTTTTTTTAATATCTATATAATTTAGCATTTATTTATAGACTGTACTGTTAAGTTCAGACAGTTTAAGAAGTGCAGTCCACACACATTTTGAATAGGTCAAGCAACAATTTTGTTGCCATTTTCACTTCAAATATTGTTTATTATGAAACAGGCTGATTTATTGCTTGTGTTAGGTGAAAAATACATGAGAAGAGGACCTTGCAACAATAATCGCATATTTAATCGCAATCGCAATATTGAAGAAAAAAAATCGCAATTAGATTATTTCTCAAAATCGTTCAGCCCTAATTCTTATCTGGAGCGCGTGCACGTCTGAGCTGCTGCGCCGTGTTCAGCCCCGGGCTTGATGTTTCGTGGATGTTTGACTTGGCTCGCCGTCCCCTGTCCCAGCCCAATTGTGTAAACACTGACGGTCAGCTATGGCCAGTATCAGGCCCGGGGAGGACTCTCAATTAAAAGACTGTTAGCGGGACAGATGGACTCGAAGAAGGGCAGGAAATAGGAGGCATGCACAACACAAGACAGGACAGCAGATTCCCGTCTGGACTTTCCAAAACTGCGTCCAAGAGGATAGACGGTAAGCGACATGGCGAGGAGTCAAGGAAAAGGAACAGCGTCCAGCTTGACAAGTTGAACGAGATCCGAGAACTGAATCAAAGCCTATGCTGATACTGTGCATGACCTAAACTTCCAGATTTGGCCTCTGCCGGCATTTGTTGTTTGCGCTAAGAAAGTTTCACACACATTTCTTACCAGACCAAGCCTTCAAACTCCTACTGGAAAGTGTTCAATAATCAAAAGAAATGTGTGTTAGGACCACAATACAGGAGAATATGGGAACATTGTCGAGCTGTTACTACTTGACCTTTGTCAGACTTGCTCAATTTTTTCCCTGTTACTAAAAATATGGCTGCAGAAATGTCTATATGCCACCTAACACCGCACAACACCCACTGACACGGGCAATAATGAAGAAAATCTGTCTTAATATTATGGCTTACACCGTAAGTATGTGCTGCGTCTTCATCCTGATATCCCCTTCAACAAAACAACCATTGGAACAGCTGCTGGACGCTGCCGCCTGGTATTGTTCCCCTAGCCTTTAATTGAAACCTGTAGCATGTTCGAGGCAAAGCCACAGACCACATTTCTTGTTTGCTAAGTTAAGCAAAGCCGAGAGCCAAATGAAAACCCCGTGTGCGTGCGTTAGTGTACAGCGCTGCCCGGGCCTCTCCGGCAGCATCTGAAATTTGTCTCTGCTTCGGGTCACTGTAAAACACTGGGAGCATCTTGTCCTCTGTTCCACCCACCAGATATTATCTCATCCATGGGCCTTCGCTGCTGAAACGCCGTCAATTTCCTGCCAGAAAATGTGCATCCAACGTGTGTGTGTGCGCGCGCGGTAGGAGGGAGGGAGGGGGGGGACGAGGCGGGCGCATGCAACAGCCTCGCGTGTCATAAAAGCGGGCCTCAGCTCCATCGGACAGATCGGGACTTTATGCAGTGTCCATATTGGAAACAGGTGACAAATAAAACAAGCTGGATAAAGGGAAGGCTTTGTAGTGGAGCTCGGCGTGCCACAAAATACAAGGGAGCGAATGCCTCATGCCAAAGCTAATTTTTTGAGTTGTGCGTTGGCCCAAGCTTCAAAAGGAGTTTTCTTGTCTTACACAGTGCAATACAAAACAAACTATTAATCTTTTGGCTCGGGTGTAAGACCTCATTTTAGAGAGGAGTGGTTCTCAATTAGTAGCACACGTATAACGCACGATTTATGTATTTATTTCTCTCATGCATGTGCTTGACCTTAACGCTTTGTATCTGCATTTATTTATTCGTAGTATCTCCCAGTATATACAGATTTAACCAGTTAGCTGAGCTGTGACAAACCTTACAAATAATTTCCTGATCTGCTATGTGCAAAGTTTGCGCCGTCCAAAGAGCGTCTTCCTGCGTATTCCCCGCGGACCGGCCGTCCCCCACGCCAGTTCTGGTTTGGAGCCGAGCGGCTGGCAGTCGCATGAGCCAGAGGTGCCTGTCCTCTGTGCAGCTGTGCGTCTGGGCTCTGACACGGGGCAGAGCGACCAGCGCTATGCTAATGGGAACCAAATGGGGCGTGAGTCCCCGGTGGATTACAGAAGGAGAAGGGAAGCATGTGTTTTCGTGTATTCATGCGCAGGACCTGCACGGGACCCCTCGCATTTTTTTTTTTGCATTCCCCTCTTTTTGCTCCCTTCTTAAGTCAAACAAATGGAAGCGGCTCTGTCGGCTTTGCACGCACCCCTAATTAATGCACATTAAGACTTGACAGATTTTCAAATGTATCGCAAGTCAGAAAGTGTAGCTCAAATCTGACGAGATGTATATAGAAAGCTGTAACACTGTTTAGTTTGGGCTCTGTTCAAATGCTTGCTTGGTGACAGATTGTGAATTACTGAAAACTAAATTTGGGAATAACTTGAATAAGAAAACATACTTTCCCCAAACATCAAAACCTGTTCTAAGTTCACTGTTCACAGACAGGACTTCAGATGTTTGGCAGTTCTTCGGCGTTCACCTGCTGACCCAAACAGGAACACGGCGCAGCAGTAAGAACATCAGATCATCTTACTCATGGGAAAAAAGGTTCAAGTCATGAAAGTGCACGAGCCCCCAGTGATTCGGTCTGTCATCTCGAATCAGTTTCGCGGGAGCATTTGCATACTTTGGCACCGCGCTAATCAAACGACAATGTCAGTGGCAGAGCCGAATCGCATAAATCTGAAAACAATTGCCGCTGAAATGCGAGTTATGACATGTGGCGTTCATGGGCCTTCCGGGGGACGTCCCAGTCGAGCTGCGGCCACAGTTCAGTGCTGTCGCGTTGCGTTTGTCAACCACCATGTGACTCACCCGATCACCATCTGATTACCCCCGGGACAACACTGGCGAGAGCTCCCAAGATCATAACCTCTTCAGTGTGCTTGCACTGTCGCAGTAAGTCAATGTTTTAGCAATGAGTCCCTCTTAAAACATCAGAGAAGGAAGAAAAGACTAAAGACTGACGGTATTATTGGACACATTGGCATAGGTGACCAAGGCAGTTGCAGGGCATTATCTACTTCTTACCTTTTCTACAGTTATATAATATAATTTTCAATGTATAGGGCTTTAACACTTGATACCGAACAATGACCATTATTATTACAATGAGCACAACGCCAAAAACTCCACTTCAACGAACAGTGTCGACACACTAACCCTGAGTCACCGGCATGATGAATAGCCATGCGTGTGCTACGGGACAGTCATCCCTGTTTATGAATACACTTATAAAGGACCCAGCTGGCTTTTATATTGTGAAATAGAGAAGCAGTTACATATCCGAAACACTGCAGCGTTACAGTGCAGGCCTGTGATCTCACTATCACATGCCGCGCTCCCAGCCCGTGTAAGACGCAGAGCCTGACCAGAGCGCTAACACTGGCCCGCATTGTCAGTTCAAATGTGGAGGCATCCAGGGAGCGGAGCATCCCATCTTTTGCCATAGACGGCAGGTCCGGGTAGAGGACCCCCAGTCAGGCCCCCTCTCCTTTCTCTCTCTCTCAGCTCTCCCTCAAAGCACTTCCCCAGCCAGAGATCAAACCATCTGCCCAGTGACAGACCTCTGGGCCCGCAGACACAAGGCCAGGTTCAAAGCCCGGTGCTGGGGGAGCCGGGGAGAGAGGGAGCGAGGGGAGGGAGGGAGGCAGACGAAGGAAAGTTGGCGAAAAAGGTGGAGGAGAGATCGCGAGAGAGCGGGGGGGGGGGGGGGGGGGGGGGTAGGCGTGTGAGCTGATGTATGGGAAAGGTGGGGAAGGTTGTTGCGGCAAAGTAGGCAGGGGAATGCTGATGAGCAGCGTTAGCCAGGCTCAGCGGGGATCCCTCTGAAAGTGTCGAACCTCATCGCCTATACATCCTTTACATTTCACCTTGAATCACTGGAGTTTTGGACTTTTTGAGCAAATATCTCTATGAAAACACCAGCGGAGTTGCAACAATACAACAATTTTATATATATATTGTATAATGTTATGAAGTCAGTTTGTGCAAAGCTACAACACAGTGTAAGATCCTTGTGTTCGAGTATGTTTTGTTCATTGTGTAAAAAACAAAGTAAAAAAAATAAATCTGGCATCTACGGAGAACGAGAATGACTCAAAAGTCTGTCGAGCAGACTTATCGCCTCTATTGTGTGTATAGCGGAAGGGATGTCGAATCAAAGCGTTCATTGTCGTCAGTGCTGTCGAAGTGTTTAGTGACCCTGAACTTCTATCAGGCCCAGATAAGGACACCTCCCTGTCAGCGCCGACACCTGTGCTCTCCGGCCTACTCCCCTGTCCCGCCACATGCAAAGACACAGATGATCTTGATGTAGGGAAGTGGAACCTGAAAAGCTCCTTTGAACTCAGTGTTGCATTATCTTGGTACAGTGGAATTAAACGCCCACATTGTCCTTGTGAAGAGTTGGGATGGTCAAATGCATTGGCAAAGTTTGCGTTATCTATTTACAAGCCTTGACTGTGCATTTTGTAACAAAATGAAACTGAGAACCCCTTCAGTATGTCTAGTCAACAGAGGTATGAATTCCAACCTGAATAATAATGGCACAAGCTAAACCAGCCCTCCTCACTGGTTTGAAGTCATGGGCCAGCTGTATGACAAACACACATGCTCTTTACTCATATCCCCTGTGCGACCTGTCATCAGGCCTGAGTCAGAGCCCACACTTAAGAGCGACCCCCTTCTGTGAGGGGACATCTCCATGACGACAACAGGACACACACATCACCGTAACGACAGGAGGACGGCCCTACAGAGACTCCCCCAAAATTGCCTTTTACTCATCGCGCTGCCCTGCCGGGTGGGACCGGAGCCCGACTCCACTAACTTCTCTCTCATGCAAACTCACAACCCAAATTCCCCCACTCACCGACAAACTTTGGACGCACTCCTAGATCTAATCTCGCCTTTATTTTCTTAGGTTTTGATGCAAAAAAAGAAAAAAGAAAAAGAAGCCGGTGCTAATTTTGTGTAAGCAATCTGCAAATTATCCGAATGGGCTTGTTCAACTGGAGCGAGCACTACTGTGGACAGCTTGGCCGCAGTTCAAGACACACGACCGGGCAATAATATTTGTTTCTTTCCTCTGAGTTTTGTTGAAACAGCGTGTCAGCGTGGTCGTTTACTTGTAAACACCGAGGCCATGGGCTCACAACAGCTGGACCAATGCAATAACAATGCGTCAGTGGAAACATAACATAGTTATTATGGGTGACAATCACATATTAAAGCGGATACACAGTGCATCATTGAGGCTTAAAAATATGACATTCTTTTAAAATGTTAAATAAAAAACAGGAAGGAGTGACAGACAGGGCAGGTCAGGATTTCGAATTGGCCAGTTGTGCCCTCTGCAGGCAGTCATGGGAATGACATTTAATAAAACAGTGAAAATAAGCTTTAACTTTTAGCTGCAAGCGCACTGATGGTGCCTGAACGCATGAACTTGCTCAGAATGCATTCAATAAAGCATAATGACGGATAAACATGTCGAGGACAGTTTTGTGTTTCCTTTATCACAAAATAAATCAGTTTCCACATGCAATAGAAGAAGAAACAACCACAGTAAACACAAATAGTCTTTTTTACGAGGGGACGGCCCACACAAAAAAGTCAATTTGTCTCAACTGCAACGTTTTCTACTGTTTCATTTGATACTAACAATAGCGCCTGCATAATTTTAGTATGAGATAAGAATGCATTTAGTGATTGCACAGATAAATAAGCAATACATATCATACCCAAGCATTACACATTGTCTAATTAAACACATAATTGTTTATAAAGAATCAGTTTCCAATAAGCCAGTTACCTCAGCGTGCATTGCAAATACAGCCCTCCGATATCAATATGGCAGCGTCCACATTAGATCCATGAGCTCCGGGTCCTCACAGATACAGTGTACAGTCCTACTAAGTCAGGGGGCGGGAGCGATTCATGACTGCAGGGACAAGCTTGTCACTCCCAAAGCCACACGGTCCAAAACAGCCTGCAATGGGACAGGGGAAGAGGGAGGGACCACGCAGGACGGAAGACCAAAGGAAAGTCCATGGGGGTGTTGGGAGTCTTTATCAGTCTGACAAAGTTCACAGATATAGGGGCTGAATTGGAGGCTAGACGCTGTTGTCGAGTCACGGGTCCCAGACAAGACGCCGGGGAAGTGGGAGGGACCTCAACATTTGACCACTGTCTACAATATTTTAGTTAACATGGTACGTGTCGTAAAATGTAAAGTACAAAATCAAATGAAGTGTGATTTCCATGTGCTAGATTTACACATTTATTTCTATCTTCACCCGTTTGATCAGACCAGACGTCAAGGCAACGCAATGCAGACAAAATCACGCCGTTTTTTTGTATAATGTTGCGATCCCTGATGACAAGACTTCCAAGGATGGTGTCCCTGGGCAAGAAACTTTCAACTTCCAACCGCGCTCCTCGACAAACAACAAAGTTCGTCCAAAAAAATACTCCTGTGAAGGAGGGAGGACAGCAATCGGAAGCGATAGCATAGGGGGTGGAGGCAAGAGTCGCGCCATAATGGCATGAGGGGATCGCTGCGCCAAGCCACAGTGATTGCCATCCCCGCGATCGACCTGACCAAATTGCACATTCCCTCTCAGGACCTCCACTAAGTCCGCTTCATTTGGCCAAAGCCGGAGCTCCTTATTCCCCCTCAATTATAAAGCTATTGACTAATTCGACATATGTTAGCGTGTCTTCCAGCCCTTGCGCCTTTGACTCATTACCTTTGACAAATTGTGACAGACTTTTTATTTTTTTTGCGCTCTTATCGCCACCCAATCGCGCGAAACAGGAATGAGGACTTAATGAGCGGCGTCCCCCCCCCCCCCACACAACTTTTTTTTGCACATTCCGACGAAGACGCTGCTCCTTCATATTTATAATTTTACCACATCCTAACAATAACAGCGCAAAACACACGGTCTAATGAATCTCATGCCTCCACCGCGTTGAAATGGCCCATAAGTATTTCCAGCTGCGACACTTTTTTCCCTCTGCTTTCCCTTTGGCTGTGGCATTGGGTAGAGTGAAAGAAGGAGGGGTGTTGGAGGGGGGGGCGTATAGTGGTAGCGTTGGCCCATCCAGACATGTGCAGCTGGGCCCGGAGAGGAAGAAGAGGAGGAGGAGTTGGTGTTGGTGGTATATAGACCGCAAGTGTCTGTGTGTTCCCAGCTGCGTTTCTCAGGGGCTCAGTTTTCTCCCACTCTCTCTCTTTCTCTCTCTGTTTTTTTTTTTTTTTTTTGTATTTTTATTTTTTTCTTCGCGAGGCCCTCCTGGTCCCAGCTTACTTGAAGAAAAAAAAAAAATCACAAACACACGCTGGCGATTGGGCATTACGGGCATACGCGCTCACACACACACACACACACACACACCGACGCGCTGATCCACCAGCCCCTCTCTTCCATTCCCTCGAGTTTGGCCGTTTTTTTTTTTTTTTTTTTTTGGTTTGGACAGGGCTCAGGAGTTCCAGAAAAGCTCTCTCAGATGTGCTGAAGTAAGGGAAAAACAAAACAAACTGGCCCTCACGAAACACTCACTCGGATCGTGCGTATGGTCACCGACAAGTACTTCGCCCTGGCTTGTAATACCGAGCAGTCCGGCGGAGACGGGATCATTCGGTCCCCTATCGCCCAGAGTCAAGTCTGCTGCGCCAAATTACCCCCGGAAGATATTTAACTGTTTATGTTTTCTTCGTTTTAGTATTTAAGAATCTCGGCACAACTTTTGAAATGGTCTCGAAGGCACTACACTTGTATAGTCTCCAAGTCAAAGGGAGAGTGTATGATATTACTATCGTCCTCACAACATTTCATTAGGAGATTTTGACATAGATAAAATTGCACAGTAATAACGTGCAATGCTTTACGTAAACATCCACAGATATTCAGAGGAGAAGTTGTTACGTTTTCCCCCATTATGCCACCGCGGACATGCATTCTTTTACACTGTACGCCTGTGTGTGTCCCAACGCAGGCCTCAAGCATACCTCGACATATGTTACCTCTTTGTAATATTGACTTTGTTATAGCTAGACGAGTGGGAGAGTCGAGCCAAGAGCCCGGCCTTAGCAGTAGTGGGGCCCCGGGAGTTCGCTTGAAAACAAATACAAGAGCCGGGCCGAGCCGATGCAACACCCTTGCATCGCACCGGCCATCTGTAAGTATGCCCTGTATTAAATGTCTGTCGCCCCTCGCCTTTGCCCTTTCACCTTTGGAATTGTAAGAACAAAGAACGCTATCCATTTTTGTGTGATGTGATGCTTACAAAGCCGTGGGATTTGGCCGCACGGTGATTCTTGGCCGGGCTTTCTGTCGGAGCATGTGTACCGGACTAACTGTAAAAGTCGAAAATCCACTTTGCCTAAGTCCCCGGCTTACTGCGTAATTTCAATCGAATGCCAGACCAAATCTAGACTGCATCTTTTGTCTTCGGCCGAAAAGGGTTCAACAACCTCCAAATGCTGCTGGACTCTCCCCCCACAAACTGGGCGAGACTGTGGGTGGGGGCTCCGTCTCTGATGAACCCAGCTCTTCTAAGCAGTAGAATCATTGCTGAAATGGAACAGACATGAAGGGAGGGGGGGCGGGGTCGACAGTTTCAAACAACCTGGGATATATGTGTATATATAACGGCCCGTGAGTAATTCGAGGCGTGGTTAGGTGAAAGCAAGAGCGGTTGGTGTGCAAAGTGTGATAGGTTGAGGCGTGGTCCTGCTCCCGAACCTAGTCAATAAATATTAACGCCATGAGTCATTCCGGATTCAGATCTTTTCGGCGCTCAAGTTTGCCTCCACTACAAATAATGTCTCACCGCGCTTGTTTTGAGTCCACACATTTTGCATGTTCAGAAAATAGAGACGACTCGCTTTAAAATAGGGCTGCAACTAACGATTACTTTTGTAATTGTTTTTTACGATTAATCGATTAATCGCTCGGCTGTGAATGTTGTAGGAATTGTATTATTTATTTATTTTATCACATAAAGCTAAAGTAGCGTCGCTTGAGGACGCGTTGATGGAGTAAACTTAAAATTAGCTCTTAATGCTAATTCTGCTTTCTGATTGGATAGAACACAGACAGATAGTCATGAAATTTACAATGTACAAAACACTACAGACCCTAACTATAAAAACAAAGTAGGTTTTCATCAAAAATACTACATTTTCATGTGTATTTGAGTCTGTGTGAACCAGAAAACAATGAATCGATTAGTCGTCGATTAGTTGCCCTACTTTAAAATGACCTTTTTCTATAATCACACACTGAACACACACACAAACATCTTTCCAGGCATGCGTATGAAAGCCACAATAAAAGCACATAGAACCTTCAATAATTGATTAGGACTGAATCAATCCGATGCACAATAGAGTTAATGTACAATCAAAGGGTGCCGAGATCAATTTAAAATGAAAAGCAACGCATATGTTTATGTGATTGCTTTGCAGAAATAAAAGATTGATGATGATTTCGCCCGCCGCTACCAGTTGTGCGATTCCCGTCTTGTCTCTTTCCCCCAGTGATGACTTTGCTTATACATTTGAATAATGAAGGCGAGTCATTTAAATATTCCCTCTGTATTAAAAAAAAAAAAATGTTTTCACACGATGCAGCAATATTAGCCATGTTAATTGGGCTCTTTGGACTTTCCCCAATAGAAAGGCTAAATTAATTACTTATGTCGACAAAATGTCAGGCGCGCCGATCCCGGAGCTACGACTGTTTGCGGCGCTCTTGTTGTTTTGCGTGTCTATTTGTGTGCGCATGTGTGTGTGTGTGTGTGCGCAGATCAAAAACACACGCAACGTGTCCACTCGATCTAATGAATGAAATAGCAACAAAACGCTTTGACAACCTCTCCATGTTCCAAGGGTGGCTCTCGAGGGTGCTCCTCCGATATTCATCCCCTCTTCTTCATACTAATCAGCCACTGCAGTATTGACTGTTTGTGCGCGGTAGCGGAGAGCGCCCGGTGTTAGCGCGTACGGCAAACACGTCTCAGGCCTTACAAGAACGCGCGGGGGGGGGGGGGGGGGGGGGGGCTTCGCAGTTAAACTAGTAAAGATGACGTGGAGTATTATTGGCAGGGGAGGGGGGGGGGGGCGCTCCCTCGTGTGCTTTGATTACCGAGGAGCCATCACCAACTGGGGCCTTTGAAGTTCCACGTTTATGTAGCTAGTGGCTGTTTTTTTTTGTCGGGGGGTTGGGTGGGTGGGGTGGGGTGGGGGGAATAAATCCGCATCAGCGCATTTTTGTTTCGGGATAAACATTAGACTTGGGGAGAATATGCGAAAGTGTAGAGGACCGGTGCGTGCGTGATGGGGCCTGCTGATGCCATGTTTCAGGCGACCCCCTTGATGTGGAAATGAGCTTCCCCCTGTCTCCGAACTCGTCCGTTCTCACCCAGTCAGCAAACCCGCCCCAATCCTTGTAGGGAGAGGTGCGCAAGACCCACACACCGCCCCATCCACCCAACACCGAGCCGGCCCCTGTGGTCAGCATGCGCGATGGAGAAGACGCCCCGAAGTTCAGCCTCGGGTGAAACGCTGTGGCGACGTCCAGCACGGGAACTACCTGCACGGACAAGAACTGAACTTTTCAACGCCACTGCCACACCAACAGCACACCTGCCTCCGTATGCATCCCGATGTGTCCCAATGAATGGATCTCCTTTACGTATTAGTGTTGGCTACAAGAACATTTTGCATCCCTGCTTCGATTGGATTTTGGTAGTTAACACTTTTGACTGGTGTGATGGTGAGGGAACGGGATATTCCAGTTACCAGGACATCATCTCGACTCTTTGCTGGACCCTGCGAAATGTATTTTACTTGAGAGACGGCATGACAAATAAACACGTTCATGTAAATGGCGCATAAATAACAGCGGGAGATTTTCATGATTGATGTCTATATATTAAAGCGTGGTGTTCCTCTTATCCTGAGTCTGGTGGTAGCGAGCGGCAGGATGAACCTCTGCGAGCACCTGAGGGCCTGGCTCCGTCCTGTGAGCAGAGCGACAGCTGTACGCGGCTGCTCCAGCGATAGGCATCATCGGCTTGCTACACACTAATTGGTCCACGGTGCTCCACCGAGTGGCCTCGCTAATTAATTAGAAAGGCAGTGGAGCTGAAATTTTTAATCAGGACACCAGGCTCTCCAGCAAGCAGAAGAAAAAAAAAAAACAGAAAGACACATCACCACATCATCTCATGTAATCCACCTGACGCCGAGCTCCCCTGTCCTCACCCCAAAGTGTTGTGTGCGTGTGTGTGTGTGTGTTTAGGTATTCATTTGATCCGCCTCGGGAACGGGAAACACGTTTATTACAAGCTTGTTAAATCATTTTTAATTCAGGGAATTTCTCAAATTTGAGTCCTAATACAGTATGCATGACTTACATTTGCGTTAGACCCTGGAGGTGCATGCTCAGGTTCTCTCATCATCTGTCCACATAAGCAAATGCACAATGTAACAGCATTATGGTTTTGGTACAAGTGGTGACAAAAATATAACAGTCAAGCAGAGAAGTGTGGCCATTTTATGCATTTTTCTTTACTTTTTGAATATTGCTTTTTATCTCTATTGCCAGCTTTTAATTAAGGCAAAACACATTACGTTATAAAGTGACTAATGTTAATTGTGTTTTTGGTGCAATGTTATTTTCTTATCTATGTTTAAAAATGTGGACAGTTCCTTTTTTTTCCTAGTGTGATTTTAAAGTAGCGTGATTCTTACTCGCATACATGTTTCCCCCCAAGTTTATTGACATACGACATCTCACCATCCTTCACACTTTTCTCTCCCAAATCTAATATTCCCTTTGCGTAGTGAAAATAAAAATATTATTCCCCCTCTTCTCCCTATCTTGACGTAACTAATTAAAAGCAGTCAGTCCCACTAATCCTTTCCACAAGTAGCGCAAAAATCGACCTTGTTTAAAAAAAAGAAAGAAAAGAAAAGTAAAAAAAAAGAACAAAAAAAAGGAAAAGGAATGAGTGCCCTCGGTTTAACATTTCTCCGGGAAATGGGAAAAGCTGCTCTCACTACTTAAGGGGCACGGTGCCGCACACACGCGCCGCAGTGATTTTGCGGTGAAGTCTGGTAGGAACCAAACCGAAGCGCAGAAAACGAGAAGCATGCTGTACAGCGAGAGCAGCGCCGGTCAGCCACTTCACACACGGTACAAGGGAAACAACATGTGTTTATCATTGCTCCGGACCGATGACAGACTGCAAGCAAGCGCTCCCTGGAATTACTGAGGGGGAAAAAAAAACACAGCGTGGACGGAAATTCTCATCCGTATAACACACACACACACACACACACATGCACGCATGACAAACCGCCGCGTCTTTAGTCACTGGCTCTGTGGACCTGGGAGCAGACATGCCACTGCATTGTCATTGCTTGGTCATTTATCGGCAGATGTTTGCCAGTTGTAAAAGTTACTCAGACACATTTACATCGACCTATTACGTGTGCTGGAATGATCTTAAAGTACTGTTCCACTGACTTGAGTACATGTTGAGATACTGTACCGACCTCTCAAAGCTTGCAGGGGCAGACCTTTAGCTCATGTGGTGACACTGGATATGGAAATCTCTATGACCGTCTCTGCGCTAATCAGCCCGCCGCTCTTATCTCGCCTGTTGCTTCGGCCAAAATAAACACGCGCCGCCTTTTTATTGCTTTGTTTTCACAGGTCATTAGGGGAAGAGGAGAAGAAGCATTGATTAGTTTTCCAGACCACTGGATTATTGTTGTGTTATGACTATCATCATTAAGTTTCATTAAGGCTGTGGTCGTTCCGTGTTTTCAGAAAATGAAGACACTGCAGTGGAGAAGACGTGCGAGGGACTGTGTCGGGTGAGGCTCGTCAAACATATCAGTCTCTCTCAATACGCAAGATTTGCAGAATTAGCTTTCCTTGGTGCAAACTTTCCTATCCTTTTTTTTACTTTACTATAAGAATCGGGATGTTAAGATTGGTTGAGGAATATATGTTTGGGTCACAAAAAATAAAAAAATCAACAAGTATTAAATTAGGTACTGGGTGTTTAAATTTAGTACAAATACGAATCTCTCTCTTTCATTTGTACAGGTTTCTCAGCTTTGCCCTACATTCTACATTTAGGTCCAAATTGGCCTAATGAATCTGTTCCCGAGCTTCCCGTGCGCTCCCTGAACAGGCTGAGGTGGCTCTGTCGCAGGGCTAATTAGCATGTGTTCGCTAGTTAGCGCCAGGGCTGGCCTGTGTGATGTGTAAGTGAAGTAAAGCGCCGGGGCACGGACTGTACTAATGGCCCACTTCCTCCCCACGGACAGCCTCCTTGCGCTGCCACACGCGCTGGCATCAGGGCGGCCACGGGGCACCCGCTGGGCCCGGCACAATGACAGGACCGGCGCCCCCGGTCAGTCGTGTTGAGAGCAGGCTTGGTCCGATCTTGTACAATTTGCTCTGCCCTTGATACAGTCTACTAGTGTTTTTGCTTTTGCTCCCTGTTTTTTCCCTAACTGACGCAGACACTTGTAAACCGTAGAGTAAAAAAGGCACAGCGTAAGCGGCGTGGCGGTTAACAGACTCATCAGCCCGTGAAGTGGTGGCGACAGCTGGGGTCACGGCACCAAGCTCGCAGCCTGGCACAGCTAGTGCATTATTTACCGTGGAGCCAGGGCATTAGCGCGCTCCTTGGCACTTGGTTAGCAGGCGTCGTAGGTGGCGAACAGCAACAGCAAGCCCAGTGTATCTCTGTCAGTGTGAGTAAACAAACAGAGGGGGACATGATGTGACAGAGCAAACGGAGCGCCCCCCCACACACCCGCACACACAGACACAGACACATGCAAACTCATCGGGGAGAGCCGAGGGAGACGGGAAGCGAAGAGGAGGGAGGGATGGCATCCATATTTATAGGGCCTTTCTAGCATTTGTCCCCAGGCCAAATGCTGTGACTACACTCTGCTAATGTCAGAACAGCACTTAGGCAGGCATTTCCAGTATGGCACTGCCAACTGGGAATACAAGGACTGATACTGCTGCTAAGACAGTAGGAGAGTTATGACGAGAGCCGCACTTTTAGCGTGAGTAAGGCTTCAAACAACTTTAATTTAGACTCATATTTCTTACTTCTCTTTCAACAATATGCCCATCATTCTTATTTGATCATGATATACTCGATATAAAAGCTTTATCTTGGCGATGTCTGGAATCCTCTAGACGTCTGCCCCTTACAGTCACCTGTCCCCGTGTTTGCCCAAAGAGAGACGGAGCACTCCACTGGGGTTCCATCCCACCTCAGTAACTAATGCTGTGATACCCCCAAAGAGAGTTGTCTGAGTGGGCAAAGTAGCTTCTTTTAGCGCAGTCTGTCATGATCTCAAGTGGCACATGTTTGTTTTGTACAGTGAGAGCCATTACGCGTCCGTTGAGAGCGCTGGCTAATTGTCAGGGCTTTATTCATTTGTTTGCTCGCTGGTCCTGCTGTATTTTTGGAGGGGCGCAATAAATGTTAGGTTTTTAAACAGGCAAAGTGCATGCGGGTTACATTTCTTAAAAAGCCAGAATGTGATCTTAGAAAGATATTTGCAAGGAAGGGGAGGGGGTGGATTATTGAACAAAGACAGATGAAAGAGATTCATTATTTTGTGTATATGACACTAACTACGTGCTGTTTTTTTTTTCTCTCCAAAAGCTAGTGTGGCTAAACTCCTGGATTGAGGGTAGTGTTTTAAATCAAACCGGTCTTAAATAAATATATTTAAGTAATAAAGGGGGATTGAAATAAGTAGGGTATCTCTGATACACTTGTTTTTGCACACGTCAGCATTCCGGACACTGGATCAAAAAGACCTTCCAGAAAGCAGGAAGATTGTGCCTTATGTTAATACTTTCTCCTCCATTTTGTTGTCTATCCTTATAGGACCTTGATATGTTTCTTCCAATTAAATGCAGGTCCTGTGATATTTAAATTCCACTTCTCCACTCCCCACAGAAAACGTTAGTATCCACTAGGACGTCCCCGTGACTTTGTTTCCCATGGTTTCTGCAGTTAGAGGTGAGCGCGCCACTTAAGCCCCCCGCATTATTAGCAGGACCATATCTGGGCCTAACTGCAGCTAAGGGGAATAAAGTGTGCCAGGAGAGTGTAAAATTAGAACCCAAAAAAACCCTAACGCTGCTCCTTTAAGTCCCCGCTTCCTTTAAGCTTACAATGTCGAGCGCTAAGAAGCTGGCTAATTCAATTACAGCTACACTTCTGTCAAATCGGGGAGGAATAAAGGGAAGCGACTCGCTTCGGATTCCCTCACAACTGCGAAACTCTTCATGATGAAAAAAAAAAAAATGTGGCGTACAAGAGCGCTTTCTGCCGAGCTTGTTAGCAAAACACCCTGATCTGAGGGAGAGTGGAGATGCCGCGCCTGAAGAGGGTCTCTAAAGTGTCTGTCACCCTGATCTGGAGCTCTTTGTATCTGGCGCGCGCTCTGTCTGGGCCTTGTCTGTTCCCCGCAGTGACTGGGGATGTGCGCTGGCATGTAGCTGCAGGTGACAAGGAGTCTCTTTTTTGTTGTCAAATCCTGATGGAGCCTCCACAAGGGAGAGACGAAGAAGAAGCAGAAAAAAACGGCGAGCTGTGTTCCCTTCCTCTCTTCACATCTCAAAGGGTACAAACTTCACCCGTGACATGAGAAAACAAGAGGGGTCCTAGTATATTTCCTGCTTTCTGACAGGAAAAGGATTCATGACTCCATATTCGGAGATCTTTGGGTCGTTTTAAAGAGCCATACAAAAGACTATACGAATTTAGGAATCGAGGGCTGTAAATCAAATGGGATCCCCCCCGCGTTCGTCGCAAGCAGCAGTGTGTTAAATGGCATTACAAAACTTAAAGGGGAGACGCCACTGGCGTTTAAGAAGCCGTTCCTAACAGAGATCCCATTTGGTCATGAGCGTTACATCACTACGGCCGCTCTCCCTCCGCTAACCCCGCCCCTCCCACCTTCTCTCCCAGCTTATGGATCTTGAGTCGAGTCTCGAGAGGCAAATGCGAGTCGAGCCATTGTCATTTCAAACAGCGTGATAACCAGACACTAGGCTGCCCACTGACAACTAAGGGGAACTGGCCCCGGCTTTGACTGTTAGCTCTCCTCTCAGTCCACTTCATTCCAGTTTCTTTTTTTTCTTTTTTGTCTTTTTGCACACCTCCTCTCTCTCTCTCTCGCTTGTTTGTGTCTCGCATCCGCCTCTCTCCTCTCCGTGCCGCGGGGGGCCGGGGGGAATAGTTGTCTTGGCGTGTGTACCAAGGTCAGTGCTCTCCGCATGACAGTTCTCTGCCTCTCGACAAGGCGGGAAATCAATACTTTCGGACTTGTGGCGCTGCCCTCAGTGTAACAACAGCGCTGGTGTCGAGGCGCGGACACCTGACACATCCCCAGCCGCTCCAACCCCCGGGCCCCCGCCAGGGAGCCCCCCCCCCCCCACCACCACCACCACCACCAACACCACCAGCTCCGACCCTGCATATTTCCTCAAGGCCCCCGCTTCACTTTAATACACCTTTCCTCTCCATACATTGCGTCCTGAGGGCCAGCAGCTCAGTAGATATGATTTCAGTGCTGCCTTTAATATTATGCGTGTTTCTTTTCGTGTCTCCCAGGCTCGGTTCTGAAACAGATTTGGCATTAGTGTCTGCTTTTGAGTCTGATCGCGAGCTCCTATACCACAGGTGTGAATACTCTCAAGACATGCGAGCGATTTGCCCGGCACAACTGCGATACGCAACATACAGTGTTGTAACAAGTTTATTTAGCATTTAAAGCTGCCGCGGGAGAACGGAAGGAAATGTGGAAAAGTTAGCAGACAGCTTTGTAAAACTTGTCATGGCAAAATACCTTGCACTGGCTCGGAGAATACAGCTTTGCATCCTAGAAGAGCGAAACATCTTTTTTGTTTTAGGGACTCAAACTAAAAATCTATAAAACGCCAAATGTTTGCACACACTCAAGTACGGATGTAAGGGTCTTAAAGTCTTTTTTTTGTATGCCTCATAAACACATCTTAGTTTTACTGAAAACCTATTGTCATGTTTTTCCACTATTCCCAATTTGAATAAAGCTTTTGACACAATGTAAAGGCTGAGGGAGGAAAAAAAAAGAGATTATCACTTCAGAAGGAAGAATGAGCGCCACTCTTTTGGTTGCCAAATCCTGTGGCTATGGCTCAGACCAGTTACCACTAAACCTAAAAAGACTCTCTCTAAGCGTGCACCCTTACTGTAGAGAACAGTTGAGCTTAACATCATAATAACACAGACAGAATGCTGTGGTGGACTTTTAAAATGTAGTAAAATGTGTCCCAACTATTGATTTTATTATTCAAATCAAGCACGAATAAAACACAAGAATAAAACACAGACACAAAGCGACTTTAATGTAGACTGTTCTGCTTCCAGTTCCTCCTATTTCAACCGCTAAGCACACACTTTGTACGCTGCCTTAATCTAATGCCGGACGTGATCGCTCATGGTCACTGCGGCCCGTGTCAGTGCCAGCTGCTCCGAGCAGACGTCGTCTCTGCCGCGACATGTGGAGATCAGAAAAAGGCGATCAGAGCCAATAAATGAAAGACATGCTAATTACAGAGCATCTGAGGAGAGCCACGGGCCACGCTTTTAATACAGCGCCGCGGCTCGACGGGCCCCTTATGCTTCTCAAGCGCCGGATAAACTCATACCAGGAGACAAGTCCCGCTCTAATGGTTAAGCTTTGTCTGCAATGACCAGAATGTGCATGAAATCTGGCTATTGTGTGTGTGTGTTGTATGGTCATAATGATTGTGCAAAGTATGTTGCTACAATCGAAATAAATCACTTTTTGCTCCCCCTTCTGACAGAGACAAAAGCCTGTAATCATCAGTATACATTCTCCCAGCGGACAGTGTTAGAGCCAGTATTTCAAAAGTCAAGTTCAGACCTGGATTAGATTTCATTTAGTGAAAGTTTAGGGTTGTTTGTTTGGAATGGATTAGTTCCAGTTATATACCAACATACTTATTTAACACAATTGCACATCACTTTTTTTTTTTTTGTCTCTGCAAGGGACAGCACAGCGTCAGCACCGCGGCACTACCCAACCGTCCATCAACACTGGGCTTCAGCTGGAGTCAGGGAAATGCATCAAATAAAACAGCCACTTTAATGAATTGGATATTGAGCCGTTCATTAAAAAAAAAAATCAAATTCTCCCAAGTCAGCAGGGGATCCACATAAGAAGAGTAACCTGGGGAGGGACACCACTTGTTTATGGAGGAGGGGCCCATTTTGATTTGGCACTGAACGCCAGCCAGAAGTGGTGGGGGCGACTACCTGCAAATATATACTACTGTATATGAAAGAATGTGGTATCTGACTGGTATTCCTGTACTGAGTCTAAGTATTGGGGGGGGGGGGGGGGGGGTGTGGAAATCAAGTAATCAATTTTTTAAGGGTTTTTACTTGACTGTCCCCCTTTAGTTTCACATCCCTCCAAACACTCCTATAACACTTAGTGGTTGTTACAAAAGCAAGACAATTTATTGTGTAAACGTTCAAGTACATCTGTGAATGTAATCAGACCAAAAACAAAGGAGTGACTTCTCAGCTTCATGTGAGAAGACTAAAGGGAGAAAAGAAAAAAAAATCCCCTCGGCATGAAATGCTCCATGTGTGCGCGCGCTGATACCTGTTTTTATTGGCCGAGAGTCCAGGTAGTACTTTAAAACCTCTCCTAACACAAGCACTGCTGCCTGCCGGAGTTTCGACATGGATTTAAAGACGAGAAACATGCTGCCCCTGCTCCGCGAGGCCAAACCATGAGAACTCGCAAACACACATTACAACATTCCCCCAAATGTACAAAAATATTTACAGCAAAATTATGCACCGTATACATGTGTGACAAACACCAATCAAGACCCTACGTGTGTCCTGGACTGGCTCTTGCTGCAGCAGTGATGGAGCTGGATATTTATTTTGACTTCTATGCAAACAGGTCCATTCTCTATGAACAATGGGAATGGCTTTGAAACCTGTACCTTATATCCATGTTCATAAAACATTTTTTATTAACAGAGTCCTCATGAACAATTTTATTCTAAACCACAATTCAAACCACATTTTTTTTGTGAATCAATACTGTGCACAGTAAATCCCTCATTTGATTTAGGTGACTGCCTCGTCCTTCGAAAAGCCCTTTTTGATAAAGAGTAATATCCCGCCATCCGTCCATGAAGAGGCCATTTAACAAATGACTAAGCTGGAAACAAAAGGCCCTGTATTTCTCTTTAGTGGTTGTCTCTTTGGCAGGCCACCGCGACCATGCCCCCGTTTGATGGAGAGATTTAAGGGAGCTGTCCGGGCCATCTCCTCCCGGGATGGATGTGATCTAAACAGCCACATCTCCATACTGCTTTTTCTCCTCACGCGGTGACAGCCTTTCTCATGAATTAAAAGAGGAACCCATTGATTTTCCCATTGCTTAAATTTGCAACTTAATCCCCAAGATATGCCCAGAATGTACTGCTCTGTCGATAGATGGCACGATCGCTGATGGGGAGATGGCGGGAGACACGCAGAAAAGGATGACAAGACAAAGGGGCAGGGGCCGGAGAAGAGCTTAGCGGTCAAATTCGGCTCCGGAAAATGTATGTGGGCGATTAACAGGGATGTAGACAAGCCACCGCAAACATAACACATCATCAGACTTGTCCCGGAGAGGATAACGGCACGTATGGACAGACATGTAACATTTACTGTGTTTACAAATGGGAATTGATCAACTTTTAGGTCTTACCGAGGCAGGGGTGGGTCGATTCTCCAAGCACTTTACTCAAGTAAGGGTTATTTTTTTGAAATAATTTAAGTATTTCATAAAAATTAAACAATCTTTACTCCATAACCATACATCACTGCGCCATCAGTATACGCCTCAGAAAAAGTGTAACATTTTACAGTGAAGGTCACCCACTGCTTGAGCATGCACCGCCTGTACTATCCGATATCTTTATGCAACGGAACACATTTTGAGAGAAAAAGTAGAACATTTGTGTCCCTTCTGAGTCATGGGGGTTTGAGGAAGTAACTGGATCCTGAGACCTCTCCCCAGGAGCAAACACAGCAGCGCGCCCGTGCCTTAATTCACCATAAGCACCGTAATGTTCTCGTCTGCGTCCTAATGTAGCCTATAAATCTCCAGTACTCTGCTCTACATCAGTGCAACGCTCAGTAATTACAACTACAACTGCGCACGTATGTACCATATAGGCGAAGGTAAAACAGTTATTACTAAGAAAAGTGTGAAAAGTGGAGTTCTATAGGGAGGCGCAACCCTGGAAACTATGGGTGAGTGATATTCCCAAAGTCAAATAAAACTGTGGGCTCTCATTTTGGTTTCTTGTTACTGCAGTCCTATACTCGAACGCAAACCCTCAACTTACCCCCACCCTCTTTAACTCGTCGGCCTCAATCTTTTTCCTGAGTTAGTTAATCAAATCGAAGTGTTAGCTCTTAAAAGAAGCAGATAGCTTTCGGGCAGGTGCACATTTGTTAGCCTGCCGCACTGGATCTGGATCGCGCTAACTGGTCGCAGTAACAGCCCTGGCCAAAAGAGGGCAGTATGCCGATGTTAGATAGAAACACAAAAGTGGACCCTACACTCGACTACAGGTGGGCACAGCGATATTGACAGGTGGACTCTCTTTATATGGCGTCTTGTATTGGTGGTTTTTAAGCTTTGTTGATGCAATATTAGCATTACATCTGCGCCTTTAGACTATTTAATCTACACTTTATCCATTCATTATACCAACACTCGCGTTTTGTTTTAGTCATTATTAATGTTTACCTTTTATAGGCCCCCCCCCCCCCCCCCCCCCGCCCCAATCATTAACCCCAAAATGGACACAATACATGCACTAGTGACCGCTTCAGATCTATACTTTTAAACACTACCCCATGCTACACCTCCAGGGTGGTATGGGCCGCTTGCCAGTAGCCGTGCTGTTGTTGGCGATGGTTTCCCTCTGTGGCCTCGGTACGTGTGTAGGCCATAACATGATACGCGCACAAGGCCCAGGCGAACTAGCAAGCACATTGTACAACTGGCATACACACACACACGTACAATTACACACACAATTCTCGCCGCTGATCCGGGGAAGAGCGGAGGAAACAAGGAGGGGAAAAATCACAATGTATCCTTGACGCGGCTTCATCTGGATCCATTTTGGTGCAGATGCTCAGGTTTTATTGCACTAGGCTAGTATTTCATGGCAGATTTAGCTAGTGGTTTTTGCCTTTCCCCCACTCGAACGATGGCACATGACTTGTAAACTGCGGCGTACCCGTAACTACTTGACTTCGACCAACTTTTATCGCATAGACACGGGGTTTAGCCAGCGCCGCGGGAAGGCTGAGGGGGATGTGGTGTGAGGGAGTGCAGTGAGAGCATCGAGGTAATGTACAGGCATAATTGACTTGTTTGTTGTTCCGTCTGCCGAGCCGGACTAAATGTATAAAAGAAACAATTAAGTGCAGCGGTCATTAAGTGGTGAGTTTCCAGTGGCTTTTAGGCTGCCGGGTTGTATGGTCGACGCAATAGGGCAACATTTAATTGGGTTAAAAATGGCCGTCAGAGTGCCAAAGATCGTGTGTGCTAAACTAGAAGCGCACATCTTAAACTGGGGATGATTTAGTCCGAGGAAAACGACTCTACTTATTGAGAACCACAAGTGACTTACAGCTTACAATGGCGGAATAATGCAAAAGAAAACTTAGCTGTACCCGCCTATTGTCTTAGCCGAAATGAGAGAAGTGTAATTTCACCCCCCGAGCTGCATCCCTAATGCACTTATAAACGTCTAAATTCATTGTAGGATTTCGCCGCCACACTCACGGCCTCGCTCTCATTTGTCTCGCGGTCCCAACTTCACCTCATAAAAAGGCGCGGGATAACCACTCCACTATTGAATCCAGTTGTGCCTCACTATACACACAGCTGTTCTCAACATAAGTACACATAGTTAATGCGCTTTCTACACTCTGTCAGCTCGCAAAGGCACGCATCCCGTAAGCCCGAGCGTTTCCCCCCGTTTGGACCAGACACTCGAGTGAATAGTGAGAGTCTCTTAACTGGCTCGTTTAGGGCTGATGGCTTAAATGATTTCATCACTATTAATGACAAGGACCGTGGCTCCCCTCGACGCGTTGCCAGATGCTCGGGGACCGTGGCGCTTCTTCACATATCCCTCCGCCTCTCCTCCTGCCTCCTTCTGTGCACTCCTAATTATTGTCCTCTACATGCCCCCTACCATCATATTCAGAGCATCCTTTTAGGTTGCTGATTCTTAAAGTTTGTGAAGGATCCAGTTTTCACAGTCCTATATTCTAAGCAACAACAAAAAAGAGTTTAATATTGAAAAGTGCGTCCCAGCAATATATGCAGAGGAAACCCATAATGACCCAGTTGGATAATCACGAACTGTAAGCGCTGGCCTGTACAGTGCGGCTTCTTCTGAACTAGCCGCACCACGCGACCGAGACCTCGCCGTATACGTTCCGAGGAACACGCTTTTTTGCCCGACAAATCACCCGAATCAGCCCGTTTCCTGAGAGCTACTGCGGTGGTCAAAGGTCAGATAAAGAAGGTCAGCTCGCAGGCTGTCCCCCAGCTCTTTCTCCTTTAACTGTATCAAAGGCCTTTTTTTTCTTCCCACAACCGCCTCGTCTCGGCCCTTTTCATTAGCCCGGTCGTGTAATTGTCTGGCTAATTTTTAAGACAGATGCCTTGTCCTGTAGCACATTGCAGTGATTTCCATTCATTTTGATAATGGAAGAATTAAGCCCCATTTTGCGCTAGCTTTTCATACTTCCTCACTTCGCGTCGAGCGGCTTCATTCCGGCAAAGTAATGACATGTTAATTTGTACAGAGTGAGAGGGGGGGGGGGGGGGGGTGAGTTTCTCCTTTTCTTTGCAGTTGTGCTTGATGTTGCCGCAAAATGTGCTTCACGGCTTTGAACCAGCCCTCGCGGTATGGTTTACATACGCATAAAAGGAAGCGGATGAACTTGAAAAGCTTGAGCTGCTATTTTTTTTTCTTTCTTTTTTTTTTTTTTACTTGAGTATATTACAATAAAATTACAAGTCACTCTGTTAACATGTGTTTCCACTATGTTAACACAGGTATGGTTTCCTTCTTGTATCTGGCTCTTGGATTTTATGCAGTGACTGATTGCTACTTTTATGACCTGCCAAATGTCGTGCACTGCGGCTTGGTTTCGGCATTGAAATAGAGCTGTAGTTAAACTGAATGTTACCAATGCCTATGTGTTCATAAAATGTGGAATTTGGTGTGATGCAATGGAGTGCATTGGCCGATCTAAGGATATCTCCAAATCCACAAATGTCGAACGATGTCATCTTTTACCCTTTGCTGTGTCCACAGAAATAACCTTTTTTGAGGTTTTAACGTCATTCCTCATCAAAAACAAACCTGTAGTAGTACTCAATTTACCCAATTTCGTTCTGATCTGTACTTCCTACGGTCCACCATGTTTTTAAAGCCCATAATCTATCACCAAACCCATTCTGAGCTGCTCTGAAAGTGTGTTCATCACGGTGCAAGCGATTTGCCCGCATGCTGTTGGCTCAAAGTGACAGCTTGTATTCTCTGTTCTATTATGTGACATTCCCGTTGCTGTAGTCGGATTCGAAAACCTGACCAGCCCAGTCTTTCAAATTTGTATAATATCTATCTGTCTTGAAAGAGAAGATGGTAAACTCTGTGCCAGTTTTTTGTTTTCGCGTGGATAGGATCAATTATTACGGAGATATTTCAACAGTGAATTCTCCCACAGAATTCCTTGCCTGTCCTCGACATCACTATTAAACTATAGGCGCTTTACAATGTTATGATGCCACGCGAACACACCCTATTGGGGAGTCGTAAAACCGCTCGTATGCCAATACAAACCACGTCCTTTTCCCGTGCCTGTGCATGCTGTTATAATTTCCCCAGGTCTAAGCCCCCATTGATCCTGATGCTCCTGTCTTCCCAAGAAACAGGGCGAGGATTATGCCTTTAAAACGAGCTTTCTCATTGCAGATATTAGGTCATTAATTTCACAGGCTTACATATGAAAATATTGACTCTTCCCAGACACCCTGCTATATCCCCTGCCCCAGCCACAGCCGTGCATAAATAAATCTCCCCAACCATGCATCATTGATTTATCCGTGTGAGGGGATTATAAATAAGCAAATGTATTCAATTAGAGTTTAATTACTAAAGTTGGTGATTGATTTACAATGGAAGCTAAGAATCCTACTGTAATACATTATGAGTATTATTTTCAAAAATTGTTGTATATTTTGACTGCGAGGAAGAAGTAGCGCGGGCTTTTCAGACTTGACTTGAATTGTCGTGAACAGAAGACGTTTGCAACAACCAAAAGGGGAAACCCGGGGAGTGCCTGTCCCTCTACAGTGGAACAGTCAAACTCACACTGTTGAGCATGGGCCTGAGGAGTAGGTGCAGCCCTGTCACATAACGGACCGGGGCGGGGCGGCCTTCAGGGACACGGCAGAGCGGGAGAGTGAGAGTGCAAAGGTTGTCACAGAGCAGTCACAGCACAGGGGCAGGGAGGATGAGCTGGAGGGGAGGGCCTTTCCAGCCTACATCTGTTATTCGTTTGTCCTGAGCTGGGAACAAAATCGCAGGAAGCGCTGTGGTGGTGGCGGAAGATGAAAAGACAAGAAGATTGAATATAAAAACACATGTCGCACATGCACCGCGGCTGATTGGATGTGTCCCGTGGATTATCCCCGGGAGGTGCTGCCAGCATCGGAAAACTTTGCATACACACATGCGGCTCATTCATAAGGCGTCTTGGCGTCCACACCTTCATAGTCAGATCTGTGCCTGTGGGGTCTCACTTTTGTATTGGCCCTCATTACACTTACAGCGGCGCGGCTCCGATTACACCTCCTACATGTCCTCACATCTGGCCCCTGTGCTCAAACATGCTTCTCTCCAAACACAAAGGCCCCCATCATTTCTCACTCTAAGTGGCTTTTGTTTTGTTCATTACAGAAACCCCAGGTGTGTACAACAGACGCAGAAATAGAAACAGATGCAACAGTCACTGGGAGCACGACGTGACAGAGTCGAGTGGCGGCCATTAAAAGCTCGTCACCGGGCCACACGGTGGGACCTCCCACAGCTAACGAGCCAGTGTGGCGGGACACGGACAGGAAGGAGTGATGCAGCGCTCCAGCGTGCTTATGTGTGCACATGCGCCTGTGTTTGTGTGTGTGCATATGTGTGGTGCCACTCAGGGCACATCCCACAGCTCATTAACAGTAATAAGTGACTGCCGCCACTTCTTTTTGTCAGTGGGGATGCAGACCAATCAATAGGGTCATTTCACATCATAACGGCTTACCAGAGCACATTATGGCACTTGTTCATGGCTGGGAATGGCTGCCATTAGTGGCATAGCCAGATTAGATAAGGGCTGAGAGGATGAGGGGTCGGAGGGGAGGGGCAGATGGAGGGAATTAAAGAGAGAGGTGGATCAATATATGGATAGTTATGGAGATAAGATCACAATGGGGAGTCTGAGAAAGATAGCCGCTTACAGACTACAGACTGGTGCTTCCAAGTAACTTCAGTGTGTTTGCCCAGACCTCTGCGCGAGCACTTGTCTCTGAATGGGCCTATTGAGCCGGAGCATGTGCTGAGAGTGACTCTACTGTGTGACATCTGTGAGAAGTGTACTGCTGCTGTGTGTGATCCGCTTTAATTACAGATCAGTCCAGCACAGGCAAACAGAGCCGTGATTACTGGAAACACCTCCTTTAATATTTGATGGAAGTCACACATATTTACTCAGCCTTAAAGATATGACGATGGGTTGTTCTTTCCTCATCTCACACTTTCTTTCATCCTTCTTTGACTTCTCATTTCACATTTGTGTTTCCAAATGGCTCTGCTAAACGCCGCCTTTCTTCCCCACTTTTGAACTGTTAGCCTCTCAAATATTTATACATCCTTCTACATGGCTGAGAGACGGGGGCTGAAGAAAGAGGAGAGAGACTTGGATGTATCCATTAAAGATGAGCAACATCTCTGATGCATAAAGAGACCTGATGAACATGCAGAATCAGGGATGGTAAGGTGTTAGCTCTAGCTTACTTTCTAATGACAGCTTTACCTTTGATATACCCCACCACAGAGGTAAAGCGCATCTTAAGGGAAGCATATACTCACAGTCTCAGAGGATTCAGTGGAATAGCACAGTTCTGATATATTGAGTCGGCAGAATAACTTTTTATGTGGTGCAAGCAGGTTGGGAAGGTTAAAAAGGTTTACTCCTGAAAGAAGGACTTTTAGTGTAATCGTGATAAGTGCTTGTTGGCTCATTATGCTAGCTTGTGCACTACGACACTCTCACCCATTCCCTCCAAACAACTGATACCAACCCCTCTGTCTTCCATTATCAGTTTGAGAACAGGTCAGTGCCTTGGCAGAGATCCCCAATGTGCACATGCTCATGTATGTTTTCTAAGCCACGTTTAAACCTGGGGTATCCAATTCATTTTCTTGAAATAGATGATTTTATTTCTTTGCATAGTCCACATTGTAATGCAGCAATTAGAATTATTGAAGTAATTCCTGAGAACAATCTTTTGTGTCGTGAAAACGGGAAGAATTAGGTACCCCAGCTTTAAATGTTGTCCATTTTACTCTCACCATTACTACAACTGATATGCAGGTTTGCACTGAAATCACCGATTCAAATGTCAAAACAAAGCCGCTCTGCTAATTGAACACAGTCCTTATCAATTCAGTCTATTTACCGTATCCTTCATACATCACATTCTCTAGTTCTCCTCAGATGAAACAACCGCTGGAAGTATGTGCATATCGGAACCACAAGAATCCCAAAGTCATGTCAGTGAGTGGCCGCTGGTTTATTTGCATGTGTTGTATTTATTTGAGCGAGGGCCAGGCGGGGGCCAAGCTAAACACATGTTCTCTATTAGCCTGCAGTGACACAAATAACATCCACGCCATTATCTGCATTCAGACGCTTAAGCCCCTCCGCGTGTGCCCCCCAACAGTGTCTGACACGCTGGGGGCTCGCCAGATCCTCGCATGCTTTACTACTCTTTGATATGCAGCAGTCATTAAAAATAGATGGCGAGCAATCATTACAGGCATCGGAATTAATCTAATTAGCCGGAGCGCGCCAGGCCTCTCTGGTACGGGGGGCACTGAGCAAAGAGAGCGACGCCGGGGTATGGCAAAGAAGACAGTGTAAGCAGCGAGGGCCGCGGCACAGAAGGGGAGGGGGGATAATCCGCCTTGACTTATTAATACTCGCAAACAAGATTTAGCTGCTCAAAGCAAACAAATGAAGCAAGTGCTAAAAGGGAAAAAGGGGGCATATGGGGGGTAGAGAGAGTGAGGAGAAAGAGGAGGAGATAAATAATTTAAGCGTGTAGTGGACTGGTTGGGGTGCTGCAGCTGATAGTAAAAAAAAAAAAAAAAAAAGGACTTAAGACTGAAGAAGATGTGTTCCATGTGTTAAATGACTTCCTATTTGGAAATGATTGGATCATTTTTATCTTTTTCTCAGATCATTGTTTTCTTATCGTAAACCACGAGATACCATTTTTTGTACACTCTAGATCCGGGGTCCCCAACGTGGGTGCCCTTTGGGGCATGCCAAGTAGCCCTTGAGACTTTTTCTTAGGTGTAAAACACTTAATTTTCTTAAATCCGATTCTTAAAAATGTCTGTTCTTGTGACTCAGTACAAGTTTTAAATAAAGCTAGTTTGATATAATATGAGGTCAATATCCTATAAGTAAACAGTGTACATTTAAGTCTTTAGGATTTGTTTTTAACTGGTAGCTCTCGAACAACTTAATGCTCTTGAAGTGGCCCTCGGCTGAAAAAAGATTGGTGACCCCTGCTCTAGATGATATCGACCTCGATAGACATAAGCCATTATACATTTTTCTACAAAGTTCTGACCAATGGCTTGCATCCATTTTAATAAGCAGCGTTGGTCTATCGGGATTGATGGCATCCAAATGATCCAACGCCAATTTCCAGTGTAATCAATCAATCAATCAATCAATGGTTTTGTATAGCCCAATATCACAACAGGAGTTGCCTCATAGGGCTGTAACAAACATTAAGGCAATAAAACAGAACAGTAAATAAGACAATGTAAAGTTCCGGTGAATCAAATATCCAGGCAAACATAATGTCCAAATAAGCGTCAGCAGTGGGTGGCGACGAGCAGTGGGTGGCGACGAGCAGCTCGGGTGTCCCCTGTCCTTAGACTCTCCAGCCCGGCAAGGAAAAACTCAAAAACCCAGTGGGAGAAACGAGAAACCTTGAGGAGAACCACAGAAGGAGAGATCCACTCCCATGGACGGACAGGCTATAGAGACCCAGGGCCGAAGGAGTCCCTCAGTAGACGGGCCAAGATCACAGACCGTCCAGTCCTTGTTGTCAGTAGGCAGGGTTCCTCCGTTCAGCCGGGTTCCTCCGTTCAGCCGGATCCCTCCGTTCAGCCGGGTCCCTCCGTCGTAAAAGACGCTCGGTCTGTTCCTTTAAGAATAGCTATGATCTCCGTATGCCACTCCAGGACAAGCTTTAACACATCACAACACAGATGCCGATGTGCTGACAAAAACACACACACACACACACACACACTTAAATAGATCACTGCGAGGGTCATTGTGGACAGACATGAGTCCTTTATTGACTCTCCAGTCGATGGAGAGCTTAGCCCGCAACCCTTCTTGACCCCAGTCACGGGTAATGACTGCTGCTGGGGGGTATATGGCTAAAATGCTGCACTTCCCACTCCTTTATGCGTTTAGGCTAATGGCAGCTCGAGCACAGCCGATATCAGTGGAGAAAACAACAGTGGAGGGTGACTGTTTAAAAGGGTTTAAAGCAGGAGTAATGATTTTTCAGTTTTGATAGCGAGGCTCCGTAGTTTGTATCTAATAAATAAGCAGTTTGTCATGTGGCTGCTCTCTCTTTTCGAGTGGTAGTTTGATATTATTTTTTTCTTCTTCCCAGAACTACTTGCACTACAGCATTCAACCTTCGCCGTTGCCTGTATCGCGGTCATGAGACTGAATCGTGTCGCCTGTTTAATTCGGACTCCCCGTCACTCACTCCTTCCATTGTCTTTATCTCGAACAGACAGCCTTCGCCTTATAAGTGGTCCCAGCTGCGCTCCTCCACCCTTCCACCCACCTTCACTTGAACGAAAGCCCCTAAAGGACGGAGGTGTAAGGCAGGGAAAGCACGACGAGAATAGATGGGGGAGAGCGCTAATACCAAATCTCAGATGAGCCGAGCGAATGAAAGTCTATCAAAAGCTAGCTCAGCAAACACTAGCCCCATACTAATGAGAAGGGCTTAGGGAACATCACGAGGACAGAATGCTTCTACGGCCTGTTGACTGTGTGTTTTCGCCGGTTTTCAGAAAGTCCTTGTACTGCGCAAGAAGTTTTTTAGTTTTGTGGATAGATGAGTGCGGATCTTGCAAATTATAAAGCCGGTAGTGTCTTAAGCAGTGGTAACAGTTGACACTACATTCAGTCTCCTTACAGAAAGGTCCAACACTGTTCAGGAATCAAACTTGGGGCCATCTTGATGTAAGGCTAGTAACCAGTAGGCCAGGGGGTAGGCAAACACAGGCCTGGGGGCAAATTTGTTAGCATAGAACCTTTGGCTCCCAAGAAGATTTTTGATTAAAAATTACCTCTGAAATTTTCTATGGGGGCGACCTCCCAGACCCCCCCCTGTTAGGCCATTATGTGCAACACTGGTTGAGAGGTTTGGCCCTTGGTGGAAGAAAAACGGCCCGCCACAAAACAAACATGGCTCCCTCTGCAATACGCAATACTGAACATATCTTTGACCGTTTTTTTTTTTTATAAATGTCACATAGTCCTTCAAAAAGCGCACTCAGGTTGGGAACTCGGACAGCTCTCGTCAAATTATCACTGCCCGCAATTATACGCAACACAATATTCATATGGCAAGAATCCAACCACTCTTTTTTTTTTCTTTTTTTTCTTTTTACGTTTTACACAGCAGTCAATTGGAAACAAAACATTTGGCGGAAAGAAAAAAAAAAAAACTATAATTCAGTGCCAGAGCGGAGAGACACGACCATTTGTTTATTGTGGAACGGGCCATTGCAGAGGGCACTCGAGTGTGGCGTATTTTTCAAAATGAAGCCTCTTTTTCGCTGCTGCCATTATTTACTGCACGGCGGAATTAAGAGGTGAACTGTAACCGTCAGTGGCACAAGGCAAGGGGAAAAAGCCAGAGAGACAATTTCGCCTGCAGTGCACCTCTCTCTCTCTCTCTCTCTCTCTCGCTCTCGCTCTCACTCAGGACATAATAGCGCTGAAAGCCAAATGAGTGAATGAAACAGGAAAAAGTGTATTTCTTGGAATCCACTTACACTCAAATTACAGCGACATTCTTGGCAGAACTCGCGGTACGGTGGTAACACAATGTACTGTATCGGAAAAAGGGAACACACAAGGGGCACTTATCGGGACGTGGAATGATTAGCTATGATTTAAAAAAAAAAATAAAAAAAAAAAACGACAGGAAGAGATCAAGTCGAGCAAGGAATGAAGCATTTTGGAGGAGGGGGAAAAAAAAGTGTGTGCAAGTTTGTTTTCCTGGCGGACTTTGACTCCAGTTTGTCTTTTTTTTTTTTTAAACCTCCCCTCCCGCGCTCCGTCACCAGGTTAAGTTACAGACGTGAGGGAAAGGAATGAAGGGAGGCAGAGTGGTAACATACAGTACCAAGAGCAGAGAGACTCCGGACCTCCCCGACACGCTAGGCACCCAGCACACTCCCCACACACAAACACACACACACACACACACACACACACTATACGCTATCGGTGTAAATGGCTAAATCCATATGATACAATCCAGTTGTCTGTGTAATTTATGGTGGGCATATATGAATGTATATACAATAACGTTTCAGTAACCACAAACGCTCCTCTGAGAACGCTGAAAGTACGGGGTCTTTTTTTTTTTTTTTTTTCAGATGCGTAACCTTGTAAGCCATGTGTGTAATAGGCAATTTTTTTAACATGGTCTGCACTTCTGATATTAGCACCAACAATTAACATGTACTATAATAAACTGGTGGCAGTAATATAAATAGAATTACACCCATTACAAAAAGACATGTGTACAATATGCCTAACCTTTATTTGACATGAGCCACCACTATCTCAAGCACTTCACCCATGTGTATTCACAGACACTACATACTGTATATATTTATGACTTGGACTGTCTGCACCACCGCCACCATCCCTTATCTCCCTCCCAACTGTACCCCACCCCTCCCTCTCCCTTCCCCAGTGTGGCTCACTCGGCATGTGCCCTGTCATATCTGCTTCCAGCCATAATTGTCCCAACTTATGGTGTTTCTCCCGGCACGCCACAGTTTAGGGGAAGTGAAATGCTTCTAAGTGACTGTCACAAAGCATCAGCCTCAGGCCAAGGGGACGACGCGATAGCCCCCACCACCTCCACCACTCCACTGCCCCACCGCACTCCCCTCCCTCACTTAATGTTTTTCTTGCTCCATAGTGCCAGCCTTCCCCCCCCCCCCCTGTCGCGGTCCTTCCCTTTTCCCTCCCTGTATTGAATGGGAGACATGTAGTCACAACATCGCGGTGCCATTAGGCCCTGACGGTGACCTGTTCTCCGCGCTGCCCTTGTTCTCCCGACTACTCCCTCTCCCCAATGAAGGAGCGGCACTTCCTTCTTCCTTATTTTCTTTAATGGAACGTCATTATTACACACTGGGCTGAACAAATTAACTAAGTTTGGGATGATCTTTGACCCTTTGCCAGTTGGTTGTTGGATGCAATCAATACCCATTATAATAACAAAAGACACACAATTATTCAACATGTAAAATGTCTAAATTAAATGTGGAAGAGGTCCTAGGCTAACTGTACAAACGGGTAAAATCATTACGTGATACCTATAATGGTTGGAAATGCCTTGCAACTTACAAAACACGGCACACATAATTAATATTTAACCTATAACAGTAAACCCATACCACAAATGTAGCCACACTTTATTTTACATGAATGAGTGAACTTTACCACCACAGTGTTGTCGGAACACAAACTCTCTCCTGTGGTGAGAGCTTTATGCCCCATTCACTATTTCAGTCATCCTTCTGCCCATAAAAAGGCTCATACATTAGACATGTCAAAACTGTTTGGACCGTTTTATGTTTTGTGATCATGTATGGTGCGCAACCGCATGATTGCAGCTCTCGTTGTCCGGAAGTGTTGCGTGTGCAAGGACAATAAGGATGGATTTACTTGGATTTACTTTCACATTTTGTTTTGTGATAATTATATAGGAAGAAAAAAAGTTTGTCTCAGCTTGTGCATTTTCTACCGCCATTCAAAGGATTTCACCTCAGTCGAGACACTATGCGTGCACAGACAGTGGAGGACATGCGAGTTGCCATGCCTTGTCCAATGACACAACAACAATATTATGCACTGTTGAAATCTGGGCTCGAACCACCGAGCTTTGAGTCCATGTACAAACGCTATACCAACTGAGCCAAACGTTCAGACGTCAAAGAGTCAAAATTTAAGGAGTGTTGCTGCTTGGAACGGTTGTCATTCTATTGCTCAAATTCACAAATGGAGAATTAGGGTTGGCAGGTTATGGATCTGTTGAGAGGAATCCTCCCAACGGGCTCTAAACCTTGTCCTTTAATGCACCACTCAGCATAGGAACATATTCTACAAAATCAGCTGTTAGGGCAGCCGTGTGGGGGTTTGTTGAAGGGGAGCTACTGCCCTCTTCAACTGGCCCACTCTCTGGCTTTTTAATGCACCACACTATGCAGGAACATCATACTTCACATATAACTTAATTAAATAAATATATAATAATGATGATGATAATTAAACCCAAATTAAAATTATACTAAGAATGGTAATGACAACTGGAAAGCATCAAGATCTCAGATTATAATATCTATTAATGTACCTTTATACCATAAAAGTAACTCGTAATCACGGGTAAAAATCTGCAAGAAATATATTAAGGAACACATTTTTTGACTTGCTTTGTATTAGACATCGTATATGAAACGAGATCGTTGTTGTAGCTGTGCGTTGTTCCAATTAATTATATAAACAGTTCATATATTTTTGTTGTTGTAAGTTTGTAAGTTGGTCTGTACGAATGTAGCTGCTTGTAATGTTTTGAAATGTTCTTTTTTATTTTATTGCACTTGGGGGTGGGGGCTCATAAGCTTTTTGCTTCAGCCCACTCCTTTTGAGCATAAGGTGTATTGCTCAAATAAACAAATAAATAAAAGGATATCAAATATTTATTTGATTATATGTTATCAGTGCATATACAAGTGTTCCGAAATACATTGATTTGTACAATCAGAAAAGTTGAGCAGCATTCTCTAGCTTTGTTAAAAAAATATATATTGGCAAGAAAGCTAGCATTTCGCTCCTCATTAGCGCCTCTAGCGAAAGCCTGTTTGAAACCACAGCAGCGTATGTGTGTGTACATCCAAGTGTGTTACGTCTGTCTGGGTGCCTTTCCCTCCGAAGGTGTTTTTTCTACCAGGCCCCTTCAGGTCAAGGATCCCGACTTTATTGAGCGTTTTATTAGCGCTCTGGACGGATCAGGCAGCGATCAACCTTTCATCGACCAATGGTGTGCGGCCGGGGGTGGGACGTGGGAGGTCTGCCCGAGAGATGGACACTGAGACTGCAGTGGTCAGCGGTCCCTTACTCTTCACTGGGATACTCTGAGCCCAAGCTATGTTCACATGTCTCAAGAGACGGGTCAAGCTTTGGTCACCAGATGGTAAGTGTTTGGGCTGGAGGAGGAAGAGTAACAGAGCTGGGGACAACTTTCTGGCTGCTCGCTCCCTCTTTCTCTTCCTCTCTGCACAAACACACTGCGATAGTGATAATGGAGCAGACACTAACAACAGTCAACCTCTTGGCTGCGGGCCGTGGCTGTAGACAGTCTGTCCGAGTCGTAAGCCCAAGCACAACACGGGGCTACACGCTCGGCAGACACGGGGACTCGGCGGACATTTGTTCTTGAAGGGGAGGCTCACGCCAGTGGAATTCAGTGCGGTTAGACACAGGCCTGTAGCTGTGGAAGCCATTACACTTTTTTACACGTACTTTTCACTGCGGGACGTTTCCTTCTTTTCACACTGGGTAGAAAACACCTTTCCAGACAAATCAGATGAAACGTTACTCATTTGAATGTAGATAGCAGGCTAGATTAGCTTTTAGCAGCTACAGAGGGTATGCACTCATTTTCATTCTCAACCCTTAAAGTTCTGGATGGATAGGTAAAAACAAAACAAAAACAGTAGGAAGAAGCATTCCCAAACGATAATAAGATACTGTCTGCTAAGGTCTACGCTGAACAGTTTCCATTTTTTTGGGTCTGAAAGTATAATTTATAGCTACACGTTATGGCAAATGCGTGTTACTTCTAACTGGAGCGGGCGAATTTTAAATACCGGCCCGCTGCCCGGGGCCTTGTCACTGTGTGTGGCCTTACAATGTGCAGGCTACCGCTACTCTGGATATTAGCTCTTGCGTGTACAGTATGTCTGCCTATTAAATACCAATCCCCAGCCACCGCGCACTGCTCACACACACACTCACTTCCCTTACAGGCACAGACTCAGCGACATTACACTCTGGGCTGGCCAAAAGTCTGCGGGCCACGGTAAGGAGGAGAGAAAAAACAACTGTTCTTTTTAGGTGAGACCTTCCAGCTGGAGACGGACAAGTGGGGAAATATAATGAGGCGTCTGCCAGGGCGACCGTCGGGGAAAAGTACCTAAAGTAGCACTAGCGAGGAGAGGCAGACGAGGAAGCGGAGCTAAGCTGGACACTGTACAGAATAGAGTTGTGTGTTTTTATGGTTGTGTTTTGTGTGTTGCTGTCTCTGTCATCCAGAATGTGACGATGTTTTGCCTCTGAACCAAGAAGACTAACATTGTGGGCATGCAGCTGAATTAACCCTTAAGATATGGCAGTTAAGGCCAGAATCACTACAGCAGTTGCCTCATGGAGCTTCACAAAAACGGAATAGAGGGAGAGTATTCTTGAGTGTAAGCGTTATTTTCACTCAAAACAGATCAGTCAACAATCCATAACAGATCATAACAAATGTGATAATTCAAAGTTCACCCCATCTGTTTCCATGCCGTGAGATCATCTGCATACCCTCTATACCAGTGTAGAACTGAGGTGGCTCCTTGGAACAGAGACAAACGTCAATTCAAACTCAACCTTTGGGTACTATTTAGTAGGGTTACTATTGATCCCAGGCCCCAGCTTAGATAAATAAAACGTTTGCACCAGACGAACCATCTGATGTAAAGCATTGTTACATATGGAAATGTACTGATGATTGTAAAAATAAAAATATAAATACAAAGAAGCTACAAATCTTCTCGGCACTGCTGGAGTGGATACAGACTGAAAAGGGTACGAGTTATATCAAGTGCTGAATACACTAGTAAAGCCACAGTAAAAGAAAGTAGAAGAGGAGACGCTATATTGGACTGTTTGCGCTAATTCAGCACTTTAACAAATCAATGCCACTTGAGGAGGAGTCCAATCGCACCCGGGGCTCGGCGAGACGCACTATCGAGGCCGTAGGGCGTGTTTGTAGTCTGCGTGAGAGGGCCAGCGCTACTGCCCAGAGGCTCCGATGGTTGTTGGTGTGGGGTCGCCTGAACTAGCCAACATTAGAGGCCCATAATGTGTTAATTTATAACTCTATTGCCCGGGACGCTAGCATTATCCATCTGTGTCACGCGCTGGCCCGGCTAAATCTATCATCCGCCGGCGAAAAATGCCCAGTCCGGAGAGATTAAGCCACCGGTCGCACAATTTCTTCCTTTTTTCCCCCCCCTCGCTTCTTATCTACTGCGTCTATCCACACCCCCCTTTCTATCTTTCTCTCTCTCTGTTCTCACTTGCGCGGGTCAGGTAATCAATTACAGGCTGACACACTTCTACAGTATAGTGCCGCCTGACCACTGGCGCTCTGGAGAGCCCCACAGACATGGCTATCTATACCCGGAGAAGAAGGAGCACTTTATGGCAGGCCTTAACACCCCTCCCCTCTCCCCCTGGCCCTGGAGACTTGGACAAATTGCTGTTAGGAAATCAGTGATCAGAGATTAAATTACTCTCGGTGGCGACCTTCGTGAACCCTAAGCGTGTTATCTCTTCAGGAGATTGACACGGAAGATTGTAATAATGTAGAACATGAATGCAACGTGCGGGACATAAACATAAAGTACCGTTCATTGGCGTATACGTTGATTGATTTAAAAGTTACCACTTCCCAATGGGTAACGTGCATTAGGTGTTGTCTAAGAATGCAAACAATGGATACAGACGGCAACGCTTGGCCTAGCCTGGGATATTGCCAATTCTTTTGCCGTTTTCTGGCCTATAAATATATTTGTTACACACAAATAAAGTCAGGCCAAAATCAGGTCCATACGGATGTTACTTCACAGCAAATTGTTCAGTAGAAGCGAAAAACAACTAACGCTAGCTAACGTAGCATGAAGCTAACGTTAGCTTCGCGGGCTTCCTGGTTAACATGTTTTGTATTTATGGGCTGTTGCGACTCTCCATGTCTCGGTCTCTTTGTTTAGTAGAAAAATATATTCATAATTTTGTTAAAGTAACAGCGGAGAAATGACCACATATAGGCAATTCCAAACAAGCCGTCTGTATCTATATGGCGTGGAGTGTGGTATAGGGCGCTAACGCATGTGTAAATATGCATGAGACCATGTTTGTGTCCGTTTGTGTTTCCAGTGACTCCGGCTCTCTCTGTCAGCAGCAGCAGCAGCAGCAGCACTAATAACACACGGGGGACATGATCAATACTTACCCTCTTCTATTTCACCACATCACTGCTATCGCTGCGCACCCACGCTCACCGGACACGCATGTTCACAAAAACAAAGCACCCTTCACAAACACGTGTAGCCAGAGGGGCCGGAGACAAGGGCCACCATTAATATTTATCCAGTAAAAAAAAAAAAAAAAAAAAGACTAAGAAAATACAACCCTTCTATCCCGGGCAACTGCGGGGCAGTGAAGATGAGTTACAGAGGCTAAAGCAGGGGCGGGCCCATAGGAAAGACAAGCTGGCAGTTCTACCTTTAAAGAGTGCAACAGTCATCACGAGAGGAGAAAGGGAATCTGCCCATTAAGACTAAGTGGCTGTCTATTAGATCACAGAGGTACAGGAGGTGGGCATTTACCATCAGTCCAAGCGCTCCTGCCCCGTGCCAGTGGCTATACTCACAAGTCATGAGATCATTGTGAGGAGCGAGACCTGGGGCAGAGAGTCGGGAAACTTTTCCCCAACTATCAAACGTGTTCCCTGGATGTAGAAGTGAACAGATCAAATGTTTCATTTCCCCAAAAACTGACAAGGAGCATTACTACAGCGCTTCTGTTCATTTTACTTAAATGGCAAGTAGAACATTTCCCTTTGGCTAAATTCTTGGACATACAACTTGTTTGTTTTTGCTGAAGTTAAATTACTCATCAAAGTTTAAGTTTATTTGGAGCCCGAATAATACATCTTACATTCTACATTGTGCATTTTGAATATTTAGGTTGGCTTTGAAAAGAATGGAACAATAATCCCCCAAAATGCATATTTGCCATATAATGCAACAAAGCTTAAAAGGGAGCGAGTAATTTACTATTAACCCTTGTTCAATCTCTTTCATCTAAATTATATGGTTATGACCCGAAGAGTAACAGTAAGTAAAGGTTTCATAATCAGAGGTAGGCTACAGAGAAACAGAAAATAGGGAAAGTACCCTCCATCAATGCAAGCTTCACGTTTTCTGTATGCACAAGCTGTCAACCCTGCTGTATTGCAACTCAACCAGCACTGAAAACATATTTTATTGCCACAAAAAAAATAAACCTCTTCCTTGACAAATGGCATTGAAACACTTCCACGCACGTTCTGAAAAAGCGCCTGCTCAGCCGCCACATTCACCTCATCAAAAAAAACAACAACCCGGGGGCAATTAAAAGACTATCAAAGCCACCACCCAGTCCTGCGAGATCAAACAAGCGCTCGGCCCAGTGCCGGCCCGGTCCCCTTCATTTCCCCCACCATCCCAAGTGTAAACTCCCCCCTTCATGCTTATCACTGTGGTACACTTAATCCTCTCTCCTCCCTCCCTCCTTCGCTCTAAGGAGCCCCCAGGTCCCTCAGGGTTCGCCGCTAAAGGCTAAAAAGGAGGACGCACATTTGCCACTTGCCGGCGACACATAACACGGCGTCGGGAGGCAGGCCGTGCCGTGCAGGGCTCTGGGCCTGATTTGCGCGTCTCTACCACACGCACTGCTGGGGGAGCGGAGACTAGGAAGTCGGGGGTTGCGGTGTTGGGAGGGGGGTGGGGGGTGGGGGGGGTTGTCTAAATTAACACTTGACATTCAATACGGTCAAGGTCCTTAATTGGCCGGGGCCTTTCCTGAGAAGGCAATTTTCTATTCCCCAAACTGCCCCGTGAGCCAGTGTCATCTGTGTTTGTGAGGAGCGAGTGTAAGTATGTGGCGGAGACAAACTGACAATGAGCGCATGCATGAGAGAGAGAGAGAGAGAGAGTCGGGGCCCTTTCCTGGCTCCTGAGAGAGGGCCCCGGTCCCTTCCCTCTCTCTAATGAGGCTGGATGAATTAGCGCTACGTGACATGATTTCCACCGTCCCTCCCCTCCCTTTTCCTTTTGTCCTTCTCCCCTCCTCAACCCCGCTATCTCTCTCTCCCCCCCCCCCCCCCCCCCTTCTTCTTCTTTTTAGTGTGACAAGCATCTGGCGACCCAAAAAATGCCAGAAGCAACCCCGCGGCTCTGGCCTCTTATGCTAGCTAGTTTACAGTACACGACACGCACACAAACAGGCTGAGGTGTAATCCGCACAATGAGAATGTTTTCTTTCTCTCTTTCTTTCTTTCTTTTCTCTCTCTCTCTCCCTCTCTCTCTCTCTCTCTCCCGTATCTTCTCGCTTGCACTTTCCCCGCGGATCCAGTTACACTTGATGTTATTACAGCTTTCAACCTGAGAGGTATTAGGCTTCCTTTAACAGATCTGACAGCATTTACAACACGGCCAAGTCGACGCCTCTAATCGCCCCTGCGACTCCTGCCTATCAGCGATTGATCTCACGGCGGGGCCCTTCTTCTTTTGAATGATGATCGAGCCGCGGGTCAGTCGCTTTTTTTCTGTCATAATCATTTTCGCCGGCGACACCTTGGAAACGCAACGATTGAGTGCCTTTGTTTTCATGTCCCTTCCCCGGCCGTCAATCGGGAATGATGTTTTATACGTGGCTGTGTGTTGCATTCGGCCGCCCATTGATCACGTTGGATCAACCTTTGCCCCCGGCGAGGCCCCCCCGTTTTAGCCATGAACAAGATGGTGAATTTATGAGCGTGATAGTCGTGCAGGGAAGAAAAAACAGCAGTAAATCCCAGTGATAAATCCCACGCCGCCACTCTTTACAAAGCTAAACTGATCAACAAGCTGTGAAGTAATAGCACCGGATAAGTCGGACAAAAGCCAGGCGTTTTGTTCGCATTCAATGGGGAGGGGGGAAGGGGGGGGGGGGGGGACATATCAAATGGATTAAACGCCATGAAATATTTAATGACAAGCAAAGTCGCATCGCGCGGCGGACGCGAGCTCCCAACAAAAGCACTTATCGCTGAGTGTGTTTCCCGACAATGAGGGAGACGGAGAGAGGGTGAGAGCGAAAGAGAGAGGCAAAACAAAAACATCAACAACTCCAGATGCATTTTCCACCTTTTACCACGCCGCGCAACAAGACTTCTCACTTTGTTTTCCGTTGTTAAGGACCGACGGGCGTAATGAAAGAGTGACAGTACGGCGGCAAGGGTCACGCTTGGTTAGGGGTGGGGGCTTACAATCTTTGGTCTGGTTACCACGGATACGGGGTCAGGGCCATTGATGTCTATCGCAGAGGGCTAATTAGATCATTTGTGACTTAACTGACATTATGGATCGGAGTGGCTCGATATGGGATTGCGGCCCATAGGCTTTCAATGTTGGGGGGGGGGAAGGCAAGGGGAGTCGAGCTCAAAGAAAGCGGTTGCTGCAGGATAAAGTAGATAGAAATTTGGGGGGGTTTTCGACCTTCGAGCAAGCGTTGATTTTTGCATATCGAGTTTGTCATGCGTGTTTGGGACAGGCGTGCACCGGCTTCTTCGCCTTCGCAGTCGCTCGTGAACTCACTCTGACCGAACTCGCCAAACAAAAGGCATTTCGGACATCCCGAGTCTTCCCAGGCACGAGCGTATGGGCATGTCTCACAGGGAGCAAGAAACGAAACTCCTCTGCTAGTCCTCAATGTCTTTGGTTCCACAGATATCTGATTTTCCACAATAAGGACCATTTGATTCATCTTCTTGGCAGAAATCAGACATAGGGCTTTCGGATGTGGTGGGGTTCACTCTTGAATGTTTCACGCCAGCAGCACAAAAGACAACATAAACACACGGGCACAGGTATTGGATCGCGCAACTAAAACGACTAAAAATAAAAACAACATTGTCCAAATCCAGGGTTGGGAACCGCCGCCTCGGACTTCGCTTCTCTCCAGCGACACCTCACCCTCTCGCCGAGCAGCCCCCCCCCCCCCCCCCCACACACACACAAAAAAAACAAAACGCCACGCCACCCGTGAGCGCGCCAGAAAGACAAAAAAATAAAAGATATGTCGAGCTGCGGGACGCCAGGGCAGCTGCATTTTAACAGTGGCCATTAAACATTATTAATCCAACATCTTTACCCAGTCAGCAGAGAGCGCAAACAAATGCTTACACATGTTGCCCCCCCCCCCCACCAAACACAAAGTAGCTAATGAGCTGGAGGTCTTTAGAAGGGTTAAAAACGGAGCTATTGTTCGGAAGCAATTTGCACGGTCCGCATTAGGGAACATACAAGCGGGTATCTCCAAAAGAAGGAGTTCGACACTCTGTGCGTGTGTGTGTGTGTGTGTGTGTGTGTGTGTGTGTGTGTGTGTGTGTGTGTGTGTGTGTGTGTGTGTGTGTGTGTGTGTGTGTGTGTGTGTATGTTGGCCCCGTGCCCAACCCTAGCCTGTACCACCAGCCTCCCTTCTCCAAAGCCTCCCCAAGAAATCCTCCCTGGGCCTCTTGCACAAAAATCATACCCTCACTAAGATAGATGGACGGGGAGAAGGGAGGAGAAAAGTATTACTGTATTTCTTCATATGTGAACTCAATGCTACCTGCAGGAAATGCATTCTGCAGTAATAGCTCGCGCGGCGCAAACATGCTGTACTGTACAGTGTATTAGAGAGGGGAAACGAGTCAACTGGGAGTGAAATTACCGTCATTATCCATGACCAAAAATAAGCCCAAATGATGATGACAGTGATGGCTTTGACAATAATAACAGCAATCTATTCTGAGTACTTAGAAACAAAGAAAAAAAAAAAATCCTCTCAGTGACGGTGTTCGTCACATCCCCAAGGGGAAAAAAATGAAAGGATTGCTAGAACTATGCTAACCTAAAAGCCAATTGGCCCAGGCAGTGAGGGGCAGACTTGGGTACAGGGTTAGTGGGGTTGGGCTCGTGGGGGGGTTAAGGCGGATGTAAAAATAGTAGGCTGTTGATTTGCCCGCTGCGTTGGCGCGGGTCCAAGCAAAACAAAATAACAGGAGTGGAGGAATAACAGGAAAAGGGAGAAGCAGCGGTGAAAGTATGCCCCAGTTCCTGTCACTTAGCGCGGGTCACACCTAATGTCACCTTCCTTTCCCGAGCGCCAGACGGGAAGAACGCAACAATGTCTCGGCCATACGGGCTTAAAATACAATGGCAACTATAGAAGGTTTCCTCCCGACACCTTGTTCTTTCTCAGTTACTGTAAGTGAAATAGCAAGTGGTCCAATCCGGCAGTACCATTGGCTCCGCTGTTCTTGGGTACATTGGTAACCCGGAGTAACGTGCTGACCACCATATAGTTATATTTGGCTAAAAATATGGATGGCAAAGTTGGTCTGATCAGAAAATGACAAACAAAGCATACAGTGGGCAATATCGACAAAATCTGTTTGTTTGGGACTTTGCTCAATAATCGGGATCAAGCGATACTTCTGCAAACCGTTTTGCGCGTTTTTTTTTTTTTTGGTTACCGCATCCAAACAACAATTGCGGTATTTGCTGCTGATGTATTGCCCACCCCTGTTGCGAACCCTCGCGCGTGCTCTATCAAGGTGAGCCCACCAAGGTAGGCCTATACAAACTTTACATTTTACATACAAAAACAGGAAGGGTGTTGCGCTGTTCTTTTGGGTGGACGGTGTAAACGCGGCTGTGACCGGGCGAAGAAAAAAAAAGAAACAAGACACGTGGAACACTGCCCCTGTAAAGTCTATTACAAGATCCGATCTCCACCGGTGGCAAATCTGTGGGTCAGTGAACTCGAAGTAGCGGCCCCTCCCTGCTCTCAACACCTCGCTGACCCCCGTGCCAACGCGCACACACTGTCACACACACACACACACACACGCGCGCGCGCTTTACAAACTCTACTCAAGTCCTTTTCATAACTGACCGGAGCTTGGTGACAGCTGCTCGCATTCCTGCCATGTCCAAGCGAAGGAGCAGACGCGAGTGTGTGCGTATCCGTGCGTTGTTGCCCTGGCTTGGCTTGTGCTCCCCCCCTCATTAGCCGCTGGAGGGGTGGTGACATCCTGAGCGAGTGGCTCTTCAAACGCGCGCTTCCTCTTCACACCGAGCCATTTCTCCTCGCAGCAGGAAACCAACCCCCACCCCGGTACCCCCCCTGACACACACACAAGTTAACGTTACGGAGAAGGAGCAGGACTGTATACGTTCCTGCATAGCACGCATTTCCATGTGATCAGTGCGCGGGAGTTTGATCAGCTGCTACACAGATGGCGGGCACAATCACATGTTTGGTTGTGACGCTATAAAAACAAGCGGCGCTAAATGGACCTATTGTATCACGGGAATGGCACACACGGCTAATATTTCATGTTTGTCTGGCGTCCCGATTGTTGAGAGAACGTACTAGGAAGAAAGAGAAAAACAATATATATATAGACGTGATTTGCCCAAGCTCCAATCTCGTCTGTCTAAAAAAACGTTCAGCTTTGGTGTCAATTTCATATTAAAGGAACTATATAATATCTAGTCGTGGAATGCAATTTGTTTTGTCCTTCAGAATATTGCGGAAGCAGCGATTTGTGGGGGAAAGAAGACCCTTGTGCACTACTTATAACCCCACGTGCCAGCTGTTGCTACCGTGCTCTGTAGAACATGCTTATAAACCATGTGAAGAATTGGGATGTTAGAAACGTTAAAGAAGTGAACAATAAGTTTGGACCTCAACAACTTCGTGATCAGAAAATCGGGCTTTAAAGTTATGACAGGCTTGTTGCGGCTGATTGACACTGGAAGAAATGAGCAAAGACATAAAGTAAAGTAAAAGGTTCATAACTCCCGAGCAAACACGCTCATGTTACAAGGCATTAGTAAACGTATGAACATTGAGGTTTGTCTGACTGATTTACAAAAAGACTATTGTCAGGTCTAACAGGTCTACTGTGAATGGGTCTTTTGCCTCTGTCCCAAAATATTATTAGTCTTACACGGATTCTATGGGGAAAATGCCCCATGCGGCCCTTGATAGTAGCAGATGTCGACACATTTCAGCCCTTTCCAAGCTAAGCTCTCCTCCCTGCCAGAGGACTCCACCCTCAATGATAAACCCCTATCTCTATTTTCTGACCATTCCCGTCCAGGGTAAGAAAAAAAGTAAAACACAAAAATGCACTGTGTCGGTGTGAGCTGGCCATTTTCTCGGGACACGCAGGAAACAGCTGACACGGAGCCCGTTGAGTGACGCTCACATGATGCGTATTGATGAGCTGCTCGGCCCCGGGTCCCGCACGCTGAGCCCCGTGGGTCGAGAGCGAGGCTTTGGGAAAAAGCGAGTGATCCCGCGGGCCCCCATCGCACCCAACTGTCCTACGCAGGGCCCTCCGTCTGGCCGAGGGCACGCACATGACCGCGGACATGTGCGCAGCGGCAGGTCGCTCATGGAATCTGCACTGTTTTCACCGGGGGGGCCGATGACGGAGGGGACATGAAGAGGTTTACCAAGTCAGAGGGAGATTTAGGGGCTCTGATGTAGGGCAGGCTGCACTGTGGTTCTTAGCTTCGATAGTGTATGGCTCAAGCTCTACATTATTTGACCATAAAGCGAAACTATACATTTGATCACGATCGAAATGTGCAAATATCTAGACGGACATAGTAGTAATGAGACTTTTTTTCTTCACCATTATCACGGAATTGCAGCACAACATTTTAAAAATTAGGACTAACAATGCCAAGTGCCAAACTCCACATCTATGTATTATCATTGTCATTAATGTTCGTTGGATAATTTGTTTCAAAATTAACTTTGACAAATCAGATTAAATCACAGATCGACGCCAAGATCCAATTTGGACAAAAATGTAACACCAAAAAAACTGTGAAAATGCTACAACATCTGAGGCATACTTTACTTTTTTTTTCTCTCTATACAAAACAGGCAGTGAGCAGATTTTCTTTCCTGAACGCGTCAGACCGTGTAACATGAATGGAAGGTTGTGCATTTTCTGCGTGCACTCCTAGCACCAGCCTTACGGTAAAGATACACAGCAGCAGCAGCAGCAGCAGCAGCTACCTTCCCACTCACAATTGAAGAAAAAAAAGAAAAAAAAGGAAAAGTTGCCTTCAGGAAATGCATACATCGTCAAGTCATCCAGTTAAGAGAACGCCGCCAGCGCTTGGCTTATTTTTCTCGAACGCTTCTGTTACGTGGCCCTCGCGAACTGGCCAGTGGCACCTGGATAATTATATGAAACAAAAGTCGACGCGGCGAATTTAAAAGGCCAGCATGTGAGGACGAACGCGGTCAAGAGAGTGCAACCCCGGCCCTCTCCAAACAGGTGACGTTATGGCTGAGGAGACTTAACCCCCCCCCCCCCAGCTAAACATCTATAAAGGCAGCCTGAAAGAGGAACAACAGCGGTGAGGGATAGATAGAAAAGAAGAAAAAAAATCTGAGAAAATCAAGAAAAAGTAGTAATGGGAGGGGGGAGGGGGGGGGGGAGTGGTGTGTGTCTTTTTCTGCAAATCTCCACTTTCACCTCTGCTCTCCTCCAAGCTCTGCAGCCAAGGCCAGCCAAGAGACATTTCAGCTCGCACCCGCACACACATGGACTCCGAGCCAACACGCAGAAAGCCACGCCGGTGAGAAGGGGGGGGGACAGCCCAATTTACGCACACATACAAATACAGGACCCCGAAACTGAGCAGGGCTGGCATAGGCACACGCTGTAGCCCCCCCCCCACACACTCGGGGAAAATAAGTGGCACTGGTAACGGGTGAACATTATAGGGGCACACCTAAGACACCCGATACTCCAGGCATCTGTACATCCCCCATCCAAAGACCAACATGGAAATGATAACAGTGTAACGGCAACACACACACACACACACACACACACACACACACACACATGCTGTCCGATCGCTGTGGATAATTCCGCACATGTGCATCAAATCACTGCCTCGCAGTCGCACACACAATAAGGGGCAGGGCAGACGTGCATGTGCGGCACAGATGCAACATGCAGCCGAGCGTGTTCTCAGGCGATGGGAACACGCTCGCCGCTCGCTCGCCCTGGCCGTGGAGGCAGCGGTGATGGCAGCCTTAATAGGTAGATTAGGAGAGAGCATGAAGCCGTTTATACGGACGGAGACGAGCAAAAGTGCAAAGTGGTGTAGTGGAATCTGTCACAAGGCGCAGAGATGGTTGAATACACATGCACGGAGAAAAGGGTTTGAATATGAAACTAGTGAGTAGTCAGAGAAATGCAACAGCAATGTTACCTATTATTGAAAATATAACCACGACAGTACAGTATTTAAATCAAAGTACATATTTTTGTCTCATCAATTGTACACCATATAAAATGTGTGTGGCATATATGTTTGTGTTGTTTTATGGGTGAGTGAAACACACACATTATTATTATTATTATTATTATTATTATTATTATTATTATTATTATTATTATTATTATTATTATTATTATTATTATTATCTGGGTGAGCTTTGCAGTGACTGGACATTAGAATGGACTTTATAAGAGCCACCGTACCTCCTCCAGGTCACGGGCCTTAGTGGAGCTGTCGCACTTCAAAGGCAGCCGCGCTACAGCACCCTTTACAGAGAGAGAAGGAAGAGGCTTTTTAGCGAGTGGAAGGCGACAAAACACAAACCAGCTTCCTGATACTTTTACTGCAACGACGTGTCGTGCGTTCAACTCAGATTGAAGAAGATTTTTATTTTTTTTCCACAATCCGGTTGAAATGATGCTGCTGTTATTTCTTCATAACGCGAAGGAATGAACCAGCGTAAAGGTACGCGGCCTGGAGCTGTACTGTGCCCTAAACGAAAAGCAATTATCCTCGTAGTCTCTCTTAACTGCGGGCTTTTTTTTTGAACTCAGGAGTCGATACCCACAACCATTCGTGTAACAGCGCCTCAATTAAGCAGCTAAATATTATTCCAGGGAAATAACTCAGCCTCTGCTCTGATTAGAAATGTTCGCGTTTTCTCCAAAACAACGATAAATAATGATGTAAGTAATTACAGCGCATTTAAAACGTTCAGTCTTTTGTTTTTGTTTTTTGTTTTGTTTTCTCAAAGAAATCTGTTCAATTGATTTAATTTCTACTGTTCGCGTTTCCTGTTGGACAATCAAAGGTTTCTCAGATATTGACGTAAGGAAAATAAATAAAATAAAAATGATTCCACATTAAAAGCCTATTAAGGCCTTTCTAAAAGATTTGGCTAATTGTGCCTCCAGTGATGCTTTCATTAGCTGCGTGTGTTTAGCAGAGTGGACCGGAACACACACTGTTTTATTAATACAACAGCCTCTAAATCATGACATAAAATAACCAATATAAATAAATAAAATATGCACAATTGTTTCCTCGTTCTCCTCTATATTTCTGGTGGTATACAGGTGTACTGAAGACAGTAGTTTCACATTTTATTACAGTCAAAATCACAGAGCTTTAAAATTTGATTTAAAAGAAATGTAAATTATACAGTTTGAGGATTTGCAGTCAATAAAATTCTACAATTTTGTGAGGTAAAGTCAGCTGGTATTTGGCATCTTTGTGAGGACAGTGAGGAATTAAAACATTTCAATATAGGGTATAAAGCATTTAGGCTAAATAATTAATTTGACAGGGTTATAGCTTAACGGCGGTAACTGCGTTTATTTGTAATTTGACATTGGTAATGTGTGTTTCATGTCCATCTCAGCTCCGCTTCAGAGCAGCTCACAGTGCGTCTGAGCGCTGCGCTCAGCTGATTTGCTTGTCCATCGATCCACTGCAAATATAATTCGGCCTAACAACGCTCAAATACCGCGTCCCTGGCGTCACTTGGCCGCTCTTTAGCACACACACACGGGCAAAAGGAATCTCAAAAACCGTTCCTATAAAGCATGAGCGTTCCGCACCCCAGGGTGCGCGCAGCTCGGCAAACACAAAGTCATTATCGCTTAGATTCCAATAAGGCGAGTCTGTCAGGGATCGTGCTTCCTTCCTTCCGAGGATTTCTGTCATGCCTACTAAACATGGCGGGATGTCTTCTAAGCGCTACGAGCGCGATAAATTACAGCGAGTCCCACAGCTGATTAGATTGAAACAACGGTGCGCATTTGTAAAGAGGAGAGGGTCCCAGAGTGGAGCGGCCCTTCCACCTGCAGCTCCGTCAGCAGTCAGGACGAGGGATGCTCCGACAGTTAATACGGAGCTAATCACAGCAAATAAACGATCATAACTTCTTTCAAAAGACTTAACGTCGACGTAAACTGGGTGAGCAGAAGGCAGTGATCCATTATTAAACTACTTAAGTCACCGAGTAAAGTTTGGAGAACGGCCTCCTTGTCCTGGTGACAAGTTTATGTGGTGTCCTCTTCAGAGGGGGACTCTCAGGCCGTTGCGCAAGAGCCACTGTGTATTGTGCGTAACAGCACGCGCATGGTACGGTGAGCCTGCAGGTCCAGCAATGATTAACTGCAAAAACAGCCTATCTTTACCGTCTCCCCCGCACGACCGCGCGCATAGACATACACGAGAGTCCCATATCCATTTAGTACTTCGAACATCATCACGAACTTAAAGCTGAAATACGACGGGAAGTGGGGGCTTCTGTCATCCCCGCATGTCCACGGCTCTCGCGCTCTGGCGCAGCCGTGTGAGAGGCTCCCTGCCTCGGCCACATGAAGTTAATTAGCCGCTCCCAGAGGGGAGCCCCTTGCCCGGTCTTTATCGGCACTAGGGTTACCAAAACACTGCTGTTGTATGCTTTTAAAAGTCCACACCGCTCACGGACCAATTACGCAGCCTTGGCGTGTACGTAACGAAGCAAGACAAGGGATAATCCATCAAAGGGACCAATAAACGAATTAGCTACAGCATGCAAACTGGGCATAAAATAGCTGTTTTACTAAATAAATACACACACAGGAATATTAATATTAGCAGAATAATCAAGATTAAAATCAAACACTCAATTCAAAATTAAAATTATTAAAACCAATCAGCAAAAATGTGCCATATTTTTCAACAACTTCAATCTTGATCTATGTACCCCCTCACTACACGCAACCTACTGACACATATCCACACAGCACATCTGAGAGAGCAGTGAGAGGACAGTCAGAATGACAGAGCGGCCCATGCATGGACACAGAGACACACAGGGGGACGTACCTGCTGGGACATTCTGTACAGGAGGTTGCTGTCAGTGCTCTGCTGCTGCCATGTCCCCATGAAGCCCGGCTGCTCAGCACTAGGCGGTCTGGTGCTGAACTGCATGGAGCTTTCACCTGCCCCCTCGCTGCTTGTCCTGCTGCTAACGATGCTAACGGCACCCAGACCCCCGGCTCTGCGGCCGCCTCTTGTCCTGCTGCAGGTGCGGCGGGCGCCGAGGGGGAAGCCTATGCCTGTGGTGGCCGTGTCAGAGGTGTCTTCAGCCGGAGGGGGTGGCCTGGGCGACTCGGGCTCTTCACTGGGCTGTGCTGGGACTGTGTCGCGCTCACTGCCTCTCACATCCAATTCTGCCTCCTTGGACTAGACAGAGAGAGGGAGGGCAGTGGGGAAGGAGGAGAGACAGAAAAGTCAGTGAAGGTGGGTTCTTTTGGGGTCGTGTTGCCGTTTTTTCCTCCCGCGGTCCCGCTCATCTAAAGCATGCAGAGAGGGGCGGTTTTGGCAGCACTAATGGCCAACCACTGTGTGTGTATACGCGTTAATTTTTGTGAGGACAGAAAAAGAGGGCTTGTGGTGATGTGTCCTCGGGGGCCTCGTCTTGGATGGGCCAGTGGCGGTGGAGGTGAGGAGGGATGAGTGAAAGGATGGAGGTGAACTGAGGGCTGAGACGGTTTGCAAGCTCAGAGGTTAAAAATGACGGGGAGGGGAGAGCAAAGCAGCTCCTGGCCCCACACTTCGCTTGAATCCATCTGTCTGTCAGTCATTTTGACTCAACGCAAACTTCCTTACACACAGAGGCTAACAAAGAAATGAAAAGTTAAAGACCGTGACAACAGGCAACATTCACAGTGAGCAAGAAATAAGTACACATTTGTTGAAACGTCCACATTTTGTTTTTTTGTTTGTTTTGATGTTTTTGTTTTGTTTTTTTGAGACACAGACACAATATATCTTTTATCTTGAGTAAAACGTAACATCCAGGAATCCGTGATCGCAATCTAAACGTTTAATAAAATATCAATGCCAAAATTTAGAAAAGGTGAAACAAAAGTGTGCGTATAAAATCAATTGTCAAATTTATGCCTGACTTTTAGCAGCAAATAAATTCTAAGTTGTTAAAAAAAAAGAAAAGTGATTAGGCAAAAGAGAGCAAAATTCCATTGTAAAAAGTTGCTGTGCAAAGCAAAGGCATTGGATGCCGGCTGGTCTCTTACCATGAATTGTGTGAGTCCCAGCTAAGTGCAGATGCGGAGTGCTCCTGCCTCCCGCTCTTCCTGTGCTCTGTCCCTCTCTCGCTGCGCGCCTGTCCTGTCCTGACTGTGTGCTGAGCGCTCTGCTCTGGGCTGCAGCCGCCGTGGAACTGAGCGCAGTGGCTGAGCGCGTGGCTGAGTGCTCGAGCAGCGAGTGAGAGAGGAGCGGTGGCTCTCCAAGTGTCCGTAAGAGTGTGTGCACAGGCTGACGGAGTCAACCGAGATGCTCAATGACACACACTCCTCCTCTGCGAGGGCAGGGAGGAGGGGGCAGACACCACAGCGCTCAGGAAGGGGGAGCATTTGTCCCCCTGCCTTATTACCATGTGCACTGCCAGCAGCCACTGCGTCTCAAAGCAACTTAGCTTCCCAGTGGGACCATCCCACCACCGAAATACACACAAGGAGCTTATTAGAAGCTTTTACGTTTCGGGGACACAAAAATCAACCCAGGCAAAACACAAAAAAATATTTTGGCAAAATTAAAAGGTTCAAATGGTGTCTTTTATAGAGACTTGTCAAAATAATCCATAGTCTAGCGTATTGTCCAGAAAAAGTCGGTGCCTTTGTTTAATTCACTTCAGCTGTAATGAAAGACTAATGGAACGCAGGCAGTCTGCCACTACAGCAAGCATCTGAACACACACTCGGGCGCGCACACACACACACACACACACTCAGGATACAGCCCTCCCTCCTCCCTCCCGCCAAGCTCTCAGATTTTAATTAAGAAAAAAATGAGGAAGTGGTTCCATTTTAGCCAAATTGGTCCCCACTGCAGTGAAGGTATGGGAATAGAATGAGGGATGGAGGAGTAAAGGGAGGCAGACAGGGGGGGGTGGGGTGGGGGGAAGACACACAGGAGGATGGGGCTGGACCGGGGGAGAGGAAGGAGACGTATGTTTCCTCTGACACAGCGCGGGACACTTCTGCCACACAGTGAATTGGGTCCCTCCACACGCCCCTGTTCACCGTAACCCTGGGACCGAGCGCTGCGCCTGTCCACTGAGGTGATATCAAGTCACTCCTAAATCTCTCCTAAAATTGGTGCCACCCGTTAAAAAAAAATTAAAATAAAAAAGCCTTTGTCATAGAGTGATCTTCAAATTGATCACTGTGGCTTCTTGCGAAAAAGTAAAAAAAAAAAAAAGAAGAAAACCAAAAAGCCATTATCTTTCTCTCATCTCTCTCGTCTTTCCCCAGTAGTCTGCATCTTGTCAAAAGCCTTGTTGTAAAAGCCTTAATGTGTCACCTCCGCTCCTAACAACTTATTGAAAAGCTTAATGTCGAGGCTTAGGCTAATTATATTAAGTGACAATTTAGCGGCTGTGGCTCTTTTCGCTTTCTGCCTCACGCGCTCTCTCTTCTCCCCCCCTCTGGCCGCTGCCTCTCTCACCCCCCTCCTCGCTCTCTCTCTCTCTCTCTCTCTCTCTCTCTCACTCCCATATCTCTAAATGTGCTAGGCTGGGGCTTTTTTCCAGCGCCACTCACGGCCTGCGTCGAGTCAAACTAGTGGCGCAGCTCCTGACCCGGGTGGGTAATAGCCCTCATTTGTTGGGAGCAGGAGTGTATTTTCCAGTATCGCTCTCTTCAGGCGTAGATTTGAACTGCTTACCCTGTTGTCTCCTCTTTAAAGACTGTTGTGCGCAATGCAACTTTTTATAAGCATTTTTTTTTTTTTACGTTATGTCATTTGCACCACCCTGAAAGTTGTGACATGCTTGCTTATACAGTAAACACGCCCATGTAAAAGAAAAAGGGATATGTTTTTGTAAAGTTAGGAGTTTGGACAACGGCTAATAGTCTAAAATGTCATCTTTTATAAACTTAAGGAAATCCAGTACACAATTTTAAACGCCTTTCTCCCCCATAAGATCACTGGGACAAAGAGACAGCCCATTTAATCCCAAATGGAACAAATAAAGGTAGAGAAGGATAAAGATATGAAACCTAATGGGAAAGAGTGTTGGAGATCCAGGGGCTCCTTTATTAAAACTATTATTGTGCCGGACTGGAGAATTCCCCCCGGGGCAGGGGTCCATGTCGAAGCCCATATAATTAACTAGAGGCTCAGCTACGGATCAATTACCAGACAAGCAAGTGATAGCCAAATCAATGGAAGATCATCAGGCTCGTTATCAGTGTTGCAACTCATTAGAGGAAAAGTGAGGTAGAGAGAGGGGAAAGAGGGGGAGCCCATGGGTGCTGCCTTGTGGGGGAGAGGGAGGTTGAGTATGGGTGGAGGGGTAGTGAGTGGTGACAGGGAGAGCGGTGTGACAGAGTGCAGTGCTGTGTAGGAGCAGTCACCGAGCCTTGTACAGATCAATAGACTGTGCGGCAGGTTAAAGCTCTGCCACTGCGGCTGTATTCCCCCGCCGCATGGACGCGCGCCAGCGGACCCCGACTGTCACAAACCCGCGGTAACAAGGCACGGGGAGCATTAGCATTGTGTAGATAGGCTATGCTTTCCTTTCCTTTGACATTATTTTATGGCCCGATTTTCCTTGTGGGGCCTGTTTAAAAATAAATAATGTACCAAAGTGACAAAGGGCCATTGTCACACTGTCACATCCGGCCCCACCAAAAAGCTGCATGTCCACAACAAGTGTCTCAAGTGGTGGAAATATCAGATGACAAAATAAAGTCTATATTTTGTCAATTGTTACATTTTACAACAGACAATTCGCTCTGTAACAGTTACCACATAAACACAGAAGCGGAAACAACACACACGTTATCTAAAACATTTAAGAATTGGATGTAAACGCTCTTTTATGGTTTGATTACATGGGAGATTTTAGATTGTATTGGATAAAAAAAAAAAAAAGTTCATTATCAAAAAAGAAATAAATGAATAGATTTTCTGTATATTTTAACTTAGACCTCTACAAACCTCTTCTGAAGTCTTTTCTCAAATGCTTGTGTATGTTTAAAAGGTGCACTATATGAACTGTAACTCCTACAGATGGTGAACAGTGGGGGTCAAAGTAGTTAATCGCATAACCTACTTTAATATTCAAAGTAGAAAGTCATTATTAAGAAATGTTGTATATCAGTCATTTTACAGCTTCAAAAACATGAAGATGGCACCTGTACGGCAACAACACGACAGGGACTCCCTCTGTTATGTGAGTCAGTGGCATTGACAGTACATCTGCAATGCCACTGACATTGTTCAGTATCTTGATCCCAAGATACTGAACAACTACCGGCCCATATCAAACCTACCATTCTTAGGAAAAGTCCTGGAGAAAGTAATATATCAACAGCTCACTTACTTTCTCCTATCTAACAATGTGTTTGATACTTTCCAATCAGGTTTTAGGCCCCACCACAGCACTGAGACAGCTCTGATCAAGGTGACAAATGATATCCGTATGAACACCAACGCAGGTAAGGTCTCAGTTTTAGTTCTGCTGGACCTGAGCGCTGCCTTTGACACAGTGGACCATGGAATCTTACTTCACAGGTTAGAAAACTGGGTGGGAATCTCTGGTACTGCGCTAAACTGGTTCAAGTCCTATCTGGAGGATAGGACGTACTTTGTCGAAATTGGCAACTGTGTCTCAGACAAAATTTCCATGACCTGTGGAGTCCCCCAGGGGTCAATCTTGGGACCCCTCTTATTCAACTTGTACATGCTTCCATTGGGTCAGCTAATAAACAGCAACAATGTGTCGTACCATAACTACGCAGATGACACTCAGATCTACGTGTCACTGACGGCAGGTGAACATGGGCCTGTAGATACTCTCTGTCACTGCATCGAACAGATCAGTTTGTGGATGCAAAACAACTTTCTCCAACTAAACTCAGACAAAACTGAGATCATTGTTTTTGGCCCACAGACACAAAGACAAAGTGTTATCAGTCACCTTGAGTCTCTCTCTCTAAAACCAAAAAATCAGGTTAGAAATCTAGGAGTAATCATGGACTCAGACCTGAACTTAAACAGCCACATTAAAGCAATAACATCATCAGCTTTTTACCATCTGAAAAACATTGCTAAGATCAGAGGAATAGTGTCAAAACCAGACTTGGAGACACTCATCCATGCATTTGTCTCCAGCAGGTTAGACTACTGTAACGGCCTGCTCACTGGCCTTTCTAAACGAGCTGTTAGACAGCTGCAGAACATCCAGAACGCTGCTGCTCGAGTCCTGACAAGAACCAGGAAATATGACCATATTAGTCCAGTGCTCCGGTCTCTGCACTGGCTTCCTGTCACTCAGAGAATAGAATTTAAAACAGCTCTGCTCGTGTACAAGTCGTTTCATGGTTTAGCACCAAAGTACATCTCTGACATGTTAGAGCCGTATGAACCATCTCGGGCCCTGAGAACTTCAGGGAGGGGTCTCCTGGTGGTTCCCAGAGTCAGGACTAAACACGGTGAGGCTGCGTTTCAGTTTCATGCAGCTAAAATCTGGAACAGTCTTCATGAGGATGTGAGACAGGCCTCAACTCTGACAATGTTCAAATCCAGGCTGAAAACAGCTCTTTTTACCCGAGCATATGAAAACTGAAAGTATTTTATCTGCACTGTTGCCTTTTACTGTCATTGATAAATTTTTATGTTGATGTTTTAATGATTGATTTGATCTGTTTTCTTGTAATTTTATGCAACTGTGAAGCACTTTGAATTGCCTTGTGTATGAATTGTGCTCTACAAATAAACTTGCCTTGCCTTGCCTTGCCTTGCACAGCGCCACCTCCTGTTCAGGTGTGTTCGATATAAGGTTTTTTAATGGGACAAAACACACAGATAACCTTATATTTATTGTAATAGAAATGCAAGTATAGGAAGTACTCATTAAACTTCTCAGATCCTCGAAAACTCTACTTACAGCACTTAAGTACATTTACTTAATTACTGGACAAGCACGGATTGTGAATCTACTTGTAATGCATAAAATTTGCTATATCTTGTGTAGTGTCATATCTATGGTCCATTTCAACACGTGTTGAGAATTAAAATGTGTTTACAGCTAATTTCTCTGATATTGCCCTTAAGCCTAATCTACTTTTCCTAAGACTATCAAATAATCAATTCAGCGCGGCTTATAAGGGCTCTTAATATTCCTTACTTAATCTAGCCCTATCTAAAATATTAGTGTTTATCTTGAACATTTTCAATCCATAATCAGTCTAACCCACAGTGATGCACACACTCATTACCGCATTGTGAATCGTCTGAACGCTGCTCTGTCCGTTTGCTTTGGCCTCATGTCTGGTTTGTTTATGGCCTTAAGTCATTATCAAACACTAATATATACGGATACTGCTGGACTTCGGCTGGTGTTACCGCCTGGGTCATCAAATCGACAGTTATGGTCATTAGCAGTCATGACCCCCTGACCCCTGACTACACGGGTGCTGATTGCCTTTAGATAGAATACAGAGTTACACGGGATTCACTTTGTCTGCAGCTCCACTTCACCTTTTCAGGTAGAGAACTGTCACTGGACAATAATTTACTTTTTCGTCAAATACTTATCAAAAATAGTAGCAGTTGTGAATCGGGTTCGTGCTGTAGAAAGTTGCTCTTTCAGTGGTGATCCACAGGGAAAAAAAAAAGATGTACGAAGTGTTACATAGGCCTCTTACATACACTTTCCCCCTCCAAAATTGTATTTTCAGCAAGCCGGTGTATTGTAGCACTGGACCTGTCCACTTAGACAAGAGGAAAGCAATACATAACTGCAATATAAATTTGAGGTTGTTTAATCATTCAAATGTTTTAATACTCATATTCTAAACGGGCCACACTCTAATGTTTTAGTTTCCAAACTGTGACAAAGGAAGCTAGAGTTCAAATTGTTATTTGCGGTCATAACTCATTTGTGACTTTCCTAACACAACTTTCCGCACACAATCCGCACACCTCGATTCTTTCAAGGAATGGGTTCATGAGCACGTCTTTTTGGTAAACAGGTGCTAGGTGCTAGGTTTTGTCGCAACTTCTAGGTTTACGGTGACTAAAAATAGTACAAAATATGCTGTAAAAGCGGCACACCACGCAATGGAGTTCCTTCAACAATAAGTTAAAAAGAAGAACACACACAGGTTCAACCCCTTTAAAATTGTGTATCAAGCGACTTCCAAACAATACATTTTCATAATTGTATGATATGGAACCATTATACAAAGAAGAAAAAGGTAAAGTCATCAGCAATTTTGATTGTGCGCAACTGAAGTTGGGAAACTTGTAATATCTGTGTAGCAATGAAACTCGAGGGCCACATTAAGTGCAGCGAGTAATGGTTTGGCAATGATGTGCTAAAACAGCAGTAGAGAAGTACAGTGTGCCCTTATTCCATTGTGACCCCTTAATGCACTTTTGTCCTTTGAACGGCATCTTCAAGTGTGCTCCAGCATGCCCATCGACGTCTCTCATCGCTGGCTTGTGTTCTTTTTTGTTGCCAACATTGTCAACTAATGGGTCAAATGGCTCAGAAATTGGTCCGACGCCACTGAGTATTTCTCAAAGACACTCACGAAAAAAAAAAAACATGCGCTCTCCAGACTTGAGTGGCACGCTCCCTCGCTGTTCATTTTCTGTGCAATGTGAGAAAACCTACTCGAGTAAGCCACGCTGTGAGGATACAGATGCAGAGGTCATCAAAGAGGCATAATTATGACGCTTGTCGGCGGGCCGATTTTTCTTGCGCGCGCGCGTGTTTTTCTTCTGAACAGGGGAATAATTCTGCGTCGAATGAAATCACGGCTGAGCAAAAACGCCGCTCAAATTGGCCTTTTTACGCACTAAAAGGAGGGCAAATGGAAGGACAGAGGCAGAGGGCGCACAGACGCACAAGTGGAACAACATAATTTGCGCGGCGATGGTGGTTACGTGCAGCAGAAACAAATCATTAAGGACAACACGGAAAAGCTCAGTGGGTAGAGGATATGTATTGTAGAGGCTGGGCTGAGTAACCTTTCGAGTTTGAGCTGTCATGAGTTACATTTACAAGCCTCCAAACGCCACAGGTGAATAGGTTGCGTTCACGACGGTGTCGAAGAGGCTTCACGGTGCCAGTTAAGAGGGTAAACAGTCGCCATTTTATTGCCCGTTTTACCACCTCGACTGGCCACTCAAAGCGCTCAAAGACACAACGGCCAACCGCTGGGCCAGTGGATAGCTGTTGTAGGTACCACCAATATTTATTCTGAAAGGCGAATCCCTCCCCACTAGGTTGCAATATACTGAAGATCATTATGTGTTGAAGAAGCTTCTTAGGTGAGAGGCGAAACATCCTCTAAATTTGACTAGAAATATAGAATTAGTGTAGGACTAAGAGTTACACAAGCATAGGTTGACTTTGTTGTTTTAATGATTAAATATAGATACCTATCCAAATTCCTTCCCATCAAAACATAACCCTTCACCTTAATGAAGTCACGCTTTCATTTCCTCCATGAAAACCTTGTTAGAGCTAATCCAATTGCGTAAAGTCAACAAAATTGTTGAATGCTTTTCGCCCGTCTCTTAGTGCAACCTTTGTACAGTTTAGTCAAAGACATAAGCAGGAGCCCATGGCCCCGGGGCCGCTACTGTTGGCGACCCGATTTATGCGTCCATGTGACGTCGGCGTGGCGATCAGATGGCACAGGGATAAAACTGTCACTGTTCTGCTACCACTACAGGGCCACAGGACATCATATGACACGGGACGGGAACAACCCCTCCGTTTGTGAGCGAGGCGCACAGCGAGACCGGCAGGGGGATAGGGAGAGGGAGAGGGAGAGGGGGGGGGGGTTAGGCCGAGGGCACCCAAAGGTCTCCCAGGAACCAGGGAGAGCCACATGATTGTCTGTGTCACTGATCACTGCGATCCGCTCATAAGGCACCTTTGTTGAGGAGAAGGCACAGGACACAAGCATGGGAGTCTCTATTTTGAGAACTTGGCAAACGGCGTCTGTATTTTGGAGCTGTGTGTGCACATTGTTCTATACATTGATCTTTTTCAGGATCGCTGAATTGTGGCTTATTCACCTTATTCCGGAAGTTCGCGTGGGCGCCGCTATGAATTGTGCCCGCCCCTTCACTCCTATTAGTTTGCATAGGACGGGAGAAGTCGAGGTAAAATTAGTTGCTACGCGAATAGAGAAACGGTGCAGTGTTGACTTGGACATTTTACCCAAACCAGTCTACTGTACATTAGATTTTAGCGGCGAACATGCGCTTTACTGGAAGTGTCAATACAATGGAAGTGCCGATCTGTGGTAAAAAGAGGCAAAAGTGGGCGGGGCAGAATAAGGTGAATATCCCTGTTTTATCAATTGAATTATCGCATTGATTATAGAAGAGACACTAAAAGAGTAAGCTTGTGTGTCGCTTGGAGCACCCTCTGCTGGCAGCAGGGGGAAAGTACCCATATTAAACAATGTATATACAAGCCACCATTATTTGCCAACGGCATGCTAACAGAACGATGGTACAATGATAAAGGGAGTTTGAGTTGAGTTTTCTATGAGCTTTGGAAATGAGGAGTACACTTAAGGATTCTATCTATTACACGACAAAATCAAATATATGCACTTTTTGCAGTAGAGGAAGAAATCACCCGATAATGTGTTCTTTATAAAGCCTATTGATCTTTTTCCACAGTGCACATTTGCTGCAAGAAACCCCGGACATTGCGCGTCATTATTTTCTGCTCAATGTCATGCGTTTTACAGAGTTTTGTTTCAACTTCCGCACTTTATCTGACTTCGGCAGATTCACGCCTTACCTGCCTTCAAGAATGAGCTGCTCTCTATAGCCTCTGCCGAATCCTTCACTGTGATGCACTTGGCAGTAGCTGTGGTAGGTCAGAGGAGAGGTCACACGTGTGGGCACGGAGGAGAAAGAATGAGGATCTCAAGCCCCGTCTCCAAACCCAGCCATCTTTCTCCCCCCTCTCCGCTGAACTCACACTTGGATAATTCTCTTCTAATCATCCTCCTCTTCTCCAACGCCCCCTCCCTTCTTCCTTCCTCATATACCCCGCGCCCCACTGCCGGCCCCACGGACCTCCCCCAGGGGCCTCTCCTCTCTGCTCCTCACCTCATCAGACAGGCCTCCACCCCCGGCCCCGTTGCCGCGGCGCTGACCCATACACCCCCCCACCTCCTCCTCCTCCCTTGCAGTCACCGGGCCTTGTGTCTCTACCTGCCAGGCTCCCTGACAGCCCCACGTCCCCCTGCACCCCCCAGAGAGGAGACCGCCTGCCCATCCGGAACGCTGCCGTGGCAAGGCCCCCCCCCCCTCCACCCCATCTCCGCTGCCCTTCCTCCTGCAACTGAAGCCAGCGCCTACACTTTGACAAAGTCTCAGCGCTAACTTCTTTGTCTCTCGTTATTCCGCTTTTCCTTGGATATTTCGACTTGGATATTCTACCTGTCAACCCACTCCTCTCTTCCTCACTCTTTGACCCCTCTTGCCGAGACACTGTATTGAGAAAGTGGGGTCGCAATGTCAGGGGGACTTCACTGTAACCCTTCCGACTTATCGCTGTTATTGAGGACTGTCCTCTGTCATGTGCTAGCATTGATGAAAGACTGACGACTAAAGGCCCTGTGACGGATTTTGTCTGTTTCGTTAGTTGTGGTTCAGACTCACTCCTAACTTTCCAAACGTAGGTTCTTACATCCCGGTTCGTCGCAGGGATGAGTTTAAAAGCACGTTTCCCAACTTTGAGAGAGCAAATACTGCAACGGTAATGTAAACAACAACTGCTAGATTGATGAAAATGTCTTTTAGCGAAGGTCATTCATTAACCTCTTGACCCCCGCCATAACCAGTTCGGCTTTACCCAAATCTAAAAGCTTCCTGACTGGAGAAATCAGAATCCCTGCGCCAGTGTGGCCTCATTTGAAAGCTAAGACCAACAAAACAGATTGAAAGATTTTGTAGCTTTTTTATTTCTCAATTAAAAACCAAAAAAAAAATGTGTGTGTTATGGTTGGTTTTCTGGCAAGTTTTTGTCACTTTTTTTTTTTTTTTTTTTTTTTTTTTTGTTATTTGTCGCTTTTCATTGTGTTTTTGCCTCGTTTTTGTCTCGTTTTTTGTCCACGGCCTATAGGCCAGCGCAATGCCTCATATGTGTAAGATCTTTGCGAGTAAAACACAACTGACGGGCGGCGGATGGCAGGGAACTGGTTAAGACAGGTGCTAAATAATGCGCGCAGGCAGGAAAATGGCATGCAGCTAATTAACAGTTTGAAATGACATGTGTGACAGTATAAGGGCCCCAGATCTGATATGGAAAGTTCAAAATGCGCTAATTACTCTGATCCACCTTTGAGCAACGCTTGGTAAATGTCCCCAAAGATCTTTTTTCTTTTAAACACTTATCAGCTTTTACAGGATACTGAAAAAGCTGACATTGGGAGAAGAAGAAAATAAATAAATAATCAGTGTTTCTAAAGTGGTAATTCATTCGAAACTACTTCTATACTCAGGCAAAGCTTGTAAAACGAATGAGTTGGAACAAGAAGGACAGCTTTAGAAGATCTGAGTGTGAATGAATGCATTGGCGTCGCTCATCCCTTTGCCTCCGTGCATCTGCTTCGTGGCGCATCAGTGAAATAATGGGACTTCCACTGAGTAACAGTGAAGTCTGCAACTGCTTCTAATATATGGTGAGACATTATTCAATGATCTCACAATAGTCGAGGCATGATCCAAAAAGCTGCGTACCATCTGAATCCCCCCTCGCGAAAAAACAGAAAAAAAACCCCAAATGGTCGTAGGAAGGGAAGGAGGTGTATGGGAACTCAAAACATGTGGGTTGTATTAGACAGGAAAGTCTTTATTTATGGCACACACATGACAAGGAACATAACCGCTAACAACACAACAGACACACAAACACTTGTGATTTGACCCAACCAAACGAGCGCAGAGCTACCAAATAAATGTCACACAAATCACTGTGTGGTAGTAAAACCACTTAGCCCAGAGCAGCAAAGTTTGGGTTTTGCATAAGCTGCACTGTGCCCCTTTCACTACATTGACTACAAAGAAAAATTGTCCGGCGAATGGATGAAGGCTTTCAGACGGGATGTTGTATAAAATGTGTAAACGATCCTATATTGTGCTTTGTTTGGGCTTTTGCAACTACTTTACATCTTAGACGTGTTTTTTGTAGTATAACTAATGTAAGTATATACAGTTGTGCTCAAAAGTTTACATACCCTGGCAGAATGTTTGACCATTTTTCAAAGAAACACAAAACATGTTTTTTTCACTCATAGTTAGTGGTTGTGTGAAGCCATTTGTGGTGAAAAAAACGGGGTTTGCTCTTTTTAAATCATAATGAAAAAAGAAAGTACCAAAATTACTCTGATCCAAAGTTTACATACCAGTTCTGTGCATTTCCCCCTTTAGCATCAATGGCAGCTTGGAGTCTTTTGTGGTAGTTGTGGAGAAGGTTTATTTGTTTGTTTATTTGTTCTGTGTATAATCTAATGGTAAAGCGGGCAATTTTGGTACTTTCTTTTTTCATTATTTAAAAAGAGTAAACTCAGTTGTTTCACCGCAAATGGCTTCACACAACCACTAACTATGAGTGAAAAAAAAAACGTTTGTGTTATCTTTCATATTCTTTGAAAAATAGTGGCGGGGGGAAAATCAGCTTCTGCCAGGGTATGTACACTTTTGAGAACATCTGTAGATAGTGCCACATGTACAAATGTAGCAATATGTAAAATACATACAATACAATACAGCAGGGGGTGGACTCCTTCCTCTTCTGCTCCTGTGACCAGAGCAGCAGTGAACAAGATCACAGTTTGGGGAAGGTGTCTGGACCTTACGACACAGGGGAGCTTCTTGGTTTTCTCTGTCTGACATATATTTTTTAAATCCACACTTGTAAACAATTTTTGGGAGGTGGAATCAAACAAATAGTTATTGCAATACACTGCAGCAGAATGCATCAAGTTTCTAAATTTGACCCCCCAAAAAACTGCTCCAGTCGTTTGCAGTTGTATTATTCAAGTTCCTTTCAGCCTTTCCCTGGGTTAAACTCAGAAATGATTCAAAAAATATGTTTTTTGTTTTTTTTTGACCACCATCAGGTTTCAATTACAAGTGAGAGGCTGGGTTAAGTGAACATCAAGTCCCATTAAAGTATGTGGGCGGCCACTGGCATTGAGAGACGCTGTTGAAAGCACTCATGTATTAACACGCGTCCCAACGCAGGGCCAAGTTACATTATTCCATTATTACGAGTGTAGCCACAGGTTTTCGCCATGAGGGCTTTGCTTTAGCACCACTTTCATTGAGAACAAAAGCCTATTAGAGTGAGAACTGAGAGGAGAGGGTTTAAAAACAAATGCCTGTCTCTGTCTGCCATCAGAAACACAGCTGCAAATTTGGTGTTTGGTTTGTTTGTTTAGTGCCGTTCCCTTTTTTAACATTACATTTTTCAGCCTTGTCTGGGGTCGAAAAACCCGCAAATAAAATCGTGGACCTTCTTGCTGTAAGGTGCAGTCGCCATTTCATCCTTTTCTTAGTTTCTGCTTAGTTTTAGTCAGCCAAAATGTTATGTTGACAAAAAATGAGGCAATAGCCAAGACAGCTGTGTTCGTGTGAAGTCTTGTGAGTGTGCCGCCTTGCGTGTCTGTCTTCGATTGCGTTGACAGATAACATAAGATATGCTAAATGACAGAATGGCAAAAGTGAAAGTAGAAATCAAATGAAAAGTGAAGTGGCACCCGTGTTAGCCTTTAGTCATTCATAAAAAGCCTTTAGCGCTTGTTTGGGCGTTTTTATGGTCACTCCGCTGTCTCTATCCCTTGGCGGAGCAGTCAATCTCTCTCACTTTGTCCTTCCACACCAGCACATCGGATCTGTGTCACCTGTCTGTGCTCATCGGAGAGAGGCAAAGCGATGGCTTCAGCGTTCCCAGAGGCGAGACATAAAGGCTCGTGAATTGGATGGATGGGGACGAAACCAGCGGCTAAATTATTAAGCGACACTTCTCCTCACTTTGGAACACCCATAAGGCGAGAGGCTGAACGCATTAGAACAGTTAGCCCCCTGAATGCACCCGACAACTCCACTACACGCTAACCCGCGTCAAAATCATCAAAGCAGGCCCGGGGCTCTTAAAATTTTTAGCGCTGCACCGTGGAGGCAGGAAGGGGCTCTCGGAGAGTGAGTGGCCCTGTCATCGCAGCCATCGCGCCCAATAAATAAGTAAACATGGGAGCTGAGTGGCTAGGCTGCGCCCCATCCGCAGAGACTTGCCCCCGTGCGTTAGCTGCACATGGGCAAATAGGTGATCGGGACCTGGGCGCATGGGTCTCTCCATGTTCTCGCCCCGAGCTCCGGGGGGGATGTGCCAAACCGTGCCCTCGTTCAATAAGCTCCACACGGACGTGATTTCCCGTGGACGAGGCGGGAGCACACGGGAAGGGATCTAGGACTAATTTGGTACATGAGAAGAGTGACGGGACATTTGGTCGCCATGGATCCAGGGCGTAGAGTCTGTTGTGTTGCGTTGGGAGAGACACCGGGTGGAGCATCGACAGAATCATTAGGGTCTGACCACGGTGAAACCAACTGAAAAGACACTTTGAGACAAACGGTGAAAGGAAATAGGGATTGTGTCAATTCCAAAATGTGATCAATGAAGAGTGGACCAAGGGCTAGTCACTGTGCACCCCAAAAACAATATCATATTGGTCAAAATAGCCCTTGAAAGGTAGATATTCACAGAAAGAGTGTCCACTGTCCTGGTAATTTACTTTTTAAACATAAGATTTGAGATGTTCCTTTGTGCAGTCGGCTTTGTGTGCCTGTAAACAATAGAAGTATCTGTGACACTACTGGTATGAGTGTGTGCATGTATCGGCGGCAGTGCTCATTGTAAAGGCTGCTAATTGCGGTTGAGACTGCTTTAATTAACTGAAAGAGAGGTCTCTGGGGTACGCATGGGCACTGCCAATGTGTCACAAGTTTGTATGGAGCCAACCTGTGGGACACAACAGCCTAATCAGCGCCTTTTATGTCCTGCCATGCTTCCACTGGAGGATTAGCCCGAGACACACTTTGAATCGGGGGAAAATCAGACTACCCCGGATCTCGTTTGCAAAACAAGTAAAAGGGGGACAAAAACTAAGCAAACCAACACCAGCGGGTCTGATGACGGGGTCCAAGGCGAGACGGTCTTTTGAGGTGCCACCAATAGGTTTACCATCCATCCATCTTCTTCCACTTGTCTGTTGCCGGGTCGTGGGGGCAACTGTTGGAGCTGCCCAAATCACATTGCACCAGCCCCTATGGCTCCTCTTGCAGGTGGTGGGTCCACAGAAGGATGGCCTCATGGTTCTAACTGGGCCTGTTAGTCTCTCATAGGGGGCTTCTGAACCGCTCTTTGTCTGACCCGTCACCTAGGACCTGTTTGCCATGGGAGACCCTACCAGGGGCACGAAGCCCCTGACAACAGAACTCCAGGATCATTCGGGCGCTCAAACCCCTTCACCACGTTAAGGTGGCGGTTCCAGGAGGGGCAGGAGGTTTACATTTGCATAATAAGAAGACATTTAAAATATACTGCAGGCTGAGTAGTTCCTGTGCCCAATTTTCTTTTGTTGGTTTTCCAACCGTAGACTGAACAATTAAGGATGGACTGAGGGAGCGGGGCTTCCCATAGCATTCAGCGTGGGCTAGCTGAAGCTCGATCATGCTAGCAATTTGACTGGGTTTCTGGAGCCAGACCCATTATTTAGAATAAGAACAGAAAATGAAAATAAAGATAAAATTTGGACGCTGTTTCGCATGTTCAGCCAAACATGTGGAGGTAACGACAAGCCTGTCTTCAATCCGACTTAAAGAGGAGCCAGTCACCATTTCCTTAAGGTTACAGGAAGTATAGGCCACAATATGTCCATTCTTAATTTTACAGTCTATGGTTCCTGCTTAGCTCCCCGCCACAGTAATGCTAAAAACTCCTAGCCTGCTAACAGCGCATTACTGATCATTTCCATTATTGATTCCATTCTTTATCTATTATTTGAATTTGTATTTATTATCACCTACAGAATCTTTTAAGTGGGGAACTAAGCGGACCAGCAACAACAGGGCGAATGCCAGACACACAATACAACGGCACCGATATCCTTGACGAGAGGGGCCCCCATGCATGTGCGTAGTCTTTCCATAGCTAGAAACGGCCCTGAACAAGCACTTTTTGAATAGTGATCGTGATGTTGCTCAGGTGTAAATCCACAGGCCTTTGCGCCGCCGTGGTAGAGGGATGATTTGTGTGCGGCACCGCAGGAGACACGACATTGGATCTGCTCCCATCTTTCTCTCTTCCCGATGTCCACCCACCTCCATCTCCATTTAAAAATAACTTCTCTCTTTTTATTATTCCTGCCAATTTGGACAGCGGCCCTGGTCAAAAGACAGATTACACAGAGTCCCATATCAAGCCCAATCAATCTTCTGCCCCTGGAAGGCATCAGTCTCCCAATGAATAATTACCGTAATCCTTGTTATGAGCTGCCAGTGCCAAAACGTTGCCACCACTTTTTTTTTTCCTTTCTTTTTCTTTCAAAGATGGACCACCCTTTGCCGTGATTAACCGATGAACTTTGATGAAGTCCGCCAGCTTTCTTTTGAGCACGAGGTAATTCGAAGCACATTAAAAAAAAATCCAAGTGGCACCCAGCGCACGGCGAGGTCTGAGAGAGGTGATTTGCGTTTTGAATGTTCTGATCCGGGACTCAGTCTGGCAGAGCGAGCGCACTCAAAGTAAGGCCAATTTGGCTGCGTTCGCCGGCTCGTGCACAGTTCTGTCTTACAATCGGGCAAATGGGTTTCCACCAGCGTCTCCTGCTTACGCGAGGAAGAGGATGATTAAAAAGAGGAAAGTTGCGGGGAAAGTGATAAAAGCAGGTGGTGCGGCCGGAAGCGAATGACGAATGAAGAGCGGCGCAGTGTTGGTCGGGAGCGTCAGCCGTGTCAGTCATTTATAGTCTTGATGTGTGATCCGGGAACGGGGCATTTCACGGGGAGAGTTGTTTCATCACGGCTCGGCTTGAGTGGGACATATTGGAGGAAAATTGACAAGAGGAGGCTCGAGGGGAGGGAGAGAGGGGTGTGTGGAGGGGGAGAGTGTGGGGGGGGGGGGCAGCTGTATCGAGCGCGGCGGAGGAGGGTGTCATTTGGAAAGTGGCTGGCTCAGCAGTGGCCATTAGTAGCGCTGTGACACAGTGGAGCGTCCAGCAAACACTGACAGGGGGAGAAAGGGATGTGGCACTCTCTGTAGTTAAGGATCAGCCTCTAAAATGTGAGCTGACCAGGGTAAAAAAAAAAAAAACCTTGTCTCCACATTAAATGCACTGCCCTTAGATAATAGATAATAAAATATCTTTATGGATCATCAGAACAAAGGAACTGCTCAGTTATTAGTGTATTATATGGTTGACCCTCCTTGACAGTCCGCAGCAACAAAAAAAAGGGGTGACTTGTTTTTGTCCGATTTTTTTTTTTTTTTTTACATGCGAGAGTCATAGAGTTTGACTTCCTCGCTCGGTTGCTGTTTGAGAAAAGGAGAAACCGGGTGCAGGAACTTAAAGGCGTCACCCAAGAAGAAAAATAATCGGTCTCTTTTCATCAACACACTTCCTACTATCTGTAAGTCTAGAGAGGAAAAGGCTCTACCGCCAAAGTAGCATCCATTTTTAATTCTAGTTTGTTGAGATCGGAAAAAAATCAGAAATCCACAAATACAGATGTGACTTCTTTTTTATCCTCTCGCCTTAACCCGAGGGACATTTCCCCCAGTTCGACTTTACCCAAATCTGAAAGCCTCGACAAAAACGTGACATAAAACGCCGCACGCTAAAACATCAAACCAGTCATGAAAAAGCAACAAAACCAGTGAGATAAAGACGACACAAACACAACAAACAGTGATGACAAAGCAAAAAAAAACAAAAAAAACAACAACAATAAAGCAACAAAAAAGTGATGAAAACAAAACAGACGACATAAAAACCTCGAGTAGCTCTGAGATGAAGCCAGACTGGAGAAACTGTGCGCGGTTGAGGCGGTGGTTGAGAGGTGAATTAACAGTATAAGAGTATATGCAAAGCACCGTAAAAACAGAGGGTAAGCAGAAGATGGAAGCAGAAGCCAAATGAGTGTTTATGTTGAGCTTTGGTGGATTTGTTTTGTTTTTGACGGTCCGGAATGTTGGGGGTTCTGTTTAGGGGGGAAACAATGCAATGCATACCTTCTATATACCAAAAGCCTCTATATCGAGTGATACGATTCAAGGAAGCCTCCTATGAAATGATGGTAAAAGACTAGATACTCAACACTGGAATAATAAAGCACTTCCACACACCGCTATAGCCCCTACGCCACAAATAACTGATTTTTAAACTAGGAGCAGTTCAAGACACAAAAACACGGGGCCGAACTTCAGACGAGTCCAGCCCATGACATTCCTCAGAGCAGAACCAGCGGAGAGAGGGCCAGAGTGTTGGCAGACAAAGCACATGGCCGCGCAGAAAACGTGGAGCGGCAGAACGCACCAGTCGCGCAAAAAAGCAACAAAAAAAACTCCACCATAATAAACTCGCTTTGAGTTTTAGTCTCGTTTTGACTGATGACTTGATGAAAAAAAAAGGACCCATCGTCGATCAGCGCTTGAAGAATTTATCGACAGAGGGGGGGGGGGCGGTTACGGAGACTCTCAAATGATCAGGCGACGGCGCGACCGCCACAATCTGGGGTCCATCTGACGACGAGGAGGGAATGTGCACGTTTGTCCCGGGCCAAGTTTGGTTTAGGGGCGCGCGGTTAGCAGGCGAGCGGGGCTGCGTGAGCGTGTGTGGGACGGAGTGTGGGATAGAAGCAGTGACGAGTAAACTCTCTGGCTGCCATCACTCGTCACCCTCTTTGTTTTGTTTTTTTGTTTTTCAATTTTGCGGGCCACACCCGAGCGCCAAGTCCTATCCCATTTCAGTGCGGAGACATTAAGGCTGCAATAATCACGGCTGACACTAGTTGCTGGTTTTTTTTTGTTTTTTGTCTGAATGTGTTTATCTCATTAAGATTACGCTTAGACAAATGTACACATGGCAAATGGTGCGGTGTCAGTTTCCCAGAGACGGGAGTCTGGCAGGCCTCGGTGTGTTTCCCCATTCAGCTTTTTCTGACTGGAGCAGAGACGGGTGACAGCGCAGCGCCAGACTCTGACAAGTGCACTTCAGACATTCCCAAATAGATTTATATGCTTTCTGCAGTTTGAAGGTTTTTGGACTTTTTCTACATTTTAGAGCAGGTATCTGTTTATATCACTACAGTTTTGAACGGGATATTTTGGACCTGGTTTGAGAACAACCTCACAAATCTTCATAAAACTTCTTCTGCCTTTTATAGATATACAAGATAAATTAAATACTTATTACCGATGACTTTTTTACTGTTTTTTTTTATGAATTATTTTGAATAAATGTGGGTAGTCTAGTCTAGTTGAACTTCCAAACTGTCATTTGTCAGTTCAAGTCTGTTATTTACTTTAAAAATGTCCATGCTCATGTTTGGGCACTGTATCTTCACTGAGAGAAAGCTCTGGCTCCTTTTGTATTGTCATCATAAAATAAATGAGCCATTCTGAGCAGCTTTTCTCCAAAGTTATTTGATACTGAGACCCCCCAAATTCTCCCACACTCATGGCCCAAACGGTGCATATTAAAAAGCAGCACAGGACCCAGAGGGGTCCCGCAGTGCAACTGGAGACGGCCCTCCTTCGTGGAGCGTCTACACTCACGCACACACATGCGCACATTAGCTTTAGTCTAATTAGTGCCTGTATTTCCAGGGCTTGTTTGTGCAAATTGGAAATGTGTGATGTGAATGAAAATGTGGCCAGGGTTTTTTGTTCCCAATAAAAAATAGAAAGGGTTTTCACCTAGCCCTTTGTTGGGGCTCATACGAAAGTAATTTAGTCCACTGAGAGAGAGAGAGATAAAACCGGAGAGGTAGTCAAATACAGAGTGGAAAGTAAGAGAAGAGGAGGGAGAGAGACATGTCTGTTTGGGCCAAAGTGAGAGGCACCGTGGGTGTCGGAGGACCTGCGCTGCCAGTAATTGCTTCCATATAGTCTCACACATGCGAGCTCGATACGCACAGAAAATACACATATGCAAAAGCACGCCAAAACAACTTCTGTGTTTGAGCGTTTGTTTCTTTTTATTTACCACAGCCTTGATTTGAGTTTTGTCACACAAACCCCGAAGGCTCCTTAAACGCTTAGCTGCATGACTATAATGGCACTAAAAGAGCATCACATAATCCTCTAATTAGTCTTTAGGAGCTGGATCAGCTCCGCGCGGGAGACAGGGACACTGTTTATACTGATGTCTCAGGTTTTCCAATCACACTGGATGAACCTGAAGGCCCTGTTTTAATAAGGAACACAATAAAGGAGGCCACACAAGGGAACGCTAAATGTACTTACATTAGCATATACAGTAAGGGCAAACCGCTGCACCTGTTGGAGAACATAGCATGACCAAAAAGTCTCGGGGTAAATGCTCTGCTTGGCCCATTTACAACCGGGCCTGCACTACATCAGGTCACAACAACAGGGCGACATTTGGGGTTGGATTTTTTTTTAAAGTTTCTAGTTACCTAAGAAGTTGTGTTTATGTAAACTAGGAAACTGCCTTTGCCTTTCGAATCCCTCACAGCCAGTTTACCAGCTGCACATGTCCAGAACAGTGCCGAGCCTTCAGGTCTCACTGCCAAAGTACATAAAAGCCGATCGAAAACTTTACTGGGTTCCACTCGGAGTTTAAGAAGCAGATGGGGTGACCGTGCGCGGGGTTCAAAGCGATAATATGACTAACTCGAGAATGTTAACATATCGGCCCCAACAGGTGTGGAGTCGCTCAATCTGTGATGTCACCCACGGGCTGCAGTGCATGGGTCCCACCTGAGCTGTAATATTCAACGACTACAAGAGTGTGAATGGACGGAGCTCGCAAATCTACTGCTCGTCACACCGAAAATCTACAAAAAATATACATCTACGGAAAGTCTGGTCTTAAATGTAATAAAATGGCTTAATCTCTTAACCGTCACCTGAACCGATCACATTTTCTCCAGTATGGATTGGGGATGTCACGATTCTCAATTTTGAAGTCACGATTATTGTGAGGAAAAATATTATGATCATTCACGATTATCGAAAATAAGGCAGAAAATACAGAGCATTTATCAAATCCTTTATAATACCGTCTAAATGTCCACGGAAAAAAAACAAGACCTATATAAATATATATATATATATATATATATATATATATATATATATATATATATATATATATATATATAGGTATAAACAGTGCTTAATTTGATCCCCCGTTTGGGGGAACGCATTCCCCCAATTCTCAGTTTTTCAGGGTAAAGGATCCGGCAAATATTTGATATGATATAATGGTGTTTAATTAGAGTGTTCCGGCAAATGTTTTGGCCTGTTCCCCAAATCCATAACATCAGACCAAAAGTGTTCCTGAAAATACAAATTTACAAATTAAGCACTGGGTATATATGTACATTTTTGTATTTATTCCAGGGCTGTTTTAATTGAAAACATATTGAATGTTCCACTTTCGTTTTCACCACAACATTAGAAATGCCGGTGCTCATGGTTCTTTTGGGAGTCTTCTTCTTACGCAGTTGTCGTGCAAAGGTGGATACGATTTGTTCTCTGGACATTGGATTATTATTTGGGGCCGGATTTCAGCCTGGACGGAGTTTGTTCAGTCTTTCCCGATGAGTGCTCAACCTTTGGTATGAATACGATACGACACGATAGCGGTTTACCGTGGGTCCTACATTGTTAAACCGGTTCAACTTGACATCCCTAGTCTGGATTTACCCACATCTTAAAGCTTCTTGAAATAAGAGCCAAAAAAGCAACAAAAATGAGACGAGAACGAAGATGAAAACGCAACAAAAGAGCGAAAAAATATGACCAAAAAAAAAGCAATGGAAAAAGGGACGAAAACGTGTGACCAAAGCGGAAAAAAAAAAAAGACAGAAATGTGTCAACACAAAAAGCGATGGAGTATGAAATAAATATAAATAAACATGCCTTACCAGAGCCGTGGGAAGACATTTTAGTTAGGGGGTGCTGAGGGATCAAATTTACCCCAAAACCACTCTTTCTGTGCATACTTCCTATTTAATAATATTGCCTGCAGTTTTCAAACTATCCACGAGGGGGTGCTGCAGCGCCCTCAGCACCCTGGGTTCCCACGGCCGTACAATGCAGCAACAGCGCGAGGAAAAAGATCAATTTAGATTCGTTTTGTAGGTCTTAGCTTTCAAATGAGGCGTTACACCGGCCTATGAGCTGTTTCCTTATGGATTTGTGTAAACTGGAGAAAAGGCAGGAGGTTAAGAGGTTAACACTGCTTGAATTATGAGAATGTATACTGATTTTAAGTAAACTCGGACTATCTTATAACTAATATATATATAATAATAAAACCAAATCTTATTTCAAGACAGTCCAAATCTACTCCAAATCTCCACAACATCTTAGATTCCGAGCACTTTTCAAGCCATTTATCCTGTTTAAGAGGGTTTTTGTCTCCAGTGTGGGAGTAGTTGTTTAATTAATATCCCAAAGGGCAGCTATTGGGAAGGATAAATAAAAACCCAATGTCCCATAGCTCCATACAGCGTCATTCCCATTGACTTAGGAAGCTTTTTTTTCCCCATAATTGAGAGTCATCCATGTGCGTTTCCCTATATAGACAATCGATACATAGTTGCTCAACAGTTTCTTCGGCAGAAAGTTCAATATTAAAAGAAAAGGCTGCCCTCTCTTGACTCTAATCCATCGGGAAGCCCAGGTGTGACAGGGTATTGCGTTATCGCGGCATAAACATTACAGAACACTCGATATCTATAATAGTATCCGCCACGCTATCAACGGTTTGCCACCGCACACAGACTGTAGCCTCCGTGAAGTGGTCTCTCCGGAGGGAAACGCACACCGCGATGCCATACAGCGGTTCACATTGTGTCCAGGAGGAGCGGCTGTGACAGTATCAGTTGCCACTATACAGATAAGGCAGGGTAGCGCGCCGGTGGAGGTAATGACGCTGGGGCCAGGGAGACCAGCTGATTCCCGCTGATCTCATCACAAAACAGCCCCTTCATACGCGGCCTCGCAACAACAGCCACTCAGAGCAAAGGGAAATGAGTTGCGCTAAAGTGCCGCAGCAAACTTTGAGATTTACTTCGACAGCCAAGGGTAATGTCTGGCGTCTTTGGTCAAGTGATCAAGTTAAAGGTTTGGGAATGGGGATGCACTTTGTGTTCTTTCTAGTTTCAATGTGGACTTGGATGTCCAGGAATCCAACTCAAGTCTCATTTTTGGACAGATCTTTGTAAATTAACTCGGACATAATATGATTGACAGCTTGGGGACTTGCGGCACTGTGTGTGGGGCAGGGGCTTGATTCGACTTGTACTTGTACTTCGACTCAGACTTGTCTGTATCTGCTGTAAGTGTATATTTAATTAAAACATGCTTTTAAATGTCAAAGATTGACCTCATCTTTTAATCAATTAAGATAATGTAGAAATTGTTTGGAAGACATGCAAATGACAATTTCGAGAATAGTGTAAATGACTGTCACAACAACAGTCCATCTGTTGATCTGTTGATCAAAGAACAGATAGTCCAGCAACAGTTACATCATGTTCTATATCACTCCACTGCAGCTGTTTAGTATAACAAACATTTGAGCTGGAACTAGTTTCAGGCAAAACAGCTTAAAACATAAAATAACTCCTGCCCCGGACTTTAAAAAAAAAGCAAACAGGCCACAGTGAACAGTTTCAATTTGTGTCACCATGGTATAAAACAACTTCGCAGAGGTTCTTGCCTCCACGTCATGCTTTAAAACTGCATAATGCTCGTTTAACCCTTACTTATTCTGCATTTTTGTACTCTAATGTAAAATTGTTTGTTTGCACATTTTCAGTGCATTTCTGACGGTTTGCAGAGTCCTGCTTGGTAATGGAGCTCCTCAAAATATTCTCAGAGTGTTACTTTCCAGCCTCACAAGAAGATTCGACTTTCTACTCAAACAATGAGGATTTCAGAGGGATTTGGACAGTGGTGAACTGATATTGGATTCCTACAATGAACTTACCCCTGGACTCGTGAATATACAGTATGCACAACCCTCATTAGAAAACAATTCAGCCAAAAATATTGTAAAATAACCATGTTTTAGTTTTCCCAGTTTAGGAGCAAGTTTCGACAGTTTGTTGAAATGTTGCTCTTTTCCTCTCCATCTATCCATCCATCCATTTTCTTCCTCTTCATCTGGGGCTGGGTCACAGAGGCAGCCGTCTGAGCAGAGTCCCTAGAATTCTCTATCCACAGACACTTCCTCAAGCTCTGGGGGATCCCAAGGCACCACCAGTCCAGCTCAGAGACATGGTCCCTTCAGCGTGTCCCGGGTCCTTCCGCAAGACCTCCTCCCAGTGGGACATGCCTGGAACGTCTCCCGAGGGAGGCGACTAGGAGGCATCCGAAACAGATGCTCGAGCCACCTCTTCTCTTTGCCTCTGTTGACATATCCTGCTTATTTCTCTTCTTGGGTGCGTTTTATTTCTTCACCTGATACAGGATTCTGAAGTCATTCAATTTGAATAATTAAACAACATTTGATTCAAACATTGATCCCCCCCCCCCCGAAGAATATCCTTTATGAAGTTTTGTTGCCCCCTTTTTCCTTTGGACACTTGGGGATCCATCATCAACCCAAAACATGCACAGTAAGCTAACCCGCTATAGTTACCCTTGGCAAAGGTCCTGCCCAAGATCTGGAGATAGGTCCCGGGCACTGCTCTTTCAGGTTAGGTGGAAAAAACACCAAGAAAGAGAGAGAGCGAGAGAGACCACACTGACTTTATGGATAAATATCTTTGCCTTCCTCCTATTAAAACATCGCGCCGGCATCATGTGTCAACGCTTTCCCTCTGATCGCCGCTATTTAGGTGCCCCATTTGGACCGACTTCAGCGTTTGGCAGCCACGAGCAGCTCTGAGGAGATCCAATGAAAATCAGGTTGTTCGCGCAGCATAATGCACGGTCTATTCCGGCTGTTTACGTGGTTGGAACAAGAGACGGCAGGAGTGGACGCATAAATCTGATGTGTGACAGTGAGTAAAACAGCGGAGACGGAGATAGAGAAAACAAAGGCATTTTAGAAGACGTGATTTGACTCGGGAGGATGTGGTCCGAGGAGAGCGGAGTAGTGTAACAGAAATGTGGAAAGTCTTTCGGATAACATTAAACCGCCAGGAAGAAGTCTGCGGTCAAATCAGACTGTTGTCCAAGAAAACGGTGGGAGAGGACATCGCCTTACGCTGAGCCCTGCCCTTTTCGTTTCAGCGCACAAGTCATAGTTTATCTAAAAGCTGACATCCACAAATCAAGGCTTGTGTGCCTAATTGTTGTTCTTTTGCTTTTGGGTTTTGTGGCCGTGCCAGATTGGGCGGTTTTCCAAATGTTTTAATACGAAACAAATGTAATTTAAGAAATAGTTTGCCATATGCACAGGATCTATCCTACGCAAGACGCAAGAGAGATTCCTATTTCTGTATGACATGGCATAATGTGTATGACATGGCCAAGTGCAAAAAAAAAAAGCACAGGCAATTCTTGCACAGGCATATCCAGAGCTGACCATCCTCATATAAAGATTTTATTGGCAAAAACATAATAAAAAACTTTCAGGTGAGCTCAGAACATTGGCAACCACCAGGACTCCCTTGGAAAAAGGTAAAAAATACAGGTTAAATAAAAAAACTACTAAAGCAGGGGTATTGAGCTTTTTAACGGTTTACAATCTTACTTTTTCGTTGTCTGAAAACTGATTCTACTATCGCCCATTCAAATCGTACAGCGTTGCTTTTTCTATTTATTTGTCACATTCATAAATTCTTAAACCAAAGCATTTATTTTGATCGTGCTTGTTTTAAAGAAGAAAGCCAAACCACACAAACAGACAGTAGAACCTTAATCAGGAGGTTGACAACAAGCAAACAGCCTCATCTAAACGAAGAGGTGGGACGGAAACGTCCACAGAAGACACAAGTCAAACAAACTTAACCAGTGAGATCCACAAAGAGATTACTGCCAACAACTTTCTCCCAGGACATGCACCGCTCTGTCCTCATGTCAGCCTAAACTACGGGATTCCCCCCGACCAAACAGCAACGCCTCAGCCTGTCCCTGCATGTGGCACAGAGCAGCCACTGTAAACTGTTTGGGGTTATTGCAATGGATGTTTACGCTGCAGTGCTGTGTGGCTTTGGCCTTTGGTAATTGAGATCAACAAAGAGACAGTGGGACAGTGGCAGGCGTCCATAAACACTCAGGTTTGGATATCGACGTGAAACAGATACAAATAGAAAGTGACATAAAAAAAAAAAAAGGATTGTTTTCATGTATGGCACATGCCTTTTCAATGTATTTTTAGCTGTTAAGATATTTCTTCAACACATTTTGCTGCAAATTGCATAATATTAAAGAAGTGGAAGTGTTTAAAACATTCTGTAATCCATCTGACCCGGAATGCCAGCTCCTCCCACTTTCTGTTCAAAAGCCGGCACGTCCATGATTATATGTCTTCACAATTGCACAAATATTTGCTTTGATTGGATTTATTTGAGTGATTATTTACATTATTTACATTAGCATTAGCAAAAAAATAAAGTAACAAAAACTCAAAAGGAGTAGGCCGAAGCAAGAAAGCTTATAAGTGCCTACCCCCATATTCAAAATTAGTTTACATTCCGGTTACAGTGATACAAGCAGCATCTCGTGTTTTCATACAATATAACACGTTACATTACAAATTCCTGAATTACACAATTACAATTGTCGTCATTAGCCTTGCGAACAGCAGCATTGCTAAAGAAAAGCATTCATGTTTTACAAGAAGAAAATCACATGAGGTTTACACATGTGAGTTCCAAAGTAAGAAGACATAACACGAAGATAGAAATGTATGCAGTTTACTAATATATATATAAACATTTATTTTTATTTTATTTTTATTTACAATTTGTACTTTTCTTTTCTTTTTCCTCTTTCCCATTCACATAATCACCATATCCAATCATTACTTATAAACACCAGTCACCATTCTATTAATTGACCATTGATTTAGTTATTATTAAGTATTACATAATCAACACTACCCATTAGTATTGTCATTCCCATTTCCACTGTAAACATATTGGTTGTGATTGTTTTATTATTTTTGTTGTTTACCTTATTTAGTGAGGTGCCTTAAAAAGCCAGGGTGTAATATGGCCAGTTGGTAGAGGGCAGTTGTCCCCCATCAGCAAGCCCTCCCCCTGCTGCCCTAACTAGTTATTGTTGTGAGACAGATCTGAGACCTATGCTGGGTGGTGCATTTAAAAAGACAAGATTTATGAACCTGTTGAAATATACAATATTTAAAATCATGTACATATTCACATACTTACATAACGTTTTATATTAAGTTGCCTGTACATATTTAAACTCGAAAAAGGAGTGGGAAGAAGTAACACAACAGTCTTTTGTTGTTGAGAAATACTTTCAACAGAGATTGAGAATATTTCTTTGAATGTTATTAATTTGAGCAAACAAGGTCTAAAAAAGGAAAATTTGCGCTAATAAGGAGTACGTAGAAGTTAATTAATATTATGTAAACCGATCCCTCGTCTTTCAGCAGTCTTGCTGTGTATACATCACTCAGAGTATTCTTGCTTGTACTGTATATGCCCCCTATACACTTTAACACTTCAACCGTTAATGGTCGCACAAAATACAGGAAAAAAAGAAAATAAAGAGCATGATCATTTCGTCGTTCATGGTTGTACATGCAAATAATAACCAAAAATAGAAAAAGCACATATCATGACTTTTAGAACAAGATCCGATATTGCGCCTTCCTGTCTTAAACACATATCTATCCTGTATGTTGTGATTCCCTAATTGCTTCTTTGTACATAGGCATAAACTTCTTTTCTTTTTCAGCCTCGTCTCAGCAATAACCCCATCTGCACTGGCTCATTGGCACAGCACTGTTCTGAAATCCACACGAGATGTTTCAGATTCAAAGTGACATTTCACCTCTCTGTGCCTTCAGCAATCAAGCCACCGTGGGAGGAGCGCCTCTGTTGTTTCAGAGGAATCGCTGTGCTCTTTGCTCAGTGGCATAGAAATAGACAAACAAAACTGTCCAAAAATTTTCCAGCGAACAACTCTTTTTAGTTGCGCCTCCCAGAGTGGTGCGTGTTTGATGCCGTGTTGTGCCTCTGAGCAGCTGTGCAGGCAAATCTGTGTCACACAAGTGTTTGTTTCTTATTTCGTTGCATCTTCAGCCCGGTATAAAAAGCATTTCCAGGTTGATCTGAGAAGCTGTTGTGTGTAAGAGAGGAAAAGGGGGAGACCGGAGTGAGGGTGTGCCAGCTAATGGCTGTAGTCAGTGAGTCATCCCTATAAAATAAGATCTGGTGTTTCTGGGTTCTCCGAAAGAGAGTGATGCCCACATACTAAAACAATTAGAGTCCTCTGCACCTGAGGGGAAGCGCGGGATGAGGGCAAATGGGAGCTTTGTGTGTGGCTGTAATGTTCAGGCAACTAATAAGCCGAACAGAGGTATTTGAAGCAGGGACAAATATACTGGAAATACTGGAAAAGCCAGGCAAGAATTTTAAACACAAAAGGTCCACATATAGAATCAAAACAGTAATAGTATGGGGTTGGGCAAAAGAGTAAACAGCATGGCACTATCGGCTGTTAAAATGCTGCTATTTTTTATTTAATTTTTTTGTTTACTGGCCTAAAAAAAGGCATATCCAAATAAAACGAGGTTACACACTCACATGCTTTGATAACGGCACACATTCACTGCACAAATCCTTTTCCATCCCGTCTTAAAGATTCTCAATAGGCTCAATCCACGTCGTTTTGGAATATGCACGTCGTGTACTTGTACAGTGGGAGGAAAAAGTACGGGAACCCTTCGGAATTTCTTACATTTTCTGCCTAAATCCACATGCCAACATCTCTGTAGACACATCTACAGTACGCAAAACATTGAACAAGAATGGTGTTCATGGGAGAATGCCACGGAGGAAGCCATTGCTGTCCTAAAAAGAAAAACATTGCTGCACGTTTGAACTTTGAGATTCTGTGGCATGACCTCAAGAAAGCGATTTAAATCAGGCATCCCAGGAATCTCGCTGGATTGCAAGAGTTTGTGCACGCATAATCTGCAACTACAGGAGATGATTATTGCGGGTCAACCAGCTATTGAAATCCAAGGGTTCGCTTACTTATTCCACGCTGTCCTGTGAATGTTTACAAGTTATCGCCCATAACAATATGACAACATATTATTGTTTGGGTGGTGTTAGTTTAATCAGACACTGTTTACTCATGCTTGTGATTTTAATAAAGATCAGACCACATGTTATGACCTAAAGAATTTAGGCAGAAATGTGAGCAATTCCAAAGGGTTCACATACATTTTCCTCCCACTGTAAATCTATTTGTGGAATAACCGGGTCATTCAGTATATTCAGGTGGTCAGCGGACCTCAATCTTTGGCCACATAATGTTCCTAAACCTAGACCTGGCCAACTGCAGCAGCCCCGCAGTGTAAAAACTACAGTGCAAGTACAGTACAGTAACAGTGTGTCCTTTTCCCTATGTATTCCTGCTATTTTTGATTACATTTATAGTGTATTTACAGTTTGTAGCGGAATTGTTTACTCTATACTTCACGCAGCGTACCATCTTAAAGAGATTTATACAGTCAGTCATTGGGGTTAAGGGTCCGGGGTGAGCATTATGCCAATATGTTCTCACAAATCTAGTGCGATGCGCGGCCCGTCCCTCCGAGAGCGGCCCCCGAGATGGAGCGGACTGTGTGGCAGCGTGTGATAATGCTTTCCATTAACCTGCGCACCAGTGAGACGCCCCATTCACTCGCCTCCTCATCCTCCCGCGCAGCCTTTATCGCACCGCACTCATATAGGGACACAACACCGGGGCGCGTCTTTCCATCTCGCGAAACGTGACAGCGGGGTCAGCGGGCCAGGGCGTGATTAAGACTGCGCAAACTTTTCGGAGCGCAAGCAAAGCCTTACATGTATGTCTGAGCTTTTCTAAGGACACATCTCGCAAGAGCACCGGCAAGAAAGAGTGCGAGTGAGCAGAGACAGCAGAGGGCAGGAAAGAGAGGCTTTTTCCTTTCACGGCTGCTCTATTAGACGAGGACTTGTAAAAGCCCCGGAGCGCCGCATTGACTGGAGCAGGCGGGCGTGCGGACATGTACAGCTTGTGGCTCGGACTAGAGTGTGTCGCTGAATAGGACCTCAGGTAGCAATTATGACTGAGAGCCATTAGGAACGAGGTGGCTTTTTTCAGGCGATCGCTGGCTAATGGACAGACTGGCTCAAGATCTCTCTTAAAAGTATTCACAAAGCACGGCCAGGTTTTAATCATTTAATAGCAGGTGGCAGGGAAGTGACTGGAATCTTTGATAAATTGTGTGTACTTGTGTGTGTGTTTACAGCGTGTGTGTGTGTGTGTGTGTGTGTGTGTGTGTCATGAATGGCCCCTCAAAAATAACCACATCTAAGCTAAGGCCTACACTAAGGCATTGCCCCTATGTTGTAATGTCAAAATGAGATCCCTTCTTTATCCAAATATTTAGCGACTTTTGTATTTAGTTCATAGTAAAATATATGTCATTAAACCAAATATAATACATAGAAATGCCAAACCCAGTGCAGTGCTTGGATAGTCTGTCATCTTTCCGTACACCTTGTTATTCTTCAATACGTCATACACACTGGTAGCCGCATAAAACCAGACTGCCTTCATTTATGTATTTATAAATACGTATGGTAATAGGACGCAATTTCCAATTCGAGACTGGAGGCGGGGCTAACGATCGCAGTTTGAACGAGAGCGAACCAATCAAACACAAAGCGACCTACACTTTGCGTTTACGTCCTCCGCCATGATTGTTTGTCGTCCACACGTGCAGTCGAGTAAATGTTCCCTCAGAGCAACTTCTTGCTGTGGCTTTAAGTACAAGTCCAGCTCATTTAAAACCGAAGAAAGGGCACTGGTAAAAGATCGTTGGGTCGCGGCCCCCATCTTCACTGTTTTGTTTACGGCCTGGAGGAGCACAGGGGCCTTTCCGAAACGGCTCCCTCCTCCCTCACCCCCTAACACTCAGTTTGCGCGTGCCCGCGGAGTGGAGTTCTGTCCGAAACGGAGCACTCAGTGAGGGGAAGTGTCTGATCAGCTCCTTCACAGCATGTGTGTTACACCCGAGAGCAGTCCCACGAGCAACACGCACCAAACAACCTCAGTTCTGGGTTTATTTAGGAGCACCTAAGTGTTCATTTGAATAACTTTATCATTATATAGAGATTTATCAATGAAAAAGAAAGCGCCAGTGAGACTTGACATGATTTTATTGGGAGAGGAAAAGTACTCACTTGTGTGTTTGAAGAAGCTAAAATATATAATGTAAATACCCCATATTTGAATCTGAATTACTTTTGAAACTCATGAGGGAGCGTTTTTTTTCATTTAAAAGTATGATCAGTCGAACTTGTGATTTTTGCAACATTACGGGCTGCGCAGTCGGTGGGGGTGAGGGAGAGTGCGTCTGAAAGTCACAGCTCGAATTTCTCTGATGAGTGAACCTCTGAAGGTGCCCTCACTGAGGCCTGAGTGGAAGGGTGTAGGGGAAGGGAGGAGGGAACGGTTTCGGAAAGGTGTTTGATGGGACATCCTAGTGCGGAAGATGACGCACCGTTAACTCCCGCCTCCCGTGCTATGATTGGCTCGTCTTGGTTTTGCCGGAGTCAACGAGATTCAAATCGCACAATTCCAGACTGTATCCCCATGTATCTCTTAACATGGAGGATCAGTCTGGCTCGTGCCAGGCTAACACACTGGGGCTGGATGACTTTGAAAACAATGTAAAATATAGAGTTTTCTGGAGCATTGACTACATTACTACATTAACTAAATACCTGCAGCCTGTACAAATTGTGTGACCAATCACGACCCATGCAAATATGCTAAGCTTAATGTATATCCATCCTGGGTGGGAGTTAATAGCTTAGTTTTCTTCTGAATTGATATGTTAAAGTGTCTAACTCTGAATGAAGAGGCTGGATGAAACGATGTCACCTGCCCAGTTACTACAGAGCGGTGAGTCTGTAGCTGCCGCTTTGACCGGGGCAGATCTTTTGGGCAGAGCAGTGGAGCATGGAGCCGTGTCTCTCTGTTAACCTGCTGCCTCTGGTTCAGACATGGACTCTGGACTGTGGAACAGGTAGATCTGGGAAAGTTCGCCACAGAACTGAGAAGAAACGTATAATTGTCTGAAAGGTGTTTAACTATCGGTCTGCCATGTGAATGTCGACGGAATGTTTGATCCACAAACTTTTTCGATATAAATACGTAATTATGAAGTCACTTCCAAACACTTTTATGAATAGCATAAGCCGTTGCAATGGCTCTGACCATGGCTATTGGCATAATCCAACCTCATGCTCAAAAATATAAAGTGAGCAAATAAGAAAACATAGTGGTCAAGCATAGAATGAACTGACTTGGCCAATGGCATCCATGCATATAGAGACATGTGAAAATGGGAAAATTGTGAATATATAAAAATGTGCAATAATATTAATTGTGAAAGTAGAAAAGAAAAGAAACAGAAACACTCATTCACACTCACACACATAGTAAGTGCAATAAAAGAAAACCTTACCTTTAGATGTCAGTAGCCACAGGGTTGCATGTGAAAAGACAGAAACAAAAACTCTAGTTAGAAACATATAATGTACATTACTATTAGTTATTAGAGGTAGTACTTGGTGAGAACGCTTTGAGAACCTGAATTATTGGAAATAGCAACAGTACTTATTTTAAGGAGATGTATGGCCTACCAATAATCAAATCACGCTGCCTATATTTATTTATATACACACCCAAAATTTACATTTTAGGTTTAGGAAATGATATACTTGGAAGTTCAAAATAATATACGGTAACATAATAGTACTTCCATATTTTATTTATAGAGTGAATAGGGGTCAGCGGGGTTTCAAACACAATCCTCGATCTCTCCCACGCCCGCTGCTTGTGCTGACTTGAAGCGCTATCAAAGGGTTAACCAGGTGCATTTTTCAGAGCCCCGCGCTTCAGATGAGCGGCGCGCCTGCTCTTGTGGCGGTAATGGGAAAATTGCACAGAGAGGAAGGACACACGCAATTAAAGCGCGGAGAGTGGGCCGCGGCTGGGGGCGGGGCCAGAGGGATGACAGAGGGAGGGCCCACGCTGGCTTTTGTGTACAAATAATGCAAAGCGCTGGCCTATTGGTGACTTCTAGTAAATATTTATGTTGATACAATGGTTTCAGAAAGTATTCAGACTCCAAAATATATATACATATTCGTAAAATAAATATATATATATATATTTATTTTACGAATGTGCAGTCAGGCTTACATAGAGGCACAGTATGGATGGAGTTTATTGTTGTATGGAATGTCTCTTTTTTCATATTTCCTTCAAATCTTGTATTAACTAATGAGTAATCAGGGTAGAATTTTTACCAATAGAAAAGAAAATGGTATGATTTTAGCACCAGACTCCCACTTTTTAAATAAATATAAGAGGTCCGAAAACATCTTTTAAACCACTATAATTTTGCCATGTTTCTCATTTTGGGTTGTGTGAAAAGACCTGTGAAAAGAATGTACCTTCGATTTCCGGGAACCAATAAGAGCTTTATAATGTAATTTCAACCCCCAAAAAACCCCAACCAAACCAAGTGAATCCAAACTTCTGGTGAAGCCAACTCGACTTCCCTATGACACAGTGAAAGACTGAACTGCCTTCATTACATTTTGCACGCGTCTTATTGCGTTGTTATTTCATTGGCAGAGATATTACCGTGACACATTCGATTTGGGACACTGGGACACATGCGGCACACTGCCAGGCCCTGTCCCGTGCCGCGTGGTGACAGGCGGCCAGATGTCAATCAAATTAGCGCCTATTTGCAGCTGATTTGCCCATGTCATTGGCAATCTCCGCTCTCCGGCAGTGATGTGGTGGTGGTGGCACGGGGACCGGAGTGAGCGAGGCAGTGGGGAGTGCAGGGGAGTATTCGCAACCACTTCTTACCGCAGCCTTTCTCCGTGAATGTCATCTGCCCACTTATGGTGCGCTCCGCTGGGACGCGCCAAAGGGGGAGGAGGAAGAGACGAGATCCTGCGTCTCGCGCGGAGCGGCTCACTGGCACATAGCACATGCAAATAGGCGGCGGCATCCTGGGAGCGGCTGGTGCGGGTTTTAATGGAGTTGGGGCAAACTCATTTTACAGCAGTGGGCCACTGAAAAGGAGGGTAATAATATCGCTGTGTGTGAGCAGCAGAGGATATTCAGGAAGTCAATGAAAATTGAAAGAATAGGAAAAGAAAGAGATTTAGAAATGTCACTTATTATTGATTGGTTCCTATTATTCATGGTGTCATGTGTCTCAGATTTGCAAGAAAGTCGCTGGTATATTTGAATGCAAGTGGTTTTCAGAGATTTCGACTCACAGCATATCCCAGTAACAATGGGCAAAAGAGCATGACACCAGATTTATAGTGGAAATCTTTGTTTTTAACCTCTTAAACCCCGCCTTAAAGGAACAGGCCACCGTTTTTCCACACTGTGATATGTTCATACCAGAGCTTAGACGAGTTGATCCGTACCTGACTGGTCTTTGTGCCCGTGGAAGAGCTTCACCCCCGTTTGGAGCCATAGGGATATGCTGGGAGAGGCCAAACGCTAACAACATCTTTGGTCGTTGTGCGTTACTGAGGGCACGCACAACGACCAGACAGGTACGCATCAACTCGTCTAAGCTAAGGCAAGAACATGGAATGGAAAAACGGTGGCCTGTTCCTTTAACCGGGCACATTTCCTCCTATTCGGCTTTACCCACATCTAAAGATTTCTTACAGCCTATAGGCCAGTTTCTCATTGGAAAGTTAAGTCCTGTAAAATTGATCTAAGTCGATCCCTTTCTTTGCGTTGCTGTGTTGTTGACACTTTTTTTTGTGGCGTTTTTGTCCCATTTTCATCCTTGTTTTTGTCTCGTTTGTTCCTCTTTTGTGGCTATGTCACCGCTTTTGTTGTCATGTTGTCGGTTCGTTTTCATCTAGTTTTTGTCACAATGTTTACGCTATTCCAGCAAGTTTTTATTTGGGCAATGCCAAACTTGAGAAAACCTGCTCGGTTTAGGTAGGGGTGAAGAGGTTAATGAATTGTGCACATACAGTATATGTATTTTAAAGAGAAAAATGTCCTTTTGGATGATTTATATCAAAACCATGGATCTCTCAGGTTAGCAATACAACAAGAGTGTTTTTTTTGTTGTTTTTTACGAAAAGCCATAACAAACCATAAATCCCATCAAATCCCCCAAAAATGGGTGGTCAAAACACAGAATCCAAGGTTTGAACCAATTCAGCGCTGCCATTGAGCCTCCATATGTGCAGGCGTTACGTAAAAAGCAAGTTTGATGCAGTTGAACTTTTAGTCCAAACCATAGATATTGCTTGTTTACTCTTTGTCCATTAAAGTATCAGATAATAGAGCAAGTTGTGGTTGGCCAAGCTGCTGCTAACAGCCAGTAAATTCTGTTCAGTACAAGCCACTTCTTACCTCTCTTGTGTAAAATACCAACACTGACATAAACGCTATAACTTTCCCAATTAGGAGCAGTGTTTCTGCTTCTCGAAAATGACCACAGAAGACATTTCTTCGCCATCAAATAAAAGTGTAGTCAAAACTTTTTACATTTCAATTTGGCTTAACTACTGTACGTGGGGGCACTGTTCCCCCTATGAATAAAGATACAACAGTTTGAAATATGGGATTTGTGAGGACCACAAGTCCCTGACGGACTCGTTAACTATGATTTTGATGAGTAGTCTGGGCTTGTTTCTTATTTGGGCACCCTTATTTGTTGTTTTTATTGTATTAGTCTGACATATATTCATCCATGGGACTTGACTTGGACTTGGGACCAAAAGACTTGGACTTGACTTGTAAGATCTACAGCAGGCTTGCCCAAAATGCGGCCCATTGTTGGTGGCCCTCGGGCTTCTTGTTTAAATGTTCACTGCATTAACCCCCAATCTGTGGCCCTCCACACCGTATACACTTCATAATGCGGCCCTGGAGGAAAAAAAGTTTGGACACCCCTGATCTATAGCATGCTATAGCATCATTTTAAATCAATCTTGACCTGTATAGTACTCTACCAGTACAGCATAATGATAAAATATTAGATGAAGAGACCAGAGCAGGGTCAGTATACTGTAGGTCTGCCGATCGGATTAAAACATAATTGAAATACAGGGGGGGAAGAAACTAATATTTTATTCAAAACCTTTTCTCTTCAACATTTTATGCCATATAAAATGAAAAATAACAGAGATATCTGTGCAGCTAGAGCGCTACACCATTCTTTCAATAAATCAAGAACAAGAATAGGACAAGATACTGTATGGTTTGTTGATTGATTATTGCTTTCTGGTGGAAATAAGCATCCTGAAACAGAGAGAAAACGGAATCACTCAAGAAAGGTCGTTTTGAAACTGGTGACATCCCAGACACATTTTGTTCACTTACAACATATGTTAAAAAGTTGTTCATAATGATTAAAATTAAGACAAACTCTCCAGGTATTTTCAATAACTAACAAAAACTGTATAAAAATGTGCCTCCCCTTTATGTCCAGTCATGTGACTGTTCATTTCCAGAAAACTGCTCGGAGCCTCTGAGCACAGTGAAGAAAGAAAGCGCAGATAAAGCAAGAGTGAAAGGAGGAGGTAAAAGAGGTGGCTTGATTGATGCCTTTTGATTCAATTTCCAGCGTGTGGAGACACTTGTGGACCCGCGGGGCCTGGGTGTCTTCACTGCAGGAGCAGAACAGGAAGTGTGTTGGTGATGGCTGAGGAGGGCGGGGGCCAGCGCCGCTCACTAATTTGAGATGTGCCTTTCAGCGGTGACGGACCGCTGCTGATGCTCCACCTGTGCTCCCGAACTGCGCTCAAAGACAAGGCTAATTGGAGAGGAAACTAAAACGCTTCGAATGCACGCTGTTATTTTTGATTTTGTCATGTGAAGAAACAAATGATATACTTTGGATGAGATTGATCGTGAAAGGCAACTGTGTGCAGAATGGGCAGGAAAGCTTGACTTTGTATTAGCAATAGCCGATCTGTATTCTTGTTTCTAAACTCAACTGCATGTAATCACTATGATCGAGTAAGAGGAAGCAGGTGATTTTTTGGACAATTTTTGGACCATTTGGACCATTTTTGGACCATTTGTGAGATAACCATTAGAAAGCCACTTCTGTCTGTCTGCTTAAACACACTTAAAAGGGCGACGGTAGCTTTTTGACGTATCGTATCGTTTTCATTGATCCCAGTGCCGATCGTAACCATGAGCGACACTCGTGTGTGTCAGGAGAAACGGTGCTGATTGATAAATAGACGTACCCCTGCGTGAGGTCTGTGATTTTGGACACTCAAGTACTTTATATGGAAATCAAATCAAAGTGCATTTTATTAGCTACAAGTGCCATTAACATAACACGGCCACTGCTGATGAGCGGTGGGAAATAGCCCGCTGTCTGCTGCTCCCCCAGGAGGGGGAGTGGAGAGATTTCGGGGTGGGCTGTCACTGCTCCGTATCTGACTCCAGTCGTTTAATGTGGGTCCTGTCACAACAAGACAGCAGCAGAATGGAGTGGATCACCCGCAGGCGCCACACCTCAGCACACACACACTCACACACACCGCACTGGACCTGCCACGGCACATCAGCGTGTCCCAAAGTCACACTCCCAGCTGAGCAGGAATGCTGGAGTGAAAAGCGTAGACGTAGCAGAGTTTTATCAAATTTGGATAGTTGTTGATTGTAAATAATAGATCTAATGCAAGGAAGGTACAATAACTGTTACTGAAACATTCATATAAAGCAACATGATAAGTTTGCAACTCAGTATACAAGATTTATTGGAAATCCGAATTGCAATTAGTTAACTGTAAACGTTCACAATTATTTAAGTAATTCAGTGACTTTAAATGAAACTCCACATGTATTTCTTCTTAAATGAGCATGTGATTTTTTTATTACGTTCTGTGGACCCACCACCTGCAGGAGGAGCCATAGGGGCTGGTGCGATGTGATTTGGGCAGCTCCAACAGCTGCCCCCACGACCCGGCAACGGACAAGTGGAAGAAAATGGATGGATGGATGGATTATTTTATTACTTAAGCAGGTATAGCATGTTTCACTGTTCTCTCAAGTGTCTGGACATGCTGGACATACTGTGAACTAAAAGAAATAAAAAATGAAATTAAATCATAATTGCAAGTCTGAAATATATTTAAATATATATATATATGTTACAACCTTACATTCAGGTTAACAACCTAGTTAAACCTATAGGTTCTTATTTCAATAATGTTTTTTCTCTAATTTTGCAAACTTGCTGATGAAACACCCTGGACAGTTTTTAATTTCCATTCATCTACTTTATCTGGCCAGTGTTCACAAGTGGCTAAACCTATACATAAGCCACTGCGAGTCCATACAGCTGAGGTACACATTTCAATTTCTTATCGTCTTTACTTCTGATATTGGGAAAGACAGTTTGAGGTTTTGCTAATAGACAAAGTGTGCATGTCCTCTAATAGTCACTAATTATATTTTTATTTATTTATTTACTAGTATAATTTTTTTATATCGTCCCTGGGCAATAGTAGATTGCCAGCAGAAAACAATACACAACAACAACGATAATCATTAATAGCTTTAAAAATAGTCAAACAATTCCTTAGTATGATCTCACACACAACCTACGGCAACATATAGCACAAGCACTACACACCAACATGGACAATTACACACAGACATAATTACAATGACACAGGCAGGTCGCACAAAGCAGCAGGCAATAAAATACATTCATGGTGATGTACACAAGTTTGATTCTTAAGTAACCATGATGTTAGCATATTTTTGAAATGTCTAGTTTTCCAAAACTGGCTTGCCCTCACTGAAAAGGCCCACAGGCTGAAGGCACTTTTCCTCAGGGGAACTAGTTTTAGGTTATTTGAGGTCGCGGATCTAGTTTGTCTCAGATGAACAACATTACAAAGCTGTGTTGGGGCTAGACCACGTATGATTTTAAAAACCAGATGAGCATCTTGAAGTTTTACAAAGTTGTCCCAGTTCAGCAGTTTATATTATTCAGTGTACTACAGTGGTGTTTTGCTTAAAAGCTTTTTAAATGTAAATTGTGAATCTAAAATTATTCCCTGGTATTTATACGTACACGCTGATCTTCTCTTCTGCTATATACACCTCAATGGTTTTGGTTTAGGCTTTCTCATAATATCCCAGGACATTCAAGAGTGTGTAAGATCAACTGATGACTCTAAATTGTCACACTTCGGCATATTTCTAACCATTTAGCTGTGCTTGCAAACCTGGCAAGTTGAAAATTGCAGCAAAATGATGGAAATGCTAACTGCTACCTAGAAAGTACAATTACCTGAGATGATGATTTCTGTCCGTCTCTAGAGAGGAGCGTGTGAGGGTGACATTTCCCAGAATTCCTCGCCCTACTCTCTACAGACCACACAGAAGAAGAAGAAACTCCCCCCTCGCACTATAATAAACAGCAAAGCCACATTCTTGAGTTGCAGATGACATCACGCCTGAGCTAACCTTATCCCGCCGTCATCAAGACCACATTTCCTCGATGCATTATTAGGAAGGCATGAATTAGCACACATGCGCTTTCAGTTTGCGTGTTTGATTGCTGTTTTGCTTCACTTATAACTACATCAAGCCCTTTTGGAAGGACGTTAAATTGTGATGAACGAATCGAAAAGCTAACGATGCAAAAGTTAGATAAGAAAACCAAAACCCAGAAAGAACGAGAGGAGGGATAAGGCGGCGGAGAATAGAGGAAAGTTAATGTCAGGATGTGCCCCATAATGACCAGTATAAGCTCTAGTGGGAGCTTCCTCTCGCGCCGGTTCCAGAGAGGGTAGCTTGATTGGGGATAATTGGCTAGCCTTCACCAGCGGTTAGCATCCAGGCGTGGAGACAGGGGAGGGCACAGGGGCTTGGCACACTCCCGCACACACTTCTATGGACACACTTAGACAATTGCAAATACAAATTCATGCAAAGAAGCGCACACTCGGGGTAAGGGCTCGGGATCACGGGATCATCATGGGACCAGCAGAGCAGACTGGCCTCTCAAAGAAAAGACGACGTTCGGAAATAAGTCAAAGTCCTACCAGCTAACTTTTGCTCTACCTGCTCTTTTGTTTGTGGCTAATATATAACAGTTTGGAAACACTAGCAAGAGATTGAGATACACTTTATTGTCCCCACATAGAAACGTAGGACATATCCTTCAATGCCTTCAAAGTTCCCTTCTCCAGATTTTTGGCACTTTAGCCTGGGTCTTAGTCAAAAGTTGGAAGTACGCAAAACACAGAAACACAGAAGAAGTGGAAGAAATAGTTTGACCAGCCGAAAGCTTAAAGAGATGTGCGAGGTGCGCGGGATGTTAATGTAAAGAAGGGGAGAGCAAAGAAGAAGCAGCAAGAGCTTGTTGTAGTCAGCGCTGCTTGTAACAAATCCCTTTTTTTCTTTGGATGGATGGATGGACTGGCGGGTATACTACAGAATGGAATGGTCAAAAAATGTGCACATCTGCTCGAAAGTACTGCGAGAAACCACTGTTGCTAAATAGTTTGATGTATAACTGCAATGAGCCGCTAGCCTGGCTAACGCCAGACTGCTGTGTGCGTTCGAATCATTTCGAACTTCACAACAGTCTGGGGACCATGGCCGAAATCTTCGCATGGATTTGGGGACCAATCACAGAACGAGGAGGGACGGCAAGACGATGACGCACTATTCAACATACGGAAGATTGTAGCTTGTTTAAGGATAAAAAAAAAAAGTGTATTTACGGATCCAACATGACAAAAGCAGACACAACGCCATCTTTCGATTCAAGCTTTAGACAGTGTTCTAAATCGTTTTGCTTGAAAGTTTACATTGGGTACGTCATACGTCATCTGATATGATGATACAATTGGCTATGGCTCTGTGCAGACGCCTGATAGACATTCGTAGCACCCAATGAACAGCTATAGACAATCATAAACCCCACCTCTCCCACGAGAAAATTAATTGGTGGTCCCCAGACTAAATATCATTTGATATTTTAGTCTGGCGTTAGCCAGGCTAATGAGCCGCTTTCTTGCAAACCCAAAACCACCAATGGGTTAACGGTGGTTTTCAAGCACATACACTTGATAGTGTAGTCATCAGCTCAAGGACAGTCACAGCAGTGAGAGATGCGAGACACAACTTATTTTTACCATTACACAGACCGCAAAACAGTTTATCTAAGGTGAAGTGGTTCTCAATGGCAACTATAACTGCAGGTCTAAACTTTGCTATTTACAGTCATCCAGCTCTGTGGTTTGTCAAAAGAAAATCAGAATGAGTAGCTCTGTAATAAATACGTATGTGGCATTGCTCCTGCTTATAGAAGGGGTTTCAAGCCTGTGTGGATTGTTTTCGAATAACTCATTGGGAGAAACATAGTTTTGGAAAGGTATATCCAAACAGAAACAGAAAAACTACAAACGTTGAACCTGATGATTGTTTGGAGGTGATCAACCATAAACCAAGACGGTTAGAATTCTTAGCTGCTGTTTAGAATGTTGTGATGTGCGTCGCCTCTCACCACAACTAAACACCTTTTGCAGCAGAATCCAGCCTGCTCCAAAAAATTATTAGCAGCTGACAAAACAAAGAGGTGAAGCGTCGTCAATTATTAAACAATCCAGCACAGATGGCAACTTACCTTTTCTGTGAAGGAATACTCCTGTATGACTGACATTGCCCCTTCTATTGATACAATAGTATACCAAGTTACAGTACTTAGCAAACACTGAACATTAGCGCATTTGTGAGCATTATCGCAGAGATATTTAAAGTACCTATATGCAAAAGTCAATAACATCGAAAACTTGCATCAGATATCCAGTACTGGCGTCGATGGCCACTTCCTGCTACCTCTTGGCAGTGTTTATGAACTTGATGTGCAGTTTGTTATTAGCACTTTCACTTGAGCATGTGAATCCTTCCTACCTCCATAATAACACCTTACCTCTGTAATCAGCACAGTCCCATGCTTCCTGTGTCCCCATGCACACTCGCTCACACACACACGTATGCACAATTTCATGAACTAACCGGGGTCTGTGGACACGCCTCACGTGCAAGGAGCCTCTAAGAAAGCGGACAGAATGTGTGTCCGAAGAGCAGAGGGGACCCGGGGAGTGTGCGTTTGAATGGCAGGAAATCCCTGAGATGTTTTCTGTTCTGAGGCCTACAAGCGAAAGGTGCCGAAGGAAACTGCAGCACTGTTTATGACACGCTCACAGCATTCTCCTTCCTTTCTGTTTGCTCTGTCTACCACGCAACTGTAATGGTTATCACATCGCAAAAGGCAGCTATATAAAACATGTATAAAACATGCCAATTGTGTTTCTGATTAACCTGTTTGAAATGTGAACAACACTTTGATTTGAGAATAGTCAAGTCTCGAGATCGTCTGAAAAGTGTCTGTGAAAAACACGCTCGCAGCATTCTTTTTCCTTTCTGTTATTCTGTCTCTAGTCTCTTTCGCCCTCTTTCTTAGCACACGCATTCGTAAACATGTCTGCTGGAGCCAGATGTCCAGGCAGATGAGGGAGGAGGCCACTGCGCCCTTCGCACTCACAGTGGTGGAGTATCACTGGCAGGGAGTGTCCCGTGGCAGGAATGTGGGGTCTGATAAGAGAGGTGTCAGGGAGCCGCTGGTGCTGCTGATGGAGGTCACACAAACTTGGATCAGTGCCTTTGTCTCGACTTTCGGAGTGAAAAGTGAAGTTTCTGACTGATGATGGTAAAAGTATGTTCTCTTTAAGACCAACGAACGAAAGAACCAACAAATGAAAGAACTAAAGAACCAACAAAAGAACCAATGAATGAGCCAACGAATGAACAAACGAAAGAACCAACAAAAGAACCAAAGAATGAGCCAACCAACGAACCAACGAAAGAACCGACAAAAGAACCAACGAATGAGCCAACGAACAAACAAACGAAAGAACCAACAAAAGAACCAACGAATGAGCCAACCAACGAACCAACAAAAGAACCGACAAAAGAACCAACGAATGAGCCAACGAACAAACAAACGAAAGAACCAACAAAATAACCAACAAAGGCACCAACGAATGAGCCAACAATCGAACAAACGAAAGAACCAACAAAGGAACCAACGAATGAGCCAACGAAAGAACCAACAAAAGAACGCACAAATGAGCCAACCAACGAACCAACGAAAGAACCGACAAAAGAACCAACAAAGGAACCAACGAATGAGCCAACAAAAGAACCAGCAAAAGAACCAACGAATGAGCCAACGAACAAACAAACGAAAGAACCAACAAAAGAACCAACAAAAGAACCAACGAAAGAACCAACAAAAGAACCAACGAATGAATGAACGAATGAATGAAAGAACAAACAAAGGAAAGAAAGAATAAAAGAAGGAAAGAAAGAAAGTCCAATTGCATCCTTTACTTCATCCCTGGATTTATTTTTGGTCTTCCTTTATGCAGTAACATTTCAGCTGCCCAGGTGGACTGATGTAAATGTTTTCATAAAAAAAATACCAATAGGCTATTGTTCCATCTTTTTGACCTGGCAGAGAGCAATGTGGCAGTTTGGCTACAAGTTGTTACCAAGTTTCTTTGACACTTTCTGTCTTCGGATCCCTCCCTTCCCCAGTTGTGATCCCACACAGTGACCAGGTCAGGGTGACATGTTGACTCCACTTTTATCATTGCACACTTACAAGGGAGTAATGGCCGTGGGGAATTTGGGCCTGTGAAAGTAATTACAAAATTGCAACTAAGAAAAAGAAATAGCATTCCACTTTACAAGGTGCACAAAATTGTCAATGTGCTTTGAACAAGTCTGGCATAAAACAAAGCAACAACAGTAAGCGATGCCAGCAGAAAGGACTAAATCATCAACATCCAATGTGCACCTGGATGAGACAGTGAAGCTTAACCTTTTAGTTCTCTGTTGTATGTACAGTTGAGACCCCTTGCTTCTCTAAAGGTTTATTAATTAACAGTGACTCCTTTATGTAGTTGTATCTTGTTGTCTAAGAACAAAGCTGTGGTAGCTGACTTATTTTCTTGTAGTAGATTTTATTTCTTTTTTGCTATCTTAAAGACCACACGAGAAATGAGCCTCCCCCATCACGGTTTGGAAACAAGAAATATCAGGTATTGCAGCTTTAGCTTTATTTTTTAAATTATCATGTTTTGTTCCTGAGAAGAAAGCAGTTGGCCACTGCACAAAGACTGACTCATTCCAATAAAGGCATCTAAACAAAAGCAGATGTTATGACTTTTTCCTGGTATATTAGGCTTTGGATAGGTGCTGAGACGGCCTATGAAAATTATCTGTTTCTCTATGATATCACCTGGCATCGGTTGGTTGAAACAGTGGGGGGCGGGCATAACTCTGAGGTTGTCGTGTATTGCAATGGGATATGCTTTTGACGTAAACGTGCGTGCTGTTTAGAATGTGTCTGGCACCTGTAGTGAGGCAGTTGTTGGTGAGGTAAAGGGGATTGGGCGTTCGCGTCACTGACTGCGGGGTGATGTGTCCAGGCCTGTGTGTCTGGAGAAGTGAAGATGGCTCCTGGCTGGCCTGCTGTCTCAACTCGCCCTCGTATAGAGAGACGAGATACTGTGGCTCTGTGGACTGTGCTTTATTTAGCTTCAATAACTACACAGGGGCAGTAAGTCATTTATTGTCCCCAAAGAAGAGACGTGGGACTTCTGCATTGGACCCTTCCTTCAAAACCGGAGGACAGCTAAAACGAACAAGTATTATAGTAATTTGTGTGTGTGCTTTGCCAACTGAGGACCTCTTGATGGAATTGTGAAGCTGTCTTTGTGATACAGTATATCCTGTGAACAGAACAAAAAACAATTGATTGCGGAATAATTTGTTAATAACTTTTAAGAAAGTAGTCAAATTAGTCAGTTTTTGCTTATTTTCTTTTGTGAGTGTGTAGAAGGGGTTTGCACGTTTCCATTTTAGGTCAAAAACATAATTGGATGTGATAAGATTTGCGCAGCCCACAAAACTTGTATAAACAAAGTCATTATTTTGTCTTCATGCACACTGGATTTGCGACTCTCATACTTTCAAAAACAGGTACAGTGGGGGAAAAAAGTATTTAGTCAGCCAACAATTGTGCAAGTTCTCCCACTTAAAAAAAATGAGTGAGGCCTGTAATTTTCATCATATTATTATTTATTATTATTATTTATTTGCAAATTATGGTAGAAAATAAGTATTTGGTCAATAACAAAAGTTCATCTCAATACTTTGTTATATACCCTTTGTTGGCAACAGTGTCGTGCAGTGAGGTTTGTTGCTCGTGAGGCACATGTTATTGACTCCAATATAAAGTAAACAAAACTGCAGGGAAAATGAAACTTGCTGTCTCTGGTATTCTCTTACTTTGAAATAGCATTCAATCGCACACATTTAAACATAAAATACATTCTCACGATATTGTAAATAAAAATTAAAAGACAACATTATGAACGTAACCGGGACTCGTACCCCGCCCGTCATAATAAATTACTGACAATCCTGATGCGCCACGTGAGCGGGGCGTGATAGTGTCGAAATTTTTAGCATAAAGACTCGTCTACAGCATTTCATCCATAAAATGTCAGTCTAATTAGTTTTCCCTTTTACTTACTCCTTTACGTTTAAATTGTGTCTCCTAAACAATGCAGAATAATAAAACAGACTGGTCTTTCACTTGTGGTCCACATGTTTTGTAGAAATGTATAACGCTGATACAGCGCCCCCCTTCCGGTCGTCAGGGTCGTCATTGGAAGCAAGCCTCACTTCCGGCCTTTCAAACGCTGTTTAAAGTCAAATGAACAGGTTAAACAAGTTGTTCTTATGTCTGATTCTTTATCCAGGTGATAGAAAACCAACGTGCCCAACTAAAACCCAATTACAAATGTATTTGACTTTTAGGGGGCAAAAAAAGCCCCGAATGGGACAGAGCGCTGAGTGAATGAGCCAAGCTCAAGTGTGTGCGGGACACTGGAGGCTCGCCGCAGCTCCGCCCTCTTTACACAATATCGAAAACTGATAAAACATTTGGGCATTTTTTAACCACGAGATTGATTAAAATCTTAGGAAATCCCTATCATCTTAAGAGAAGGGACTTGTTTTTATAAAGTTTATTGTATTTTTTAATTTTAGTTTTTTTTCATGACGTCACTGGTTGACAATGACAGAGATCAAACGTTCCTCCATGCAGACCTCCTCTAGAATAGTGATATTTTGGGGCAGGCGCTGGGCAACACGGACTTTCAACTCCCTCCAAAGATTTTCTATGGGGTTGAGATCTGAGACTGGCTAGGCCACTCCAGGACCTTGAAATGCTTCTTGCGAAGCCACTCCTTCGATGCCCGGGCGGTGTGTTTGGGATCATTGTCATGCTGAAAGACCCAGCCACGTTTCATGTTCAATGCCCTTGCTGATGGAAGGAAGTTTTCACTCAAAATCTCACGATACATGGCCCCATTCATTCTTTCCTTTACACGGATCAGTCGTCCTGGTCCCTTTGCAGAAAAACAGCCCCAAAGCATGATGTTTCCACCCCCATGCTTCACAGTAGGTATGGTGTTCTTTGGATGCAACTCAGCATTCTTTCTCCTCCAAACACGACGAGTTGAGTTTTTACCAAAAAGTTCCATTTCGGTTTCATCTGACCATATGACATTCTCCCAGTCCTCTTCTGGATCATCCAGATGCTCTCTAGCAAACTTCAGACGGGCCGGGACATGTCCTGGCTTAAGCAGGGGGACACGTCTGGCACTGCAGGAATTGAGTCCCTGGCGGCGTAGTGTGTTACTGACGGTAGCCTTTGTTACTTTGGTCCCAGCTCTCTGCAGGTCATTCACTAGGTCCCCCCGTGTGGTTCTGGGATTTTTGCTCACCATTCTTGTGATCATTTTGACCCCACGGGGTGAGACCTTGTGTGGAGCCCCAGATCGAGGGAGATTATCATCATTTTCTTCACACCAAGCTGCTTACCAATTGCAGATTCAGTCCTCCCAGCCTGGTGCAGGTCTACAATTTTGTTTCTGGTGTCTTTCGACAGCTCTTTGGTCTTGACCATAGTGGAGTTTGGAGTGTGACTGTTTGAGGTTGTGGACAGGTGTCTTTTATACTGATAACAAGTTCAAACAGGGGCCATTAATACAGGTAACGAGTGGAGGACAGAGGAGCCTCTTAAAGAAGAAGTTACAGATCTGTGAGAGCCAGAAATCTTGCTTGTTTGTAGGTGACCAAATACTTATTTTCCACCATAATTTGCAAATGAATTAATTAAAAAGATTTTGTTTTCTCATTTTGTCTCTCATAGTTGAGGTATACCCATGATGAAAATTACAGGCCTCTCTCATCTTTTTCAGTGGGAGAACATGCACAATTGTTGGCTGACTAAATGCTTTTTCCCCCCACTGTATATGGTGAGATGTGTGGATCTTTATTCATCCAACAGCAAAAAAATAAATAAAAATAAAATAAACTAAAAAGGTACAGAGTTTTTGAAAATGTATCTTCTAAAAAATGTGTAAACGATGCTAAAAACTACAATGACACTCATGCTGGTCCATCCTCCTGTACAGCACTCCATAATGGACAGACACCAAACACTTGTCAAATTCCATTAAGGATCAGAATGTTTTTTAGGCCTCCTTTCACGTGGAGACACACACAATGACAGGGTGCCGGCTTTTTTTCTTTTTTTCACAGGCCGTCAACAAAACGCCCAGCATCTAATAACAGTGTGGTGGCTGAAGCATCCCTTTTAGCCCATCACAACTTAAGTGGCTGGAAGAGAAGTTAAGGTGGCGACGGGCGGGCGAGTGGATGCGAGTAATTGTCCGAACCAGGTGGAGTGGTTTTCCAAAATGGCAGATGCGTCGAGAGACACGGGTGAGCGGGCAGATGGACGGATGGATGAGCGGGATGGACAGGAGTTCTTATCGGCACCACGACAGCGGGCTATATGGCGGTCACCTCTTCAGTCGTCAGCGGGGGATCAGTGAAGCCCCATTGAACACGTCACTGGGAAATAAGCGGCTTCCACCCAAAATCCCCACGCCCCCCCCCAGACAAGTGTCAAGGAGCCGGAGGAGGATGGAGTGACAGCAGGTGAAGAGGTGCACGGAGGGGAAAGAGGCGACCGCTGGGTTTAAAAGGGGATGGAGGGCATTGGTGAGGCGGAGGGGCCATTCTGCCACATCCAAAACTCACCGTGATGGGAGTGACAGGGCTAAAGTGAAGATATAGCCTACTGCTTTTCTCTTCTACTTCTGTGAATATGGTGGCCAGTGTTGAGTAGCATTACTATTAAAAGTAACCAGTTAAATGAACTTGTTACAACTAATATTGGCCCAAGGCGGTCGTACTTATCCAGGGACACAGTGTGCACTTTAGTCATGTATGAACCAGCAATATACTTCAAAAAAGGAGGGACACACTATCGCCACACAAAATAATATTAAAATCTCAGTCAGTCTACGAAACAATTCTGCCACAATTGGGAAAATTCAGGATAAATAAAAACATAACACCACTATTGGACTCAATGGGGTCAACATATAAGTGGGCATAGGAACATAACATACCACATTTTTAAAGGGGAGTATTATGCTTATCACTGTGTCACATCCAAAACACACCTGGAGTTGTGCTTTGAGCTGCTAGCGCATCTTTTAGTAATCTTTGGATCTTTACCAGTGGCTGTTCTTAGTCGCGTGACAGCAGCCCCCTATAAAGCTCCTCAGGTCCTCCTTGCCTCTCAATCTCTTGCTATGCTTAGTCTTTTCATCACAAAGTCAAAACACTACAGCCACTGAGCGGACAGTTTATTTCCCCCTCTTTTTCTCTTCATTGAAATTGCTTCTTATGGAGAGATGGCTTGAAAATCAGGAGGTGAAACTACTAGATATTTTTGCTTCAGCTGTTTTACATCAATATTGCATTTTACCAAGAGTGGTAGTGATAAAGATGTATTTGAGATTATTACCTGTAAAATACCTGTAAAAAGTATAATAACCCCTCTTTAATGTCTTCGCCAGGCTTTCAGGGTATTTGAAAAAGGGAGCGCTACCCTTCTCATTCAAAAATTGACTATGCACCGCTTGCTATAACATAAATTATCCGTGTACGACGTATCTCTGTCAAAAAATGCATTTTTTTGCCGACTTTTGCCACCATCAGCATGGCCCGAAAAGGAACGATGTTTTATTTTATTTGCATTTGTTGACTACTATTATTGCGACAGCCTCAGGAAATTGAATGGATGTCCCTGTCTGAAGCTTGTCAATAACCGCGGAACTACACACACTTTCTGTGCTTCCTGTGTCCATAAATCACAGCATTCACAAGACAAAGAATGTGACACGGAGGGGCCACAGGGGAGCAGGACAGACCCCATGAACCGGGCCTTGGGGAGGGTATAGCGTGTTGACGGGGTATTGTGAGCTTACTTGGGTAGATTTAGACGGTGACATGGATAAAAGACTGGCCCGGAGTACACTGTGGCACATCAGATGGTGCACGCTGCCCTTGTTTCGCCCGCCTCCTCCCGAGCTCCTGGGGAACATTCCTGGGCCGCAGCTCGTCCGCTCTGGGCATTAATCCCCTACAGCTGTGCCCCTGTCTCCCTCTGTCCTGGCTCCCTCCTCAGACCAGCTGGCCCGCACACTCGCACTGCATTTTTCACAAGTTCCGTGCAAGTGACACGGGAAAAGCTCTTCAGTCACTAAGAGGTAATTTAGCTCGCCAATGAACCGTCTCTGTCCGGTGTCCAATGCAAACATCCAAACGATTATGTGTATTGTAATTGGAATCGCATGTGGAAAACAATGACCGAGTTGAGTGTATAAACAACTGTAATACATGAGACTGTCCAGTTTATGGTTTTGGGCAATCGTAGTCAAAATTGGGATCTTCCATAATGATGTGCATCAGGCCAATGGGTTGCTGTAAAAATGGTTTTGCAGAAATAATCATATGAACATGTCTCCGAGAAGTAAAAAGTAGAGAACACACTTTCCAGTGACGCTCTCCCAGTCATGCACACACAATGCTGCACCCATACAGAGATCCCCTCCAGCTCAGCCCTGGAGCCTCTGCTGTGAGACGGCGTAGAAGGCCCTGGGGCGTCCGCATCACACGCAGGACCTCGGGATACCCCACACCTCCCCTCTCCCTCCACCGAGACGCGCCCGATCCCCCCTCCATTTTTAATACAGACACAGGAGAAACCTGGAGAGTGCGCGGGGGCTTGTGCGGCATCAATAATGGAAGACATGGGGAATAGAGACGTACGGGAGTCCACATGTGAGGAGGTACAGTGGGTTTGTCATTCACTGTTAAAGGAACAGTCACGGGCCGGGTCAAATCCCCTCAGATTTGTAGCTTTATTAGCTCTCGGCTGCCGTGGAAATCTGATTTAGCGGTGATTACTGCATGAGGCATGTAAAACCAATTATGCTCAAGCTAATTGTTGGGATAATAAAGTCCTGCTGCTAGTGACTATAGGCTCATGAATGCACCACAAAGCGTAGATTATGTTGTGTGAAAAAGCAAGGTCATTACACTGATTTAATAATGAGCCTAGACCATGCATTGCAGGCTTGTTTGAGCTAACATTCACCCGCTGATGGTGTTAATCTGGATTTTCTTAAGGCTGACAGTTCACCAAAACCATACCCAATACAAGCATTAAATCGCTTTCCAAATCTTCAGCGTCACCAAGCTTTCAGTTAGTTAGCTGAATTTTTCGTCCACACATTAGTCCAGTTTCATGTGGTAAACACTTTCCCCACACACCAAGCAGGTTTTTCACTTCAACACATCAACCTCAAACATGCACATGGGTTAGCTCAAGATGTCTAAAAGGGTACATTGCTCTCTATAGGATGCTACTATGTCTTTGTAGCATGTAAAAATAAAAAGTCAAGAACAATACATATGACCATAAGATCTATAAATGAAAAGAAGTACTATATATAATCAGATGGGACTTGCGTGTACTCTTGTCTGATATTGTAAATCACCTCCTGTCAGGATCAAAGCCATTGGCGAATCTAACGTGACCAGGACACAGTGCGGAATGTGCTTCGGAAGTCGTGCCCCTACGTCTCTGACAGACAGGAGCGCAGTTAATAAGGCATGTCTCAGGAGGAGCTGCCATGTCGGTGTGTGCGTGAAGGTACAGGGCCCCGCAGCAGCACTGGACTAAATTAAAACACGCTTTAATAAAATGACCAGAGGCGGACCCATAGGCCACCTCACATCACATGCACACCCAAGCACACACCTCTCTGCAGGGACGGGACAGCGAGGTATCCTGGTCAGTGGAATGTGGACGGACAGGGGGACACAGCGGAGGAGAGCAGAAGGAGCAAAGGAGGGGCTGAGGGGAGAGGTCAGCGGCAGTATACTGTTTCAGGATCCTCTGCTCAGGCCAGGTGTCTTCAAACCAAATAAACCATGCACCCTCCACCACTGTACCCCCCTCTGACTTCTGAGAGCCCAGCAGTGCACAGTCACACCTTGTACACTCAGGAGGATGGGGCTAGACCAAAGAAAACACATGCTAAGGATATGTGTGATGTTTCACCTGTTCTATCAAAGTTAGCTGTCTGATGTCTCTTCTGTAATAACACAGTTGACAAGTTGTGGACTGACTCACTGTTCAATAGCCAATCAAGTCTACAGTTCTGTTACTTATTAATTTCAATTAAACATATTTCAAAAAACAAAAAAAACTAAAATATTTTAGTGGAGGTATTGGGACAATATATTAGGCTATATCAAAGATTATGACAAATCAACTGTTGTGGATTTCAGAAAATATTGGCTGGCTAGCTTGCCACTGACATAGTTCAGTTCTTAATGGAAGAATGCAAGTGTTAGAAAAACCAAGACACATTAAAGTGATTGTTTGTAAGATTGCAAAATGAGGGGAGAGACAGTGAAAAGTAAACTATTCTGATTGGACCTAAAAGCCCCTCCCAGTTTGCAAAATGAGGAGTAAAAGTAAACCATTAAGCGCCCTCCTTCTTCCCATATGATTGGTACTGACAGGCCAGTTCACAAGGCTCATCTCATTGGTCAAAGTTATGGCAATAGGGATTCTGATTTGTTGCTGAGATCAGCAAAACAAAGGACTTTATTATTTAATATTACTTACTTTACGTCAAATTGCAGGGCTGGGAAGTCAATAATACACAATCTATCAAATTTGTAAACATTTAAACTCACAGACTAACTTGAAATGCCAAATTTACTGCAATTTGATATAAAGCGCGACATGTTTTTATCCACAGTATACAAAATATGCCTATGTTAAATTGCTCATAAAACCTATAACTCCAACATGGCAAAATATGTGACATCACCCAAGTCCCAGGATGCAGACCCATGGCTCCAGATGAACTTTTTAGTTGGGTAACACAAATGGACTGTGACACCGCGGTGCCAGATGGGAACAAGCTGTGTTCCAGGGAAGTATTGTCTGTTCCGCAACAATAATCTCATTTTTTGGTTTATGAACAAAATACCTCCCACACATCCACTCATCCCGTCCCGGTTCCAGTACTTTCGAACGGGCCATTTCCCACATACGCGCACATTAGCAAACAGAACTCCGGCCAAGATTATGGGGACTTCCAGTGTCAGTGCTGCCAAGTGTTGCTAACATCTTCCAAAGCGGGCTTGAGATAGCGCTTCACACAGGCCTGCACACATAACATTGGCCCCCCCTCGCAAGCCAGCGCCACACAATCTGCTGATGGGGCAGAAACACATGTCGTCAGGCTAGCCTAACAATGGGACCCGTTTCCCCTCTCCCCTCTACTTTTCATCTATTCAAATGAAGTGTGTTTTAATTTGAGCTGCTTTGCATTTGACTGTGGGGCGCCGCAGCGTGCAGTGAGTAATAGCCTTTGATTACAGCGCTAAGCTAGCTCTCGCTAAAGTCACGGTCTGGATACAGTGTCTGTCTATCGATCTCGCTTGTAGTTTGTGAGAAAAGCCCAGTATTATTACAAGTCATAATTTTATGGTTAGACAAGGAGCTTTTAAAAAGGAACTGAAATGTACTTTATTGGCCCTATTATTCTTGCAGTGTTGATCTTAAGAGAGGATTTGACCTTTTTTGACACTTACATCCAGTACGAGGAGTTGACGGCTATTACAACACTTAAAAGGCATATATCTGGCAACCTCAACTTTTTTTTCGAGCTTTTAACCATGTTATAATAAAATATCCTCATTAAAAAGATATATAGAGTGGCGATTTGTCACTGGCCCATGTTTCACTATTTCAGCATATATTTAAAGCAACTTTTTATGTGGGGAAAAAAAGTTGATATTTGTGTGTATTTGACTTTGACAATTTTACATTCACTCCACACTCGGTGGTGGTAAAAAGGTCAAATACGCACAAATATATATATATAAAAAAAAAAATCCACATAAAAAGTTGTATAATGCACCTTTAAGTCAGTCTCATCAGCTTTCCATGTCTATGCTAAAATCAGAAGCCCTCACACAGAGTTGTTGAGGTTTTGTCTGTGGTCAAATACTCTTCTCTGTGCAGGTGAGCATGTTTGCCTAAATCTTAATAATTGCTATTTCTTCTAATTAAGTTTCACTGCAGTAGTGGTGGGCTGTGTGCCCTTCAATGGTGTGTTGTGTATAACTGTTTCATAACATTATAACAGTAGAGGTAAAGTATATTATAGACATCTTCATTTAAGTTAAAAATCAAGGCTAATGGGTTATAAAGTAGTTTATGCAAAGCAGACAACCTTTATGCAATAAGAGTGCAACAGTGTCCAAGATGTGACTCTACATGACAGTGAATGCTTTGCTTTAATCTAGGGTGACCACATTTTCCACATTAAAAACCAGGGCACAATGGGAGTTTTGGGGGTAACCAAATTGTGACTTTTTTCACCCGCGTTGAATGGTCATAACAGTCTAATCTCAATGAAATGGACCAATCAGTATCCAGGTGAAAGACCTTTAGCTGTTTAATTGGTTCAGTCAAGCAAACTTTGTGTTTGACGCACACGTGGCCAGAAGTCATTAAGTGTCGAGTAAAAAAACTGCTTTAGGCGCGGTACTAGTGTAAACCCGGGACACCTGTGACAGAGCTTGTTTAAAACTGGGACCAATCAACGGTTTTGGAGATATCCACTGGGACATATCGGACAGAGAGCTCAAAACTGGGACTGTCCAGGGCAAACTGGGACATCTGGTCACCCTAATTTAATCGTATGGTGTAACATTGTGCACCACAACATTTATAACTAATAAACTTCAGGCTGAACTCAATTTTGTTTGTTCAGGCTTTAAACAGAGAAAATATGGCATTTTAATTCAAAACATAACTTTAAAAACAGATCCAGCTGCAATTTTATTGTTTCTGGAAAAAGTCTCATGAACCAGGCATGCTTCATTTCAGAAATCACTGCTGTTTTGTCTTTTCATTTGCTTCTCCTTTAGTACGAATTCCCAACCACCATAACATTTTGTGCCACCAACTGGACCGCATTATTGTGCCTGTAGAATGCTTTTGATACAATTCGAGACCGAATCCAATTGGAACAACAACTAAACAGTCATGGGCAACCACACAACTCACGCTGTGCTAAAAGTCAAAATGTCTTAAGATGAGACTTCAAACAGTCCACAGTGGGGCCAATTCGGAGTCTTCCTTTGAAAGACAATTCTTCAACAGGTAGTGCCTCCCTAAATGGGGTTCTTACACAATGCCCTGCTAAAGCTGTTCTCAATCTACTCCCAGCCGAGGTGAGGGAGAGCTGACCATCGGGCTCGGTCTCCCCAGCAGGCGAGGGTGCTCTGAGGTGGGCCACATGCGAGCGCCGGGTCCCCACCGTGGTCCCACCCTTAGTCTTCAGGCTGTTTGTGAACAGTGGGCCTGTTTTGGAAGCCAGTGTCCGCGCCACAGCTGCTGAACAGCTCAAGGCGGGGAGTCCTCCTGGGTTAGGGGGACTGGGCGGTAAGGAAAATTCCCCAGGAGAGAAGAGAGGGGAATTCTGCTCTGTTATTTGTTATGGGAAAAAGGAGAAGACAGGGACAGGAGGGACTGCGAGTGTCTTCTCAGGTGGTCAGTGGTGCCTCCCAACATAACTGAGACAAAGACAGCAAAGAACGGGGCCAGGACGGGACGGGAGAGGAGGACTAAAGATACATCTCATGGGGAGTATAGAGCCCAGATGAAGACATTCTAAAGCTTTAATAATATTGTAGACAAATTCAGTAATTTTCTCAAATCTATTCACTCGGTGCAATTTATAAATAAAAAAGCGCAGCAATTTAGAAAAATGTCAATTGGTTGAGTAAAAACCTGCCAACAATTCTGCCACCATGAGTCCCTTGGTCACGAAGATGAAATGCATTCAGTGAGAAATTGCATGTGTGAAAAGTGTTCAAAGGTTCTCAAGCTGTCATCTGAAAAGGGTTACTTTATCATTCTCCATTCACCTCAAGAGATTTGGTCAGGAACTAATTAGGCTATCCTTTAGCTGTGGGCTAGGTTTATACCGATTTAATAGGGAGGGTTATAACTTGTCATTGGTTCCACCCATCTTTATTCAAAAAAGCTATTCTCACTTCGTTCACTAGCCTCTACTGCGAGTATTGGTATCAACAAGTCTGTTCACACTGCCTGGGTTTCTGTTCATTTCCTGACCTGGGCTCAGAATCATTAGTATGATAGTGCCCTTGACGTTGTGGTCGGAGAAAGCTACTGTAAATAAGGTAAGGTCAAGGGTAGGTATTTAAGACTCCCTTGCCTATTGAATGGAGGATTCTCTTTCTTCACAAAAATGGCCTCTTTCACAGCTTTTCAAAACATCTTCCCTTCCCTTGGCTAAAAGCCCCTTGAGGTGAGAGGTAAAACAATTCAGTACACAAGACCACTTGAGAAAAGGAAGAACTCCAGTACGACTGAACTAAACAAACATATTTTCTGAAATATTACTTTAGACCTCTGTTGAGTTAAGGACTGAATACTCTTTTTTAGTATTTGGGGCTTTGTCCCTTCTTACAATATACACTCATCCCACTATTTGAGGCCCTGTTCATAATGAGAGGTTCTTCTGTGTATACTCAGGACTGACTTGGCTCCAGACACTATCACCATTCACTCAAGGTCCAAACACCCTCACCACCAACTCCAATCCGCACAGACCACAGTTTAAAGCTCACAGCCAAGCGCTGCTGTCCTTGCGCCACTGACACGCAGTGTGAAGACCCCTCCTTGGTGGACACGGCACCGCGAGCCTGCTCCAAAAGGCTACTTATCAGCCCAATCTGTTTCTACTTTTCTAATCTGCATCATTTATTATGGGCAAAAGCGAGAGCGGGAACGTAGCCATGGTCAATATTATGTCTTGGCGCAGCCGCCTTTACTGAAAAGAACACACACAGATACACATTTACAGAAAATAATATTTCACAAAAATTCACATAATGTCTATGCGTGCTGTTTGGTTTGACAAGGCTCAGACCAGAAAATTATAGATTTGTAAAAGAGAGGAGAAGGTTCATTCAGTTTTATGGTTGAACAGGGGTACTTTGTTTATACAGTACACTATGTGAATAGCTTCTTCAATGACTCAAATTTTGTCCTTGGACTCAAGTTGAGACATCGGCAATGCCATTTGAAAAAAATCTTCAAGCGAGTGCTAGGAGTCTGGCTGTGGCGAGAGGAGGAAAAGGTGCGAGTGTGACATAGTTCACTCTGAACATCTGTAGGAACATATTGTCACAAATGTAAGAAGGTGAATTGTTTAACTTCAGTATCCCATAGGAATGTATAAACCTGTCAATAGTTGTCAATAATGGGTGTGTTAACAATAGGAAAATGAGCTGGGGGCCAGACAAGATTTTTTGGCGGGCCGCATGTGACCTTAAAGGGTGGAGAAAAGGATTGTAGGAGAATAAGTTAGTATTCTCCCACAATCCCAATTTTTTTTGTGCAACCTATTATTATGATATTTGGTATTTGTCCGGGTTAAGGCCAAATGTTGGAGCGACTGTAGCTCAGGGGGCTCAGCAGGGCCTTTTCAACCTAAAGGTGCATTATGCAACTTTTTGTATTAAAAAATAAGTTGATATTTGTGTAATTTTTACCGTGTATTGACCCAGCAGCTGTATGAGTCTCTAGGACGCTCCGCGATCATTTGTTTGGAAGGTTTTCACTGCTGAAAACCTTCTCTCACCAGAAAACCAACAAAACAATTGATACTGGAGTATTATAGAGGCCACCGTGACGGAAAGTAAAGGCGCCATGCTGACCACTCATACAGCCGCTGGGTCACGACAAGGTCCAATACACAAATATCACCTTTTTTTTTCACATAAAAAGTTGCATGATGCACCTTTAAGTTGAAAAGGCCCTGCTAAACCACCTGAGCCTCAACTATTTTGGATTTCACTGACAAAAACTACATATCATCATAAATACTAACTTATTCTCCAACAATCCTTTTCTCCACCATTTATTCAAGAGGGACATAAACAGACAGAAAAAAAAAATGGCCACGAAGCTCCTTCAGGCCCTTATGACTAGGCTTGAGTGGCACATAGACTTTCTGCCCCAGGACAACGTTGTGACTATAGAGCAGTAAAAAGACACCAGACAATAAGGCACTCATACGAAGTGACTGCATGTGTGTTGGGTGATGGGGCTGTATAAGGGGTCTCTGAAGGATTAATGGTGGCAGGCCCGGCAGGGTAATCAGGACAGCGGATAAGTCGCGGTCACCCAGGCGTTGAGCTGCATAAACATGAGAGGGGTCCAGTCATATCTGCTACACATTCACATATACAGCCAAGTACCGGATCTCGGCTTGTTCCAGAGGATGACGCCAATCAGAGCGCCATACACTATGTCGCGTGTGCTGTGGAAAGACGTGCACATGATATTCTCCTTTATGGACTTCCAGTGAAAGCCCTCAGGTCATTGAGCGTCGAGTTCCTGTGTGTCATTAGGCCTATACAATAAGTCCCTAAAATGTACCAAGATTAGGTTAAGTTGTCAAGTCGCGCAAACTATTCAGGCTTGTCACATATGCTTTGCATTACAGAGGTTTGTCATGGAGGATCAAGTGTACAAGTGGCAAAAAAAAATCTCTGAGGGGAGGAAGGAAGGAGGATATGACCGAAAAGTTACATTTATTTGCTCATTAGTTTTGTTAAAATAGTTTTCCTTACGGTACTCAAAGCACAGGTTGCGTCAGGGAGTAAAAACCTGCCTTGGCTAAATCCAGAGGATATACAGTGAAAAGTGTCTAAAAACGTTCAACATCAATTTGAGTCCAAATTTGGATCACGTAACATAGGCAAACCTTTCTGCACCTTCATTTGTGTTTTATCGCCGGTGTGTTTGACCCATCCTTCAACTAGTGCCTCTGGACAAACTGACTTGGAGGCTACTGTTAAACTACTGTGGATGTTTCGAGTTGAGGGAAATCTGTCTGCAGAAAAGTCACACAGACTCAGGAAGAACCTGCCAACTCCACGTCGAAAAGCTCCAGAATCGAACCACCGACCTTCCTGCTGTGCCACACCATGCCAAAGAGACTGCGCATTCTCAGCGTATCATGGTCGCTACTCAGCTCATTTTTCACCATGCAACATAAGATAAAGTAACTCAGTGCACACTTAGTACAGCCGGAAAACAATCCGGGGACTATATGAGAATGGCTATGCTTGTTGTGGCCCTGCGCCAAGGGTAGGTATGTGGCCCGACGGACACCATCTGCAGGCGCACACTTGAAACGCAACCTCCCGCGCATGTGTGTGAGTGCTCGCTGCGTGTACATGTGCAGAGTCGGAAACCAGGAGCAAAATGCTTCACGCCAAATCGGGGGGACGAGGTGGGAGAGCAGGACATTCCTACAACATGACAAGCCATCACAGTCACACACCAGCACTGGAATGTTGGGAAAACAGACAGGCCAAGGCGGACGGGCGGGTGGGATGGAGGAGCGGGTACAGAGGGGGGGGGGGGGGAGTGAGACAGACAGAAAGAGTGTCACTTCATTAAACCAGTAGTCAGGGGTTTCCAAAAAGGAGCCGAGGAGCCTGGCGTAATTAGTTTTGAGAAGGGAAAGGGAGATAGAGATACAGAGGATGAGAGTGGCCTGACTTTTGCCCCGCTCATTTATCCCTCCTGCACCTCTCCAGCCCACCACCGCTCACCACTGCTGGCGGCTCACTCCAATTTCTGTCATGCACTCGAGAAACCACTGAAGGGGTGAAAAAAAGAGGGGAAATGGTTGAAAACAAATCTTGGAGTTTATAGGACGTTGCATGCTGCTTTCAGCGGCTGTGGTAGCATTTGTTACTTTAGAGCCAAAAAGTCCTTTCTTCAAGGACTCATTTGCCTTTGCGACAATTAGAGACATGAAAAGTTTGCATCTTTTCACTGCACAGTGTTAACTTATTTGACTGAATTGTTCTGTATACCTTTCCCCCCCTCCAATTTACGATGCAGTGATGTTCTGTAAGTTTTACAATGTGTAACACATTTTCTCCAAAATAATCTAAAAACTGGTCTTCAAAATAGATTTTATTTCACCTGTTAACCCCCACCTTAACCAGGTGCATATTCTCTAGTTCAGCTTCACCCAAATCTAACAAAACTAATCTAAACGGATCATTTTCCTTGCGCTGATGCTCCATTGTCGTCACTTTTTTTTACTTTCATTACATTTTTGCTTTTCTGTTACTCTATCACTTGTCTGTTGCTTTTTTTTCCGGCTTTTGGGTTGCATTTATTATCACTTCCCCCCCCCTTTTTTGTCCCTTTTTCATCACCTTTTTTAATAACTTTTCATCACGTTTTTGTCACTCTTTTGTTGCATTTTCATCCCCGTTTACGTCTCAATTTTGGGCGCTATTTTTTCAAGGAGCTTTCAGATTTGGGTGAAGCCAAACTGGAGAAAATGTGCTCAGTTCAGGTGGGGGTTAAGAGGTTACATTTGTTAAACTTTGCACCATATTAACATATACTGTATCAAACAGCCGATTAGTGAATGTATGACTTCCTCCTATCCTAATTACACAATTAACCATTGTCAGTACATATTTGTTTTCCAGTCTTTGACCACCACTACACAATAGGCAAAAGTGCTGTCACTATTAAATGAAAGATTTTGACCAAAAAAACTAAAAGCTATTTAACTAAAACATGTTAACTGAATTATAAAGCATTGATAGCAATTCTCATTTACACAATAAAAGGATATTCATAAGAAGAAGTATTTTTCAGGCATTACGCGCTTGCTTAAGCGATACATTTTATAGTGCATATACTTAAATTTGCGTGATGGTCGTATGAATGGCAGTTAATGTCCCTTGCCCTAAAATTCACTCATAAAATCTGTGGCTTCCTTGTATGTCTTTCCACATGCACCTCTGCGGCCGTGTGAGGTGGGCTCTCCCTAGGCGACGACAGCGGGCCCTGAAGTGAGGCGGAGGAATGTGTCTGGTGGCAGCGCTGGGACGTGCCGAGGAGGGTGTGTGTGTGGGGGGGGGGGGGGAGAGAGGAGAGAGTGTGAACAGTGGTGAATATGCACTCCAGATGTGTCGGCCTGTCACGCTGCAAGTAAACACCCCCGCGCTGACGGACACAGCAGCGCTGGTTGGCCCCAAGAAAGCACCCTAAAGGAGGAGGGGAAGAGAGGGGGACCCGAGCCAAGAGCCGGTCACCCTGAGGACCTGTGTAGCCTGGCAGGACGGAACAGGACAGCGGAGCGAGGGGAGGGAGAGAGAGAAGTGTCCGTGGGAGAGGAGAGGGGTCTGCTTGTTCGCCTCTGTCCCTCCTCATGTGGCCTCCGTCTCATGCACACTCAGCGAATTCACGTCTGGCACGGACCTGCGAGCTCCTGGGAGCAAACTGAAATATGAACTGGAGGGGGAAAAAAGGATAGAAAAGCAAAGGGAGAGGGGACAGAGAGGGGGCAGAGATAAAATAATCCTAATTGACGCTCGTCTCGAAGCTGACGTTGAGGCTCGTAACGTTGACCCGGCTGAGTGTTGATTTGTTTCCCTGCTTTAGTTGTGTTGCGTCCCAAAACTCCAACATCAATGAAACACGGTTAGAATAACAAACTTCCTACAACTTGAGCTACAATGTCACCATCTGGCGCCGCGATCCCTTGTCTAATACAGAACACATGCTAAAATGACCTCCAGAATGTTGCAGCAAAACAGCATATAAAAACAGAGCTGTAAGTGGACTATTTGGGACTATTTTAAAGTTCAAAATAACACAAAATGCAACGCTTGAGGTTCTGTACGCGTTTACACACACACACACTCGTACTCCTGATGCACTACTGATGTCTGTTACTGATTAGAAATACGCAGCCTTCCCCGCTCCACTAAAAATCACTTAGGACATGCTCATAATGTCATTTGGATGAGCCCCGTGAATCTGCCAGCTCCTCTGACAAATGATCGGAGCTACATCTGTGATCATACGCCGCAAATGCGATATGGCACGCGGCTAATACACTTTTGCCAAGGTGTTCCAGGAGCATATTAGCGCCGGCGCAAAGCGAGCGAGTGCCCGTCAAGTGCAACGGAGGCGCGATCGGAGGCACGCCGCTGCTGATGACACCAGTGCATTACGCAGCTGTCCACTCCCATGATCATTAGGGCGATACGGATGCACCGGAGCAGTGAGCGGGGAGGCTGGGACGGCTTCAGAAAGACAGGTCTCCAGAGGCAAAGGGGGCTGGTGAGGGAGTCCAGACAACATCAAGCCACCGCAGCCCGCCGAGACAACAACAAATTCGCAGCGATAATCTCCGGCGCAAAGAGCGGAGGGAGCTTTTTGGATATCATTTGGGTCAAAAAGGTGTTACTTTTTTTCCCTTTTTGTTTTACTTTTTCCATGCAATCGATAATCTACACTGCGTTACAAATTATTATGCAAATAGTATTTCAGTACCATAAAGGTAAAATAAAAAATTCAATGAAACTCATGGTTGGTATTGTGTCCCAGAACTCTTTGAATCACTGATATCAATCTCAGATACCTGTGATGATTAGTTGTCAGGTAAGCCCAGTTAAGGAAAAAACTACTGAAAAAGGACGTTCCACATTATTAAGCAGACCACCATTTTCAAGCAATATGGGGAAGAAAAAGGATTCTTTGCTGATGAAAAGTGTGACATAGTTGAATGCCTTGGACTAGGTAAGAAAACCTTCAATATAATCATGAAAGATTAAGCGTAATCATCGTACTGTTAAGAGATTTGTGGCTGATTCAGAGCCCATGGGTTTGTGCAGATACAGTGCCTTGCGAAAGTATTCGGCCCCCTTGAACTTTTCGACCTTTTGCCACATTTCAGGCTTCAGACATAAAGATATAAAACTGTAATTTTTTGTGAAGAACCAACAACAAGTGGGACACATTCATGAAGTGAAACGAAATTTATTGGATATTTCAAACATTTTTAACAAATAAAAAACTGAAAAATTGGGCGTGCAAAATTATTCAGCCCCCTTAAGTTAATACTTTGTAGCGCCACCTTTTGCTGCGATTACTGCTGTAAGTCGCTTGGGGTTTGTCTCTATCAGTTTTGCACATTGAGAGACTGAAATATTTGCCCATTCCTCCTTGCAAAACAGCTGAGCTCAGTGAAGTTGGATGGACAGCGTTTGTGAACAGCAGTTTTCAGTTCTTTCCACAGATTCTCGATTGGATTCAGGTCTGGACTTTGACTTGGCCATTCTAACACCTGGATATGTTTATTTGTGAACCACTCTATTGTAGATTTTGCCTCATGTTTTGGATCATTGTCTTGTTGGAAGACAAATCTCCGTCCCAGACTCCATCAGGTTTTCTTCCAGAATGGTCCTGTATTTGGCTCCATCCATCTTCTCATCAATTGTAACCATCTTCCCTGTCCCTGCTGAAGAAAAGCAGGCCCAAACCATGATGCTGCCACCACCATGTTTGACAGTGGGGATGGTGTGTTCAGGGTGATGAGCTGTGTTGCTTTTACGCCAAACATAACGTTTTGCATTGTTGCCAAAAAGTTGGATTTTGGTTTCATCTGACCAGAGCACCTTCTTCCACATGTTTGGTGTGTCTCCCAGGTGGCTTGTGGCAAACTTTAAACAACACTTTTTATGGATATCTTTAGGAAATGGCTTTCTTCTTGCCACTCTTCCATAAAGGCCAGAGTTGTGCAGTATACGACTGATTGTTGTCCTATGGACAGAGTCTCCCACCTCAGCTGTACATTTCTGCAGTTCATCCAGAGTGATCATGGGCCTCTTGGCAGCATCTCTCATCAGTTTTCTCCTTGTATGAGCTGAAAGTTTAGAGGGACGGCCGGGTCTTTGTAGATTTGCAGCGGTCTGATACTCCTTCCATTTCAATATTATCGCTTGCACAGTGCTCCTTGGGATGTTTAAAGCTTGGGAAATCTTTTTGTATCCAAATCTGGCTTTAAACTTCTCCACAACAGTATCTCGGACCTGCCTGGTGTGTTCCTTGTTCTTCAGGATGCTCTCTGCGCTTTAAACTGACCTCTGAGACTATCACAGAGCAGGTGCATTTATACGGAGACTTGTTTACACACAGGTGGATTCTATTTATCATCATTAGTCATTTAGGTCAACATTGGATCATTCAGAGATCCTCAATGAACTTCTGGAGAGAGTTTGCTGCACTGAAAGTAAAGGGGCTGAATAATTTTGCACGCCCAATTTTTCAGTTGTTTATTTGTTAAACATTTTTGAAATATCCAATAAATTTCGTTTCACTTCAGGATTGTGTCCCACTTGTTGTTGGTTCTTCACAAAAAATTACAGTTTTATATCTTTATGTTTGAAGCCTGAAATGTGGCAAAAGGTTGAAAAGTTCAAGGGGGCCGAATACTTTCGCAAGGCACAATGAGGGCGGTTTCTGCCTGACTGAGATCAGATTAAGAGAACAGCTGCTGCAATGTTGCAAACAGGTATTTGAAATTGCTGGTGCCTCTGGAGTCTCCCGAACATCGAGGTGTAGGACCCTCCAGAGGCTTGCAGTTGTACATAAGCTGTCTATCCGGCCTCCCCTAAACTGTTAATGGAATATTCACGAGCAGAAACGGCTGCAGTGGGCTTAGAAATACATGAAGACTCATTTTCAAACAGTCTTGTTCACTGATGAGTGCACCCTATGGTCTGCATGATTCAGCGTTCACTGCCCCTCCCAGGACAGGGGCAGCTGCAGGACCTAGCGCGCACACCTAGCTGTACAAAGTGCTGCATCCCTCATGCGCTCTGCTCCAAACTACGGATCAGAATCAAGTTGGTGATCATTGATCAATAGTGGGAAACTTACTTTTAACCCAAAGACGCAGATGTATCGACAGAGAAGCGTCCAGTGAACACTACAGGCTGAGGCTAAGGGGGGGCGCCGCAAAAAATAATTGAGGAGCACTGGAGTAGTGGATGGTTGGTGAATGGCCAACGTGTCCCAACAAGGCTGTGACGTCAGTAAGGAGGGGGCGGAGTTATGTTTTGAGCTGGAATCATGGCGAGAGAGCTGGTTGGCTCCTTTAGGCCCCCTGAAGGTGTGAAAATGACCTCTGAAAGTTATGCAAATAATTTGGAACGCAGTGCAGTGGTTAAGGCAGCAGCACAAAAGGTATGGTGGAATAATCAATGTGGCATTTGTTCAATCAATTTTCAAAGTAAAATCAGAAACTAAATTGAAAGATTGAAATTGAAAGATTCAAAACACTGTTCTTTCCTCGGCATCGTGTGTCCCTCACAATCCGCACTATCCTCCCCAATAAAGTCAATGGGGGAAAAAATAGGCCTATATATATATATATATATATATATATGTTGTTGTTTTGTAGTGTTTCACTTGGCTGAAGTAATGAAGCATGCATTCAATCTGAAAAGTAGCAAGTGATTTATGCCACTTATTATACAATAATTTTGACACACAAACCATACTCTTGACCTTCCCACCAAACATGAAATAAGTTAGAATGGGCCTATGTTAGAATGTGTTTTTCTTAACAAACCACCCACTACTCTAGGTGCAGGCCAGACAAAAGTTATATTTTAAAAAGTAACTTACACTTCACCTCAAACCGCATTCAATTGTATCTCTGCGTCCGTGAATCCAAAATTCAATATTTTACCTTGTGCATGCTTCTCCGGCAGAAGCCGCTGTTACCTTCATATTAGCGAGGTTACTTGAGGTGGCCTTGAGGACCCCAAACCATCTCAGTGAGCATGACCATGAAAGCGCAGATCCCACAAAGCAGTGAGAACATAACTGAGCCGCAGATTAGGAGTAAAATATTTAAACTGTGAGCGACTGCGCTGGCCTTTAGCGTTCGTCAGATTCCAACTCGCCGAAGATAACCTTGCTAGCTCTGCGTTTGGACAGAGGGGCCGGGCGCTGAAAGTGCGTGGAGACAGAATGTAATTAGTTTAATTATGAATTTAAAGCCAGGGATTAACAGATGCAAATCAGACCGGGGTGAAGATTACCAAGAAGAAAAGCCGCTTTTTTTTCGGGTTTCAGTGAATTAGCTCCCATTAGCCATTAGCTTTGAGACCTGCAGCTACTGAGCACTAATCGTAAGTAAAGCCTATAAGCGGCCTGAACTTAAAATGTATAGATTAACCAACTAAATATCTTAACGATATAGCAAAATGTACCTCACTCAGTACATGAAAGTTCACTGTAACAATGTATAAGCTCCATAAGTTATTAAAAAATCAATCCATAGCTTTGTATTCAAGTTTAAAGTCCACATTAGAGGTCTTATATTATGCTTTATTTCGGCTTTTGTAACTGTTTTCTGCCTCTTAGTCTTTTTTTGTTTTGTTACTTTATTTTGCCATACGTTTCATATTATAATTACACAATTAGCATTTCAGAATTAACACAATATATATGTATGTATTAATGCCTCTTAGTCTTGATATTTTTTGTAGTAAAAGTTGAAGTGATGTATGTGTCTAGAAGAGATCCTTAGGTTAGATAATATAATTAGATGCAGTCATGAAAAATGCCAGCAGAGGGCACACTACCGCCTTTTGCACATCGGTGACCAAAAAAACCCCGAAACACATGGGAAAGATTTGTGCGCTGGTGTTTGGGGAGCAGAAGAGGAGGACGGACTGAATATATGGGATGACATGAATTAAAAAAAAAGCCACATCAGGTCTTGATAAGGTACGGTAGTACAGCGGTTAGCGCTCGTTCTTCACAGCTACAAGGTCCGGGTTTGATTCCCAACTGGACGGGGCTTTTCTGTGTGGAGTACTCCGGTTTTCCCTACCATTAAAAACATGTACAATAGACCAGGATGAATGAGAGTGTGTTTGAGAGTGCGCATGGGGGACAATGGATGGAAATTAGCCCAAGGCTACAATCCGGTGTGGCTTGTTTACATGCATGAGACCCATGTATGTTCATTAACATGCACTGTCCCGACCAAATATACCAATAAATAAATGAGGTATGATCATGTGATTTTGCATAATGTGAGACCTGTGATATGATTAATCTATTGGAAAAGTGCAAACACTCAAAGGCGTAAGTTGAACGCAGCACCGGGAGCTTCTTTGTTTTCCCTCCGTGCGTCGCAGAGTCACACTGGGGGCAATTACGTGTGACGTGCCGGGGAGACGAGACATGACTTCCATCCACAACATCTATGGTCCCTTGTGTTTCCAACTCCTCTAAGTCTGTTTACTGCCCCCCACCACCACCACCACCACTTTACCCACCACCCCACCCGCTGCTGTGGCTGAATATTCCGTGCACGTTGGGACAGTCAACAATATACCGCCATGCCACGGAGAAACCACAATATCTCCTCCATGTATTCTGTGTTTACCTCCAGGGACCTCGGCTGTTTGTCCAAGCACCACGAGCCGGGGCGCGCCAGTATATGGAGGGACTATTAAAATGATCAGGCGTGCTGGTTAATGGTCAGTGGAAGACGGGGCCAGGCTTATGACATATTGCACAGGGCTAACTATCAGAGTGATATTCTATAGGAAACATAAATATAGGGTCTGAAATGCAGCGTTGGACGTGTTTGTTTGATTGTTTATAGTCTCCAAGGATGTCTTGGGAAATGGGTTTGTTTTGATTGAGAGTGACAAGTTTTTGTGAGAAAATTTGGCAGGCAGCATCAAACTCTACAAATCTCTCACACAGTATCCTAATAATGAATCTTCCCATTACAACAAAATCCCTTTTTTTTTTGTAGGTTAATCATTTCAGTGGTTTGAATTGTCTTCACTACAATCCTATTATCGTTAGTGTTGTAGGAGGAAAAAGAAGTGCTCCAATTTTGTCATTCTTCACTTCCCACTCTTTCCAGTAAAGGGTAAAGATATTCCATAATCCAAGTGCTCTCAATAAAAATGACAAGCCAGAGTTCCAATTGAAGAGACTTTGGGCCTCATTCACCACACGTTCGTAAGCACAAATGCGTTAACGCCTTCTTAGGAACTTCTTGAGAACCGTGAGGACTCTTAGGACTCTTCAGTTCTGTCCACGACCACGCTTCTGGTGGAACCCAACATTCTGAGTCATATATATTTGTAGATAATAGGCTAATTCATTCCAGAAAACATGTAAACAATAAATTACAGCTACCCTGTTTAGAAGTTTCAGTATTTTCTGTTCAGGAATAAGTTGGTAATACTACTTGAAGTCTTATTAATGGTAAGACTTCAAGTCCCTCCCACCCCTCTTCCCCCAACCCCGGCTCCACAATCAAGGATGAGAGAAATATAATTTCAAATGATTCACATGGTTTGACAAATCTTGAATAAGTGAAATACTAATGTATTACTGCAAAGACGCTTTAATGCCACCGCTTATGAATATCCCCAAATGCGCACTGTATTGACGTTATTTGATAAAGACGAGCGTCGGCTTCGATCTTAGAACCTTTTGTTTATGAGTTGGGCTCTCTCCTCGTTGAGCTACGCGGTCAGAACGAAAGGCCTCTGCACCTACAGTAAATAAGGGACTGGCCCGCGAGAAGAGAAGGAAAAAGCTTTCATGATGCACAGGATATATCTATTTCATCAATTTGTAATGAGAGCAAACTCGCCTGCCCCAAAATGTAGGTGGGTCCTTGAGCGTGGGGAGTTTTATTTCTTTCGGGGTTTGTGATTTTTGGATTCACGGTTTGCCGTTTGTATGATCCTCTGGCTGACGGTGGCACTTTTTGTCCTTATAAGGTGAAAAGATTGGCAGTGGCATATGCTAATTAGTGCCAAAACACGCACACGCTTCCAAATTGGCATTGGCATCTGCCGCAGTTTTCCCACAGTGCCTTCGTAAGTACGGATTTTAAACAGTTTTTAAAGATGAATGAGGCCCATTGTTAGTTTTTTTTTGTGTTAGATACATAAAACGTGCAAAAAGGCCTTCAAAAAAGTGTTCCTGTATTTGTATTTGCTAATATTTTAGACGTCTAGAGAACATCACAGTTCAGGGGGGGAAAAAAGTGTAATATGTAATTAACATTCCAGAATAGATTTTCACTACTGAAGTTAATCTCTACTTAAATTCATAGAGTTGTACCCTTGAACATATCTCTAAACAGCTGTGTGCAAAGCGGGTGTTGCTCTCACGTTACTGCTGCTCTGGCAGATGATGAGTGTGCTGAAAGCTCCTCATTATCAGTATTTATGAGGGAGTGCACCAGGCGCACTAATGACAGCTTTACTCCAAAGTGACACACTCTCCTTTTCTATCTGCGTATGTACACTATATATACCTCATCATGAACCTGTGAATGTATGATTTAGAACTTGCATTGCACGACAGACCAATACTTTATGGTCCTATGCTATGATTTTCAAAGTACTTATATACACATTAGAGTCCAAGGCACACAAACACACACTTTGTGCCTCTTATGCAGCACAGAAGAAAGGGAAAACTAAAAAAAACAATAGCTGCCAGGTACACGCAACAACTTGGGGGGAAAAAAACAACAATAAATATGCAGGATAAACATGCAGAAACAAAATATAACATAGATATAACATAATGGAGGAACAACATGATGAAAAAACCTAAACAAGTTTTGTTGTCTTTATAAGCCCGGCAGTTCCAACACTTTGTCTGTTTGCGATGTCCACAGAATCAACTTCTCCAACGACTTTCCAACTTGTTTTTGGCAGTTTCTGAGAAGGCGCTTTCGGTCATTGTTCTAATCACTTTTTTCATCTGTAGATGTGCCCAGGAGACGGGGCAGATCTCTTATTAGTCTGGATGCGGCTGCCTGAGGGGCCACGCAACGATGAGAAATTTGACCAAACGCACAGACCCAATAAGGGCCCATCGATTAGCACGGATCATATTGGACACACGGGTGGCTACAGAGAAATTAAAACACGCGGGGAAAGAGGAAATCAACATTGGGGGGGGGGGGGGGGGGGGACGTTCCATGTGTTTGTCTTCCTGCCACTATAGTTTCTTGATTTTTGTGATTCCCTCCATATTGGTAGCATTAGTGGCAAATCACAATCAAATGTAAAACGAAAGGTGATGTCAAATATGATTGAAGCCCTAAATTATCCTTTTTTTTCTTTTTTTTCTTTTTAGATAAATGTGCCTTTTTATTGCTCAGTTCAGTGGTTCTCAACAGGTTAGAAGGTCATTGAGCCACTTTCAGCAGGTCGCAGGCCTTTGCCAAAATAACTGTTGATAAATTGTTGTGATAGTTAAACTCATGAAAAAATGCTCTTCCATGGCCACCAAACTAAAGGCACGTCCGTGGCTTTTTTGTAGTAGTTTTGTTTTGCGTTTTTGTCACTTTTTGGTTTTGTGGCTAATGATTGTTGCTCTTTAGTTGGTCTTTAGTTGGTCATTTAAATGCTTTTTCTTGCAAGAAGCTTCAAGATTTGGGTAATGCCAAACTGGAGAAAATGCGCTCAGTTCAGGTAAGGGTTAAGAGGTTTTAGAAAAAAAAAAAAGACCTTTGTGCGTTGAGCCTCTCAATCGATCAGTCAAAACTTTATTTATAGAGCGCTTTGTAGTGTTGTAGTGCTAAGTACATTCTTTACATCAGCGTGACAGTATAGTTGTGAAACGTGCTAATAAACTCACCCACTGTGAAGATCTGGGATGTTAGATATGTGTCAGGAAAGTTAGGAATGAGTTTGGACCACCACTAACAATTGATTAAAATGTTCTCGTTCTTTGTAAATGAAATAATCAGGTATAGGGCCTTTAAATATAGACAACTAAAACAGGGCTATACTGCCATTGTTTTATCATTTACTTTATTGTTTTTAGTTTCTTGTTTTAGTGTATTGTTTACTGAAACAGGGACAAAAGAAGAGATTATTTCTACCAGATTTAGCTAAGTAGCTATTTTCCATCTGCAGTCCCTGGGCAGGTGAGTACACAAAAACATTACAATTATAATCTATAAATCTAATCTACAATAAAATCACTATATAAAATACATTAGATGCTTTTTCTAAAAGGGTATAGAGCAAACTAAACATTCCCTACAATTTACAATACATCCATCAAAGCTGAAACGATTGATGATCTAAAATGTGCTTTTTCATATTTTGAGTAAAACTATTAAGATCTACAGACGTTCCACTGTTTCATGGAGCGGAATGAGAAGGCACATTGCACAAAGGCCGAGGTTCTTTTTTGGATTTCACAGTTTTTATTTGCAGTGGACCGAGTGGCTCTCGTATTTTGCTCAGAACAAAGTCTGACAAAGTCACTGTCTTCAGTGGCGGTGGAGCTGCATTATTAGCAATTTTGAATATAGTCCTTAGATTATTGTATAGAATTAGATAAGTTGAACTTGATACTTGTGCTCGGACCTTTTACCTTCCATGTTGTGAGACACTAAAGGCGGGCCCCGAATATCTCCAACAGCTGAGAACCACTTCTATGTACGTTTTAGCACACTGCCCTTTTCCTCCGCACACTGCATCTTCAAACAACAATTAGGAGGCAATTACACAACTTCACAGGGAACTCGTTCAAAGTTCCTTGAGCTGCGCCTAAATATAACCGGGGACAGAAGGGAGTAAGTCTGTTTGCGCTGTAAATCCTGAAGCGTGCAGGAGCTATAATATGAATTGGCTGCAACTGGATACATGTGACTAGGGGGCAAATGGATCTAATGGTAGTCTTAATGCTGGCCTTGAATAATGAGGCCTTTGTCTAATAAAACTGGAAAGCCTCCAAATACCTATAGGGACCTTGGCTAGTTAGAGCAATAACAGTCTATCAAAAGAGAAAGCAAAGTGATTACTTAGAGGGTAATAAATACGCGGTCCATGCTGGGGAGGGACTCGCGGCTACAGCACAAGACGGACGAGAGACGGAGCGCGAGACAGGCGCAAAGACACAAGGAAAGAAGGGAGAGAGGCGCTGGGCTTTTCACAGCTGTGTGCGAGGTTGGTCTTAATGAATGCGATGCGAATATACAGAGGCCGTGCACGATGGACAGTAATTACTATGCTCTCACTCCATTGCAGATGCAGTCAGTTGCGCTGGGTTCAACTGAAAAGTTTGGCGATGGACATTTAGATCTTGTCAACGCAGGCGGACAATGGTGCTGTTCTCTGTCCAAAAATTGACGTATTGTAGTCGTCCCAATAAATGTGGGAAACTACAGTCATTTGTGAGCCTGGTTTTACCACACCCTCGTACACATTTCGTTTCGTACTAGGGTCTGGATCTTCACAATTGAGCTCCGTTATCAGGTGGGGAGGGGTGAACTCCTTTGAAACGATTGGATCTGGCTTTCGCTAGCGTTTGGTGGTGACGAATGTAATGAAGCAGCTATTATAACTCTTGGGGGCATTCGTTGCGCATTCCAAGGCTTCAATTTTAATTTCTGGATAATTCGGGAGTCGAGCCAGAACAGATTCAAGAGCTTCCTTTACGTTCGTATCCGCCGCCATTGCCGAACTACAACCAGCAAATGCGGCGCAAATGCTTGACGTCACCGACAGCACCCGCCTCCCCCGCTCGCTGAATGGTAGGTTGAAATGAAACCGATGAAACGCAGCCACTGAGATCAGGCCCAGACGTACAGGTAGGAAAAAGATGATTGACCGGAGTTTACGGATGGCAAAGGCCAGGCTACTCATTTGTTTTCCCCATTGGTAAAGAAAATCAATGTGTTTAACCTATTAACCCCCACCTTATTGTCTCCAGTTATTATCCAGGTATCCAGGCATGACCCAAATCTGAAAGCTTCTTGAAAAGAGCGTCAAAATAGGGATGAAAACGACGATGAAAAAGCAGCCAAAAAAAATAAAATAATGACCACAAAAAAGTTACAAAAATGTGACAGGAAAGCGAGCAACAAAAACGGTCTGGAAAAGCAACAACAGCAAAAATTAAAAAGTGACAAAAACGCAACAAAAGCAAAGGCAGTAGATGAAAACATGACCAATCGCTTCAAATGTGTGACTAAAACATGGCAAAAAAGTTATGATCAGTTTTGTAGGCCTTCGTTTTTAAATGAGACATTACTGTCCAGTCGAGACGTTTTTAGATTTGGGTAAAGCCGAACTGGAGAACATGCGCTCGGTCAAAGGCGGGGGTGAGAGGTTTAAGGCAATAAACGTATTCAGTTGAGATACACAGGAAGTTTGCATTATGTCACTTGAAGCAGGCTTGAAGAATTTGGAATAAGCCTCACCTCATTGTTGTGGGTCCCAGGTCTGACAATTTGCCGGTTGTCTCCTATATCCTGTCAAAAAAAAAGTGTATGTGAGCCTAAGAAAATAAAAAGAGAGGCCCAACATTTCAACAATACGGCCCTATTCGAGTCACTGAGTGCGTTCCCCCTGCGACCAAGTGCGAGCGCCACACTTGAGAAGGAACGCTCAGTTCTGCGAAAATATTGCGTGTTATTCCAAACGACAAAACCCCATCGAAGCGTGAATGTCAACATTGTTTTGAATTTGAGGGAACCGTTTGGGAGCCAATGGCGCGCGCACGTTGATTGCTTTAGCAGACGAAGGCAACGGAGCACGCACGTAGACACTGCCGGCGATCTGGGCTATTCCCAACATGTCTTTAGCGGGACAGTACGGTCGGTGGTAGTGCTGACCTGGAGGAAAAGGCTTTAGGGCCGCAGAAACTGGACACAATAACACGGCCATCAATTATGGCCCAGCGAGAGGAGAGGGGAAGAGAGGGAGTCCAATCAGAGAATTAGAGCGATGTGGGGCGGGCGGACAGCGGGGTGGACAGCCCCGAGGACAGATACCAGCCCCGGGCTAAGTGACAGGACGGGGATAATAACCGCGGGTCGCACGAGGGATGGACACGACCAGGTGACAGTACAGTGAGCGATGGACTTCATCAAGATGGCTGCCTGGTGCTCGGGGTCCAGCCCGGCGCTCTGAAAGGGGCAAAGAGTGTGTCCGTGCATGTGTGCCTCTGCGCACGTGTGGAGACGCTCAATCTCCGGTGACAGTGAGCGATTCATTGCAGACCGGCGCGCGGAAAGACCAAAGTGACCAATACCTTTTTCCTGGCCGGATCCATTTGAGCTAATGTATTAGTGGAGGGGCATCAGTGGGTGCTGGACTTCTGCTGACGGCGCTGGACTGACCCGGACAGGCATTTAACGACCACACTAGCTTCCAGGAGAGTTTTTTAGCGAGGTGCGACAAATAAAGCGGCATGTGCTTTCGCTGTAAGTATTTCATTAAAGGTGGTACAATGCATATGTTACTTTTAAGCAGTGTCTACACTTTTTAGAGCTTGTTCAAATGTTGTTGCTATTCTAAGTGCTGTGACGCCTGCTTATACAATGCTTATACAATTTTCCCATGCATGTAGCCAGGAAGTACTGCACCACCCACCCAGCTCCCACTCTGCCGCACATCTTACCCTTCCTTTGCAGAGCACAGAGATGCAGAAAATATACCCTAAGCTTCACTTCAACAAAACAACACACTTTATCACCTTCTGATAGTAGTCCTGTTGCAATATTTTGGAGAGAAAAACATTAGAACTAAACTAAACCAAATTCTCTTATTAGCTGCATATGCAATATTACTGCCGTATAATTCGACATCTTTTAGTGTTTTTTTATCAAAAGGATTGTCACGCCCTGTGCTGTGACCTGGCTCTCCTCTCCCTTCCCCCTCCTGGGCCGGTGTGGGCGGAGTCTTCCTGGGAGCAGCCTCACCTGGCTCCCATCTGCAATCACCTGGCAGCTATTTGTATCCAGCTCTCCAGCCACTCGGCGCCAGATTATTCCTCAGTCTTCATGGTGACCATCTGCAGACAAGTCTTCAGTTTGTTTTTTGATCCATTAAGTACTTACCCGTTTCATGTTTTTTCAGTTCTTGGATTCCGCCTGCCTGCCTGCCTGCCTGCCCTGCTGCTACTCACCTGCCAGCTCATTCACCACCCGTAAAATAAAGTTTTTTGATTTTTCCTGGAACCCTGTCTAGTGTCACTTCTTGGGTCCCACTCGTCGTGTGCCACAACAAGGATAGGTTCGTTTTGAACTCACACATCTTGCATCTGGCTTAAAAAACAGTATTGCTTCAATCTGGACTCTCCATATTATTGAATAAAGTCAAATGAAAGACTGAACTTGTTGTCATATCCTCTGCACACGCTCCACACTTTAGTTCTGATCCTCCCTGGTACTTCTTCTGCCACATTCCCACCACGTCTGTCTCTTCTTTCCCTCTCTCGTCATCCCTCTCTCCCTCCTCAGTTGGAGCCGCCGATATCAACATGTGCCACATGTCCTTGAGCCGGCAGTGGACCCCTCTCCGCAGGACTGCTCCTGCCTGTCCCCTGCCTGCTCTGTGTCTCTCTCATTCCCCCTCGCTCTCTTAATATCGAGTTGCCGGGGTAAACGGGGGCCCGAGGAATCTAATAACTATGACAGTGGGGCTTTTTTGGCATTGTTCCTGAAGCAGAGCAGACACACACAGGGCTGTCTGCTGGCTCTAATGAAAGGTTAAACGAATAGGACAAAGTGAAAGGAGGTACAATAATGGAACAGCAGAGAATGTGTGAGCGAACAACAAGGACAGGCCCACCACGGCGCCACACAATCCCGAGCAGATATAGGCCTGCGACACCGCCGCGGCCCGGCGTGCATGCGGGGCTCTCCGGGGCGCAAACGCTCGGGAGGAATTCCAGCATGGGTCTTCTCTGATAAGTGCTAAGGTCAGTGGCAGCAGGCGGAGGATGTGTGTCTTACATGTCTGTGCCTGAGCTGGAGGAATGCAGTGTCCCTCATCAAAGACACACTTTTTCTCTCCCCTTCCACCTCTCCATCTCTTTCTTGTGTCAAAAGCCCCACTGTCCCTGCCGACACACGAGCTGGCTGTCAACAGATGTGCCCCTGGCTCTGCCTTTAGTCTTTAATAGTTACATCTCAGAACAAAAGCTCAGACATAGGCTCCCCACACTTTCACCAACTCACAGCACCTTTGAAACAGGTGGAAGTGCAAAAAAAAAAAATCTGTATTGAAATGTCATACTACGGTAATACATTATGTAAGTGTAAGTTAAAAAGGCCAAATCGAGGCATAAAAACATCCTCTTGTTTCCTCAGCCTTGATGTTGTACTTTTAAAATTCAAAATATTGCGGTTGTGACGAAAACACAGAGCGAGACAGGGTTGGTCGGGATTTCAAATTGGCATGGCACACCTTCTGCAGGCTGTGGTTGGAATGACAGGTCATGAACAGTAAAAAATAAGCTTTCACTTCTAGCTAACGGCATGTCGAGTCTGCTTTAAAACTGTGGGGGACAGGAAAACCATGGTGAACAAGATTACGCAAAACTGTGTGAATGAAGTGATATGCTGTAGTTATGTTTTCAACAAGGGACATTATAACGTGGAATAACGCTAAAAAGACAAAACAATCTTTCGTTTTCACCCCATAAAGTTTATTTTCAGCTTGCTAATAATGACCAAAACCATTAGAGAGGAGCAGTGGTTTGATTTTTGTGTTCTGTTTTGTTTTTAATGGGGCTTATTATTAAGGGTTTTCTGGTTATATCCTACTATGTGTAAACAAACAGTTTACTTCCCCCTATTCAGATTATAACCAATTAATAAAAATAAAAAAACACAGCGCAGACCTATCAAAATAACAGGCAACATGGTTTACAGTTACCGTCCCTCAAACAGGAAAAGTGCTCTGAGACACAAACAAACACGCAAAGTCCCTCATCCATAGACTGTTCATAATCACTATCATTACTGCCTTAAGTGGCCCCTGTGTCACCAACAATGACAGGGTAGGACTGCTAACATGTCATCCATGGCAAGTGCTGAAACCGCAGGCAGAATAATGAGTCAAAGTTCTCAATGGTGACCAAAGATGATCCTCCCATTCATGTTTTCGCCTCAAGTAATTTTAGCCAATGTGTGCAGATAGAATGGACCATTACTGAATGCATGAGTGGGAATACCTGTATGAGGCCTTACAAGGAAGTTGCACATGAATATGGTTAAATCTAGCCTGAGTTTAGAAAATAATAGTATTGTTTTTAAAATAATAACGCAGCAGTTTAATATCAGACGAAGCTGATATTACACTGAAACTTACCCCACTTTCACATAGTGCACTACGGAGGCCATTCCAAGCACATATTAAATAATTATATCTGTTGTCCCTATCTTTGCTGATCCCAGTGACTAATCAGAATCCCCGTTCTCATAACTTTGATTAATGGGACGAGCTTTGCCTGTGAACCAGGGAACAAGGAGTGGCTTTCAGGGGAGACAGAGGGATCTTAATTGCTCAATCTCAAAATCTCTCCTCATTTTGCAAACTTTCAGACTATTATTTTAAAAGTACCTCCAAAGGTCGGTAGGTGGGATTACTACCTCTTGGTAAGAGAAGTTCCAAGTAAAATTGCTTCTATCAGGCTGATTTGAGCTAAACTTTAGAATCCAAGAGCTCACCATAATAATAATAATGTATCTGTTTTATATAGCACTTTTCTGGACACTCAAAGACGCTTTACATTGCACTATTCATTCACTTCATACTTGGTGGTGGTAAGCTAGTATTGTAGCCACAGCTACAATACTAGCAATATGGCTATACTTTGGGCGCAGGTACATCACTCCCAGAAATAAATAAAGCTAGTATTGTAGCCACAGCTGCCCTGGGTTAGACTGATGGAAGCGAGGCAACCAGTCTGCGCCATCGGCCCCTCCGACCACCACCAACCACTCACTCACTCACACACTACAGTCGCTAGGCTTCCTGGTGTTCCCAAACGGTCTCCCATCCAAGGACCGACCAGGCCCTTCCCTGCTTAGCTTCCGAGGTCTGACGGGATTGGGCATCGCAAAGGCGGTAAGGCCACATAATGCCTTACGTATAGTGATAATGTGATGAAGGGTTATGAAAGCCTATAAATCTAGTATTAGTCATTGTAATGGCTGTAGACCTCTTACACAACAAGTCAGAACTCAATGTGTGGTAAATAAGGACAATAGTATTCAGCCAAGGATAAAAATAAAAAATAAAAAAACACATTAAGGTTATGTTATATAAATTTGCTCTTTGCACTTGTGGAGCTGCGACTGATCCGTCTTCTAGGTGCGATCGGGACTACTTTTTATTCGCTGGGTTAGTTTGACAGATGAATTAAGCATAAAGGCATAAAGTGGCTGAAGAATCTGTTTTTCTCTCCTCAGCAGAGAGGTGCGTCCTGTAGGATCACCGGCCACACGTCAGTGCTATCGATTTCTGATATTGGGACCACATCAATGAGTACGAGTATGAGAACAAGCGTGTGGTATCGGCACGATACCCAATACTGGTATCGGTATCGGTGCATCCCTACTCAGGAGAAACCCATTCACAGGAAGGCCCCATCTCATCAGAATCAAGCCTGGGACCTTCTTGCTCTGAGATTAGTGAGCAATAACAACTTTCTTACCCACACGCTCCAAAAGAGATTCAACCTCCACCAAATCCAGCAGCACCAAACAGATGTGGGCCTCCCAGAGCAGGCAAGGAGTCAATGAGAGGTAGACATGTTGGCAACACGCTGCACTTTCCACCATGTGCTTCAAACGTCAGGCAACATTGACCTTAACGTATTTCAATGAACTGCGCCAACATCTGAGCGATTTCTCAAGCGCTTATGGCCACAACTTTGGTGGCCTTGCACTCAAATCAAACCGAACCACCAACAAAGTCTTTTCCTCTGACTGTGCGCGATGGTTGTCACATAACCAAGGAGGCTCATGTGGAAAAAAGGACTCAGGACTGAACTTAATATGCTTGCACTGCGAAAAAAAAGAGTGAAAAATATGTCATTATAGCATAACACTGGCTATTTGCCCCAATGGCAGACCACACCTGCTAGAGTGACGGGAAACCGTAACTATCTGAAAAAGAAAAGGAGAAAAGCGGGGATTTAAAGTGGATCATAACAAACTTACTATAATCATTCCTTCATTTATTTCTTTTTTGGAGACTGAGCCTAATAAAAAAGATGGAAGCCAGATTACATGAACAGACAAAGCTGAGGAAACCAAGTGAGCCATAATTAATGCATTTTGACACGGATGCTAAGGGCTATCTAGCATTGTGACTTGTGCCACAAATCGCCCTTGGGCTATACTTTGGGCGCAGGTACCACACGCAAGCACATCGCTCGCAGAAATAAAATCCTAAATGCTTTCAATCCCAATCATAACTCGCCATGTTTTTATCTGCCTGGGCGATAACCAGCCTTTTCAAAGAAGCATTAGCCTGCCTCGAGGAAACAAGACCTGACTTGAGTGTCTAATTTGCCTTTTCATTTGCAGAAATAAAGCAAACAGTTGAGCGTGTAACGTCACCGCGCAGGCTTAATCGTCCTGATCCTTAGAGCAAATACAAGCCGGCAGTGCCACCCGCGCCGTGTGCAAATGTTAGAGACTAGCAAATCTTTATTAAATTTTACAAGACAAACTCCTCATTACGGAGAGCCCAAGAAGACAACGCCAGGAATGACGAGCACAGGAGTTGACTTTGTCCCCTGACTTTGCCCCCCCCCCCCCCCCCCCAAAAAAAGCACATAAACATCTTATAAATGAGAGAGCGAGATGTCCGGGGGAACGGTTTTAGGTAAAACTAACATTGTCAGGCGCAGTTAGCAGCTCTGAAGGAGACACTCCGGGCAATAAGTCCAAAGTCAACGCAGCGCGTCTCAATCCTTAGGAATTTTTCATGAGCTACCACTTATCTTGTCATATCAGATTTCTTCCACCGGTGTTTAAGCAGGGAACAGAGAAGACACCTCCAGGCCAAATTATTCTCCTTTAATCAAATCACTCCCCATGGCCCGAGGAGACAGGTGCAGAGCATGGGCCACTAATGTACCAGTATAGGAGAAAGTTGGGACTTGGGGTGAACCGAAGGAACAGGTTTTCCAAGACATGCATTCGAAATAGAAAATACTTACTCATATTGAAACTGGGATGTTTTTATCATTAGGTTACAAAAAGGTGACAGCAGCAACACATCATACCAAATATATTATAATAAGTGTGACCCATTAGGACGGTAAAGTTGCTGCAGGAATTAAGGACACTCAGGTAGCAGTAGTTTTAAGTGAAACTATCAGGTCCCCTTGACATGGTGTGCCAGCTTTGGGCTTGGTTCATTGGTTCATTAAGATAACTTTGAGCTATGGGCTCAGAAAAAAAAAAAAAAAAAAAAAAAGAGTTTCTGGGTTACATGTTGTTATATCTTACGAAGGATGAGGATCGTGCGAAGGATGAGGCGAATGTTACAATGATAACTTTTTTAATGAGGAGTAGCGTGGTAGAGCTCACATCGTACATGGCGCACAACAACATGCTTACGTCATCACGCAACTAACGTAGCCCAGTAAGGACAAAATATATCACACATGTGTATAGATCAGTTGTTCTTTTGATATTCGGTTGACTGGTGCTACCATATAAACGATGGAATCGAAATCAAACCTGAATGTAACGTCAGTCTGAACAACTACATTTTTGCGCCTTGGATTTTCAAACAATGTATTTTTTTTTTTTTCACGCCCCAATCACAATACAAGGAGCTAAACGGTGGTGTCTGGAGTTCCCATCACAAGGGAAGGGCCAGATTTTCACTTTTCATGGAACAAAAATCGAAACAACTTTATTCTGGCGCGCAGTCGGAGCAGAAGGGAGCTATAAAATATAAATTATCCCCCATAACCCTATACCTCCCAGCTGAGCCATTTGGTTACAAGCGTACTCCTGTTCGCTGCTCTTTCTGCGGCGCGGACATGAGTTATACTAGGGGCCTGCGGAGGACGGATGGATTACAAGTGAGGTGTAATTTCCCTATCGGACGCCTGCTGCCCAGTGACAACCCAGTGTTTATTTGACACCGTTGCCAGTAATTAGTTCTGGACAAAATCAATTAAGGCCACCCTAAATTTAAGCAGAAAATCCTGGATTCATGGCAGTGTCCGGGACGAAGAAAACTGTGGGGTGTATTTTACAGTCGCGTCTTGCCAAAGGCTGTTTTTCACTTGGGTGCGGGGCATGTTTTTGGACAGAGCGTTTCCAAAGCAAAAAATCGCAAGTGATGCAGGATTAGGGCTCAATTATCCATTGTTGCATAATGACAAATAAAGCACCTTATCCTTATCTTAATTGAAGTCAAATATTTTTTACAGTTAAAAGAGACAACTATGGAAAGTATGGTACCGAATTTTGGCATTACCTAAATTTAAAAGCGCCTCATTTATTGGAGTAAGTTCTTGAGATAATACACTCAAATCATTTACATACAAATAATAATGTTTGTTTGTTTGTTTGTATACTTTGGACCTAAAATGGATCCCTGAGGGACTCCACAGTGTATACCTGCCCTATCTGAAATGAAACCATTTGAAAGCTAAGATCTACAAAACTGATGTAAACTTTGTTGTTGATTTTTTTTTTGTCGCATTTTTGACACATTTTTATTGCACTTTTGTTGCGTTTCCACCACTTTTTTGCTGCTTTTTCATCTTTTTTTGTTTGTTTGTGATTGTGTTGCTTTTTGACGCATTTTTGTAGCTTTTTTTGCAGCTTTTGCTTTGTTTTTTTAGTAATTTTTGTTGTGTTTTTGTTTGGTTTTTTTGGCACATTTTGTATGCGTTTTTGTCCGCTAATATTTCCTATTTGGAGCGTTGTACTTTTGCCAGGCTTATGCCCTACCCAAACATGTTCAGAAACCCCTATTAGAAGAGGCTTGGATTTGCCTGTAAAATGAATTGAAAACAGACATTGAGTGAGCACATGTAAGTACGCCTCTCCGATTACAATTCAAACACAGCTTGTTGTAGCACACTTAGATGAGAATCGCATTACCACTGATTCCATCCAGACACTATCTCCAGCGCGGGCCTCTGTGATAGCGATCTGCGTGATAAAACACATCTATCGCGCTTTTGTCACAACACCCGCTCATTATCTTGGGCTGTTTATACGGACTTCTAGTACAGTAAATCAGGGCGTGAGGATCGGGTGTCTGACTCCGCACGCCGAGGGACAGAGATGTAATTATGCGTACATGTGTGTGTTGTTTTAAATCTCGGGGAGCTCCCGCTGCGCGCTTTATTAAATGAGGTGTCCTGCCATCCAGTTTGTCTCGCGATTTCACAGCGTGCCTGATTGGTCGCTCGTCAACCTCCCCTCCACATACGGTATTTCTAAAGCTGAAATAATATCTTTGACTTATATACTGTGTTCAATGAGCTTCGAAAAGGGCAGAAGTGCTTCATATCATGACTACTGAGAACACCTGCCCTGGGACCGAGTGAGAAGTGGCTGCAATGCGGGGTCAGCCAACGCTACATCGTCATCATCTTTATTTTGTCAGACACTATAGGTCCATATGAAGACACAAAACACAAACAAAACAATAGATACAAAATAATACTATAAAAGACAACTGTAGCAGTGCTTCCACAGAGCTGACTGGTATCGTATTGGCCACTGACTGATTCACCAGCTCCAAACAAGAACAATCTGAGACGCATTTAAACGCTGTGTATAAACCTGTACATCAGATTTCTCATGAGAGCATCAAAAGTACAAACACGAGCCAGAGAAAACAGTACACTGGCACTTGTGCACCTTGGCTTTTTCAACAGGATTCTAAATGCACTGCACTGGCGATAAATGTCATCATAGAACTGATCTGTGATAAAGTGGGACAGATACTGTGGTTTTAGTGCCAACACGCTGCGTTTGGCCGGACAATTTAAACACTGGGGAACACAGGTCCTTGTCCCCTTTGGTGCGGCAGATTGAAACAGCACTCTTTTTTAGCATTATACAATATTTGACTCCATAGTCAGAAGATATATTTAACAGTTCTTGAAAACCAAGAGAGATGGTTAAATACATAGTACTAGAAATGATTGACACAACTGCTACAAAAATCACTCGCAAAATTCTTTGGGGCGATGTGAGTGAAATGCTGTTGCTATGTCACACCATAGCAATAGTCACAGGAGCTGAACGAGTGGCAAGTCTGCATTATGATTTGTTTTGACACTGAGACGCCTGAAACGCTGAGGGTTAAAACCTTAATCTCTTACCCCCAACCTTAACCGAGCGCATTCTCTCCAGTTCGGCTTTACCCAAATCTAAAAGCTCCTCGGCTGGAGTTTACAGACTGTAGGCCAGAGCTTTTGTCACCTTTTTGTTGCTCTTTTGTGGCTTTTTTACTGTGCTTGTGTCACATTTTTCGCTATTTTGGCGCTTTTCTTTCCAAGGGGATTTTAGATAATGCCAAACTGGAGAAAATGTGCTCGGTTCAGGTGGAGGTTAAGAGGTTAATGGAAGCCTTTATAAAAAAAACAACAGAATAATGGTATTTTCCTTATACAGAGTTCTGTTTCTAAATGCGATGCTAATGTGAGTATCAAAAACTAAAAACGGTTTTGAATTATGATGATGATTTTTACAGCTGTATAGCTTTTCCAGTGCCTTTACTGAAGGCTGGTTTTATGTGGAGTGAACAAACTGTGGAAGTATTGGGGTTAATTGGTCATAATCGCAGCATGTTAATGATTTAAGAAAAAAACACACACATTGATACCAAAGCTGTTACATTTCAATAATAGAAAAGTATGCATTGGCTCAGGATGTGTGGGGGGAGGAGGGGGGTGACCTGGGTCAGATGGGAGCAGCACTAAGCAGCCTCTCTCTTCATTAGCCCTGTCCTGTGTGCAGTGGGCAGCATGGCCGACCTCTACCTGTCCAGTGGATTACTGAAGCGGCTAACTGGAGCTCACAGCGCGCTAACCTCTTCTCTCTGATTCTCTCACTCACCAGGCAATCGCCACTGCTGCTGTAATCTCGTCTGCCAGGTAATATAGACACCGGATATTAAATACAATTCATTATTTTTCCAGATCTTAAATAATAATAATCTTTAAAAAGATATGAGAAAAAAATAGTAAAAGCAAGGTTTTGACTTGAAAAATAATGTAAAGCAGCTAATAAATGTATCATGTTGGAGATTTTACATGTTTACAATTGTACTGCTGACATTTTTGGTACATTTGCACTGTATTATATCTCATGAGTCATTTGCATGTATTTTTGGGCCTTCGACCTATTTCCAGAGTTGGTGGGATAACTATGTAAAAGTAATCCAGCTACTGATGACTCTTGATTACTTTATTTCAAAAGTAAATTGGTTTAGTTAAAAAGAAGGTCTGTTGCTCTGAGTCTAAGCACTTCACCTAAGTCTGAGTGTCTGTGCTGCCCTTTGGGTTTTAATCGGTTTGTGGAGTTTGTTTGTCTTGGTTCATGCACATAACCGACAACAGACCATGCAGTATTTTTTTGCTTTAGACGAGATAAACTCAGAATAATGTCCGTACTTCCAGACTTTGTACTTTTCATTAGTTTGTCAACATTACTGACATTTTATGAATGATAAGATGTTTTCAGTGGTCAAAATGATGAAATGTAATCAATAGTTGATGAAGTAATTATAATCTAATGACCAGTTTTGCGACTGAAATTGGAATACATTACTGTGTTACTTAAAAGGTTACGTAATTGTAAGTGTGGATTACTTATTAATCTGTTACTTACCAACACATGCCTATTTACCATGTTGTTGTCTTTGTGTACTATCTTTTTGCTCTCTTGTAAATCAGTAGTTTCAGGATTGATGTGATGGATTTGGGGAACAGGCCAAAATAGTTCCCGGATCCTTTACCCTGAATAACTAAAAGATGGGGAAATGCAAATGAAGCACCGCTCGTGGGACAACAGAAATACCTACTTTGACTTTAACATATAATCTAAAAGAAACAAAACAAATTAGGAGGTTGCACAATGCAGCACAGTGCCTTGAGCAAAGAAAAGGGTCTTCATGACACTGGCACAGGAGAGTATGTGGCTGATGAACGGAGCATCCGAGTGGTGGGTGACACAGGAGGAATGTAAATTGACATTCTTGAGAGTATCCTGAGCCATCCCTGACGCAGTCTCACACCAGGCCACCGTCCCCTCCACACGCTGGGCTCCTGTGTGGAGTTTATTAAGAGAAACCATCCATCTCTGTCACTCGTGTGTGTCTTTGTATGCCTGCTACATTCATTCTCCCAACACTATGTTCACTACATGTTAAGAAGCACTTAAAATGTCACCTGTGAGGTGCAGGTTTGTTCATAAAGAGTTTTCATGACTGTAGAATAATGATGTTAGCGTTATTCTAACACTTCTCACTGTCTGTGGTGAAAACAAACTGTCTAACCTTTAGACACAGAGGCAGTTGGTTGAGATTGAACCCATTTTTAGGCCATAGTTTGGTTTATTTTTAGTTAACCATAGGAGGATCCTACTAAGATACAGTTTCTCAAGGAGTCATAATTGTATGACTAATGTCTACCCATGGAGGTTCTGCTGCTGGGGCAGTTATTAAAGTTTATATAGTTCTCTGAAGAAGTGTTTATTTAAAGGTGATGTTAGTCGGATGTGAAGCCTCAAACTGGCTAAAAAGGCACAACAACTGAATGTTGTTTGCCACTTCTACATTTCTCATTTGAAAGCTAAGAACCTCCAGAATTCAGTAACCAAACTTTGAGTCCTGAAGGCTGCACTATTTGGTACTTAATTGGGGACAGGTGCAGGAAATGTGTAAATAGGAGAGAGACCATTATGGTTTTTAGCCCTATAGGATCAGTGTGGATCAAGTGTGATGCACATTCTGTTTTATGATCGGGTAATCAAAAAAACATAAGCTATTTTAAATCATGTAAATGTGATTAAATCAACTTTGCAATTGTTAAGTAAAACCAGTAGGCCTATTTGATTTAAACATTTTAACCTGTAATTGAGGACATAAGGTTTATACATGTTATGAAATATTTATAAAAATAAAAATAAAATACATAATGTACTCTTTTGTTTGTTTCAATACATGAGTGTAGAAACGTAAGCATATTCAAAAAGGTTGAGAGAAAAAAAAGTAATGTCAAAATCTTTAGTTGGACTATTTCAACCGTTGTGCCACTGGGATAAATAAATAAGAATCATTCATTTGAGTTATTTGGGCCAAAAGGACAGGAAAGTCAAAAGCCTTTGGAATGATTAATTGTACAAGGCTTTTGAAAGGGCCAGACTCGCACATTTAACTAAAACCAACAAAATCTCCAACATACTGAAATCCATTCCATACTACAAAGTAACAACAGCTTACTTTCCAATATGATTCCTATGAAACCCAAATTGATAATACCTCAGTCAGCCAAACACTGCGCCAAGTCACTCCACAAATCCAATATAAGAGCTGAAGAAGAGAGAGTGCAATATGAGGAGGACTGTTGAGGCGCAATATGCTTCTTGACACAACGTTAGCTATTTTTACTACTAATGTTGAATAATCTGCTTTTCAGTGACGTGAGGTCATACGATATATTAATGTGCATATGAAAAAGTATTACCCCAGAGGATTTTTTTCCCCCAATGTGTGTTAAAGAAAAAGAGAGAAGGAGAAAGTGTGGAAGAAACCTTTATTAATATTCAGACCCATTATATATGTTCTTATGTGTGTGTGCGCGTTGGGCACAGTCTGAATTGTGTTGTGAGCAGGCCTGTTATTATTTCACGCTTTGAACAGGCTCTTGAAAGACAAATGTGATTTACAATTTGTTGGAATGTGATTTTGTAAGTGGCACACATTTTGCCAATGCTTTCTGTGTCCAATAGAGATTGGGAGAATACAATATAGGTAAGGAAACGTCTCATGGAAAAGCAACAGGTGAGGGGGGGAAAGTGGTTTGAAGCAAGGTAGACTGCTGAGCAACCACAAAACGTCTCTTCATTCAACACGGGGGAACAGCGCGCATGGGTATGAACGCGCGTGAGGGTAGAATCCGAGAATAAAGTGCGTAAAAGTGAAAGGAGACGCGGATCCACGGGCGAGTCATAATTACCATTGCAGCATGTTGTATCTGACAGACCCCGCGCTCCTGGCTCTCCGAAAAGTTGTTGGCGTCTCCCCCACAAAAGTCTGACTTCGCCCTCAAGCGGGGAACTTTCTCCTCTCCAGCGCCGCCGGACCTCTCTCGACTCTCGGCGCTCAATAAAATCTCTTCATCGCGAACTTTTCTGCTCAACATCACAAGGAATATCAGTCACGTTAGCCCACTTTTTTTCTCTCTCTCTCTTTCACAGTGCGTGGATCGATATCTCTGTGCGTCACGACGTTTTGAAGGGAAAGCAGAGGGGGAGAGAGTCCGCGCTGCGCACCGCGTGTCCAAAAAAAAAAAAAAAAACGACTGTGGAGGGAACTCTTGACAAGACGCGGGGTCGTAAACTCCGCGTCCTACCGTGTGGAAACGCTCGGTGGTGGTGGTGGGGCACGCACTCCCCTGGCTGCACCTCGTGCGCTAGCTGGCTTTCTTTCGGTGCGCGCAGGCGGGCAGACGGAGCGGACACACTCACGGAGAGAGGAGGATAAACCAGGGCTCTTCTCTCCTCCGCCGTGAATCCACTTTTGTGTTTGAGCCGCCGAAGGTCAACACCCCTGTCTGTGCCCGGGCACTTGATTTACGATGTTGTGTCAGCGCGAAGAGTCGCATCTTTGTGACACAAGAAGAAAAAAAAATCCCTGTGAGTTTTGGGGCAAGGCGAGCAACGAACTCCCGAGCGTTAAGAAACTGCAGGATTCTCTCTGCGTTACGCACGTTTTTTGTTTGGTCAATCAGCAAATGTATAAGGGAATGGCACAGCGAAGACAATTGTGTGCAGCTGCTATACACAATGCCACTCTTTAAGTGTTTTACGAGTGAATGAAAAATAGCTATGGAAAATGCACAACCTTAATAACAAACAAACACATTTAGGCTCTCTCTAAACTGTTATAACTTAGTCTTGTCAGAGTGCACTGTACCCCAAATAATGAACCAAAGAGGGCACCCAGTTCCCCCACGAATTTTGGATTGTCCTCCACCCGCATTATGAAACAACGTTTTTGTATTTCAATACGCAAAGGAAGCCAGATTAAAAACAATAACATTTCCTTCATTTATGCCAAGAGTATTGTTTTTTTTTTTATGCAACCTCTGTTGAGAAGAAAAAAACATGATCGTTCGGATAGGTCTGTATACCTTCACACAATTTAAGCAGTGAAATCAATTTAAAAAAATAAACATCCGATTCGCTCAGTGTGTGTTATAGACATGTCTCATTAATGTGAACATGCTCCATCTCCCCTCTCCCGCCTCCTCCTCTGCCCTCTTGTGACTGCACTTTTCAAACACGCAAACAACCCTGCGCTGCGATGTGACAGTCCTACAGCCGTGTCCCTCTGATCCCTCTCATTAAACTTTCACTCCGCGCTTGTTTTTCAGATTTGCTCCAATTTATTTATTTATTTTTTCTTCTTTTTTTTTGACTGAGGCATCTCCAGAGTGAGGAGATTTGAAGGGTGTGTTTTGAGGATGCGTGCCTTCTTCCGTCCCTTCTCCCTCCTCTTCCTCCTCTGCTGCCTGTACAGTCCCAGGACAGTCGTTCCTATCAAGTTGGAGCGTCTGGAAGCCCCACTTGCATGTTTGGTCAACGGGTAAATAATAGATCAGGGATTAGTCTTGTGCTTGAATTCGTTTTGGGTGTAACAAGCCTGTCGGGGCGCCCTGGGATATGCATATTCATACATCCAAGGCCGTGGGAGAGCAAAGAGCAGCTGCCGGTTCGTCAGAGGGCTTACTCTGCTAATTAAATGAGATATTACATACTTACGTGTGCAACAAAACAAAAGTGCTTTAACACAAGGGGACAAATTGTGCTTTGTTACGGCTAACCTTTACGTTTTGTTCTCGTTTGTTCCGTTTTCAGGCTGAATAGAATAAAGTTATGCTATGTTTAAAAACACTCACTTGCAAAACATGATGAACACATATGAGGCACATCCATCGGTTCATTTGAATCTATTTGTACTCACAAATCTCTCATTCGTATGCCAGCACAGGTGTCACAGGTGGGTGATGTGCCTTGCCCAAAGAGACAACAAAAGTGTGCGCCGGTCAGTGCGTTTGGATCCGTGCGATATGAACTCCTGATTCATGGTCACCCCTTCTGTCTTTCACTTTTCTTCTGGATATTTGTCAAAGAGAGAAAATAGATTATGAGAAAAGCATGGTTATTACCAACACGGTGCTAACATAGACAGAAATGTGATTGCCGAAATGAAAGGCACTGGCGTCATCTCCCATACAGAGTTATATTCCTGTTTGGTTCTTTCCCCAGACTGGAATCCTTGCATCAGTAAGGCAACGTGCCATGGAGTTAAAAAAGTTGATTTAGCCTGAACGCTGGCAAAAGCAACAACTCCATGAGATGAGATACAACTTAACCCTTCACCAGTGGGCCAGTCGTATCGGATCCCGTACATGTTGAGGTCATTGCATTGGGAATCAAACAAGATTTTTCTGTCAGATCGTGATGCTCTTCTTTTTGATGGACCAGACAATAATGCTGCGACTAAAAAGTACAAACAGTGTTTTCAATGATTCTTGTGAAGTCTGTCGAGAAGCGAAATGTTTCGGGATAGTGGCAGTTGTGATACTTGTTCAGTATTTCTCGTATAGTAAGGGTATGACCCTGCACATTTGTCTGGTCAACTTCTCCCCATAGCGTGCTAATGACTGGTTAATCTCAGCAAAAAATAAATAAACAAAATAAGAAAATGTATTTATCAAAGGGGAGTTTTGCTGGAAAATTGTTGTCGGGGACTTTGACAACATAAAGGAAGCAACATGTGATTAACCTCTTAACCCCCCCCCCCCCCCCCCCCCGCCTTAACCGAGCACATTTACTCCAGTTCGACTTTACCCAAATCTAAAAGCTTCTTGACAAAAGCATCAAAACTGAGACATAAATGAGGATGAAAATGCTGCCAAAATTAGCATCAAGCAAAGCAACAATAAAGTGATAAAAAAAAGCATTAAAAAGGGATAGAAAACCATTTAAAAAAAAAAAAATCCCCCCCAAAAAAACGTATAAAAAGCAACTATAAACTGACAAAAACGCAACAAAACAACAACGTGGCGGAAATGTGTGGAAAAATCTTAGATCAGTTTTGTAGGTCTTAGCTTTCAAATGAGGCGTTACACTGGCCTGTAGGCTGTATTCTCCAGTCGAGAAGCTTTTAGTTTTGGGTAAAGCTGAACTGGAGAAAATGTGTGTTTGGCAGGGAGTTAAGGGGTTAAAGGAATTAGCCCAACTTTTTCCCCTCCTGTTTTAAATGGCTGCTTTCTCTAAAATATCCCTGCTCCAAAATCCGCCCGATAGAGAGTGCTCAAATATGTTTATTTGTCCCGGTGACAGAATCCCACTGTTCACTAATTACCCAGTGGGAGCCCTGATAATGAGCTATTGAACCTGCTAGTGAAGTGCTCGGCCTCCTGGGACGGCCCATCAGCCCGCGCACCCCTCTGCAGGATCTATCACCCCGCGCCGGTCCTCCGTTCATTAAGTTTCAGTCACTAGCCAAGCAGAGAGAGGGCCAGAAAGGTCAGCCCGGCTCCCCCCCCCCAAACCCCCCTCGAAGAACCCTGGGATTGGCTGCAAGTTCTCCTCGCCATTAGGAGACAGACAGGAACTGCAGCCAGTAATTCTACGCTTCTGCACTCTCGCACATTTAACTTTCTCTTAAATAAGTTATGCGCTATTGTGACACCGAGTCAGGTCAAGTTTATGTACAAGTGCAAGTTAGCCTGAGGGAGCGCTACACAATGTCCTTATCAAGACAAGGGGTGACATTAAATATTCATGCACCAGCGCATTGAGTTTCTTAGTCCTGCTGTACACTATTGATACACTGTCACTAAGTACGGATGTTTTTATTCGTAAAACATGCGGCTCTAAAAAAAACAATCTCCTACCACTCAAGATATGGCCAGATTTTAACTGTTGTTATGCATTAATAATTAAGAAGTAGAAACACTGTGATGTAGAATAAGAGCACGGGACTATCCTGCTACATTGACTTTTAAGAGTGGTCACTAAAAACTACACGTGCCCTGTGATATTTTTCTGTGTTTTCCAAAACAACATCACATAGTTTGAGGAGGTACTGGCCATCTATTCACATCTTCACTAACGTGTCAAAAATGTTTTCGGACTTAAACATTAATCCAAAATACTTTTCATTGAGCTTCCTTGCATAGGATGACTCTTGGTGAAGTATTTGCTGCTGACTGAATTTTGAGCATTTGAAAATGTAACTCTCGTCACAGTCCATGAAAGGTTAAGTCTTTTGTGTTACAAAAATCACCTGATGAGCACATGATAATCAGGTTTGCCATATCAAAGAGAATCCTTTCATGAGCTGTTATCCTGTAGTTTACCCTATAGAGGTCAAATAAGTCAATCAATCATTGTTCCTTTGTGTTTGGAGTTTGAACCGACCCAATCTTTATAATCTTACGACATTTTGGATCCAAAGAGTGTTCTCAATCTACACAAAAAAAAAAGTCCCCACAAAATATTGGACGACCTTTAGCTTTGGTTACATCACACATCCACATGGGGCATTGTTTCAATAAGATCACCTTGAAACAAAGGGCTCTTACGTTAGAATGCTGTTTTTAGACTTTAGCTCAGCATTCAACACTATAAGCCCACAGCAGCTAATACACAAACTGCTCCACCTGGGGATCAACACATCACTGTGCAACTGGCTGCTGGACTTTCTGACGGGGAGACCACAGGCTGTACGTGTCGGCGGAAAGTCCTCCAGAACCATCACACTGAACACGGGGGCTCCCCAAGGCTGTGTGCTGAGCCCCCTCCTGTTCACTCTGCTGACTCATGACTGCGCTCCAAAGCACGACTCAAACCTCTTCATCAAGTTTGCAGACGACACAACAGTGGTGGCTCTCATCAACAACAGAGACGAGTCAAACTACAGGAGTGAGGTGAGCAGTCTGGCCATGTGGTGCACACAGAACAACCTCTCTCTAAATGTGGAGAAGACAAAAGAGATTGTTGTGGACTTTCGAAGAGCGCGGGTCCAGCATGCTCCTCTAACAATCAACGGTGCTGCAGTGGAGAGGGTGACCAGCACTAAGTTCCTGGGTGTGCACATCACAGGGAACCTTTCCTGGACCATGCACTCTATATCTCTGCAAGAAAAGTAATCAGCGTCTCTACTTTCTCCGCAAGTTAAGAAGAGCTAGAGTCCCAGCCTCCGTTATGTGCAACTTCTACTGAGGGACTATAGAGAGCATCCTGACCAGCTCCATCACTGTGTGGTGAAGTTAAATCCAGGAGGCGACCTTTTTTTTTGTTAGACAGTAAACAGTAGAACATTCGCATGGCCAAAGTCAAAGTCATACTGTCCATCCAATAAATCAAACACAACATATAAACATTGATTGTATTGCAAGGATACTTGTGAGTGAAAACATGTGTCTTTACTGTGAACTGGCTTGCCTCTCTTCCATCCTGACTCGTAACTTTGCTATAGGAGCAGGACATAACCAGCTCGTCTCCGTGGAAATGTTGCTGCTTTGCTTTGCTGTGCTGTATTTTAACGAACCCACTGCATCTGTGTCAGTTCAGTTGCTGTGTAATGTAGCAACACAACATAACCTGGATTATTCCACAGTGTGGTTTTAAGATGTACCTGCGCAGTGGAGTGAGACAAACCGCCGTTATTGGACAAAAAGACAAATACTTTTCTCATCTCAAAGCTGTTTTCTACCTTGACAACATTTACTCAGCGCAGGCGCGATCAATGTCCCATGTCCTTGGTCTCTTCTGCGCGGCACCCGGGGGAAATATGAACTTAAACACAACCTCCACACCTTCATTTACTCTCTCGGCGAGCAAAGGACACGCTCTGCAGCGGGAGCCCGGGGGGAAATTGTTTGACTCTTCGTTCCCACCAACTGTCCTATGGGGGTGGGGGTGGGCCGGGTGGCAGGGTTGTGGTGGTGGGGCAGGTTGGGATGGCACTCGTAAACAGGGCGCTGCCGAGTCATTTGGTGAGGCTCCAGGGATGCCCACGCTAAACACTCGTGACTTGTGCCGATCAATTCGTGCTTTATGAGGAAGGAGAAGGTCATCAGATGGGAGTCAAACAGAGGTTCACGTGCTGTCTCTGGTTTGGGACAGGGGGGAAAGGGGTGGGGGGCGGCACAAAAGGGTATCCGTGATGATAGTGGATGTTGGTGGAAGAGGATGTAGCGGTTTGGATAAGTGAAATACACGTCAACAGCTTTGTTTGTTGAGAGTCTTATGTGTCACAAGATTTGGCCCAGAAATCCAAGTTTGTTTGTTTAAAAGAAGAAAAAAAAGGAAATAAAAGCCAAATCCCTAAATCCGGAAAATCCAGTTAATCATGAGCCAAATTAAGCTAAAGGTTAAAATCAAGAAAACTCGTTTCCCGTGTTCCATTTAGTGACCCAGGTTAGCAAGTCCTATTCTATTTCTTACAGTTGTCTCTGCATTGTGTTGTCTAAAGAATGAACACTGACAAGGCAGTGTTCATTCAGCCCTCTGCCCCGGGAGTGCTGGTTGGCTGTGGCCGTGCGGGCGCTCTCCTGGGGGTGCCTGGATGGAGGTAGGACGTCTCTCCTACACCTACTCCGGGCCCCCTGGGTTGGCGCTCTGTGGCTGTGGGCGATGGGCTGCTCCTGGTGCAGACGGCTCCTTGGATGATGTTTCCTCTTTCGGTCCATCTGTACCCAGCCTTACGTACTCAACTCTATGTCCATTTTTATTTAAGACTTTTAACTGCTGGGCTGTCTGTACGTCTGTGTGTCTGTGTGTGCGGGTGGTGGGTGGTGGGGTTGTAGTTATTTATGTATATTTACTGGTGGGGACGATTTTTATTATTTTTAATGATTTTTAAGCACTGTAAAGCACTTTGTGTTACATTTTGTATGAAAAGCGCTCTATAAATAAAGTTTGATTTGATTTGATTTGAGTTGTTTGAGTTGAACTTAATATGTGCAAACAGAAATGAAGCCTATCGTTAATTCAACCTGGGAGACTAATTTCAGCATCACCTACCTCCAGCTAATGATCACTTCCGTGAGGGCTACACCTCCATCTCAGCCCATCAACATAAGAGCCGTACCTCTGTAGCTGCCAATCATCGGCCTCGTTCCCGCTTTTAACCAGCAATCATGGATTGTCCGCTTCCCAGCTGCGCTGCGACCCACCTCCGCCCCGTCTCCACCTCTTCTGCCCACGGCTTTCCCCTGCTGCTTTCTTTGCGGGTCTCCATACCACCACCAATGTCCAGGCTCCAGGCGAAGACATTTCTAACTGTTCAAGCTGTTCATCCATACTGACTTACATACATACATCGATGTCTACCACCAGGGTCTGATCGCCAAAACTAATATACATGTCAATAAATCTTCCAAATCGCTGCTTTTGTCTGTTTGAGTCTATCCAGGTTGGATTTATTTTATGTGGCCATTATTCAAAGCTGTTTTTTCCTACACAAACTGACATCTTTTTATATGGCCCAAACTTGTTTCTAGCTCTCACTCAATAGGGGACCACTTCTATCTTCTATCGCTCAATAAAGCATTAGGTGACGACCATACAACAAGGTCTATTTTGCTGTGCAACGAACATACTCTGTGGTGGTAAAAAGCAATTTGCTTTACAACAACAAAAAGTCCCCAGTTTTAACCAAGAAGGACCGATTGAGAACCAATTCTCCTTCACAACGGCGACCATGAAAGGAGCCTGCTCAAAATCAAGAGCGTAGAAACACCATAAAAGGACTTCGAGGGAAAGAACTGGTTAGCAAGGATCTCTGCATGTATGATAATCCATTATTGGGTATAAACTTAATAATTTTTCCAAAACTCAACTTCCTTCGAAACATTGTGTCTAATAGAAAGACTATTGCTGCAAACAGACACTTTTTCACTCACATAACACTAAAATATAGGAAATATAGGAAAGGAGGGCCAACGCGTCCTGCCCAAGGACACAAAGATATTATGCACTATAGTTGGGGCTGACATCTCTAATACTCCTGACCCACTATTGCTTCAAAGAGGCTCAAAAGGCACGTAATATAAACTCTCTGCCACCAAGCGCACAGTGATTTTATTTGTGAGTTTGCACTAGATGTTATATCAAATACTAAAGTGTGTAATGTGTTAAGTGAATAATAAAATTCAGAAAACAATTTTGAACAATTATGCAAATAAAAAAAAAAGAATAGGCATCTTGAGGGCTCTAATTCCAAAGTGCTTAATCAGCGATCTGACAGCATTCAAATTGTTAATGTAATGCCATCCAACAGGCTCAGATATATTTACCTAAACATTAATAAAACACATTAACTTCAGAAGTCTTAGGAAGTATTTATTTTGTTTTTGCTAACTTCTTGTGTTTAATTGCCCAATATTTAATCTACCCACCCCTTTGAAACAAGACAGTTCTTGTATTGGCAAATCCCAAAAAGCATTCCCCACTTTCCCACCTGCGCTCTGCCTCATGGGGACTGTAGCGTTTACTAATCTGCCGGCGCCGACAAGTGACAGCACACTGCGATCATGCAAATCCAAGCAGCATGAAGAATTCAGAAACCGCAATGACAAGCAAAGGAAAGAGAGGAGGGGAAAAAAAGAAAGAAAGAATGACACTCCACGGAGGATTGTGCAAAGTCTCCGCCTGTGCCGCCTCAGGTAAGTAGGGATACGATGTCTGCATTAATGCGGGCCTTTCTTTGAAGCGCTATGGGAAGGAAGAGAAGTGTGGGAGAGATGACAATAGGTACTAAAGAGTCACAAGTCCCGAGCTTTAGAGGAACAGCAGTTGTACAAGCTCCAGGTGGGATGTGAGGGCTGGCACAGCGTTTAGTTGAACATGCATGGAGATGAGGCAGGCTGCGACATGCGAATAGTCTTTGAACACTTTGGAGAGACATGAATGGGACAGTGTTCCCTTTGATATAAATACATTAGACGTTATGAGACTTGTTAGTGCTGGCTTAATCAATATACCCAAAGGAGTTCACAAGAGAGACATTTGTGGCCCCAAGAGGTTCCCAAGGCACTGTACCTGATTTTCTTTTTTTGTTGTAATGGAACAAAATTTGTTCTGTCCTCCTTTAGTATATTGCAAACTCAATAATTTGTGGGGGAAATAAAGTGCATCTAATTATAAAGCATTTGTATCAATTTCATTCTTGCAGGCATTTCTGAGAAAGTGACCCTGAAAACTGATCTTGCGAGTTGTGAAATGTGCCTATACACTCATCCATGTGAAGAATTAGGATGCTACAAATATGTTAGGAAAGTAGGGAATTAGTTTGGATTACAACTAACATTTGAATTTAGTGGCTTCCTCTTTCATTGTTTGTAATAAAAAATAAATTTAAAAAAATCAGGTATAGGGCCTTTAAGGGCAACTCATTCTTGTCCATATCTTAGAAACCTAAAGGTAATTTGTTTCATAATTGGTTTGTCTGACCAGCAGGTAAACATAAAGCATTGTTTTTTAAATAGCGCTTTTCATTATTCATTCACTCCATACTCAGTGGTGGTAAGCTACTATTGTAGCCACAGCTGTCCTGGGGTAGACTGATGGAAGCGAGGCAACCAGTCTGCACCATCGGCCCCTCCGACCACCACCAACCACTCACTCACACGCTACATATAGGCTTCCTGGTGTCTCCCATCCAAGTACCGACCAGGTCGTTCCCTGCTTAGCTTCCAAGGTCTGACATGATTGGGCATAGCAAAGGCTGTATGGCCAAAAAATTGTTTATTGTGTCAGACATTTCTGGATGTTTTGTTTATTGTATTAGATTTAAAATAACAACATCCAATTATAATAATCCTATTGATCCTTTATTTAATCATTCTCCTAACGTTTTAATTAAAAGCTGTCTGGCATGTAGGTCTGCATTACCATAACAGTCACTTTTACACAACATGTAAATTATGAATTTAGAAAAATGGCATGGGTCCAGTCCATAATAAAATAGCCTTAGTTATTGCAGTGGTCTCAATAAGCTATAGGTATCAGTAGTCTCTATAACATTTTAGATGGAGTTTCGGTCAAATGAAACCAGTCATGTGACGCTGATTGCCACACACGTTTGATACAGCGTGGTTGTGTCCATTGTGTTCGATACGTCCCAGCAGCCGGCATGGTGGCTCCCAGTCCCCGAACATTTCGCCACAATGGTCTAACCATTAAGCTATCTGGATTTATTGTTGTCATTGTAATCGTTGTTGTTCTTATTTTTATAATGTTGCTGTTTTGTTTTTGTTTGTTTTAACTCAATATCCTTTCAATATGAATAGGATATTTTCTATGAAAGGTGGTTTGAGAGTATTTAAACACTATTTTGAACATTTGAACATTATCTTTTTTAATATAGGCTACAGTTGTGTTACAGTATAAATGACAAGGCCCAAAGGGTGCGACGCACAATAAGCTCGGGAACCACTGCTGTACTTGACAACTGCTGTACCTCTGAAGAGACATGCGTAAATATAAATATTTAATTAATACAAAACCTTTTTTTATTGTCTTGATAAACAGCTAATTGTTGTCTGATTATTCTGTGCACACAAAAAAAACACACATCATTTGACTGGATACGTGGCATAGGCCTTTGTTTGCCAAGTGAATCAAATTGGACTCATGATCACGCTTGCAGAAATGAAAGCCGTTGGGATGCTTCTTGTAAGTGAGGTGGAGAGCTACTGTCTCCTGAGTTACAAAAGGTTGGAAAACCCTGGGCTAAGCTTATGAAAATGACCAGAGACGTGTGCCTGACATCTGTGTTGCTGGAACAAGACAAGCCCATATTGTGTGTCTAATGCACTAAGAGTGGGGTGTGGAAGGAAAATGAAGAAATATGAAAACTGGCACTTCACTACACAGTCGGACAAATGTTGCTTCATCTGCTCACTGTACGACATAAAGCGCACACACACACACACACACACACACACACACAGGCACATTGTGAGGATATGGAATCGACTTAGTGTGATTAGGCTGTTCCTTGACCCACGGACACAGCCTCTCATTAAGCTCCTCATTTGTGGAACAATTTTAGAGGCAGTGGACTGGTACATAATGTGCAACATCTGCCTGCGCTGCGCCTGGCTCAGACACTCACACTGACACGTGGCATCTATCTCACTCGCTCTCGTCACATGATATAATGATCGTCATACATCAGCAACAGGCCTCAATGTGAGCTCTGCACTGGGGTTTTTTCGTGGGGGTCAAAGGGCAGGTCCAGACAAGATCAGTAATTAGAAAAACAGATGAGGACAGATTTGCACACATTCAATCACAAACAGGGTCATTGACAAGTCAAGGCTTCCTCTGTTTTCTCAAATAATGCATGTTACAGAGAGGCATGTTGTACCATGTTAAAATAAAATTGAGAATGTTTGTATATACGTATAGAAAATTCCCCTTCTGCCACAAATGTATTTTGATTTTGTTTTTTGCAGCTTGCAAATTGTATGGGCTATCATTTTAAAGAATTTCCAATATGACTCATGGCAGAGAAATTGTGACCCAAAGACACAAGTCGGCAGATAAACCTAAACAAATATATTTTTTTGAAAATTGGTGATTTTCACTTTTTTGCAGAATCGTTCAGTTGAAGTTACGAAGAAGCCTCTCCATGTTTAAGCTAGCAGTATTAGTATATTTAAAAGCGTAAACTTTTAGGTTCAAACCGACTTGTTTGGGGTTCATTTCATAGCGGGTTGGACACAAGCTTCACAATCAAATTGAGCTCTCCTGTGAGTCACCTCAATATACCACAGCTTGTTGGAACAGCAGAGGGCAAAGTTTTAGTCCAGATCTACGACTGGCAGCAGCATTTGACTCGCCATTTCCGTAGACTCCCACAGATCAAGAGTTATCAGCACTTCAGGTACTTGTATTCAAACTTTCACATTGTGTAGTGTACATTATTAAAGCATAGCAACTACATACATTATGACAGTTTTATATGATAAAATAATTTGCCATGTTTTAAGTGTCTTATGTGCTTATTCTGTCACAGCTTTGACGCCAAGAGACCAGGTTTGGTGCTTGCAAAAACTCACTGTGATGCGCAACCTGTCGAATATCAACTGTTGCGCGACGGAGCAGATTCTTGGATCCATACTACTGTATATAATATATCACAGTTGAAGCAGTTATGATAGAAATTAGAAACATGATAAATTTGAAGATGATACTTTTGAGAATGCTATCATTGTCATTGTTATTATGGTGATGATAATATATGTATAATAAAGAAAACTGTAAATTTACAGATGCAAGTTACCTTGAGTGGTGGCACACCAGTCAGCACTTGTGCCTCATAGCAAAAAGGTCCCAAGTTTTGTTTCCAGAGTTTACATGTTTCCTTTGCTGTGTCTGTGTACGTTTTCTCCGGGTGCTCTGGGGAACCAGAGCACCCGTTGAGAGACCAACAGGCCCGGTTAGAACCATGAGGCCGTCCTTCTGTGGACCCACCACCTGCAGGAGGAGCCATAGGGGCTGGTGCAATGTGATTTCAACGGACAAGCGGAAGAAAATGGATGGATGGAGCACGGACTCCCCTGAAAAAGAGATTTTTAATCTCCTGGTTAAATAAAGACAAAAAGAGTTAGTAACGTTAAATGCACTATACCAATTTTTTTTTCTTGTAGTGGAAAAAAATAAGTTTTGTCCCCCTTTACATTACGGATGCAGACATTTACGGGTAAAAACACTGTGCATCTAATTATAAAGCATTTGTATCAGTTTCATGAACTTTCACGCAAGTTTTCTAGCATTCTTGTGAAAGTGACCCTGAAAAATTAGCCTGTAAGTTGTGAAACATGCCTATAAACTTGTCCCTTTTAAAAATTGTAATGCTAAATATGTTAAGAAAGTTAGGAATTAGTTTACTTTCATTGTTTGTAATAATGAAAAAGGGCCTTTAATACTACACATTTTGGAAAGAAGGAAAAATATCTTGCAGCTTTTCCATGAGTGTAAACACTCTTTATTTATAAATCTTTTCGTCAACCGTAAAACGCCTGTAAGTGTCGTGAAAGACGCGCATGCTCAGATGAGCGCGAGACAGGAAACAGCGGCTTGTTTGAAAAAAGAGAGGAAGCTGCTCGGTTGTTGTTGACAACTGTGTTTTGCGCCGAGAAGCCCGTGTGATCTGCAGCTAAAGAGACAGACGATCTCTTTTATATGGCAACGAATAACTTGCCTGGATGCCTGCCCTGACGTGCTCTCACGAAAGGACTTTGGTTAATGTTGACGTGGGACATGTGTTGCTGTTTGTGCAAGTTTACGTTCAATGGCTAAACGTTAGCTACATATCTGCCTATAGGCTTTTGTTATAAAGTTCAACTTCGCAGAACTATCTAATCAGGTGAAATCATGGACAGGTAAGCCTTCGTGTTTGAAACACTGTCTCTTATTTTTGTGAAATGAAAGCTGAAGCCTCTCCAACTTTGCGGCATCAGACATTAATCTGGAATAATTTGTCTTCTTTCTATTCTCTTTTAATTACCAGTGCCACTATAATGATAGGTGATAGTGACTCGCGCATCCTTGATTTGGAGGAGCATGTGAAAACATTATCAGATGAGCTAATGCAGTGCCAGGTTTGTATTTTACACTCATTAAAACACTATAGTAATGTATGAATGAGGTAACCTGTTTCGGTATCGTTAATCATACGGTAAAATGTAGTAATGGCGCTCCACAGTCGTTGTATTGATTATGTACTTGTCTAAAAATAATTAGTCTATTATTCATTGCACTCTCTGCCTGTGGTGACATTGGCACCGGCAATGACAACTTTATTTATAATGCACTTTAAAACAACTAAGTTGTCCAAAGTGCTACAAAGGTAAAACATAAAATAAAAAACAATACAGTACAAAAGGTGCATCAAATACAGATGAATAAAATCTGATAAAATGTCAACATCTCAGGCTGTGTCAAAAGCCAAAGTGAACAAGTACGTTTTAAGAGCAGATTTAAAAAGAGGCACAGAAGAAGCCTGTCTGATTTGCAAAGGCAGCTCATTCCATAATTTTGGTGCAGCCACTGCAAAAGCTCTGTCCCCTCTGAACTTTCGGCTGTTTTTTGGGATGCTGAGGAGGAGCTGGTCAGCCGACCTGAGAGGCTGAGTCGGAGTGTACTTGCCTACACTCTGTCTGTGTGTGTAAAAAAAAAACATCTGTGCTGACACAAATTTACATTTCAAGTTGTTGTTTTTTTAACTCATCAAACGTTTGTTAAATAGGCTGGCAATTACAAAAACACTTTGTGCATGTGGAATTTAAAACCAGCAATAAATTATCTTGTGTGTAGTATTACCATATTTGTTGTTGAAGAGCATTCATAAGTACCCAGGGAATATATATTATTGCTTTTGTGCTACTCTGGATAGAGTAAAAGTATTTACTCAAGTAAGAGTAACTTTATAGTGAAAGAGATGGGCTGAGGCACTCTTAATTTGCAGATAAAATGTTTAATAGCGTAAGCGACGTTTTGACTCGAGCTCAGCCTATCTCTTTCGCTATTTGGTATGCCTGGCCCTACAAGCTTGAAGAGCACCTGTTTTGTAAGTGTATTTGCTATCTGCTATCTTCTAGCATTTACCATCCGACCACGGTGATCCAGCGAGCACTCTGCCTCTTTTCCTCTCAGAGTTAATTAGAAATATTTTTTCTCAAGAAGAAGTAAAAAGTAGTGATCAAAACAATTACTAAAGTAAGAGTAAAAAAGTACCTGTGGAAAATGTAGTACAGTTACACAATACTGTGAGTACCGAGTAACTGTTTAAGTGGAAAAATCTGATTTACGATTCAGTAGTGACATAATTTATGAGAAACAAAACATGAAATGAAATTATGTAAAATCCTTCTTTTTTCAAAGGAACTGCCAGAAAAATAAACCCTGTTTTTTCTGAAGAATAGTAAGAGTACAGATGCTTCATTATAGTATTACTCAAGTAGAAGTAAAAAGTACCAGATGGTTAAGGAGTGCAATTACCTCATAAAGTTACTCAATTACATTTGGTTGATGTAACTGAGTGCTGCTCGCCTCTCGAGTGCTACTCGCCTCTCTCTGACTGAAGGAGCTGTTCTTGCCTACTGACCACCAGGTGGTGCCTTAAAGCATGAGTGAGGTGAGCTCGGCCTTTTTGCATATGCTCACTTGCCCATCATGCACCAACTGCTGCAACAGATGAGGTGTTAAAAGCACTCTCTTATGAGTTAATGCCATTCCATGCATCTGACAGTTGTTGCGATGTATTTTGTAATCCTTTTTTTTTTTACTTTTGGCTTTATTTCAGTTTTATTTGTTTAAAGTTAGGGTGCCTACTAAAGAGAGAAAGTGTTGTATTCTAGTCAAGATCTACATTCAAGCAATATGATAAATGAAATAATACATTATGCCATTGCATTGGACTTGCACTCACAAACACACTCTCATTCATCCTGGCCTATTATATATGTTTTTAGTGGTAGGGGAAACCAGAGCACCCAGAGGAAACCTACACAGACACGGGGAAAACATGCAAACTCCACACAGAAAAGCCCCGTCCAGGTGGGAATCGAACTCGGGACCTTCTTGCCGTGAAGCATGAGCGCTAACCGCTGCGCCACTGTATACTGAACATATATTCATTGTATTGGGTAACCGTTATGTCCAGATTATCATTAACTTCATTGCTCTCGTTGGGAAAGTTGTTCTTTCCTTGAAGTACTGTCAGGAGCATTGGCCGATTGATCTTGAGGATCTTGAGCTAGACTTGAAAGCTAGGCTCCGTGCTCGAGGATCGGCCTTTCCAAGATAAATATCAGTTAATGCGTATGGTGTACAGAAACAGACCATTTTGTTTTTCAAAATTGTTTTTGAAAAAGCTAAAAAAAAAAAAAACTTATCTCTGCTAAAACTCTTGCCCAAAATGCCTCTTATGCCTTCTTGAGTCTAGGGCTGCAACTAACAATTATTTTCGAATCGATTAATCTATCAATTATTTTTACGATTAATCGATTAATCGCTTGGCTGTGAATGGTGTAGGAAAAATTTACTTTAAGTGGCATTGCTTGTGGATATGTTGATGGAGTAATCTTAAAGTAAATGTTTGTTGGAGACGCTTAGTGCTAATTCTGCTTTCTGATTAAATGAAACACAGACAGGCATTCATGAAATTTACAATGTACAAAACACTACAGACCCTAACTATAAAAACAACGTAGGTTTTCATAAAAAATACTAAATTTTCATGTAATTTTTGCTTAATTTGAGTCTGTGTTTACTAGAAAACGATTAATCGATTACTAAAATAGTTGTCGACTATTTCAATAATTGATTAGTTGTCGATTAATCGATTAGTAGTTTCAGCCCTATGATCACTTTCTACTCTTTCTGGGATTCTGCTCCAGAGTTTGAGAATGTTTTGAGTTTGTTCTAATTGCCTGTCCTCTTGGCTCACGCTGAACTCAAACTCGTCCTTGGTGGTCTCCTCTCGGGAAGGACATCAGTGATTCTGTCTAGCTAATAAGAACCTTTAGTTGTGCCCTGTACCATTTAAATCGGTGCATTTGAATACCATTGATGTCTTAAGTCTCACCAAGACGTTCTTCTGGACGGCCATTAAGTAGAAAAAGGCTCATCTGTCGAGCTGCAAATGATCCTGCTAGACCAGTGCTAATGTTATTAATATGTGGCTGAATTCCAGTGGCCCCCTGTTTGGTATGTTTAGCCCATGGTGTTATACTGTCTAGATTTTTTTTCAAATGAATAATTCAGCAATCATCAAACACGCATCCATCGCATGTTTTAAAGAGCATATGGCAGATGAGAGGAGCCTGATGAGGCTCTTGACCGAACGCCTGTCTATATGTGGGGCGTCTAATGGCAGCCAAAGGCCAGTCAGAGGCACAGCACCTTTTTCAAGTTGCTACTTAATTTCTTCGGCTGATTTGGTGAGACCCCCACACCCCCGCTCTGACTATGTACATGCAAAAATGCATACCGACATAGAGATCTGTGGTCCTTCCACTTTGTATGTGGAGCTCATGGCCTTATCAAGGCCTGCTTCTGCCATTTGAGTAAATAATTGATAAGACACTTTTGAAAAGGGGCTTAAGATTCATGTACTAATTGGAGACCAGTAGATTCCAGTGGGAGGAATGACTTTTATCTTCTGATGATGTGAACATAATTTATCAGATAATTTTATATTAAGTCGATTTGGTATAATTCTGTCTTTTAATGTCAGAAAATGTACTTTTTAGATGTCCCTCATTAAATGTAATGTAGTTTAAAAATGTTTGAAAAAGCAGCGAGACAATTTGAATTGGAAATGCGTCAGGGGCATGCCGGCTGCTTCACTTGAGGATGACTCTCTCTGTCATCAGTTTTGACTTTCTTTGGGGTTAGTTACTTTGGAGCGGCAGTGGAAAAACATATCTGGAGAGCAATTGATTAATAAAGAAAATGCAAGCTCCACTGCTGTGTTTTGATTTGGATCTGGCTCCCCGGTCATAAATACTGCATAATGACAAGTGTCAATGCTTGCTCCCCTTGAGTCGAAGGTCACATCTTCGTGATGAAGATCCCCGTTAAGAGTACCTCATAATTAGAGTGGGCAGAACACATCAAAAATTATTTGTATAAGATTGTTAAATTATTGATGGCTCGCAGTTCTGTCTTATGCTAATGTCACAGAGCTCCCTGTTTCAAATCTGTGTGCTTCTTGCAAGATATTTAGCCATTTTCCTCTGTTGCTGCTTAAGAAAAATTTATAAATGAACTATTTGTAACTTTATAAGACTGTTCATGACAGTCTGTGGCGACCAAAGCCATGTATGTGGGCGCAGGTTGTGACTGGTGAGGACACTAAATGCAAAATGCTTGATTATATTAATAACTCCATGTTAACCTTCATGCTAAACTTGATTTTCACAGGCAGACAAGGAGTTTGTGTGGTCCCTATGGAAACGTCTACAAGTGGCAAATCCAGACTTGACCCAGGCTGTCAGTTTGGTGGTTGAGCGGTGAGTATGTTCATATCTCAAATTGCTACCTGAGAAAATTCCTTTATCTGAGGGGAGAAATATGTGTGAAAGTGGTAGAGGGGTGTTAAGGCACTGCGGCCATTCTTCTGGGGTTGCGGGGGAATCTGGTGCAGATGCTGATTTAAGCCTCCTTATCCCCGGTCTAGAGGTTCAGCCATGGAAACCCCTTTAATGAAAGCACTCTCCACCGCTGCTCCCGTTCTGGACAGCTGAAACACTGCTTGCAAAGACGTGTCTTTATCGGATAAATTGTGAGATTGAATATGACCTTTTTTGCCGGGTGGCTAAGCTGCACTCAAAACAGTGGCATGGGAACTTTCCGAGCAGAGCAGAGGGTGGGTCTTAAGCCCAGTTTATACAACTTTGAAATCTGGTAGGTTACTTTAATTGTTTTCAGCGTTTTTTTAATTTTTTATATTTACTTCAATTGAAATTTGTACGTATTCAAAATAAACCTATTTCCCATTCGTATCGTTGCACAGTATTATGGTAAATGGTCTACATACTTTAGTCACACAAAGCGAGTGGGTGTAAGCGCTTCACACCCACGCGGCTCATCACTACCTGCTGCTGAAGCTTATGTGGACATTATGTTTGCCTGGATACTTCATTTGCCTGAACTTTGCATCTTATTTGTTGTTTTGTTTCATTGTTTTAATGTTTGTGCAGTCCTGTGAGGAAACTCCTGTTGTGACATTGGGCTATACAAAACGATTGATTGATCGATTGACATCAAGGGACCACTCACCCATTCACACTCTCATTCATACACCAATGTATGCAGACACTGGAGGCAAGATGGGTGAAGTGTCTTGCCCAAGGACACAGCAGCAGCATGCACCTGCAGAAACTGGATTCCAACCGCCAACCTCTCGGTTATAGGATGGACCGCGCTACCACCTGTGCTACTGTTGCCAAGCATTGTTTTCGAATAGCATTGTAATTTCAATCCAAATAAAGGGATTTGGCACAAAATTATTAAAAAACTACTATTGGTGGAACGTTGTCATCCTCTCAGACTCCTCACTCTGCAGCAATTCTTGCATTTGTGTAATTTAGATACAATTGTATTTGTTTCCTCTTATAGGATGGTCCTGGATCTGAACCTGAATCATTAATTAGGTTAAGTACTTGGTGGTACTTAGTAAGCAAAATTAGCCCTGGGTTATAGGTAATATCAGTGTGTGATAATCTGCCAATTTTGAGAGTGTCATAGAGCTGTGTATTTAATTAAAATCACAATCTCAACTTTGGTCCATCGCAATTATTGACAAGGGGCTTTTTATCAGGTCTCAGCAATAGAACCTGGATTAGAGTAAAATGGAAGATTTTTGTGTGTCTTTATGCTGTAGTGGAAAGCGTTCATTTTGTTCATATATCTGTTTTCTGTGCTGAAGATAGACATTGTCCCACCCACTCCTCCCATTGGTCAGTCTCTGTCAAGCTCTGAGTGAGTGACGTACCAATTTAACCAATCACAGTGTAGTGTGGAATTTCAGAACCAGCAGGTACTGCTGCTTATGTCGCCTCTGAAATACAAAACACTAAATGGACATGAATCGTTTTGGTTTATCGATAGTAGAAGTAATGTCAGAATCACTGATTGAGACCAGATATAAAGCTTGAATGAAATATTACATTGCATTGTTTATACTGTTCAGTCCCCACTAATGACATCGTGCACTGTATATGTAGTGTGAAAATGTGTTTGTGGTCGTTCAAAGTAAAATAAAATATTGATAATAATTTTGTCCATTGTTCCAAGTTTAACATACTGCTTTAAGCCTCGCTGCGGTAGTAGGTGCTTGAACACTAGTAGCATTAGAACACATAGGACTTTGTCAGTACTTCTGTCTCCCACTGCGTCTCCCCTACAGTCTTGGCCCCTCAGGAAGCCCATCAAAGTGAGTGAGCTGAGGGAACATGCGCCCAGACACTGTAGGTGCATGGTATCACCTGATGCACACGAGGATATTGACATGGTAATTGTGTCGACTCCAGTCAAGCGCTGGGGCCCGCTGGGAGCCTCCACTCGGCGACCCCTCCCCTTCCCGGGACGCTCTTGTACAGTGATTGGTTGGTTGCTCAGGACATGGTGAATACAGCCCCAATGTACAAGTAGATGTAGCTAGGCCAGGCTGCGTTCGTGTGCCTCCCGGGACCCCCGCATACTTATTTCAGTGTGCGCCAGGGAGGGGGCCGATCAAGAGAGACACAGAAGAGACAATGATGAGTGCACGGATGGTGGCCCTGAGGGACAAAAAACAGTAGAAACAAACAGGTCCCATACCAATACTATGTTTTTGTCTAAACTAAAAGTTCATCATGATAAAAGACGTGCTGGCTTGGGTTTAGTGCTGCTGTGGGAAATGCACTTATTCACTACAGTTTTCCTCAAGTTGCCTTTTCATGTTTCTAATCTGTTTTCACACAACCTATGCACTTTAAAATGACCGTTTTTATTCTATTGCATTCTAAAGATGCAAAATATACAAGAGTATTAACTATGTTAGTATGATTTTTTTGTTGTTGACCTAACCCAGTTACCTTCTGCATTCTGTCTAGTGAGAAGCATAAAGCTGAAATGAAGGACAGGAAGGTGCTGGAGATCCTCCAGACCAAGGACTTTAAAATCCAAGAGCTTGAACAGGTACCTCCTCATCACAATCTACTACATTTACTGAAATAGAACTTGGAACTTTAATTTCTGTGTTTTCATAGAATAAAGTACTACTGTATATTTATTAGCACATTTAATATGGCCTGACACTGAACAATAATGACACTGCTGAGGCAGTTTACGCCACCTCCTCCTCCCTTCAGTGAAATGTCTTTTATTAGTGCCCCTCATCCAGACTGTATGTAATGAGACTGGCGGCAGTAAAACCGTGCCAGTATTTCCCCCTCTTTAGCTAACCAAACACCACTAAAGCACTTTATGAAGCATACATAATAGGTCATAGACTTGAGCATAGTTAATGCTAAATAAATAACCTAACTCTTCTCATTCTTGTAATAGGTGTTTTTTGAAATAGCTTTCAATTATATTTGTACTGAATTAATTTTGTACTGTCAAACATTGTCTGAAACCTGACTCTAGAGGTTTTTAAATGGCAATTATGTAAGTAATAATTGAAATCACTATTATTGAAACATAAACTTAAAAAGTCTTTAGTGCAAAATGTATTATTTTAACATTTAAAAAAAACATGCAAATATATTCACTTGGGTAAAGAAAGATTTCAGTTTTCTGCAATTGAACTGCTCTAGGCAGTCATGAACTGCCATAGAAGTGCACGCTTTCAGATGGGGCGGAGCAGGGGACATTGTGGAGGAGCTTCTGTGAGCAAATATCTGTAAATATATTACTATTGTGTTATTAATAGTTTTTTCAGTTGTGTTATTATTGAATTAGTTGAGTTTAATGATAATAATTGCTAAGATAGAATAACTAAACATTAAATGTAAAACTGGTTTGTAGATAAAGAATGAACAACTGAAGATAAATTGTTCTTAAACATAATTCTATTCTTTTTGTCCGAACATATATTCTCAAATTAATTTGTAATCTCCAACTCTGACGTCTTTCTCCCCAGTCTCTTCACTTTCCCTTGTTACTCCTTTTCATTTTTGTAACATAATTAGCTTTCATTTTGAATTGCACTGGGAATTTCACATGCTAATCTTTCTGTCCTAGACCTCTTAACTTCTCGGAACACCCTCATTCCTTTCGTCTATCAATTGAGCTTCAAATTGTTCTCGCCCACCTCATTATCAACGTTTGAATTTATTTTCCACTCGCCAGTATAAATCTCTATTAAAGCCCCTCTGTTCTCAGTACGGCGAGCTCAGAGGACGATGGAACGCTAAATCCACTATCTGGGTATATCTGAGTGATTTCCCCCTACATGGCAATTAATTGCATCCCAGAGCGTAGTGTTATTTGAGAGAAGGGTGTACCCAAAGAAGGCTGTGGATTACGAGCCAATGCTCATCCCCAGGTGAGGCTGAGTAAAGAGGCCAGTCTCTGCCTACTAAGGCCGCTTTAGCTGCCAAAGAACGTACAGCATATATCCATATACACGTCCTGCTGGCCCAGAGTTAAATAGGCCTTGAGAATACCATTTAGGGAGTTTTATAGAGGGCTGATCAATTTCTAATGAAAGCTGAGCAGTAGTTTGATCTGTTCTATTATTCTATTATTAGAGTTGTGGTAACACAAATGCAGGGTATTGCTTTTGGATTGATCAATAAAAAGTGGTGTTTCTGTGTTTCAACATTTAAAATTTCTGAACTGAAGAATTAATGGCAATTGTACAGCAGCATTGGCTCTAATTCCGACTCATGAAAGGTTAGTTCTAGTTCTTCATTGATCCAAAACTATCTCACCTTGGTAGCAAATCAATCAAAAATAATTGAGGTTTTTTTACTTACCCACTGTGTCAAAGATTAGGGTCTGCATTTTGTATAAAAACCTTGGTGATGAAACTTCTTTTAAATGAATTATTCTTCAACATTTCCCCACACTTACTAAAAGTTTCATAAATCAATCATTATTCTGTAAGTACAAAACAAGCAGATAAAGCCAAAGTGATTTATTTTTAGCATTCGTATCGAATCGTCATAGAAACACTGATGGCATTGATAGGAAAGAAATCTGTAATTGTAATCCACTACAAGGAGTTGCTACCTCGTTCCTTCCTGCTACATTTGCAGAAATGGAAAACCACCGGAAGAGGACATTTTTATCTAGTAATGTGATGTCTCTGTGTGTTTGTGTTGGTGCCACAGAAGGTAGCGGTGCAGCAGCAGGATCTGAGCAGTCTGGTACAGAAGGCCCTGGCGGTGGACGAGAGCGCCGTAATGAAGAGAGAAGTAGCAGCTCTGCAGGAGCAGCTCGTCGCCCACAGTCAGGAGCTCACTGTGGGTGAAACAAATTCTCAGAGACAGTCTGAGCCGCGGTCTCTGTCACACCAAACACGACAAGTCCCCCATGGCTATAGCCACAGGCACTTCAATGATTTAAGGAGCGCATAGACTCTCCACACAGCATCACTGTCTTCATCTTTTCACCCTGTCTCAGTTATACCTGTGTCTCGGCGCTGACAACAGAGAATACTTAACAGCTGCAGAAGTGAGTGTGTGCATGTGAAACAGAGTGAGAAAGAGCAAAGCAGGTTGTTAACTTGTAGATAAATACTTAATGACTCTTTCAGTAGTAGAAGTGTGTGATGGTGTGGCTTCTGCCTAATTATACTAGGATGGGACTTGGTTATGATTAATTGATAAAGGAGCGGTCCTTACACGGTCTTAGTATGGTCTCATGGCGGGAAATGGTGGGGGACAGCATCAAAGGAGACCGAGGTTGAGTCTAATGGGTCTTGCAGAAAGCAGCATTCTCATTAGGAGGCTGTCATTAAAGCGGACAGGCTGGCCCCTGTACCTGCGTGAGCCGGGCTCTTGCAGCATGTGTCTCTGTGCACCGGCCAACATCTGGCCCCGTCATACAGTCGTTCGGCACAGGTGACCTTGGCCAATCAGGAGCCCATGCAGGGGCCTCCCACTGCAAAGTCTATCCACTCTTTACATATTCATCTCACCCACGGCCCGGCAGGTTCCTTTTCTTTTTTGACTTTTGATATTTTTTTCCCAAAAAAAAAATCTTTTTTTGTGTCCATTGTTTATTTGGCCCATGTGACCCCCACCTCTCGCACGTATCTTATCCAGGAAATGAAGACGGAGAGTAGGAGGCAGAGGGAGGAGGATCAGCGGGTGGTACAGGCTCTCGAAGAGAAGAAAGAGGGATTAGCGACCCGCTGTGCTGCCCTGCAAGCTGACCTGGAGGAGACAGGGAGGCAGGCCAGTGCCCAGAGCGAGCAGAGGGACGCTGCCCAGGCCAGAGTCAAGGTATGGACCTGGGGCCGAGCCAGGACGCCAGTCTTCATTTATACCAACAACACAACTGATCTCAGATAATCAATTAGTATAGTGGGTACAGTGGCCTAGGGCAATGGTTCTCAAACTGTGGTACTTGGGTTTCTTTATGTTGTACTCCAAGTTATCTGCAATTTTATGCGATTTTATTCATTTCAATTACATATAATTTCATTTTCTATTTTAGTTATGCATTTAAGTGTTTTTGGTTTATGTTTTGACACAGTTTTGAGGACTATTTTGTCCAACCTGGTTTAGTCTTGAATCTAATACTGATCCTATTCCTCTCAAATATTTTACAAGGTCGTTGTGGGAAAAGTCTGAGAACCAATGACCTTAACAGGAGTTTTGATGTGTGTGCAGCGTCATGAGATGCTGCAACAATTTGCTTAATGTCTCTCACTGCTCTTCACCCACTTTCACATACTATATAAATCTATACTATAAATCTCTTGAAGCATGTCTAATACATACATACAATACATACAGCCAATGAAAGGAAATGTAATTTATTTCTTTTCCACACTAAACGATTGATACATATTAAAACAGTCACTGCATTGAAGGATATATTCTGTATACATCCATGTAACAACTACTTTGTTGACAAGTTCATATTTATTCTGCTGTTGGGGTCCTCTTTATGTTCTGCCTGCCTGCACTCACGTCCCAAGGTAAAGAAGTGGTTGCAGAATCTTACATTTGTACCCTTGGAAACCAATCTGCAGAAAACGTATTCCTCCTTTAGTCCGACTGAGGTGAGGGGCAGTCTTGAATAAGTCATTGCTTTCAGTAATTACACATGGACAGACGTTGGACACTGAACAGCAGTAGTCTCTGCATATCCGTCGGTCTAAGACACTTCCCCTGTTCTGCTTTTTTGGCTATAGATTTGAGATATGTGAATGACACGCGCATAATAACCTTTTATGCTATTTTATTGAACGAACAAGAACAGTAAAAAAAAGAAGGAAAAAAAAGAAAAAAAGTATGCCCTGGTGTTCAACATCTTTGCACTTGAAATCTCCACCAGGTACATTTCAACCTTTTTAAAGAAACATGTGAAATAATTGTACTTTCCTGGCAAGAAGGATTTTTGTCCTGTACATAATATACACAGGTTTTCAGCGGGGCATTGAACATTATTTAAAAGTCATTCAATGAATTGTGCCAAAATTAAAGCCTCGATTTTCATAAAAAATGAAAAATAAAAAAAAAGTTGGTTGAAAATAATGCCATTTCTGGATTTCTTTGACTCTATATTTTCATAAAAAAAATAAAGAAATATGTCCCAAAATTCATGCATTCATTTGCTGAAATTGTGTGCAGTTCTTTTTCCAGCTCTAGAAGTTTTTGCTCCGAAGTGTCCCATTATGTGCAGTTTGCCGTTTATATACCCACATTTAAACTTGACTTGCATGAATTCCACATTACAGGACCTATGCTGACCTCCGCTGCGTTACTTCTTGTGAAATCCTTTCTGTATTGTTTTTTCGTTGAATCTTGTTCTTGTTCACCAGGAGCTGGAGGTGGAGCAGCACAAAGCCTGGCAGGAGCTCTCCACCGCGCAGAGGCGCAGCAGCAGTCTGGCAGCCCAGCTCTCTGCCAAAGAACGGGAACTGATGACAAAAGAGGGCCAACTCCACCAACTCCGGTCAGCCAACTTCTCGCACTGACAGTGATCGGTGTCTGACGCTCTCCATTTGCAACACCGGGCATATTTTGAAATGATCTTAGCCGCAAAATGAATGCAAGAGATGCTATATTACTCACTATGCTGCAAGGCTTGAGGGTGACACAGATTTCCTCCACCCCGGCTCACCTAAAGCCACTTGATAAGCCCTGCATAGTGGATGCGCTTTAAAGGAGGGAGGAAAGGGAAACGGGGCAGGCTTTGGCTAAGCTTTAGTCGATATGATAAAAACTGTGAGAACCGTCGGGGTCTTAGTGGTAATCTCAACCTTTTTTAACTACTTTTCTGTTTTAATGCCACAGGAACTTTGACATGTTAGTCACTCCTCAACTGGAGACTGCTATTACGGCTTTAGCTTGACGATTAAAGATGTCCTCCTGAGAAGTAACTGGGAGTTGAATTTTGGAAACTGAAATATGTGTAAGATGAACGTTGGGGGAGTGGTTAGCGGAAAGTTCGGGGCGTCCGCGGGCGCTGTTGGCACGCGGTGACCAAGGGCATGCTTACAAATGTAGGGCTGTCTGCCTGTGTATTTGTATGATCAGAAATGTGCCATAAATAACTTTTTTTCATTCCGCAGAGAAGAATGTGCCAAAGTGCAGGCTCTCTACAAGCAAAGCACAGAGCACGCAGCGGATCAAAGCCATCTGATCCGACAACTGGAAGGTCTCAACCTGGACACGCAGAGAGTCATGAGGAACCAGGAGGAGGCCCACAATGCTGACGCCACTTCTTATCAAACGGTAAACACATGTGTTAAGGTGTTACATGGAATAGGGCTGTTATGTTTATTTAGTCATGAGGGAAATCATCGCTATTGTTGAAATGATTGTTCATTGTTAATTAGATTGCATTTTTCATAATTCAGTGTAAAATATCTATTTATTAATGTATTAATGCGATTATCATCTCATTTTCAATCCATGTCCATAGCTATTCTCTAATGCTTCACACATTGATACACATTGTTTTATGCATTTCTGTAAACTGTGGGTGTAATAGACGTTTTCGTTTTTGGGTCATTCCGCCAAATCTGTGCTTTTTTGCATCCCAAGGAAATAAACGGCCACAAAATGACAATCACAACCAATTTTTAAAAGACAACTATTATATAACATTATTTAGATCGTTTTTTGTAATATTTAATCATGTTGAAACAATTTCAAAAATATTTAGTTAAAAAAATGTAAATCAACTTTTCATAAAAACGTGGTTTTGTACCGTCTAAACAAATCATTGACTCTCTCTTCTATATTTTACTGTTAATTGTTTATGGACATTATGAGAGAGGGGAGATGTCATGTTACGTCATTCCTGTTACAGATTTTTTTATGTGTAAATTCAAGTATGTTTCTGTTCACGTATTTAATCAATATCTACAAGAAATGTCGTTTCAGTGGGTACAGCATGTGCTTTGTGCTAGTTAGCATTAGCTTGCAATTGGCAAATAGGTCTGATTTTGTCATTCCTGTTACCCTCATTCATTTCTGTTACCATTCTGAGGGAGGAAAAATCTATTAAAACAATAAAAAAGAGAGACTGAATTGCCACCTATACATTTTTGTACACTACCAATTTTTTTTTTTTTAAAGCTGAAAAGCCACCAATTTGGTGGAATGACCCTTTCATTTATTGCACAGCCCGAGCAAGGAAATAATTTTACCAGTTGTCTAGGTCTTTAATTTAAGACATATTTTACAGATTTATTGATAAGCATAATTCAAACAAATATATACCTTTCCTTAACCATTTTTAAAATATTTTTTTTTTACTGTTTTAAAGCAATCAAAGTGTTACTTTTATTTTGTCTTACTTTATTTAACAGCTTTATACAGAGTTGAGCCAGTGCTACCAGGCCCTGATTTCGAGCGAGGCCCAGCTCCGGCAGAATCACCAGGAGCTCAGTGACCAGGCGGCTCAGAAGGACCAGCAGCTCCTGAAACTGCAGGCCCAGCTGGAACAACTGGAACAAACGCATACCTCACTACAGCACCCACCTCAGACTCGGCAGCCTAGCCTTTCTCCCAACAGACAGACCAACTTTAAGGTGAGCTCACTGCCTTGGCATCCTTTAGCCTCTCGCCTATGGAGGTCATCCCTTTCCATTATTTATTAAACATTTTGCACACTTCGGGCTAAGTAATGTTTTTTTAATGTCTGTTATTTGTCAAACTTTGACATACATTTATGTGGGTATAGAAATAATTATATAAGAGTTATATATATACATTTTATGTGGCTCGATGCTCTCCATAACCTATGTTTGCACTTTTCCCCCATGATATCATGTCAATCATCAAGTAGAGGCTAGTGTTTAATCGTCCTGAGGTACAGAACATGCGCTATGTAGGTGGATCTGCGCTTCGTAGGCAGACTTGTAACTGACAAGCCTTGGCGGGGAATGTAGTGGTGGGCTATAACTAGGCATCACGGTCTTAATATTGGCCCATCACCCTTGATCTATGCACCTCTTTTAACAGAAATGTCTTTCATGTCATTTTTTTTCTGATCTCCTCATACTCTGGGTAAACACAGCCCGGTTACACGCTACACTCTCCACCTGCAGTACCTGGTGGTACTCAAAGGCTCTGATTGATGGTACAAGATGAGAAGTGATTTAATTGGTGCTCTGAAATGTCTTGATGTCCTAAATATCTGCCAGCGAGCAAAGAGTTGGATTCCTACCTTTGAACCCCAAGGCAGAATGTGCATAGATTAATTTCACGCAGCCGCTACAGTGTAAGTGGCCTTTAATGGCTTCAAATGAGGTGCTGCTCGGGCCACACAGTGTCAAAGACGGGGTTGAGTATAGTAACAGGTTCCCTCGAGCTGCACAACCTCATTCCTTCAACGTGTGACCGTGGTGTACTGTCTACTGCTTCAGAGTATGTTATGTTCCACTTTTTAGTTATACTATTATACCTGTTTATGTCACATACCACTAATACTGCAGTAATCCCAAAGTGTCATGAAACAAATTGTAAACACACATCATTATTCAGATTTGGCACAGGCGGTGTTTAGGTTTTGTCCAGGGAAATTATGTATACCTAATAACGATTAATAATTGTTATCTAGAAAAAAGTTATGTCCAAGCTTAGAAATGAATCTGAGTATCTGCTGTAGAGATTTCCAAACTACATTAACATGGCAAGGGCTGGATTGATATTCCAGTGCAAATAACTCTCGATTAAAGAAGAGGACTTTTTGCGTAGCTGATGGCTGATTGAATCAAGTGCGTCTCGTTTAAAGTGATAATGACAGATTTGAATGCTTTCGAAAATATGACCTATTCAGATGGATAACATCTCTTGTAAGTAATTTTTATAATTTTATTTCAGCGAAGAAAATGAAGAAATGTTGGGAAGAATTGTTATTTTTAAGTTTATGACAGGAAGTGACATAGATAGAGGTAAAGTTCCATAGCACTTTGACTCACTTTTCCCATACGGTTGTCAAGTGATGATGTTATCGCTGTCCAACAGAACTTTAGCCCTATTCACTATAATGGAATTTTGCTGATTTTAATTTACTCTGGATAATCTTGAGTAAAACTTTTTAATTATCAAATGATTTTTTCCATAGTTGTTGGTCTGTTGTTATTTCAGCTGGAGATTCAGATAAAGCTGCGTTTTTTTGCTGTGTTTATCTGTGGAACTCTCAACAGTTTGGTCCCGGAAGCAGCTTATTATTGTGTGTGAGGTCACACTTAATCAGAATCAGAATCAGAATAGGTTTTATTGCCATGATTTGAGAACAGGTTCACAAACTAGGAATTTTTCTCGGTGCAAACGTGCAACATAAAACATATAACACAGAGTTAAGATAAAAATAAGCTAAAAAACTTTAAACTATAAGGCTATAGGGGCATGCATAAACAAATATTAAATAAATGAGATAAAATAAAAGTGACATATGGTAAGACAACAACAATTTGACATTGAACAACAGCGGGATTGTATTTACAGATGTGTAGGTGTATAAAGTGATAAAGTGATAAGTGACAGCAGCGGGTCTAAGTGTGGACACACCGCACAGTGCAACAGAGCAGATACATCCATGAGTTCGTAACTAAGCTACAGAGACTTGTTATTGTTCATGAGTCTGATAGCGGAGGGGAAAAAACTGTTCAAGTGGCGGGATTTATGGGTCTGGATAGACCGTAGCCTCCTGCCTGAGGGGAGAGGGGTGAATAGTCCGTGTCCAGGGTGAGAAGGGTCAGCTGTGATCCGACCCACACGCCTCCGGGTCCTGGAGGTGAACAGGTCCTGGAGAGATGGGAGCTCACAGCCAATCACCTTCTCTGCAGCAGCACAATGCGCTGCAGTCGGTGCTTGTCCCGTTCTGTAGCGCCGGGGAACCACACAGTGATGGAGGAGGTGAGGATGGACTCGATGACAAATGTATTGACATAACATGGTTGCACGGCAACAGTTTAAAACAGTTTGCCTCTATCTATGTCACTTCCTGACAGTGTCAAATAAGTAACTGAAAATACAAACATCACAAAAGATGTCAAACTAAAGAAAACTGGGTAATTTTTTTTTTTGTGCCAAATCTTAAATATAATTGTGTCTAATGTGTCATATGCACTTTAAGTCAATCACAGCCAAGTCTCAAACCATCAAACTGCGAGCTAGTTAAAAGTAAAACCCCACCTTGTCACGGCAATACTGCCACGCAATTGGCTCAAACCACCTGTGGCGCAGATTCAAACAAATCAACGCAAGCTGCACAATTTAGATTCTCATGTGTTTGTGAGCTCAAAAATACCGCAGACAAAGGGTGAACTGCTTGTAAATTTTCATAGTATTTATAACGATCTTATTTGAACAATATTGCGAGAACCTCACTTTGATCAAAGTTTAAATATTGACCGCGTTTTGCAGCTTCAATTTGATACTCCTTCGGCTGCACAGGCCAATTGTTTAATTTAGCTCCTTGATGTGTTCTGACAGCGCTGCCCCCAGACTGTGGAAGTTTAAAGATATCAGCTCAAATGTTAAGTGAGCTACAATCGCTCCGTCTCACTTAACCCTGTTCATTTAGCCGGCGGTGAAACATAAATGGATCACTTAGCCGGTAATTAAATACAGTACTGCAGTGTTTCCCCAGTAATTAATACTACATTTAGCCGAGATGCTGTGTGTGTGGTCTGTGTGAGTGAGGTGAGAATGTACACGGAATAGTGTATGTGTCCTGTTGCCTCACTGGCCACAATAAGAGATGCAACACGCACTCACAAGATTACCTAATACGTTTTACTTGCAACCATAAGGCTCGCCCAAATGTTGTAGGGCTGGGCCAAAATATTGTTTTGCAATATTGTATATCGCTATACTACTTTGTTGTGATACGTGTATCGCGATACTTTTGATACTCAAAAGAAAATAATATACAAATGTTTTTGACTCAAAGATAGTTCTGTGAAGACCAGACTTGGTGCTGATTGGTTTAAACAAAAGACTGTCATTTGCACTTTTCAAAAAAAAAATCATCAATATCTGACTGATTTATTTTTAATGTATACACTTTGGAAACTCCACTTGAGCGTTCTTGTTAAATTCATTCGGGGTAGAATATTGCAGTTTGTTACAGTAAAAAAAAGAAACTTTTTCCACTGGAATATATTGTATCACAATAATGTATCATATCGGGCCCTCTGTATTGTGATGCGTATTGGATCGCGACAAAAATGTATCGTCCCAGCAGACTGTGCGGGTTCTTTGTGATTAGTCGAGGGTTAGGCTGTATAAAAATAGCAATGTGCATCATGGAAGTATACAGTTGGTGCCAGTAAGTACAGCATTTTCTTATTTATTGCTCATAGCACTACATTGGGTTGAAACTAACAAAGCCTTTCAATTACAGGATGAAAATCCTACGATACATGGGGTGTAAGTTATGCATGGAATGAATGTGAACTTTTGTTTACCGAACACATGTAGCTGCTGTCTGGCTGATTTGTTTCCTTAACTTTCTTACCCACTGACATCAAAGTGAACAGATCAGGTATCCCATGGTATAGCACTCAGTCAGGAGGGCTTTCCGCTTCCCACTCTGTAATTTCACTGACAGCCTGTTTTGGCGCGCGCGTGTCTCGCCAAACTACGAGTGTGTGCGTGTTTATATCCGAGCGCGTAATCGCAAATTCTGTAACAACTTCCTTCCCGAACACCTGTTAAATTCTAATGCTCGGGTTGTTAAGGCAGATTTGATTTTAATTTTAAATGTTTGGGTGGAAGTTGCCGTCGGAGGTGATCAAAGTGCCGATCGCAACAGGAGCGCAGAGGGGGGAGACGCCGCGCTCATTTGAATACGGACCACAGCGACGCCTTTGAACACCCCTCCTGCAGCGGGTGGGGCGGCGGGAGGAGAGGGAGAAAACCCATTGTACTTCCCATGCTGCGCTCCAACGTTGATGCTATGTACTCGGCCACCTTACGCCGAGTTAACTATGCAAGCATTTGAATAAGGGCATCAACTCTTCATCATTTATGCATTTATTGCCACCTTCAAACTTTCCAATGACCTGAAACAAGTCGGTTCAGGCAACATCACCATCTAGAGGTCCCTCATTAGTTCTACTAAGTTTCGTCGCAGTGAACCCTTAATCATTATCAAACTTCTCCACAACCGCAACATTGTATTTATAGCAGTTGAGCGTTTGGCCACTGTCAGAGCTGTGCAGTGATTAAAGACCAACATTATCCATAGCAGACCTCGGGCTTTCTGGAACCTTCCCCACACTAAATGAATGCTAAGTTGTTAATTGTGTGGGCAGTCATTCAAAGTATGCCTTATTCTCTCATCAACAGCTGAGATACAACATTAAGCATGTGAACACTCTCGCTGCATGGAGCTGGATCCGAAATCAAAGCTGAACTTGAGAATCTTGGCAAACTTTGTAAGAATTAATGAAACAATTAGATTTTACTTATTTACGCATCTCTACATTTTAATTATTATTTTTCTCCATATGTTTTTCTGTGTTTGATTGGGCAGTACAGAAGGAAAGGGGGGAGGAAATGTTTTTGATAACATCAAGATGCGCAAAAGTCGGTTATTCACTCATTGAAGAACAAGTTGATCATAAGTATTACGCTTTCTACAGAGTAGGGCCATAAATGGAATTTAAAATGAATCGTTCATAATTGAATTGGTGTGCAGAACGCAAATCGCAATGATCAGATTCACCTGACAGGTCTATAGACAATCATGTGGGTGTAATGGCCTGCTGTTTACTTTAGACTTTGTGGAAGAAAGTGGTAACCTTTTGTCTACCATTTTTATGTGTGTACACCATTTCAGTAAAAGCAATTTCATAATTTGATAAATATCTATATTTTTTACTCAAAGCTGAGGTTCTCTCTGCTGCTGTGCACATATTACCACATATTTCTGACTACTTCTACTTGCTCAATTTATTCTGAATTATTTTATATATGTTTTACGTCGCTTCTGCCCTTTATTTTTTTGGTAAATACATTTGCATAAAACTAATGTTATCATGTTGTTAACATAGAGAAGTCCCTGACCATAAACCTTGAAGCACATGAGCAACATTTCCCAAGGTGACCAGGGTGTTTTCTCTTCAATAAAGTGAGAGTAGCCCACATGGCGCTTCTCCCTTGGCTTATTGAGATGGTTTTTAACATCTGCTGCGGGCTTGTTATTTATGTTAGCCAATCTAAATGTTTTTAGATGTATAATTAATGCGTGGCTTAGGCGCACACAGGCATCCACAAGTACACCCACCATTTCGCCGGGTCATGTTTGGCGTAGGTGAGGCTCGTCTTTGATCAGTATCATCATTAATAGCAACCGTCGAGAGAAACCCATGAAACTATAATGGTACAAAGAAGCGAGGAAAGTTATCTTTGAACAACAAGACGCACTCACTGTATCAGCAGCTACAGGGCTTTTTCTGAACCTGTGTGTTGATGCATCCTATTGTCTTTTGATGTTAGAGCCAAATGCTGAAGTCATGATTGTAATTGTCCTTGTTTTTCCCCAGATAATGACCAGAGTCTTTTGAAAAGTGTGCTGCTTTTAATCACTGCTGATATCTGTGAAAGTGCCTTTAAGATATCAACTTTAACTTAGGGCTTTAGTTGATTAACCATAGAAATAATTGTAATTATTGTCATGGTGCTTTTTAATGGACATGTGTACAACCAATCCTGTGGCAGTAACTTTCCATTGTTCAGAGTGGAGTCTGTGTCTCTAATTTCTGTTTGATCTGTATACAATTTCAAAGTGAGAGATACTTCGGAAGAAGAATATTTGGCAGTTGTGGTTTAACGTTAGTGGGTGTCTGGAGACTTTTACAGCATATGTGGGCTTGAGGGGGGAACTTCGAATATACTTCCTTCTTAGCTTGGAGGGAATTTAGACTACCAATTTACTATATCATTTATTAATTTTTTACAGATTTTTTGTATATTAGATAAAAGATGATACTTTTTTTTTTTTTTTAGCAAAATGAATTAAAGCTTTACATTTTCAGCTATATTCTTGGTGAAATTGCACCGTGTTTATTGTTGCTTTTCCGCAATCTTGTAACTGTATATCACTGAACCCTATGACTTTGTTGTATATTACAAGATATTTGAAATTCGTGTTTCAAAACAATTTTGTCAACGCGAGTTTATGCAGGAGCTGTTGTTTGGAGCCGGGCCATGTCCAGGGCCAAAGACATACTAATGACATGGACTCCAGTGGTGTGTTTTACCAGCTCAACTGCTCTCATTAGATGAGAACCTCTGTGTAGCGCCGCTTGCCTCATTAATGAAGCACAGCGGCGCGGCTCTGTAGCCGATCTGCCTTCGCTCCAGCGCATACACCCAGGTCAAAGAGACTGTGTGGGAGGACTTGGGCTATATACACACCAAACATATATCCTACTCACTGCACTGTCCTTCTATAAAGTCCCTCTTCTTCCCTCTTCAGGCTCATGCATAAATGCACGCCTAACCCTCTGAAGAATCCACAGCAGCGTGAATACAAAGTGCACCTGGCCTGGATGTTGGCATACACCTTCTAAGGCCTCATCTCCTCTGCGCTCACAGATGTGCAGACACAATAATTAATATATCGACTTCTCGTTCAATATATGAAAGTTGAATTTTTTTTGGGGGGAGGTGTCTTTCTATGTACTTTTATATGCACAAGTGTTGACCTTTTTGTAAACCAGCAATCTCATTCCTGTAGTAACATATGTGAGCTATGAAAAATACTATACTGACATGCTATTTTAGTGCGTTTTATTGGGCTCCAGATTTATCACAGCTCATTTATTCGATTTATAATATAGAAAAGGATTTATTGGGTTACCGAGCTGACAATAGTATAGTTTATCGCAGTATGTTCTACAGCAATACATTGCCCCTTGAAACGTCTTCTCCTGACAGGCCAAACTGTGCAGGTTTGGTGTCTGTGTGCGTCTGCGTGTGGCGTGGGGGGGCCCCCTCCTGATTGTTGCGGCTTCCATAATTAACAGTGATCAGATTTGTTTTGTGGCATAAATGGTGCATGTGTAGAACATTAGGCCTGGCAAGTCTCATTTCACATTCAGCTCAAGGGCTCGGCAGCAGACGGGTCACGAGCTTCAGGGAGCACAATCACAAGGCTCGCTCCATATGCTGCTGCCTGCCGCATCCTCACCAGCAAGGGCCGCCGGTGCCAGACGAACTCCCACAAGAACCTAATCGTGTTCAGTAATTACCGACAACGCCGTTGTCGGTTTTTCCCTATTTGCACCTGCATACGCTCCTCAATCCCTCCCTTATCTTCGCAAACTCCAATGCAATTTTACATCTGAGGAGTTGATATGTGTAAATATTTTCCAGTTTCGTGCAGGATGAAAATCAGTGCTCGGAGAAGGCTTACGTGAAAGAAGACCATCGACACTCTCACATCACTTAATTCCTAAATTGCTTGATGCTGAAGAAGCCAGTCCATTCTCCTGACTGCCTGGAAAATTATAAATAATTGTAACAGATGTGCCAATATGGCCGGCCTCCAATAAACGAGGCCCTAGATAATTTGACCGGCCCCTTTTGACAGGCCAATTTAATAAAACATGAACAAAATCTTCCCCACTAATAATTTATCATCCCCTCTCCTCCCCTTTGGTTAAAGTTGATTACCCTGGCAGTTAACAAGGTCACGCCCAGATGCCAGCTTTCTGATAATGCAATAAGGACTCGCAGGTAAAAAAAAAAAAAAAAGGCGTTGACATCCAGTTGTACCTGGGCTGTGAGTGTGGAACAATCACGGAAGCTTCTCTTTGTAAAGAGGTAAAGTGATGTGTTGAAACGTTTGTCTGGCGCTGTTTATTTAAAAAGAACTTTTATGAACAGAATGTGTAACGTATGTGAAAGCGCATAAGCAGTTTCATCCATGATGTATTGTTAGCTTTCTTCAAAGTAGGTTTCTTTTGAAAACAATCAAGTTGACAAAAGTTGAAAGTACATTATTTAGGCTACAGTTTATAATATACAGTATATTCATATACAGTATATGCTGTAGCTGTCACTTAAACTGCTATCCCTAATAATAAAAATACTATTACAGGTACTTTCACTTAGAGTATCTACATCCCTGCCATCATAAGAACATTTGTTTTCCTCAAAATATAAAACTTCTGTGACACTTGTCTATGTGTTGTTGAGGTACAAACTATATCATTAATGTGTTGACTTTAATAGCCACATACCATTGGCAAATAAGTGCTTTTATGGTTTCAAAGTTCAAACATTTGCAAACCTTTTAGGTGTTAACCGTAATCACTTGGTGTTTTTTCTACTCACTGGGAACATCTTGTATTTGCAAATTCTTTACAATGTTTTCTTTTGTGCAGTTCGTAGCAATCATAGGAACAACATGCAGCCTCCACTGACCACTCTGCCATCGTTCACTCTTTTAACTTTCTTAATGCTAATTTCCCGTCTCCTTTCTCCACAGGCTGCGCCGTCTGAGCCTGTCCCGAGACGCAGCCGCAGCTCTGAGCAGGTGCCCACTCACGAGTTCGACCCGGGAGCGGAGGAGAGCGCCCTCCGACACCATTCCAGCCGATCTGCCACAAGACACAAGGTAGGAGCGCACGCACACACGCTTCAAAGTCATACGGACAGGATGTGAGGGCGTAACTCGTGATTTATCAGTCCCTGTCTTCTTGGCCCACCTTTGTCCTAAAGTTTCCGACACGTACACATACACGTCTGTGCGGGGCCCCTCCCACTGCGAGCGGCCGGCATGGTGCTGCTGGTTTCACGCATGCCTTGGGCTCAGCCACTGGCTAATTTACCACTTCAGCAGAACATTATGAACAAAACACAGGCGTTTGATCTGCTCAGACGTCCACCCAAATGTGTGACAGGACATGCTTCTAGATGGCCTACCATACGCCTCACAAGGGCATCTACGAGTAGCTGATGCAGAAATCTTCTTTTACTTAAAAAAGCAAGCAGTAGAAAAACTACACATACAATTGGAATTTAATTTGAGTGTTTGTTTTGTGTAGTTGTCGTAATTCTTCCGCAAACCTTTGTAAAAGAAATGTTAAAACACTTTTTGGCTATGTGACTGGTTGAATGCGTTTTGTGTGAAGCGCTTTGATTCCAACTTCACTTAGTTTAGTGAAGTTGGAGTATTGTAGTGAAGTATTTTGAAAGTGTATCTTATGCTGCGTATTCACTATATCTATTCTTTGCTTATAGGCTTCCATACAACATTCCCATTCACTCATTCCACCTGAACAAGTTGTGCTTTGAGAGGCGCAGACGTGCACATGACACTCTGCCCCGGCCATAAAAGAGGCCCATTGATGACAGTGACCCTCTCTGGGCGATGGAGGGAGAGCAGAAGGGAAGCTCTGATAAAATGTCTCATCTGTACTCAACAGCCAGTGACACTGACCTCTGAGTAAATAAGGCTGTACCCCTTACATACAGTGCCTCCATTTGCATCGCACCCGCATGTTTACGCACCATTACGGGGTCCACGCACAGGTCAGGTCATCATCGCCGAGCAGCTGCTGGACTGAGGCGTGCATTATCTTCCCTTTGTGGTATCTGCATTTTATCTGTCAGGCCCCCGCGGCTAATAATGTCACAACATGTTCAGTGCACAAGCAGAAGGTGTTCATGTGTCTTACTGACCTACGAGAGACAGGCAACCAACTGGACCCAAGACAACATCTGCAGGAGATCACAGTCATCTGTCACTGTCCCGTTGTTTATCATTTTGTCCTTTGACACTGTACTGGAAGAATGGAAAAAAAAGGATTTCCTTATTTTTCGAAGGTCTTCTTTTTTGTTTAAGATTTATGCTACAGACAAAAACCTTACGGTCCTCACATTCAGTCATAGCTAGGCTCGCACGATTAAATTCATTTGAATAAAAAATTGCAAATGGCTGCAATTATTTATAATTATAAAAATGAAGATGCATGTGGTTGAAACATTAATAGCACTGGATGTGTTCACAAAGTGCACTGTAAGTGAATCTTTTGGCTTCTTAAAAGCGAATCTAATCACAATCACAAAAAAATTTCCAGTCATTCTGCCCTAATAATGGCTCGGGGGGCTGGCAGCACAAAGCATACACTGAAATTCTATAAAGGAGTATTAAAATCAAAACGCATACAGACATGCAGGTTTGCACAATGATTAGCACTATGCTTCTAGAGCCTTTCTGACTGGAATGTGCATGTTCTCCCCAAGTTGGCGTAGGTTTCCTTCTGGTACTCCGGTTTCCCCGATCATTACAATAGGTCAGGATCAATGAGAGTGCATTTATGAGTGCGAGTGCAGGACAACTTCCCATGGCTACGATCCGGCAGGGTGTGTTTACATGCATGAGCTTTATGTGTGTTAAAAGGTACACATACATACATTTATTAAATGCTGTAGTGAATTCAGAAATGTGACCCCCTTTTAAAATTCAACTGATGTCAGATTGGTCATACTTGTTTTTAGTTGCAGTGGATTCTCCTTTGGCTTGGTACATTTCCCTCATGTACATATGGAGCAGCCAAGTTGGTCTGCCACTCATCAGAAATATGCAGATCAATCTGCTAATTAGTGGCATACAGTCATTAAGGCTGAGCACAAGCACAACATGGTTGGCACCCACGTCCGTATGATAGCAGAAGGGGCACGTCGGGTCACGGGAGTCAACTGTGGCCCTCGGGCAAAACAATGCAGCTACTGAACATAGTGGCACAAATCATGATGACAAGGCAAAAATCTGAGTTGTCCATTTTGTTGCAAAATAGAACATTTGATTGTAAACCAGAGCCTCGTTATCAAGTGTGTCAAGTCTGAATAGAGAAAGGCTTGTGTCTGGAAGGGCCTCTGATTTTATGGCTTCTGTTTCTGAGCCCATCAGCTTTAGAAAGTACTTGCTTTAAACCTCTATTTTATTGTTGGACTAAACTAAGAAATAAAGAGCAGGGAAGTTACACAGGAAAATTATCCCGCTCAAACTATTGTGATCTTTCACACTCTACCAAGTGATTCACAACAAGGACAGAGTCATCCTGATGCGCATTTGTACTTTGCCGAGCCAACTCTGAAGATGAGGTCACTTAGACAAAGATTAGAGCGATTACCTCCAAACCAGGAGACACTATGTTTTAGGCTGATGGGCTCATTCTGGTTACCATTTCCATAATAAGCCCCTTATTCCATCTTCCACCCCATCCCAAGGACTGCTGTACGTTTAGTCGCATTGCATATTTTAGCCTGCCATCTGGTCAGCTCTGCTCAGGCACCGCAGGGGAGCTCCTTTCCTCCCATATTCATATTCCAGTAGCATATTGTTCCTACTGCTTTTTTTTTTTTTTTTTTTTTAACTTCTCCAGCACAGCCCCAGCACACATCCACTGCCGTTTTTATTTATTTCTTTATTTACTCGCACCAAGGAGGAACATCTCGCAAACGGCAACTCTCCCCCTCCTCTTCAGTTGTCCTATCAAGTGTAACCTGGAGGCCCCTAGTAGAGCAATTAGAGCGGCCTCCCTGCCCACCTCTTGTAATGAAGCCCAGCACATTGTGGAATCTATAGCCCCTTTAGTCTCCCCTAATGGGACATCATTATTGTCAAAGAAACAATGTAAATGGAAATGAACATACTCATTAGCCAGTCGCGGGGAGAAACCTTTGGCACTCTCAACTCGCAAACTCCCGCTCATCCAACACACATGCATGCACCCTCGCACACGGGCCAACCTCACCCCCTTCAGGTCGGCGCCAACAACGCTCCGGTTGCTTTATTCCTCCGGTAGTAGCGTGTTTGTTTGTTACAGAAGACGTGCGTGTGTTTTGTGCTCGAGGTGTGAGGGGAATGCAGCGAGCGGCAGATGATCCCACTATTGGCATTCGCTCAGTGTTTCTACAGATGTTAATTGTTGCATGGGAGGGTGCCCGGGTGTAATTGAAGTGTGCTTCTTTGCTTACCTGTGCGCAGCGCTCCCGCTCGCTGTCCCCAGCCGGCAGTGTGGAGCTGACTCCAGGCAGCGGAAGGCATGCAGAAAAGAGGATTCAGGAGCTCGAGGAGCTGCTGCAGTTAAAGGTATAAGCTTTACATTAAATTGTATAAATATTAGTTGTAAAGTTATTTTTAAAGTCTGATCTCGGGATGCAAGAAACGGTACGCATAGATTAGGGTCGAATGTGCCTGATCCAAATCCTCCCAGCGATTTCTACCGAGCCTTGCACACAGCATGCACTCTTGTTGGTTTAAAATGAGCATTACTGTGCTGTGTTGACTTGTGATTACATGCCTTTACCCAAGTCTTAGGTGTGTAAAAATGGCATGTACACCATTTAAAGTGCATATGACAATTTTTTTGCTAAAACATGGTTAACATGATTATATTAAAGACTGTGCCCAGCTTTCTTTATAAACCGACAGGAAGTGACCTAGAGGAAGGTAAACTATTTTAAACTGTTGCCGTTCAACCATGTTAAGTCAATGGGAAATGAATGAGTCAAGGTACTATGGAAGGTACCTTCTTCTATGTCACTTCCTGTCAGCAAAATTAAAAATTCCAATAAAAATAACTTTTCTGCCCAACATTTCTTCATTAACATTGCTGCTTCACTGAAATAAAATAATAATTTTGCAACTGATGAACTTGCAACTGATGTTATCCATCTAAATAAGTCATATTTTCAAAAGCATTAAACCCTGTCATATGCACTTTAAAGAAAAAAAAAAGGCAATATAAAAAAAGTATTGAAATAAAACGTGCTCTTTCTAAGTTTTAGTTGCAGAGAAATTAGAGACTCATCCTTTATTAGCCAGTGATTTACGGTAATGTTAGTGTTTCCTTCAGCCAGTTTGGTTATAACGCCTACATAATCGAAGTAACTGTTGTTTATGGAGACTTTGACTAATAAATAAATATTCTCGATTTGATCATTGATAATAAATTGGCAGGTTGACCTTAAGGCCTGGTAAAATATCTTACAATTCTGCCCATAAATCTGTATGAAAGTGAGAACTGTAGAAGTTAAGGTTTATCTGAAACTATGCGTTTGGACTTCTGTTGAAGTTACCGTGAAATTAGATCAACTGTGATTCAACCCGAGTTTAGACTGGGTTCATGTGATTATTAAAGTATTGCTAGACGTCTTGCAGTCTGGACGGAGGGGGTCAGACACTGTGTTGACTGGTCTGTAGGCAGGTTCAGGTCTGAGGTACAGGTCAAGGAAACCTTAGCCCTGAATCTCCCGTATGCATTTGCTTTGTCATGCACACTCTGTTTGTTTTCCTATTGAAGCATGGCAGTGGTTTCCCATCCTGCATATCCACTCCTCAGAATGCTGGTATTTAATTTCTACTGTAGCTCTTCCTCATTCTCATTTACATTAGTTAGTTACATTAGTCATTTACATTAAATGAGTTTCACTCATTAAAATTACCATTGTTCCGAGATTGTGTGGCCCCAACCCAAAAGCCAGAATTTACGTAAATGCCAGTGGTCTTCCAAGTTGGATCACATGAGGGAGAAGAAACCTCTGACTAAGTCTTCAACTCAAACAACCCAGATCAGTTGATGACTTTAAAACCTGCTCAACGATGAGGAATTTGGATAATTGAGAAGTTGCTCAAACATAATGCTTTGTGTCAGGGAACATTTTGCAGTTGCATATTACAATCTCAACGTTCTAGGTTTATTTCAATCTAGGTTTATTTCAAGTACGGTTCATTCTTTGTTGAAAAAAAGGGTTTTCAAAGTATTTTCTGACAATTCTGATGTGCTGCTCTGATGTGTGTTTACTCAAACCTTGTTGCTGCCATTGCCGCTGGGTTTCAGGATGGTCCACGCTATGATAACAGTCACTCTCTCCAAAGGTTCAATTGTTCCACTGCTGACACTGCCTTCACAGTGACCTTCCCCAAACAATGTATTGAACACACATTGTTACACGCACACACAGCACGTGTGGCCCACAGACACAAGGTGTGTGGGCAGTGCAGCTGACACAGATTATGTCTTTATTGGGCATTTAACCTTCAAAACACATCCAGCTTTTGTTCAGTTTGTCTTTACACCCAATGCAAGATTTAAATGGTAAATAGCCGTGTTCAAGTGACATAACATTCTGACATTACAAGAGCCTTTTAGAGTTTCAGATTACATATTTTAAATGGATACATATTTAAAGCAAAATTAAAAAGCTGCGTTCGTGTCACAACTGGTCAATACATCAAACACACTGTAGTTTCCAAATGCTTCTATGTGAACAATAACTAGTAGTTTGCATTTTAAAGTGGGCATATCATGTATGCAAATTCAACATTCTCGAATTTCAAACCATGTTATAACGTAGTTCCCTTGTCAAAGACATACTTGGAGTAGTATTTCACTACATTAACACAGTTTTGAGTAATCCTCAAAGCTGTAAATGTAGCAAATTTTCATCTTATACCGTATCATCACTTTGTTCTGGGCTTCCTGGATACAATTGTGTAATTGTAAAAATCACAAACTTTCCTCCACATTTTTAAAGCCCATAATTCAACATTATATTGGTTCTGAGCCGTTCTGCGCTCAAGTTGTGTTTATCATGTGTTGCTGAAGCTGTAAACCACGCTGTAAATCAAAACACATTTTTTTTTTTTTAGGAAAAGTTTTTTTTAAATAAGTCTTCACCATCTCTAGCTCTTGTATTTCTTTGTTGCAATTTAATTCTTACGGTGGCATAATTTTTTTATTATTAAGCATAAAATATCAATGCTGAGGCACCCAAGCTAAGCCTATTTCAACCCCCACATGCATGATGTGTCCACTTTAAAATCTCCTTGAGTATATAGTTATGATATTTACCTCTATTCCCATAATAGAGGTTTTGAAGATGGAATCTCAGAGTTAGAGAGGAGGTCAGAATTATTGGTTAGAATTAACTTTTTGTGCACATGTTTTGACATGACATTGGTTTACTGTTGGTATCTCTGCAATTTTAATCAGCATGAAATAAAATCCACAATTTGTGTGTCTGCACAAATAAAATGTAGAATCACAATAATGGGGCCTAACATTTGAATTTTCCCGTCTGACGATCTCTTTAAAATCTCTATTATAATTCTATTGGCCGCCACTATGAACCTCCACAGCCCCCCATCTCATTTTTTTATTTCAACTATTACCCACAGTCTTCAACCCTTATTTTCCAGGCCAGTCCGGTGAATGTGTGATTACGCAGAGGTCATCTCCCTTTTGAACACATTTGCGGGAACACTTAAGGCGTCATTTTCTTGTCAGATCTGAAGTGTCTGAATTACATCATTGGCAGACATCTACGCAGCCACTAATGCCCATCAAAGACTCAAAGGACACGCATGACTGTGTTAGTTAATAGTGCATTTTTGTGTGTCTGCGGCTGGTTGGGGCCGTTTAGCGAAGATATGCACAAAACAACTCACATCTATGACTACATTTAATCAGGGGCATTAGGGCAGGAATATGAATTGGTGTTCTTTGACATGACATAAAGCAACATGGCCTCTATTAGCAACACTTAAGACCTCAGACCCCAATTTCAAATAAGATTAAGATGTACTTAATTGTCCCAGTATGGAGATTTGTCCCTGCAGCTTTTGATGCATGTTTTAGGTTGCAATAGCACTTACGCCCAGACTCAGGGAGTCACGCACACCTTTTCACTACCATTAGAGTAAGGCAATAAATTAAATCAACATTAATTGTATTCTTGGATAATCATCAGATCACCCACCATTATCATGATATTTATTGGCATCTGAAAAAGAATGGCTTTCCTTCACACATAGTGGGGTCAGTTTGAAGAAATTCACTGCTCGATATCTTGTATCTCTCATAGAAACACATGTCGTTCACATGAAGTTGACCAGAGTGGTTATTCCATTCTTACTTGAGGAACCTTGAAGAACTGGAGCACATTCCCTGGAACTAGACCAGTAACGGACAAAACAATTCAAGATCTCCTAAAGAATGCTGTGTGAGCTGATGTGGATGATGTCGATTTGCAGTGCTGCTCTGTCTCCAGTGTAAGGAATACTCGAGTACTGCAATCACTGCATAACTGATAAAATACTCACTGAGATGGTATCAGAGATGGCAGAGATGGACTCAGACAAGATAAATATCGAGAGGAATATATAATTTCTACACGACAGTTGGCTATATGATCACTAAAGTTCACTTACACATTTCTAACTACTTTGCCACCATTAATTGTTCAAACGGTTATTTTAGAAAGAGACTAGGTATAACAAAACAAAAAAACATTTTTTTTAAATACCCTACGCGTTTCTATCATGCACGTCTGGAGAGGAAGACGGAAGTAAAATTCCTAGTCCGTCGAAATGCGTAAGGTATTTAAACAAACCTTTTGTCAGTCAAAACAAAACAAAAATACAATATTTTCAATGGTCAAAAGTCTCACATATGGTGTCCATAACAAAAACGTTGTGTGACTGAAACCTATGATGCTATGAATAAATCACTGCTGGCATCAAAGCCAGCTTTTTACATTAGAAAGCTTAGACTCAAAAATGAATTTGGTATGTCTTTGTACTATTGTGTTTGAGCTACTTCTAATCTACTTCTTTCTTCTATACTGTCATATAGTATATAGAGAGTCCTGTTCAAATGGTATACAGCAGACGGTTAGCTCTTTAGCTTAGCTTTTTGTGTTGTTTTTTTCTCTTACTTTCACGTAAACACTAGCTGCTGCTGTGTAATTATTTTTCAGCTTGAAAACCTCCACAGATGTGTACGCGGGCTGGGAAGGGGGCATATTGATCGGTGGGCAAGGGTCTGTGGCCTGATGACCAGAGCGGAGCAGCCCAGGGGGAACTCTATAAGGAGCCTGGGAATCCATGATGTGGCTAATGCCCTGCCACTGGTGCACCCCTCCTTCCCTCCATCACTCTGCCTCTCCTTTAGCTCCTGGTTCCACCATTGCCCCGCTCCGGCCCTTGTCATTAAAGTGTTGTTTTTGTGAGGTGCGTCAAGAGGCTCAGGATGTCTTGCAGATGTCCTATGTGAATAAAAACGCACTGGGGTAAAATCCATACTTGTCACACTGCCGGCTCTACGTGTGAATGCGCTGGGCTTCTCCTGTGTACGTGTGTGTGTGTGTGTGCCCAGTGCATGTTTGTGTGCCGTCTCTGTTCTCTTTGTCCTTGTTAATAATAACAGGGCTGAGGGCTCGCATTTCCCTCTCTGCAGGGCAGCCGTGTCATATCAGCAGTAAACAAGCTCCTTCCCTTCAGAAAGCGCTCGACAACTCTTCCCAGCCCTGGCCACTCAAGCAGAAACCTGTCCTGCACTTTTTCCCCCTTCTCCCTCCATCTTCTAATTTCTTGTCTGCTTCTTTCTCTTCTCTCCACATTTCCATCCTTCTCTTCGTTCTGTATTCTTTTTTTTTTTCTTTTTTTTTCTCACCTCTGTTTGTCCTGCCTGTTGAAACTGTTCTCTCCACCGCCCTCTCAGTTAAGGTCAGCATGATGGGGAGGAGTGGTGTGTGCCCCCTGACAAGGAAAAAAAAATCTATACGTCGTCTTCTCGCTGCTCCTGCTTTGAAGCCGCATGCCCAATCTTTGCCGCCTTTTAATAGCTGTCAACAACATTGTCAGCTACAAAGCGCGCCCGGTCGTCAGCGGGTAACTCCAGTAAGTGGGTTCACGGAGGCGAACGTGTCTCGAGTGTCGGTTTGCTTGATGGTTTGTGTCCTTTCTTGACTGGCCATCTAAATATCAGACTTTAATGATGTTTCTCACTTGTCAGGGGGAAGGAGAAGAGACAGGCGTCTGGACTTTTGTCAGGCTCAGGTGTGCCAACAGCGCGCCAAAATAAAAAGTAAAGGCGGCGCGAGGACCCAAACCGTTGCAACACTCATCAATGTGGCTCTGTGAACAACTTTTCTTTTTTTTTTTACTTATTAAAAGGGCACAATGTCTTACAGATGGAAGAGAATGAGGAGCTGAGGAAGGCTCACGATAACCGCAGGGAACGTCTGCGCCTCATCCAGAGCAACTACAGGACCGTAAGAGAGCAGCTGAAAGAACTGGAGAAGGCAAATGGCGTGTAAGTACTGTATACAATAGAGCTAGACAAAGATGTTCATGAACTAGGAGGAAGTTTAAGATGCACAACAGCTGCTATTTCCTCCAATTGTGACTAAAGGTTTAAGCAGATGTGGGACTGATTGAAAGTTTGTTGAGAGCTCAGTTTTAATGATTTGAATCGCAGATGGAAAGTGCATTAAACAAAAGTGTGTTTCCAGGGTCAGGTCTGTCAGCGTTTTGCTGTGTGCTATTCTGCCCGTTTATTTTTATTATGTGACACTTCAGTATTTTATATTACGCTGTGCAGCCAGACTGAACTATAGGTTTAAAGTTTCATGAATGCAGTACTGCAGATTCTTTAGACTAAGCGTTAACCTCTTACCCCCCGCCTGAACTGAGCGCATTTTCTCCAGTTTGTTTTTATCCAAATCAAAAAGCTTAAAAAAAAATAAAAAACGAGGATGAAAACTCAACAAAAACATGACAATAAAGCAACAAATAAAGCAATGAAAGGCAACAAAAGACAACAAAAACATGACAAAGAAAGAGACGAAAACAGGACAAAAATGCTTCAAATGGGGCGTTACACTGTTGCTCTCCAGTCGAGAAGCTTTTAGATCTGGGTAAAGCTGAACAAAATGCAGTCTGTTCAGGCGGTGGGTAAGAGGTTAAGGCATAAGATGTTGTCTCAAGATAATGGTGTAGCAGCCCTCTTTTGTTTATTAGGAGAACAACCTCAGTGCCTTCATGTTTTTCTCTTTCGCCGTTAAACATCAGAGACCCAAGAATGCTTTTATATATACTGTATTTCTCTGGTGATGATGAACATCATTTTGTGTCTGTTGGGCCTGTTTGACATGGGAAATTATCATACCGTATTTTCCGGATTATAAATCGTTCTGGTGTATGTTGCACCAGAAAAAAACACGTAAGTCGCTCTGGAGTATAAATCGGATCAGCCGCCCTGGTGCACCATTGACAATCCTCTCCCAGCAGCACGTTGTTCAAGCACCCATTTGCGAACTTGTTCCTCTTGCTGCTAGTACGGTACTAGCTTTTAAAATTTCAAGTTTTAGATGTAGAATTAGGTCTATTAAGAGAAAATACTGTATTTGAGCAAACCATAACAGTCCAGAGTACACCCCCCCACTTTTGCACTCACTCTAGCCACTCATCCATTCAGAGTGACATTACCCTCCTCCTCTTCATGGCTGTATTTAATACCTTTAATCCCACAATGCAAGTCAGTGGCCCTTTATTATACTGGCTAGTGGCACCTTCAAATGTTGCGTCTTGCATTTTTGACAATCTACTTTATTAGGCTTTAATCAAAACGGATAATAAAAGGCCCGCTTTACAAGGCCCGTGCACGTGCTACCCATATCTTTTATAAATCACTTGAGAACCATACATAGCTAGTGAGTTACTTTCATTCCAGTCCCACAGTTGGGAATAAAACGCACACGTAACTCAACGTTGCCTTATGTTAAAAGCCCCTATGAAACTCTATAACCCCCTGAAACCATTCACAAAACAGTCTGAGGGTCTTACTCGTCTCCGTGTGTTGTCTGACAGGAGCCGAGCGCTGGATTTGGGTAAGTGGTAGGAATTTCTCTGCCTTTGAAAGAGCTCACGGGTTTTAAGCCCAGTCAATTTGGGCCATTTTTTTTTGTGCCAAGTGTGTCTGCGTCTCCTGCTCCCACGGCGTTCATTAGGACGTGAGATCCAAAGATAGGAGGTGTCTGGTCCTGAGGGGGGGGCGGGCAAGGTGTTTGAGGAGGGATGCGGAGGAGGCTGAGGTGGCGGGGGGTGAGCGGGGTGAAGGCCGTTTCCTGCTTCAACCTGTTATCTTCAGCACAAACCACAGGACGCTTGATCCGCAGTGCAGAATGAGTGGATACAGTCAGAGCAATTGCAATATGTGCCATGTTCGTCATGTCTTTCGGTTAGCCTTTTGTTACTTCATAATCATTTCTATCTGTTTAATTATTTTACACTATACCAGTTATTTTATTGGACCAACTTGAACCATCTAATGACCTTCAACATCACAAGTAGGTTTGTCTAGACATGGCAAAATACAAACCGATGGTGCCCCTTTTGAAGCTTCTCTTGGTTTTACCTGCCATTTCGCTGCGATACCAACCAGTGTTTTTTTTTAGCTCTCTAATCTTGACTTTGAGAACTAACAATTGAGACATTTTTATAGAAATACATAAATAAATGAATGAATATATAATAAATAGGCATATTATTATGAACTCAGTCATATGTTCATGTTCCAATTTTCTTAGGGATTTTAGTTTTTCTGTTTTGAACAGATTTTTACTTTGTTTCCCTACGGTCCCTTCATGATTTTCAATGAAACAACCAATATGGCTAAAGAAAGATGTCATATGCCTTTGCCCCCCTGCAAAATAAAAAACAAAATAATTACACACGTTCCCTTTAAGGCCATTTTAAACGATGTAACTTAAAGGTGAGTGAATTCGGTGACCGCGAGGGAGCCAGCGTTGACCCTGTCAGATGTTTTCTCTTTGGGTTAATTAAAGAAAACAGCGGTGCAACATGAGCCCGTGTGAACGCGCCGTAAGTGAGGGGAGCATGTGCTCCACTCGGCTCCTGTCAGCTCAGCGCGGCTCAACAGCATGTGTCTGAGGCAGTGGGAACAAAGAGTCAACACCCGCCGTACCACCACTGCTATGTACGTCAGAGCAGCTTCTCAGGGAGTCTGAGGCAATATGGCCTCATCCAATGGTAGACCATAGGGATGAACAATACTGGGGAAATATCTAATTGTGATTTGTTATTGCGATCTATGTTTTAAAATTAAGACTATTCTCTCAGTGCATCTTTGAAACGCATTCAGGAGCCGTAACATTTAACAGAAGATTTAAATATTAGCGGCTAAGCTAAGAATCACATGACTTTTCTAAATATTGAGATAAAATGTCTGCAAATGCAGACATTTTGCTGTAGTTGCAATTGATGTTGTGCATATCGTGTGAGGCAAGCCAATTGCTACCAAGCTACCTGCATGTCATTGTCAGTCCAGTTGGCAAACTTTTAATCAGTCCCACATCTGCAGCTAAAATTGTTACTACTTTGAGTTTTTCGGCGGTTTGCAACCAATTATAAGAGCATTACCGCCGCCTTCTGTTCCGGAGGATGGGTTGGACAGGAAGCTCACACTCTATTGTCCCAACATGAGAAACATGGGGGAAATTATGGATCTATGGATCTGCTATAGATAAAGCTGTTGATAAGCAAAGAATATGAAATGCTTTTAAGATCCTCAAGTTTAGGGTTGTTACCCAAGGGTAGGTCGCAGATTTTTGTTGTGTCACGGTGGGATTGAGTGAAAACAGGATCTGTGCACAGCCCATCTCCTTAGTGCAGTATAGGGTCATATAGGGTTTGTTTAATCACTTATTTTATCTCCAAACTGTGATAAGACCCATCCACTGCAGCTCTGCGAACTTTCTGTTTTTTTAGATTTGCTAACTAAACAAAGAAGAACAAAAAGAAGAAAATTAACTCTTACAAAAAAAACATACATTGAAAATTTGAACTCTTATTCTTTTGCGCATTAAAAATGTTGTGGTTAAAGAAAGATTCAAAATAATGCCTATACAATATTTAAATTATGTGTGGCTAAATTTAGTTCTTAAATGGAAAAGCCACAAAAAGCATCAAAAAAGTATTTTAGTATTTATCCCTGAACAAAATGTTCCTTAGCTCAAATGGTAAGAAAGGATCAGTAGTGCCTTGTGCTTGTGCTGGACACGAGCACAAAATACTCCAAAAGACTCCAGACTAAATGAGTTGGTGCTTCATGTTTGATTTGACACAGAATTAGTGCAATAGGCAGCTTTGCCCTTTTCAGTCAAAGGCTCTCTATGGCACCAGCCAGTCACTCAGTGTTATCATCCTTGTGTTCATTTGGCATCACGCCCCATCTCTAAATAGCTGCTAAGCCCGCCGGGGTAATGCCAGCGAGAACAGCAGACAATAGAAAATGACTTAAATACTCCCATTAGTGCGGAAATCAGGGCCCTAACAAGTCAGCAGGGAGAGGCGTCGAGTCTCATTGCATCTCCAGCTTGTTAGGAACTTCCCTAGTAGGCTCCATGCTGTGTTGTTGCCTTTTTGGAAATAAGCAAGGGGGGTGTCTTCCCCTTTTGTCCATCGGGCATATGAAAGATTATTTATCTTTATGATGCCCCTTTGTTGTACAAACCACACCTTTTAGTATTGAATTATGTGACTGCAGCTTCATGATTTTTGCTTTTTCTTTTACATTGGATTAAAACCCACCTCTATAGACAGCCACCTACTTTGAGTGTTTGAGTCTTTTTTCACGTGGTTGGGCTGTGTAATTTACAGTGAACCTTTTCTCAATCAAGCATGGGTTTTTCCGTAGCTGAAATGTTGAATTGCGATAATCTTTAGTCCCGCCCATGATGGAAAAACTAGCCAATCACCATCTCTTCAATATTTCATTAGCTTGTCAGCATGTACAGGCTCAGGAGTAGCCAGCCCCAGTGAAAACAATCTGCCATTCACCATTACCAGCATATTCTCCCAAAATGGCTTGAAGGAGAGGGGGAAAAGGCAACTCCATATTTATATTAGAGGAGGGAGAAAGTTTTTTAATCAGACTGGGGATGATGGGGGTGAGCAAATAAAATTAAGGACTATTAAGGCATACGTTTGCTGATCAAAGTTGCGCCCATAAACAGATTCCCCCTGAATCAGAGCAATTAGCCGCAGCGGTGTGGAAAAGTTCTCTCTATTTCCTCGCGCTTAATAATGGAAAGTAGGATACCATAGGGAAGAGAGCACTGAGGCCTGAAGAAGATGACTCTCTCAAGGCTCTGCGTTCAACAGCTTTTAAGCCCAGTGTAAACAAATTAAAATGTATAAAGCTTTACCATGTCTTAATAATGTGCCATGCACCTCTCACACTAAAGGCTGTTTATACAATTACACACAGCCACTCTTGTTGTGCCAACATACCTTAACAGAACAAAGACTGAACGTACTTCACTCATTTACTTAACTGCGTTATTACTTTTTAACTCATTCCTTCTTGTATTATATGAATATGTGTATGTGCTTTCTTAATATAGGAGTTTAATTTTACATCCCATTTTACTGATTTTGGGGAACACATAGCCCAAATTTATATTGAATATTGTTTTTTAGCAGACAAGCCCGCAACACAATTAAGCCTGACCAATGCATCTTTCGTTCTGAGAATAACCTTTTAAATGACACCAAACTTTGATGCGTTGGTTCTCTCGGACTGTTTTCTGTTGAATCATACGTTAATTTGTTTGACAACCCCCGGCAAATGTAAAAACACAATGTGACCCTTGGGTGAAAAAGTTGGCCAGCACTCGTTATAAGGGAAACTATCTTATAGACCAAATAGGAGTAGAACATAGAGATCTGCGTATTGTGCTAATTAGTCGCGAAAGTCACAAATGTTTTGTAGAAGTGCACTTTCAAGTTAATATGCTTCATTACCACTCATGCACTCTCAAGTATTGTACATCTGCTGCAAAGAAGTGGGAGGGGTCTGAAATTGCTCACAGGGGTATTAGCTCTGTGTTAAATGGAAACATTTGCGGTTACTCAGTAGCTTCCATCTCCCAGGCACCCTGGTTTAACTAGTATTAGTGTAGCATGTTGGCATCCACATCCATGTGAACAGTCCTCCGCTGCGACCCTGTCCATTACCACATCTGTTCTCATTCATTGAGTGATAAGGGGAAAAATCCTCAGTGAAAACGTTGTTTTGTGCTTCAATCTGCTACTTTATCAATCTGAAACCCTCACTTAGAGTGACTTTATTGGGCAAATGAAAGACTAATTGGAATTGAAAGTGATGGATAACTGTGTGCAGGGGTGCCACTGGGGCAAGTGGGGACCGTACGTGTAAAAGAGCGCGCTGAAGTTCAGTAGAGGGCCCGGCCACAAAGCACACATTGTCATTAAGTATTCATAAGTGAGGTGTAGACATTTGAATGACCTCGTTTGCAAGTGTGTTTTTGCCATTATTTACATTTGCATGGTGCACAGGGAATGCTATGCTGCCCTGCCACATGGGGAGCGCCCTGGGCTTTAGCAAACATGTGTGCGTGTGGACATGATTTGCCACTGAAATGTCAGAGTCAAGGTTGCTCATTTGAATACTGCTAAAGATGGCTGAATAACAAAACAGAGGGGAACTAAGGGGCCTTGTTACCCCATGTGAATCTGCATGAGGCAGCAAGGTAGCATATAGTACCATAAACGTCCCTTGTTAATATACTGTACATAGCGTGTGAATTCTGTAGCATCATTGAGTTTTATAGGTATAATATTGTAATCAATGCAATGAAAACCACTGATTCAAAATGTGTAATCCCTTTTTAACTTGAATTGAACTTTGAACTTGTGATATGTCCCACGTTTACTCCCAGCCACATACATTAACATTGCATTATGAGTAAATGCATGATCCTAGTATATATGTTAAAAGGATTAATATACTTGTACTGTAATTATCCTTTTGGTTGTCCATCTCATAATGCGCAACTATAAAAAAGCAGCTAATTAGTTCATTTTTCGTTACTTAACTGTTTCTATTTTTAAACGTTTTGTTTATATCCAGGCACAGAAAGATCCAGCGTGCCGAGCCGTGGCAGCTAACACAGGAGGACAGTGACGGAGTGTGGAATGAACTTGCCTTCCTGAAAAACCTCACCAGAAAACTCTCTCTGGAGAAGTAAGTCTCTCTTCTCTGCACTCGCACATGAAAAGTGGACACTTGAATCTCAACTTTTATCTCATTAATTTGCCCGCACACACACAGCTCGGCTCTCCCACTGTCCCTTCTTGTTTGTGGGTGTTAAGACTTGAGTGTGTGCCCTTCCCAACTTCACAGCGTTCACCTAGCCCTCCACATCATTACCAGCCAGCAGGAGCCAAAGCAGGATCATTAGAAACTGTGCTCATTTGTGAAATTGGCCGCCCCGAAATTCACACATTAAAGTGGGGCCAGTAATATGGCATTATGAAAATGACTGGCTGGGTCTTTGTAGAAGAGAAGTTAAGAGTTTAAAGGTTCATTCCGAACAAAAAGATACGGCTTCATATTACACGAGGAACCCTGCAAATTGTAATAACCATTGTCCCAGAATCATAGAAAGCACTTTTTCTTCTTGGAATAACTGCATACATGGATGAAAGATTGTTTTTACATTTTCAACATTCCATTCAAAGCAGGCCTTATTGTCCTCGTTGGGTTATTTGTATTCAACATTTGACCTTCAATGACACTGGAGCAACCTGTAAAGAGCAGTAGGCAAACACAGGAGTGTGTTGGTTGAAATCCACCCAGACACAGGGAGGTTGTGGGGCTAACATTTGTTTTATTTATTGTTTCGTTGTTAGCGTTTTACCCCGTGAGGTGACTCCTATTGGGCTATACAAATTGAATTGAATCCAAACGAGAACCTTGATCCTAATGAAAAAAACTCTTGTTATTGATATTGTTGTAGTCATTTGCATTTAACAGCCATTGGAGAACCATAGCTCCTCTTTGTAATAGCTGTGTCTTCGATTTGGGCTGAAGTTGTTGAGTCGTGAGCAGCACTGTCTTGTTTGATCCGGAGTATCCCATGTACCCGCACTGCGCACACTGACCCTCTGTGATTCCCCACAAAAGCCTGTCCTAAAGCCGTAGTCCTTCTCTCTCCATTTCCCCTAGCGTTCACCTCTCCTCACCTCTTCCCTCCTGTATCCTCCTTGCCCTCCCAGCCGCCTCCCTCCCTCCGGCCCATGTGCGGAGCTTGCACTTGGCCAGAATTCTGCTCCTTAGCCCCGCCACCGCCTTCTCCTCCTCCAGCTGCCCCCTCTCCTCCTTTTCCCCTCTGCTCACCCCCCTGCCCTGTCCTCCTAATCCCAACTGAGCTCATTATGATATAGCCCGGCTGCCTCTCTCCGAGCCTGAGCTGTCCGAGCTAATTACAAGCTAGCAGCCCCTGTGCCGCCGTTGCTTGCCTGTTAAGGGATGTCCGTCCGGCTGCCTGGATCTCTGGCTGGCTGGCCCGGGCCAAGACTAGAGCTGAGCCGCAGGACCGCAGCGTCTAGGGGCGGGGCACGGGGTCAGCAAACTATTCTGAACGCACGGGGCCCTTGGAAGTGACCTGCGAGGGGGAGTCATGTGATGCGGAGCGTGCTGGCCTCTTACCTGGCCATATGAGTGGGCTGTCCTCTGGGGTTTGCGCTGATCCCCTTCATGTGCCCCTGACCAGCTCCACCTTAGTTCCGCGATCCACACCCCCGGGGGGGCTCTCCTTACGCGGATGGCTTGGGCAAAGTAAACTTGGCTGAGCTTTTTAAACTTGAGAAAAAAGTGTTTCTGGGCCCATCACTTCACTGACATGTTGAGAAATGCAGAATGCACCCGCACAGCTTTTTTACATTTTATATGAAAAGCCAAAACTGCACATTAACCAGCAAAGAAACATAGAGAGAAACTTCAAAGTCTCCTGTTAGAGCTGTCGCCTCACAGCAAGAAGGCCCAGGAAGCTTCGATCCTGGGCAGAATGAGAGCCTGTGTAGACTTTACATATTCAGCCCACATCTCTAGTTTCCCCTAATGCTAAAATCATGAACATTAGTTTTACCTCTGGGACCAAGACTGCCCTGAAAAAGGAATTCTGAAATCTGTGTGGGTCTCTCTCTTTAAATATGTAAGTTATATTTTATATTATTTTTGTTTTGTTTTCAGTTTTGGGCACAATTATGTAGTTACTTTTGTAGTTCTTGAAGCCCGACTAATATGCACAGACAAACTGCCGCTAATTGAAAAGTGCTATTGGGTTACAGCGCAAACTAGTTTTACAGCATAACTGCTGCGAAACATAACGGCAGCTATTTAGAGCTTGTCCCGATGACCGTGTTATAATAATTGTTCTTGTGAAGGTTATGCTAGACAAGTGTTTGCAATGATCAGCTAATGACTAATTAAACAGGCTGTAGAAGGAGCGAATAGGAGCGAATAAAGGCCTTATGTTAAGCTTTTAGTACTTGGTCACAAGGTTTGTTTCTAAACACCATTGTCAGGGAGGGTGAGAACAGATGCTACTCATCACTACCTCCTAAAACAGCACTTGTAAAACACTGTCTCAAGCCCCACGTGACCATTTCCCACAGTAATGATGGGTTGATGAATCTGCTGGTGAGTCCCTACACAGTGTTAAGAGAAGGTTATCACGGTTTGGGCATTATGGAAGTGAAGCAAGAGGTAGGTTACGAAGGCAAGGGGAGTTTATTTGTAGAGCATGATTTGTATATAAAGACATTCTAAGTTCTTTACAGAAGAAGAACAATTACAGTTAAAAAGCAAACAAAAAAATGAGGAAAAATAATCAATAAAGTTTAGTTAAAAGCTTATCAAATACTTTCCTATATGCAAAAAGAAATCGAACCGTTTTCAGCTTGGATTTGACCATTGTCAGTTAGGCCTTTTTCACATCTTCAGGAAGGCCGTTCCAGATTTTAGCTGCATAAAACTGAAGCGTCACCATGTTTAGTTTGGACTCTGGGCAGCAGCAGAAGACCACTAACCTGAATTCTCACGGAATTTGCGAGTTCACAAACACCAGAGAATATTCCTGATTTAGGGCGGCACAGTGGCCTCACTGCAAGAAGGTCTCGGTTTCGAACCCTTTGTGTGTGGTGATTGGTTAAAGCGAAGTGCCCTTAATCCAATAAAACGTTCCTCCTCTCGATTTACGCTGGAGCAATGCCTTATTAATAGCAGAGCTAATGTTATTAACACTGTAATATCAATCTGGCTTTTGCCAAGTTAGAAGAGCACTCCCTGGTTCCTCACCTTTGTTTGGGACAGTGCATGAACATAAACACGCCATGCCAAATTGTAGTCATGATTTAATTTGCATCCGTTCTACCACAGTCACACTTATAAACGCACTCTCATTTATCCTGAACTATTGTACATGTTTTTAGTTTTAGGGGAAACCAGAGTCCCCGTGGAGGACCTAAGCTGGCACAAGGAGAACATACAAACTCCAGACAGAAAAGCTCCACCCGGCCCGAGGACTGAACCCGGGACCATACCGCAGATATAGATTTTTGTTCATTGTACTTCAGTTTCACAGCCTGCTGAAGCCTGTTTTCTGATTAAAAATAGACCTTTCATTAAATTAATTGGAAACCGTCTCCCTCAACATTTGACACCAAGGTGTACTTTTGATTAAGATTTCCATTAGTGGTGCTAGATGGCTGGCATGTAACCACGGGCCGGGTGGGCTAAAAACACTCACAGAGGGATCGTTTTCTGTAGCTCATTATGCGTCTGTCTGCTGCACTGCATGTCCTCGCCAGTTAATTGTTGTTAAAGATCTGTTGCTAAAATGAGGCAGGAATTATTTAGGCTCAGTAAACAAAATAAACACAGTATATGACATCAAAGCATAAATTTACTGGCTATTACTTTGGAAAAAGCCTTAGAGATCATCTTCTTTTTCCACACAAAGTGACCATCATGGACATGGAGCGCCCCAATAAGCGACTTTGACTCTAATTAAGTTTAATCAAGTTTAGCCGGGTGTTCTATTGCTCTCCGTTTCATCTCCATTTGCTTAAAGGTATTAAAAGTAATGAGGGTCTTTTGCCCCCAGATGCTGAGCTGAGCTGGAGGAGGGACAAGTTTACACAAATAGTATGTTTTCTGAAGAAGGGCGGCTTTTCTGTCATTAATTATCTGGTCAATTAATTTATGCAAGAAAAAAGCTCCCCTAAGTAATTACATACATGCAGTGACACTAATTGCATCTCATAATATGTTGTGCATGCAGCATAATTGCATGTAAGAGGGACTTTCACAATATGATTTAAAACATTTATGTTGTTGGAAAATAAAGTGCCCCACGAAGGAAAATGCTGTTTTTCAACAGTCATTTGTACATTCTAATATATGATCCTTTAGACATCTTGGCACCAGGACAGAGCAGATATATTGGTGTTTTCCTGCTGTACCCTTCCGGACCAGGGGCTATGAGTGGAATTTACCTCTGACCTAAACTTTTTCAAATATTCTAAAACAGCAGAATGGAGAGCAATGAAAGAGCACTGGTTGGTGTATAGCGATGGTTCTCAAACGTTTTTTAATCACAACCCCCAATATAAGAACTAGAGATGAACCGATCCAGCTTTTTTGCTCCCGATACCGATATCGCCCCTGGGGGTTTGAGTATCTGCCGATATCCGATATTAACCGATACCAAGATGCTTTCTTGAAAGTGGCTGCTGTGAGTGAAAAAGTGAATGGTCCTCTTTTGTCCAGCTCCACTTTTAAATAAAGTATTATCTTTTCTTGCAAACGAGATGTTAGATTAAATATATCTATTAATGAACGGTAACGGAAAAACATTAAACAAGAATTAGTGGACTTTTCTACACTAAATTTGGGTGTAGATTTAGGTTACATTCATATAAACAACTCACATAAAATTGACTAAAATACAAACATGTAGTCACTCCAGCAATGGTTATTTTATTTTATTAGGCTACTTTAGGTGACTCAATCATAGTTACTGACCCAGTTTTGATTAGTTGACATTAGCATTAGCATGACGTTGCATCTTTGCGATCAAAAATACATTTGCAGAGGTTAAAACTAACTCAGCAATTGAATTCTCCAGGTTCTGTGCTTTTAGAATGAGGTACAGCAGTTGTTTGTTTTGTTTTAAATGGTGAGAGCCAAAACGGGTATCGGTTCAGTATTATTATTTTTTTTCAGTATTGGCTCCGATAGTGCATCCCCAATAAGAAACGCTGCTGTTCATCACCCCCACAGGGCATGTTTTCAAGATCTATTATTTTATTACCGGACTGGTCACAGTATATTGAAATTTGTGAATGTTTTTAGGCAGATTTCTTATGATGTGACAAAACTGCTTTGTTTGTCACATTCAGCGCAACAGCAGCTAACGTTGTCACAGAATTTCGACCATTTACCGTTTTCCTTCAAGTAGACTATATGACACTGCTTGAACTTTGTAATAATTTGCCTTTGTCATGTCTGTAGTTCAATGTTCTATGTAGAGGTAGTCTGTTTATAGACCGGTAAGTAAGTAAAATTGACCCATTCAAGATCTTTCTCCCCATCTTTAACACTCTAAATTCAATTCCCTGATATTGTTTTGTTTCGCAATAGGATATCCAGAGGCATCAACAAGCCTTTTAGAGACAGAATATTTTAGTTATTCTGGGTTGTTTCCACCAGTGGTTAGCTAATCCCTATTTACCTCTCATATCTCCGCCGCTGTTGCCCTTGCATCGCCTATAGCCATACTCCACCAGTCGCCGTTTCTGCTGACAGGAGTGACTTATCCAGCCAACAGCCCTGCAGCCCCGCTTTAACCATAGGGGAATCCCCGTCTCACCCCCCCAAAAAAACAAGACTTTCATCCCCAGCCATTAAGATGCCAGAGGTGCTTTTGCTTTCTCACCCCCATTCCCCGCTGCTTCTGCGTATTTTTATGCAAGAAATGAGACGAGGTTGGGATCTGAAATCACAGTGGCTGGCGCAGATGATGATGTTGGTTGCACTCTTGTGGTCCAAAGCTGGGAGTGTTGGCGCTCTAAGCTGTGTTCGGCGCGGCGCAGGTAGCAGATGAGATCAAATGACAACAAATGCATGGCTCAGGGCTGGAATTGCTGCAGTGCATAAGAAAGAAAGGTTTTTTTTATGTTTAAGGGCCAAAAGGGCGACGTGAGACAGACCACATCATTACCGAGCAACACCTGACTGTTGACTCTACCACCTTACTACTGACTCTGTTTGCCCAGATAAATAAATGATCTTTATCAAAAAAATTTCCTCGCATCCCATTCGAAGGAGGCAACAGCACAGATCAGAGCATTGACATTATTGCATTTATAAAGAGTGAAGACAGAAAAACGCGGCATCAAATCTTAAATTCTTAGATCTCTCTATTATAAAGAATTTACTGTTGTCTGCATCATTTCTAAATCTTGTCTTGGACTATTATTTAAACAACAATATACATATTTATTTTTTCCTACTGCATATAACCCCCCCTCTGCAATGGCAAATACTGGAAGGAGAAGCATAGTCCTCCATCTTCTAAATGTTGTGATGTGAAACTGGAGCACCGCAAGCCAATGAAGTCAATCTGCAATCCAATCCCTTCCTTGGCCTACAAAGTTGCTTATCCTTCGACAAAATGGAATGTTTTGCATATGAACTTCGGTTTAGCGTCAATACCATCAGCATCTGAAAAGGCATAAAAGAGAAACATGAGCTGGAACACATACTGCATATTTCAGCTCGTTTGTCCCATTAACAGCCGGGACACATAAGGCAGTGCCGGGCTTCATCGACTTGGGTTCATTTATGGAGGAAAATCTATAGAGAAGCGACACGTATCCATCTGCCTCCTCACCTCCTCTGGGACACTCATTTGTGGACTTATTTAAGCTGCAGTCAGCCATTAGAGCTTTCTCCACTGCTGGGTGGCCTAAAAGATTAGGGCGATGGACGGTGCAATGCTTCGTATTGTGATATTTCCATGACGAAACTGCACTATTGCACCATTTGCAACGTTATTGTAGTGACTTAAAGGAACAGGCCACCGTTTTTCCATACTGAGATATGTTCTTACCTGAGCTTAGACAAGTTGATGCGCACCTGTTGTTAGTATTTAGCCTCTCCTCCTCTACGGGCCAAACATAGGTGAAGTTAGAAGCGACCACGTTCTTTCACGTTTTCCTTATTTAAATACGGTTACGTGAGTAGTCACATGATCCAAGTTTAGTTACACAAAATTAAACATGGCGATTTTCTAAGCGGATAAAAAGGGGCACTATATTGTAAGGCGTAATAACACCTTAGGAGCACTTCGACGTCCGCGCAGTAAAGTAAAGATATTACTGTGGTGTGCTTTACACCCCTCTTTGAAATGTACTCCGTGTCGTCCTAGTTTGAATTTTGTTTATTAATTTTGACGAGGTTAATCAAGTTTTTCTCGGCTAAAAACAGTAAGCCAAGATAACATTAGGGGTTGACATGTAAGGCTAGTTTGATACTTTTATGCCACATTACATTACACATAATTACTGCTAACTGAAAATACTATGAACTGAAGGCAGATGGGCGGCCTGACCGATCATCATTGTAATATACTTTAACTCTGGCTAAACTCACGGGATAAGCAATTATTACGTCTTTTTAACCCCTTTTTGAGAAGTAACGAGAATATTTTGATTGAGCCAATCTTTTATGTAACTGGTATAATATGAAATGTGAAAAGGGGCCATATTCAGAACTGCAATTGGTAAATAGAACTGCATTACAAAGGGCAATCCACTGAATGTCTAATTAAAACCTAATAGGGAAAAAGGAACCACAAAGAGTTTCCAGTGACCAAAAGTGCAAAGCCAATTATTAACTGGTCATTGTTTTTCCCCAGTGTAAGTTTGCATAAGTGAACCAGGGAAAAAATGCCACAGTACTGCGAGGTGCCTGTGTGCAGACTCCGGAGATGAGCTGAGTGGAGGGAGAGGAGTGTGTTTCAGGTGTGTCGGTCTCCCCGGGCCTCTCTATCCCCAACAGAATACAGCCAGGGTCCTAATAATAACTTGAAAGTGCAAAGTCTCAAGCATGGCTGCACATAATTAGCCTTTAACAGGAATCAAGCTAATTGTGGGAAGGTAATTGGGTGCAGTTTCTAGTCTATACTCTACTTTCCTACCTTTGCGTTTCATGTTGCTTGTCACTTTGATATTCCCCATGAATTCAAAACAATTTAATTAGCCATTGTTGTGTCATTCTACTTTGTTGAGATTCCCTAGTTATTTAAAAGATTTTTAGTAAACATGTTTGTTTTTGCAGAGCCGGGCTTGAAGAGGAACTAGACTTATTGCGAGTCCAAGCAGCCATGGACCGAGCTACTGTAAAAGAGGTGCACCTGCGCCTTGCAAGTGAACACAAAGGTGAGTTTTATTTAAATATAACATTAAAACAAACAGGTTAGTAGGATGGGTACGTTTTTTTTTCTTTTTTTCTCCTCCACTAGTTAAAAGATGGGGGGGGGGGGATGAGCCTCCTCAAACTCTAGCCCCACTTTCTACATGTACTAGTAAACCTAGGCATCCAGGGGAAAAAGCATCTTGTTTAGAGACCTAAAGACTGATGGTGACTTGCTTTGACTCATCATAAGTCCAGTTTGGGTCACGTATGCCGGTCCGCGTCCACCTGAACTGATAAGCCATATCGGGCTTTGTATTGGTGCAGAGGAGTCGCACTTATAGTCACACGGCCTTTAATAAGTTTCCCTCCACTCCCTGCATTCCCTGCATCTGATCTATTTATCCCCACAACCCGCCAAGACGGCGCCCAATGTCGGAGTTGGACCAACTCTACGCTGTGTTTTCTTCTCTCTCTAGCCGTTTGTGTGACTCTGACAGAGGCAGAGACCGGTGCACTTTAAACATGCCCTCTGGACTTTACTGAAGCGTGAAAGACATGCACAGTGTGTTTTTACTTGTTTCTACTCAGAAGCCAAAGCTACTGCAGCCGCTGACTTTAGAAATCGAAACCAGATGCCCTCCCTCCTCATCCTGCAATGGCAGACTCTACAGCGCTGTCCAAGCTATGCGCTCTTGTCTTCATACATATTACCTGAACGAAAAGATTTTCAGAGCGAGTTTTCCAAAATGGCTCACGCGGTAGCGTGACGCCAGCATGAGACAGTCACTGGCTGTTTGAAGTTGTGTGACAACAGGGAGAAAACAGAATGTGTGTTTTGCAGTATCATCATTTACACATACTGCAACCAAAATATAACAACACTACAGCCTGTGAATAACACAAAACACATGAAACGTAATCCTTCATTATTATATTTATTACACATTTTGGTTTATATTTGTGTTTTAGATGCCTTGTAATATATGTATTAAACCTAATTTTGAATCAAATCAGGTCCAAATGTAGCAATCAAATATATATGTTTTACTTTTAAAGTACCAATAATAGTACTGGATGGATAAGGGGTATTGATATGAGTGGTAGTATCAATACATCCTTTAAGGATTATTTATTTATTTTTATAGAGTATATAAAAATAGTGTCTGTTGACCAGTTTTATTGGGTGCAATAATAAATCAGGACTAAACCGGGATTAACCAGAACACTTTTCCTTACATACCCGAAGCGCTGCAAGAGCAGTACTATGGCTCTAAAACCATAGATTGCAGATTAACTTTTTATTTTAAGCATTACAAAGGCAAGGTTCCAACTTTTTATGTTATATCATTTCACACCAACATTCATATACTGGGCACTGATTTGGATCTGGCATGGTAATCGGCACACTCTAAATGAATATCACACCTATGACCCCTCTTTGTTAAACCTTCCTAGTAGTGTGACCACACAAGCAGCACACTGAGGCTCAAACTTTTCAGGTGAGCTGATCTTTGGTTGCAACTTACTAAAAGATGCTGGAGAAGCACAGAGGGAAACCAGGGGCCACGTTGAGAGGAGCTGCTCTCCTGCTTTACAGTTGACACTTTGCCCAGGGAAGTTTGTTACTGTGAATTAGCCTGCTCTTTTGTCTCCCCCAGCATGTCACATCCAATCAGCCAGAGCACCAGATAGGACAGGCGGGCTGCCGAGCTGGCTGGGTACATAACCAGGTTGGGAGACAATTAGCCTGCTCTCGGCACTGGTGGCTGGGGAGTTTGCACCACAGCACTCTACCTTGATAAAAAGGCCATGGTGGCTCCCTAGTCACCCCCAGTCAGAGGAGGAGGTCCTGGCACAGCGGCATATATTAAGGTCCCTCCCTCGTGTCCTCATGGGCACAGCACAAAGGCCTCGCTCCTTTCATCTGCTGCCTTTGGTTAGTGTGATCCTGGTGGAGGAGCTTCAACCCGCCACGTCTTTGAAAGGGTCACTCAAGTTCTTAGTCTGAAATTTGGTGGTTACTACTGTACTTGTATATTCAATGTTTTGTGATTTTGGTACAATTACAAAAAATCGTAGTAGATCCATTAGACATATGATGCTTCATAAGCATTTTAAAGTTTAACATATCATTAAAACCACAAAGTGTATGGTGTTCTTTGTGTGTTTTCTTAGGGATAAATGATGTGTGTGTGTGTGAATGACAGGTGGTCAGGGATGTGTTGGCACAGATGTGTGCAGTCGTGACAGCGCTTCTGTCAGTCTACCCCAGGGGAAACTGAAGCTACACTACGTAGCTTACCACTGCCACTGTGTGTGGACTGAATAAAGAATCTATGACACTATGTGAAGCGCTTTGGGTGACTTGTGTCATGTGGAAAGCACTATACAAATAAGCTTCCATTCAACTCCATTTTGTTACAAAAACTTTATTTTTGTTACAGTGGACTTGGACAGTGAATGTTTTAGTGGACTTGTACTCTACAAAACAACTATCAATTACTAAATAAGTTATTTCAGTAATTGATTTTCATGACGATTCCACAATCTGATTAGTTGTTGCAAGCCTATATTTACCTGGATCTGATAGTTCCACACCACACATTTTGGTCCCCACAAAAGTTTCAGTTTTATGAGCTATTGCTTTAGATGTAAACTTTTTTTTTCTTTACGTGAAATGTATATAAAAGACAATTAGGGATTTGTCACATATAGTGACCCTGATTCTCCCTGATGAGTAAAATAAGCCCAGTTCTAATTATTCTGTCTAAGTTTGTCAATAGCATACAATCCACAATTTTAATTAGTGCCATCCTTTAAATCGCACTCCTCCATCTCCAACTGAGACAATCACCTCTCGCGGAGTAAATGAAAGTGATCCAGGACAGATTTGTTATTGAACTGGTTAATTAAGGACACGGCTATAGCGCTGGTCAGTGTTTGACAAAGGTTGCAGATTGGATTCAAAGCGAAGTGCTTCTGAACATTAGGAAGGATGTATGCAGACAGGACCAACACCACTTGATCTCCTAATCAATTTGCAAGTTGATCAAGCCTTAATTGAGTTGTCCTCCTTATTCCACCGGGAGTTATCTTATTAATTCAGCTCACAAGTGCACTCGGAACTCCGGAGAGGCAAGCTGAAAGAAGGCCATGATAAGCACAATTCTTCACTGACAGTGCCGTATCTAATGTTAATAATGCTTAGTATTGTTCCTACGTTTAGGAATTGAAATGAGCAGGATCAGAATTCAGGGGGATACTCCATGCTTGGAAAGGTGATAAATTCTAATTTGGTAAAAAAGGTAAGTTGACAAGATGATGTTATGTAATCTCGTCAACTCCTTGTTTTTGTTTACATCCTGCTGTGTCACAACAACCTTACATTCCTTGTTTTTATATATTTTTTTGTATTGTGTACCCTTTGCCCGCGCATTTAATTCCCGCAGCACTCAAAACTCCAGCATGCTTACTGTTTTTTACAGTAAAAAACCTTAAATTTGCTGGGGCCAGTATTGAACTTCTTGGAATAAAGCACAGTTTAAGTCTGCAGAGATTATCGGTCCGCTGGGGAAACACAGAGGACTACAAAGCAGAGCGGCCCGGAGGCTGTGTGCTCACCAGGGACCGAAGCGCTCTTCTCGGCTTGTTTAAGGTCCCTGGAGAGAGGTTGCACATGGCATGCAACGTTGTGTGCTTTTGAATGCTACTTTTTTCCTATTTCCTTGCGGAGTAATAAATAAAATACCTCATTGTCCACTGAATAAAGCATAATAATGTTTTATAGATTTTTACATTGAACATTTAAATCCCCTTAAAAAGTGTTTTTTCTGGCATTGACTGACGAAAAAGGGAAAAATGGACCTTAGGAAGGAAATTAGACCTCAGTAATGCTAATTGATTTAATGTAGGCACTTTTTTTTATCACTATTGATTCTCCAGCCTGGATTTGACACTGCATGTCACAATAATGAGCTTTGTTCCCTTGTGCAGAATTGCTTCACAAAGTGGTGAAAGAGCGGCAGGTCAAAAGCAGCACTCCGAAAAAGCATTTTGTGTCTTTGGAGCGCTTGGAGGAGTCATTTAAAAAGGTACGCCACTCCGCCATTACCAACTGTTCTTTGTCATTGCCCATAAAGGAAACCAGAAAGAGCCTTAACTACTGCACAATGGCTTTTCCACATAATTTGGCAGGATTATTTAATTTTTTTGCCCGTGTAGACATTTCATTTGTGGTGACTTTTACATCTAGATCTCTGAGTGGTAGCAAAGTAACAATGCTCTTACTGTCTGATGAGACAACCACCATAACGCTTGTTTTTTCAATAACACTTATGTCCAGTTGATAGAAAGGCAACCTTTCATCTGCAAAAGAACTCAACAATACTTTTTTTCGCACTTGAGGTTCAAAATAGCTGTTTGGAAGGAAATAATATATTTTTCCCCCATTTGTCTCTTAGAATTATATTTAATTCAAATTGCATTGTTACATTCAATACCAATAATACCAATTATCCAAAACATATGCTTATAGTCCCTACTTGCGATAATTTACACAAAACTTTCTTATTTCTTGGCACTGAATATTCACAGTAAGAGGAGCCACCTAATTGTGTTGAATAGTGCCAGGCTGCACCAGCAGGCAGTGAGTGCCAAATAAGAGGGAGAAACGCCTGGAGGCACAAACCCAGCAGGCATCTACTGTTCTCTTAAACAGTCCCCACCAAAGATCTAACAAACACACTAAGTGCTCCTGGTTAATATGAAGTTGGGGCTGATCAGGGTAAAAGGCCAGTCCAACAGTCAAATGGCCACAGATTTATTGGGTTAATAAGGGTCATAGGCTCTTACCTAGAAATAGTGTTTAACTGTAATTCTGTTGCACAAAAGAGTATTAATACCAGCATGTACAGACAAATAGCTTAGACTTTTGCTTTTATGTAATGGTAATTGTCTAAAATTTGAAATACTAACCTATGCTACACATTGTTCATTTTCTCAACCAGGGAAAAAAATACTTACTGATTTTTCATTCTAAATTGAAAGTAAGTTTCTGAGTTTCTGAGTCTGACAAGTATCAGATATTGTTTTGTAAATGCAACCTTCGCAAGTGCAAAGTGCAGTGATGAGACCTATACACTGTTGTACCACTGAGATCACTTTGCCTCTTCAGATTGAGCAGCTTGAACGGAAGATAGTGTCCCTCGAGGAGGAGACGGAGCGACTTAGGGAAGAGAAGGAGCACTTACAGGAGGCCAATGAGGACTTGGCTCATAACTGCCGCCGACTGCAGGCCTCACTGGACCAGTGTCGAGTGCACGATGATGCTCGTACGGAGGCAGCCCAGGCTCAAGCTCTGCTCCAAGGGGAGAGGCACCGCAGCCAGATCATGGCTCTAGAAGGTCGTCTGGCTGCCTCCCAGAAAGAAGCTACTCAGCTTCAACACAAGCTGCTGAAGTTGAGGCCGGAGCTGGGGATTCTGCGAGCAGCCAGGGACTTCTATAGGCACCATGCAGCAGGGCCAACACGGGCTGCTGGGATTACTAACAACATTAGCGGCAAGGTCAAATTCAAAACAAGTCGCCTCCGAGGTCCGCTACTCCAGCGCAGCTACCCAAGAGTCAACCCCAATCAAGCCATCAGCTGGCACTGCCGCAGCCCCAGTCCCTCTAAGGATGAGTGGGAGGACATGAGCGCAGATAGGTAATGATACACACACACACTCAGTGGCCACCCATGCTCATTATTTTTAGGTGGGTGAATTGGAGTGGCTGTGGTGAAATGTGCGGGGCCATGCAGAGTCGAGGGGACAATGTGCATATGCAAAGCATAAGCAAATGGGTGATTGAATTTCATCGTCTGTCTAGTTGGTATTCAGAAGCCAAAAGAAGAATATGAGAAATGGTGATAGAAAGAAACGGGAAAGGAGGGGCAAACTACTGTCAGATCCTTTGAAATATCCTGGGACGCCTTGCTTGGAGCTTATTGACTGAAATTTGCATGCAAAATTAGCCACCTCTCCGCACAAAGTTGAACCAATGCCAGAAAAGCCGAGGGATAAGGGGCCCGGCGAAGCCTTGATACCTTCCAGTGATGCCATTTTCATGCACTAGTCACGCTATCTCCAAATTGACAGTTTGGCAGTTTGATTTAATTTACTGGTCCTTTGCATATTCACTAACCCCCCCCCCCCCCCCCCCCCCCCCCCCTTGACAGCACTAAGGATCCCCGTGCTAGTACCCCTGCACCCCTCCAGCCCCACACTCACCATATCTACCCATACGTTCTCCCCAGTGCTGGTTATCTCGTGATATGTCAGTTCACTATAAGGCACCTCCTAGCTCCTCCCACCCACCGCTCAAACTCTTCTCCATCCGCTCCACGCGCCGCTCTCCTCTCCTTTAATTTAGTTAGATAAATTTTGAATGACCCTACTCGGCTCCGTACCAGATGTCTACAAGCTGTTTAACACCCTCTAAATTAAGAACCATCGACAGTAATTATTTCATGTATGTTTTATGCAAAGAAGCCACAGAGCCAGCGTTCATTGAGTGATGGCTGGAATGATTTGATTTTGAGCTATCGCCGAGATTTATTTCCCCTTCGCCTCTTCCCCCTCGCTCGGTCTTATTTTCTTTCGCGCGGCCCTGCTCACTCTCCATCCCTTCCCCTGAGCTAATTCATCAGGCCGTAATCCAGCCCAGCTCTATCCACGAGAGGCCATTTAACAGCGACTGGGTGCGAGCGCTGCCCTGCCTTCCTAATGCCCCTCCATGTGGCTAATAAGCGCCAGTGTAATATGCGCTTTACCTGGGAGAAGGATCTAAGTGGATTTGTGAAGAAGGGGCCCTAAACTGAGATGTTGTCTTATTTAAGGCACCTGTCAACTGATTTGCTACTGTAAAGCCTCCTGCGCCTCCTCCCGCACAAGGGTCCTCCCCAGCAATATGTCTTATAGGCACCTCCACAAATACACTATTTCCGCCTAAGGACTTTCTTTTCCTAAATAGTACAAAATAAAGATGTCAGTTAAGGGTACTGACAAGTCTGTGTTTTTTTCCCTTTTCTTTCCGGCCGCCTCTGGCTCCCTCACAGGTTTTGAGCTGCTGGAGCTATTCTGAGCGGAGCGGGCAGTTGTTGTTGTTTTTTTTAAGGCTGGGGAGAATTTAATCAGGTGGATGTTTTATCTTGTTGTACATGAGTACATACACAAAGCTGGTGTAGTCGTGTAAGACAGAGTTGCCCGGGCCTCTACAAAGACTCCACAGTCCTATAGGCGGAAGTAGAGTGCATAGATGTAAATGGATTGGATCGTACAGAGAAATCGGGGCTCCAGTGCAGCATTTTTGGGTGGTTGTAGTTTGCATTCGGTGCACCAAAATATAATTTAAGCGTACTACTTTAGAAATATTTAAATTGATTGTACATTTTACATAATATTCAACAATAAACTTAATAGAATCTTATTATTTTTCACACAAAACAATACAAAAACTATGTCAAAACTATACCAACTACTATACATGTTTACTTCCAACAATGACATTTTAAGGTGCACAAAGGTCTGAACCCATGAAAATATAAGATTATTTACGAGTGCTCTTCATCTTTAGTTGAGAGTTGCCAAGTTCACCGACACTCGTTTAAACTGACCACTTATGGTTGCTTTAACTGCTCGAATCATCTGGCAAATGTTTCCACTATTATTACAAGACAGCTGTAGGTAGATGTTAATAGCAAGAAGACAACTGGAACGTGAAGGATGGAACTAAATTAGGAATCAGAATAGGTTTTATTGCCATTGTCAGGGAAACTAGGAATTGTTTCGGCGCAATTGTGCAACATGAAACCTAATCTAGGAATTGTATGATAATGACTTATTAAGGCCATGCAAATAAAAACAATGACATAGGATTAAAATAAAGAAGATGTAGTAAAATTAGCTAAACTCTTGTGGCCTTTGCTCTGCCCGATCCCGTCAGACCTTGGAAGCTAAGCAGGGAAGGGCCTGGTCGGTACTTGGATGGGAGACCAGATGGTAACACCAGGAAGCCTAGCGAATGTAGTGTGTGTGTGAGTGAGTGGTTGGTGGTGGTCAGAGGGGCCGATGGCGCAGACTGGTTGCCTCACTTCCGTCAGTCTACCCCAGGGCAGCTGTGGCTACAATAGTAGCTTACCACCACCAAGTATGAAGTGAATGAATAGTGCAATGTAAAGCGTCTTTGAGTGTCCAAAAAAGCGCTATATAAAACTAATGCATTATTATTATTAACTCTGAATATACATGTCCCGACGAACAGTGGCATGAATGGTGGATTTACAAATTGACAAATCATGTAGTGCAAATATAACAGATACAGGTCATAGGTTATTTACTGTTCATGAGTCTGATTGCAGAGTTCTTTAGTGTTCATAAGTCTGATGGCAAGGGGAAATAAAAAGAATACAGTCCTTGGATAAAGATGAGGCATAATTATCAACATTAACATATAGCTCTTTGCTATCCTGTGCGCATAATACTCCACAAGTTGTAGAAGACTGTTCCTCGGTCCAGGTGGTCCCAGGTCCCCTTGCCCCCTCGCAGGCCCTAGCTTTAACCCGCACTAGCCCCCAGCGCTGTCATGTTCCGCTCAGATCCCTCTCTCTTTCGGCGCTCTTTACCTCTGTTGCTTCTCCCAGGCCCCACCTTAATAAACCCCGCCAGCGTAAATGTCACTGGCTTCCACCTCCACGTCAAAGGTCACTGTCAATAAACCTGTGCGTGTGTGTGTGTGTGTGTGTGTGTGTGTGTGTGTGTGTGTGTGTGTGTGTTTGTGCCGGAGCTCACGGCGTGTCCATCAGATGCTACTTGGTGCTCGGCTCCGCTCGGCCGCTCCCCTCTCACACGTCTGTCACACAGGGCCCAGGGCTAATGAAGGCCACAGCCGCGCTCATACATGTTGATGCATTCACCCTCCGCACTTAATTTACCGCAGCGTTTTCACTTCCAGCTTCGGAAATTGGACGGGACATTGATTTTCTGTTGGTAAAGGGGAGATGCACATATTTTTGCGTGATGTCAACTAAATCAACCATAAAAGGTAAATTGGATTTTTGTCCAAGGGTGGTAAGTTTGAGGCCCAGGAATAGGGGTGATGGGTTACAAGTTTTAGCCTATGATAATGCTCTGTTATTTTTTTTTTACAGTGACAGTGGAGAAGATTACTCGGACAGTCTCAACAGTGTCACGTCAAGGAGTACATTTCGGAAGCAACATGCACAGCGAAAGGTTGGTCATTGGAATTTTCAAATGGACATAGAAATGCTTGCATCTTTTTATTTTACTTTTTATTTGTGTTCATCAAGAGAACCTTCATTTGCCATTATCCATCCAATGTGGGATTAACATGACATGATTTCATCCAAATAGGGAAATGATGAGGGTCACAAAGGTTGTTATAGTGGCAATAACTTTGCATGATGAAAATGGTAACATTTTAATTTTTAACAATTTGCATAGTCTAAAGATTGTAGCTCACAAAATGGTCTGTTTCGGCTGTCCCTGAGAAAGAGCAGGTGACGGTAAAACAAAGTAAGCCCTTGTCTTTCCTTGGTGGCTGACCATAAGGGTGGATTGTGTTGGCTTTGTGGCACAGTCGCTGTCTTCTTGAATAGAGATAGTGGATCAGCCATTAACTGCACACTGGGAGCTGCTATGACAACATTCTTATGGCTTTGGCTCAAGAGACTTGACACATGACAGTACATGCTCCTTTAAGTACACGGTGGATCGACCTGTGATACTCGGGGCTTAAACACTGACTGCCACTAGCCTTCGACAGTCTCGCTACTACCTGCATGTCCCAGTCAGCCATGCCACAGCTAATACAGCCAATTCCTCACCATATCTAAGCATTTTGTTTTGTTTTCAAACACTTGTCATCAACCAAAAGTACCCCACGTTCATCAATGAAAAATAAAGACAAAAGGGCCATATTTTACTTCTTTGAGATTTTGACCATGTTAAAATGTGATATCCTTGAATAGAATAAAACCTTCCTACCATCTTTTCTTCCATTTAAGTATGTGTAATTCTGCACAGTCAGTACGTCTTTCCCACTTGCTGTTTTCCAGACAGCTTCAGCTGATTGCCAGGATATTTCAGAGCTCAAATTGCCTCTATTACAAAGCATGATGTGCTTCACTCATGCAGCATTTGCTTTTAATTATTCTGAATGACGTACATTATTTCAAGTTATAAAAGATGAAATGCAAGTAATTCAAAAAGTCTGAAAACTTATTGATATTTGTAGAAGTTTAGAAAACACACATCAAAACATTTAACCTGAGCCCAACTGGTTCATAACAGCACTGGTTCATAAGGACTATCAGCTCTCTAATAGTCCTCTAGCTCAGGACTCACACTTGCAGCTGAGCTGATCCCCTCGCAGTTTCCTCATTCCTGTTTGGCTAAACGCACCCATCAGCTCCTCCCGGGCTCATCGCCGTGACAACCCCCAGCCCCCCTCGCACCTTAGCCTGTCACTACCCAAAGCTCCTGTCTCCTCTATCCTCCCCACACCGCACCATGTGATCAAACCTGGCACTGATCAGATCCTACCTGACCTTCGCCGCAGAGAGCAGGGGAATGGGGCTCCTTTGATGTCACTACAAACAGAGGAGCAGTTGGGAGGTGTCACTATGGGCACCTAGAAGCACATGAATGAGCTGGGGCTTTTAGACAGTGATTGAACAAAGGAAGCTTTCGCAGGCATATGTCAGGAGCGATATCCGCCCGGAGAAGTGCGGGAGTTGAAGTCGGCGGAACATGCTCAGGTGAATTATTAAAGCTCCCGGTGATTTGTCTTGGGGAGTTAAACAGAGTGTACCCTGTGATCATGGTGTCATTATGAGCCGCGTTCTGAGAGGAGCGACATGTCACCGGTTATGTTACATTAAACACTTGTCGCCTGATGTAGGTACAAAATGATTGAGGGAAAAGAAGAAAAAAATACAGTAAATCACGTTAGTTAAACTCATTTGCAATTATATGCAGGTGATTATGGTTAAAAATGGCTTGCTGCACCATATTTAGCGGGGTTTCAACATACTGGAAAAAATATTTTACATATTTTTATTTAGGACAGTGATAGTAAGTGTATGTATGTAGCCCATCGGGGTTTCTGACACACACCTTTTTTGTTATCAAAAATAGCTGTTTGTGTAATATTCTTTTTTTTTTTGTTCACACATGCAATGTTATGTTTAACGTTTTTTCTCAATGAACTGGCCACTGTTCCTGGCTCTTATCAGACATTTCTTTAAACACTTTTACTATATTAAAACCAAATTCACAAAGCACAGCAGTGTCAGGTGAAAAGTGCACTTTAGTTGTAAGTATGTGAACTCTCTCACACAGGGAACAGATGTAATAAATAGTGCACTGTAATAAAAATGTAAAAATTGCAGGTACTGTGTCCCCACTAAAAAAGTTGCCATGAGAAATGAGTTCCCTGAATCTGTGGCTTGGTGCAGTGGCATTCAGTGTCTTATCAAATGAGATAAACTTGAATGTGTGGGCTACATTTTCCCTCTGCAATTGAGGCGGTTTATTGTTGCACTAGATTTTTCGATTGTTGTACAGGTCTACAATTGTTCAGACCTCATTTATATATATATTTTTTTTCCTTTTCTTGCAGTCTTACAGATCTGCACAGAAGTCTAAATCACTGCTTGTGAACTCTACCAGAACACAACTTCTAGAACAAGGTACGTTTCTCTCATTCCCAACCATGCTGAACTACAAAAACCTAATCGACTATTAATCAAATCCAAAAGAACGTTCACAATCTGTCGATCAAAAACAAGTATCTGAGAAGTTTACAAGCTTTTTCCCGCTCCTCATCTCCACCTGAATTATTCATGGATGCACAGTAAAATGTTAATCATTCAAGTTGTTAAATATATCGGTCTTGTTATCCACTTGTGCATACACTCCCATCAGTCGCCTTCTAAATAGGGATATGGAGTTTTATTGTGTGTTTTTTTTTCTTGTACTTGTCAACTCAGAGGCGCCTGTATTTATGACTTCCTCCCTGTTAGATGATGAACAGCATGGGTCCTGGGAGTGGGGAAGAGAGCACAGGAGGTGGAAGAGACAGAAGCAAAGGAAGAAGTGCCCCTCCTCTTCGCTGCAGGAGCGTGTTCGGTCCCTACAGCGTCACACCGACAGGCTGCGAAGTGCCAGAAAGGATGCTCTCCTGTCAGCCCGAGAGCTGCGTGAGGCCAACGAGAAGTTAACCGAGCAAGTTGACTCCCTCAACAAGAAACTGAGCAGCAGCAAGCCGCTTATACAGGTAACCAGAGAGAGGGAAAGAAGCAATGATGTAGAAAACTATGTATGTAGAAAATATCATTGGCCTCAGACATGTTTAGAAATTCAACCAGATCAGATTTACATATGGCCTTCATTCTTCCAATATGAAGGAAAAAGAATTCCGAGTAGAAATCAGTAGACATTTTCAAATATTCTCACCAGGACTGGGTTGGTTGAGTTGAGAATGTTTCACTTCTTTCTTCTGAAGAAAGAAGTGAAAGAAGTGTAAACTCTAGGGACTACAGATGGGACGTAGCCATTGGCTAATTCTGGCATATTTACATAAATAAACAACTAATGAAGATTCTCCTCACTATTGTAATCAAAATCTAAGACTGGTTCACAGGCTAGAGGTCTGCTTAATCTCTGGCCACTCCTGGTAGGCCACTGGGAGGAGTGGTCACGACTAGGGCTGGGTGCAACACCAGTTTTGTATAAAAAAAAAGGTTTCGGACTATCGGTATCAAAAGCAAGTACCGAACATTTTTTAATTAAGTTTTGATGCCGTTGGTCCAGGGACAGTATTAAAGTAAGTGACCTGGTTGTTTCAGTTCAAATGTTTTTTTTGTTTTTTTTACACAGCCTTGGTTTGCCCCATTTTTGTACACATCTTTTTCTTATTTTTGCCCCAATTATTTCTCGTTTTCCCGATTTCTCCACCTAATTTTTGTCATTTTTTCAATTTGTAATATTTTCCCAATGTTTCCCCTAGGGCTGGGCGATATGGCCTAAAATCTATATCATGATATGAAAAAATAAATATCACGATAACGATATATTTGACGATATAATTGACAATGCACGAATTACTTCAAAATCCCGGGCCTCACGCCTATTGGGAAGATTCATTCAGTGATATTTTATTCTTTTTTTTTTACGGCATAATTGTCTCGCAAATATGATCTACTCAAGCAGTTTACATCCTTCATTTCATTTTTACTTTTTCAGCACGTGTCCCCGTGTTCTACAGTCACCGTTTATGCTGCTCTGATGGAGCGGAGCGTAACATAAATTATATTGTGTCCACAACGATATAAAAAATGACAACAATATCAAAACATTATATCACGATAACGATATGCGATACGATATGGCCCAGCCCTAGTTTCCCCCCTAATGTACCCAGCCATAACGGCCATAATGGCTACACAGTAGGTCTAGCCATAATGTATAACCACACCTACTGCACTGCTTGTTTGCAGTAATAATTATATAGTTCTGGGCTCGGGACGAAAACCATTGTTATTTCTTTGCTATTTCCAAGCTTAGATAAATTAAGAGGGTTACATCCAATTGGCACATCTAGACATTTTTTGTTTGTTTATTGCAGCTCTATGCTCATCACTAACATATGCCATTCAGACCTCATACTGGTCAGCCTTCAACCATGCTCTGAGTGAGTGGGAGGCAAATTAACCAATGCCAGTGAAGCTAAGGTTTCTAAGTGTACAACATAAATTGTGATTGAATTTAAATCGAGATTTAGAGTCTTAAGGCAATATTTTACCAAATCTCCCCATACTCACCACCAGAGTTAGGTAAAGAGACATAAAGACTGAACCTTATCCTGCTATCTCTCTCTCTTTGCACCTTTCGACTTCTATTCTTTGTGGGCAACAGATGCAGGTCCTTTGCCCTCATCATGCCTAATAAGTTCAGCTGACAGGGCTGTACTCTTGCCTGGGGAGATCAGCGCCGTGGAGCAGAGGAGACCAGGATCCTCTCTCTCACTGCCGCTGCTGTCTTGTTGTCATGTTGAATGTTTTAAAAAGATTTCCACAATGTCACTAGCGCTATTCCTTCAGATCCTGCTGCCAGTTTGCAACACACCCATTAAGTTATTTAGTACCCACCTCCAGGTAGAAAACTTTTAGACGGGGTGCCATGTATAAATAAAACACCGGGTACTTTGGCCTTTAAACAGTATCTTTCCTGTCCTTGCACACACAAACTAGACAGCCGCAGTCCAAAGGAGACTTGCATAGGAGAAGGCACACTGGACAGCTGATTAGGAAGGCTCTGTATGTTTAGTACTGCAACGGGCCGGACTTGTACGTATGGGTCATAGAGGAGCCCTCATATTGTTGCTACCCAGGAAGTGGCCCTGGTGATCCCTCCCAGGCATCTGACAGCAGCGGCCCGAGGAGGCCTCAGAGACACAGCACTGTTGTGTCAGTGAGTGGACAGCGCAGGAGTTGTTGTCTTCTTCCTGTTTGTTTCCTCCACTTTGCTGCTGCAGTATTAATGCCACTCTGCCGGAGAAAGTTGGAGCACACTGACTGGTCAAAGCCGGGTCTCGTTGCCCTCTCTGGAAAGGGCAAGAGGTGATGGACTCTGGGCTTGTTCCAGTCGGTCATAGCCAACTCTCCAACTCCAACTCTGCTGGTAATTGGCTTAGGACAGCCTCCACAGGGGCCATCATGTGAGGAAGAGCATGGCACTTACACACTCAACTTGTTTGTGCTGCGCTGTGCTTGGGCCATTCTGTCCTTCCCTAGCTGCCTCAAGTCTCTGCACAGTCATTTATTATTTATTTATTTTTTTAAACTTTATGATGCATTTATTCTTTTGTACACAAAATGACTTATCAGTGAAATTTGACAAGAATTATGCAGACAACATCAATATAACAATATATAACAACGACTGTTATGCTCACCATGTTTTTATTGCTCTCAATGACAGTGATGTTTTGGGCTTTGCCCCTTCATCAGACATGTGTACTGGGTTTTAGGTAGTTTCACCAGGACGGCTTTTTCAAACCGTTGTCAAAACAGTTTGACCTTTACAGTGAATGGTGAAATATCCATTACCTGTTACTGACACCTTAGAAATAATCATTAACCCTAATCCTAACCCTATCTAAATCTCAAAGCATATTGACTGGAGAGCTTACAGCCTATATGCCAGTGTGATGCCTAATTTAAAAGCCAAGACCATCTAGTTTCTAAAAATATGTGTGAGATCTGTGTGAGTGAAACACAACTTACATTACATTTGCCGTTATTAACCCTAATCATATCCTGAGTCGGGTTAACTAGCCTTAACCCTAGCCCCCTGATTGGGGGGACAGCAAGTAACAGGTTAAAAGATAAAAAACATTATAGATGTAAAAGTAAATATATATATATTTAAAAAAATATCTATAATGGAAAACTCCCGTACAACTGAGAGACTACACATACATGCATTTATGTTGGGGGGTTGTAATAACATAACAAATCATCAGTATTGTTAATAACTATGCTAAAGAAAGTATTATGTTCAATGGTTAATACCCACAGTTGGAGAGTTAATAATCAATGATACTTCTGAGCCATTATAAATGATAGTCTCATTAAGGGCATCTAGGTTAAAACAACAAAAACACTAAGCGCATTGAGTCGCCTTGTGTACAAAATGCGCTGTATAAACAAACATGCCTTGCCTAAGCCAAAAACATTTTATTTGGTTTGTTTATTTTTGGAGGGTGTACATGGATTACTTTATTATTGCTCACTGTCATTGGTAATTGTGTGAACATTGTAACTTGTGGGTCATTAGTAATGTAAACATACTGTTACTACAAGTTTGCTTAGCCGTTATCACAACCGGAGCATAACTTGTTCAGACCTTACATTCCCCGCTTTTTCTAACAGTCATACTAAACCTGAGTTATCATCAAAGACAGGTTAAGAAGCTTTAGAGATGAATGAAACCTGCGCTGCTTCTGGTATCAGCCCATGTGCAAAATGTGGGATCTTTTGGTTGCTCGGATTATTTACAACATTAGACTTTGTAATTTTCAGTGACATCCAAATTTACCGGTGTTACCTTTTCATGTATGCTATGTCCTACCCTCCTCCTTCATGTAAACACTTGGGATTAATGTCAGATTATGGGAATTTTCGTAGTAAGAGGTGTATGCCAAAACATTTGGGGCTTTCGTGTCTTCACCCATATCATACAATAGTTTCAGGAATGCACAGCCAAAAAAGAAATGGAATACAGTGGGGGGGGAAAGTGTTTAGTCAGCCAACAATTGTGGAAGTTCTCCCACTTAAAAAGATGAGAGAGGCCTGTAATGTTCATCATGGGTATACCTCAACTATGAGAGACAAAATGAGAAAAAAAAAATCCAGAAAATCTCATTGTCTGATTTTTAATGAATTTATTTTCAAATTATGGTGGAAAATAAGTATTTGGTCAATAACAAAAGTTAATCTCAAAACTTTGTTATATACCCTTTGTTGGCAATGACAGAGGTCAAACGTTTTCTGTAAGTCTTCACAAGGTTTTCACACGCTGTTGCTGGTATTTTGGCCCATTCCTCCATGCAGATCTCTAGAGCAGTGATGTTTTGGGCCAGGCGCTGGACAACACAGACTTTCAACTCCCTCCAAAGATTTTCTATGGGGTTGAGATCTGGAGACTGGCTAAGCCACTCCAGGACCTTGGGAGAGAACTCGGCATTCTTTCTCCTCCAAACACGACGAGTTGAGTTTTTACCAAAAGGTTTCATTTTGGTTTCATCGGACCATATGACATTCTTCCAGTCCTCTTCTGGATCATCCAGATGCTCTCTAGCAAACTTCAGACGGGCCCGGACATGTACTGGCTTAAGCAGGGGGACACGTCTGGCATCCCTGGCGGTTACTTTGTTACTTTGGTCCCAGCTCTCTGCAGGTCATTCACTAGGTCCCCCCGTGTGGTTCTGGGATTTTTGCTCACCGTTCTTGTGATCATTTTGCGTGGAGCCTGGAGGTCTGTGAGAGCCAGAAATCTGGTATATGGTGACAAAATACTTATTTTCCACCATAATCTGCAAATTCATTCATTAAAAATCAGACAATGTGATTTTTTTAGATGTTTTTATTTGAGGTATACCTATGATGAAAATTACAGGCCTCTCATCTTTTTAAGTGGGAGAACTTGCATAATTGTTGGCTGACTAAATACTTCTTTTCCCCACTGTAGTTGCAGCATGTCTTCATTCACACCAGGCAAGTTTAGCTAATTCAGCAGAGTGGATTTCTTTATTTATCCTGCTAATGACTGGGTATCACTTTGGGGCCAGGCCTGACCACCACTCATAGGAAAGAGAGATGGCTGTCCTCTCCCCCGCGGGCTTAATGGACCCACATTATTCAGCCCATGTAAGTGTCATCTCACCGCCGCTCAAAATGGCCTGTGAAATCAAAGCTTGTCTTACCGGAAGTGTCATCAATGCCACCATCAATTCTTGCACCACTGTCACTGCGGCCCGCGCCCCTCTCCTTCTATCAATCCCGCTCCTCCTCCCGGGACTTGGCATGTTCTTCTGCAGGAAACCTAAAACAAGAGGATTCTATTAAAAGGTGTCAGCCAGCAACCAGATATCAATAACCTCCATGTATGCAGAGCAGGGAGTGAACCCCGGGGACTCTGTGGTTTCACGAGGGGGTGTGTGGCAGTATTTGCCTCTCTGTAAGCAGCATATATCTTCATGTATCAAGTCTCCTATTTGTGCCATTAGGCATGCTTGATGTTTGAAATGATACCAGAGACAGAAACTAATTGTGGCTGTATTGAACCATATTTCAGAGACATTTCTATCCTTAATCAGAGCTTTATCAGGCATCACAAGTATTTAACTCTTTGGGTTGTGGTTTTGTACACGGCTGGCTACCCTCAATTCTTATTCAATACCAGCACTTTACAATAATAGTTCCTGAACAGTGCTTTTATCTGTACCTTTACTACTGTACATTATTCATAATCTAGAACCATGAAACAGAACCATAAAACAGAAAGATGCATTTTACATACAAATAATATTAGAACAAAAACCAGGGCAAAAGTACAACTTCCTTCCAATTTGAATGCACATACACCTAGACAAGTAACTTTTTTTCTTTGGTTTTAAGTTTATAAGTGTTTAACTTTTTCAAAGTTTGCCACTGGGCTGTTTATTCAATATACAGTGCCTTGCGAAAGTACTAATACGCCTTGAACCTTTGCACATTTTGTCATTTTTACAACCCTAAACGTAAAAATTTGATTTTAAATGTTTTACTGAAAGTTCACACACAAGTAACAGACAACTGTGAAGTGAAAGCAAAATGATACATGATACTGTTATTTTTCCAAAAATTTAAAAGTGAAAAGTCGGGCGTGCATAAGTTTTCATACAGCATGAATTAATACTTTGTGGAACCCCCTTTTGCTGCAATAACAGCAGCAAGTCTTCTGGGGTATGACTCTACAAGGTTAACAACTCAAGCTCTGTCAAATTAGAAGGAGAGCGTTTGTGGAAAGCAGTTTTCAGGTCTTTATTTAGGTTTGACTGGGCCATTCTAACACATTTTTTAATTTATTTTTTAAACCATTCCATTGTAGATTTAGCTTTGTGTTTAGGGTCATTGTCTTGCTGGAAGGTGAATCTCTGCCCAAGCCTCAATTCTCTTGCTGACTCCAGCAGGTTTTCCTCCAAATGTCTCTGTATTTGGCTCCTTCCATCTTCCCAACTATTCTTATAATCTTCCCAGTCCCCGCTGAGGAAAAGCAGCCCCAAAGCACGATGCTCCCCCCACCATATTTGACACTGGGGATGGTGCACTCAGGACGATGAGCAGTGTAAGGTTTGCTCCATACATAACATTTTGCATTTGGGCCAAAAAGTTCATTTTTTGTCTCATCTGACCAAAGCACCTTCTTCCACATGGTAGCTGTGTCCTCCATATGACTTCTAGCAAACTTAAAATGGGATTTCTTATGGCCTCCTTTCAATAATGGCTTTCTTCTTGCCACTCGTCCATGAAGGCCAGATTTGTGTAGAGTACGACTTATAGTTGTCCCATGTACAGATTCCCTCAGCTCAGCGGCAGTACGTCGCAGCTCCTCCAGAGTTATCTTGGGGCACTTGGTTGCATTTCTGACCAGTGCTCTCCTTGTTCAGTCTGTTAGTTTAGGTGGACGGCCGTGTTTTGGTAAGTTCGCAGCGGTGCTATACTCTTTCCATTTCCGAATGATGAATTGAACAGTGCTCCGTGAGATGTTCAAATCTTGGGAAATCTTTGTCTAATTTAACGCATCTTTAAACTTCTCCACAACTTTATCCCTGACCTCTCTGGTGAGCTCCTTGGCCTTCATGATGTTGCTTAGTGACCAATACACTCTGACCATAGGTCATTGCTTTCACTTCACAGTTGTCTGTTACTTGTGTGTAAACATTCAGTAAAACAATTCAGAATAAAATCTTTAGGCACTGTATATCTCTTCGGTAAACGCAGTATTAGCATAAATAAGAGACCAATCAATAAGAGCCTGATAAAAAGTAAGTAAGGGTATTGCTGTGTATTTTTGCTATGTTATGTTATTGTACAGTGTTCATTAGGGGGAAATGTGATTCTTTTTAAGTAGATCTCAAATTTCTTCAGGTTAGTAACTTTTGTTTTAGTTGGCAGCTTGTCAGTAGTTACCTTCTCCACCAATTGTACCTGTCGGTCAACCCACAGAAACTGACCTCTGACCTGGCCGGAGTTGAACAACAAAAGAGGGTTCTGGAGATGGAGCTGGAGCAGTGGAGGCAGATCACTCTTCCCCAGAAAACTGCTCCATTGCCCACTGCACCAGCCCCCTGCGAGTGCTCCTGCCAGGGCCGACCCAGCCCACCTGACCCGGCCCTGCCTGCTCTGGAGGCTGAGGTCAAACTACTTCAGGCCAAACTCAAGGTAATACGTTTTTACAGCCGGTGTGCAAGTACATTGTTAATGGGTTGCTTAAGCTTGACGCATGATTCTCTTCTTCTTAAATACTCACAGTAACTTTTATTTTATTTATTTTACTCTCCTATGCTTGTGCCACATGAGTGCTCATCCTGCACCCTAGAAGCCCAAGGAGAATTACTAAAAATAAATGTAACAAAAAATACGTCAGAAAAGTTGTTGTTTTCCCCTCACACTGATCAGTCTTGATTTTGATTCAGTTTTATTTTGTCGTATTAACAAAACAAATCAATTATGCATTTACTAATGCTAAACCTCAGCTGAGATTTTAGTAACAATTATACACATACAGTTCCTATTTTACTTGACAGTTAGGCTCAAGACTTGACAATTAAGCTGCATGATTGTGATCCAATCAAAGTTGGTATTCTGTTTATAATCTATAAAAAGCCGTTTTTGGTGTACGTTTCACATTTTGTCTGATCTCTTTTTTTCAAAGTTATACAATAACTGTACTGTGCTAGTACTTTTTCATCTTTAGAGAAAAATCCCTAGCGTTTTATTTAAACATCAATATTTCTGAGTCACTTACATCTTTGCTCCGAACAGCCCCCGGTCCTTGAGAAGTTTAGAATCTCTAAAAGAAGCCGTCAAGGTTTTCGTTTTGAAATCATACGGCAAAGAAAAAAATAAATTCAACCAATTCTCCGGGCTTGCAGTGTGCACCTCAGATCACCTGAAATTGCATGTGATTTGGACATGAATTAGCATTCCTTATCATTTGATCTTATTAGCAGGCGCCTGTCACAGAGATGAGCAATGGGCTTTAGCAGCGGAGACGTGCCCTACATCATGGGGAATGAGGTGCGAGGTGTAGCGCAGCCTCCCCGTCAGTGTCACACAGCAGATTGGCCCTGTCATGACGCGCGGTAGTGGACGTCATGGCAGGTGACAGCACAGGGCGGGGGGTGGGGGGGGGAGGGCAGATTGACAAAAGCTTGCACAGGAACGGTATCCACTAGAGACACAGGGGCCTTTTAAACCAAAGTAACGTGCAGGTTCCAATATCTATCAGAGTCCTGATCTAAAACGGAGCTGTCTGCAGGAGCCGCACGTCGTTCCACAAAAGCAAATAGGAGGGAAGTGTCGGAGGTGACAAGAGCAGCATGTCAATGCAACAACTTTTTATTTATTTTTTTGCACTTCATTTTTAAAAAAAACAACTCGAGTCTTGGCATATACAAATAATTCACTATAAGTGCTGTAAAGGTTTCACACGGTAGAATTACAGAATTTTTGGATTGTTTCCCGGTCCTGGCTTACAGCAAGAAGGCTTATGGGTTTGAATCCCAGGCCGGGTGTGGCCTTCCTGTGTGGAGTTAGCACACAAAAACAAATTCTGAATTCTCCTGGTTGATAAATGTAAAATAAAATTTAAAAAATGTCTTATTATCCCACGGCCTAATGAAAGTACAGTTAATGAGCTCAAAACACCAAATCAAGTTTATTTGTCATGTAAAAACAAAGACTTTTTCTTTACTCTGTTACTAAAAGTATATACATTGACTTGGTAATTGCCTTTATTGTGTACATGCTGTAGGTTCTGCAGAAAGTAGTAGCCTCTTTTCTGTTGTTGTATTATAATTATGTGTGATTCACTTTGTATAAACACAACTGTAATTAAAGCTCATTATATCTTTGCTGTATGGAAGTAATGTAGTTAGAAATGTACATTAAAAACACCTAGCTTAATTAAACAGCAATGAATATAGTTATTTCCCTTAATTACTCCCCTCATTTGATCCGCTTTGAAAAATAGTGCGTTCCTCTTAACCTCTTTTAGCACCTTCCACCCTCCTGCTGTAGATCTAATGAGGAGGCATGCTGCGCCTGACCTGTCATCAGCCATGTCGTGAAAAGCAGCCCCTCCCGTCTCGTATTGCGCCGGCTCCGACACATTAACAAACGCACCCTCTTTCTCCTCCCTCTCCCCCAGAGCGCCAGTTCAGAGGTCACGAGGCAGGTGGCAGCTAACAAAGCCCTGCGAGGCCAGCTCCAGGAGAAGGAGGACAAGCTCCGCCAACTACAGGACAAGTTAGTCTCACACTCACCATTATTATTACACTTCCCTCTTTTTGTTCTTTTACATCACCTTGCTCTCTCCCTATCTGTCCCTATAACCTCCCACTGCTTTGCTAAGGACAAACTCCACTGCACAACGCCATTAAAATACTCTGTAAATTCATTATTTTATGAGACCTTAAAGACATTAACGGATAACTCCCTGTCAATTTTTGCTGAGCTGTATCAAACAAATGTTTTTCATCATCACCTTAAATGCTTTTACATCACAGATAAGTCAACATTCATATTGGATCAATATTTTATGAGCACATTAGGACACCTATAATAATATTTGAATATTTACAAAATGGCATGGTGTAAACTAATTTGCCAAATGTAAAAGTTCTGTTCTGGTTTTACTTTTAGTTTTCAGTGAGCATAGCCTTGGTCTTTGTCTCTGCTCTGCATCTCTCCGCTCGTGGGCTCGTCTCTTCTGCAGTGTCTGATTCCACCGTGTGGCAGCTCTCTGTCTCCTGCACCTAACCGTTGGTGCTTCTCTTCTCTGCAGATGATTAGTGAACTTATGCATGTTCTCTTAAGTAAGTAAGTGCGCAGAATCAAGTGTAAAGGCGCATAGTGTTTATGTGGGTGTCTTGTGTGTCATGTAGTGTAGGGTTTCTTATGTGGGTAGCTGCTGTGGAGTGCTGATCAAAGACCAGTATTGATTGTTTGTGTGCCGCAGGAGGGACCCGTTTGGCCCATGACACCTAAACCCACACACTATCACTCTGGCCTGTGGGCCACACAGCCCTAATGAGTTACACGGTTCACCTACTGCAGCACTGGCTCCATTACATCTATAGATAAACAATTCACTTAGGGAAAATGTTCTGTTGTTGATTTGAGTGTTGCTGTAAAAGGCGTGTTGTCGTTCTGCATTAGAATTCCATCTTTGAACTGAGGGAAAGGTACAAAGAACAAGTTGGCATTCCTCTGTCTCTTTCTCTTTGTCTAGTATTCGGTGTCCTCTGCCTGCCTTTCTCAATAATACATACGGGGCATGTGTACAATCACAGTGGGCATGTGTTGGTGTGTGACCAAAGGATCACTGCCACAGAGTGAACATCCCCCAGCAGAGGGCTACGACAGCAGCCTCCTCACACACTCTTGTCACACACTCTGGTATAGCCCTTGTTGCTACCAGTCCATTGGCCTCCATGGAGGGACTCCTTCTCAGAATGAAAGACATGTCTAGACATCTCTGAAATATACATCTCAGCACACACACAGGGAGCAAGGCTGCCTCGCCTTAAAGAAGAGAAGGGGTAAAAAAAAAAGAAATGAATTTCAAAGTACACCGGCATGTCCTCAGTCAATATCCGGCACTATGGCCCTGCCTTATTTATGAAGCAGCTTCTTTCATCTTTAGCCCTGTTGTCTATCAGCCACATGAAACATCCAGCGCTCTCCATTCTTAACAACATCCACCCAAATGTTAGCGCTCACTTTCTCTCATGCACCCCAGACCGCTGACTGTTATCATTACAATACACGCATGTTTGATGAACAATATTGCCAACAAGCACAGAACAAAGGGAACAAATGCGGGTGTTATGGGGAGGGTGTCGGAGGCTCTGGTCTTGGCTCCTCACTAACACTCATAAATAGAGATCACACGCTCCGGCAGAAACACCAGTCATCCCTCATTCTTTTTTATCCTCTATTCTTTTTGGGGTGCAGAAGAAGGAACATCTAAAATAAATGCTGTCCATCTAATTTCTATTTGCATTGGGGCAGAGGGAGCTGCTGACGCTTATTGCCGTGTTCTGTCTTTAAGTCAACAGACAGTCATCAGAAAGGTTCAATATGGGTTTTCTCATTAATGGCCAAATCCATGGGGTAACCATCCAGCGCTACTTCCCCCCCAAAGTCCTAAGGCTAGACTCTCTCATTTAATTTAATGTCACTCCAATAGGACAAGCTCACATTTATTTAGTCATGCTGCCCTCGAGCTCTTCTCTACCTGGGGAGGCCGGGACATTTACTTACACAGAAGCGTTTGCTCTGTAGTTGCGTCATTTGTTTATTTAAAACACACATGCCATGATGCGCGTGGGGGCTAAAGAGATCCAAGACATCTCGGAGTGTTTTAATTAACAACATCCTTATGATCTTTATTCTATTTGTTCAAACTCCCAGCGGTTTAGACAACCATGAAAATGCCTCATATTTGTCTTTCATGAAAACGGAATAAAACATGCTAACATGCATTGCCAATTTAGAATAACGCCGGGCCATAATATGCTAAAATATTGAACAAATCAATGTTATTAAATAAGAAAGTATACAGCATTTGTTGGTGTGCTTTCAGACGAGGCAGTACAAGCGCAGAACGCCGCTGAATTCCCCATGTAATCATTTGGAACCGCGTCGCCTTTGCAAAGATAAACACGTAATAAATTCTTCAACTCGTGTCACTGTTGATTCAGAATGCCGTTTGTCAGAGAGGACTCCCCAGTCAGGCTTGGCGCCGCGTCCCCACTAGAGTGCTTGTTCTAATACATGCCAGTTAGAATTACACATGCAGGCCTATTCCAGCCCCCCTCTGCCATTTACCCAAACAGCATGCCAGCGTATTTAGTTGTCATAATGAGCTGTCACGCCTGATGCACTGCACGGGGACATTGTGGCTGCCAGTACTCTGCGCGTGTGTGACAAGTGTGTGCGTGTGCTGAGGTGTCTCTATTTGTAGGCTACACGCATAGACATAGCGCTACACGTCACAATTGCATTGAAATTACAATTTGAATGACAATTGTTGTTTATGTGCTACAATATGCAGTAAATGTCTTAATAGGATCATAAAGTGGATATGTCATGCAAAACGTTTTGGAGCTTTAAACCATGTTATAACGTTATTCCCTCGTCAAATACATACTTTTTCAACGGTGGCAGCATTGTACTTCCAGGATACAAATCTGTCCTTTACATTTTTAAATCCCATAATCCTACATTAAATTGTTTCTGAGCCGTTCTACGCTGGAAGTGCTGAACCTGTAAACCACGCTGTAAATCAAAATGTTTTGTGTTTTTCATTAATTTATTTTTTATTTAAAGCAGGACAAAGTAACTCATGCCCCAGATGCCGTTAGTGCCACTGCAGGTGTCGTAGCATTTTTTTTTTTTTTACTCATTAATTGTTCATTAAATGAGAGTAAATACTACACTGACAGAAAAGACAAAGGGAGAGAGGGATATTATACATTGTGCCACAACTCAATGACACAATTGTTATGTTTTTCACTCAAACTTGGCTGTAAACACAGCTAAAGTGGCGCTAGCCCACATTTAGATTTGCCCTTTAGCCTGTTAGCTTCTTCTTTGTGATGCCATTAGTGTGTATTGCGCCTCCAACCTGGAGGCAGGCAAGTTGCAAGGGTGATTTTCTTGACAGAGACACCAGGTAGAGATGAAAGACCCCCCCAATCATCCCATTAACACATATTAGGGACTTCGAAAAAGATTTATTAAGGTAAACAAGTTACTTAAATGGTCACATCGCCTTTCTACCTGCTTTAGGCACTCAACGTGCTTTACATCAAGGAACCAGCCACCCATTCACACTCTCACCATTGTACGCAGACACTGGAGGAGCGGTGGGTGAAGTGTCTTGCCCAAGGACGCAACGACAGTGTGCACCTGTGGGATTCGAACCGCCAATCCTCCAATCCTCGTTCTTCTTTAAGCTATCATTTCAAATTTTAAACATAAAATATCAATGCTGAGGCTCTCAATATAATGTTCACTTTTAAACTTGCTAACCCTGGAGTTTAGAATTCTAGAAACTGGTTAGGAAATTCATGCCATATTACTTTAGCAGTGCATAACCACGTTTCCAATTTCAGTAATGTTTAATGTACATAATCACTTTTAAATTCTTTAAATTACATCAAAGGATTAGGCTACTATGTGTTAATATGGCTCATTTACAAAATATGTACATTTCAGAGTAAAGACCTCAGTGATACCCCCCGCGATGGATAGTATGTCCGCTTATATTGCAACTGCGGTAATTTGGTGACATATTTTGCAGCTTTTAACCACTCTTGTTTTTCTGTCCAGAGCGGCCCATGTAGAACGGGATGTAAACATGAAACGGCAGCTGGTGGAGGACCTAAAAACAAGACTCAAGTTTCTACAGGACATGGAGGGCAGTTACCGTGGACAGTTGGAAGATCTGGAAAAGAAGGTAAATCAAATAGTTAGATGTCTATAATGGCAACTATTGTGAATGTTTTTTCTTGAACGTGTAGGTGAAGACGTTAACAGAAGAGGCCACCAATAGGAAGGCCCTAATTGAGTCTCTGAAAAGAAGGCTGAATGTGGCAACAACAGAGAAAAGCCAACACGAGGCCACATGCACCAAACTAAAGGAAGACTTGGATAAAAAGGTTGGACACTTTAAAATGGCAACAATATTAATTTGTGTGTTTTTGCATCTTATCAGGCTACATTACAGGTGTTTTTAAAGGTGTGAACACTAAAAAAAGGTTTGATCCACAATGGTACGTCAAGGGCCCAACCGATATGGGTTTTTGGGTAATTTACCGATATGTAGGGAGTTGGCATGGCCGATAGCCGATATATATGGGCTGATATTTTAAGTAATTCAATTGGAAGTTTTTTTTTTATTGTCCCCAACATCAGCATCTCACACAAAAAACTAAACATTTTGTTTTTAAAAATGTACCTAAAGAAAACTTTCTACGGCAAAATACTGAATATGGACTTTGATTTTTAATTTTGATTCTGCAACTTTCTGGGAAACAGACCTTGTGCACTTGAGCATAGTACCCTTTTTCTTAGTAATGTACAAAGTGGATTTGCAAATTGTCTCATCAACCGCATTTACAGTAACTAGTGACGAGACGTGACTCATGAAACACCTGCCAAGTGAAACTTTATTTTGTAGTCGTGTATGCTTCAGAATCCCATAATCTATCACAAGCCTATAAGCTAACTCTATTAAGAATTAAAGCATTTCCCTGTTTTTGCTGTTATATTTTCTATAGGAGCAGCGCATTCATGCCTTGCAGGCCCGTGTAGGAGCTGGTGAGCAGGCTATGGCCGCCCTGGAGAAGACGGCCACAGAGCAAATGGAAGGGTTGACCCAGCAGAGCTCCCTGGCCCTGGACAGACTTCAGAGGCAGTTAGCCCAGGCCTACTCCCAACTGGAGCAGCTTCATGCTTTCATCAAGGTATGTCTTTGAAAGGGTGAACAAGAGTTCTCACGATTCATTCAGTCTCTTTCTGTGCATGTACAGGTTATTTAGCCTCATTGGGATCAAAAACCAGTGGAAACGATGTTAGTAACCTGATTAAAACTGGTTAGAATTGTGCAAAACCAAAATACACTTACTTTGACAGACTTGCCTACTCGCATTTATACCACTTGCATCTAGAGCAGCAGCAAAGTCTTTCCATCCCAAACTGTCCTTCGCCTTGTTCCGATGAAAGCCCCATGTGATGTCATGATCCTTCATCTCAGCCTCCGCTGTCCGCCTCCAGGTGCTCTTTCTTTTGCCTTCAGGAGTGCAGATGAGGGCTGTGAGCATCCTTCCGTAACCAAGTTTTTATTATGTAGAATGTTATACAGTATTAGTGGCAAGCTACATGTTGTCTGTATGTTGAGTACTATGTCAACAGTGCGCTTTTTGAGGGCTGAAAATGCTCACCGGTATGAAACAACACATCAGTGACATGAACAATGCAGTGAAATCCCTGGGCCGGTCTACATGCTGCGCCTGTTCTCATGTTGAGCTGGGATTTATATTTCATGGCTGCCCTGGAGGCGCACTGAGAGGCATTCTGCTGTTGCATCTGCGGATTCAGCGCGTCCTTTTTCTTTTTGGCGAAGGCAGTAAGCATGGCAACGTGTCACTGCAAAAAAAAACTGCAAAGCACCGTTCGTCTTAGTCGACACATCTCTTGAATGTTTCAGGGGGTCAGAGCAGCGAGATGCCAGTGTCACACACAGGAAGCAACCATAAAAGAGCAGTTAGGCTCAAGTTACAAGAGGAGGTAGTAGTGTATTCGTCCACTGACCCCAGGGTTGCATCACCGGATTGCTGATGATGTAATTCTATTATCTTTGAACAGTGAAGAGTTTTTATCCCAGTTGTACACAGTCAGGACACGAGTCAGCATCCCTTTCTGAAAGCTGTGGTTTAGGACTGGTGTTATTTCAGGAGATGTACTGGCTGCTGGAGCAAGGAGACTGTTCAGGTGGACAGACTGTTCTGCAAAACACGAATGCAGGAATTTAAGGCACTAAATAATCTTGCCATTTCCTATGCAAACGTTCCTGCTGTAGTGCACATAGAAGAATTTGTTCTTATTGACAGGAACAAAAACGATTGTCTGGAAATATTACTGCTGTAACTAAGCTTTGTAATCCCATGGTTGAGCCCAGAGGTTTGACTCAACTAAAGCTCCTGTGGCAAATGTCTCCCGTCCCCAAAGAGTGGCAGAGGGAGTGTCGCAGATAACTCTCACAAACCTTTCTACACATCCCAATTCCTCTCTTGCAGGAATTTATATGCATGTTTTGTTGCAAATTGCTGCTTTTACAAAATACTTTATAAAGGAGGGGTTTTATTTAGGAAAAAGTTTGGTCGATGAGCTTAAAGCAGTACTAAGTAACTTGTTTACCCTAATAAATCCTTTTCGTAGTCCCTCTGGGGTAATACAAGTGTTAATGGGATGATTGGGGGGTCTTTCATCTCCCCCTTATGTCTCTGGCCAGAAAATCACAATTGCAAACCACAAAGTGCAAAACACAACAGCAAAAAGTCACAGGAACAAAATAGGAGTACACAGGTAAGAAAAATACAAGGAATACAAACAGGCAAACAAGATAAAACCATAAACGATTCCTGACTTAATTAAAAGCTACAGTAAACTTTTCAGAGCCAGCTTAAAAACAGAAAGTGACTAGGGTGCAAGGGCAGTGCATTCCACAATATGGGGCCTGCAACTGAAAAAGAACGATCGCCTCTCTGTTAGTACTCAAGGACTCAAAGGAAACTAAGAGTGAGGCCGCAAACAGGACTATTAAGGCTGAAGAAGGTCGGACAGATACGAAGGTGCAAGGCCGCGAAAATATTTAAAAACAAATAAGAGAATTTTAAAGTCAATACAGCGACAGACAGGGAGCCAATGTTAGGACTTTCAAACAAGAATTATGTGCTCACGCTTTTTAGTGCCAGATAGAAGGCGTTCTGCAGCATTTTGGACAAGTTGAAGTTGGGCTAGTTGAGCCCAATGTACAATGCATTACAATAGTCTCGGCGACGAGTGATAAAGGTGTGGATTAAAATCTCAAAGTGGTGCCAGGAAAGAACGGGTTTCACTTTAGACAGTTGCTGAATCTGTCTAAAACTAGTTTTTACAACCGAGTTGAGTTTATTCAGTATTGCGTAGACAAATTATTGTGTATACAATCCTACAAACATTATTCAGTCAGTTCTTCATCTTATTCCTAATGAAATAGCATGTAGGGGAATGTAGTCTATTTACACAGATATGATCCATGACTGTAAACGTTTAGCCCTTTACAATTCCTATAGCCAGACTATACAAGAACAGTCACTGGAATATTCAGCATTTGATATAACATGGCTAATTACGGAACTCAATAATCAAATGCCAGGGCCTGAAGATTCAGAAACTTTGCTGCATACCCCACAGCCTTAACTTAACCATAAGCATCAGGAATGGGACACATGGGCTGCATTAGTACAGCCTGCCACGTGACCTGGCTCAAAACAAGGATCGAGAGAGCGATATGATGGGCAGAATATGAATTTTCTGTGTATGCATCATTATACAAATGCTTTTTTATCATGTATAAGGTGAGGCAGGCCACCACCGGTGCTCAGAATACTGTGTACCCTGAGGAAATAGCAGCATTGTCTTGGCGAGGAGCTAATCCATCACCAGGAGGAGGGCTTGAATCAGTCTATGGGTTATGGGTGTCTGCCAGCGGCTGATAAAGATTGCCCATCAACTTGGCTCATCTGACACCTGTCCATCATGAGGGGAATATTGTGTGGCAGAGGTGGGGGTGCTTTGGCCTACACATAAATCACTACAAAATGTGTAACATGTTGTCAGTGTGTCGTCACAGTTCAGAAATGTAATAGAAATTGTATGAGAAATAAAAGTTATGTTTCAAATGAGTTGTTTTTAAGCGTTTAAGTGTCGTAAGTCGAGTGGGAGCTTACTGAATATGCGATGCGATGGGGGGGATGAAATGTTTTCTTCTTCCTAAAGGGGGCGCTGCAAAAAATAATTGAGTAAGCACTGGACTAAGGAATTGCAGGCACTGAGTTATTGTCAATCCGTGAGTCGCTGAGTAGAGCCAAGTTTTTTGGCTATTGCCATGAGGAGGGCAATGTGTGTCTGCAATGGTGGTTAGAAAATGGACAACCCAATTGGATGTGAATGATTGGTTGATGTTTGTCAGAGGGGCCTATGGTATAGATTGGTATAATATAGGCTCTTTTCTGTACATGAATGGAGCGAATGTGCAATAGCCAAAATATTCATTTCATATTCAGTTTCCATCACAACCTGGCTTACCAATTATGTTTGTACTTCACCCAAAATCTTTCTCAGATCTGCTGCTCACATAGAAAGGGTTACAAAAAGTGTTTGTTTGCACAATGTAGTAAATATTATTGGTTAAAGGGCAGTTGTATAGACATGCATAGAAATCCAGTCCTTTTTTTTTCTCTCCTCTATTCCCATAACCCTAGGCTGGTGGAGGCCATTGTGTTGTTGAGGATTCACATCATTGTTTGTCTCCCCTAGCTCCTGTGATCCCCTATAAGAACAGCGAGCCCTTTGATTGGACTGGCTGACGTCCGGAGGAGATTTACTCTTGTCATGTATTGATCAGGACCGGAGGGCTGTGTGTCTGTAGCTGTGCGTGTGTGAGTGTCTTTATGAGCTTGTTTTTTTAGTTCTTTGTGGCTCCATGTGCTGCTGTGGCTGTATATATTTGTGCGTAGAGATTTCTTATTGTGTGCCAGCAGACCCTTTTGGCCCCTGCACATGCCCCAGGCGGTAAGCACTGCTGTTGAACTGCTAAAGAGTGGCCCTGCATGCAGTGACTCCTCACGTCGGCACACACAGGCTGGAGGTAGCTCGCTCTCGCACTGAATGTTTTTGCTTGTCATCACTACTGCCATCGTCTTTCTTTTCACAATAGGAACATTTCTTACTAATACTAAATAAGGTTATTGTTATGTTGTCTTTTTCATATTAGTCAAATTGTCAATGTATAGTCATTTCTTTGAACTTAATGTGATTTCCCTAGCAGTTGCTGGCAAAATCTGTGTCCGACTGGCCATATGCGGATGAAAAACTTGGTTTATTATCATGGATGAATTCGTTTTTAAAATGCCACCTTGCCAAATTAAGGGACTACTAAGAATGAATAATTGGGGAATGATCGATGTTAACCTAAAGACATGAAGGTCCACTACATGTTTTAACCAGCTGAGGTTGTATTACTTAGTGGATGTCCCCATTGGGGGATATTTTAGCCATAGCTAACATTATGAAACTGGTGCGCTATTTCTGTTTTTCACAGGCTTTTAAAGCTGACGAGGCAAATCTACTTTTATAGATACAAAAATAAAAGGTATTATCATAACATTTTTCAGCCCATTGTTTTCGTAATCAATGTTTAAGTGCAGGGTTTACTCCTCCCATACTGCTCGTGATGAATTTGAATGCTCCTTTGTGTCCTCCTGCATGTGAAGGGGTTCACAGGTTGCTGGTTATTAAAGGGGATATCTTTTAGCTGCTCATTTGATCCTCATCTCCATGCCCTAATCCGCGTCCTGTCTAAATTGGCCCTCTGGCTATAGTGATTGTGCTACCAGGCAGGCTAAGAGCTCATAACTAACACACGCTTCTCATGCAGACACACCAACTCTCTGATACATATATATGAATACGCCAGTGTGTATTCATAGATTGTTTCTCGAAGGGCTGAAAATGAGTGGGAAATTTCACCTGTAATCTCTTTTGTGGGCAAATAGGCCGACAGGATTTAGGTCAATTGTATGTAAACATTGACTAGTGACAGTTGAATGGCTGTTCGTTTTTTTTTTTTGGCAGGCATTGTTGTCAGGGAAACTGCTGTTGCAAATGGGCCTTTTGCAGCATTGTTTTCAGCGTTGGGTTTATGATGTTGTAAGTGAAATTTTAGGAGTTAGTACCTCTGTGTGTATGGTGTTCTTAGCCAAATACACGTAATAATCTTGCATCAGCCATTCTAAAAATAGACATTATTCCCTAAATTCTTATGCATTTTCTTTACACCATGTACTATTTTTGAGAACACATTTTACAGCGTAGTATTTATTTATAAGAAATAGCAATAAGTCTTCCTGAAACGGCATGAATTAAAAGTTAAAGATTTATTATGTAACTTTTTATGTGGAAAAATGTTAATATTAGTGCGTATTTGACCTCTCACTGGCCCGGTGGTTGTATGGGTGGTTAGCTAGGCGCCTTTGCTTTCCATCCCGGGAGCCTCAAAGACGCTCCAGGATCAATTTTATTTCCGTTTTTTTTTTTTTTTTTTTTTTTAGAAGGGTCTGGATGCAGCCAATGGAGGGGCACATTATTAACCCTTGTGTGGTCCTTGGGTCATTTTGACCCGAAAGCCACTGGAGCCGCAGCCCATCCAAATGGCCCAAAAGCCACTGAAGGATTTTTGTAAAAAGAAGCAGAAAAAATATGAACGTGTGGTAATTTTCAGGCTCTTTTTAAAAGTGTAAATTTTTTGACATCGGGGTCTTTAAAGGGTGCAAAATTGAAGGATCACACGAGGGTTAGTGGAGCGCCACTTCTCCACAGGAAATTACGTTATCTCCACATGACAACGCTAGCTTAAACTAATCCTAACCTTGCGGATAGTTGAGTTAACTAAAGACATCTTATTGAGATTGATTTAAATAAGTGGAGGTGATGTTATTTCCTGTGGTGGTAAGGAGTCCATTGATCACGCGACTCTCCATCGGCTACATTCAGACTCTCTAGAGTTTTTCAGGGTTTCTGGTGTATGAATGAGAGAATGAATGGGTGACTGGTTCCTTACTGTAAAGCGCTTTGGGCCTGATGATAAAGGTAGAAAAGCTATGTATAAGTTGAGTCCATTTATCATTTCTGGCAGGTTTTCTGGATGGAATGTTTAGGTAACCATGGGGACAGTTCCATCAGCAGAGAAAACCTACAAGAAAACGTAACAAACACAAATGGAAAGTAAAGATGTCATGTTAACCACTCATCAACCGCTGGGCCACTGAAAGGTCAAATACACATTAATGTAAACCTTTTATCATTTGTTTTTGTATAAAAAGTTCCATAATGCACCTTTTAAAGGGCCTTTCCTTTGCAAAAATGAAAGAAAAGAAAAATTAGCCATTTTATGATTGAAAAACGTACCTGAAATAATGTTTTATTTGCGCACATTTTGTAAGTTTCGAATAGTCCAATTTTCTCTTCTGGTCCATTCGGAGAGAAAGGGGCACACAAATTAGGATCAATAATTGTATTGGGTTGTATTGCAGCCAGTGGCACAAAGAACGTTTCAAGAGAATGGATGGATTAAATTGAATTCCAACAAATTCTGGAGGAAAATATAACACCATGTGTGGAAGAAGCTGAAGGTAAAAAGAAACTGGCTTCTGCAAATTAGTCTCAAAAGGTGCAGTCTGTAGGTTTTGCCATGGCCTTCACAGTATCCTGACCCAAACATCATGGAAGAATATGTGGATAAACCTCCACAGAGCAAACAAAGTATCCAAAAGATCCAGTATGAAGCATAATGTGAGCTTTAATGTTGGCTTTTATGTTTGTACTTGCCAAAAACTTTGCATTGTTTATAGTTTTGCATAAGTAATCCTCTATAAGATAAAATAATACATAAGATAATCCTTTATTGATCTCGCAATGGAGAAATTCAATTGTTAAATCAGCTCGCAGAAAAACATCCAGGGTGTGCAATAAATGACAAGAAATGTGCATCAATAAAGTAGCAAGTAGGGGGGTATCTTGTATACAATGTAAGTAAGGGTACATATACATATATACAATAAATGTGAATGATAAAAAATGAAGAATATAGAATAAGGTTAGAGCAGACTATGTAAAAAAGAAATGTCAGCAGTGCAAATTATTTCAGTCTTAGTGCAGGTAAAGTGACATTGGTACAAAGGTAGAAATTACGCTTGTCCAGGGGTTATTGCACATAATATGTGCATAGAGGTTATTGCACATGAGTTACTTTACAGTCTGGTTGTACAGTCTTACAGCAGTGGGGATGAAGGACTTGTGGTAGCGTTCCTTCTTGCACTGAGGGGGCCTCAGTCTTCCACTGAAAGATCTGCTCAGCTCCTCTACAGTCCCGTGCAGTGGGTGGAAGGTGTTGTCCATGATGGAGGTGAGCTTGGCTAATACCCTCCTGTGCCCAGGACGGAGCTGGCCCTCCTGACCAGCTTGTTCAATCTGTTCTTGTCCCGCTCTGTGCTGCCCGGGGCCCAGCACACGGCTGCATAGTGGATAGCAGAGGCTACCACAGAGTCATAAAAGGTCCTGAGCAGAGGCTGCTCAGGATCCGAAGGACCTCAATCTCCTCAGAAGGTGGAGGCAACTTTGGCCCTTCTTGTACAGGGCGTTGATGTTGTGGGACCAGCCCAGTTTATTGTAAAGGTGAACAGCCAGGTATTTGAAACTGTCCTCCCCCTGGATGTTCAGCGGTATGTGCGGTATTGTCTTTCTCTGAGGTGAGGTGCTAAGGGTTTTCTTCCCCCCGAAAAGTTCTCATCACTTACAATGGGGGAAAAAAAGTATCTAGTCAGCCAACAATTGTGCAAGTTCTCCCACTTAAAAAGATAAGAGGCCTGTAATTTTCATTATGGGTATACCTCAACTATGCGAGACAAAATGAGAAAAAAAAAAATCCAGAGAATCACATTGTCTGATTTTAATCAATTTATTTTCAAATTATGGTGGAAAATAAGTATTTGGTCAATAACAAAAGTTCATGTCAATACTTTGTTATATACCCTTTGTTGGCAATGACAGAGGTCAAACGTTTCCTGTAAGTCTTCACAAGGTTTTCACACACTGTTGCTGTTTTTTTGGCCCATTCCTCCATGCAGACCTCCTCTAGAGCAGTGATATTTTGGGCCAGGCGCTAGGCAACACAGACTTTCAACTCTCTCCAAATATTTTCTATAGGGTTGAGATCTGGAGACTGGCTAAGCCACTCCAGGACCTTGGGAGACAACTCGGCATTCTTTCTCCTCCAAACACGACGAGTTGAGTTTTTACCAAAAAGTTTCATTTTGGTTTCGTCTGACCATATGACATTCTTCCAGTCCTCTTCTGGATCATCCAGATGCTCTCTAGCAAACTTCAGACGGGCCGGGACATGTACTGGCTTAAGCAGGGGGACACGTCTGGCATCCCTGGCAGCGTAGTGTGTTACTGACGGTAGGCTTTGTTACTTTGGTCCCAGCTCTCTGCAGGTCATTCACTAGGTCCCCCCGTGTGGTTCTGGGATTTTTGCTCACCATTCTTGTGATAATTTTGACCCCACGGGGTGAGATCTTGCGTGGAGCCCCAGATCGAGGGAGATTATCAGTGGTCTTGTACGTCTTCCATTTTCTAATAATTGCTTCCACAGTTGATTACTTAACACCAAGCTGCTTACCAATTGCAGATTCAGTCCTCCCAGCCTGGTGCAGGTCTACAATTTTGTTTCTGGTGTCTTTCGACAGCTCTTTGGTCTTGACCATAGTGGAGTTTGGAGTGTGACTGTTTGAGGTTGTGGACAGGTGTCTTTTATACTGATGACAAGTTCAAACAGGGGCCATTAATACAGGTAACGAGTGGAGGACAGAGGAGCCTCTTAAAGAAGTTACAGGTCTGTGAGAGCCAGAAATCTTGCTTGTTTGTTATTGACCAAATACTTATTTTCCACCATAATTTACAAATTCATTCATTAAAAATCAGACAATGTGATTTTCTTGATTCTTTTTTTTTCTCATTTTGTCTCATAGTTGAGGTATGCCCATGATGAAAATTACAGGCCTCTCATATTTTTAAGTGGGAGAACTTGCACAGTTGGTGGATGACTAAATACTTTTTTTCCCCACTGTACCTTCAACACTGTTCATTAGGAACTGGAACCCAGACTGTGCTTCTCAACTTCTTATCATTTAAGTGCTGAAATCGCCTTTACTATACACATCTATCTTTATTAGCAATATAGAAAATGGCCATGTTGCAGATTTGTTTTTATCAAAATGGCATTTGTCTGTCCCTGTAAATACAATTAATGAGCACTATACTTAAAACTCACCGCCTCTGTAGTAAACGTGCAACACTGGTTCATCTGTGGGGGGCATCAAATGTAGTGTGCAGTCAGCAAACTCCAGAGAGGACAACTACAGGCTCTGCACCTGTGTGAAATTACAGCAGAGATGTTCGCAGCTATTATTCCTTTTATTGTAATGCGCCGGGTGTATTATCATTTGTCTGGGCACAGCGAGTACTTATTGCGTGCTCAATTGCATTCAGTCCAAGAGCCAGTCGGACTTCGGTTTCTTTCTCTTTTTTTTTTTAATATTTACTTTTGTTTACTGCCCATTCTTCCGCTTCCCTCAACTGACCATCTACTCCAAGGTCAGCTTTTCAGCCGGCTTACAAGGGAATGATACTGAAGATTATTGCCTCGATCAATAAGCTCAAAATGAAGCAAAGGGGAGTTGGCTTTATTGACTTTCCCGTGTACAGTGGCAGTTTTAACATTTAATTGTCTCTCTAGTATTTAGCCCAAACTCCCACTTAGCGCCAGTCAAACCGGCCTGGACCGGTGATGGCCTGGGATGGCGCGGTTCACTCGGGCACCATTTTGGAACAGGGCCCCCTCGTAGCTCAATTATTAACCGCATTATGCTGCCCCCGTTGTACTTTACCGAGACATCCCGAAAAGCAAATAAATAAATGAATGGCTCGTCTTTTTCTGTGGGTCTCTCTCGCTCTCTCTCTGATGCACGATTCTTGCCCGTCCGGGGAGATTTTTTAAGCAAAACTCGGGGTGCGTTTGATATCAAAGCGGCGTTCCCCTCAGCTCTCAATCGACGGGGCAACAAACCCTCAGGTCCACATTCCTACAAGGGAGCGTGAGGTGAAGCCAATGAGAATCTGAGAGTGTCAAACTCAATATTCCTCCATAATGTACCAGGGCTCTCTGGCGCATGCTTGATCAATTTCATTTATTCATCTGCCAGGCAAGCGCTATCCCTCTTGTTTTTCTATATCCATTTCATCATCCCCGTCTCTGACTCTTTTAAAAAATATTTCTTTCTGCAGGCCCTGGCCAGCGAGATACTTTTAGACGTCGGTGAGGTCAAGCAGCAGTTGATGAAGAAGCGAAGGCAGAGGCAGGAGAGCGCTGTGGCAGCAAAGGGCGGCCTCTCAGCCAAGAGCATGATCAAAGCCAAGAGCATCGCAGCCTCCATCCTCAATATGTCGGAGAGCGATCTCGCCGACATAATGGACACTGATCAGGTAAGGCCAGGGGACGAAAGCTCACACAAACGCCAACTTTCCCGATCCATACCACGTGAAGATTATGCCCACAGCTCTCCGTGTACCTGTAATAGATTTGTACAAGTGTAAAAATATTCTCCCCAAAGTTTCTGACGGTTTTACTTAGTAATTACACCAGAGTAATGGCAAAGACATTATTAAATCAATCATCGACTTGCTGCTCGAAGCCTTTGCTTTTGTCAATTGAGACGAAATGAGCGGCGTGGAGAAGTGCGGAAGAAACTTCGGCTCATCATCTCGGATCAGTTGGGTTGGCCTTAGCTAGTAGAAAAACATAAGCCCACCACTTTTACCTGTAGCTAACTATGTTTAGCCTCTCATCATGTGTCTCTGACCTTCTGGTATTGATGCGGGCAACAAGAAAATGTCAATAATTTTGTTTTTATAAGTGTATGACGCACTCGGTTATCCATCCTGTAAGTTTGAGTGAAATTTGTAATCATAATAGTTTACGGCTCTGACAAAGTAATTTCAGTAATGAGCTGGTTGATCTAGAAGTGTAAAAATGAACCAAATAAATAGAATTAAACTGATGCAGTTATTTCATTACGGGCGTATCTCAAAAAGTGTGGTGTTTGGTGGTGTTGTCGATGTGTCGCTGACATGTTCTTTATCAGGGTTTTATGACAGTTTAGTTACACCACATATTAACCTGATGCCCACTGTGTGGCTTTAAATACCACATGCTTTTTCTTTTCTTTGATTGTCCAAGGTAATTTTATTTTAAAAGATATTTGCTTTTAACCTCTTACCCTCCCCCTAAACCAAGTACACTTTTCCACTGTAAGTAAGTAATCTTTATTTGTATAGCACCTTTCACAGACAAAGGCCACAAAGTGCTTCACAACACAGTAAAACATCGCGAATTAAATACAATATAAAAAAGGGTCAAAACAACACAGAAATCATATGCATTTTTGTCACATTTTTGTCACTTTCTCATTGCATTTTTGTCACTTTTTTGTTGCATTTTCATCCTCATTTTTGTTGCTATCTACACACCTATTTTCAAGAAGCTTTTATGTTTGGGTAAAGCCAAACTGGAAAAAATTTGCTCCGTTCAGGTGGAGGTTAAGAGGTTAAATAATCTGTTTTCTTAAATATCGCATCTTGCTCACGAATATTGATATTTAAGTACATTTTAATCGTGATCGTGAGCAGTAAATAGCAATAGGTAAATTGGACATTTGTCCTTTCAGTTGGTACTTTCCTGAAAATCAGAAATTAACAAAAACTAAACAAGTTTCCGTCTGCCCTGGCCAAAACGACTCCTAGGACTATTCTCAAAGACGATATCAAACATCTGTCAAGTAAATACAAGTTGAGGTGCTACTTTTTTTCCTTGTGGTCAAAATAGAAATTCATATCTTTCTATTGGGCACAATTGTTGGTATTATTCTTTTTTTGTTTTGTTTTTTACTTTCTTTTCTAACTTGGTGGGCCTTTCCTCCCCCATAGATCATACCTATCTGTGTTCTCAATTAGTAGACCCACGTTACAATCTTCCTCCCTTCCCTAGGGACTTCCTCTATCTATCACCAGATGGAGAAGGTGCAGCGGGCACTTACTCACACTTGAAACCAATTTTAGCCGTTTTCTGCGCAGCTCCACCCAGGACATGACAGGCCACAGTTAGTCAATTGACAAAAAGTCGCCTTCATGAGAGCTGAAATATTGGTAGGTTAAATCACTCTCTCCTCGGCGCCACATGTTTTCTCCTGTGGATTAGGGGTGGTAAAAGGTAGTCTTGCTGTGGGCTCAGGGGCCTTTTGAGTTGTTGGTCCATCATGGCGTTTGCAAGTGCCTTATTTGTGCTGTTAATTTGTTAGAAATGTGTTGGTCACATGATTACCGCCTACTGTAAATGAGAGTGTAAAAATACATATAGGAATGCATTCATTGACATGTGCAAAATACCTAATTAGAATAAAAATGCTATAACTAAGATGAGCTCTTCCAGTCACAGAAGATACCAGGGCTGCAACTAACGATTATTTGGTAATCAATTAATCAACCAATTATTTTAACGATTAATCGCTTGGCTGTAAATGGTGTATGAAAATTGTAATTAAAAAAAGTATCACATAAAGCTAAAGTGGCATCGCTTGAGGACATGTTGATGGAGTAAACTTAAAGTGAATATTTGTTGGAGGCTCTATTGGAGGTGCTAATTCTGCTTATGATTGGATGACCAGTATGGACAGTAGGTTTTCATGTCATTTTTGCTCCATTTGAGTCGATGACTGAAATAGTTGTCGACTATTTCAGTTATCAATTATTTGTTAATTAATTGATTAGTGGTTTTAGCCCTAAAAGATATAGGCTTTACTTTGTTGAACTGTTGAATAAAGAACATTGTTGTTCAGTCCTTCAACACGGGATGAGGGACACAAATGAATCTTAAAGCTTTCCCGAAAGAGCTTTTTACATTATATATTTATTGCTTAGTACGATAAAACAATGCATATTTAGTGGAAAATAGATCAAAACAATTCTTAAATTGAAGATCTTATTGAACTATAATATAATCCTCTGTTGTATTTGATAAACATTGTTATACGTATAAATCATAGTGGATGGGTTTTTCTTTGAACCTGATGACATGAAGTTATATAGATGTCTCAATAGTATTTATCCGATCGAACATATGCCCAGAGTATTCACATATTCACTCATGCTTGTACAGTACCAGTGTACGAAGTGGAGCCCCTGGCTCACGGGGATTCACTTACTTTCACTTATACTTTCAAATGAGAAAAGTTCATTGCCAACAACTTTACTTAAGTATGGGACTTTTTCTTCATGATATTCGAAATGTTTTGAGATTTCTGGCCAACATTTTTAATGTTCCTATGTTTGCAGATGTTGGGACCTGATGACCTGTTGATGACCACCTGGATTTTAATGTTTTTTTGCATAAGCATAGCTTTAAGTAGGTTATGATGTTTGTCAAAAGTTATTTTCATCAACTTCTGGCATGTTCTTTTCATAGTAGAGTAGTGAGTCTGTTGTATAGTTTTCATATTTAAATTGAGAGGCCTGTAATTTTCGTTAATTGTTGCTCCTTAACATAGCCTTGTAACCCAGCTCCTAGTTTGAAATCAATCAACCGTTTATTTGTAACACGTCTCAGGTATTAGACTCTAATACATGTATTATTCTCTAGTACATGCATACTTTCTTTTAAATTAGCTGATGTCTGTGCTATTTTGCTGTTCATGTGTGATATATTTTTTTTCTTTTTATTTGCATATTTTGCAATGTTTTGATGCAAATAGATCATGAGTTTCTCCTCCTTTTTTTTAAAGAATTTTTAGAAACTGAAATGTCGGCATGTGTCAAGTCCTGTTGTCTAATTTTTAACCTTCAGAACTTAGGGTGAAATGGAGTAAAGAGCGGCGAGAGCCAAGTAGCAAATTGTCGAAGCAGGGACCCAAACCCACCATGCTGATATTGGAACAGTGTTCCCTGTACATGGCCTTAACCACTCAACTGATGACAATCAGCTCATGACAAACTCACACAAACTTTTTTGTGAGTTTGTCATGAGTTGTTTGCATGCTGTATATTCAATTGTTTTGCAGTACATATAGTTCAGAACAAATCAGAGCCCGGATTGTAAGGGATGCACCAATTCATCTCTTTTTTTATTTATTTTGAAACAATTACCCTGTTTTCCTAGTTCTGATTAAGAACGCATTGAACGCGTTACTTTAATACAAGAACTGCACACACAGCTTCCACTGAGCTGTGGAGCTGCAGTTTTATTTCTCTGCTTCCAGCAGTGTTTATCCGAGCACCACTGAGGGTCGAGCAGCCAGAGGCTCCCTGGGCATCTTGTTGTGGAGTTAATGATCCAGATGTAATAAGACTATAATTGCCAGGCCAGTTTGTTTTGTGCCTAATGTTAGAAGGAGTCAAAGTGCTGTTATATATCTATCAAGGATGGACAAGCACAGTTATCCTCACACATGCACTGTTTGGCCTTGTGGGAAGCTTCAGGGCACTGCAGTCGCAAAGACCCTCCCTCTCTGTTACAACTAATTCAACAACAGCGCTGCACTGGTCAGTATACAGGCATCCCACAAATGACACAAATGTTTTCCTCACAAATACCTGCAGAAATATGAAAAAGAACAATAACAAAAATAGTTTGTATAAGAAAAAAAATGTGTGGCATACTAGTTAGCACTCTCTAATTAGAATTGGATTTGCTAAGTGTTGGTTGCCAGTAAGATTTCGACCTAACTACTGGGGGGAAAAGTTCAAATTGATATTTTGTGAGCCTTGCAAACTGTAGACCGTCCAAAATAACTATTCACCAGTCAGCAAAGTGGAACTGCTCCCCCACTGTCCCTGCGATGTGGTACAAGGCCTATCGCCCTATTTCAAACGGCAGCACCTGGGGTTCGAAGTGAAGAGGTAGCACATTCGTTCCCGAAGCGCTCGCGGCCCGACTTCTGTTCATTAGCGCTAACAAGGCTACCACTCTGCTAGCTCTTTATACATAAGTAGCATGCAAGTGTATGCTGGCGGTCCATGCCACTGGTCTCCCGGGAGCGCCTTCAAGGTCCTGCCTGGCGCACTGCAATTCCGCCCTCCAGCAAGAGACTTGGAGAGCGAAGGGGCGAAGATTAGTGGCATGTGTGAAGTAGCAAGCGTAAATCGAGTCCTTGCACTCTGCTCAGTTCACTTTTGGACAAACCAACAACGTGGAATTGTTATCCTTGTTATCAAATGCTATGTGTCTGAATACAAGCGAATGATTCATTTGGAAATATACCATATTTTGCCATTTAAATGCTGCTTTTGATCTGTTTTCAGGAAACGGCGGCTTATTCAGATGGTCCTGGAGATCAGCTGTGGATGGATCATTTTCATCGTATTCTTCAACAGAAGGTTAGTAAAATGGATACGAAAAAATTGTTGTGTAGCTTCCTAATGAGTGCATGTTTGTAAAAAGTAGAGTTAAGTGCACTTGTTTATCAATTGATTCAAACTATATCATTATTACAAATAAGTGTAATGGCACAGTATTTACATGGTGATTGTTCATGGAACGAAGATACACACCTCATTCTTCTTTATTTTATGGGAGTATGAGAATTAATTTTCTAGTATAGAAACGGCTAAATCGTTATCTCTTAGTATTCTATTTCCATCTTGTTGCCTGTTTTTGTGTGTGCCTCATGCAGTGTATTTCACTGTGGATATTTTTACTATATTGTCTTAGGGCCATGGTACTTTTTTTTTCTTCTTTATTCCTGATCCAAGAGGGCAACAGTGTGGGTTTTTTTATGGCCTCAACACAGTGACACAAGGACACATTTGTTTTTGTCATGCCATCCTGCCTGGAGTCAGCCGCTCTCCAGGGCCCGGATCCGCTACCAGTTGCATTTGCACAAAACACACACACACGTACCAAAAAAGAAAAAAGGAAACGGCGTCAGATTTACTTTCCCAAGCAGCACCGCGGAAAGAGAGCCAGATAAAACAAAAGAGGCTGTACGGTGGAGTCTTTGTGAGCCACTTATGTTCGAGCGGAGTGCTGTCAGCGCCCTGTGATACGGTTTGGTATGACTGTGCGCGCCTGTGCGGTTGTCAGCGGCGGCCGCGGGCACTCATGCGTCGCCTCCGCACCACGACACACACCAGACACTGCTCTCTTGTTCCCCAGATCTTCTCCTGACCTTTGCACCTTGCGTCCCCGCCCCTCCCCACACACACACACACACACTTCCTCCTGCCCCCTCCCACACCAACGCACACAAGACCCCATCCATGTTTTTTTTTTTTCCCTTCTAGCTGGACAGCTCTCCGTCCCTGTTCTCCGTCTCTCCATGCCATCCCTCGGCTGTCCCGCCACCCGCTCCGCTCTCTCTCTCCCTCTCTCCAGCTCAGACCCCGAGGCAGCTTGTTAGTGGGGAACTAAATATTGATTTGGCGGGCCTGTCGATGCCGGGAGAATGAGCTAGTGTCCACCAGAGACCTCGACACCGGCAGCCTGCTATCGACGTTTTCTGTGGGCAGAAACAGGGGGGGGTAGTGGGATGGGTGGGTGGGTGTGGGGGGGGACTGTGTGGAGCTGCTGCGGGGTGAGGCGGAGGAGGAGAGCAGGGTATGACAAGGCTGAGACTCGCCCCGAGGGACCAGCACAGTCCTCCCCACCCCACTTTTTCTATCCCCTTTCAAGTCCATCGTCTGCAGTTTTTTCGTGTGTGTGTTTTTTTTTAACCTCTAATCCTGCACTTTACTCTTTCTGCCCTCGCTGTTTGCATTCATAGTTCTGTGGCTCATACGACACTAAACTAGCTGCCTTCTCATCTCGGTGGGTACCACATGTGACATGCCGGTTTTGCTTTATTTATAATGTTTTTTTGCACTGGTGTGTTTTTTTCAGTCCAACATAGTTATTATTATTTGTTTTTAGATTTAGGTGACACCCCTTAAAACCCGTGTACCTGATTTTTCCCCACCTTTAAACAGTGATAGAGGAAGCTTCTTAAGTCTAAAGTCTTTGTGATGTAACTCATCCCTAACAATTCTTCATGGGGATAATTATATTGGCATGTATTACAACTTTCGTGGAGCATATGTGAACGGTAATGCCCAACAACAACAAGCCTTGGATTTCACTCTGGAAAAGTCATGCACAGCCTCTTTAACGCTGATTAGATGGTAAGCAAGTGCAGTTTTTTATAAAATCCACTGAACCCTTGTACTTCTATATGATATCATTGCAGTCGACAGAGCAAACTTGTCTCACCCTCTCCTCCCTGTGATTGTCTATGAAGAACTCAGCGAGCGGAACATGTGTGAAGTGCCCGACCTGTCACCCAGCTTGTGACACTAATAACACACTCCCCTAATAGTTATATGATCTTCACACACTTCTGCGCCGATAAAAAGACACGGACAGAAATAGACGTAGTGGAAGGAAGAGAGAGCTCCGTGTCCTTAACTAGTGCGAGCTGTCACCGTGAGAGGATGAGACAGTGTGGTACTTCTGCGTGTGCGTGAACTCCCAGCCCAGCCTCATCTTGTCACTGTCAGGGTCTAATGGAGCTGCCAGTGGGACAGCACTTTATTATCGCAGTGGCCCTGTCAATACAGAAGCCATCAGTCACTGCGATGTAGTGCAAGTGTGGCTCTAAGGCGGAGGAAGTGTGTGTGTCCGTGTCTTTGTGTTTGGACAGTTTGTTTGCCATCACTGTCATGCACTGCCACATGTCAACGTAATGAGAGGGAGAGACGGCTCATTTGCTAACACTTGAGGATGGTATGATTTGAGATGGTGCTTCTTTTATAGATGTCGGACAAACGCATGTCCAAAGTTTTCATCCAAGTGTTATAATATAATCCACAGTATCCAGTGATGCTTCTATTATATGACATATGCTCACATGGCCACGTATGACTGTTAAAACAGATTTGAGAAAGAAGAGTTGGGTTGTTGGTCCCAGACAGGCTAGTGAATTGTGGATTAGATATTTGCATTAGAACTACAGGACGCTCCCTTAATGCCCAAGAAGTGGCATAGATTTTCCAAGCCCCCCTAACAGACTCCCCACTTGTCCACTCAAAAGCAAATGAAACATAGCATTCATTTCCTGGTCTCCCCTCTGCACTGGTGAGTTAATGAAATCAAAGCGCACTCCTCTCAGTAGAGAGCCACCATAGGCGAAGCTCCACTCCAGGACCCTGGGACAGGCTGGTGTAATAATGATTGGCGGGCCGGGGGGTGTGCTGGATGGCTCTACCGCTGCACCATGAATAAGGCCCGTGCTGAAGATGGAGTGTCCGTGTGGGCCAGGGGGTCCAGGCACCGGCCCGGGGAAGCATTGATTTAATTGCCTTTGGTTTATTTGTGGAGTCCTAATTATTGACTGGAGGTAGAATTTAATGGGCCGAGTCTTTATGAAGACAGGGAAATGACTGGCTTCTGCTGCTGCCCCATAATGAACACCAGCAGCCCGTGCACACAGGCATGCCGCATCCCTCCTGATCATTTTTCACACTCATTTTATCCACACACACGGCCGTCCCGAGCCTCATGACAGCATAATAACATTTAAAAAGTCATTGACTCTGTTGATTTCTTTATGAGAGGACAGTGCTTTGGTTTACTGGTATGGGGTGGCGCTCGGGGCCTGCTAATATTTACCTCGCAATGACGCCCAAGGGAGACGTCCAGGCATCACTTCTTATCAGCCTCCCGACCATAACAAGCAGGTGAAGATTAGGACAGTGGCAGAGACAAGCCGACCAATCAGGAGTGGCCGTGTTCTCCACATCAAAGCTGTTTATGCGCAATCTGCCGGCCTGTAATAATTCCTGTAATTGGAAGCCTTTATCGAACTTTAGGGATGTTTGCTGCGGCTCGTTGCTATGAAGGTAAATGGCATCATTTATCTCTAAATAACATACTTTACTGTTCGTGTCGCTCCTTGTCAAGTGCTCCAGCCCTGTAGTCCCCGCCGCTGGGATTACTTCATTAACCCTCGGAATTAGACATATCAAAGGCTCCAGAGTGCTAAAGTTTCTGGGCGAGTGTACTGCGTGGCTCATTATGCCTTTGTGATGACAAGGAACAGCTCTGAGTCGTACACTTCTCTCTATAGGAAAGTGACTCTAATTAAGCTTCGTTTAATGATTGAGCTAATTAAATCAGCCACTCTTTTGTGTTTGTGTGCGCGCGGAGGGGACCCGAGCTCAGCCATTGTACTGTAAATATGCCATAGAACAAGCGGGGGCATCCCCTGGAGAGGGCTCATTATGCCCGGACGCGCTGTGACTTCCTCTGTTAACTTTCACATAAATAGAAACTGGAGATGGAGATTATTAGTAATGATACATAATCCTCAGACTACTATTGTGGGGATTACTTAACCAGGCGCGCTTCTTCTTTTGCTTGTTCAAGTGTTGCCATAGCGATGCATCTACCTCTATTTAGGCCCGTCTTCTGCTACTACCACGCTGTAGTTTAGTCAAGTATTGCCCTTTGTTTGAAACTGTAGTAGAAGACAGTAGCAAGAAGTAGTTGTATTTTATATATTACTTATTATTATTATTATTATTATTATATTATTTCCTTACTTATTATATTATGTTTTTCTTCTTTTTGAGTAATCTGTGTCTGTTTAAAACCTTCTAACTTTATAGTTTTCGACCTCTGCAAACATGTCATTCCCATGTTAGTTTGGCAACTGGTAATGCTTCTGGACTTAGTCAAAATTGCAAATCTCTGCATGCGATAGTCTCATGGCTGAGGCTGCTGCATGTATGGCGGGACACTGTTCTGTCAGAAAAATAGATTAGCTTGCCCAATGAGCCGCACTCCTAACCACTCCTGTGATCACCGAGTTCTACCTAAAGGTTGCGTCTCTTTTGTATGGATATCACCCCCTCTATATTTATCCCCCAATCAGGCCCGAATCACCTCATTTTCACACCTAATGAGTGCAGCAACCTGCAACAAAGACCCGGTGTTTAATCTCGGCCCTATTTAGGTCACATCCCTAACAAATGCGCTCTGAAAATGATGTTTCCAAACAACGCGTATCAAGAAAAAGGGGAGATTTTTAATTACAGTATTTGTGGCCCCAAGTGTCCAATTCCCTTTCATATCAGTCTCCTGTGGCCTGCGGGAGAGGAGAGCGGGATCTTCTCCCACTGTTGGGAAGGTAATTATAAAGCGGAGGGAGAGAACAGGCTGGTCCGTGCGCTCCTTTACCTGAGCCGCGGCGAATGTGACAGATTCATTATAGGAGATAATCAAATGCAAGACTTTTGAGTTGGTGCCTTTGTGCTCGGGCCTTTTTTTAATCTATTTATCATGTTGTTGTTGTTGTTGTTGTTATTCCCTTGTTTGATCAAATTGATTTTCAAACAAAAGTGAGAGGATCAAAGATCAAAGAGCGCCTTTTTTCATCTCTGATAAAACTACTGTAACTACCTCTGCCTTACCTTGAGAGTAGTGGCCTAGATTGGAGACTCTGTATCAGCCACGGACTGCCTGCGAAGATGATGGGAATAGTTCACTTGGATAATGCTTTTGTCATAACCGAACATTTCTTCAGCTCTGGATCAAGCCAAGCCAAGTCTACCTTTCATTTAGTGTCAGCTAAATACTAAGAACCGATCCTTGTACCCAGACAAAGCCTTAAGATATTGGGAGAGTCTCCGGTTCTCTAGACCACAAGTGGGAGAAGATGTGCCGTGTGAATGATGGTTGGTTTTGGGCATGGTGAGACGAGTGCTTGGATCTGCTTCTGTTTGCTGATGCCCTTCCATGTCCCTTTTCGGCTTTGCGCTTGTTCGTCTGAACTCGTATCCAGCCGCTTGACACAGTCTCCGCTCCCAACAAATTGGGCCCTTGGAAATAATTGCACTAACCTGTTTCGGGGGAGAGGACAAAAGAGCCTGAATGATCGATCTTTTAGGTAAAAAACAAAAAAAGGAGCCTGTGCGCTTAATGCCACTAGCAGACAATGGTCACAGGAGCGCTCCAACTTTGAGCTGCACTTTGCCTGGAGGTGTGCCCCGGGCTACAGAATAGCAATGTCACTTAATTGGCTCGTGAAACCACCTTTTGCTCGCAGCCCCTGTCCTTGTCTCGAGTCGTATACACACGCACTTCGCACACACCCCACTGTCAGCGGCAGCGCTTCTCCACGTCAGTTCACTTCTAAAACATGTTCATGAAATCATAGCAGGACAAAAGGTCTTCTCTGGAGGGCCTGTTGAATAGTAATGGACGGGAGTTAGTGCGGCTTAATGCTACGCTAGCTATTTTAGTGTAGCCAAAGGGGACAGGGGCCTCTTGCAAAAAAAAAAAAAAAAAAAGCAGCGCTTGCGTTGCCTAGCGCCGGTGCTGATGCCAAGAGGGACAGGAAGGCCGGCTAAATCAACTGTAGCATAACATTAGTGCCAGTTCCTAACGGTGATTGAAGCCGCCCAGGGGATAGCCGCGATCCTACCGCAGGCCTGCTGGGCCACCTGTACAGGGAGGGCATCTGGAAGAAAGGGAATAGCGCGTGAGGTGGAGGGGCCAGCGTGAGTCAGGGTGTGGGCGCTCCTGTTGTCTTTATTTTACAAACTTAGAACGCTATGCGGCTCTTAGTCACACCACAGGGAGAGGCGTAAGAGAGGAGCGGGTTGTATCGAAGCATTTCATCAGCAGCAAGATTCGGCAGGTTTATTTCTATGGTCCACAGATGATAGACAAGTGATTCAGTGTGTTTTACAGAAGAGGTCGAGGAGTACATTGACTATCAAACTGATTTCATAGTAAAAGATGGGAACCGGCAATACTACTGATTACATGTGGTGTTGTAATGAAGCTTAAGCGCAAATTCAACCTGGAAGACCTACCTGCAACATTCATTCATCGCCTCATCGCCGGCAGCTCTTCACCAATCATCCAATCACAGCCACATCTCCACAACAGCTAATCACCGCGGCTGCTCATTCAGCCATTTCATCGCCTAGGATCCCCTTCCTAACCTTCCTCGTCCATCACTTGGTCGTTTCCCAGCTGTGCTGCGCCCCTCCTCCGCCTGGCCTCCCCTCGGCTCTGCTTCCGTTGTCCACTGGCCGCCCCGGGTCTCATCCTCTACCACCACCAGTGTCCGGGCTCCGGGGGAAGATTCTGTGTAACGTTCATCATCGCCATTTATTTTATATCGTTAATGCAATCTTCCACCGGGGTCTGAGCCCCAATAACGCTTCATTTCCAATAAAACTGCCTAACTCTGTTTCTGTGAGTCTTTTCGGGTTGAAATGTGATAGGCTTTTTTCTTAACGGGGTCAATATTTGTGACGGTCAGCAAGAATGTCCCAAGTTCTAACCCTTTTGCATGTTTTCTCCGTGTCCCAAAAACATTTTACTAACAATGCAATGAGGTAACAATGCCAGGCACTTTGATTTACTACTTCACTTTTCTTCTATCATATATTTGAGTATTCTGTTGCTTCCCACAAAAGTTTGAAAAACCGTGTCCCCTTTGTAAAACTCGTTACACTTTGAGGATAAAGTGATCACGTTTGATGTTTACCTGTTGTTTACCCGTACTCCCACATCAGTTCCTTTAATGATCCCGTCTCCGTGCGGTCCCTCAGAGCCCGGTGCTGTGGCTGCATGCGTCTCTATTTTGGTGTGTTTGTTTGCATACTTAGTGGCTGCGCGTGTAATTAGCTGATGAGGAAGCGCCGTGTGCCTGTGAGAGTGCCAGAGACTGAGGGGTGTTCCCACAGGAGCCACCAGGGGGAGATGTCTCAGCAGTTCCTTCAGCGGGGAGACCCTCGGAGGGATAGGTCTGTGCGTTTGAAGCATCCTTCTAGTGCGCTCACATCTTATAGCTTGGGTTCCGAGATCGTACTTTTAATGAAGAGGAGACGAGCCAAAGTGGTGCAGTGACCTGAAAGCTACCGAGGAACAGGTAACAACTTGTAAGAGTGTTTGCAAGCGGTTCCAGATTGTTCTTCCTTTTTGTTACTGTAGACTTTTTAGATACATCGGCTGTTCTTGAAGCGTTCGAATAATTGTGACACTGTGGTTTGCGTCCCATGTCGTTGCTTATTTTGATGACCCTGCCTGTGGGAAGTGGAGCACCATAGTAGCAGCAGAGGCACAATTGTTTGACCCCAAGTCACCCTCAAGTCCTCATTGTTCAAGTCCAATTCACGCAGGATTTAACCGACTTAAGTTAGTTAACCTCTTAACCCCCACCTGAACCGAGCATATTTTCCCCAGGTTGGGTTTTCCCGGGTTTCTTGAAAAAAAGTGTCAAATAGCAACAAAAATGAGCCGAGAAAGAGGATGAAAACGCAACGAACGAGCGACAAAATTGTGACGACTAAGCAACAAAAACGCCACAAAAGAGCAACAAAAAAGCAATGAAAAATGTCAAAAAAATTTGCGGCAAGAACGTAAGGGAAAAGATCAGTTCGGATCAGTTTTGTAGGTCTTCGCTTCCTAATGAGGCGTTATACTGGCCTAGGGCTGTAACATTTAGATTTGGGTAAAGATGAACTGGAGATAATACACTTGGTTAAGGCTGGGGTTAAGAGATTAAAAGCCACATCATGTAACATTTTACCCAAGTAATGAAAATAAAATACAAGCATTTATCATATTGCAGATATTTCCATTGTTAAAGTCCCTAAAACATGAACAAACATGTGTCTTTGCTGTGACAAGCGACTGTAGCTTTACTGAGTGGGGACGTCTCCAGCTCGTCTCCATGGAGATATTGACTAAAGGCAGCCACATATTTGGTCCGTATCCAATTCTATAAAAAAAATAATAGTAATTTTCTGTGTCTAGCTGGTCATAGTGCATAGTGTGTGTGTGTGTGTGTGTTTTTAATTGCTGGCAACAGTGTAATGCAGAATGTTACACAGTGTCCCTTTAAGTCTTCAATTTGCAAGTCCAAGTAAAAGTTGGTCAGAATGTGAAAGTCGTGTCACTATCATTTATAACCGTGTCCAAGCCACAACTCCAGCCTATATAAGAAGAGTTTTCTGCAATTAGTGTCTACTTTATGGACTGTCCTATGAAATCTGATTAATCAGTCAAGTCTGAGTCGAGTCCCAAATCGTGTGCGTTTCATCTAGGTTTATACCCCTTTAACCTAAAAATAAAAAATATGTTTATTGATAAGAAAGGTACATCTAACCAACATCTTTGCTAACTTGCAGTACTTGATCTTGGCCTCTTTTTTAGTTTGGTGATAAATGCCTCTTCATATCACACACAATTTATTAAGGAGTATTTTTAAAATAGCGTTGGTATTAAGTAATATTATTATAAAATAATAATGAGTAAATATTTCTGTGTAACAACTTGAAACAACCAGGCTAGGAAACCTTTTGTACAACACTCGGAGACAACCGAGGGATTACACAAACATTAATGGTTAATATCATGTGAATTGTGCCTTTGATCATGCCTCTTAATGACTCTGAAAACCATGTGTTGAATTAGAGGAAAACCCAAATGAGCCATAATGACCTGCTCTTTAGTTTCTCACCTTCATAAAGGAAAGCACACATCTGACGGTCCTATATTCAACCCTTGTAATTGTCTGTGATTCCCCCAAGGACGTCATTTAGGTTCCCACCAAAGACGGGGGCCCGCTGGAGTCCCACAGTATGCATGTCTCCAGCGATGCCTTGAGGCTTGTCTCTGGAAAGTGATCAACTCAACCCAAGTCTAGTGGTTCACACGTTCTTGCTATTAATCCTTTGGCCCCGATTGAGAATTAATCTTAAATTCAGATGTAGACGACTGTGTTTCCCAACTGCGTGCGCAAAACATTAATCTCATCAGGCGAACTCAACGTAATCCTCCTCCATACTGACTATTTCCCCCCTTGCAACTGCGCTTTCTTGGTGAAATTCTTTTACCATATCATTTGTATAATTGTGTAGTTTCCATTCCAAATCAGACGTTTTATGGCGCGAGTGTGTTCCTCTTTTCCTTATCTCCTCTCCCCTCACCTCTGTGTGCAGATCCCCTCCGCCGTCCAGCTAATGGAGGCTATGCGCTTGAAGATGAAGGAGAGGAAAGTGCTGACAGAAGAGCTGGCCGCGCTCGCAACACCAGTCAGCGAAAACGCCTGACTCCCCGGACTGAGGCTGGGAAAACTGTCATCCACTCCTTCTCCACCCCTCCCTCAGCTCGGGGCCTGCTCTGTGGGGGCCGGGCTGATCCAAGCTGGGCCGGGGAAGCACTACCAATATTGGCGAGGAAAGCGGCACGCTGGCGGCTCCACGCAGCAGCCAGCCTTTTGTAAATGAGCCCTGGACATCTGTGTTAGCGCACGCTGCACTACGTTCATCAGACGGCGCTCTTTAGAGGCCTGCTAATTTACTGCACAGCCACATCCGCCGTTTCTCTGCAAAATCCTGCAGTGATCAGGCAAATGCTTACGCTAAGATTCAACTTTTTTTTTTTTTTTTTTTTTTTAACATTCAACACTTTTAATTTAGTTGGCACCTCAAGGACTTGGAGGTGCAGGGACCTGACCCAGCAATACTGAGTGCAGCTCAACAGAGGAAAGTCCACTTTATCGAATATGATGTAAATGCAGGTATTTATTTGTCAAATAAAGTACAGTTTTTCTGCTTTGTTCTTTTCCGTTTTCTCTTTACTGTGTTGTGCAACCTCAACAGATGACGTGTTGTTCCGAGTACTCCCAACTCGCATGGAAATGACGCGTTGCTAATAGTCTTGCAGACGTAAAAGATGTGTCTCATTTTGCTTTTTTTGGGCACATCGTTTGTTTTTACAAGATGATTAATACAGTTAATGTTCTGTTAGCTGGAAACTAATTTTGTCACTTCCCACAAAACTATATCCAAACCAGAGCGTTAAATCACTTTTAAGGCTTAGCCCTATTCGGTATTTAAAGAACTGATTTGTCCATATTTCATCGTTTTTACAGGTTTTACTTTTCTTTTCACTGTAAGGCTTAAAGGAACAGGCCACCGTTTTTCCATACTGAGATGTTCTTACCTGAGCTTAGACGAGTTGATACGTACCTGTCTTTGGTCTTTGTGCGTGCCCGGGGAAGAGCTTGGTCGCTTCTAACTTCACCCTGTTTGGAGCTATAGTAATCTATAATCTATAGTAACATCTTTGGTCGTTTTGCGTGACTGAGGGCACGCACAAAGACCAAACAGGTACGTATCAACTCGTCTAAGTTCAGGTAAGAACATATTTCAGTATGGACAAACGGTGGCCTGTTCCTTTAAAGTGATGGTCTGTAAGTTTGCAAAGTGAGGAGAGCGAGTGAAATTTTAAAGTAAGCAATCAAATTCCTCCCCTCTTTACCCAGAAAGCCCGTCTTACTTTGCAAAATAAGGAGAGCAGGAACAGAGTTTTCAAGAGTAAACTAGGGCCCGACCGATATATCGGCCGATATATCCTACCCTAACACAACACGACAATGATGGAGACTTCCCATTTTTTGCACCAGAAAGAGCTCAGTCAGGGCTTTAAAATTAGTCCTCCCACAATGCCTCTGGGGAGCGGAGGAACATTGTGGTGAAAAGTGGTCACAAGTTTGTACACCTATTTTATTATATTTTATGTTGTACACTTTTGTGTATCATTTTGGAACCATAAGAGACCGAGACCTACCTCTTTTGGTTTTGGAATCTCCTAATTTTTGTCTTTCAAACAAACTCCCTCTGAAGTATCCACTAGACATGAAAATACAGCGCCCCCTGCTGTCACAGTTCAACACTGACACATTTAGAAGCTTCATACGCAGGATTATAGACGTAACATTTTAAAAAATGTTGCCAAAAATCTCAGTGGTGCATATCGGCATCAGCCTTGGTTGACCTCTATTAGATAGATTTCTGTGATTGAAACCTTCTATAATGTTTAACTATAGGCTATTTGAGAGTTTAAAAAATGACATTAAATAAAATTACTTAAAATATCAGCTATCGCCCATGCCAACCCCTTTATATCGGTATATGTATCGGACCCCAAAAATCCATCCCCCCCCTGATTAGGATCTAATAGGCCAGTTCACAGGAAAAGCTCGTCTCATTGGTCAACGGGAGGATACTAGACTTTGATTTGTTGCTGACATCCAATATAGAGGGACGTTACAAAAAAGTATATATATATATATATATATATATATATATATAATTACTTTACATTAAACTGCAAGACCAGGTGGTCAACATACTTTTGTTTTTAAAGTTTGTACAAAAAAATGAAAACGTGGCATACAGGTGCTTGTCATATTGTGAATATATCAAAGTGACATATGTCAAGCCTTTATTTGTTATAATTTTGATGATTATGGCTTATAGTCCATTTTTAATTTGGGTTTTTTACAAGCTGAGCCATAATAATCAAAATTATAACAAATAAAGGCTATACATATCTCACTTTGCATGTAATTAGTCTATCATATATTAGTTTCACAGTTTAAGTTGAATAACAGAAGTGAATGCACTGTTTCATGATATTCTAATCATATGACGAGCATCTGCATGTGATGTATTTTTATTTATTTTTTTACATTCCCGTAAAATATCCCTTTTTATCTTTGCGCCCTCCAACTTCATTTCAACACTTTTGACACTGTGATTCGAAGCAGTTCAAAAGCCTGTCAGTCACCCCTGCACCGCCACCCCCGGACGCTCCTATATGACCAGCGGGACGCCCCAACCTCTCCGGTGATTGGCAGCTGACTGTTGCCGTGGTTTCCGCCGGTAACAAGACCAGTGACCCCTGCTGTTGACATCATTAACAGGCGTCCGCGCACTCTCACACCGAGCGCTGGGCCCATATTAAAGCAATGGCTCCATCCTTGACACCTCTCCTACCTCCTTTTATCTGCCGCGCGTTCCCTTCCTGTCTCATTACTCATTTTGAATATTAAACTGAGATCCTCTGTCCTTGAGTTTCACAAGAGACACCACTTTTTTCTTTCTTTTTTTTTTTTTTTTTTTTTTTCTCTTCTAGCTTTTGTTTTCTGTTATTATGTATAATTAACAATGGTGCCACGACTGGTCCGTTCAGGAATTAAAAAGAAATAATTCCACTTTCTAATCCCCCCTCCCTCTCCCAAATCTATGCTAATGATGTCGTTTTCCTTTATCTTTTTATAATAAAGGATTAGGCCAGGACTGTCTCTCAGGCTGCAACTCGGGGACCAATTTAGCCGCAATGCAGGAGAGACAAACCCTGGTGGTTAATTACCATTCATTAACATAGTTTGCATCTTTTCTTCTCCTCCCAATACCCAAGAGCTGGCTATTGTCAATATTTGTCCCATATAAAATGTCTGCCCCCCCCTCCCCTTCGTTCTCTTCGCAGTCACTGTCCTCCAGCGTAATGCAGCTAATGACAAACATTAATAACTCTGGGAAATCCACCGGCGCTTTGGGAGCACAAAAGCAATGGTAATCCCCCCCCCCCCCTCCCGTCTTTCCCTTTGCTCTGTCTTTGCCGGTTTCTCTAATGTGCACAGTCAACATGTTTGCTCGCATCCGGGCTTGACACATGCACTTAGGAGTTATTCAGTGACATATTCAAATTCAGGGGACCCCCTTTAGCTAGTAGTCCCTCGAGTTTAATTAACCTGGCCTTGCCTAGGACACTCCCTCCGTGTTTAAAGCGCCCTTCAAACAATGGCCCTCCCCGTTTTCTTGGCGCGTGATTCATGTCTTCTTCCCAAGCAGCAATGGCATTCCTCCTCTCTCTCTCGTCTTCCGCACTTACAGTGCTCATAATTATCCAAGTGTTCCTTTGGGGTTCACTTTGATCGCAAGCTCCAAATGCAAACTTTTCTTTTCGTTCCAACAACAACAAAAATCAACGCAGTGTCACTTTTCCTTCCTCTGAGTGTTTGCAAGATTCTGTTGTTTTTTTGTTTTGCTTTTTTCCTGCAGGAGACGGTTCCTTGAGGGATAAGTTATAGACGGTCAGGGTCAAGAGTTGACTTTGGGGTCGATCGATGATTTGCCAGTGTCCCAGGGCGTCTCTGGGTGGACTTGACAAGCCCCGCCTCCTTCCCGGGCCAGAGTGAAGCGCACGGGTCAGATGCCCAAGGTACAAAATAATACAGCCAAACATAAATATTTACTGATGTGTGGTAAATATTTCACTTACGTAAATCATGAGATTTGTCGATATAAGTGCTTTAGGTCAGTGTTTCTCAAACTGTGGTGCATGCTTCTTCTGGTGCTTCTCTGCAACACTACTTTCATTTATTTATTTATTTTTTTTTACAACTTGCTTTAGTTGTCCAAAAAGTTTCCACGTTCTGGTAAACACCCTTGTTTGGTTCCAGTTTAAGTCCAGATTTAGTTCTATCTTAATATGTAAATGTTAGTACATTGATTACGGGGTAGGCGTTTATACGTTTTCTTGCTCCCGCCTACTCCTGTTGAGCTTCCATAACTGGATAATGTGAAGGTTGTAAAAAAGTTAAGAATATAAGCTCCACAAATAAACTGAAGTAAAACTATTTTAGCCCCGCGTCAGACTTAGCTTAGTTCGTATTTTGTCATGACCTAAAACCTCAAAGCTTCTTGACTGGAGAGCAACAGCGTAATGCCTCAAGAGACCTACAAAAGTCACGTTGTCGCCGCATTTTTGTCACATTTTTGTTGCATTTTTGTTGCTTTTCCAGCACGTTTTTGTTGTTTTGGTGTTGCTTTATTTAAGTTTTTTGATTTAGGTTAAGCCAAACTGGAGAAAATATGCTCAGTTCAGGTGGGAGTTAAGGCAAGACTTTTTATATATAACCACAAATCTAAACTTGTACTAGTGCCAGTGTAACAATTTTTTGAGAGTCAACTTCTCAATACACATCTCCAACTTCCTTATCGGTACCCTTCAATGGAAAATATTTTTGAAACTGCTTTTGTCCCTCTATCTTTTCCATATTTGACTTACAAAAGGAGACGTTCAGTTACGTGTCTTTCACTATTGTTTACAGCCATCCAGTCTTGTGCTTGTGTTCTTCAATGGCAGCTGTGGAGCTCAGAGAACCCTCCTCTGCCGTTATCCCTCGATGTCCTGACACAGATTCTCGCCCAGCGATGGCTGCCAATCCTCCTGTCTGCTTTGATGCCACGCACACGGACGCTTGGCACCGCTCTCAATAACAAGGCAGTGTGACAAACAGCCAAATGTATAATGCAGCATGTTTACACTTCTCATTGTGTAGCTTCTTTTGCTTTGAGTCCCCAGGGAAGGCCGCTGACTGCTCAGTATCACAAGATGAACCTATTTATGCAGCGGGAGCAGAATGTTTTACTTTCAGTTTAACTCCTTTTATTATTTAAATTGCATTGTGTCAGTTTGAGACTAATATCACACACACATTTATTTTCTACTGGCAAAAATTCAATGCTGACAAAAAGAAAAAAAGATACCATCAAAATTGCATACTGACATAAGTATTCTGGCCCTAAGCAACTGCAGACCCAAGCCATTGTCCTCCATCACAATTGGGCTTTTTCTTTTTATAGCCCAGGACACACAAAGAGTAGCTAGAGTGCGGATATTTTAAGATTAAATAAAAAAGTAGCCTAATCATTTGAACACTTTCGGTATCGGATGTCAACCAAATAACATGCACAACAAAAAGAAGAGAAACCGGTAAGCACCGTATTTTCCGGACTATAAGTCGCACTTTTTTTTTTTCATAGTTTAGCTGGGGGTGCGACTTATATATCGAAACACAGTGTATAATTTCACATGTTATTTTCACACTGACGGCTGCGAGAGGGCGCTCTAGGCTTTTGAACCAGTATCTGCTACTCCTGTACCCCTGAAAAAAAAAAAAAAATGGTAATCAAGCAGCAGAAAGAAAGTTTGGAGTGAGCGTGAAACTTGTGAGGGACTGGCGAAAAGCGTAGGGTACTCTAACTGTAAGGAAGAAAACAAAAAAAAGCTAACCGCGCACTAAAACCGAGATAGCCACAGCAAGAGGAATGAGTTCGCAAATGGGTGCTTGAACGATGTGCTGCCGGGAGAGGCTTGTCAACAGTCCACCAGGGCGGCTGACGCGACTTATATATGTTTTTTTTCTTCTTCATTATGCATTTTTTGGCTGGTGCGACTTATATTCCGGAGCGACTTAATACGGTACTTCCTGAACCCACTTCATTCACAAGCTTCACGTTGTAAATTATGCAAAAAGTTATCGTCTGTACTGGGTTGTTTAGAATTCAACCATATTCCGTTCAGTTGACGACTTTTTGAAAACCTTTGCCTCGATGTAAAACTCTTGTACGACCGAGAGCCCATTCCAGTGTGAATGCAAACACTCCCATTACCTAACCTGTAGTTGAGCCCTTATTGTTCGTTTCTGACCAGATGGCACCTTAAGAAAGAAAAACTCGTGCTCTCTCTCCCCTTCTCCTGGAGTGCATATGTGATGTACACAAGCTCATTGATCTACACTTGAACAAGTCCCTTATCCTCCTCTCGAGCAACGCGGACATGAAACGGCAGCAGATTATGGGTGGATGCGGGCCGCCGTGGGAAGCCAGGGAGCAGATAAAAAGGCCAGCCGCTCCTGGGACTATGTTTTGATGCTGTGTGATAAAGAAGAAGGCATAGGGCCAGAGGAAGGAGAAAGTTACTGGATCTGTCTGTACAGTATCCACCATCGCACTTTTTTATGGTCCATTGTAGCCGTCGTGCACTCTCCTTGTTCTTTGACACTGGCTGTTTGGTCGTCCCCGCGGACCGTCCTAAGCCTTGCTCATGGCTGCTGTCTCTCTAAAGCCGTGGCCTGAGCTCCTGGGGAGAGAAAGGGAAAAAAAGGGGGAAAGTGAAGAAGTGATCTGGTCCTAATCCACCGTCTCTCATGATAGAGAAGGGAAAAAGCAGTCCTCCACATCACCTCTGAGAGAAGCCCCTACCTGAACTCTCCTGAGGCCCACGCAATTCTCTGTGTCGAGTCTCAAACGGCTGAATAATGGTTTTGTCCTAAACTGCCTTCTCGCGCAAATCTGTCCAAGCAATACTAGTGACACTTCAGATTTATATTATTTTTACAATCTATATTACAGTGCTGGGAAGCTTTTTTTCCACCATTTTCTCCAGTTCGGCTCTACCCGAATCTAAAAGCTTCTCGACTGGAGCTCACAGCCTACAGTATAGGCCAGAGTAACGCCTTATTTGAAAGCTAAGGCCTACAAAACTGATCGTGACTTTTTTGTTTCGTTGTCACCACGTTTTTGTCACATTAATGAAGCATTTTTCTCATGTTTTCGTCTTTTTTTTTTACTTTACTTTCGATCACGGTGGTCTCCAGGATCAATTGTTTTGTAGGTTTTCTGGTGAGAGGGTCCGACAGCAGTGAAAACCTTCCAAACAATTGATCCTGGAGACCACTGTGATGGAAAGTGAAGGTGCCATTCTGACCACTTATACAGCCGCTTGGTCACCACAGGGTCAAATATTCACAAATATAAACTTTTTTTGCAGTTGCATAATGCACCTTTAACCTTGACATTGTTTTATATAAAAACTGTTACTGATATGGGACATGCATTTGTAAAGGACGAAGTTACAGACCCTTTTAATGAAAAAGATGACAATGCCTGGGTTTTTACATCGCATTATTTATCCACTCCATGGTAAGATATAAGGTAATAGTATAGACACGGTTCCCCTGGGGTAGATTGATGGAAAAGAGGCGCACTGAGTCGTCTTGTGTACGCGGTATAAATGCACCTTCAGCTCCACTGATCACTGCCATTTTCCCTCTCACACACCACATTCACACAGTGGGTGAAGTGTCTTGTCCAGGATTTAAGATAAAAATGACCCACTCTACCTTCTGCGCCTTCTGCTCATTATCATTATGAGATATTGTCAAAACTGGTGCTTCGAAAAGAATATTAACTTGTAGTAGTCCTAGTAGGTTAGGATAGGATAGGTCTTTATGGTCATTGCAAAATTCATTTTGAGAGCACTCCCTTGCATAAAAAAACATAAAACATCAATAAAAATGATAATAGTAGTAGTATGATGTCTACCAAACTTACTAACTTGTGTGAAGCTTAGGGTTGTGCAAGTTAGTGTTTCTTCGAAGCCACTTTAAATGCAACCAAAGTGAAATCAGAGAAGGGGAATTAGTAATGATTGTCCTTGCTGTTATGAAATCTTTTGTTTTTCACTCCAACATTTTTAATCCCACCTTTGTAAGCAGTGTGGAGCTCCTCAAAGCACCTCTCCACCTTGACTAACTTTCGCGAGCGCTCATTAGTGCAGCGGCTGAAGTTTGGAGGGTACGAGAGGGGCCCGTCAGATTACCCCCTGTAAAGTAGCGCACCTCAGGTAATCACAATAATGAATTCAAGCGCCCCAACCCCTTCTCTCGATTCGCCTTTACTATTATTCTGCCTCCTCTTCCACAGTGGCGGGTTGAAGCGAAACAACAAAGCCGAAGTGTTTGTTTGCATAATATTAGTGCGCAGTGGCGGGGGTCTGACTCGCGGACGGACCGGAGGCGTCCCGTGAACACAGGTGGAGCAGGGGCGAGCATCACTGGGACCAATTAGAGCGCGGAGCAGGTACATTAACATGTTTGAGTGGAGCAGGGAGATCTGCAGCTACGGTCCGCTCATGACTGCAGGACCAAAGCGAGGGCCTGAGAGGACATGTATGTGGGACAAATGACCAATGGTGTACCACTACAGGGCATTACGTTACATTTTAGTAAATTACATAGAAGCAGATGAGGTATAAAACTATTCAATCATTTATAAGTTTACAACGTTCCCCTTAAGACTTAGGTACAAGGCTCATATTGTTATTATTGAACAGATTTAGTCATTTAAGTAACTTGCGTATTTAAAGCCACAACACATAACATGTGGTGTGCATAGAAGGAAATACAGTACAAGCATTTGTTTTATTACATTATATTTTTATAGTTTCTAAATACCCAGAAACAAGGAACAAACATATTTGCGGTGAGCGGCTGGCGGGACATCTCCAGCTAGTCTCTATGGAGATATTGACTAAAGGCAGCCAAATATGAGATTTTAATAGGTTAGGTCCTCATCCAAATCCATACTTTGTTTTCACACTGCAAAAATAGCCTTTTCATCAGGAGTCCGTTTTGTGTGGTTGGCAACAATATTCTCCAAAATGTTACACTGTGTGCCTTTAATGACATCAAATGCAGTCCTCCTCCTATTGGGAATGACGATTCATTCATCCTGGCATTGCAAAAGGTCCCGTGGTATAAAAATGGTCAACATTGATGAGAAGGGGTTACAGGAGGGCCAGGTTATATACAAGCTAAATGACTGTCCAAAAATAACAACATGGGTCCACTGAATTGTCTATCAATTGTGTTGCAGTATTTCTACAAATATTGTATATTGTTTACACTTCTGTCTTCATCAACATATTTTTCTTTAATTTTTTTGACTAGATGTTTCAAAATAAAGGGTGTATCAAATCAGGGCAAAAAAATAAGATTCTTAATCATACATTCATGGTTAAAATAGATCATATTTTTGCATACAGATTGTAAACATTGAATACTGGCGTTATCTGATCAGAGCTTCTGCAAATTCAAGTTAGTCAGAACATGGTCAAATTGAAAAAGATCCTGCAAGTTACTCATTCCTCTGATTGTCCACATGGGGGCGCCAGGTTCACTTTCTCTAACATGTCAGATCAAACACATTTTCTTCGTGTTTTGAATATACATTCTATCCTATATATACTTGTCCAGTACAGTGTTAAGATAGATGTGCGATGCTAAAATATTTCAAACACAGAATATTTTTACTTTTTCTGATTTCTGAAATGGAAAAAAATAAATGAGTAAAACTGTGTATTTTATATCTCAAACTATGCGAAGCAGGCTTTTCTTTCCCCAGTTTGTGTGTGAGCTGTATTAGTAGGCCTATTTACTTTACTGTCATTCTTTACAAGTAAAGATAAGCATTTTTCTGTAGAGGTTACAGAATAATTTTACTTCTGTGTAGAGTCTTGAACTGTATTATTTATGTATGCATGTATTTACTTCAGCACTTAAAAGCCCTATGGCTGATTTATTCATTTACATCTACAAACATTCATGTCTACAAACAAATGTTAAAATGTTAGTTGTGGCCCACGCTAATTCCTAACTTTCCTAACGTATTTGCAGCATCCCAGTTGTTCACGTGGCCGAGTTTATAGGCACGTTTAGCAAATGCAGGGCCACTTTTCAGGGCCACTTTCACAGAAATGCTATAAAACTAGCCTGCAAGTTCATGAAATTGATACAATGCTTTGTAATTAGATAAATGAGTCATTCCACGAGAACTGTGCAAAATGAGCCTCATCAGTTTCAAATTTTCAAACTAAATATAATAATTTAAATCTTACATCACAACATTAGGTACATATTACACTATCAGAAAATCATATTTTCCCATCTTATGTGTTAAATATGAATTGTGATTATTTTTTTGTGACGTTAGCAGAGTTTTTCCTCAACCCCGTCATGGACAACAGTAAACCTCTCCTAAGTGGAGATAAACATATTTTTGTCTATAAAACAAGATTTTTATGCTCACCAGATGTCCCAACCAGTAATAAAGTAATTGCAAACACTTCTTCATATAAAATGTTGAATTTTTTTGTTCATCAAGCCATAAATGGGGCTTTAAATTATCTCAAGCCACTATTACAACCCCGTAACTGTCACTCAAAAATGTGTAACGGGGTTGAGTGTAACGGGGTTGTGATTTTGGAGGAAAATGGCTGCTATAACCCATGCTGAGTGTCAGAAAGAGACCACATGACATGCATGAGATTTAAAATTAGCTCATATGTTTGAAATAACAAATAACTTTTTTTCTAAGTTGTAGGTTTTCAACTTTTTTTATGTAACGGTGTTGAGTCATTAAATGTAACACATCACATTTTCATGTTAAAATCATCAAAATTAACAAAGAAGAAGACAGTCACTTGGCTCTTTCTGCTGCTCTGCCGTCCAAAAGACTTTCGTGATGTCACTTCCTGGTGTTTGGGTTCAAATGGATCATACCATACATTTTTTATAGGGGGAGAACCTCATATGTAACGGGGTTGAGGGCTGACCCGGGGACACAACTAAATGACATTATTTGAATATTTTGAATATTTTTTTTCATAAAAATACCATTACCAACTAAAAGAGCATACATTGGTCTTCATAATGAATTCAAACATATGTATTTTTTTCATTGCTTTAATTGTTATAATCAATTAAGTTAATTTTTAAGAAAAGCCTCTGGGGACATGGGAAAATCTAGACATTCACTAAAATATGATGAAATATTATACAAAATTAGAAAAATCCTAGATTTGTAATTTATACTGTGTTAAAGGAGACATCTCAATCTACAATTTAAGCTATTGAACACCCATTTTGGATTTGGAGGAAATAAAATATATCTAAAAGAAACATGGGGACGTAAAATGTCAAGTTCTCGTGGAATGACTCAAATAGTGTTTTTGTTTTTTTCCCAAATGTCTGAGTTTACAACACACTAAAGAAGGACCAAACTAATTCTGTTCCATTACTGAAACATAATGGTTTAGTGTCTTTAAAGTCCATACATGTCATGATCCTCCGGTCAGCTCGCTATTATCGCAAACGTCCGCGCACCTCAATGTAATTTCATACCTAATCCGCTTGATGGCACCAGAGTGTTGGAAAAGAAACAAGTCCAGTGTTCAGTCTGGAATTCTTCAAGCTGTGAGTATTTTTCATGAGACACTTTTTCTACTGTTATGCATATATTATTATATTTTTGCATTCTTTTTTGTCCTTGTCTGGAGACCTTGTTCATCCCTTTGATAAATAATGGCAAATCATTTTACTTCAGATTTGACTGCTTCTTTCCACCAGATTATTGGCTGAATATATGTTGTATGTATTGAAGTTGAAATTACTCTCTCTTTCATCCTTTATTTGTTGATTCTACATTTCCAGTCGATATGAAATGTTTGTATGTGTTGGTAATTGGTGAAACGTGGGCTTTTCTCACAGTGTGTGATGGTGAGAAATACGCCTACTACCAGGCAACACAAATGGAGATGGATAACATTTGGTACACAGTGTTTGTGACTGTGTACCAATATAGTACACATAGAAATAATGGTTTTACCATATTAAAACTAAACTTAATTAAACCATTTCTGGCAGGCTTTGCGCTGATTGGACATGTTCCATGGTTCATGGTAATCTCCAGATCATAGGTGTCACAAAGTGCATTACTTATTAAAAAACACTATTCATTTATTTCAAGTGAAATGTTGCAATGGTTATGACCTGGTTAGTCATAGTTAAGTAGTTGTTTAGTCTTCTTTTTCAACACACCTATCCATATTAGTTGATTTGATTTTTTTAAATTTATTATTCATTTATTTCTCAGTGACAGTGCAATCAACAATAGTTACAATTCTAGTTTGCAGATGATGTGACACATAAAGAGCTTCTAGACCGTGCTTTTCTTTGCTCTTGTCCCTGTTTGGGCCTTTCTAATCTACACAATTCACAATAGTAAAATGCAGTAATATAAATAGTATACAAAACTTTGGCAATAACAATGCATTCTTTCATTCTCACTGACTCAGTGCTATTTACAAATGGGTACAGCGTTGGTTTGTTCTCAGCCAGGAATCAACCCTAGAAGTGAACATTTGAAACTCAGATATGGTTTTAAGTTCTGAGGGTAACGAGTTCCACAGCTTTGGACCTGAGTACGTAAAGGCAGACTGACCGAATGAAGTGGAATCGTACAGTTGTTATTGATGGAGCCTCTGGTGACTCTGTTATTGTTTTGTCTCTGTATAAATGAACTGTGGCTCAGATCGTTGGCACATTTGAATAATAGTTTCAGAAGGCACAACTTGCCAACGTTTTCAAAACTTCGCCGTTTATGCGTCTCCAGAATATTGCAGTGATGGAAGCGGGTTGGCTTTTTGTCTACGATCTGTATTGCTTGGTGGTATAATGATCCAATACATTCTGTGGTTGAGGGAGCGGCCTGGGCTAGGGCTGCAACTAGCGTTTATTTGGTAATCGATGAAGCTAACGATTATTTTCACGATTAACCGATGAATTGCTTGGCTGTGAACAGCGTATGAATATTGTATTTTTTCATTTTTTTATCACATAAATCTAAAGTAGCATCGCTTGAGGACATGTTGATGGAGTCAATTTAAAGGGAATGTTTGTTGGAGGCTCTTGGCGCTAATTCTGCTTCTGATTGAATGAGACACAGATGGATATTTATGAAATGTTCAATGTACAAAACACTACAGACCCTAACTTAAAAAACAACAAAAATACACAATTTTCATGTCATTTTTGCCCCATTTGAGTCTGGGTTTACTAGAAAACGATTAGTCGATTACTAAAATAGTTGTTGACTATTTCAATAATTGATTAGTTGTAGTTGAATGAATGGGCCCCCTATGAGAAACCAACAGGCCCGTTTGGAACCATGAGGCCGTCCTTCCGTGGACCCACCACCTGCAGGAGGAGCCATAGGGGACTGGTGCTATGTGACTTGGGCAGCTCCAACAGCTGCCCCCACGACCCGGCAACGGACAAGTGGGAGAAAATGGATGGATGGATTAGTTGTCGATTAATCGATAAGTCGTTTCAGCCCTAGCCCGTGCTGTCATTTTTGATCAATTCATTCATTCATTTGATCATCATTGCAATCTGTGGCCCTCCACTTGATTTATATTTAATTGGGTACTTTGAGTGCCTATTTTGGGTGGGAAAATGCTGTTTAAATTCAAGCCATTTACAATTATGTAGCCCAGGCCCTCGATGAAAGAAAATGTTGCTTTTTGCATTCAGAGCACTTCAGGTCCAATCTAGTTGACTCCACTGATCCACTGCACTGGCGGTGTTGGGGAGTAATGGGATACAATTACCGCCATTGCATATGTAGAACACTCATTCTGAGTAACTGTATGCCCTTACAGTTACTCTTTTATCTGAAGATAATTAAAATACAGTTACTGTGCTAAAATCAAGGGAATATTGAGGTACTCATTAGGCATTCCTGTTTCACAGCAAGGAAGTCCTGGGTTGAATTCCCAGATCGGTTGGGTCTTTCTATATGGACTTTACATGTATCTGGGTACTTTGACATCCCCATGAACCTGAAACAAGCTCCAGCTGGTATAGTCTTCAGCTCAAGATCTGGAGAAGGACAGCTCAAAGTCTTTCTTAACCTCCATTCATTCATTTGTTCAATCCCATCAAGAAAACACACTTTTCCTCAACATTGTGCATTCAATTCAATAATTTGACAAATTAAAAACCAACGAAGAGCATTACATTTGAAAAAACATACAGTCAATCTTGATGGCAGAGGCATTAATGTTTGCAGTCTCATTCACAACACCGTCCTGTCACAGAAACAACTGTTTCCATAACGTCCACTGTTTAAACGAGAAAAGGTTTCTTCATATATTCTCTTGAAATACTTGTTCAAACTTTGTGTCTGTACCTCAGGTGTGTGTTCGCTCTGGTCCAACACTGGTGTGAGTTCAGCTATTTGCTTATCAAGCCTCATTTCCTTCCTAGTGTTTCTCGTCTTCGAGTCCATAACTTCACGTGTGTTCTCTTTTTTGAGCAGGCCATTCTGTTTTTCGAGCTGCCAACAGAAGCCAACCCAAAGAGAGGACTTTGTGAAGTCAAAGCGAACAGCGAAGCCACAAAGAAAGGTCCTTGAATGTGCTCTGGAACACATTAAATTGTGCTTTGTGTCATTTGTGAATGTTTGAGAAATCCTGCATATTTCGAACCGACAAAGCTTTTTTTCCTTCTTTTGGGGTCAAATGTTTGTCTAAGAGGAATTTCCCCTTGGAGGTCAAAGTAAATTTTGTCTGTTTATTACTTCACAGCTCAAAATGCTCAATCAAGGTGTGTTGACAACCAGTGGAAATCCATAAAAAGTAAAAATAAAAATCTGACTAGCTCAGCTAACTAATGTCATTCTAGCTGCCATTGTTTTTTACTTAGTTTCAACTTCCTTAGTTCTCAGTGCACCAGCTGAAGCCTTTTTATAGTATCATTAGAACAAAAGCGCTTCTATTTGGTCTGCTTACATAACTATTGAAATCTATCGTATTAAAGCTTAGCTGTTTTAAAACGCCCAAACAATTCAAAATGTAGGAGCTGTGAACATTAGTGAAACAGTGCTGATCATATGGGTTGCCTTTTCCACTTCTGTTCTCAGCAGAAGGTGCTCCGTGTGGAGTTTTCTGTATTTCACTTCTGTCTCCTTTTTACAAGCTGTGTTTATTTGTCGTTGACAGAAAACCACACAGTTGATACCTTTCAGGATCAAGCACTAATCATCTGCATACCATAAAAGTAACTAACAAAATACCCACTGATATAAAGAAGAGAATAAGGAGAGAACTGGGACTTGCTCATGAGTCACGGCCCTTATGTACAGGATGGTTGCATAGCAACAGTTGCGGAAATTCTGCCTATGTGTGTTCCTATGTGTTAATGTCCAATGAAGACGTGAAATAATTAAAATCATGAAAAAAAAATCAGGGAAAAGTCTTTTTTGTGTAAACTATGGTTGGTGAAAATGAGGCTAGCCATATTCCTCTTGCATGCTCTGTATCGCGCTTACACACTTCAGCCAGCTCCAGCTTTGTGCTGCAAACTTTCTCCTTCAGCATTTAATTCTTCAACTTAGCTTGAGCCGTCATCCCCTCAATGTGAGAACGTCAATATTTTTGACTTTCCTTTTCTTTCACCATCACATTGTGTTTTCTGCACAGGTATTTCAAAGACATGTATATCTCCAGAAAAGTTTTGGGGAGTTTGCAAAGACAGCATGCTCGGTGACTTGGCTTTTGAATGTGATTATTTATTTTGTTGGCAATTCACCGCTTCCATAAGAATGTTATGGCTCTTCTCCTGTTCCTCGGCAATATTTATGTACTGTGAATTTGGCTGTGTACAATTATGACCTTTAGGGGGCACCACTCTTAAAATTGAATGTGATTTAGGCAGGGCAATTTGAATGTCTCCTAAATTGTAGGTAATGTGAGAGGGACTGATGCGAAAGTGAAACATTGTAAACCATTGTATTGTCTGAAAACTGTGACTGTAAATGGAGGTGATTGTAGGAGGAACTTTAACCTTAACCATGACCTTAACCCTTAACCCTTACTATTCGTTAAACTAAAATATTAACTTAAAAAAGCCAACTGAAAAGGCAAGATTTGGAGAGTCATCCATTGAACATTTACTGGGACATGGTTTACGGCTGAATTTGGTTGGAAAAAGGAACAAGACATCTGGTAACTGGGATTTTTTTCAACAATGTACGACCTCAGAGCGATCCTGCTGAATGAAGTTGTATAACAGTTAACGGCTAAAAAGATGTTGAATGTTTGCTAGATAATCTGCTCAGGAGGGATGCTGTGAAAATTTGAGATTTCATTACACAAATTAGGGTTAGGAACAGGGCCACAAACTAACTCATAGATCTATACAAACTCACAGCAGACCCTCCTTCCTGAGCGGACCACCTCGCACACAGAACGGGATGTGGCATGGAGAAAAAAGCTCGTCATTGGAATGATTTCTGATTTCAAGACTTTTTAGGCAGATTATAAGCATATTTTAGCACACTCAAGTCAAGTTGAGCCAAAATCTGCTCCTAAATGTTTTGACTTGACTGATATTTGAAAATTCATCTAAATATCCAGTAGAAGTGAAGCATTTAGAGGTGCAAGTAGCATCTATTATGGTCAGCATGTTATGACCAGACGTCCCAAAATCCAGGCTTTTGTCTCGGTGATCCTGAATTAAGTTTGCATTTAGTTTACAATACATAAAGGGCAATATAACGGAATATAATGCAAAATTCAGCTTAAGGTAAATATTTGGTATTCTGTTACACATTTTTTAAGTATTCTCCCCAACACTGTCTTGGTGAATATCCTTAGGCTGCATCTACTATTAGATGTCAATAATTGTCAAAATTTGAAAATGTACTTTTCTTTTTTCCATTTATCTAGTACCCCCAAATCGAGGCCGTTACCAAACCCTTAGAAAGTTTATAAAAAGATGTGTGTTTGGAATAAAGTTAAAATACCATTACTACAATGTATACTATGCAAATATTAATTATATGCTTGTATTCCATCCATCCATCCATTTTCTTCCGCTTTATCCGGGGCCGGGTCGCGGGGGCAGCAGTCTCAGCAGAGATGCCCAGACTTCCCGATCCACGCACACCTTCTCCAGCTGTTCTGGGGGGACCCCGAGGTGACACCAGGACAGCTCGGAGACATAGTCCCACCAGCGTGTCCTGGACCTTCCATAAGGCCTCCTCCCAATAGAACATGCCTGGAGCACCTCCCGAGGGAGGCGACCAGGAGGCATCCGGAAAAGATGCCCTAGCCACCTCAGCTGGCTCCTTTCGACGTGAAGGAGCAGCGACTCGACTCCGAGCTCCTCCCGGGTAACTGAGCTCCGATCTCGGAGGGTGCGCCCAGCCACCCTACGAAGGAAACTCATTTTGGCCGCTTGTATTCGCGATCTTGTCCTTTCGGTCATTACCCAAATCTCATGACCATAGGTGAGGGTGGGAACGTAGATCGATCGGTAAATCGAGAGCTTTGCCCCCTGACTCAGCTCCCTCTTCACCACAATGGTCCGATACAGCGACCGCATCACTGCTGACGCCGCACCGATCCGTCTATCGATCTCACGCTCCATCTGTTCCTCACTCGTGAACATGACCCCGAGATACTTGAACTCCTCCACTTGAGGCAAGGACTCCCCACCGACCTGAAGTGGGGAAGCCACCTTTTTTCGGTGGAGAACCGTGGCCTCAGATTTGGAGGTGCTGATCCTCATCCCGGCCGCTTCACACTCGGCTGCAAACCGCCCCAGTGCGCGCTGGAGGTCCTGATTTGATGAAGCCAACAGAAAAACATCGTCTGCAAACAGCAGAGATGAGATTCTGAGGTTCCCAAACCGAACACCCTCCGGCCCCTGGCTGCGCCTAGAAATTCTGTCCATAAAGGTGATGAACAGAACCGGTGACAAAGGGCAGCCCTGACGGAGACCAACACGCACCGGTATTCCAAGTACTCCTTAATTGCTTGCATATCTTAGTCCTTGGATCACTGGGTGGGCTATGGGTTTGGGCTATATATATATATATATATATATATATATATATATATATATATATTCTGTACTTTTGTACAACATACTTTGGTTCATACATGATGAAGTCAGTACAGTCTGACAGAAGCTTGGGTGCCAATCTGTACCATCAGCCCCTTCACCAACCACTCACTCACAGGCCGTGTAGATGAACAAAAGACACACTATGACCTGGCCAGAGCAGGATTTGAACTGTCAATTTTCCGGTTATACATGACCACTTTATGACCAGAGCCTTTGTTGCATATTTTTTGCATAGGAAATATGTGCAGTAGTTACACTTTTTGCACAACAAAATACCAATAACGTTAATAGATTGATTGATTAGTAGCCACCGTTGCTACTTTTTCTTCCTTTGCTATTTCAAGTTCTACAGGAGCTTTTTCTTAGAAGGCGCTGTCCATGGTGCTGAACATCCTTGTAATCCTTTAACCACGCAGAACGTCAGTGCGCTATTTTTACTTTCTGCTTGGATTTACAATACAAATGCACTGTATTATTTTTTTTTAAATTACCCGGCATTTACAGCTAAAACTACATCTTTTTAGCGGACTGGCGGTATCACACGACGATTGTGAAAAAGTGCGTTTCTGTGGCGAATTGGGGTGAGCGGCTGCTTTAACGCGAGCTACGTCACCACGGTTTAGCCATGTGCCCGTGACATCCAATAACCGGAGCTCATTTTCAGTCAGCCTCTTTTGCTCACAGGAGATCCCTCGGGTTGTCACCAGCGTATACTTGAGGTTACCCACGGCGCACCGCAACACCCACCACCCCAGCAGCACCGTTAGTACCGTGACCATCTACTTCAGTCGACGATCACCCATCGGACCACTTAGGACCGCACCACCACCGCGTAGCCAACATGTCCGTAGCGGGGCTGAAGAAGCAATTCCACAAAGCCACTCAGGTAGGACAGCCCCCATTACTCTACTCTTTGTTAATGTGCCTTATGTTGGTCGTAAAATGGGTACGGCTGAGTGGGCTTTCGCGCTGTTATTTCTATCTCTGACCGTACCCCTCCATTACGGTGCTCAGATTTGGACTTGTCGTAAATCTGGCGTGGTGCAACACTGCGCAAAAATATATTATTCACGCAGCGTCTATTCATTCTACTCATGCGTGCCAAACGTATCGTGTTTGTTTATGGGCACTGTGTGACGCTACTCTGTGCTTGTAGTAAGGCACGAGGGGCATCAGTTCCTTCCCGTACCCTTCAGATGACATTCCGTACACCGGGGAGGGATGCGAGCACAGCCCTATAGCAGCTTGCGATCGGAATGCGCAGTTTGTAGCCAGCTCCCGGTTTAAAACGCCGTGTGTGCATTTCAGCCAACCACACCACACCGGGAACTCCGACGCGGTGGTTATGCAATCGTGAAGTGCGCCTTGGCGGAAATCCGCTCCTTCCATCGGCATGCCACGACCTCGGCGCCCTCTAAACGCTTTTATTCCTCTCCAGCGAGCGCCCTCATTGATCCTTTAATATCTGCTCATGATGTACCCGCGTTCCCTGCACCGGACTGGGACAGCTTTGCACCGGTCTGCAATGGGCACCGGTTTAGGTCTGCCCGGGGCATTTGCCTCTGGATGAAGTTCAGTGGGTGCGGGCTCAGTCTTTACTATCAAGTGCGTTTTAGTTAGGCTATGTGATGAAAAACAGTTTAACATTTCATCTCAGTATGGTAAGAATGGTGATATAATGTGTCCATACATATACAATTATCTGTGGTACCTTTGGCCAGCATTAACCTTACCAGAACAGTTCACTTTCACTGTTGATTTGAGGCCTCATTTATAACTCGCGTGTTTCTTCATTTAGGTGATACTGTGTAGTCCAGTTGACAATATGTGAACATCTCTATGGCATTGATTTTGAGTTGTATTGTCAGCAGCGTTATAAAAGGTTTGACATGTCGTTACAGTATTTGTTAGTCAAAGACCCGTCTTATCGGATGACGAAACACAATGACAATACAGATGACAACCTTCAACAGGCCACCGTTTTTTCCGTACTGAGATATGTTCTTACCTGAGCTTAGACGAGTTGATACGCACCTGTTTGGTCTTTGTGCGTGTCCCCGGGGAAGAGCGTGGTCGCTTCCAACTTCACCCCGTTTGGAGCTATAGGAATATGCTGGGAGAGGCCCAAATGCTTGGTTGTTTTGCGTGACTGAGCGCACAAAGACCAGACGCATCAACTCGTCTAAGCTCAGGCAAGAACATATCTCAGCGTGGAAAAACGGCGGGCTGTTCCTTTAACCCGTTCCATTTATGGGTTTGTTCCATTCATTGTCCTAAAAGACAATGTTGTGATGTAAGAGTATCCAGAACAAAATGCCTTCTGCTTGGTCAATCTCTTGTCATGTAATTTGTCTCGGTTCCTGTTGCTTCTGTGCATTCATATAAATACATTGATTGATTGAGAATAGCTGGACGCCGCAAAACCCGCCTCCTTTATTTCGACTTTAGTCCAGCCTTTGTACACTGGCTTGATATCTCCTCTGACTGTTCCGATGTCTGTTTGATCAGAAGTTTGGTGAAACGTTTTGGGCAACATTAAATGGAATATTCAACAAAGCACTTGAACAACTGCGTCGTCGCTTTGGTAAAGTAATGGTCAATTCTTTTGTGGAGAATTAGATTTTTGTTTAATTTATTCTTTCCAAAGACTGCATCTTAAGGTACCTACTCTGCAGCCTCCTTCTCCAACTCCCCCTTTAGGCACATTGGGCTTGTAATGTGTGTTGTATGTGACCAGTTGTCCAGCCCATAAGAGGGGATAATGGCTCGGTGGGGCAGTAATGGTTGAAGGTCAAGATCTTCAGATGTCGAACTGTCGGTTGCATGTTTGTGTGACGTGTGTGACTCAGACGTCAGGAGCACACAAAGACGGCACTAATTATAACATCATGCCGTGATCCATTTACTGACAATTAGACGGGCAATCATCAAATTGACCTGTGGAAAACTGGTCTTTTATGAACACTCTGAACTGAGTCTATGCTAACCACAGAAAGACCTCTTTTTTGCTCATGAATCCATCTGCTGGTAAATGGTCATTTTACATTTTAAATATTATGAACAACGGTGAATTTAGTGTATGGGCTGTGGTAGTACCTGGTTGTTTATGAACACTGCTAAGCGAGTGTACAAATGCTTGCATTACCAGTTCTTGCAGGTCCTTAGTGAGTGCATAGCTCCACTCTAGGACCAAAGGAACCCAGAGCTGGAACTCTCAAGTCCTGATGTGTGAATCAATTGTTGGACAATCAGTTTTCACTGTACTGGACTCTTTACTCACTGAACAGAAACTAAGTTATTTCAAATTGAGATTATTGTTACTAAATGTGGTGTTAGTACACAATGGTGAAATTACATTTTTAACAGTTATTTCATAATGCAGTGTTAGAAAATACAGCTTCATGGTGGAGCTCATAGACACGGACCTCATTCAATCAGAAAATGAAAGTTTACACTTTTGTCTTTCCAAGTGTAAATAACCACTTGCATTAGCCTGGTTTTACCATACCCTCGTACTTGTTTCGTACAGAGGGTCTGGACTTTCTCAATTGAGCTCCGTTTACAAGTGGGAGGGGTGAACTCTGTTTAAAGTTTGAAACGATTGGGTCTGATTTTACCCAATCGCTAGCGTTTGGTTGTGAAGTAATGCGCCCGGCCGAGTCAAGCTATGCTTGACGTCACCTACAACACCCGCCTCCCCCGCTCGCTGTATGGTAGGATGAAATTCAACCGATTGAATCGCAGCCATTGAGATCAAACCCACACGTACATGCAGGGAAAAATATTTGACCGGAGTTTACGGATGGCAAAGGCCAGGCTACACTTGCATAGGTTGACCATATTATGCTATCCCTTTTTTGCACCATGAATTGCAGGTGATTTGCTGCTAATACCTTTGTCATACTGTAATTATGTGACAAATAAAAGGTGCAGAAGTTAATGTTTGATATAGCCACTTGACTGACTGTGTTAAATGCGGGTGATGACTGGATTGGCATCTATTTGTGCCGCTCTATTTCACTGCTGATGAACGGCGCCGGCACATTTGTGTCTGTAGATGAGGTGTAAAGAGGTGTGATTGGTGCGAATACGCTGTGGATATGTCTGCTTTTTCACATCCCCTGCAAAAGTCCCTTGGCGTTTCTGTCAGCTCTAGGCTCTGTTATCAGTCTGTTTTGGCCCCCCACACAAGATACTTCCAGTGGCAGAGCAACAGAAGGCCCCCCCCCCCCTGATCTCTGCTCCCCTGCCACCTTCCGCTAATCCCAACCCAGACGTCCCCAGCAGACATGGCAATCTGGCTACTTAAAACAAGACATGCTGCTATTATAGTTTAGCCATAACCCCCCCACACCATCTCATTACATAAGGAAAGGGGTTCATGAGATCAAAGTTGGAGACGTGACACACAGAACAAGGGTATAACGTTTTATTTTGTGTCACTTTTTCCACCCTTTTTTTATGTCAACAATTAGTTTTAATAACTATCAGAAAAGTCATGCAGGTGACACTGTGATTTAGTTGATTTAATTCAGTTATTGTAACATGCAACATCTTTGTCGACCCCGTTTCCACAAAATGGCTACATTCTAGAGAGCGCCCATAAGACCCACAGCTGCTGATATTTTGCTTCCATTTGATTTTGAGAAGACATATTAGTTTTCCTTTTCACAGTTTTACAGAACAGTTGGCATTGTAACCAAGTTTATATCTATTTTTTTTTCTTCATAAAAGCATCTTACCATGCCATTTCTTAAAAGCTGTAGTTGGAGAGGGCGACTTGTGTATGCAAGGAGGACTGCATTTTATGAACCCTCTGTACAGGCCTGGATCTACGGGGGTGCAAGAGGGTGCATTGCAACCTCATTTTGAAATGTTTGCCCCCTCAGTTTTAATGGCGAGAAACTCTATTTGCATCCTTTTGAAACTCGAATGCACCCTCAGTCAGATTGCTCTGGAGCCGGCGCTGCCTCTGTAAGTCTTCACGTATTACTACACACACCAGCTTGACGACCCTATATTGATTTTCTGCTTTATCAAACAAACAGTCATCCGCTCATCGCGACTTCAAACGCTAATGATGTGTTCGTGCCCAAACGGATTCACTGACCTTTGACTTCTCGCTCGTCGTGAATCTTTTAGTCCATTGTCCAGTGCATTAGCTAAATGAGCTCCAACACAGCTTTTATGCAGACAGGGACAGATTGCGGATCCCAAAAGCGCTGCATTAGCTTCACTGTGCAATGCGTCTGTAATTGCTCATTTGCACTGCAGCTTTGTCTGATACATCTTCCACGAGATAAAGAATGTAGCTTAGGCATGTTTTTTTTTTTTTCTGAAAGAAGGCTTTATGGTATCAGCAGCTGTTTTGGGATATAATGGTCCATAAATGACAGAATGCTTTGAACTTTACAGGGGGTTTTATGAGTCCCACACACGTAGCAGGGGGATCATTCATTTTCTCACTCTGGCAAAGACATCTCTCTCTCTGTCCCTCGGCCAAGGACAGAGTGGGTCGTATTGCGGCATTAATAACCGAGGCCATTTTGAACAGCGGGGGGAAGCTGGGTGTAAAGTGTGGCCCGGCTCGAAATTGCTTCATTTCATTTAGGCATTTAAATAGTATTAGCCTATGCAGATTGTAAGGGGCTACAGTGTGAAATTTGATTAAAGAAATGTGAGGCGTGATGCCGACTGACCAGAATTGTAAAATAAATCTCACCAATGAGGGCAGGTTTTCCAAATGGAGCCGTGATAAGCCTCTTTATTGGAGCTGCAGTTGGTTATTGGCAGGACTTTTTACATAATTATATCTCAGTCCAACTTTGTAAAAAATCTCTTATTGTGAAGTTTTGTGATTCATGTTTTAAGAGCGATATTCAATCCTCTGCAAGGCCGTGGGAACCCAGGGTGCTGAGGGTGCTGCAGCACCCCCTGGTGGATAGTTTGCAAACTGCAGGCAATATTTATAAATAGGAAATTATGCACAGAAAAAGCGTTTTTGGGGAAAATTCTGTCCCTCAGCACCCCCTAACTAGAATATCTTTCCACGGCTCTGATCCTCTGTGCATAATTTAAACACATCCAGCAGCATCAACATTTAAGAGCTTTGTCCAGGTTTACTCTGGACTTTTGGAATGGACAGCCTAAATAGTTGCAGCCTGTGCAGTTTGCTAAATGTATTTACTTATTTAAATGCTGTATTAATCATTATCTAAAGCTATAATTAAGTAATTAGGCTCATAAAGTTCTTAATTTTTTTTTTCTTTGTGTAAAATCACTGTCGTTTCTGTTTCATTGATTGAGCGGGGTCGGCCATGTAAGTCAGTGTTACTGTGGGAATACCGCTGTAGGAATGCTAGCACATTTGTCACTGCGAGACGGTTTGAGCGTGCATGCAAAAACTGGCATCTCGGTGGGCTGCCATGTGTTTGCAGAAGGAACACACATGCACGTTCAGTACAGAGCTGGGGAGCGAGAGGATGGAGATGGAGAGGGGAGCGGTTGGCAGAGAACTTGGGGAAATGTGCCAATGTAGCTGAAAGCCGAAGGAACAGAAAGGCGAGAGTCTGCGGGGATGTTGGTTTTTGAGCTTTTCCGGAATAAGTGATTTGCCTTGAGCTGGATGTAAATGTGTGGTTTTTGTTGTTGTTTTTTTACGCGAGCATTTATTTTGTCATGTCATGATCTAGCATTAATCCGGGCGTGCACTGTGCAGGATTAGTAGATTGTAACAGAGATTCATTTACAATCACCTCCCTGTGAAGTTCATACAGACAACGATATAGAATGTATAGTCAGCTTGTAGTTGTATAAATAACCTGCAATGTAATTATGAAAACACATTTGTCTGTTTAAGTTCTAAGAATGCGCTGCCATGTGTTCCTGTTCAGACTGAAGCCGCGCTGTGTAATTTCACCATCCACATTTGCATAATTAAGAGTTGCCGTATTAAAATGGACGTGATCCTTTACGTGGAGAGTAATCCTCCATTTGACAGTCACGCCTGGTCCGACTGGAGGTTTCCCCGGCAGTGCCCTGAATACTAATGTCTGTACTGTACCAGACCTTTTGTGGTGCCACTGTCAAAAAGTGTGTCGTCAAATACAAGTAAAGGGACCTATTTATGTTTAATGATTCAGTTCTTGCTGCGCATCAATTTAATTTAAAATGCATTTTAGAGCCTATTTGTAGAGGTGTACGCTACAGGGTTAGCAGCTTTTTTTACTTGATAAAAGTTGTTTTGAGAGGACATTATTCTACCTAATAATTAAAGCTGCAGACTTTCACATTTTGCCCATTAAAGTTGCAATCTTGATTTGATTGTAATAAATTGTGCAGCCCCACCACAAACGAGAAGATTGCTATAAGATAACCGAACTTCATTAAAGTGATAGTCTGTAAGTTTAAATGTTTTCTGAATTCAATGAATTGACCGCCTGGGCCTGCAGTTTGATGCAATAATGGTTTATTTTTTTTAAAGCCCCTTCCTTTGCTGATATCAGCAACTTATCAGAATCTCCGGTGCGGATAACTTTGACCAATGAGACGGGCTTTCCTGTGAACATACCTGTCAATCACGGGCACAGTGAACGAGGAGGGGCTTTAAGGTCCAATCGGAAGGGGTGGGGAAGGAGCCCGACTGTTTACTTTTAAATGTCGTTTCCTCTCCCTCCTCATTTTGCAATTTAAAGCAATGCTTTTACCCAAGATTTTTTACATCTGAATGTTTTCATAAAAATATTCAGTGTAACCCCTCCTGGAACCGCCACCTTAACGTGGTGGAGGGGTTTGAGCGCCCGAATGATCCTGGGAGCTCTGTTGTCGGGGGCTTCGTGTCCCTGGTAGGGTCTCCCATGGCAAACAGGTCCTAGGTGACGGGTCAGACAAAGAGCGGTTCAGAAGCCCCTTATGAGAGACCAACAGGCCCGGTTAGAACCATGAGGCCGTCCTTCTGTGGACCCACCACCTGCAGGAGGAGCCATAGGGGGCTGGTGCAATGTGATTACGACCCGGCAACGGACAAGTGGAAGAAGATGGATGGATGGATGGATGGATATTCAGTGTCATTTTGCATGCTACTTTAGTTACATTTATGGGGTCATTTATCACGGCAGGTGCTAAATACTGGGTTAAATAAAAAATTAGCTTGTATGTAAATAAGACAATGCTACGTGAGTTCCATCTTTGCATGTGCTACATGCTTTGCACATTACCCCCATAATGTACGCCTTATTTACTTGTAAATGTTTATGTGGTGTAGCTCAGTCAGCGTCTCAGCCCTAACAAAACAAACAAACAAAAAAGATTGTAAATCCGCCATCTTGTTATTCACATTACAATCTTTGAGGTTCAATTAGAACATGAACCCATTCAGGAGGTTCATGAAACAAAATACATGGCATTATCTTAGATAAACACCTGAAGTTCCAAAGTCAAGTAAACAACGTGTGCAGGAAAGTCAAATCAAATCTGAACTGTTTTCGTTTTATAAGAGAGTTATCACACCTTTATTGTATATGCATGCAATGTTTTTTTTCACATCTGTCATACTGCATTACAGCATGGTCACAAACATCGGCGTCCCCTCTGAAACCAGTCACTTCTCTGTATAAACAGGCAATTAAGATATTTGACAAGAAACCATTGAGATGGCATCATTGTGTTATCATACAAAAGCACAAGCTTTTTACTTTTGAAAACTTTGTAAATTTTAGTATAATGTAATTGACTTTTAAATGTCTGAACAACTGTGTGTCACCACCGTTCTCTGGCCTCATGGTGAGGTGTCAGGGCTCTCTCAGACCTTCCACCACAGCCTCATTTAGTGGGGAGTGTGTGCTCCCAAAGTTTAGAAAGTCTTTTGGACAGTCGAGCTTCTCCTTCACAGGGGCTACACTGTGGAACTCTCTCCCCACTGCACTGAAACTGCAGACTAATATCAACATCTTTACCAGAGAGCTCAAACAGTGGCGTAAATCGGGCCAAACTTGTTCCCATGTGTAAAATTTGCCTTATCTTGTTTAATAATATGTTTTATTGTAACCTTGTATCATAATGTGTTTTATCTCTGTAACCTAAAAGCCCCCTATGGACAGGTGTTGAAAATTAGCACATGTGCTATAACACTTTAAACAATGCATCTGGTTCGTCCAATGTTAATTGCTATGTCCATATTAAATAAAAAAATAATAATAATAATAATAATTCTGTCGGAGAATGTAACACCTTTTTCCTTTTATCCATCAAAACATACAGTACATTCCTGTTCAATTTGGCATTAGGACAGCCCTTTCTCTTTCTTGATGCTTTTCAAATGTGGAGGATAAAGCGTGACTGCTTGTCAATGGACAGCATCGGGGTCAACGGATGTGTCTCGACACCTGCGGGGCTCAGGGGCACCAGATTGCGAGTGTGTGAGTCATCGGCACGGGCCATTCTGCAGTGCAGCGTAAAGAAGAGGCCCAGCTGGGAGGGAGCAGATGGGGAGGGGGGAGAGATAAGGAAAAAGGCTTGGGAGAGGAGGAGATAAGGGCGAGGGATGAGTAGGTAGATCGGTGCAAAGCAAAGTGCAGTGGAGGAGGAGGGGCTGTGCCAGGAAAAAATGCAGGGGTATACTTCAGCGCTACAGCTTTTAAGATTGGGCTCTAGCATTTGCTCATGAACCAGAAGGCGGTTATTCAAAGCACATACTGGCATCTGATCCATGGTTATTAGACTTTTCACTGACAATTCCTCCAGTTATAGTAATCCAGCTGGTCGATACAGGGAAGGCATGCACAATGTGAATCTTGGCACTTTAAAATTGTGCAACATCAGAAAACATCTTTTGATGCTATTAAAAAGGCACCTTTTTTAAATCGTCAGACATTCAAACATATCACGATGCAATGTAATATTTCCCTCAAATGCCCAGTTCAATACTGCATAGAGGATTAATTTACAATGCTATTCCCTTTGTGTATTAATTTTAAAAAGTCTGCCTTGTTTGGCTGCCTAATCATGCTTTGTGTCATTCTCTGTTTGCTGCTGAAATAATTATAGCTCTCCCAGCGCGTCATTGTTGTCATGCTATAATTAAATGTAAGCCTATTGCACAGTGCTGGATCATTGACTTCTAACATCCAAGATGAAGAGTGGCTGTACACATGTCTAATTGTGGTGGAAAAGCTTGCTTATTGCGTCACATTAGTCAGCTGCACCATGGCCGTCGAATGATTCATGCTCCAGCCACAGGCCAATGTCATGATGACTGTTGACACGGAGAGGCATGTATGTGGCAGACTCATGGGGTACAAAACAGTTTTCACTTGGACTCATAATGTAAATCATTCCTGGGTCCAGCATTGCGGCAAATGAGGTAAAGCACTGGAGAGGGGCCAGCAGTGTCCGCCGTTATTTTATTAGTGCATGTCCACTCAACTCTTATGGGCTTTTTGGACAACAGTAAAATGTAATTACTGCGACTGCAAGGTTCTTAGTTGATGTGGTCAATGTGAAGTTGGATGAATCTGGAAATTAAAAACTACCATTAATCAAGTAGTGCTTCAATATATCAAGTTCTCACTGAGTACTATGAGGTATACTTCGTTTGTGTTTGTTTTCTCGTGGAAGTCTGTAAATTGGGTTAGGCACAATACGTTTTTTACTTCAGCCTAAATCCTTTCGGTCATGTTGAGCACGAAATATTGAGATGCTTGTTTTATGTTTTAAAAAAATGAAAATGACCGAATAAACTACTACTACTACTACTACTACTACTACATAATGCCTTTATTAATGTTGCAGTAGGATCTGATCTGATTAACTTTGTAAAACTATTGTCCTTTTTTTTAAATATTATTGCACATTTTTCACAGCATTTCTTCTGTTCAGTCTCATGGGAGGGTCTTTGTGGCCATATCTTCACATCCGTATGTGTTAGCAAAGTTCATTACAAATAAAGATGCGGTATGTGTCAGCCCAAACAATGAGAACAACATATGGCTTAAGAATCTTCCACATACCCCGTAAAAAGCTTCAACTTCCTCCAAGTTTCATCATGCGACTGGCAGATTCCTGATGAGTTTGTGTAGTGCCGCTGTAATTCTGTCTGAACTCTCAACATGCACATCATCTATGGCCAGATTTATCCTCACAAGGCCACTGTCTGAGTCATGAGCTCTTCGCTCTGATCACTAACTCGTTCTCTGTGACGTGAGATGTGCCATAATAAGGTTTGTGCATCAGTCACGCGCTGCAAAGCTTGAGGTTTGCTATAATGGAAAGGTCTCGGGTCTATTTGCTTACGTTTCCCAGTGTACAGAGAAAGTAATCAAATTCAAGTGGGTGAATGACATTTAAGGTTGCCAAGGGTAACCGCAGTCTGTAGTAAATATGATGTATTGCCATAAGATTTTTTTTTTTACCTTATTGTCCTACTGACTGACTGCTTGTTTGCATTAAAAAGTCCTTCCCCGAGCTTTATTACAAATTCCTAAATATTCTTCTAAAGTTTAGGGGTTCTGCGCTTTTATTAGCATTTCCCCCCATTTTTTTCTTTGTAAAACTTCGATTTCTAACTGAAGCAAATTGAGTTACATTATATTTCATGTTTATTGCAGCTTGTGTGGTATTTTAGGACATGAACTTTTAGAACAAAGGTTCACTGTCGTTGTTATGCCTGAGAGTGATAGTATCTGGTATCATTAGAGTCAGTAATATCGCTTATCGCGATACTTTCCTGCCTCAATATATCGAACTTCAAATGTGTTATCGTGACAGGCCTAATGACAATAACTATAATTGACAAATTTTAAGTAAAAAAAAAAAAGGCGACTAATTAAGCGACTAAATAGACCTATTTTAAAGTAGGGTTGTCAAAAACTATTTTCACCCAGATAACTACAGACTCATTGCTGCCTTTTTCCACATTGATCCATTTCCTTTCTTTTCATACTTAAGAATTATCGTTGTCTTAAATGAAAGTGGAAGGAAGTATTTATATTGTGTCACAAGATACAATGCAAAATCAATGTTCTGGCACATCCTCAGTCCGTACATCCTGGGCCTACCCCTGCTGCTGTGGTCAGTGTGGCAGTGCAGCGCTAAACCCGTTATCAGTCTTTACACACAGAGTGGACCAAACACTCAGAGGGCACATATGACAATATTCATTCATTCTTTTCCCTCAACCACTTTCCCACTTCCTCCTCCAACTCTCCTGCTGTTTCCCCGCATCAATATTCAGGCCGCAGTGGATGTTTTATTCAAGGCTGCTGTATTGTATATTCTAGGCGTTGGTCCATCGCTTGGAGCTCAAAACACGATTTGGTTTTGGACATAGAAGCGCCGTACCCTGCAGCACATCTCTTCAACCCACTGCCTTCACCAGGCCAGGACCACGCTCACAATGCGGGACAGGGCCTTTTGAGGCAGTGCCCCTTCGCCTCTGGAACTCCCTCCCAGAGACTTAAAAAAGAGGCCTATAAACAAAACAAGAACTCCCCTGGTGTTGATCCCCATTGCATCATTAAAGCCATTTTCCCGGTAACAAATCTGAGTGTCTTTCTCATGGACACACAGGTCAAATGATTGTTAGGGAGCTCTTTATTACAGGCCACAGTGCGTTTGTGGGAGCTATCTCCTATATTTGATTACAACATGGAAGGATAACGCAGGCTAATGCGGCGATGGAGATTGTTTATGGCTGGCGAGACCTTGAGGAGCTCCTATGTAATAGCGAATGGTCACTGTCGCAGTCAGAGTTGAGACATGGGTCTGTGTTTGCAGAAGATAATTGGGAGGCACGGTTGAGTAGGGCTGAGAGTTTCAAGGCTATACATAAAAAAAACTGGATCAGTGGATTACAAACACTGAAGGACTGTTTGTTTGGTGGCTCGTCTGGTTGAATATGATGCAGCCATTACTTTTTTCCATGCCAGTCTCGGCGTCAATGAGGGGATGTCAAATGCATTTCAATTAAAAAAAAAAAAACATAAACTGACTGGGTGACTATAGGCTGGCAGCTTAATTAGTTTTTGTTTCTTCATTATCACCCGCATCTCATTGCATTGCATCATTTGCAGATGCTTCATAAGTCTGATCAAAGGAACAACAACAACAGCTCATGTATAAATAGACAGAGCAGCTGCAGGTACAGGTGTCCTATCATCCTGATGTTCACCAGGAGGATGTGTTTGGCAGGGATTGGGAGGGTGACCTGTTCAGCTAATTGCATGAGCATTCAAGGTTGTTGTTGTTTTTTTCATTTTGTACACAAGCTCTAGAAAACACTATTGACAATTGTAATAATGCTTTACATTTACAGACATCCAAAGCACATGGTTTGCGTTGCATTATTATCACTGTGCGCCCTACAGCCACAGCTCTCCAGGGGTAGACTGACAGAAGTGTACGCCAAGCTGCGCCACTACATTACACAACATTCACAGTACACTACATCCACTCTATCTCAACAAAGCATAAACCTGTCACATTAATGAAAATAAGTTGTCCACATTTGCTGAGTCACTCGGCTTTCTGTAAACTGCATTAAGTGAAGTCTTGGCCAGTGAGTGAGTAGTCTTTAAGTAGGAATAATGGAAGCTAAGTTTATAATGTGATGTTTTAAATGGCAAACAGAGGAGGATGCAGTCCGTTCCCAGTCTATGGCCCAAAGTACAGTGTGTGCTGTATGTTCTGCCTTGTGGGAGATGAAACCCTGAAATTCAGATGGCGACAGCATAGCTTTAGGACAGAGGCTTGATTGTTGTGTCATGTTAGTTCAGGCTGGCTATGCGTAGTATATGTATTTGTTTATGTTTATGTTTAGTTTATTTATTTAAAAGGGACCATGTACAATTATAACATAAATGTTGCCATTTGATGCATTGTACCAGAGTTAGCCTGAGGCTAATTTACATCTGCAGTCCCATAACCCATAACAGAAAACAAGACAAGGGGTTGACCAGGAAAGACAAACAACATACAACATGACAGATTAATATAAAAAAAAAACTTCACCCTCCCATACAACCAGACAAGACGCATCAAAAACACAAATACAGACAAACAAGTCAGTACCAGAGGGAGTGTAAAACCAAAGAAGGTTGGCATGGCTAGTGTGTGCAATGCTGGCTACTTTTTAGATGTTTTTTTAATTCAGTTTTAAAGCCCTTGATGGTTGTGCATGTCTTTATATTGTCAGGTAGTTTGTCATTTGTCAAAATTATTATTATCGGTTTGGGTCATCAACATTCAACAGTTTAGACCCCTATAAACAAGATTTGAATGGATGTGATTCTCCACAAAACAAAAAAGTCACACACTTGAATTTCACTGTGGCGTTGTTTCAATAACTCCTGCAATGCCAAATGATCCAGTGCTGCGTTCATTTTTCACCAAGATCTTGTATTGATGATGGGAGAGTGTGACCACTGAAAAGCCTTGTCCAGCACATCCCAAAGATTCTCAGTGGGGTTAAGATCTGGAATCGTGCTCCCTGAACCACTCTTTTACAATGTGAGCCAGACGAATCAAGGTTTTGTCATCTTGGAATGAGTGTCAGAGTAACAACATTGTCTCATTAAGTCCTCCCATTACCTTTTGAGTGTCAGGAAATCTCCTGCAAAGCAAACAGTGTTAACATAACATGTGTTATAACGGATGCCACACTGACTTTTTTTTTTCAATATAATTGCTGACTTTGTAGTACTTTGATTTTTTGTATTTCAGGACCTTGGACAGCATTAGTGAAAACTCGGGTAGCTTGAAAAACCAACTAACCTTGGACGTCCTATGGTGGGAGACTGCGAGTACATCCTATTGTGTCCGGACTGTGGGGAGCAAAAGCCGTGTTATTTGCTTTGGGAGAGGGTCAAACCGTGCAGGGCGCAGGAGGCTGAATGTTTTTCAGGGATTATGGTCAGATTAAGCGGTGGCTTTGCATCATCATAGTGGGCCAGAATCGGACAGACGACATAATCTGGGCAACGTGCTGCATAAATCCAAAACGTGACAACTTAGATGCAGCCCATTTTTATTTTGGGGTTTGCAATTTTTACATACAAATTCAGCCAGTTAATTTAAAACGATTGTGGGGTTATTTATATACACAATTTCCGTAATGATCTTGTTTACCCTGCGTGGAAGTAATGACTAATTTCATGTTGGATTGCGTTAACGGCTCATCAGCGTCCTCCACCCAAGGGCCACAGGCGCTCGGATAAACAACTATAAACATAGTCTCTTTTTTTCTGCTGTACGTGGATATTATGACACCCTAGAATTGTGGCTTGACGCCTGAAATCGCAAAGAAGTGGATGTTTTAATTACAAGGTGCTACGGAGTTACGATCGCTTGCCTTTTGCAGCTATGGCTGGATTCCTGTTTGGATAGAGTGGGACAGAAGTGGGAATGATATGGCAGGCTTTTCTTACATTAGCTCTAGTGATGACCGCTCTAGCTAAAGGCGGTGTGTGATATGATCAAAGGGCGTCACAATATTATACATCTAGGGGATAAATGGTTAGATTTGCTGCACTTGTATTGTATTCTTTGGACTATTTACAAAAGATACCGAGCAAGACCATGTTAAACTGTCTATAAAGCTTTTTGATGGTTGGTTGAAAATGCACATATTAGTCATTGCCTGAATAGAAGCTGTATTTTATGTCACTCCTCAAACTTCAACCAAACAATCCAAAACATTTCAGTGGAGGCTATTTACATGACTAGAAAAATATTGTAGATGGACTACATGCAGTATATTGTGGTTGGTCCGACGCAGAATCGTCCATCCATCCAAAAATAAAAATGCTCTTTTCAAACTCTTGAACATTCAGAAAGCTCGAGGAAGAGCCCGAGTATGTGAGGAACACTCCTCTGTCTAGTCTCCCCCGTGTTGGGTTTCCTGGAATAGCCATTGATTCCTTCACACACAGTAACGGCAGCATTTGCTTAACTTTGAATGATTAATAAAGAAATTTGATCGTGCATGAAACTTTATCTTCAGTCTGTTCAAACTGAAATAGCTTTAAGCAGATTGTTACGTGTTGTAATAATGTCGAAAGCAGAAATGGCATGCAGACAATGCATTCTTATATAATCACAAAGAAGCATTCTTAATGTAACAAAGTGCAGGAACATGGAAATGAAATGATTTGTCAATATACGTGAAGTTGTATAATGACGCGCTAAGATCCTATTTTGCAATGGTGAATAATATACAGTCCCAGCACAGAGATCTTTTAGTTATGGAGTAAAAGCCCTATTTTTATTTTTAGTTTAGTTTATTTGAGCAGCTTACATTTTCCAAATTTACAAAATACACATTTAAACAGTCACAGATGCTCAAAAGGAGAAGGCTAAGGCAAGAAGCTTATGAGCGCCTACCCCACATTCAACATAATTTATGTTTCACAGTAATACTTGAGGACTGTATCCACAACAAGGAAGAACATGTGCCTATTCCTTAAGTAGACAAGTGTCCTCCAAAAGGCATCAGAAGAAAATACAATTACGTGACTGGAACGTATGTACTCTGTTCCTTACATTTCCCATAGGACGGAATTATTTACATTAATAACATCATCTTAACAACAGTTTGACTAAGTAACGCCATAATAATCATAATAAGGCGCATGCACCATCAACATCTGCATGCGTAACAAGAGAATATGAAATTCATGTGTTCGATTTTCCATACCCAGGGACATACCCAGGTGCATGCACCTGTTTATGAATTACATTTATGCAATTGCAAATGAGGATCATGATCAACCAAAACAATGCATTTATTATAATAATAATTATACTATTAGTTTCATTATTATTATCACCACTACAATATTGTTTATGTACAACTATTTATTTTTTTTTATTTTTTTTGCCGTATATAGTGTGGTGCGTTAAAAAGCCGGGGTGTGGAGTGGGCCACTTGAGAGAGGGCAATAGCCCCAAACAACAAGCCCTGACCCAGCTGCCCTAATTAGTTGACTGTGTTGAGGTTTGCGTCCTATGCTGTGTGATGCGTTAAGACACAAGGTTTTATGAGTCTGCTGGACTGGGAGGGGGGACCTCTCAGACCAGCAGATCCACATTTCGCCTAGTTTACTTCTAATTATATTGAGCAGCAATATCAATGACAACATGAACAAGGTCTGTTACTTTCTCTCAATTGTACAATTTGACATATTGAAGTAATTCAACCATCAGCGTAAATCATCAGCGTAAATCTTAAAGAAACTTGCTTTAAGTTTTAAAATGGTTAAAATAATTTAGGCTTTTAGCACTTTTTATATTGTCATCTAGATCATTCCATAGGGTCACACCACTACATGTAATCGTCTGTTTTTTCAGGGTGGTACGAACGCAATGTACCCTTAGATTGAGTGGTCCTCTTAAATTGTATTTCCCATCTCTGTTATCAAACATTTTTTGGTTGTGCTTAGGAAGTAAATTATTTCTTGCTTTATATGCTATTAATAGCGTTTTAAATTTGTCAAAGTCAAAGTTTCAGAATGTGCGATCTTAGGAACAGTGCATCTGTAGGGTCCCTGAAACCAGAATGGTTCACAATTCTAATGGCTCTTTTTTTAAGTCTATAGACAGTCATCATCTGGGTCTTGTAGGTGTTTCCCCAGACCTCAGTGCAATAGTTCATGTAAGGAAGAACAAGTGCACAGTACAGGATGTATAGAGTTTTTTTGATTCAGTAAAAATCTACATTTACCTGATAAGGCAATTGCTTTGGCCATTTTTGATCTGATATTTGCTATTTCAGATCTCCAACTCAAGTTGTGACTCAGAGTTACACCCAGAAATTTGTATTGAGATACTCTAAAAATTTTAACATACTTAATTAATATTTGGACTTTTCATTTCCCAAACACCATAATTTTTGTTTTTGTAATGTTTAGGGATAGTTTTTATGCTGAACCACTCTCTAAGTTTGGAAAGTTCTGTGGTGATTTCAGTCACAAGTAGTTGTAGATCTTTACCCGTACCCAAGATTGTGGTGTCGTCCGCAAAAAGTATACATTTTAGTTTAGTTGAAATATCACAAAGGTCATTTATGTAAAACAAAAATAGTTTTGGTCCCAATACTGACCCCTGGAGGACACCGCAGGTAATGCTACTCATCTTTGATCTGTGGTTATCTATCTGAACATATTGTTGTCTTCCTGTTATAGGCAATACCTCGGACATTTTTTTTTCCGAGTTTTTTAAGTAGTATTGTGTGATCTATTGTGTATTAAAATCAATCATTAACAGTTTGTCCTGAAAAGTAAACCTACATCGGTGTACTCTTAAATGTGTATTGTTTACGTTATGGTATGCTATTGGTGCAAAATTTTTGGTTTAAGTGGAGGTTACACAAATATGCTTCTTTGTATTCGGTCCTCTCTGCTGTTGTAGCCATCCACTTGACTAGCAACACAGTCAATAAGACAACGCATTGCTCGGCTCAGATCCATATTAATATCTCAAAGCATCCCGCTCAATACATTCATATCATTTTGAGGCAGCTTTGGCGTCTCTTGATGATTGAAAGTGATGCCTCGGTGTTTGATGTTGAAGTATATGTTTTTTGTGGTCTTATCGATCTACGGTGTAAATGCGCCATTGCTCTTTCTCATCCAGGGTTGATTATTGGGAAGTCGGGGTATCACCGTTGGCTAATGCCATTAATCTTCATCAGCGGCAGTAATGAATAGCAGTTGGTGTTGGTGTGGCTTCGGCAGTGTGTGTTTTCAATGTTGTTACGCCATGTCCCTTTATCCATGTATGCTGTTGCCGGATCTTGTTTCAGGTAATGGGGCATATACAGTTGTCTGTGGGCATGCTGCCGTTCTTACATAAACAAGACTCGTGTATTCTGATTTTCTGCGGTGTACGCAGAGTTGAAAACAGTGAGGTAAAATGAGGAATAACGCTGTGGAGATTGGACTGAATATGACACTGGAGCGGTGGTGTGTGGTGAATCAAATGAATCAAAATTTCAATCAGAGAAGCATGTTGATTATTTTTGTCTCTTATCCTGCTTTTCACAGTTACGGGTCATGGGGTAGGACACGAGTCTGGCTACATGTGCCTGTGGAAATATTTGGTTAAGTGGGCATAATAAAGCTAATTGTAAATCAAGATCATTTCACTCACTGTATCATTATATGTTCATGGCTATTAATGTGTAATCTCATATAATATGATTAAGTGCATGTCTAACATTATTTAAATGTGCAATTATACTGTAACATCAGACATTTTTTTTTTTTTTTTTTTGCTGTCATGGCGACACGTAAACTAGCAACAACCTCCCTCTCTCTTGGTACAGCTGCGGTTTATTTTGCCTTGTTTGTGTAAACCGCATGTGTGGGGTTCGGCTTAGAAATGGTACTTTGTGTGTCAGGTTTGTGTCATTAAGCTCTGAATGTTTTCCACATAATAAATTGAAGTGGCAGATCACAGCCAATTACAATAGTTGATGTTATCTGCCGATCATATCATTAGTGGTTTACAAAAAGAATACAAGAAGGCCAGCTCCTCTGTTTTTAAGCAGTCACACTCACTCCCTGCACACACAGAAAATCTATTGATTCTCGACATGAACATTCTACAATGAGGACAAAATGTCGTCCTTAGTCTTGGCTTTTTTAGAATAAATCTCTGCTTCGCTGTCTGACTTTGTATCGCTCGTTGGCTGGTCCCACATTTATCCCATCTCATTATGTGATTGTATTTAATCTCTTTTCTGCCCAGTCACTGCCAAGCACTCCTACACCAGCAAGCCTAAACTCCGCATTATCTCCTCATATTGTCGGGGAGCGCTCTTCAGTGCCTGTTATGTGCGAAAACCGTCGTTACGCCCACATATGGTGTAACCCACACTCAGTTAACAGTACAATGAGACTCTCTGCTGGAATAATAATGTGTTGGATCAAACCGCTGTCGTCTTAAGGGTCAGAGCGCTGTCATTATCGCTATGGGAGACGGTCGCGCTGCAGATGAAGGGAAAGTGAATCGTGTTCGGCGAAGCCATGTTGTTTCTGAAGCCGAGTTCTACTTTATTAGCGCGACGCGTTAGAGATGGAGAGGTTATTCAGTGAATTCCTGCTGTGTGTGACAATGGTTCTCGCTTTTATAAATATTGCGTTTATATTTATAAAAGCGAGATGGATGTTAATAAGAGCTTAAGTTATCAGAGACGATAAAAATTATGATATTATAAATATTAGAACATGTCAGTGTCACCTTGTCACTGTTTGAAATTTGAAAAACAAATTTAAAAAAATCTTTCATCTTTAACTAGCAATACCCATTGACTTCATGCGGCCAAAGCTGCATTTTGTATCTTTTTGTTGTTCATTGATATGGTTCATGAATAGCCTATGCATAATATTTTGACTAATCTTGTTGGCTAGTGTAAGCAAGCCTACTTCCTGACAACTCTTAACATGAATTAACAATAAAATATGATTATTATTTTTTTTTTAAACCTGAAGGAAACTTAAATAAACGTTAAGCCTAGTGCCAAAAATGATTTCACATAGTGGTACTATTCTAACTAACATTCTTTGTTAGCAAAAAATTGTGTTAGCCTTTAGCTTTAAGGCTAAAACAGCCCCAGTTAAACCCAGAAGTCTCCTCTGGTGAAGTATTTGTGTAAAGTTTTTAATTTGTTAAGAGTGATTATCCAACAGCTGCTTGTTTTCTGCCACGTACTGTTTATTTATTTCAACAAGATTTGGCTAACTCTCCAATAAAACACAGATGGGGAAAAGGCATTACTGTACGTCGTCAGAGCCTATTGGCTAATTAGCATCCATTGTCCTGCAAACAGTGAAGAGAAGTGTCTTGCTAAAAGGCGGAACAAAGCATTGACCTGCTCCAGTATCAAAATGCCAACCTTTGGATTGTCATTAATATCCATCCACCCATCTATATTATTTCCTTAAATTCAAAAGATGTTATTTATTTGTCGATTCATTGTTCATTCTCTCGTCCTTGTTGTAGAGCACAGGGAGTACAGGGAAGGGAGGGAGTTCAGCTTCCTGATGGCCTGGTGTATGAAACTGTTCTTCAGTCGACTGGACCTGGCGACGTAGATTCCGCAGTCTTCTCCCTGAAGGCATTACTCTGAAGAGACTGTGTGATGGGTGCGTAGGGTCCCTGGTGATTCTGACGGCTTTGCGGGTGGAGTACATGTCCTTAATGGTGGGGAGAGGGGCTCCACAGATCTTCTCCGCTGCTCTCACGATGCGCTGGAGGCTCCTTCGGCAGGAGGCAGTGCTGGCGCTGTGCCACATAGTGGTGGAGCTGGTCAGGATGCTCCCTATAGTCCCTCAGTAGAAGTTGCACATAACAGAGGCTGGGACTCTAGCTCTTCTTAACTTGCGGAGAAAGTAGAGACGCTGATTACTTTTCTTGACCAGTGATGTAGTGTGCATGGTCCAGGAAAGGTTCTCTGTGATGTGCACACCCAGTAACTTAGTGCTGGTCACCCACTCCACTGCAGCACCGTTGATTGTCTTTTGTTCAGGCTACTGAACAAAAGACAATCAGCTACTCTTGGGCTGCTATGATTTTTTTGTGTTGTCTTGGCCTTTCATATTGTGTAATTTCTGATTTTAAACTCTGTTGTGAAGCACTTTGTGGCTTTTGTCTGTGAAAGTTGCTATTCAAATAAAGATTACTTACTTGCTGTTGTTGTGTGCACCACATGGTCAGACTGTTTACCTCACTCCTGTAGTTTGACTCGTCTCTGTCGCTGATGAGACCCACCACTGTTGTGTCGTAAATGCCTTTCCCTTCCTGACAGGTTCGACTTCTCTGAGCTTAGAACCAGGACACATACTACACCAGGTCACTTCATTAGTGCAGCCGAATCAGCTCTAGTTTCTTTTTGTTTCTTTGATCATTTGACTACATAATATTGGATTTTCGTAGTTAATAGTTAAATATTCTGTTTTTTGGCCACATAGTCTGTTATTTTCATAAGATTAGCTGTAGAATGATTGCTCTCTTGAGCCTGGTTTGAAATAGATTTTTTCAGCACTGGAGAAATGTATTTAAAAGTCAAACACAATCCTTAATCCTCTGTTAAAGAAATGTGTAAACAGAACGATGAGTCACAGGTCGTCAACAACAGAAGGCCATGAACAATAATGAAGAATTATGTGTTCTCGACAATTGAGAAATAAAACTCATAAAGCAAGTGACTTTTGATCAAATTATCTCTAGAAAGTAATTAGGCATGTCGTCCGAGAGCAGCTCACACGTTGTGGACTAGGATACTGAGCGTCTTTGTCAGGGTGACAGGAATATTTTTAGCTTTGATGGGCTTGTCCCGTAATTGTGGAGCTGTCAACAGGATTCTTGCTTCACATATTGAAATTGGTGTCCTTGTGTGTGAATAAAAGACGGGCTCACTTAGTCATACAACGTAGAAGTACGGTATAGCCTACTGCATTTTAGCATTTTAGATATAATACTGAAGAGTAAATTGTACCGTTAAAAAAAGTATTGCTGTCACTAATTTTTCTATGTCTTATCACCTCTGTCAGGCCTGTCTGTACTTGCAAGTCCTTTTGTCGAAATGTAATGAGATCAGTTTTCATGTTATGCACTTAATTATCTGCACTGATGTGTCTAATGTCTAACAATTACTCAAGTACCTTGTATAATAGTAGCTTGTGTCCCGTCCTGTAATTAGATGTGATATATTTGTCCTGAGCAGTTTACTTTCCCCGTGCAGCTCAGAGAAATCCCTACCACGATCAGCATTGCGTGTGCGTTTACTCATCCTCCATCTTTGTCTCCTCGTCATCACGAAGCTCCCTGGCACTCCATGTTCACTCACTCGGGTGCCAGCTGGTTCCCCCCCGCCCCACCTCCCTGTGTGTAGCCAGCGGTCCATACTTAGCTCCACACATACATACGCACTCATCTCGCTGTTACATAAGAGGCGTGCAGAGGCTTACAAATCAGATTAGAACCTCCATGTCATAAGATAGAGGTCAGGAAAGCAACATAGCGAGACTATGTGATAGATCCAGTCTGGGTCAAGGGCGTACTGGTCTCACTGGTGAACATGTGGTGAGCAGTGTTGTAGACTAGTGCAATAGTCTACAATGGAATACAATAGTAGTACAGTAGAAGTACAATAGTGTGCAATATGAACTTTAAAATTGTGGCAGAGAATTTTCCTCTCATTTTACTTTCACTCGTTTCTCTGAAGTAAAATCTGAAGAGAAACTGGAATTGACAGTACAGATGTTATACAAAGCAAGATACAAATTGTTACCGAGCCAAATACAAAGAAGGTTCCAAGAACGTACTGGTCGTTATGAATTACGTGATGAATTAAACTTCCGGATTCAGAAACATAGCACAACTTTGAAAAGTTTTTGTCCGACAGTTAATGGGGTACAATTGTGGAATAATTGGAGATGAAACGAGGTTCAAACATCAACCTCTTCAAATATAAATTCAAGCAAAAGATTTTTGCAAAGTATAGAGAAGAAGAAATTAGTTGCCACTGGGGGGTGAAATAGGATCAAATTGCTTTAAGGAAGAATGTTGTTGCTCTCAACGGTTGTCATTCTATTGCTCAAAGTTACAAATAGAGAATTAGGGAAGGCGAGATATGGATCTGTTGAGAAGGATCCTCCCAACGGGCTCGTAATGATTGCCTTTTGTTACTTGCTTTGTACTAGACTTTGTACTTGAAACTAGACCGTTGTTGCAATTGTGCTTCTTTCTGTCGATGTATGAAAACATCAAATCGTGTTTTGTAAGTTATAGTTCTTTGATAAAGCTACATACTTACAAACTATTTACAGAGTTGTACGTAATCGGTATTGCTCCCGCTCCGTTTTGGGGTATGGTCGGATGTGTGTAGGGTCTATTTTGTTTTGTTTCCTTGTTGCTATTTTGTTCCTTTGTTCCACTATGTTCTTGTGAAATGATTATTTTAATTGTATTGATTTTGGGGGTGGGCGCTTCTAAGCTCTTGCTTCGGCCCACTCCTTTTGAGCAGAGTGTTGGCTGCTCAAATAAATAAACTAAAATAAACTAATTGATATGTAAATCAAGCACATATGTAAAAGTCTAAAAAATAAATTGAACATTTTTAGAAAATGTATCATTGAGTAGTGTAATTATCTCATGGTTCACACAGAGGAGCCCTGTTATCATTGTATTATTGGAGCAGAAAAGTACTCTCTGCTGACTGCAGCACATGGATGTAATAGCCCATGGGTGGGCAACATCAGGCCCAGGGGCCAAATTCAGCCTTATAACACACATTCTCTGACTTCTATTTGACATGTATGTGTGTGTATGTATGTATGTATGTGTATATATGTATGTGTGTGTGTGTGTGTGTGTGTGTGTGTGTGTGTGTGTGTGTGTATATATATATATATATATATATATATATATATATATATATATATATATATATATATATATATATATATATATATATATATATATATATATATATATATATATATATATATATATATATATATATATATATATATATAATATACACACGCAGTGAGGGACGGATGGAGCGTGAGATCGGTAGACGGATCGGTGCGGCGTCAGCAGTGATGCGGTCGCTGTATCGGACCGTTGTGGTGAAGAGGGAGCTGAGTCAGGGGGCGAAGCTCTCGATTTACCGATCGATCTACGTTCCCACCCTCACCTATGGTCATGAGATTTGGGTAATGACCGAAAGGACAAGATCGCGAATACAAGCGGCCGAAATGAGTTTCCTCCGCAGAGTGGCTGGGCGCACCCTCCGAGATCGGGTGAGGAGCTCAGTTACCCGGGAGGAGCTCGGACTCGAGCCGCTACTCCTCCACGTCGAAAGGAGCCAGCTGAGGTGGCTAGGGCATCTGTTCCGGATGCCTCCTGGTCGCCTCCCTCGGGAGGTGTTCCAGGCATGTCCCACTGGGAAGAGGCCTCGTGGAAGGCCCAGGACACGCTGGTGGGACTATGTCTCCGAGCTGGCCTGGTGTCGTCTCGGGGTCCCCCCAGAACAGCTGGAGGAGGTGTGCGTGGATCGGGAAGTCTGGGCATCTCTGCTGAGACTGCTGCCCCCGCGACCCGGCCCCGGATAAAGCGGAAGAAAATGGATGGATGGATGGATGGATATACACACGCACACACGTATACCAATTTTTGCACATTTAATCTAAGTCCCTTTCTTTGTCTTTGTTTATGGTTTGTATATACAGCATAAATAGCTACTATTATTAATACTTTTCAGTATGATTTTTGTCATTGGATTTTACGAACGATTAACCCATACAAATGTGTAATCATCATGTCTGTCAATTTACCTTTTTTCTGGATAGTTTGTTTGACTGTTGCTGGATTATTCCAGTTCTCTGTCGACAATTGGATCTGATGAGTGCTCTGTTCGTATACAATAAAGATGCATACAAAATATCTTTGCTCTATTGAGACCTCTTAAGCTCTGGATGGACTTTGGAGAATGGTGATGACTGGACGAGTGCACCAGTGCTGTTTTAAGGTTTACTCCAGAACATGACTCCATCATTTCCATGTCCTTAGAAGTCCCTGTGAGCTGGGGTCAGAGGTTAGGACTGTGTACCTTGGATTGAGTCAGTGTATTACTGCCTACAGTGCCCTCAGTGATGCATGTATAATGTAACAAAGAGAATAGCAAAAACCCAGGGCTGTGTGAAGGTGAGATGAAGTGAGTGCACGATCGTTTTGGCATTGTTACATAATTGTTACATAATTGTTACATTTAAACACTTGCTAACTCTCACTGACACCTTTTGGCACCTTTACTCCTTTAGTGTTCTTTTGTTTGGGACCAGAGGCATCACTTATATAAAATCTTACTAGTTGTCTTGACAGGATAAATGACAATAAAAAGTAAAGAATTTAATGTTTAAGTTTCCCTAATACTGTCACTTACCCAACCACAATTATTGCTCTTTCATCTTGGGTAATTTATTTATTCCATTGAAAGAGTTTTTTGTTATAAAATTAAATCCTTGAGTAAACCTAAGAGATTCCCAACCGAACACCTGCCTCTATCAGCGAACAAACATTTGTGTGGCGTCAGACCCGGTGCCTCCCTTTGGGTGTTGTCCCACAGCGAGTCTCTCCTTCTAATAGCCTCGCTAATCACTCCTGTCATTTTAATCTGCCTCCTCCTCCTCCAGCACCGCGTATTTAAAGCCAGGCCTTGGTGTGCTCGGGACGGGATTAGAACTGCAGCCGCAAGAGGGGGAGGGCTCGCTCCCCTGTCTGTCACATTGGGGGCCATGTGACACATGCTAAAGCTAACCATATGTGTCATCACTGGAGACACGTCAGATTGTGCAGCATGACGTAGTATGTGATGACAGGTGCTGGACAGAACAACGTTAATAAAACATATTTGGAATGCGTAAGTATTGTACAGCTAAATTAAAAGTATTTTAGTTTCAGAGTAGTCTGGACTTGAGGCTGGCACAGTGGGCCGTCTCAGAATAAGGTCAGGTGTTGCTGGCATAGGCGCCGATTTATGTTTTCCCCCGTGGGTGCTCAGTCAGCCGGTACTGTCATGTGACGCACACCGCCTCACATTTACCTAAACAGAAATGCAAGCTACTTGGCAATGTCTACTATCATCTTATACACTGAGGCTATTTTTTGAGAAAGCAATAAACATGCATTGGTGCGCTGCGCGCAACTCTCCATTGTTGGCACTAGAAGTAGTTGTAGAGGCCGTCTCATAATGAATGGAGACAGTCTCCTCGCTGGTGGAATCTTCTGATAAATGCAATTTCTTTCTAATTACAAATCTGTCCATTGTTAACTTAGTGCGTTTTATTAGCTTCTTGGTCATTAGCCCATTGGCGGCAAACAAGCTTTGTTTTTGGCCGAAGTTACGTACACGGCGTCGGAGCATCATGTTGATAATGAGATCAAGGATTTGATTGACAGTGAGGATTTTTACCTAGCAACACACTGCCCGCGTGCCCAAATTATATTTTCCCTAGACGTATGAATTGGAATTATAGAAAAACAATATGCCCGATTGAATTCTATTTCTATAAAGTATTAGCAATATAATTTGTAAGAAAGTAAAATTGTCACAGGGGTATCTCGATCCAGGGACCTTTGGCATGAAAGTCAGGCGAGGTTACCGTTCGACCACGCTACACATACTTAGTGCTTAGTGTCACATTCATATTTGTATATGATGGTAGGACCCGCGCCTGACTGTTACGAGAGAGAAGTACAGTTTTAATTATTCGCTTGTTTTATTCAATGGGACATTTTGTGAATTCAAGGTAAATTCGCCTGGGTGCTCAAAGATTTGGCTGGGTGCTCGAGCACCGGAGCACCCACGGGATCGGCGCCTGTGGTTGCTGGTGCAGTGTTTATCTGTAATATTAATGACTAAAGAGCTATTTGACTGAATAATTTAAAGATCAAATCTGTTATTTATTTATAGTTTCTCCAAGTAAACAGAGATCCACTCAGATGTACCTGTGCACTATCTACTGTATGTGCTTGGAGACAGTTTCACAAACAATTGTCATTGTTGATGTCCTGGATAAATAGATGCCATACAGTATATGCAGCTATCGTTGCTATAGTTTCGAATTCTAATATTAAATAGACACACATTTTTCTCATATAACACTTGCATTTTATGTGTTCGTATAATAATAATAATAATAATAATAATAATAAATATGGCAACATTAATGTGCATGAAGAAATTCGTACTGCATCATGTTCTTGATATCGGGATGAAGAGGCCTGGCAGAGGTTGTTGTGTGTTTTACGTGCCGTGCATCAGCAACAAACCACTTGTTATTTATTTCTTGGCTATAGGCCTATATGAATGATGGCCATTCTCCAGCATTGCTTGAAACTGCCATAACTGCTAATTTATTTATATTTACAGTACATTTTAACGGACCTGTGCTGTAACTTTGGGCTCTCCTAAGTAACCTCAAGCAGCATCCAAGTGTACATCTTTCTATTAAAAAATTATATACTACTGTTATTATCACTTCACATCCTGACGGTGATATTGTGTTCCACATAATTTGACCTCTCGCCCACAACATCCTGTTATTTTTATTACAGGCTGGCAGGCTTGAAATATTCACACTGTATCGTCTATAATGGGGTTTGGTGGCCAACAGTGATCGAGTGGATTAAGTCTTTGCTCATTAACCAGTGGAATTGCCCGTTTCCGATGCAGCATCCATAATGATATCAGTAAACACCATGTAAAGAGCCTCCTTAGGCTAGACTAATGCTTTCTGAAGAATTGTGGATGGCCAGGTATGACGAGGACAATTCAATCCCAGCCAGCGCACAGAGCTTCATCATCTAATCCTCCACTTCCACTGAACATCAACAATGGCAGCTCTGTGTGCCAGAGCGTGTCCTGGGACGCCTCCGGTGTTTAATGCTATTATCCGACAGAGACGTAAAAGCTGCAGTTTAAAGCCCGTTCTGGTGTTCTTCATTAATCTGTGCGGGGACGCTTTTAGCACAGGAAATACTACCAGTCTGCAGTCGTAGGTAAATATAGACCAGACTGGAACTTCCGGTGTAACACTTTTTATTTCTGAATCCATATTACAGCAGGGATGGGTGGTTATTAGAAAGCTCAAATTACGGTCACGTCTCGGTGTTACTCAATGTAATAGCAGCATTTTTCCTCACAAAAAGGTAATAGCAGGGTGATGCAATAAAAACATGGAAACTGTGCACAACATTTCATTCTGCTTTATTTCAATTATTCATAATATGTATGGAGAATATGAATTGCCAGAAAACGTTAGCATTAAACCACTCTCCCTCATTATCTCTATAGTTATCATGCTATTTCCATGATAATGAAGCCTAGGCGGTAATTCAGCCTGGTAGACGAACACAGCATCATCAAACTTCAGCCAATGATCACTCCCGAAAGGTCCACACCTCCACATCAGCGTCAGAGCCGCACCTCCGTAGCAGCCAATCACCGCCGTCGGTCTCGCTTTTAAGCGTCAGGAATCAGTACCTGTTTGCTTCCCAGCTGCGCTGCGACCCGCCTCCACCCCATCTCCGCTCTTTCATCTCGGCGCTAACTGAGCATTTCCGATGATCTCTACACCACCACCAGTGTCCAGGCTCCGGGGGAAGACATCCTAACTACAAGCTGTTTAACTACACGTCTTGTACATCGATGTCTAACGCCGGGGTCTGATCGCCAAAACTAATACTTGTCAATTATCTCCCTAATCACTGCTTAGTCTGTGTGAGTCTATTCAGGTTGAAATACCATGTTAGTGTCGTAAAGTAAAGCGCAACCAATTGGACATAATACACATGCAGTTGAACTCCATCGCTGACATTTGGAGATGACGCTGCGAGGAGTTTGACTGTTTCATTTATTCCACCCCCAAGGGTTTGTTTGAACAGCGAAAAGAGTAGTCCACACAGACACGCACGTGTGGTTTCGGGAGTAGTTCTCCAGCGCAACAGGCTGGACTTACAACTCCTGATTTTCGAAGAAAGTGTGCAAATCACACTATTGGATACAGTGTGTCTCTTGAACGCGTGTCACATTGATTGACATGTGTGAGTGACAGCCAGATGCTATACCCGCCCACACGTCCGCGGGCTTTTTGATCGTGTCCCCTGACGGACAGCTCTGAATGGTAATGAAAAATAGACAAATACTCTCGACACGTTCTAAAATGGTAAAACGTATTACTTCTGGCAAAAATATTTTTTCTTTTTTTTTGTTTGCGAGCAGGTGAATTTAATAAGTGACCTTTTATAGATTGAGTTGAATTTAATATTACAAAAAAAAAATCTTATAGTTGCTGCCCCGATGAAATGAAGCCAGTAGGTGATCACTTGAAAATAATGTGTCATTCGTTTTATTAAAGACCTGAGAGCTCTCTTTTTGCGAGTAGCACCTGGGAAGATTGCTGTGCTTCTCGTGAACCTTTATCGCCTATTGATATGCAATATCAGTGCACAGTTAAATTCCTACCTCTTCTTGATGGTCATCTGCTTCTGTTCCCTCTATGGGTTCTCTGTATACTTTTATGTACCATAGTCTTGCAGTAGAATCACATGTCAGACACCCAGAAGGGGAAGTAAATGTATTTTTTGTTGTGTCTTTTTGTTTATTTTTGCGTGAATCGTGATACTGTGTATGATACAACGTAGATATATGGAACATTTTGGTTGTTTCCTGGACCTTCTCTTAACCTCTTAACCCGCACCTGAACCATGCACATTTTCTCCAGTTTGGCAACAAAAATGGGAAGAAAACACTCGACAAAAAACTAACAAAGGAGCAAGTGACAAAAGAGCAACAAAAAGCGACAAAAGTGTGACAAGAAAGCGCAACAAAAAAGTGCAGCAAAAAAATCGACAAACGCAACAAAAAAGCCACACAAAAATTGAACAAAAGAGCAACAAAAAATGTACAAAGTGGTGATTAAAATGGACACTTTTTTGTTGTTTTTTTTATTGTGTTTTTGTCACGTTTTTGACACTTTTTTCAAGGAGCTTTTAGATTTAGGTAAATCCAAACTGGAGAAAATGAGCTTGTTCATGTGGAGGTTACGAGGTTAAAGCCACACCACATAACAATAAATAGACTAAAAATAGCTGTAATAAAATAAATGATTTTATTCTACAGTTGAAAAATCTCGACAACAAAATCTAAATGTGTGTTTGCTGTGAGCGGCTCCCTTCTCCAACGACCTGCCTATAGTATACATTAGGCTTTTTTTTTTTTTTTTTACGCTATATATCACCTAGCTCTCTGATACGAATATCAGAGTAATCACCTGCTCAGCAAATCATGTTCAATAATGCCTGTCCCCTTCATATCCATAAATAAAAATGACTAGTACGTCATGTCGATCGCTGCCAAGCCTGGAATCCCTACTTTTATGCAACACATCCCTCCTTCTACACTCTCGTCCTTGTTCGAGGAGGTTGTATGACGTTGCACACTCTTGACATCAGAAGCTACGCACCATTTACGACACTGCAGCCATTTTTTTTTACCCAGCAGCCAACTGCGCGTGTCTGCCTTCTTCCCTGCGAGGATAACTCGCTCCGTTCACCTTGTGCCGTCCTTTCCCCTGTGGAGAATGGGGGGTGGAGATGGGACAGCCCAGTCAGTGGGAGCAGGGGTTTTGAGTGAAGGCAGGGATTATGAAGACCGACGAGATTGTGACATTTGAGCACCTCCAGGGCGCACAATGACAGATTTATTCTTCCCATAGTAGGTGGTAATTCCATATGCATCAGCCATCTTTGTGAAGGCCCCACAGTGCTTCACGCCGAGCTCAGAAAAGTTATTAAACTAGAGAAAAATATAGATATAAACTAAATGCATTAACGGTTGGTGTAGCTTTGTTATTACTACTTTATTAAGAGGCTTCCAAATCAATAAAAGATATGTACACATGCGTTTAGTTGTCATGCAATAGTAATTGTACAACTGTGTATGTGTTTATTTGTTTAGCTGGATTTCCATTCTGTCTAAACAAAATGCCATCAGTCTTGGTTGTGAATGGAACAGGTGGATGAACTTCGTGCACTCAAGTGGAGTGTGCTTGAAGTTGCAACACTGGAATTCTTTAGATAAAAATCTACTTCTATCCACAAAATAGGTTCATGTATACTGTATACCCAGCAGGAAAATGTGTCTCTACTGCATCTGTACCATCCTTCAATGGTGCAAAAACGTTCAAGAGCATAGTCCAGATTTTCCGAGTCAGTTTGGTCAGGACTACCAAGGTGGAGGATTAGCCTTGCGTGTTTATCTGTTTCTTTTTTTTAAGCTTGACAGGGGGAAACCATAGTACCCAGGGGTAACCCACACAGACCCAGGAAAACCATGCAAACTCGATTCACTCCAGGAATTGAACTCCCTGCCTTTTTATATCATGATTCAAGAGAGTCTGTAGGTGAAAGTGCTGTCTCGCGGCACGGTTGCCCCATGTGCAGTTAGTCACAGACACAGTCATCCATCATGCGTGCTGCGCTGAGAGGAGGTGACAGACCGCTCCCCAACGGTTCTCTGTGTTAGCCATGCTTATCAGGGCCTTCCTGCTGTACTTGGATCTTCACATGAAAGGATAAACAACGAGCACCATTGGATTTTTTTTTTTTTTGTGCGGCTTGTGTTTGTAAAACCAAGATAACTGACCGTCTTTTTATCTGTTTACCACACCTGGATATTACAATCTACTGTATTCAGACTAATATTATAAATGAGTTGCTTATGTGGATTAGGTCGATTTAAAACGATCTGAATGAGTCACATCTTTGTACTTGGAGGATTTAGGCTTTTGTGCATGTTTTGGGTAGATCAGAGAAAAGCACATGGAGTAGGGGGAGGAGGAAACCCTTCTTGACAAAGGGAGAACATGCGCACTCTGCACAGTCTGGGAATCAGACCCAGGACCTTCTCGAACTCAGATTAGTAGGCAGAGTGTGTCAGGAAGGGCACCTGGCATGGGCCATATCTCAAAGACGTAATCAGAATTTGGGGGGGGGGGGGGGAGGAAAACGACAAAGTCCAGTTCGATGGCTTAGCTACTGTGTTCATGCTAAACTGCTGCCGTGTCTTCTTCCCCTCCATTATGTTCAGTCTCCAGTTTTCATCATCTTCCCTTTTCTGTCTCTGTTTGTTAAGGCTATAAATAAGCACTCCACTTACTCTGCTTCGTTGTATGACTACAGCACATGGCACCTGAATTTTTAATGCCTCTGATGACTCAAGTGCAAGCGGTGTGGTCCAAAAAGAGCTATTTTTAGCCTGAATGCAGCAGCACCATGCTGTTTGTTCTATTTTGCACCATTTGCTGTTTTTAGCTCTTTACAGTTTCTCCAGTGGTGGTGCTATGTTGTGGTTGACAGTACTTTGCATAAGGGAACTCTGTCACTAATTGGAATCATTACATTGAACGCATATTTTCTGTTTTTTGACAGTGGGATGCTTGGTCATATACAATGTGCTAACCACTATTTGCTAGTGTTTCCTACTTTACTCATTTACTCTAGTTCTATAATAGATTAATCTTTTATATAACTATACTCTTCTAATGCAATTTATTGTGGTTCATGTGTGACTTTGAGCGGTGTAACATTACGGGCTTCCCCCTTTTTAAGCTGTGATTTGACCAGTGTGTAAATGAAGTCTTCTCTTTTTTTTTAAGTTAAGCTAATAATTCCTCCATTTTGTTGAGCGCTGTTAACTTGAATGTAAGAATAGCAAGAATCAATAAGTAAAAGTATCGAGGTACTTTCCCATCCTCAGACTACGCTCAATGATCCCAGCTCGAATTGTGGATACGTATGTGCAGCTGTGAGGTCCTCAATGCGCCGCTTTTAGCCTGAATGCAAAAAGCCCTTGGTGCATTTCCCTCTTGACTCCGAGTTTCCTGATCTCTGCCTTTTTAATCACTAGAGCCTCTTCTGGTTTGGACACTTCCTCCGAGTCACCTTCACGCCGGGCCCCCCTCTCTTGTTCTTTGTGTGTATCTATCTAACAGCACAGAAGCTCGTGACAATCATTACACAAACTCATTACAAGCAGACGCCATTATGGGTCTAAAATAACCAGAAAGACTGAAGTGACAAAATGAAACGTCACTCCATTCTTCGCGTTTCAAAATCGGCTCAGAAGGCTCATTAGAAAGTGTTCGGAGAGTGAGAAGACGTCGATGAATTTTGAAAGAATGTTGGTGTGTGTCTTTGTAGTACAGGGTTCCTATTACAAAACAACATAAACTGAAAGAGATAGCTAAGGTTTACCTTGGTGGCACAAAGGTGATTGCCTTCCCAGTCAGCACAATATAAGCTTTGGGTTTGTGTTTTGTTTTTCACTATAGTATTGAAAAGTGGTGGTATTTATAGATCACAATGCGCTGCTGTTGTCATTTCAATGGACCTCAAGCATGAGATCAATATGACAAATTTGTGGACCCACTCAAAAACAACAAAAGGATCATGTGGATTTTGGTTGTTTCTTCCAATAACAGTGAACCACACACCACCCATCTGATTTCAAATTCTAGAATGTTACATAAGATCTAAATGTCATTATACGCAACCTAATGTATGTGCATTGACAGATGAATGGAAATGGATTCACGTTTAATGGTGCTGTGTGCCGCCATTCACCTAGACATTTCAAAAACTAATTTGAAGTGGAAAAGTCAATACTTGTTTATTTAATTCATTTGGTCCGCCCGGTAATCAACACGCATAGGGCCCACTCACGCCCCAGCGGATTGTAGCCATGGCCTAATATCCATGTATTGTCCCCCACTTGCACTCTCAAACACAGTCTCTCAGCATGTCAGTAGTGGATAGCTTAGCAGGTACCTCACACAGAAAGGCCCCATCCGGCCCAGGGATTAAACCGTGACCTTTTTCTAGCTGTAAAGCATGAGCGTTATCCGCTGCGCCATCATGCCGCTCACACTTGTTGGATATATTCAGATTGCATACCATCTCGCATTCATTGTGAGAAAGCCGTAGTCTAATGGCACTTGTGTGACTGGGACACACACACACACGCACGTCCACTCCGGCCCATCACTGGTTTCTTTGTTTTTTCAAAGTTGTGCCACTCGATTTCTCGTTATCCACTAAGTGTTAATGATGTCTTGGTGCGGCGTGTTGCCTGTTAGTCTTTGATCACGGGCGCTGACAAGGATGAAGAGCGAGAGGGAAGAGCTGAGAGAACAGGAAAATACACGTGCTCCGAGCAGGATCCCGTCTCCATGGCGACTAGTCCCAGGGGACGTGCAGATGTTCAGGTGAGGGTAATGACTGGAAACATATGAGGCGATAGTATGTACAGTAGGTGCTATCTGAATTGCAGTGTCTAAAATTCCCTTCGTGTGAACACACTCTATGTTGGACAGGTTTTATACACTGTTTACCATGAGACCATATGTTCTTCCTCTGCAAGATTCTTCACCATTCTTGTTTACTGACGGGAATGGTACTCCCACTTTATAAAGCCATACTTTCATTACGTTTCAAAAATATTGTCTGTCTATAGCTGAGTATTTGGAGCATGTTTGGAATTGCTGGCACGTGTCTCTCCATTTAAAGTTTGATTACAGTCTCTTTGCTCTCATCCTGTAGCAACGCATCACCTGGGACGTTCTGCAGAGTGCCTTTTTTGAAATTGCGTATGCAGTTTATTTTCTCTGGCGTCTGGAGACTTTTTTTCCAAATTGCAAGAGACCCTTTTCTTCAAAACACATGAAGTAATAAATGGCGAGTTCCTACAGGCATCTGCATGAGTTTTCCGTTGCTCTCCGAATAATAATCTTCGGAGGTGGCTTTAGGAAGGACTGCTGCTGGTGTGACTCATAGAGCAGCAATCCTTTAACTCTGAGACTGCACAAACCGCCGTCCCCGGCTTAGCGCTGCCGCAAAGCCCTCCGCTGCCTGTCACACATGTACTTTATTCTGTACATATATGTTGAATTATAGTCCACAAATCCCCTGCAGAGATGTGTGAATTCTTAAGCCATTGTGACATTGCCTAGAAAAATGTCTCTCTCCGCCCGGTGCCTCGGTCTCTCTCCGAGGCTCCTGTCTGGCCTTATTGTGTCAGACTGCTGCCCCCTCAAGGCCTGTAGCTAAATTGCAGGGTAGTGCTACAAATATTCTCCTTAGACAAAGCCCCGGGGAGTGAGCCGTATCCGGATTTTCAAAAGGCCGGGAGCTGAAGTGTCCATCATGTTGGCTAGTTGTCAACGCACTTCACCACTCGTTCGTTATGAGAAGCACGACTGCACCAACTCCTTTTTCTCTCTATTTTCCTATGCAGTTTTACAGTGATGTAAACAACATTTCTGCAATAAATTAATTCCATAACTGGTGCAGCTTGTTTCTTTAATTATGGCAAAATTTGATTTGAAACTTAGATTGATTATACTTTTTTCAAATGGAAAAAAAAACATGTCCCTCTCAGCTGTAAATTATCATATTGTTAGTCATCAGGCTGGTTTATTCTCAAATAAAACGACATAAGAATACGTCTGTCAGGGAATCATGAATCCCAACACCAAGAAGCACAACCACAGCTGTCTCTAATGGTGATAGAGTCTGTGTGTTTTGAGCGATGAGTTTGACATTGTCACTTGAAAAGGCCAGCAGCCATGGGAGACCGCCTGCCTTCTGTGCGGCTTACACCGAGTGCTCTCCATCTGTCAGTGTGTTCGGTTATAGGGTAGGGTACTGGTGTAGGTGATTGTTAGGAAATCACATTTAAGTGTACACAAAATATAATGAGTATGTGGTAGAATCTGGAACGGTCTTACTGAAGATGTGAGACGGGCAACAATGTTTGAATCCACACTGAAAACGGTTCAATTTTAAAAACTTTAAGTATTGTATCTGCACTCTTTGTTTCTAATTTACAATGGTAATGCTTTATGGATTTCATTTGCCTTATTGTCATTTTTTATCAAGCAAATTGTGCTGTACTCATTCAACTCACTCGGACCCGGAAGTGAATGTAGTCTGACTGGTAAACTGCCACTTAAAACACAGATGGTACTGCACCATTTTTCCACCCACAACCGGGACACTGTGAGGACCGTTTGAGGAAACATCAGTTGACCAGATATAGTGCTAACTTAAGAGTGCTAACTTAAGAGTGCTAACCCAAGAGTGCTAACTTAAGAGGGGCTGACCTTTTCCTTCCCAGAGCACCGTGTGTCACCAGAGTCTGAATCACTATCTGCGCGTATGAATAATTAAACAGGAGTGTTGATCAGTAAAGCGCAAGGTCAGACAAATGCAGTGGAATGGAGATGCAGTCTTGTCTCCAGCCAATAACAATAAGATTCATACTAAGATGGGGCTGATTTAATTGTATCCATTTTTGTCAATAGTCCAACCTATTAGTTTATTTATGTTTGTAGCGGTTGATTCGCAGTTATTCTGATCTATAATTTAATTCATTTCCTCAGTTGTTTCATTAGCATATGTGTTAACCCTGCATTTAACCTCTTAACCCCCACCTGAACCGAGCACATTTTGTCCAGTTCTGCTTCACCCAAATCTAAATGCTTCTTAAAGTGTCAAAATAGCTGCGAAAATGAGACAACAACGAGGATGAAAATGCAACAAAAGAGCGGCAGAAACGTGACGAAAAAGTGATGAAAAAAAAGTGATGAAAACCCAACAAAAAAGCGAACAAATTTCACAAAAAAGTGACGAGAATGCGGCAATAACGTGAGGAAACGTGACTTACATTGCTTCACTCCATTATTTTAAGCAGTACAGCCAATACTAATGCTAAGGTATCCATAAAATACTTCCTCTACAGTGCATGTGTCTCTAAATGGTCCTTGAAAAACATGTGACTGGACGGTTGCCTTGATACCAACTTGCTCTGGCTACACTTAAGGTCAGCAGCATCAAGCCGACAGCTCCAGCCACAACACTTTAATCAGAATAAATATCTATATAATATTCAGCAGAGTTCTAACATGTACATTTCGATTTGTTTTGCAGAAAGTGAGTGAGAAAGTTGGTGGCGCTGAAGGAACAAAGCTCGATGAGGACTTCACTGAAATGGAAAAGGTAAGAAAGAACTATATGTGTGACACAGATTCAAATTGACTGTGTACCTAATGTTTGTATAATGTAGCGAGTAGTGTGGTTAAACTCACTATACGTGCTTACATGCATTACTGTGTAGGTTTGTAGATTACTGAACTGCAGGGTTAGCCAGGTTTTATACAAAAGAAGATGGATGTGTCCTTCGCAGAGTACATTGCAACCCATACAAGCTCATTCTAACCCCCATGATGATTCTGCCAGACTGGTTGCTTTTTACATAGTCACATGGTCGCGCCTGATGACAGCTGAGAATTGAACACATTGTGCTCTCTCACTTTGTGAGCAATAACACATGCCAGGCTGTGATGTGCTGAAGCCATGCAGTGGGTCTGTGAGTGTTGGATCACGTGGGCTATTATGTTACACGTCTTCAGGTCGAGTGAGAGGCCGAGCAGTGCGGCAGCTGATAATACAGGAGGTTTTTCAGTAAATAAATAAGCCGCTTTCGTCATTCTTTGCACTTTTCATCCGTGTCCTTCGGTTATGACTAGACTGTGTGCCCAGGCACTGCCCTTTCTTCCTGTTTCTAATGCTTTTGTGCCTCTTTCCATAATTTGTCTGCTTCGTTATCCTCAAACAGAAAGTGGATACTACAGCAAGGGCAGTTTTGGACATCATGACCAAGACAACAGAGTATCTGCAGCCCAATCCAGGTAACAAACAGTACTGTGACAAAGTCCAAACAAACTGTGTACAAGATACACTTACAAAAGGGAAATATATCACTTACAGTGCCTCTCGAAAGTACTACTTGAACTTTTGCACATTTTGTCATGTTTACAACCATAAACATAAAGATTGTATTTTCAATTCTTTACTGAAAGTTCACACACAAGTAACAGACAACTGTAAAGTGAAAGCAAAATGATACATGATTCTGTTATTTTTAAAAATAAAAAAGTGGAAAGTGGGGCGTGCATAAGTATTCATACAGCATTTTCTGAGTGCATTAAATTGCCTTTATAACATTCCTAATGACTGCAGAATGTTCACACCTTGTCCTAACCATTAAATAGAGGCCACCTGTGTGTAATCTACTCTCAGTATAAGTCCAGCTGTTCTGTGAGGGCCTCAGAGCTATGGTCAGAGTGTATTGGTCACTAAGCAACATTATGAAGGCCAAGGAGCTCACCAGAGAGGTCAGGGATAAAGTTGTGGAGAAGTTTAAAGCGGCGTTAAGTTATACAAAGATTTCCCAAGATTTGAACATCTCACGGAGCACTGTTCAATCAATCATTCGGAAATGGAAAGAGTATAGCACCGCTGCGAACTTACCAAGACACGACCGTTCACCTTCCAGCAGGACAATGACCCTAAACACGAAGCTAAATCTACAATGGAATGGTTTAAAAACAAACATATTAATGTGTTAGAATGGTCAAAGTCCTGACCTAGCTAGCTTGTCTTCTTCCCACTCCTTTTCGAGCTAAAATGTAAATTATTTTTTAATTTTTTTCTCTTACTTTTTGGTTTTCTATTTTTTTTTTAAATAACAGAATCATGTATCATTTGCGTTCACTTCACAGTTGTCTGTTACTTGTGTGTGGACTTTCAGTAAAACATTTAAATCTTTATGGTTTTAAACATGACAAAATGTGCAAAAGTTCAAGGTGTATTAGTACTTTCGCAAGGCACTGTATGTTTATCCAATGAATTTAACTCCAGAGGTCCTGGTGCCGTCCTAAAAAAAACTAATTGGCCCCTTTTGGCCACCGTAGTGAAAGTGTCTAGACACACACTTGGTCGAAGTCATCATGCAATCACGTATATCCAATAACATGATTGCATTGGCATTACAGCTTTTTATAGTTTTTGAAGTTCAGCTTTCCTGTGAAAATAAAATGGCAAAAAAAAAAAAAAATCCCTGCACACCAATTGTTCATTTCTGTTCAGATGATGACCATTTTTACAATTTACAACTCAAATGTAAAAAGTAACAAGTGTAACCAGGTTAAATATTGGTAATGTAATCTGGTATTTACCAAAAAATATATAATTTCCGGTTCAGTCAAATGTCTGAATCATTTCTGTATTCTAGAACACAATCCATGTTGAATTGTCCCTTTATATTAGCACCAAGATAAGCTACAATTACCACAAACCCATCATGTTTACAACTTTCTTACTCCCATTTCACATCATGTTACACATACAACTGCAGATTTTAACTTAATAATAAATGATAATGCCTTACACTTGTATTGCGCTTTACAAGTCTGTATTACCAAGTTTTTCTCAAAGCGCCACATTGTCGTCATTAATCATTCACTCCATACTCGGTGGTGGTAAGCTACTGTTGTAGCCACAGCTGCCCTGGGGTAGACTGACGGAAGCGAGGCAGCCAATCTGCGCCATCGGCCCCTCCGACCACCACCAACCACTCACTCACATCAATCATCCCGGCCTATTGTACATGTTTTTAGTGGTAGGGGAAACCGGAGTACCCGGAGGAAACCTATGCAGACACGGGGAGAACATGCAAACTCCACACAGAAAGGCACACCTTTACTGCTGACTGCTGCTATCATTTGAGTCTGTGTTTAAACCGGTATCGCACTCACATGATGCATGTACGTGCTTGTATAGTGTGTTGTGCTCACCTGTGATTTCCGACAGCCACCAGAGCCAAAATGAGCATGATGAACTCCATGTCCCGTATGCGCGGTCAGGAGAAGGGCCCGGGCTACACACAGACTGAGGCCATCCTGGGAGAGTCCATGCAGAGGTTTGGACGCGAGCTGGGAGAGGAGTCCAACTTTGGTGAGCAGTCCGCGGAGACTTTGGGGACTAATGAGAAGAAAACCTACATGGTCAATTAAAAGGCTTTAAAGGTCCTATATCATGCAAAATCGACTTTTTGGAGCTTTTAACCATGTTGTTATGCTATTTCCTTCTCAAAAACACCCCCAGAGTGGTTTTTGGATTCATTCACGCAGTTCTCAGTAATCCTCCTGAATCCTGCTCTCTGAGCAGCTGCTCCGCCCTCTCCTGGTAAACGACTGGCATGTTCAGTTGTGTCGTCACAGCGGAACGGAAGTGCTCGACGTCTGTAAGCTAATGCCTGATTTTTCATTATTTCTGTCGTAAAAAAAAAAAAAAAAAAAAAGTTCCTGACGCGTCCGCGCTGCCCCTGCAGAGAAATCAAACGCACCCCCTGAGCGTCTGAGCAGATGTCGTGTTTGCACCGAAAGCTGTGAAGAAGGAGCTCTTTCTAACCTACTCTGGAGTCTGGACACCTGTTCCTTTTTCTAACGATAATGTCACGGAGAAAAGCGCGTTTGGCTACGAGGAAAGGACTTTATTCAACCTTCCTAAAGAAGAGACCACTCGCCAGAAGTTGGATTTTCTCTCCGGGATTCAGCGACTAGCAGCCAAAATAGTGTTTGTCTGTGACCGTCTCTGATGGATGTTTGGTGAACCTTGGCCAGAATCAAAGTGGATTAACTTTTATAACCAACATAATGGAATCATCAGAGCGGTGAGTCAATCAAAATGCGTGTTAGCGTGTGTGTTAGCCATTATATATATTTCTACTACTGCTAAAGTTGTATGAGCGGAGAGAGGGGGCGGAGTTAACTGAATCCAAGCGTTTTGTCTTCCGGGTTGGAAAAATACCTCCAGAAAATACTTATATTTATCACAAAAATTAGTGCTCTGTAGTGGTAGAGGTACAATATATCATATAAATGCCTATACTTTACTTTGGAATGGCTAAAATAGCATGATACAGGTCCTTTAAATGTTGCATGACATGAATATCAGGGGGAGGCGGGTCAGACAGGAACAAACAAAATCTCTTTTCGAACATGTTTATTTTGTATGGATCAAATTTCAACAGATTTTTACTGGAAATGCATCAAATACGTGCATTAATAATAAACTATTTCGTGACCTTTTTATTAAGGATTTTTTTTTTTTTTTTTTTCTTCTTGCTGAGCTGCATGCTCTCATATACAAAAGCAACACAATCTATAAAATAGGAATAGAACATTATTTTTTACACATATTACATTGAGTGATTAGGAATTGTTGGAAGGCCAGGCAGAGAGAATAGCCTGCTCATAGAGTGTATTGTTTGATGGTTGCACCAGGCGGGGCTCTGATTGAAGCCGGGGAGGCCATGCGTGAGCTGGCGGAGGTCAAGGACGCTCTGGACATGGAGGTGAAGCAGAACTTCATCGATCCAATGCAGAACCTCCATGAAAAGGACCTCAAAGAGATCCAGGTGCGGACTACTGCAGCGCTCGATTACATGTTCAGATCAACAGTCTGCAAGTGACATTTGGATGTAAATGTCAGATGTGCAACATTTTAATTCAATGTATGCGCCTCTTATAGCATCACCTAAAGAAGATGCAGGGCCGCCGCTTGGATTTCGACTACAAGAAAAAGCGTCAGGCCAAAGTGACAGAAGACGAGCTCAAGGCGGCCCTCGAGAAGTTTGATGACTCCAAGGAGATCGCTGAGCTGAGCATGTTCAACCTGTTGGAAAGCGATGTAAGTAGTGTGCAGATTGTATCTAACAGGCGCATAATGGTCAAGTGGTTGTTCTACATCACTTTTACAAATGGGGAATGTTGTGCAATCCTTTTGGTAACAGAAGTGGCATAAAAATCAAGCTTTAAAATGATTGCATGATCCTTAAAGTGCAAGTGCAATTTTTGCTAAAACATGGGTAACACAATTATATTTAAGATTTTGCTAAAGATTGTACCAAGTTTGGCCATTTCTGTGATGTTTCTAGTTTCACTTCATCATTGGACACCGACAGGAAGTGACATCGATGAAGGCAAACAATTTTAAACTGTTGCCGTGCCAAACATGTTAAGTCAATACGTTTGTTAAGTGTGACCTCACACACAATAATAAGCTACTGTTGAGAGTTATATTGACAAAAAATGCAACTTTATGGAACATTACCTTTATCTATGTCACTTCCGGGCCTTCAGGTTGGATTTCTTATCTTCAAGTTTAGTGCATCACTCCACTCCTGACAATAATCATTTTGTCTTCAGAAAATTTGCAGTCAACTCAATTTTTTGATCAAGAAAGTAGGCTGTTTATCAAAGAGGACACTGAAACTCAAGATTCTGTCCGGTCCAGGTAGAAGTCTAACACAATTGTTACATTAAAGTCCTTACACCTGATATACGCTGTATGCTTTTTTTGTTTCATATTTTTAATCTAAACAGGGACGTGCACAGATGAGAGCCCAGGTGGTGCTCAAGCACCTGCCCCTTTGCCCTTTTAAGTGCCCTTCTCGCGACCACAATTTTTTTTTCTTTTTATTGTTCTTAGATATTTGCCCTACTACGCCAACGTGTACTGAAAATACAGTTTTAATGCTCAACAACTTCAAATGGCGCTTCATTCTTCCTCTGCCTCTCGCGCTGGTTTGTGTCTTGATCAATGAAGGGCAGGTGCACTGTCCACGTGTTTGCCCCGTGTGAGAAGATGGTACAGCCCATCGCTGTAAAGTAAACTGAGTAAATTCGATAATTTTTATGTACGAACCAGCGCGACATGACTGGATTATTAAGGGGAATGTAAACGAAAGGGCCGACAGGGCCAGGACGTCAGCGCAGCGTGTCGAGACCGTCCGGACAAAGTCAGCGGTAAGAAGTCAGTCACTTGAGCGGTTCTGTTTGTCGCGCTATAAAATTGTCTTAAAATGAATTCTATTACTCAGACTAAGTCAGAGCTGGGCGTAGACCAGGGCCAGAGCAGTGTGAGCTGAGGAGAGAGGAGGGTGTGGAGGAGAGAGGAGGGTGTGGAGGAGAGAGGAGGGTGGGGAGGAGAGAGAATGGGTGTAATGAGTTGCCCTTTTGTCTTGGTTGAGCACCTGCCCCTCAAAATGTCTGTGCACGTCACTGAATCTAAATACATAAAATCAATTGACCCAAACTCTCAAATGCAGTGGTACAGGCCCCTCGTTACCGAAAAATAAACCATTATCTTTCACAGAGATGAATTCAAACCAATATGCATGACTCGACTCCGATAGGTCGTCTGAGAAGCCACAGCCTTGTGCGTCTGAGAGTTTAAACTGGTTCATCCTTGTCCTGTGTGCGCAGATCGAGCAGGTGAGCCAGCTGGCCGCTCTGGTCCACGCTCAGGTGCAGTACCACAGTCGTGCAGCTGAGATCCTCACGTCTCTGCAGAGCCAGATCGACGAACGGTACGTGTGTTTTTACATGTCTTGTGTTCCCAAATCTCTTCCCAGTGATTTGACCGGTTTGCTTAACAATTACAGGATAAAAGACACTTCTGTTAAGCCCAGGAAAGAGTTTGTGGCCAAACCCCGCACCTCTCTGGACTTGGTCATTAGCGAGAACCACAATGGAGGGATCGGCGGCGCTCGCTCTCCAGGTCAGTGTGCAAACGTTTTTCAAATAAATAATCATTGAATATTTACTTTTTGTAGCTCTTTACTCATCTGTAGATTAAATTCTCAAATTATATTGGTTGCAGTCTGTATTAATAGGCAGGGTTATTATGCAGTACATGGATTTATAGTCGAGAAATAGCATGGTAATATTGGACTGCACAATGCATTTATCTCTTCCGTTCCCAGTTACCAAATCGTTTCCTTTTTTTATTCTGTCTTTTTAAATTATTGTAGAAAATCATTTGAGAATTTATTCAACTTACAGTACGGATTTTATTTGTATGTCCTTCCATCTTTTTCTATGTATTTTAAAGACTTTCCTTCCAACAAAGACATATTAATAAGCGTTCCTCTTCACTCTCTTCTGTCCTTTATTCTGTTGCTTTTGCAGGTGCCAGGTCTCCAGGTGAGATAGGTCACACATGTCAGTTTATCCTGTTCCATTATGTCCCATAATCAGCATTCATGGCCCAAACTGACTTATTCATCTCTTCCCCCCCGCGCACCCTTCATGTTCTTTGTCTTTGCAGCAAGGTCCCCAGGTGAGCCTAAGTGAACCCGGATACATATCTTTTTTGTCCATTGTTTCACTACATCTCATATTCATTTGCCATGTCTCCCAAACAGAAATAGCAAAGTGCAGCTGCAGTTTGTGGAGGAAATAAGGACAGGAAGATGTGCAGCAGAGGCTTTTGCTCTTTCTGTTTCCGTTTTGTTGTCCTCTGGTCTAATATTGATTTTTACTTTTTATTTTCCTGAATACCTATTTCATTTCTCCGCCTATTTCTTTCCATCATCATGCAGTTTGGTTTTCCATCATCTTCCGAGCACAACTGCTGTGAATATGTCCCTTTTTGACTAATGTGCTGTTTTCTCCTCTTCCCTTTGCAGCAAGATCTCCAGGTGAGCAAGAGAAACGGGAAGAGATGTCGCATCTCGACCGCTCTGATTTACATTCTATTAAAGGACAACTAAGCACCAAATCAACTTTTTTGAGCTTATAAACTGCATTAATATGTTTCTTATAGTGCTCTCTACATGTCCTGGTCAATTTTTTGACATTTTAGTGCAAATTAGATAAAATCTCACTTTTGAGCCTAAAATCGTCTGTGTAGCGCCCTCTCTACATTTTCGGCTGCACTACATTTGAATCTCGTGCCCGTCCTCCCCATTGGCTCTGCAAGCGGTGTGACGTCACGTTGTGTGTGTGACGTCCGTCGCTCTGCTGCTCGGGGTATAAAAGTAGCCAAGTCTCGCACACGCCCCCGTAGCGAGTTGGAGTTGGAATAGCGAGCGAGCGTTTTACATCGATTTTCAAGTTAGCAATTTATTAGCATAGTATTTAGTTAGTTCTTTAGCGCAGCGCTTCTAGTGCAGGTAGTTTAGTAGCTGTTTTGTGACGTGAGCCCAACATGCCGGTCACAGAGCGGCCAGGGACCGGCCGCACAGAGCGGCCAGGGAGCGGGAGGATGAGGAGAGAAGACCCGAGACGGGGATTTGATCTACGGGCTCCGCTCCGTGTGTGAACCACAGCACTCACATCCCCGACATCTCCTCCTTAAAAAAGACAAATGTAACCCCAAAATACCCAGATTCACTTATTTAGTGACATGGCTGGATGTTTTCACGTTGAAACTACAGACACATAAAGCTGTATCGGGCAGACAGCGCTCATCAGGGCTGTCAGTGTTTATGAGACGGGGCTGAGGGCTTTTTACTGTAGTCTCCCCCAGGGAGAGCTCACAGACACCGGGGGCAGCGGTTAGCCATCCCCTGCCTTCGAGGCTCAGAGCGGGGCAGAGTGTGACTGAGTGTCCGCTAAAGCCAGGAGGGGGAACGGGGAGATACGAGCGCCAAATGTCCGCCGCGTGTGCTCGGCATGTAGCCGGTACGACGGGCTCGAGAGTCCGGGAAAGTGGCGCCACATGTCCGGAGAAGCTAGCCGGTACGAGAGGCTGAAGTGTCCGGGACAGTGGCGCCACATGTCCGGAGAAGCTAGCCGGTACGAGAGGCTGCAGTGTCCGGGTGGCTGCAGTGGCGCAAACATTGTCTAAATGCGGCATAACGGGAGTCAGTCAGTCCCGGTCACACATGGTCTGAGACTGTCAACAAAGCAGAGACCGCCCACACACTCCCCCTCCCCGCGTCCCCCCAAAGCCTCCCGCCACGCCTCTTTCTCTGAGTTTTTTGAATTTTGGGAGTGGGTGGAGTAAGATCTGGAAGGGGTGTTTAGTAGCTCTTTAATGAACTGTTGTGGAAATGTTTGTCTATGGAGTTCTTTATTGTTTCAACCCAGTCTTTGAGATGTTTGTACATTGACTTATACTGTACTATTCGGAGGACTATTAGAGGTATTGATTTACTTTAGTACATAACAATACTCTGCCTTATTGTTGTTGATACACACCATGAAATTAGAAATATTCTCAGCAAAACCTGTGATAAAGTATTACAATGCAACAATATATTTCAAACCCATTTTAGTGTGGAGACCTTTGCCTTTAGAAGTCACAGGAATTGGTAGTAATTGAAGCAACAATTCTCTTCATTAACCCAGGCTTAGGACCCCTGCTGAATCCCTGCCCACTTTATGATGGAGTAAGCTTCCACCTTTCAGATGTCAGATGTATTTTCTCAAATACAAACCCTGATATTGAATATAAAGGCTGGGTTGATATTTTCTGTCTAACGGTTTGGTCTTTCTTCGGTCCTTTGTGTCCTACTGTAATTTCTTGCTACTGCTTTTGCTCAATTCTATCTTTTTTTTTGTCTCTCTTTTTCTCTCTTGTCTGTCCTTTCCCCCCCTTTGTAGCGCGGTCCCCAGGTGAGCTTCTCCCAGGCTTAACTCTAAATGCATGCTGTTACCATAAAACGCCCATACCCTTCTCTGTCTACCTTCTAAATCGTGACTTTCTGTGCAGCCCCACTGGACCAGCCCTGCTGTCGTGCCCTCTACGATTTTGACCCCGAGAACGAGGGCGAGCTTGGCTTCAAGGAGGGCGACCTCATCACCCTGACCAACAAGATCGACGATAACTGGCTAGAGGGCATGCTGCACGGCAACTCGGGCTTCTTCCCCAATAACTATGTGGACGTCCTGGTGCCCCTGCCCAACTAAAAGAGTTCAGCTCCCGGCTCATTGCATCCCCGCTCTCCCCGTGATAACCCGCTCACCTTCTTACCGTAACATTCCTTCTAAACAACTCCGCTTTGACGGGAGTCACAACCTGCGGCCACGGCGGATGTGCGAAAGGAGGTGAAAAACAAAAAGCAATCGAGCTGTCAAACTTTTCAGTGAAGAAAAAATGTCGTTGTCGCTTAACCCCGCGGTTTCTACGGGACGTACTTCTGTTGTCCTCCATAAGCTTCTGTCTCGGTTTGATGAGTTGATCAAAAACGCACCGTACTTTGTGGAAAACCTTTTTAGATAGATGCATTTCACTCACACACACACACATGCTAAAACGTCCATGTGATATTAGTTGTTCCTCAGAAAGCATGTTTTTTCTTTTATCGTTTTCCACTTTTAATGGCAGACTTCACTCCTCTCCTTTCAACCGTAGAAATACTTGTAAATACCAAAGTTGGCTGCAAAAATCTGAGACGTCAGCGAGCCTTGATTTTTCTTCTTTTTTTTTTTTTTATCAACAAACTTGCAACCCTTTGGCATTTCTCTTGGCAGGGGCGTTATTGATGGATAGTAATAATGTATCACATATCTGAGCCAGTGATTAGTGAAGTGTTTGCAAAAAAAAAGAATTAAAAAAAAAAACTATTACAAAACACGAGTTGTGTCCAAGCTATGGTGCAAGTTTTAATCGGACATCTGTTAATTATTAGCAAGTTGCGTGAAAATAATCTGTATCGTGGTAATGATAATGGGACTTTTTCTGCAGCGCGGGCCATAGTGCTACATGCTGCGTTCCCTTCTAGCCTGGTCAGTGTAGTGTAGCTTAGCACAGGTTAAGGAGAATTAGATGTAGCCCGCTGATGAGCGCACCAGTGGCCGAAGGGAACACGGGTGGAAATGTTTTACAAAATTTATGATGCAATTTACTCTTAAACTATATATATTTTTTGTAAGAAGCTGCTGTTCCACCTTCCTTATCGCGTCAAAGAGTGTTATATATATGTATTCAAACTACGCTTGTGCGCAGTATTGTGTCGGGGTTGTTTGAAGATAATTGGATTGAGACCACTGCTGCCGCCATGCGGTCCTTCCCAGATGCAAAATTTCCACAATGAGTTGCATCGTTGGCTAGTACAGCTCACAAGTGAATGTTACAGATGAGAGTTGATATAAATGACTGTCAGTATGCAGTGCCCATTGTAGGAATCAAACCATTTGGTTCATGGTTATTGGTGCGTATGTCTCTTCCAAATGAACCTCATGATGGTATTTTCTTTTTTCCCCCCAATCATTTCTTAACTTTCTATGGACCACATGGCAGCCGCAACTGAAAGTCTGATTCTTTGTGCATTATTTACTGCTAATAAACCACATTGCAGTTTATGCTTCAGCGTCATGTGACAGTGTTGAGTGTATTGGGGTCTGGCTGTTTCTATGGGGTTGCATAGCGTTACTTACAACAGAATAATTATGCAGATAACCTCCACCAATGAGGTCAATAAGCTCAGTCTACTAACACACCAATAAAGATATTCATTGCGCATAGTTTAAAACTGAAGCACAACTCAAAGCAGACAGTTGTCGTAATAACAGTATGGTAAAAGTTATGTTTTTTATGGAACGGTTCAATCCCTTGTTTTTCTCGTTGACTTTTTTCTTTTTTTTACAATTTTGTGTATTTTTGCCCTCAATGAGGACTGTACAGCTTTTCTGTGATTTGTTTTCACCTTGTGTCTATAGTCGCGCATCAACAGTAACGTATCTTATTTTTGTAAGTGTTAAACATATGAGTATTCACATGTTAGATGTGTATATATAGACCGTATATTATCCAGAAGCAATGTGAAAGGAGGAGTCTCTGTGCTGCACATGATTGTCTTTGGGTTGTTTTTGTTTTGTTTGTTTCTGTTTTTGTTGAATTCTTGCACTGGTTTCTCAGACTGTATGCTTGATGTAAAGAATCATGTGATAAGTCGATGTAATTTATTCAAATAAATACCAGGAAATATAAACGTAATTTGTTATTTTTTAATTGATGGCCCTGTAGTTGTAACGTTAAGCTACAGTAGAGTATGGCAGCTATAGGTAAAGAGGATGTAAAACTCATAGGTTATGTGAAAAAATAAAAAGCTCACAAACAATACTGGGATAATGGCCCCTTCAGGCCTATAATTGAACTGATATGTTTTTAGCTGACAATTCAATTGTTATGAATTATTGTGAATTTTTCAATCATAGTGTCACGTGTAGGTTTAAGCGACTTAAACGTGTCAGTATTCATTCACTATTCATAAATAATAATTGTACTTATCGTAAACTAATGGGTGACGTAAGGACAACCCTAGTCCAACTTTAGTCTAGCCTTTTTTTGTAAGAACATTTATTATTATATGCTACTCTTTACGAAGTTCCCCCCTCGCGATCAGTGGGCTACTCCCTTTCTCAAACAGTAGCAGGTTATGTGGTAGTGGTAAATCTCCAGCTGAGAGGGAGACTGAACAAGGCTCACACCGTGCTTTAGACAAGCAATAGAGCATGTCGTCGTCAGAACATACGCCCAGTGGCCTGTCGCTTCGCTGATCACTGCAAATAGACTCCGCTGCGCTCTGTTTGAGTTGATGCAGTTGTAATAGGTTTACAAACACTTCCACTGACCACAAAGGTACAGGAGCTGCCACTGCATGTGTGCAGGAGGATATTTGATGTGGATCAAAGGCGTCTCCTGAGTCAAATACTTATTATGACAAGGTGCCAGTTGGCGTCATGAAGGAGTAGCAGTGTGACTGCGCCCTCTCTCGGCCACAGGGTGACACTGCTTTGAAGTGTAAGGCGAAGTTGGAAGCATTTTCTCTCACGTCAGTTGTGTTTGTAATCTGGATCCCATCACATCTAAAGTAGGCCTTAAGTCATTAAAACTAGAACCTGTAATGTGGATAGACTACATATTTTTCTAGATTTATTCAAGTTTCAGAGACAAATAATAACAACAAAATTACCAGCTTTCTACCATTCAGTGATTTGGTCACATTAATTATGTAAATAGGCCTAAACAATATAAATGCGCTAACTTTGCATTACAGCTCTGTACGAGTGCGCACGTGCCCCTTCACGAAATAGGCCACACTTGAGTCAAAAACAGCATTATTTTTTGCTCAATAGAAGATTTGACTAGGTCTATTATTTCTACTGTGTACTGTGGTTTTAGAACCATTGAAATAATAATAATTATTATTATTAATAATAATAATTAATCATAATATGGTCTACATTTTGAAGTTGTGATAGGCTATAATGTTTTTAGATAAAAAAATGAATGGCCTTTGACTTTAATGAGAAAGAGTCAAGTGAGGCTTCAAGGGTGCATTACGCAACTTTTTATGTGAAAGAAAAACAATTTATCCTTACTCTCATACAGCCGCTAGGTCACGACAAGGTCAAATATGCACAAATATAAATTTTTATTTTTTTATTTTTTTATTATTATTATCATTGTTATTATTATTATTATTATTATTATTATTATTATTATTATTATTATTATTATTATTATTATTATTATTATATTAATATTATTAATATTAATAATATTATTATGATTATTATTTTAGGTTAAAAGTCACATAATGCACCTTTAAATGATATGTTTAGGTTTGTGTGAACCCACTCTGGCTTTGCTCTGACGTATAGAGTTGGATTTGTTATTAGTGCTGTGCACTGAACAAGATGATAGTATGAAGAGTATGAATCCAAGACTACTACATCTATTTTTCACTTTAGGATCGCCAGAGAAATTGACAACCAAGTTTACTTTATTGAAACGGGCCTAAAGTTAGAAAAAGCCTGTTGTTTTGTTATGTCCATTCTTGTTTATTTTTCCTTTAGTAATTTTGTTATGTTTTACTCTCTGTAGCTCCGGATTAAAGGGGAAAGCTTTTCTGCATCTTTGTGCTGGCCACTGCAGAAAGAAAGAAAAAAAAATCCACATCCAGTGTGGGTGTGCAAAGAGACTGAAGAATCTCCACTGGCCCCTTTCTAGAGAATGTACGCAATGGCACCAGTAACATATGCTCTCACCCACACACGCCATCAGGGGGGCCAGCAATCCAGTAAAAAGCATTCCTTAGACTCTGGGTCCAGGTGGGTGGCCTGCTTAGATGCTAGACTACAAAGATGATTACCTTTTGTGTCGAGCTAAACCTAAACATTTAAACTCATATTAGCCGATGTGAATAGATCATATGTTTCAGTGCGTTAGACAAGCTGTATGCGGGGTGCAATCGAGTGAGCGTGTGAATGAAGAGGAATGATGCTGTAGCCGTGTGTAGCTAGTCATGGCAAGCTACAACTGGTAGTGTACACGGAGCCACTTCATCATCTTTGACATTTTTTTAATCATCCGCAGCTCGGGATGCATCAATGGAGGTGCTCCTGGCCCCAAACCACAGCAGCCCGCGAGACTCCCACAGCAGTTACCCGGGACAATAGGAATCTACCCCCCACTGTCTGTTTGCACTTTCATGTTTGCGGCCGATAAATACCTGGAAAACAGGATGTATTTCCTTAATTCCTTCCAATACATTTTTCTTTCTAGCAATTATGATCTGGAATCCAAGTCAAAATCATAAAAAAAAAATTACTTTCATAGACTGAAAAAATAAAGAATTATCTGTAATTCTTCAGCAGAGTGTTTGTCCATGAGGCCTAAAGAGAGTGTAAGGCAGTGCCAATGGTGAAGAGGAGGGAATTAAGTACAAATCCCCTAAAACCATGTGAAGCGCGTTGTGTGACTTGTGTCGTGTGAAAAATAAGTTTCTGTTTCATTCCCATGGTAAATCTAGAAAAAGCGTGAAACACTTGAAGATATGCAAATTGTCATTGTCATATCTATGTTTTGAGTTACAGAATACATTATGTTTGTTTCCATCAGAAGAAAAGAGATGAAGATCAAGTTAAGAGCTGCACGCTCTCTTCAGTTTTTGTAACTTGAGCTGACAGTTGATTGTTTTGTTTATTTTCAGGCGTTTATTTCCTAGACAGTGAATTGTTATTTTTAGTCCATATCACAAGTTTACTGAAGTACATTTTAAAACCAGTATTTGTTTTTATTATCTGAGTTGCTGTGGAAAGTGTGCACTGTACAGAATGGGATTTTCTAATTTCCATATTTTAATTTTCCTCCTCTGTTAGGTATTTCTATGTATTTATACATGTATGTAATTAATGTTGTACTTAACCTATATACAATCCATGAGATAGAGATCTGTACGACCAGACATGAGTTCTTGAGTTTGGATACTTGCCGGGGTCGTCTTCCTGACCAAGAAACGCACATGTCCAAAAACAACACAAAATAACCTTTAAAAAGAAAATATGTGAGGTCTAGATGCACTAATCTTGTAAGACCTTCAGTCTTACAAGGTGCAGGTTAGTCTTAGCGTACCTTGTAAGACTTAGTGCATTTATTTAGTTTTACAAGTGAAATCCCATTGTCCATCAAAAGAAAGGAACAAACTGAAGATAGAGAGCACTCTAAGAGAAAGTGGCACAGATGCTAAAAGCTTGTTTTCACGATGGGTGGGCTGATGCTAAAATATGGAGACATTTTTTATTTGATTCATTATTTTAATAATTTATTTTGCTTTCATTTTGAAGAAGAGCTTTATTTGTATAGTGCCTTTCTCAGACATGGTCACAAAGGGCTTTACAAGAGACAATTTTACATTCACTCCACGCTCGGTAGTTTCCCCTGGGGACTGCACACATCTGCGCCAACGGTCCCTCTGACCACCACCATATTCACACACTGACATCATTCATACAGGCCTATTGTACATGTTTTTAGTGGTGGGAGAATTCGGAGTACTTGGAGGAAACTAGGAGTACATGCAGACTGCAGACTCTACACAGAAAGGCCCCGTCCTGGTGGGAATTGAACCCGGGACCTTCTAGCTGCGAAGCGTTGTGCTAGGACAATGTCTCCTCCCCTGTGTATTTTAGTACTTTGAAGGAGTGAATTACTAATACTATATCTTTTGCCAGTAGTTATCGACCATCTCGGATACAGAAACAAAACAATAGTGAGCCAGACTCATTTTCATACTCACATTACAGTAAAAATGCACTTCCTTCAGATAGTACGGCCCGTTCTGAGGAGCAGCTGCAGGTGGGAGTGTGCCAGCGCGTGTGTCATTACATGTTTCTCTGTGCCGTTCACACATATTTTCTCTATTGAGCAGGAAAGCCTGGCTCTCAACACCAGACAGAGGCCTCTAATACCCCTGTCTGTCAGAGGCGCTCAAAAACCCAGTGATTGGAGATGACAAACGAGGCAGTAAGACAGGTCTGGCAGCTCCCAGGAGCCCAGCACTCTGCCATGGGCGGGGACTGTCCTTGTGGAGCAACGTAAACTCACGTAAGTGCAGGTACATTTTTTCAACGTGGCCACTGCGAGGGTCTCAGGGGATCTGTCAGAGCCGTGTGTGTGAGGCGTAGTTGTTTTTGGATTTGAGAGCTTGAGAGCTTCACCAGGGTTATCCAGAGGAACACAAAATATACACAATTATATAAACTAGTCATGGGTAAGCAGATGTGTTTAAGCCTACTTATTCTTACATGAAGTATACCATTCACATGATGTAGTATTTGGCCTCCGTATGGCCTGCGCTGTCCTGTTGAATAAACCCTTTGGGCTGAAAAATCCTTTCAAATAAGAGCATACAGTTAACATACATACAGAAACTAGCAATACTGAAACAAATTGAACAGTAATTCATTTGTATAGCATTACATGAAATCACACACATCAGTTTCATTACCAACAGTCCGGAAAAACAGTGTCACAAATGTACGAGCGACTTAAAGGCTGCTCTGGCCCTGGTGGAGGAAAAATACAAATTAATAATAATAAAAATAAAAGCAAATTCTTAAAGTATGGTTTGCTACCTTGACATAAACAAATTAGACAGTCGCACTAAGTTGACAGTAGGTTATGCAGGATAGGATTGTGTATTTTTCATTATTATTTTTTTAATAATTTCATTAACCTATTTCAGGATTTCATAATTTCAAATTCCAATTTTAATGAGTACAATTGTGTAGCGTAAGTGTGCTACATACCCTGCCTTTAAGAATGCTTTGGTAGTTAATAGCACGTGTGTAATAGGGGCAGATCACCTCGGTCTTTTGTTGAGGTGTTTATTTTTCTGAGACTTTCAGACTTTAGAGAAAACACAGACACACAAAAACAAACTAAACTACAATGTTATATGTATGTTTACTTTGGGAAAATCACTGTTCGTCAGCGTTAAAAGTTCATCCGCGTTATGAACAATCCATATCACTCCTTAAACGCCCTGATCTTGTGTTGATATTTAGTTGAAAGTGTCTCTCATCACCCGTGTTCAGGGGCCGGCTGACCAACTTTCTATTGCTTGCATTTTGTAAAAGCAGTTCAGTACGCACTTGTAGATTATTTTTTTCTGTTTGATCTTTACAATTACAATTCTCATCCATTTTTGTGTAGACTCTTAGAGATTTTCAAGCTGGTTGATTTAGTAAATACATAAGCTTGAGGTCTTATTTAGGTAGAAGCAAAACATCCACAACTGAATCAACCCAGTTTAGTCAGCAGTGCTTGAATATTTAGTCCCAGTGGTGAGCCGGGATAATGTTTTGTGTAGACAAGAGCAGTGGGACATTAATTACTTGTGTTTATCTTGGCAAAACATCTCTGAAAAGGGAGTGTAATGAGGAGGTATTAGGACTTGATTATGGTATTGTTGTTTTTGCGTATCGTTATTGGTGGTTTAAGCTGCAATATTTTCTATATGAAAGTGCATTACAGCTCAGAGAGATCAGAGGCCATTGGGTGAAGATCACCGATAATCAAGTCTATGAAATGTCTTGAGAGGATTTTAGCACAGATAGTGCCAGGTTGAGGGCCTCCGGCACAGCATGCAAAACAGTACAATGGCTCAACATTTGGTGTGCAAATCTGTCAGTCCATTCAAATGAGCTTTTAAACAAAATGTTGATGCACAAAATAAATGTAAACTTGAAGTGGCAACAACCAAGAATAAAAGAAAGTAAGTTGTTAGCTTTAAGTTATTAGCTTTAATCTCTTAACCCCCGCCTGAACCAAGCACATTTTCTCCAGTTTGGCTTTACCCAAATGTAAAAGCTTCTTGAAAAAAAACATAATAATAATAATAATGCATCGGTTTTATATAGCGCTTTTCTGGACACTCAAGGATGCTTTACATTGCACTATTCATTCACTCCATACCTGGTGGTAGTAAGCTACTATTGTAGCCACAGCTGCCCTGGGGTAGACTGACAGAAGCGAGGCAACCAGTCTGCGCCATCGGCCCCTCCGACCACCACCAACCACTCACTCACTCACTACATTCGCTAGGCTTCCTGGTGTTCCCAAACGGTCTCCCATCCAAGTACCGGCCAGGCCCTTCCCTGCTTAGCTTCCGAGGTCTGACGGGATTGGGCAGAGCAAAGATGCTATGGCCACAGAATAGGGACGAAAACAAGGATGATAAAGCCACATTAAAGCCACAAAAAAGTGACAAAAACACGACAAAAAAGTGTCATAAAAAGCGGGGGGGAAATGCGACAAGAACATGACAAAACAGTTATTTAAAAAAAGTGCAGAAAATACAACAAAAAAGCTTCAAAGATGTGTTTAAAAAACAGTTACGATCACTGCAAATCTTAGCTTTCAGATGAGGCATTACACTGGCCAAGCTTTCCACCAGCCGAGAAGCTTTTAGATTTGGGTAAAGCCGAACTGGAGAAAATGTGCTTGGTTTAAGTGGGGGGTTGAGAGGTTAACTCAGCGCACCATAAAAATTACATTCACATTTTTTGTTCAACCCATGCCACTCAATTATAGATGAGCGCGTTAAATGATCTGTAACCAACCACGTTGGTGTTTTGTTTTCAGCCTTTTGCAGAACTCGCTCCTCCATCACACATCGGTTGACATTTTTCCGACTGTGTGATAAGTGGTAGAACCTGTCATCTCCATCACATTTAATCCCAGAGACAGTCACACCCCTCTCCCTGTCATTGTAAAAAAAAAAACTCTGCATGTGTGACGGAAGAGTGGCATCGAGAGTTCATGATAACGCGCTGCCCTCACCAGAAGTCTAAACTACATAGATTCATGACATGATTAGAGCCTCAATAATAGATACAAATTAATAATGTGGGTTTAGGTTGAATTGGATAAGTGCTTGGAGAAGCCTGTTATTATGAATGCTGGAATCCAAAGTAGCATTGCTCAACAAGTTATACTCGTCAAACAATCAAAGGGAGCTCCGTCGCTCTGTCACTATGCAAATACAAGTGACAGTTGCCATTCACTGTATTACTGAAAGTAGTTTTGTTGTCCATTCATCCCCATGAACATATACAATGTGTGTTTATCGGGAGAATATCATTTCAAATAGCTTTTTATATACATTTTTGTGAAACTTGCCTGTATTTAAAAAGCGAGAGCATGCCTTTGCAGTACTAATATCTGACTTTAACTAATATGATAACGGCTGTATATTTCATTACTTGAATTAAATACATTCTACATATATGAAAATGAATAATCTCATCCCATCAATTCTAGTTCAATTACCATAACCTTTTAACCCCCACCTCAAGCGAGTGCATTTTAGTCCAGTTTGGCTTTGCCCAAATCTAAAGTCTTCTTGAAAAAAAAGCGTCAAAATGGCGACAGAAATGAGGCGAAAACGTGACGAAAAAGTGACAATAACGCCACAAAAGAGCAACAAAAAAACGACGAAATCTTCTTAAAACTCTTTTAAGTGACGGCAACAATGCAAGGAAAAAGATCAGTTTGGATGAGTTTTGTATGTCTTAGCTTTCAAATGAGACGGTAATGCTGAAGTGGAGAAAATGCGGGGGTTAATAGGTTAATATATTTTCTCTTAGTTTCAGTCAATTTCCTTTTTATTGTCAGTCTGGGAACGAACAACTTTCGCTTTTTGAGACAGTTAAAAGTTGAAGCATGACAGCACACAATAGGGCATGGCATGTGACAAAGGCCCCCTGGGCAAACACACAGTAATAACCACCGGAAAAATCATTTGAACTCCGACACTTCTCATTCAAACCTCTTTGAGCGTCCTACCAAATGCCATTGATATAAATCAGCACTGGGGACCATGCAAAGATTTTCCCACATCTTAGGCTCTTAATACGCGGTGTTTAAACAGAGCTTTCAATAAGTAGATTGTTGATTGTGGGATCAGTCATTAAATCTTTAACCATGTCCAATGGAAGGCGATGAACACTCTGCAGACAATGTAAGAATCATAGAGATAGCATCAAGTAAAAAAAAAAAAAGGGACTACACCCACAGGTCTTTGGCCTGTTCTCGTGCACCTGTGCGTAAGACAAAAGGACAAATCGACATGTCAGCTTTTTCTGAGCGGAGATTAGATGTATTGTACAGTAACATTTCCCACTTATCATCTTACTTGTCTGCGACGTTGACACACCTCCGGCCAACTCTTGAACCTGAGTTTTAGCGCTCTTTACCGGGCACTGGTCCAAATACAGCACCCTTAAAGTGCTGCCAAGAATCATCAGTAACAACACTGAAGCAGTTGGGGTTTATTTATGCAAGTGTTTTGCTTGTTTTGAAATGTAATAAATTGTCAATTACAAGAGGCCCGCACAGAAAAAACAAACCTACTAGTAATTGTGAGTTGTGAGTAATAACTGCAATTAGACCGGTAGCACTTCTTTGAAAAATCCTGCCCACAATGGCAGAGATATGTTGCGTTCGAGTGCCTTATAGCTCCCATGCAAGTTGTAGCCTGTGCCGGCTTTTGCCTTAAGTACACATAATCCACATGTGTCAGTGATTGAGGAGTTACAAATCCCACAGTAACAGACACACAGGTGGCACTGCAAAGAGGCGGCATTCCGAGCCTGATACTGGCTCTGCGTTTCTTTGGCCTATTGCAAAGCCAGGCTGACTCAGAGGGGAAACCTCCCTCTGAGAGACTCCCAGCACGGTTATCTCACTGCGGCCACCACATCCTGTTTGTGTGGCATCACTCAAAGCCTATCACGGTCCTAACACACGGCCGTGCGCTGAGGTAACAAAACTAATAGGGATTTGCCAATACTCTCGTGTTTTGTTTTGATTGCAGCTTGTGTCACCTCACTGTGACAAACAGGCATTCGGAATAACCACAAATCTATCCATCATTTATTTCTAACAGGTTGTTCAAAATAAATGAGGAAATGTTGATATTAAATGATATATCTTCATAACAGTTGTTATTCAAAACCAAATACTTTAGGCAGATTCTAAAAATGCATTAATATTTGTGGGATTTGAATGCCTTGATTCCCAGCCACACTTTAAAATGTGTAATAGAAATGATGATCTTGCTAAAAAGCTTTACAGCATAGGTTTGTCTCAAAGCCATCAACATATTGTCTTATTCCCATCGGAGGTTAATTGAGTTGTAACTCAACCTATTGCATTGCTGTACTTGTGAGCTAGAAATACAGTGGGAAGAAAAAGTAAGTACACCGTTTGGAATTTCTCACATTTCTGTCTAAATTGGTCATAAAATGTGGTCTGATCTTCATCAAAATTATAAGAATGATTAAACTAATACCACCCAAACATTTACATTTGATCATATTTTTATTGGCCATAACATGTAAACATTCACAGGACAGCGTGGAATAAGTGAGTACACCGCCTGAATCTCACTGAACTGCAGCAGTTTTGTAAAGAGGAATGGTCCAAGATTCATCCTGATCGTTTGAGCGTCTAATCTGCAACTACAGAAAAGCAGTTATTGCTGCAAAGGAAGGGTCAGCCAGCTATTTAATACAAGGGTTCACTTACTTATTCCACACTGTTGTGAATGTCTCAGGTCTTACTGCAAAATATCTTGATAAACCTGTGAATGTATTTTTCCATTGATGATATCACGTTGTCCGGGCCCTGAGGCAACAAAACAGCACCATGATTCTCCCTGCACCATTTTTCCTTCACAAAATTCAACTTTGGGTTAATCAGTCCACAGTATATTTTTTCCAGTAGTGCTGTGGAGCATCTAAGACCTTGTTCACAAACCAAAGTTGAATTTTTTTGGGAGGAACACACAACGTTATGTATGGAGGAAAAACAGAACAGCACACCAACAAAACCCTATCCTCACTGTGAAGTATGGGGCATGGCTGTTTTGTTGCCTCAGGGCCTGGACAACGTGATATCATTAATGGAAAAATAAATTCACAGGTTTATCAAGATATTTTGCAGAAAGACCTGAGACCTTCACAACAGCATGGAATAAGTAAGTGAACCCTTGTATTAAATAGCTGGCTGACCCTTCCTTTGCAGCAATAACTGCTTTCCAGATTAGACGCTCACAGCGATCAGGATGAATCTTGGATCATTCCTCTTTACAAAACTGAGATTCAGGCGGTGTACTCACTTACTGTATTCCACGCTCTCTTGTGAATGTTTACATGTTATGGCCAATACAAATATGATCAAATGTAAATGTGTAGGTGGTATTAGTTTAAACAGCCACTGTTTACTCGTTCCTATGATTTTGATGAAGATCAGACCACATTTAGTGACCAATTTTGGCAGAAATGTGAGAAATTCCAAACGATGTTCTTAATTTTTCTTCCTACAGTATAATCCACATTGGCTACACTAGTCACACGATCTATCAGGTATACGGTGTAATACATTCTAATGACTTAACTATTTGCAATATATTTACCAGAGAATCAATCAGCTCCTACACTGTAAATGAGAGGTTTTCCATCGTGTATGGACAAACTTTCTTGAGCAAAGCCAAAGTCCTTTCCACAGGTGCTTTATGGAGCCGACTCAAAGAGAGATGTCAGGATGTGTCAGCTGAGACAACAGAAGCCACATCTCCAGGATCTCACTGAATACCTGTATCTACCAAGGAATCACAGGATTAGTGTCCGGGAGCGCTGAAAGCCCATCCTGAATCACTCTCCAAAGCCCACTTGTTTACTTCTAAGAAAAAAAAACTGCCACCTAAGCAAAAAAAAAAAAGATTCATTATTGCACACAATAAAACCTATGTCACCCTCTTTTCCTCACACAGTAATGATGCTCCCCATGTCTCTGTCTCTGGTGAAACTGTTTACGTCCGGAAAGCAGGCAGTTTGTGGAATTGCTTTTTTTTACATGTGATCCCAGATATTATCCTTGTTTTTACTCGAGAGCAGAGAAATGCAATCATTAAGTTTATTTTTAAAGTTTGCAAGAGCAATAAATGACTTCCTCATTGCCCACAAAAACCTGTTTTGGGTGTGACTGGTGAGCGATTCACAACCGTAAACAGTTAAGGATTATTGATGCTTCTATTTAATCTGGACGTCCCATGAGATTAATACATTGATGAGGAATGGCTGCATTTCCTGGTTCTTTTAAAGGCAAATATAAAATTATTATGTGTGAAACTTTTCTCCGAACTGTTTTATACAGTCAATTAGAGCCAGTTGTAGATCTACAGTACATCATATTAGACATTTCTGAATAAGTGAAATCCCAATACGACACATTTGTATTGGGATGGGCTTCACTTATTTGGAATATCCACTTGCTAAAGAGTCACATAGCGTTGCCTAAGCTGCTCACGCGCTCTCCTTGTGCTTCTGCGGACAGTTATAGACACACTGAATGTGAACTGAGGTAGAACAAAATACGAGGGATAGCGTTCTGGTGGTGGACCGGGCTATCGTGCAACGCTATTGTGCAACTGGGAGTTCCATTCAGGTGCAGGCAGGGGTAGAGACGCTCCTGTGTGGCTGGCCCGCCTGTGGCAGGCCGGGACAGCGATGGGGTGTTGACACATGGATCACTAACTGACATGGATGCTCTGACATTTGCAGCCATGCATGGCCATAATTGTGTGCTCAGTTACAGTGAAAGAGAAAGATAGTGTGTCTATCAGAGAGAGGGTGAGTCACATGACGAATGAGTCACACACAGATCCTGATCCACAACTGACAACAAACAACACCTGACCTTGCGGTCCTCCCGCTGCAACGTCCACCACAACACTTAATTACATTTAAACCGTTGTCGCCGCATTTCTTCAGAGCGCCCGGAAACGGACTACTTCCACTTGTTGCCGTTGTAATGATTATTTGTTATCTGATATGCCACCAGCACCTCCACCAACCACTATGACATGAACGGATATTGTAAACATAGGGTTTGTAGGAATATGACTCTTATTAACAAAACAGGGTGGCACTTGTGCTTCACAGCTAGAAGTTCTGGGTTCGATTCCCACCAGGGACGGGGCCTTTCTGTGTGGAGTTTCCATGTACTTCCCGTGTCTGTGTAGGTTTTCACCCGGTACTCCGGTTTCCCCTACAACTAAAAACATGTACAATAGGCCAGGATGAATGAGAGTGCGCATGGGGGATGACAGATGGAAATTAGCCCATGGCTAGCTTGTTCATTCATTTGCACTGTCCCGACCAAAAAAACCAATACAAAAATAAAAGATTATAGAAAGGGGGGGGCTGGAACCAATTTTGAGTTTTGGAAAGTAAGTTTCTCATTCATTTTGTCTTAGGGGTTCTGAGTAATGATAATAAAGATAAAAAAAATAAAAATCATAATAACATAAGAGTTTTAAAGCACAACAGAGGCTAAATTAACCCTAAGTAATATCAAGTTCAAAATATTGCATAATTGCATTTTGGTTTCTAAAGTTTCAGATTATTCTTGAAATTAAAATTGTGCATTTCTTAATCTGTTGTTTATTTGGTCGGAACAGTGCATGTTAATGAACATACATGGGTCTCATAAATGTAAACAAGCCACACCAGACTCTCAAACACACTCACATTCATCCTGGCCTATTGTACATGTTTTTAGTGGTAGGGGAAACCGGAGTACCTGAAGGGAGAGACAGATTCAAAAGCAGCATTACTCAAACATGCCTGGACGGAGGGGAAAAAAGTTACGTTTTTGATAAGGTGTTTAAGCTTTCAAATGGGGTACAACATGTCCAGGTTTGATATCTGCAAACTGCGTGTATCAACCGGTGATATACAGTGCTTTTAACATATCAGCTTTTCTTTATTTTCAACACTATTTACATTATGTGATTCTCATTGAAAATGTTGAACTATGAATGAATTTGTGGGATTATGTAGGAAACAAAAAAGTTGAAATTAAATTGCCGCCTTTTATTCTTGGCATTTTCGGCATCTGTAATGGTGTTCAACAGTCAAAACCATGTCATGATTTTGAAGTTTGATATATTGAGGCAGGAAAATATCACGATAAACGATAATATTGACTCCAGATACTTTCATCTTTAAAGCATGAAAATGAGAGTTAACCTGTGTTCTAAAAGTGCTTTATCCCACCCTAAAATACCACACAAGCTGCAAAAACATGAAATATAATCTAGCACTCGTAGTACTGTATCAGTCAGGAGTCGGGACCAAGACTTTATCAACTGCTCTCGTTCTGGATTCAGTTTTGACAGAGTTCATATGAGTTTTGTTTCCTAAGCAGGTTGTTACTAAGCAGTGCTCAGGTGCAACTAGTCACTAAGACGTCATCTTTTTTAGATTTTGTTGTAATTTGTTTTAATCCTTAGTTATTTTTGGCAATGTGTGTGGCTTCAGGTAGGCCACTGTTTATTTATTTGTGACTATTAACTTCACTTACCTTTGTTCACTTTACACATCAAATATTTGCTGTCCAGACTAATTGGAACAACTCTTTGTACTAAACACTGTACCTTAAACAAAACAGAAGTGGCGCACCGCTTTACTGTTGTATACTTTTCCATTGTCTTCAGTTTACAATAGAAGTGTGTGTTGTGTTTACTACAGCCACAAATGGACCAATACCACTCGGCCCTCTGTTATTTCACGTTATGCCATTTGTAGTGGTTATATTTTCCTAAAAAGTATACATAAGCATATAGTTCATTTTACTCTCGACGACCCTTGTCCTCACCATTCACTCATTCATCTGGGATTAAGACGCAACCACGATATAAAAGACCTGAAATGTATTTACAGGTCCTCATGCTAATCTGTGTGGGGTTCCCCGTGTCCACAGGCACGGATTTAACGGCAGCCTCCTGGGCAGTGCAGCGCTTCAGTTATGTAAACTGGCCCGGGTTTGGAACAAGTCAACCGTCAGGATTTTGCATGGTCGCCAAGCCCCTGCAGCTGCTGATGCAAAGAGGCTGCGCTGGCTGCTGTAGGTGCAGGGAACATACACGTACGAACAGCAGGTAACAGCTGCAGAGCACACACACACACACGGATAGGGACGGGTGAATTTACCAAAACATGTTGTCATTGGAAAGAGACTCCTAAGCTCATGGGCAAATGTATTGGAAATGTATGAAATAATAGTAGGCTGCGCTTTGAGTTGAGGTGTTTATAAGGTTTGATCAAATAAACCAGTTAAATAAATATCAATGTGGTTTATAAGGAGCTAAAGTTGGTCAGAATGACTGAATAATACTTATTTAAAGACACGTTTAGGTGACGTTTATTTGTAGGGCATAATTCACACTCATACTCAAGCCTTTTAGCAGTTACTGAATGAGCGTAGTTTTATGTGACGTAAAAGATTTGCATATACTTACACTGCCATTTCCCATCCAACAAAGCATACATTTCTGAAATCTGACATAGGCCTACTCAAATCATAGCCCCTTTATCCGCAGTGTCAGTTTGCCGTGAGATTTGTCACCAGCGCTGCACCAGTCGTCACATAGGTGAAGTCAAGTGTTCAAATTCAAATATCTTATTTGTTTGTCTTTGTTTGGACAGAGCCGTTTCTCATGCCTGTGACACGGGCCCATGTGTGACATGACTGAAGAGCTCTTCATTTGCCTCGCGCTGCAGCTCTGCTCAGCCTCTCTATGTGTGTTTCCACGGAGACGGGCAGGTGGGCCCTCGCGGAGCCACCCATGTGTGGCCCAGGGCCCTCCACAGGCGGGACACTTCAGGCTGAAGAGCACTCTCTGTGAGATGTGCTGCTGCTGAGTCTCCATCAGACTCTACTGATATTTTATAAATGAGAAGTTACCAAAATACCTTATAACTTATGCTGAAATTTGTTCTTAATTGGTAGAAATATTCTGTCCTGATAAAAAATAAAGCTGTTAAATATATGCAAGATTTCAACTTTTTTTTTTTTACTTTAACTCTTTTTGGAAATACCCTGCAAATATATCATTTATTTATTTAAGTGTAGAACTGTGTAGATTTAGTTGTTAAAACTATCAGTGTTTGCCCAGTTGCTTGGTTAATTTTTCGTGACTGCGATGATACGTGCCAACTCAAATATAGACACTTTTTACATGTGCTCTTGGTTCTACTGCTTTATGCCAGATGCACGTTAGTTTCACCTGGACAAATCCAAAGCTAAGCAGTTCCTTTGCAAATATGAGCAAAAAGTGCTGTGCTATGCCAGATGGTGATACATGTACAAAGTATGGCAGCTATGAAGCTGAGCTCCAGTAACAACAGGCCGTGGACGAATGACTCAGCCCTGATTGTTCAGAGCCACGGAGCATAGGATGAGTCTTATGTGAGGGAGAGGTCTAGGGGGCAAATGTCCATCACATCTGTCAGAAGCCAAACTACCCGCGCTCGAGAGTGTGTGATTACATGTGTTTTTTTATTTATTAAGTGATAGACAATACAAACACTGAGTAATGGACATGTAAGGTGTGTATTTACGAGTGAGGGGGCACACAATACATAAGACAAATGGAGTACGAGGGTAAAGGAGAATTCTGCGTATTTAAATGAGGCTGACGCTAAATGAAGGAAGAGATCAGGCAGTTAAGAAAAGAGACAAAAAAAGGCTTGTATAGAGGAGTAAATAAAATGAATATGATCATGTGATCCGCCACAAACCAGCAGCCCCGAGTTCTAATTCGTGTTTTGTTCCCTTTCCCATGTCTCTATCTGAACTGGTGTGGAGTGCATTCAAATAAGCATTGCGCTAACCCTATACTATTATGTTTTTGTTTTTCCCATTGCATTAAAAAAGAATGAGGGAGCGAGTGGGATAGTGGCAGTCCCTGGTGTTAGGCTTCGGGCAGGAGGAAATAATTTCAACAACAATTAAAATCAAATAATAATAATAATGACGATAATAATAATCATAACAGTTCATAAACAACAGTGAATAAATAATGACAGCAATAGTAATTAGAACAATAATATAAATCTAACATACTCTGAGAAATATTCTTACACACTAACATGACTGTGCTGTATTTGTTTCAACGTGAATATTTTGTTCATGTTATTCAATGCAAGTTAGACTAAAAACACCTAAAGATAATGCTTATTTTATCTTTTTTTTTTAAAGAAACTACTTTTCTGAAATGTCAATAGAGACGTGTGTCCCCTCTCAGAGCCTTAAGGCCTGTATTGAGGTCTTGATGTTTCTAAAACCTTGTGTTGCTGTTCAACGTTCTCGGGACTGTAGGTAATTTGCTTTAGTTTGCTTATTCAAACTGTTGTCAAATACATAGAAACTGCAAACTAATACAGAGAATAATCCACGCTGTTATCTCTCCTATGCATCTGGTATCTAACAGAACTTCGTTTTATTTTTGAACAAGGACGGATTTATTAAAAAAAAAAATCCGCTAAAATAGTTACAATGCTCAAGATGTGGAGTCTGGAGGACGTGTCGGTACGTTTGTCTCTTTTGAGTATCTTATCACATGTGTAGTGGTTTTGCATGTCTTAAATACACACATGCATCCTGATCTAATCTCATCCAGGCAAGCACCAATACACTGAACCAATCCAAGAGGCTATTTGTCTGAACATTAGCTTGGCAAGAAAGACTCCACGCTTTTCCAGTTCAATACGCTGACATAGTCTGGGTGGCAGGTGGGATTGACGGTTGTATTAGTTGTCATATTTTTTCCTGTTTATTTGTGTGCATGGAAAGTTACACATTTCACCCCCAAACGTTCTTAAATAATGTTTTTGTTTTTTTATCCGTAATATTGAGTTTCTTTTGTATGTATCTTGACTTTGGACCGAGGCTGGAGTGGAACTTGTGGCCCAGGGTGGTGCGGCCCTCCACTCCGGTCAAGCTTTCATCAGGCTTTTGTGAGCGCTCTCAACACACTCGGCTCTGTCACAAGCCGTTAGCGACGAGCAGTGTCTGTTTGTTTTACGGATTAAAGCCTCGAACCCCAAAGCCCCGGTACTCAGTCCAACTCATGCAACGTCTTGCAGAGATGCAGCGTCCCCACTTTGAAGTCCTTTACAGCACTATGGTCCGGTAAAGACAGAGTGTTTAAATGCACAACGGAGGAGTGCATTATATATAGTTTGACATTCAAGGCTTACATTGAAATGGGCCAGATTTGTGGCCAGATCGAGCAGTTGTGCGACGCAGACATTGGAGAACATGCAAATTCCACACAGAAAGGCTTGGTCCAATTCAGAAACCCAACCTGGAACCTTCTTCTGAGGCAAGTTAGATAGTTTATAAGTTGTACTTTTGATTATCTTGTGTTGTCTCCTGAGACCAGACATTTACTATGAAAGGGCTAAAGCTTGAATATGGATAAAAAAATTAAATTAAAAAAAAATCCACTCAACAGGGTCCATTATAAGAACATGGTATGAGTTACAATTCAAATCAGAATAAATCACATCAGTTTCATTGTCATCCAACAGGACTTATCCTTCAAATCAACCATAAACAAAGCTCCATTTCCCTGCTGGTTATTGGTTATTCCTGTCTCTCGGGTTGCGTTTGAGGATTATGATGATAGCCTGTAGTTTGCATGCTGAAATCACAGGACAGCCTTTGTCTAGAAAACATTTACATCTCTTAACACAGCTGGCCTGGCCAACCACTGGCACAAAACAAACAAGGAAGCAGGGTAGAAAAACAACTCCCAGGTTAAGTTACCACTAAAGAGGGCTTTTAGTGCCCAACGTCAAAACAGCATGGTCCATTTTCGATTTTTTTTTAAATAAACTGAGGTCAACTTTAGGAGTGGATTTGAATATGGAGAGGTAATGATGGTGGACAGTTTCATTCAATAAAGGGCTGATATGTATTACATTAATGTATTACATTAATTACTTTAAAAACAAAATGGATGCATTTTTTGTTTACTCTGTTGGCTGAATTCTAGCAAGACGTAAGCCAAAGAGTAAAATCAAAATGTTACACATTACATCAAAGTTTGAAACTGTAACTATTAGAATTGAATGTATATAAATAAATAAATACATAATTTATTTGATTAATAACATAAATTCGATTTTTTTTAAGTATTCCCTGTGTCAATCCCATTGACCTTTTAGTCCATGTTATTAATACATGATAATTCATGCTATTTACTTTTGTTTTGATTTCTTACTTTATGTATTTACTGTAGAACTAGATGATCCTTGATTCATTTACAACAGAGCATGTTCATGTGTTCAAGCACACTTCATATTTACATATTTAAAATGAATATGTGTTCAGTTTTACGTGATAAATACAGTGTATTAGTGCATACAGAGGTGCTGGCCATGGGCCTTCATTAATTAATTTTTTCTCTCTTTTTTTCTTTCTTCTTTCTTTTCTTTTTCTTCTTTCTTTTTTCCTTTTCTCTTTGTTTTTTCCCTTTTTGCTTCTTCTATTTTTCTGTTTTTTCTTTCTTTCTGGACTATTGAGGAAATTACGTAGCCAATTCATTTTAAAGGTATAATTTAAGGAGGTGAAATCTAAGAAATTTAAACCACCGGCATTGAGTGGATTGGTTATTACAGAGTTTCTAATATAGTGGGTTTTATTTTTCCATACAAAATTATATAACAGTTAGTCAATGGCTTTGCGCTTACTTATGTTGACACTCAGAGGGATAGCAGCGTACGTCAGTCTGGAAATTCCTTCCACTTTAGTTAACAGGATTCGGCCTCTCAACGACAGATCTCTGGCTAACCAGTGATTAAACCTTTTTTTTTGCTTGCTCAATTATAGGGTCAAAATGTAAGTTACTTTGTTTATGGGCCTTCATGAAGCTGAGGTATGTTAACAGCATGTGATGCTGGAGGGGGTGTGGCCCTCAGGTGTCTGCAGGTATTACGCTTGGGTTAAGCCCGAGTGACTCATTCTCTCACATACCTTACTTAGAGCTGACACACTGCGGACTGCACTCACATCTGAATACTACTGCGGCTGGACTTAACCTGAACTGGAGGACATTTTTGCTTTGGCTCTTGATTCCCAGCGTTATCTCTCTGAAATTGAACTGTTGGACTTCTCAAGCAGACTTCTCAGTAAGAGCACATTTGTTTGTTTTGTTTGAAATATTTTGCGACAGAAATGACAATGCCAGTCGTGAAAGTGGAGAAAGGCTCTCCAGCAGACAGCAGTTTGGCAGCTTCTAACCCCTCGGCACAGACTGAGGAGCAGCCCAGAGGACGCCGGAGGAAGAGGCCCCTGCAGAGAGGGAAGCCCCCCTACAGCTACATCGCTCTCATCTCCATGGCCATCGCCAACTCGCCAGACCGTAAGCTCACTCTGGGAGGCATCTACAAGTTCATCACAGAGCGCTTTCCTTTCTACAGAGACAATTCAAAGAAATGGCAGAACTCCATTCGCCACAACTTGACCCTGAATGACTGCTTTGTGAAGATCCCGCGAGAGCCCGGGCGGCCGGGTAAAGGCAACTACTGGGCCCTGGACCCCAATGCCGAGGACATGTTTGAGAGTGGCAGCTTCCTCAGGCGAAGGAAGAGGTTTAAACGCTGTGATATCAGCACATATAACTCATTTGTGCATGAGAGTGCGGTCTTCTCTCCAGTTCATGTGGCTCGATCAGCTGCCTATACCAACTCAATCTACCCCAATATGACGGTCAGTCCGTCCTACAGCCAGCAGCTTCCATCTGCATACTACCCCTCCACATCACCTCCAGGCGTTGGAAGTGCTCAGAGCCGCATGTTCAGCATCAATAACCTCATAGGACACCCAGGCCCAGCCAGTATGCTGCCGGGACAGGGGCCAGAGGTCATGCAGCAGACTGGCCGCAGCTTCAGTCCTGAGGGAGTGCCAAACGGCCCCAGCCCCTGCAGCCTGGGAGCAGCAGCCTTTCAGAGTCAATCATGTGTTGGGACAGTCTCCAGCCGAGCCTCCTCTCATCCAGGCTTCTACTCCAGCCAAACCCCACACCACATACCCCAGAGCTCCTATACACAGAGCCACCCCGGACAGGGCTATCCTGCAGCGGGACGCTTCCACTGCACTGACAGTATGGAGCACTACGGCAGGATCTCCCCAGTGCAGCTGGGCTCATTCTCTCAGTACAACGGCTCTGCTCCAATCACCAACACCAGCGGCTATCTCCGACATCCCTCATACACAGGAAACATGGACAGGTTTGTGCCTGCGATATAGCACCTAACTCTTCAACTGGACACACTGCTGGTCCAATAGAGACAGTTTTAACAGAGACTCATGCACAAGCATCATTTTCATTCCTTTGCTCTGTGTGAATTGACTCAACTGTGATATGCCAAGATCTTTACCAGCCATCTGATGATGGTCATTTACTTTATATCAGGGTTTGTAGACTATGTGCCATAGCCTCTTGTGTGAAAGTTTTCTTTTTGGTTTTAATTAAAATGTGTGTGCTGATGTTATTGAGATTATGGTAAGCTTTTAAATGTCATTTCTAAATTATTGTGCTTGGCGGTCATAGGCTTAATGTGTGAACGTACATGTTCATTTGCTCATTTGCATGTATTTTGTGGCCAATTGAAACAGCCTGTTAGGATGCCTTTAGGTTATAAGTTGAGCTATGTAGCACTTATTTTCCCCCCCCAAATAAAAAAATAAATTATTCAAGCTTATCATTGTGTTAAAGATCATATTTTAAATCTAGCACAGGATCAAATAAGCCCAGACTTTGACAATGTTTTATAAATGTCGGTCTCAGCTCGGCAGGTTTGAAGTGCCGTCTGGAGCCGTGGAATTAGAGGAACAACCGCCGCCGTCATGTCCAGACATCAGCAGTGCACTTAGGCGCACGCTCGATCTACCGTGGAAATCCACTAATTACGGACACAAATTCACTTGTAACGTGATATTTTGCCATAAGTGACGACAAAAAAAAAAAGGACCACAGCTACAGCGTGTTTGCACAGGCAAGACGAGACTGGAAGAAAAATGCCTCATTACAGAGAAGACACTTGATTTCGCGATCAGTAGAAAAAAGGCCGTTGTTGACAGATATGACTTGTGCAAATTACACTTGAATAGCAGCTAATTTGTGTCGAGGGCCACCGATTTTGAAACTCCAGCCTCTCTCACATAATCCGCGTAATCAAGGTATTGCATGAGAAGTGGGAAGGAAATTAATTTCTTCTTTGCAAGGCCACCACTTAAAAAGGTCAACTTGTTTTTGGTAGAGGCGATTTTTAAATACTGCCTACAGACATTGCAAGAATATTAAACTTCAAAACCAGCAGCAGGTTTATTTTCAAGCAAATCTAATATTTTAATTACTTTAATCATTCCATACACATTAAAATTAGTTAAAATAGAAATGACATAAATACAACATTGAAAATTAGCCAACATATTCCATGAGCTGTTGTAGTTGCTCACAATTTTTTACAGCCCCAGGCAACGACAGCAGAGTCTGTAAAAGAAAACACATAAAAATGTTAACAACTTTTTTTTTGTATTACATCACTATGGTTTTGCAAGAAGAATTTGCGAGTTCACAAACACACGAGAATCGAGCGCCAATGTTATTCACTCTGTAAAATCAATCCGAGCTCACCTCTCTGACTTTGTTGAGCATGTTGTTTAACATTTGGAGCTCCTTCTCACTCTTCTGCTGGTTGGTTTCGTAGATGGCTTGCTGCAGAAAGACGACACAAGTTTTCATCTTTATTCTGCTTAATAAAAGACATTGAAGACTTGAACTGCGGCAAGAGCAGAACTTACATGTCTTTTTGCTCTGTCCAGAAGTTTCTTCCGAGCCTGCTCCTCACCCTGAAGGATCATTTTTAGTCTCTCAATCTGTAATGTTGGTGAAATTAAATATTTAGTTGTGGTTTTCTCATATACGCAGTATGAAACGGTGCTGTAATCACACCTCTCTCAATAAGGCAATCTTCTCTTCCATGAAGCCAGCTGGGGCCGAGTGAGCGCCATTTTTCCTCAGCTCATCGTGCAGAAAGTGAGCCTCGGACTTGGACTGCTGCAGAGAACGATGCAGCTCCACCACCTCTTTGCGTAATTCCTACAAAACAAAAGATGTTCCTTTATTTGTGAAAAAAGAATACTATGCTGTAATATTTGTAGGACTTTAATGAAGGCCACAAACTGATCCTATAGTGTTGATGGTCATTTTAGTTGTGGAACTTACATTATTATCAGCCTTGTGTTTGTTTAGCATCTCTTGAATCTCACTGATCTCTGACACCAACTTTGAAACTGTTTTTTCATCCTGTACGGACAACGTGTGGTTAAAATGCCTATTTTCAATATGATTATTTATTAATTATTTGTTGCATATATTTCATCAATACAATAACCTGAGTATTCTGTTGAAGAGCTGCATTCATCTTCTCCATCCGCGCGTTCAGCCGACTGCACTGATACCGCAGCTCCGACACTTCATTTTGGTGAGCGCTGTGTGCGGCGTCCAGCTCCCTCTGCAGGCCACATCTGGAACACACATTTCAGAGTCATTTGAACAGATGCCATAAACAATACAGTAACAAGAACCAACTGCTACATGTAACCAAACAGTAGTTTGTTGTTTTTTTAACCCATGAAATTGCTCTTTTGAGCATAAAACATCATATATCGTGACGTAATCGTACTTCAAAAAATTACTTGATCAATTTGAAAAACTAACTTTTTTTTTTTTTTTTTTTACTATGTTTAAAGTGATTTCCCCTTTGATTATTACCGGTTTGGAATTCTTTAAAAGGAACAGGCCACCGTTTTCCCACACTGAGATATTTTCTTACCTGAGCTTATCTTCAGAATTATGTAGGAGTGAAGATATTACTGCGCGACGTCGAAGTGCTCTTAAGGTGTTACTACGCCTTACAATATAGTACCCCTTTTTATCCACTTAGAAAATCGACATGTTTAATTTTGTATAACTATACTTAGATTGTGTAACTATTCACGTAACCGTATTTAAATAGGGGAAACGTGGAAGAGCTTGGTCGCTTTTAACTTGACCCCCGTTTGACCCCATAGAGAGGAGAGGCTAACTGCTAACAACATCTTTGGTCTTTTCGCATGACTGAACGCACGCACAAAGACCCGACAGGTACGCATCAACTCATCTAAGCTCAGGTAAGAACATTATCTCAGTATGGAAAAACAGTGGCCTGTTCCTTTAAAACTGACTCACTACATTATTTCATGGAAAATAAAAGGGTCACTGCGCTGCACAGTATTCAGAATAGACTGTTATTCACGCTTACATGGTGTGCTGCCGGTCCTTGAGCAGGTCGTCCTTCTGTAGCTGCACTGAGGCCAAAGTGTTCCTGAGCTCAGACACTGTGCTGTCCAGCCCGACCAGCAGCTCAGACACATTACTCTGCTGCTCCTCGGTCTCGCGCTCTGTGGACAAACTCTTCTTAGGAGTAACAGCAGTGATCCGCGTGAAGGCACTGGACTTACTGAAAACCAGCTCAGACTGGACCACGGCATCTGAGGGGTCAGAAAATAAGGGCAGACATTTTGTGAACACTACTCGAAAACATAACCCAAGGATTTTAGTATTTTAACTTATGTTTAAAAAAAAAAAAAAATCTAACTTATTCCATAGAAGGTTTGTCACCCCACATTTATTTTATGTATCCTTTATTTATACAGGTTTGTCCCTTGAGACTCAAGAGACAAAAGAAAAAGTCTAACCCAAATGCAGTACTACAGAATAAATTGTCATTGCAATTAAATCATTTTCCCAATAAATTTAGATTTAATGCCATTTAAAAGCTTTTTAATAACATTTGAGGCCTTGATTTTGGCACAATTAATTTAATGACTTTTAATGCCCCGCGCAAACCCTGGCACATAAGCTCGCTTGCTTCAGCCTGCCCCTTTAGAGCCTCCATTACGGTATAATGATGCGTTTTCTGAAAGAACATAAGAATGTAAACATTACCTGTGAAAGGATGATGCACAAGTTGTGTCATCATTTGAAGATGTATAGTGTTTATCAAAGCTCATATTACAAGGTACTGCATTTTATTTAATTATTCTACACTGGTAAAGGTCAAGCCAGTTAGCAGCTTTTAAATCTATATAAAGCATCCACTTTCTACAAGTTGAACATGTAAGCCCAGAACAGTAAATGTGATCAACTTTTTCTAATTCAGCTTTTCCCCTTTACAGCACAAGTTTCCTTTCTTGTCGCAAACAGCCACATCATTGTGACTAGTGACGGCGATGAGGGCTAAAGAAGTGTCTTCAGCAGGGACACAATAACATTAGTTGCATAGGTTCTTTTTAGTACTTTGTAAAAAAAAATTAGGCTGTGATGGTTTGTTTCAAGAAACCATCTATTACATTATTAACATTAGCTTAACAAGAACAATTTAAAATTTAACGTATTTGTTACTAGTGCTACTGACAGTTATTTATAATGTGTGTGGTTTAATGTTGTGTGCACCTACCTGCCCAGGGACTGCAGATGGAAAATAGCATTAGCTAAATCTATTACAAAGCATCTTTTCGTTAAGATTAATGTGTTTTGTACATGGTCCCTGTCAAACTGGGTATATCTGGGTATACAGATATACCCAGATCTTTATCGAATCTGCAACATTTTGATTCCCAGACAAATGCTTAGACCTTTGCGCTACTTCTGCCCCAATATACAATACTATCCAACTGATTATTCATATATTGCATGCAGGAATATCTCAACCTAAAAAACACAGCACTGAAATGACAGTCACAATCACAAAGGCAGTTGTATCACATTCAAACTAAACAGGTTATACTAGACTCATTGCTCATGAACTAATTCAGCAACAATAATGAGCCAAACCTTGATCAAGAATTCCCACAATTCACCGTTGCACTGAATGACCAACCTTTTTTGGGGCTCTGCTCCGTCTCAGTGGGTAGTGCCGCCGTTACGCTGTCCACTAAAGAGCTGGAGTTATTTTGGGCCGACTGATCAATGAATAATTTAAAACAAAGAAATAATTAAATGTGTGAAATCCAAGTACAGTTCTGTTTTTGTTTTCTGTTATTTACCTCCTCCTTTAGAGATCCGTGCAACTCATTGGTTACACTTCTCAAAGTGTGGTGCAGAATGGCAATTTCAGTGACGATCTGCTCGAGTTTCTCTTTGTGCTCCGTTTGACTGGCAGTAAATTTGCTTCTTACACACTCCAGCTCCTCCTGCAAATCCGTGTTCTCATGTCTAAAAACACACATTTGGAAAAATATCCGACCAAATTACTTCAATTTTAATATGGAGCAGTCTGAGACTAAAATACTATAATTATATATTGTTTATTGGTAAAATCTTGTGCCAATTACCTTACGATTACACCCGTACACATATTTCTGGACTTACTGCAGCTGACGAAGTTCTCCGTTGAGGTCTTCACACTGGATGTTCCTCTCCCTCAGGCTCTGAAGGTTTTCCCTCAGCATACACTCGCTTTCAGCAATCTGCTCCCTGGTCAGCTCGTTTTCCATCTGCAAGAACTGAAAAGCAACATAGGGGTAATTTACCAAGTGTTTTCTCATGGGTAAAACAAGTAGCACGTGCAAAAGTGGATAAGCAGCAGTAGATGAGAGACGCAACATCATCTCTGATTCAGGCAATTTCACATGTATACAGTATTTGGTGCAGCATGCCCACAAATAGTTACATTCAATATTTCAGCTTTTAGCCCGCCTTGATAAACGACCCCCATAGTGCGAGTCTCTGGCTAAATACGTATGCAGTCATAAAGCAATAAATAACTTTATCTGTATGATTAATAAATGTATTTTCAATTGGTAAAAAAACCTATGAGTCATTTGCAGGCATAGTTTATCATTACCCTATGATTCAGTGTTCTCGCCTGCGCAATTGATGTGAATTTCTTCCCCCACGCTGCGATTTCACCCCCGTATGCTGTGTTTCAACCAACGTATGGGGGATTTTCTGTTGTTTTTTCCTTTTTGATTCAATACCGTCCCAATAATACCGGATTTAAATTTAAAAATAAAAAAATACATCTTCAGAAAATGAAAATCCTGAAAATGCAGGAAATTGTGTTTAAGAGGGGTCCAAATTTCAAAATGATCTACTGTAGCAACCTCTATAAGCCATATATCAGTAAACCAAGTTGTCAATATTTTAAGATAGGAGAAAAGGTTTTCATTATCATTCCATTCAGAGGAATAACATTGAATTTGTGTTGTGTGATGTGTTGTGTTTAATATTTTTTGCTTTTAAGCCAGTTTTGACAATGACCAATTCACAGCCGGGTTAACTCTTGATGTAGTTGATATAAAGTGCAACATGTTTTTATGCTCACCTCGTTCATATCGCGCACTCCGCTGAGCTGGGAGCACATGTCCTGGAGTTGCTGCAGTTGAAGAGCCTGGATCTCAGACACAGACTGCAGTTGAGCACCATGCTCCTCACTGCGGGTCAGTGCCTCACTCAGCTCAGCCTCACGCTGCTCGGACTGGCCCAAGGACGACTCCAGTCTAGGGGACAAGAAAACACAGAAATTATACTACTTCAATACCTATAGATCTTATGAAGCAGTACACAGATACTGTAAGCTCTAAGGAGCGAAGCAGTTTAAATGAAACTAAAGATGGATCATATCAAAATTCAGCATAAACAACAGTTCCTTACTCTTGTGCTCTTTCTTTGGCTTGCTTTATGTCCGTCCAAGACTGCTGCAACCTAAAAAGACATTTGGATTACAGAAATCCATCTCTGTAAAGGGGGTGTCATTATAGAAATCATACTTGGTCGTTTCAGACGCAAGAGCCTGTTCCAAAAAAGCATAGGAAGCCAAAGTGGAGGACAGAGTAGCAGACAGTTCTGTGGCTTTCCTGTCCAATTGAGCACGCTCATCATCGTTCTCACTCAGCTTTTGGCGCAACACTCCCATCTCTAAAATAATAACAAAATATATATACTGTATAAGAAATAGAATTCAAGTTCAACAGGACAAAAATAAACTTGACATAGTTATTCCTTTTTACCTGATGTCAAAATGGTCACTTGTAGATTCAAATCACCGATCTGTCCCTTTGCAACGTGAAGATTTTGGAGAGCCTGGTTTAGCTCCTGTTCAGCCTGAGAGAGAAGATCAAATATTAAAAAGACGAATATGCCAAAAATCTACAGTCAAATGTGGTTCACCCAAAATGGCTTAAATAATGACATTTTTGTTACAAACTTTTCAGGATAGTTCTGTTAAAGTGCCAAGATGATTTCAATAGTTAACTCAACATAGTCAAAGCTTTTTGAGATAGTTACCACAATTTGATTTCAGTGCCTAATTTTTCTCATATCGACATTTCAAATAGTTTTTGGTTTTACATATTTTGTGGGATATTTGCTATTGTACTTCCTAATGGAAATAAACCTTCATAGGAACTTTAAGATATTTAAAGGGATTGGAGGGAAAATGTCTGTTCCCTGACCTGTTCCTTGTCTCGTAAGGCTTGGTCTCTCTCAGCGATGTGCTGGTCCCGATCTCTCAAAGCAGTGTCCGCCCTATCATTCAGCTTCAGAAGAATGGGGGTACATTTCAGCAGGAGACCTCTCACTGAGCAGAGCTGCCAGAAGATTTAAGCACCATGGTGAGCTTTTAGAAATCTGGTTGTGTAAAAAAATAAAGAATTTAGAAAAGGATCTTGCCTCCTTTGCCAAACTGGACTGTTGCTCTGTGGTTTTAGACAGAAGGTCTGAAGCAGAGTTGAGTGTTTCAGAGTAGGCCTTATTCAGTGCAACCTGCAAAAGTAAAGTAAAATATATAATGAAGGGAAACAGAACGATAACATTTAGAAGAGAGTGTTGGTACCTGTTCTGGGTTTGCATTGTTCAGGGCAGACAACAGTTCTTGCTGTGACCCCACGCACTTCTCCAGCTCAGAGATTTCCATTGAACAGTATTTTCTGAGCTGGTCCATTACACTGTAAGCCTTCAGAGAAAAAGGGAAGCCGTGGTGGTTGTAATCAAATTTTAACAACTTGAAATAGTTATGTTTGTAGCCAAGAGAAACTCACAGCTTCCTTTGCTGAAAACGCTTCCTTCATTTTGCTGTGCATGTCCTCTTTCTGCTGTAGAACATCTTTGACTTTTTGTACCATTCTTATTTGTGACTCCCTCGACATCCCCAACAATGACCTCATCTGACCATACTGTACACAAAGGAAACAACAATAAATGGCTACAAATGAGAAAGACCTTGTTTTTGCATAAACTGCATACATTTGAAACAAGGCTTTTGTGATCTTCTCCAAGAACTTCCTCCATTTTCTTCATCTGGCAGAGAGCTGCATCAGTGTCAGTGGTCACAGCAGCCTGTGTGGAAAGTACATGCAAATAAATCAGAATTGCACATTGCGTTTCATTCTTTTTAATAGTATTTTATTTTTCTTACCATTGTTACTTTTACATTCTGCATGAACAGTGCAAGATTCTGAAGAGATGTATCATCAATTTCTAGTTCTTCTATTCTATTTAGAGCCTCCAAATAAAGTTCCCTATGCAGTGAAGTCTACAGAAAAAAACATGTTACGTTATTTTAATTAATCCTTGTGACAGTAAAGCAAGTAGCATAGTCCCAGCCCTGCAGGGTGTCCATTTCATTACCTGGCTCAGTTCAGTGTGCTCTGTCTGGACAGTCTTGTCCCGGAGCTCTGATGGGGCAGCTCCAGCAGGGGGCAGTGTATGTGCTCGAGCCACTGCCAACTGCTGTACCAGAGCCTCCACAATGATCATGCTGGAGAGCACCCGCTGCTCCAGCTCGGGCCTGGGAACACTCTCCAGACTGTCCAGAGGTGCACTGCACAAGAACAGCCATGTAAAATATCATTCTGTGTCCTCTTTGCCATGACTGTGTGAATGTAGTGTGTGTGTGAATGAGTGACTGGTAGTCGGAGATGCGGTTGGCGCATCTTGGCTGCAACATTTCCATCAGTAAGCCCCAGGGCAGCTGTGACTACAATGTTATTTTACCACCACCAGAGTGTGGAAGAAAAATGCAAGGAATTTTGGGTCTCTCGAAAAGCACCATCAAAGTGTCAAGCAATTAAAAAAAAGCAATCAGCCAAGATACACGATCTGAACTAAAGCCTCAAAATGTGGAAAAGGTATTTCTAAGAACTATGTTTAATTCCTGAACATCATTATTGTCCTATTTAATACTGTAGATTTCTATCAAAGTGGTACTGGATAAACCACAACATGAGGCTGAATTCCAATTCATTACTAAAACCAAATTACTTTAACATCTTGGTCAAATCTTGTTTATACGGTTTCTGAAAATATTGCAATACTCTTTTGTTTTTTCTTAGTCTTAACACTTACTTCCAGACGAGTGGGTCAGTCAGAGTACATTGATCTTCCACAGAGAAGCATTTCTTTCTTTCAAACTGCCCAGATGTATTGACGCTGTGGTTGACCAATCTCAGTGGACTAGTTCCCACAGAGGCGTTGTGGTGCTCTGCTTTTGCAGGTGGGGCCGCGGGTGCAGAAACGGGAGCGGGACCCATCTTTCCTGAAGCAAACATGAGAAACTCTGCCATTTGTCTAAGTTGCTGCTGCAGTGGGCCTTCACTGATCATGGGAATATCCATAACTGGCAGATTAACAACTTCAGGCTGGGGAAGGGTGACATCTTTGCACGACTGCGATCGGTGAACAAGCGCTGTCGAATTAAACAAAGGACGAGACATTGGACTGTCATGGGGCACTCTCCATGATTCAGCATGGTCAAAATTGGGTACCAGGACAGATTTAGTTCCCGCTAAATCGCAATCATCACCCGCAAACAGATCAGCAACCAGTTCCCTTTGAGCCTGCATACAAGCTAACGAAGCTCTCCGGACAATTGGGGTGAGGAACTTCAAATGCAGGGGGGTGCACTCTGTGAGGGCCTTCAAAACATCAGGAAGGGTTTCTGCTTGAGGAGGTTCGGAAGATACAGGGGCATTAGGAGACAGGCCTAGGGCACTGTCGGCTGTGTCACTGTCCTGTTGAAGTTGGATAATGGAGTGGACTTGGGATTGACTGAGGGTGTGATCCTTCTCTTTGACATCTGTGTGAAGAGTCAATACAGTCTCGTGGTGGCTGCCATTGGAACAGTGTTGTGCCAAAGCACTGACATCATGGTCCAAGTTCTCTTTTGTGACGTATTCTTGACAATTTTCAGATTTGCCAGTGCATTCTCTTGAGGTGTTCTCTCCATTGTGGTCATTTATCGGTTTTATGATGTTGGTGAACAGTGGTTTTGGAGAATATTGGTCCTCGCACATAAAAGAAGCGTAATCTGCCTTGATGTTTCTATTTGAACATGCGGTCTCCCGGTCAGGGGTGAGCAGTGAAGCGGCTTCTTTGTATTCAAGTTTAGAGTTGGACGGATCTTTCTCATTCAAAACTTCACGAATGCTTGGCTGATCTGTGACATGAGCACTGTCCACTGTCGCAGTATTACAGTAGGGGTGGTCCACATGATCAACATCACAGTCCCCAGTAAAAATGCGTGAATCTGCACCATCAGTGTAAGATTCAGCTGGATTCCCACTCTGGTCAGCTGGTAAAGAAATGGTCCTGTCAACTGAGGGGATTAAATCTGTAATTTCTATCTCTCCTCCTGTACAGTTCAGAGCTTTCAAAGTTACATCACCAAGTGTATCACATGGCTCATCGTGTAAAACTTCCGTGGTACTGGTGTTGGAAGCCATGCAACTTTCTCTTCTGCAGTAAACGTGGTCCGTTTCTTCCTCTTCCATGTTACAGTAACTGGTGATATCTGAGACATAACTGGAATCAAGAGTGGACACATGTTGTTGGTGTCCACTAATCTCTGGTTCAAGCAAAGGGATTGTGTCATCTGCTTTTACAACAATCTCATCTGAAATTTCCACTTCACCACCATTGCAGTGATAGGATTTTAAAGTCAAATCAGCACAATATTTGGCTGCATACGCAGTGTCCAGCTCGATGTGTCGAGGAGACACTGTCCCATCAGGTACAGGAGTGTCATGTTCAATGGGTTCAACCCTTGTCAGGTCATTCTTCTGTGCGCAGATGAGGGCGTTTTCCTGGTGAGAAACAAAATTCAACCAATAAATACACGAATAGATATGTTTTTAAATAAAACTTTAAAACTACATGGCCTCACCTTTATTTGTTTCAGTGGCTCTGATTTTGATTTGACATGAAGTGACTCTGTTGAATCTGTGAGATTTTCATTGAGCAGGCTTCTCAAGGGTGTTCGCTCTCCATTTCTGCTTAAGGACTGCAATAACGAACAGTAACAAAATGTGATGCAACTCTAACATTAGTCATCCACTTTGAAAAATAACTTCATCGCAAGAGGCTCTCTCCATACTTAAATTAGTGTAACGCTCTTAGTACTTACCAAGTAATCTCCACCAGAGGTCGACTTTCTGAGTGACATTCTTATGCTCTATTCACCAGCCTTCAAGAAAAATAAAGTATCGTTCTGCTTTTTTATTTCAGCAAATCTAAAACAAACCAACAACATAATTAAATAGTAAGAACTTCAAAGCGATTTATTTGGCTAGATTGACGCGACGTGAGTGAGCATGTAACAGTTAACTGTTGTTGATATATATTGAACAATCATGCCATCTCATCAGTTATTCATTACTGTACGTAACAATTGTGTATAGTAGTAGCGTATAATTCAACTATTTGTATTAGCTATTGAAACTAGCTACTCCGATTACATCATTGACTACTTAAACACAGATATGATTTTCTTATCCTTATACATTCCGGCAATAAATTGACATGGGGTTTGTTTACCTGTAATCTGAAAAAATAAGAATATGACAAATCATGTAAACTGCCTTTAGCGATGGCCCAAACAAAACTCTGTTTGTAGAAGAAATGCTCGCCGCTTTTCGTCCCATTCAAAACACAAATGTCAGCGTTGTCATTGGTCCGTCTGCCTTCTTCGACACATGTCACCGCAGTAATTAGGGCTGCCAGCTCAGTACTGCCCCCTTCTGGACTTTTGAGTCCACTGCAGCGTTCATCCCATAGTTCGTCGACTGAGAGAAGTCTAATTTTGTTGGTAGTTTCGATGTTTATTCACTAAATATCTTATTTAATCGAAGCAAAGAGGGTTGCCACCAAACACTGTAAAAATAACTACAAACACAAAATCTGTATGAATAACACAATGTATAGATTTATTTCATAAGCATTTTCCAAAACAATTGACAGTGCATAATTCAGAGTTGAATAAACATTGTTTTACGACATAATGATGTGGTATGACATTTTTGCAGCTTGACTTACAGGTTTTTCCACAGCATTTTAATACATTTTACAACTGTTGAACTGGCCGGATTTGTAAAACCTCAGCAAAACCGTGTCCGAACCAGCACGTGACGTCGGCCGTGTCCAATGTGAAGTAGAAGAGTTTGTCCATACAACGCGCTCTTCTGTACACGGAGCGTGGGTCTGCCGAAAGCACACCTCTGATAGCAGCTATGGCTTCCTCTGTACTGCGCAGAAACTTGAATCTGGGCCCGTCACTTTTGTTACATCCTGGATAAAAATTCAAATTAATTCATCAACAAATAGCCTGATGTGCACAACAGTCCCTGTTAATACTATGTTTACAAACCATATATGTGGGGTTGAAATAGACAATAGTTTTTAATTTGATAGACAAGCTAACACACCTTAAACATACATTATTATTGTTGTTGATATTTCCTTCTTTTTTTTACCTGCAGAAAGAAATTTGGCAAGCTCCTTTTCAGCATGAGCAGTGAAGCGCACCTCCAAACTGCAAACTGGAGGCTCCCTTATCCAGCTTGCTATGGTACTATAAGCTTCTTCTCCATAGCAGGGCTGGTCAAATGAAGACTCTGATGCATTCATTTTTGGAGAGGTCGGATCTTTGTTTTTTGTCTCTAAACTTGAGTCATTTTGAGTGACATATTCCTTAACTTCTTCCAATGCACTGTGCAAATGAGATAACTGATCACCTAGGCTTGATGCACCTTCTTTTAAATTATATTGTTCTAACTTTTGTCGTTTAGCATCAGTCTTCTCAATTTCTTCATTTTCAGAAGTCTCAGTTTTCTCAGTTGCAAGACCTTTATGTTGATACTCTTTATTTATTTCCTTTTTGATTGTGTTTGTTTCATGAGCTTCAGTATCGACTCTAGAGTGAATGGAGTCATAGTCTGGAATGTAAGGTTTTATGTCCAGGACTGGGGTCCCATCAATCATGTCAATGTCAGATAGGTATATAGTATCTCCTGCAGAAACACAACACACAGAAAGTCAAAGTAAAGCAAATTATCACAGTTCACTGTTATCAAAATGATATAAGCACTGACCAACAACGTTATCCAGCTTAGCAAGAGTCAAACCGATGGCATTGGGTCGATGTGGACTGCGTGTCGAGTACACTCCAACCTTTTGACCATTGAGCCTTGGAGGTTTTACTTTGGCTTTGACAGATAGGTGCCCATTTTTGTGAAAGACAAATATTATCCTAGAGAGAGAAAATAAGGATAGTTTCATTCATTGTGAACTTTAAATAATTAAGATCATTACAACAGTAGCTTTACCTGAAGCGCAACATAAAAAAATAAAAATCATAACAATTCATGAGAAGGAAAAAAACACAAGTCTAAGTACCAGACATGAGAGTATTGCTCTAGCCCCACCAGGGCATGTTCTGGGTTGTTGAAGACACTCTGCTGAATCCGCAGCTCAGCCCTGGAAGGACCGCATATGGTGGGCTGTCTCGGTGTCCCATTCTTTGCAGTGAAGCAGGATTTAAGATAACCAATGGGAACAGTCTGGATAATACCTTTAATGTTGTAAGGATAAGATGAATCTCTCGTATAAAAAGTGCCAAAGATACTTTCCTCTCTGTGAATACCTTGTTCCAACACACTCACTGAGGATGCTGAGTTGGTTGACAGTTTTGTAACTTGGGCTTTACAAGATTCCTTCTGATCCATTGTTGACACCACAGACTGAAGAGATAAAATATGTTTGCGATGGGCTCTTGTTGCACTGTCCAACATTTGCCTTGAGAAAAAAGAAAATGCAAAAAATTACAATTGGATTGTAAAGTCTTTGTAATAAGATGCAATGAAAATGTCTTGTACACACAATGTAAAGCACAATAATAATCCACGTTGCCTCTAAGTACTTAGTTTTGTTCTGCATAGACCGCTGTCCTGCATGTAAGATTATTTGAATAATAATTTGATTTAACACCCTAGCTTTAAATGGTAAATGGTCTCAACTTATATAGCGCTTTTCCACCTACATTAGGCACTCAAAGCGCTTTACAGCTAGGAACCTCTCACCCATTCATACACCAGTGTACGCAGACACTGGAGGCAATGTGGGTGAAGTGTCTTGGCCAAGGACACAACGACAGTGTGCACCTTCAGGAGGCGAGAGTCGAACCCCTGACCTTCCGATCATGAGACAACCCGCTCTACCATCTGCGCCACTGTTCACACTGACATTTTTAGTTTTGACCCAAACTCGTTTCTAGCTCTCACAATCCCTTCTGCATATCCAAATTGTTTAAGAAAAAAAAATTGTAAGAAAATTGCTATCTTCCTATTTTACTATTTCCATCGCTCAATAAAAAATGTGTAAAGACAATGCAATAAGGTCTGTTTTTGTCAGTGTTTAAAACATACTCTGTGGAGGCAAAAATACATTTACTTTACTACAACAACAACAAAAAGTCCGATACCCTAGCTTTAACACTGGCTACAACTAGCTTCATTCCGGCCTATTTATAACAATACCTTAGGTTCTTGACTTCTTTTCTCATTACAGCAACTTGCTGGTTGAGTTTTTGGAGTTGTTCCCCACATGTGTTGCACTGGGGACTCATGGTTTACCAGAAAATACGCAGAAAACCAAATAACACGATGCCAAAATGTCAATGCGGAAATACGTGTTATTTCTATAGCCAATCAGATATCCACAATAGCACACGTGACTGATAAGGAGCGTTTAAAAAAAAAGCTTCTCCTAATAAATCTTTGTCTTCGAGACATGGATTTATTTGTGAGTTCATGATGATACATACGGTAAGTTTATAGGTTTCACATAACAATATACCATAATAATAATAATAATAATAATAATAATAATAATATAATACTTATTTCTGAGCATGACAGACCTCAGCAGATGGCGCTAAATGTGAGCTTTTTGCCATAGTGAAAATGATTCATTGTTTTAATATAGTAATGAATTACAATAAGAGTGCAGCTTTTGTTGAAAAGATTAACACATTGACATTTTATTATGTTCATCAACAACTTTTGCCACAAACATTTAGCTTACATCATTTATCAATCATGGGCTATTTAAACAATAGTTCAGCATTTAAACTATGTATAATGTTTGCAAAAATATACAAAATAATAAGGCACAAACCTTGAATAAATAGGTCTAAAAGGTTTGTATTGAATTCAAATATTTAAATAAGCAAAGCCGTTGTCAGCATCATAAATATGGTGTTGATATTGGCAGTTATTCTGTTATTCAGGACACAAATTAGAATGAATTTCCGGGCACATATTCCTGGAGAGGTGGGGATGATTGTGTGGGGTTTAAGAGAAATGTAGGTTCCGGTGTTATTATTGGTTTCCCACTCAAGTCTGAAAAACATAATAAAAAAACAATACAATTTATAGTTGGATGCAGGGAACATGTACCTTTGTGCAGTGTTCTTTTCTCCCATACCTTCACCAACTTGTTTGTCCTCAGGCGGACCCAGATCTTCTTCCTCATCAGGGCCAAAGTCTTCAATCAAGATCTGGTTTAGTGCTGGCTTATTCTGCGGCTCTGTGTACATTGGTTGCACCAGAAGAGGTTCTTGGATGACTGGGAGCACAGGAAGAGGTACAGCTTCTGGACCTGGAGCCATATCTAGGACTGGGACTGGAGATGCGTTCGCCATAGGTTCAGAGGTGGGCCCAGCGGCTTGTGATGTAGGATTAAGTTGTTCAAGAGGCAGATCAGTCGAAACTAGTTGTGCAGCTAGAGAGCTAGGTGTTTGATCCAGAATAACCTCTGTGACTGTTGCTGTGGCCTCCTGATCCAGAGCAGTTTCATTCTGGTAATGTGTGATCACAGTAGGTTCTGTTTTCCGTGGTCTCCCTCTTCTCCTGCCCCTTTTAGCCCCACTTCTCCCTCTTTTCTTCGGACTCTCACTCCTACACAATAGCAAGCAGAAACATTACATTGATTTAGCTCTGGTCTTTTTCTTGGCAAAAGTGCAAAGTCTTTGACCTAGTACTGAGACATCAACAGAGACACCACACTGACCTTTGGTTTGCTCTTGCATCATGTTCAATATAAACCAGTGGGTGATAAGCATGGAGGGCAGATAATGTACTCACCACACAATGAAACGCGCCAAAAAGTGACATGTCTGAGTACACGCAGCTTACTGAGAGATACAGTAGAAACCTTGTTTAAATGGGAGTACTTAAATTAAACTTGCCCAATGAACTTAAAAAATAATGTTTGTTTCAAAATATAGTTCAAACAGCAATTTAACATCTCAACAACAATGCATGTTGTTGAGATGTTCATAAACAAAACAAAAACATAACATTGACTTTATTTTGTGTTGCATATTATATTTGAGGATTTGCAAATTTCATTAACGTTTTTAACAATTTTTTTTTTCTTGAGTGTAGTGAAAATGTAGCTGTTCACAATTTTACCCAAAATCCCATTCGTCTGTCTCCTTTTCCTCTGCTTCAGCCTTCCTCTTCTTGAGAAGATCCCTGTCTCGCAACCTGCGCCGAATATTGCCTTAAAATTACAGAACATAGTTTGGAATTATTATAAGATATTACAATAAGTATTGTACAATATCTATAGTTTGCATCAGATGCTTATGTGTGTTCACTGGCAGCTCAACGCATATGTAGTATATTTTTCTAATTTAAAATGATCAGGAAAAAATTAAAGCAAAATTACCTTCATCTTCATTTTGGATATTGTATTCCAATTCAAGTTGTTCTGGTAATGGTTCTTGTTGGGGCTCTTCTTGCACTGACCCCTCCATCTCGAGTCCCGCGATGACTGAATTCAAACCATTGAAGGCGGGCTGGATCAAAATGAGTCAGAATAACTTGCTGTTACTCTGTTGCGGTTCCCACCCCTTAATGAATTATCTGGTTAACCATTACCATGATGCTGGAAGCGTTGTTTCTGCTTTTCCTCTTATCATGTTTGCTAAGCTGCAAGAGTTGGCACAAGACTTCAAAACTGCAGCTTAGACATTAAGTGTGGGCAATACATGTTATAATTTGTTCTGGAGGCTAAATTCAAGAGTATATAATTATAAAGATTGAATCCTAGTTTAAAAACATGAGAATACAAAAGTAGGAATTTGAAGATGAACAAGTAATTTATGTTTTGTCAATCATGAATACTAACCTGATTATTCTTACCACCCAAAGTTTACCTATGTGTATTTAAATGTTTTCTGCTAAAGGGCAAGCAGCAGAGGAATTCTGTCTTGTTCAAGTTTGGGCATACCCTTCTTATCTCAAGAGTCTTAGTCAGGGTGTGCTTTCTCAATCTTCTCACACCACATTGAGTCTTGGTCTGTATGAGTTTATAAGCCCCATACTGAATAGAACGAGCAATTTATGAGCAAGGACTTGAGTTAATGAATTGAATACACTGCCTGACCAAAAATAAAAGCATCACCACAAAAAAAAAGGGTCATACACTCTATTTGTTCATTGGACCGTATTTATCTTGATTACAGCATACATTCGCTGTGGCAAAAGAGCAGGGTTGTATTATTATTATTATTATTATTATTATTATTACCAAGATCTTGTATTGATCCTGTAGGGTGACCACTGCGCAAAGCCTTCTCCCTCATATCCCAAAGATTCTCATGGGGTTAAGTTCTGGATTATGTGAAAATAATGTGTCATGCTCCCTGAACCACCCTTTCACAATGTGATGGTTGATGAATCCTGGCATTGTCATCTTGGAATATGTCCGTGCCATTAGGGAAGAGGAAATTCATTGATGGAATAACCTGGTCATTCAGGATGATCAGGTAGTCAGCAGATCTCATTCTTTGGGTACATAGTGTTGCTGAACCGATACCTTACCAACTGCAGCAACCCCACATCATAACAGTTTGTGCTGGAGGCACAAACAAAAAAGACAGTTTTTCTTTTCTTTTTTTGAGTCGGACAGTGTAGTTGATTATGAAAGAGATAGGCCTACGGTTTTGCCTTTTATAAACCTGTCAAAATATTCTAATATCAGAATGCAAGTTAAGCTGTTCTAATAGATGTATAACTGATTTTAACTAAGTAGAATTCATTTTGTTTTGTCCTGCAATTATTTGGAAAATCAAGGCCGTTGTGCGCTGTGCATCTAATTGTAAAGGCGTTATTGGTTTAGTTATTTTACTGTAACAGTTCTGCTTCCTGAAAGTTGTGCGATTCTTAAGAAGCATCACTGTAAAGAATAGTGAAATGGCTTTTGTAATGTTAGGAAGGAGTTTGGACGACGTTGGAAAATTGACACGCTCTTTATTTCTTTACTCACAAAGCCTCACTCACTGCCGAAGTGTATGTGTACACTGCCACCCTTTGGCTTATATGCCAAAGTACACTTATGTTTAATTGTCTTTTATGTGCAAATATTTAAACCCATTCTCTAATGCTAAGAAAGTGCAAAGTCCAAGCACTGTTTCTAGACTAAACATTATTTGTAAATAAATAAACAATTAAATTGATCTAAAAGCCAATGAGACAAAATTAGCCTATAACCCTTTTGATTAAAAATAAAATAAAAATAGGCTATATCACATAATTGTTGCTACTGTAGGCTATGGGAAAGTATTGGTGTGTGCGTGTGTGTGGTGGGGGAATTACGCCAATACAGAAATAGACAAAACGCAAATATATATATAAAAAACATACTTTATTACATTTTACATCAGTTCCAACGAACAGTGGCCCATGTAAAAGCGTACACAAACATAGGTGTTTTGCTATGAGGGTAGCACATCACTTGAATAGGCCTCGCGTCAGACTATGCATGTGGACACGTGTGGAGCCAGTGATACAGTATAGGCTAGAGAGAATAAACATATTTCTCGGTCGTAGCCCTGTTTAAACTTACGAAACTAAGTTGAGAAGATAAACAAAGTTGACTCTGCATCCTAGTTAATCGGTTTCGCTTGGGCCCTTAGCACCTAAAACAAAGCCATCAAATTTTGCCAAACGTGTTGACAAATACATTGATTTTAAACGAAAGCTATAAACTACATTTTCATCGCGTAAATAAGTAAACTACGGGAGGGGGCGTCTTTCGGGTAGCGTCATGTTCTGTTCTGACTGCATTGCCTTTTTACAGGAGATGGGCGTCGGTGACCGGAGATGGCGCTATTGTGCATATATTTTGTTTGAGTCCCGTTTCCCTCCATGGTTTCTCCTCTCCGACTAACTTAGCGTTTGGCTCAGTTCATTATACAGTCCTATATTCTCCCTCCATTAGGGCATCTCTGCCTTTGGACTGAAGATCCCACCAAACCCAGGAGAGAAAAGTTCTACTATTACGGGACAAGATGGACATGAAAAAGAGGATCCACTTGGAGCTAAGAAACAAGTCGCCGTCTGATGTGAGTCGTGATTTTCTTTAAATCAAGCCTTAGTTTTCTGGCTAGCCTTGCTAGCTAGCTTGCTACTTTTTTGCTTGCGAGTGACCTGTGAGGCTAATGGTGACCACATGGGCTTTAGGTTGTGTTTGTCTTTATATTCGGGCGGTAAGCACTCGCTCAAAGTTAAGGCTTTATACTCCTCAGCAATGGGCGTATATGACCATCGGAGGCGAGTAAAGCTATATTGAATGGTTACTTTGAAGCGGCTTGCTTGCATTATTGCTAGGCTTTAACCATTTCAGAGCCTTACACATTCTACACACGGCTGTGTTACCCCTAAACGATATGGCACGAGCAGAAAACTTGTTTTACGCAGATATGAGAAAATTGGCTTCCACAGTGGCGTTTGGCAGTCGTGGTAATTTTTATACGGACCTTGGAAGCCATGTTTGCTGCTCGTACCAGTGCTTGACTACTGTAAAGCGCTATTTAATCACACGCGTTTCTTAAAAAAAAATTGCAGGCGTCGTCAAACGTACATGTCTTTTTAAAACTGTCCGCAGTCCACAACAATTGGTCAAATATTGCAACAGTAACATTCACACCACATCAGCAGTGACAACAAAAAAACAGTCACTTGATTTTGGAGTCATCCCTGCCTAACCGTAAACCTTTATAACACTCGCATGTCGATTTATAAAACATCTATTTGGTACTCTCAGACATAATGTAATTTGGTAGAAATGCATTTAATTCGCAGGGATAACAGATTGAGATGATTCTATTTAATCTTGAGTTAAATCATGTACAAATTCGTTTAAGCATACTTGCAGTAAACTATGTCTGATCTAGTAATGCTCGTTGGAGACTTTCAGACAGAAGCCACCTAAGTTGGCATTTTGTTCCCGCCATATTATCCCGTTCGCCACACTCTTCAATTTGTAAAATTAGATACAAATAAAATGGGCAACTAGTAAATAAAGGATATTAATCATAATAAGGTATCCTACATGCAAACACTTAAATCTGCCGGCAAATGACGGGTTCAGTGGCTCATCACCCGGAGCAGCCTGCATGAATGACAGTGAGCCGAGCATCGCGCTTACTGCGTGGGCAGCAAAAACTCGACGCTCGGTGTTTGTCATCGAGTCATGCATGGACTGAAACAAAACACAGCTTTTAGAAATATGTTAATAATATGAACAAATACCCAGTTTCGCTTAGTTAACAATAAATTGGCTAACGAAGTGTTCAGAGAGCTGCATACTGTGTCTGAGGAATCGCCATGTTGTCACTCTGTCGTCTTTGAAGCTCTGGAGAAAGGAACTGTCTCCATCTTTGTTTTTACTAAATTTCCGTTCTCATGTGCTTTCTTCGCCACTTCGACGTCAAAAACGATCTGGTGCTCTGTACCAAACAGGCAGCTTCGCTCGGCGACCATATATATTCCATTTCCCAAATGAAATCGGATTTTAGAGGAAAAAAAGACATCTGTACTGTGGTGTATTCGCAGTCCTTTCCGCTGCCGTTGGACCGCTAATGGCGGACAGCCGGAGCTGCAGCTCTGCCGCACAGCGCTGTATAAAAGGGCAATGGCTAGCAAGCGAGCTAGCCCTCAAAACCATTGCATTTGTCATTAGTGAATGAGCCACGGGAAGAGGCCCGGTCTTAGACAAATCAATGCGTTAACTTCTGGTTATACTGATGAGTTTCACTTGGTACAACGAATTTTATGAGAAGACTGTATCCATTTAGTCTTATCCTTCAGAAATCATTATCTTAGACGTTTGACAACAACTTTTTGTGCTGTTTTGTGCGCACGGAATTGCGAAACCAGTGAAAACAACCGACTCCAAGTAACTCCGCCTTCAAAGTTGTTTTCCCACATTTTACATTATGTACGAATTATATTTTCTATCAATTTTACACAAAATTGACACATTTCAGTCGGACATCTTTGTACCATATTAGATTATAATTAGTTTAAATGTATGCAATGATATTTGCATTAATTATATTAACAGTCAGGATTGTTGGTTGTAAGTAAGATGTGCATACATTGGGTAGTGTGATTTGTAATCGTGGATATGATTGTGTGTATACATGTACTTTATTTTTTTAGGTTAGAGAACTTGTACTTGATAATTGCCGATCACCGGATGGAAAAATTGAGGGCCTCACATCCGAGTTTGTAAACCTGGAATTCCTCAGTTTGATAAATGTTGGCCTAATTTCAATCGCCAACCTACCAAAGTTAACAAAACTCAAAAAGGTAAGAAGCTCCCTAATCTTAACCCTACAATAAATTAATCCTGTCAGATTTAACTAATGATATTCTTCTTTCAGCTGGAATTGAGTGATAACAGAATCAGTGGTGGCCTTGATGTTTTAGCAGAGAAACTTCCCAACCTCACACATCTAAACTTGAGTGGCAACAAATTGAAAGATATCGGCACGTTGGAACCATTGGTATGTGGCTCTGAATGTGTAGGAACAGCGTTGCATTCTTATTTGATGACAGTCTCGCAGTTTTCTTATGTCAATTTTCTACTCCACAGAAAAAGCTGAGCAACCTCAAAAGTTTGGACCTTTTTAATTGTGAAGTCACAAACCTGAATGACTACAAAGAAAGTGTTTTCAAGCTGTTGACCCAGCTCACCTACCTTGATGGTTTTGATGAGGATGATCAGGAAGCGTCTTCAGATGGAGAGGTCGAAGGAGATGGGGTAGATGATGAGGATGATGAAGGTACAAGTTTGTCACAAGACAATTTACTGCGTTTCCCATTGTTTTACCTTGACATTGCTCATTGTTTTAATTGTTTGCAGGAGAGGAGGAAGAAGATGAGGATGGAGAGGATTTTGATGAGGAAGATGATGATGAGGAAGACGAAGAGGAGGTAGAAGGAGAAGAGGACGATGAAGTCAGCGGGGAGGATGAGGTACAAATTGCATTGCATACATTTCGGCAGTTTATCCTGAAGTTGTGCTAAAAGCATATTCATGTTCCAAGGAGGAAGACTTTGGCCCAGAAGGCGAGGGAGATGAGGATGAAGATGAGGACGAAGATGAGGATGGTGTGTGCTTATCTAATTTTCTTTTTTCTTTTCTGGTTAGACAATTGAAAGGATGTAAAACTACATTAAGTTTAATGTATAAAGCAGTATACATTATGTCAGTGTATACTCTCACTTTATGAGCTACATCCTTATTTAGGAACAGTTCTTTTGAAATGGAAATATACCACAACTAATTCATAACATTCTAATAAATGTTTTGCTGTAGATTGACCTGTGCTTGCACAATAAAACAGCTTTACAAAAAATGACACTACTTTTTGTAATCATGCATCTTTTTAACTTTTATAGTTTTGTATAAAGATGTGTCCTGGCAATTTACCCTGTATTATTTTATATTCCATAAAAATAATGCGTAACATTTGAGTTGATGAAAGTAAATGAATAAATGTTTCTGTCAAAATGCAGAATCTGGCAAAGGAGAGAAGAGGAAGCGAGACCCAGAGGATGAAGATGAGGACGACGACGATGAGGACGACGATTAAAAGCTAAACTAAAAAATGAGCATCTCGAGTTACCTTTCCTATCCCAAACATACCCAGATCCCCCCCCCCCCTTCCCCTTCAACTACGCGCACCACCTTTGTAACCCACATTTAACCCCATGTACCCCAACTCTGAGCTCCATCTTGGGGCAAGACTGTAACTGGACGGGTGGGCCGAGTGGAGCTGCCCCCCTCTCTCAAATCGGACTCTGCTTCACCTGACTCAGGCAGCCACCACTCTGCATTCCACGTTTCCCTGTCCACCCTCTTTATGTACTCCTGTGTGAGGACTTTGGGACTGGTATCTAGTTTTGGGTCTGTGCTTTTAATATTATGTTGGACACATTTTTTTGGGGGGGGGGGGGTTATACCTTTATCTTTTTCTGTTTCTTGTTTATTTTTATTTTTTTTTCTCTCCCCACAATAAAATTATTGCTATAGCAGCTGTGCAACCAGTGAGCCACCATTTTTAGTGCGGCCACCTGTTGCACAAATCAACGTTGTAGCTACATTTTTACTTTCTGTATGACAAAAAACTTTGTAAATAAAATGTTAACATTTTGTGCTTTTTTTCCCCCCCTCTTCCTGTTGTGATGATTTTTACCCATAGAGATTGAGAACTACAGTATTTTTGTGCTTGTTAGTTATCCAAAAAATTTAGTTCAGTTGATAAAATCAATTTCATTGTAGACATCTCACCCAAGAAGCACTACCGGACCTTGTTTGGCAGCTGAACTTGGCAGTTTAAAAACCTTGGTCTATGATGGAAGAAAACTGTATGAGTGAATGACTTAAAATCACATTGTTGCCGATTGTGTGGTTATCTACAAAAGCTAAACCAACCCTAAAAAACAGGGTTTTGTGTGTGTTTGTATGTATGTATATATATATATATCAAAAAACATTTCTCATTTGCCAATATCACTAGTTACTCGTGTGTGTGGTCAAACCCAGTTCAAGGAAAGTTAAGGTTACGGTGCCTTTGTCATACAACTGTACAACTTAATTTGAGCCAACTAGACGCGGTGTGTGAACTCCACACAGAAAGGCCAGCATGGTCTGGGAATAAAACTCCGGACCTTGCTGTGAGGCACGAGCGCTAACAACTCAGTCACTATGCTGCCAAAGTCATGAGCATCATGATGTGGTCTAATCCAAAATCATAATGTATTCTTGATTGAAACAATAAGGGTATAGCATTTTTGTATATTTAAATAGTGCAGCAATGTAATTTTTACAATAAAGTAGTAAAACTAGACTTAAGTTTGAGCCTGTTTCACTCCAGTCCAACTCGAGCTCAAACCTATAACCCATCGTCTTTTGTCATGGCAACGTGAAAACAGGAGGCGACCTCGCTCTCTCCTTGTGCAGCTGTGTTTTTTGCCTTTTTCTGCAAACTGCATTTGTGGTTTATGTTTTACACATTGTTTTTCTGGATACTTTTGTACGTCTTTGCCGTGTTTTTGTGGAGGTTTGGTGGATTTGTTTACTTTTAGAGTCTAAAATGGTCTTGAAGAAAGCAGCGTTTTAAAAGTAAACAATGCTAGCTCAGCTAAACCCACTTGAGACCTACACATTTCTTCTGAGACACTGAAGAGGCACCAAGACCCCCGACAGCTGCAGCACAGTGGAGGCGTCACAAGAGGAGCTGCAGGAAACAAAAAAGGACAAACGAGAGATGGTGAAAGACTGTTGTGAAGCGGAGGGAGGAAGGAGGAGGTGGAGCTGACCAGTGCAGGACACCACGCTCTGAAACAGGGACAAACCCAGGAGGCGCGGCACCATTTCAGAGGAGGCAGAGGGCAGCCAGCCAGGTTTCTTCCGAGTGCTACAGTTTCCCAGACCTCCAAGGTCATGCGGGTCAGATTGAGACACAGTGTATGCTTGTACAATGACAATAAAGCACTTACTTATAAAATGACTTGGCCCTGTCCATACAAAGTCAAGCTGAGGACTAAACGCAAAGATATTGTATCAATCCACCTTATCGTCCACACGATCCCGGTGTGACAGATCAATACAAAGCGGAAGAGCGCGACGCGGACGCGCAGCAGAGACGCGCCACGCACCGTGCACCAAACCAGGATCCATCGGAGTAACTTTACGTGTGGTTCTTAGACCAAGGCATCATCTACTTCACACCGATGATGTACAATGGACCTAGCTGTGTAGAGTTTCTCCACGCTAAAATCTTTGGCCACCCAGGCGAATGTGCCCCAATTACAAAATGATTCAATAAATATTGCCTAACTTGTAAATGCGCTACTCCGTTTTCTACAAAAGAGCGGTGCACAACATAGCCTTGTTTGTGCGACAGCACCATTTTCTCTCGCCCGTGTAGCTCCATAGGTAGAGCGCTGCACTCCCATCCATGAGATTGTCAGTTAATTACCGACCCCTATTAACTGATATATTTTTTAATCTGGGCACCCACTGGGAAATACTTATATCGGTGCCTAGCTGTTTAGGTGGTTATACATACATAGGCTATGTTATGCACCGCTCTTTTGTAGAAAACTGAGTAGCGCCGTTACAAGTTCTAAAGGCAATATGTATTGAATCATTTTGTAATTAGGGCCAATTCGCCTGGGTGGCCAAAATTGTGAGCGTGGAGAAACTCTAAACAGCTAGGCCTTTTGTTCATTATCGGTGTGAATAACCACACGCAAAGTTACTCCGATGGGTTGATTCCAAGGGAATTAATCTTTGAATTCCTGGTTTGGTGCGCGGTGCGTGACGCGTCTCTGCTGCGCGTCCGCATCCTGCTCTGCCGCTTTGTTTTCCCTACGTTGATCTGTCACACCGGCGTTTTGGAGGTCCAGAGTGGAAAGATCTCGAAACGCCGTTTACTTGGCGCCGTTGTTACAACGTCTCCGCAACTTTTACTAAAACGATGACATCACAACACAGAGTAGTCTGTTATCCATAATCTACTGACCTTATAATGAGTTTTACTCCGCTCCTCTTTGCTCCACTGCAGTCCGTGAGCCACAGGTGACAAGTAGAAAAACACGGCCGAGTCAGTCTGTGTTTTTGGACTGACAGTAAAAGTCCGGTCACTGACAGGTTTTTCTGCTTTAACCCCGTTACGTCTGAAGAGTAAACTCGCCTCCTCGTCTCTTCTGTAAATCCTTTAATCAGTTTCATTTTCACTGTTTACATTCCACAAACGTTTACTGCGCATGCGCCCTCTACATCTTGTTCTATTATCTGTGTTAGCGTTACAGCGCCACACACAGGCCTGGCAGATGAATCACGCCGTTTTCAGAAACCTGAGTCAACCCATGTGGACGGCTTTGTGCTTACAAAGAAAGTTTCTGAAAATATAAGAATTTTGTCTTCGTGTGGATATAGCTTTAAACGTTCATGTTGAGGCTTCACATAAAAACAATCCATGGAGGATTGATGTATATAATTAGGTTTTCCTTATCTGAATTGCATAGTACTGCAGCAGATGATGGTGCTCACCGCACAGGGACAAAAGTCACTCCTGGATTGTTCTATGGTCTCAATATACGTGTGTCACGAGGGTTATAGAACTGAGGTCAGAGGATCAGTGTGTGTTGTGCCACATTTGGACTGTTGCTTATGATCAGCACTTTTGGACCCATTAGGCCATAACATTTGCTAAAGGTTTTCTGGTGATAAAAAGCTAATGTTTCAAATGTTTATTTAGAAGAAATGCAAACCCAAAAGTTTTAAGTTGAATCTCCCATAAATCATTATATTTGACCTTGCTGATGATGTAGATGAAACAATTAGCACTTAAATTTTGTTATAATCATCGAGGCCCGGGCTTGCATGAGTGCAAAAGGGTGCATTTCAACCTTATTTTAAAATGTTGCACCCTTAGTTTTAGTTGCTTCACATTGTATTTTAATTACTAGAATCTCCATTTGCACCTTTTTAAAACACTCAGTCCGATGGTTCTGGCGCTAACGCTGCATCTAGTGTTTTTAGTTTATTTTACACAAAGGAATTCTGCTTTCCGAGTTGTCACTATTATACAAAAAAGTAGTGTTAGTCATGAAAGATGCAATCCCTGTTAAATAATGGCTTTAATCTTCATACAATTGGAAAAGCGTATAGACTTATACAAGTAATTTGCACATTTACAATCTCGCTTTAAATTTCAAGTACTTTTGTTCAGTTCAAATAACTAGTACCATCTGTAAAAATAAATTAAAATAAAAGACAAAAATGAAATGATATAAATGCTGCTTAGCATCAGTATAAACAAGGCGTGCAGAGTACTATAAAAAGATGAAAAATTACACATTCAAATTTTCTCAGTGGAACAAGATCTCATCATTAATGTCCAACTCTCTCACTCACGTACATATATACATGGTCTTACCTTGCACGTCTCAGCCAAATCCATTAACAGTAGTTTAAATAAAGAAAAATCAACCATATTAAAAAAATATCAGCATTGTTTTACATTCACATGGGATTGTCTGTTTTTTTTTGACCCATCTTTCAGCATAAAAAGTAAAAAAAAGAAAAAAAGACTTGCATAGCTGTGATGCATTACACAGTAAGAGAGGTGCAGAGTTCCAACCCGAACGGATAAGACTGAAGTGTATGTAAAACATGAATGTGCATCTTGACACAGAGGGATAAAAGTGCGCATTTCTGCTGCTACTGGCTTGAAACCCTCCCTGCGCACTAGGAATGTGTTTGGAAACAGACTAATATAGCTTTGTACAGTAATGCCAGTGTCTCATGAGGATGGAGAACAGTCTTCAAGTCAACAGGGCGGCTGTGTGTTTTTGGTGTTTTTGATTTCCAGTTCGAGCTGCTTGATGCGCACGTCCCTTTGACTGAGAAGCTCCCGCAGTCGACGGATCTCCTCCTGCTGCTTGTGGAACTTCATGCGCAGCTACAGACAGACGACACAATAAATTTGTCAGAATACATGATCACATAAAAACATTTTTTTACGATCACACGACTCTTTCCTGTTTGGGGAGCTATGTGGAGGATATTTTGAACAATAAAAAACTGCAATATTTTGTTATGAATCATTATTTTTTGTAACAATGGTCCTAATGTCTAGACTTGACGGCTTTATTGAAAAGTGTAATTTACTCTCGGACAATCAGTTTGGTTTTAGGAACAATCACTCAACCTCACACGCGCTCTTTGATATAACTGAAGAAATAACTAATGCTGTAGATAACAAGAAATATGCAATAGGGTTATTTATAGACCTGAGTAAAGCGTTTGATACAATAAACTATGATATATCAATTAATAAACTAGAACATTATGGAATTAGGGGGGTAGCTCTACAGTGGGTTACCAGTTACTTAAAAAATAGAAAACAATGTGTGAAAATCTGTGATTATCAGTCGAGTTGTCGACAAATTGTCTGTGGTTTACCTCAAGGTTCTATTCTAGGCCCAAAATTGTTTAATATGTATATTAACGACATTTGTAAAACGTCTGAAGTACTTAAATTTATCTTGTTTGCTGACGATACAAATATTTTTGCATCAGGAGACGACTTACAGCAGCTGTGTCGGATTGTCAACTGGGAACTCAAAAGTGTCAATAAGTGGTTCAAACAAAACAAATTATCTCTAAATCTGAGTAAAAGCAAAATGATGATATTTGGCAACTGTAATTCCAATGCTCAGGAAGCGATTCAGATAGAGGGTGTTGTTATCGAGCGAGTGCATGAAATCAAATTCCTTGGTGTGATTATTGATGACAGAATTACTTGGAAATCTCATATTAAATATATATCTACGAAAATTTCTAGAAACATTTCAGTAATTGCAAAAGCAAAGCACATTTTAAACATCAAAGCTCTACATACCTTATACTGTTCTCTGATTTTGCCCTACTTATATTATTGTACTGTGGTTTGGGGTAGTACTTATAAAAACACAGTTAAACCAATAATATTGTTGCAAAAAAGAGCTATCCGAGTAATTCATAAAGTTGGGTTTTTGGACCACACAAACTCATTATTTTTAAAATCAAAGATCATGACGTTTTGTGACATTGTTGAGTTCCAAACTGTACAGATGTTATTCAAAGCAAGGTATAAATTGTTACCAATCCAAATACAAAGAAGGTTCCAAGAACGTACTGGTTGTTATGATTTACGTGATGAATTAAACTTTAGGATTCAGAAACATAGTACAACTTTGAAAAGTTTTAGCCCAACAGTTAATGGTGTACAATTGTGGAATAAACTGGAGATGGAGTTGAAACGATGTTCAAACATCAACCTGTTTAAATATAAATACAAACTAAAGACTTTTGAAATATACAGACAAGAAGAAATGTGTTGCCACTAGGGGGAGCAGTGGGATCAATTATGTGTATTGTTTCCTCTATAATCTGGAAGAGTGTTGCTGCTTGGAACGGTTGTCATTCTATTGCTCAAATCCACAAATGGAGAATTAGGGTTGGCAGGTTATGGATCTGTTGAGAGGGACCCTCCCAACGGGCTCTAAACCTCGTCTTTTAATGCACCACTCAGCATAGGAACATATTCTACAAAATCAGCTGTTAGGGCAGCCGTGTGGGGGTTTGTTGATTGGGAGTTACTGCTCTCTTCAAATGGCCCGCTCTACACTCTGGCTTTTTAATGCACCACACTATGCAGGGCTACAGCATACTTCACATATAACTCAATTAAATAAATATATAATAATAATGATTATGGAAATTACACCCAAATTAAAATTATACTGAGAATGGTAATGACAACTGGGAAGTATCAAGATCTCGGAGTATAATACCTATTAATGTACCTTCATAACATAAAAGTAACTCTCGGTTATCAAGGGTAAAAATCTGAAAGAAATATATTAAGGATCACATTTTTATTTTATTTTGACTGCTTTGTTCTGGATATCGTGCATGAAAAAAGATTGTTGTTGTAGATGTGCGTTGTTTCAATTAATTGTATAAACATATATTTTTTTGTAAGTTTGTAAGTTGGTCTGTACGAATGTAGCTGCTTGAAATGTTTTGTAATGTTCTTTTTTTATTTATTTTATTGCACTTGGGGGTGGGCACTCATAAGCTTTTGCTTCAGCCCACTCCTTTTGAGCACTATGTGTACTGCTCAAATAAACTAAAACTAAAACTAAATTCAATGTCTGCAATGATGAAACATAATTGCAAACATTGTGAGCATAAGCCACACCAAGTTAATTCTTCACACATTGGAGGATGTGAGACTAGATCTGAGCAACTATGGACTTAAAGCAGGATCCGACACGTACAGTCAACGCTCACGGAAATGGTGGAAGAAATCACTTCATTCTAGCAGACCGAATGAATTAGTTAATCTAGAAATCTCTTTTCAGCTTTTCAGTATAGTATTTCGCACAGCAAAGATTGCCTTATGAAATCAGACCTTTTGCAGCGAGAATGAAATAGCAACAAACAATTTCCTATGTTTTACTTATGTGGCATCATGACTGTGCCACCAATTACCTCATTCTCCGTCTTTGGTGGTGAGCAAAATGCCAGGTCTTCCCCGTTACTAAGTGGCAACCGAGAGCTGTTCTCTGACAGAGCGCTGTCCTCATTGTGTTCTTTGGTGGCCAGCTGGTCCTGAATATATGAGAGCTGCAACATGCCCGGCCGGCTCGGAGCTCGATGAGAATCCAGCGAGTTTTCCAAAGCCTTGCTCAGGTCTGGTAAGGACTCCTCCACTTGACTCCCAGGCTTCAGTGACATCAACACCGGGCCTGCCAGTCACAGGACAAAAGGAAACATGAGCACCACTCTTCAGTCTCCGCACAATATTTTATTCATGTACATAGAACAAGTCTTTAGGAGGGAGAAGGCTGCAGCCCTTTATATCCTCTTAGAAAATCGACACGTTTAATTTTGTGTAATTATACCTAGATCGTGTAACTACTCATGAAACCGTATTTAAATTGGGAAAACATGGAAGAGCTTGGTCACTTCTAATGTCACCCCGTTTGACCCCATAGAGGAGAGGAGGAGAGGCTAAATGCTAAAAAACACACACAAAGACCAGACAGGTACGCATCAACTCATCTAAGCCCAGGTAAGAACATATCTCAGAATAAAAAAAACGCTGGCCTGTTCCTTTAAGAGGGGTTAAGAGGTTAAAGCACTGATATTCACAGAAGTTTTGTAAGACAACAATTATGATTTACAGATCTTCATATTCGGCGTAATATGATGGTTACTAAAACTCTAGGTCACAAACAGATTACGTAATTAGATAGAAAATGAAAAGAAATTTCACCTTTATCTATTCCGCTGAGCCACTCGTCTGCTGTGAGTGCAGGTCTGTTACTGGCAGTCATTGGGTAAATATCCTCTTGGTAAGATTCAGACTGGGCCCATATGAGACAGAAAATAAGTCAATAGGATCAGCATATTTCCCAAAGATAAAGTCAGTGAATGGTTTTCGTCCTTACCCTCCGAGGTACAATCATAGACAGTGGCTCTATTAGGCTTTTGATTGTCACTAATCTGTAGAACCTGAAGACCTCACAGGAGCTCACGTCCAGACCCCTCTTTGGCATCACACCTGAACAGACAAAAACATAGGACTGAATGAGGGTCGACAGAGAAGACTTTGAACATGGTGCCAGGATTTGTGGACAGATCAAGATGTTACAAAGATACATAAATGCTTATCTGCCCACCTCAATGAACAATCCCTATCATCCATCCATTGTATGGTTCTTGAGCCAATGCCACTTTACATAGTCTAAAACTCAGAAGTAATGATTTGGCTGTTCAACTACCTGAGGCCCATTTGCAGCCATAGCCTCTGCATTGCCAACAGGTCCGTTGTCAGAATAGAAATAAGTCATTCATAATAATTTTCTCTAAAGACCGACTATAGCAAGGTTGTTATGAATAAAATTTGCCCTGGATGCGCCTTACCCATTCCTTTCTGAGGCAGATGAGAGCGATACTCTGTAAGGTAATGAAGATATGGCTTTTCCGAGCTGATTTCATAGTATCTAATATTGCCGTCACCCTGGGAGAAAGGAAACTTTTAATAAAATATAACAACATATGTAACAAAGACGTTTTTCCTATGTTATGATTTTAGTCCCACCTTCCCAGCCAAGTAAAGCATGTGCGTGTCTGGATCATAAAATGGAAAAAGGACCCCCGATGACCCGTCCAGGTTTTCTTGTAGTAAAGGCACAGACAAGTCATCCTGAAACAGACATTTTCAATTTGCATTTTTAGTGACAAGAATCAGCTCCTGCAACAAAGCAAAAAATAAAATAAAGAAATCTCTTTGATCTAATGCCTAGTCCTAATCATCTACTCCTGATGCGCATAGCAAGCACAGCCTCCTGGGCCATCTGTACTTCTATAAACCAAAACATTTGCTCTGCAGACTTCACATATTCCCTAAATGTATAAATGAGGTTTCAATAGCAACTAAACCTTTTGCCATTTATAGGCAGCAGCGCCACTGCAAGGTCAAGTCCTATAAAAGCTTAAAAGCTGGAAAATGCTCCATACGACTTGTTAAGAGAAACAAGGAGTGAGATGTTGTATTGACGTTTGTCCACTAGATGGCGCAGCTGAATGAACAACAACATAATGCTCTAGTAATGTATACAGCTCGATAACTTGATGTGCCAGGGTAGAATATTGCACATACTGCATGGGTTTCTCTTATCATATATCTATATATTCATCTTATTAAGTTCACTGTCATTACAGCTGAAAAATGCAAGTTCCATAATGCATGATCTAGGTATGCAGTGTATTAATGTGTTTCAACATATTATAAAGTACAGGATAATGTTTTGAGTGGATGACACATAAGAGCAGGAGCATCATTTTAATATTAATAATAATAATGCATTATTCTTATAAAGCGCTTTTCCAGACACTCAAAGTCGCTTTTACAATTTGGTACATTATTCATTCACTCCATACTCGGTAATGATAAGCAAGGCAACCAGTCTTTGCACGATCGGGCATAGCAAAGGTGGTATGGCCACATTTTGTGCTTTTGTTGACCTCAGGCTAAATGAATTTGGTTGCTGATTTGTTTATGCAAACTCACAATCACAATCACAGGTCAAGGACACATCTTCACAAGCCTAGGAGGCACATGCTGCTTCTGCTTCATTCACAACAGGCAGGTGCTTTTCTTCCAGCAATGCAAATTTTGCAGACCAGGTTAATGCCCAACATTTTACATTAATTTGAATTCTTCTATATATATATATATATATATATATATATATATATATATATATGTAGAAACATTACGTAAACAAGTAAGACTGTATGACAATGGTTTAGGGTTACCAATAGGATTAACTTTCCATTGTGGTATTGGCAAAATTAATGCAGTTGGTAAAAAAAGTAGCGTACATTGTCTATTGCATAGGTATCTTCAGCTACTCGTAATATGCTTAAATCATTTATAGTATTCTAACTCCTCTGTAAAAGTGCAATGAGTGGGTTTTAATCACCTGATCGTGTATTCCAGAGATTACATGCATAACTCTCCCAGCCTAATTCTTTAATGAACCCGGGTTTATTTGGTGCACGTGCTGCCGTATGAGTGTGTCTCACCATGTCCCACAGTGCAATCTGCCGGTCGTTCCATCTCGACGTCCCTGATGTTACCAGCATCTTCGTGTTACCCAAAATCAGGACTTTGCTGGCTTTGTGCGCTTTATAGGATCCCTCCTACAACACAGCAAGATATCTTCATTCCTAACCTGTTTTCCTTGAAGCTCCCCTGCCTGTATCTGAGCCTGCCTTCCAACATTTATTTCAGATAAATGAGTTGCCATTCAGAGTTCTTTTTGTTCCTTTAACCCCTTTCCGATCATGTGTGGGATTTTTATAAAAAAAAAATTTACTAACCTGCCTGTCAACACCACCATATTATTATAATTTTTTATTATAGCAAGCTGATTTCACTTTGATTGCTGCCCTGTTACGTAATGCGGTTGAGTTCCAGCTTGTTTGGCAGCAGTCAAAAGCTTAAAGAGGTTAGTCACTGTTGGGGTGACCCGTAGGTCTAAAGAGCTATGCGTGAGGCCAAAACAGAGCAGAGGTGTCAGTTTTGGCTGTGTGGTGCTGGATCACTGCCTGGGCCTGGAAGCGAGACAGCAGCAGCAGCAGCTCCCACATACACGATATGTGCCGACATGCTCAAGAACTCTAATAAAAATGTCCAGCTTTTAAGAGAAAGTCTGTCTAATCATCTAAACGGTCAGAGCAAACTAGGGCTGCAACTAACAATTATTTTGTAATCGATTAATCTATAAATTATTTTCATGATTAATCGATTAATCGCTTGGCTGTGAATGGTGTAGGACAATTTTTTTTTTTTATCACACAAAGCTAAAGCTGCGTCGCTTGAGAACATGTTGGAGTAAACTTAAAGTAAATGTTTGCTAGAGGTTCTAATTCTGCTTTCTCATTGGATGAGACACAGACAGATATTCATGAAATTTACAATGTACAAAACACTACAAACCCCAACTATAAAAGTAGGTTTTCATCAAAAATACTACATTTTCATGTCATTTTTGCTCTATTTAAGTCTGTGTGAACCATCCATCCATCCATCCATTTTCTTCCACTTGTCCGTTGCCGGGTCGTATGGCTCGTCCCACAGGTGGTGGGTCCACAGATGGACGGCCTCATGGTTCTAACCGGGCCTGTTGGTCTCTCATAAGGGGCTTCTGAACCGCTCTTTGTCTGACCCGTCACCTAGGACCTGTTTGCCATGGGAGACCCTACCAGGGGCACGAAGCCCCCGACACCAGAGCCCCCCATTCGGGCGCTCAAACCCCTCCACCACGTTAAGGTGGCAGTTCCAGGAGGGGCCGTGTGAACCAGAAAACGATTAATCAATTACTTAAATAGTTGTTGGCTATTTCAATAATCGTTTAGTCATCGATTAATCGATTAGTTGTTTCAGCCCTAGAGCAAACTGTTCAGAACCACAGCCGAGCAAAACCTGATACAAAGAGGAACATTTATTTTATATTTCCCTCATGGGTAACACTTTAGATTACAGCCCGCAAGTTTCATGTGTAGGTTCAGGTAACAAGATTGTTACACAGGTAAGTACAGGTAATTACATCTTAAAGTGCAAGATTTAATAAAGGAGTACAGCGTGTAATAAAGGTGTAATAAAGAGGTGCACAGTGTCTCACTTTAGATCAGTGGTTCCCAACTGTTTTTGTCTCGCGTACCCCTTGAGTCGTTCATTTATACTCCGAGTACCCCCTACCTGGAGGATCTTACCAATATTATTACAAAGTGGACAACTAAACTAAGATTATTCAGTATTTAATAGTGTGTTGTGAATGAAGCCAAATTACTCTCAGAATCAAACGTTTTACTGAAAACCATCATTAAAACTAACTTTCCTATGAAATGAATATTGAAATTGTACTCAGTTTCACTTTCTTTTTTAATCTGATATAATTGCAAGTACCCACGGGGTCCCCGAACCCCTGGTTGGGAAACACTGCTTTAGATTACAGCCTGAGCTCACGTGTAGTTACACATTAGGTATGGTGTATTTGCACATTAGTTTTTGCGTTTTCACCAGTTTATGAAACTAGCATGGCCTACCTATATAAAGGCACATCTGTATGACGGCCAAACACCTGTAACTACACACGTACACCTTTATTACACCCTTTATTACACATTGTATACAGTTGTTACACTTCGTACTCTTATATTAAACCTTGCACTGTCGTGTGTAATTACCTGTACTTACATGTGTAATTTGCAGACTGTAATCTAAAGTGTTACCAAGTCATGGAATATTTGTAATAAAAAAAAATTCTACTGCTCATACTTATCTTTTTAAATGCAGAAAGTTTTTTTTTTTTTTTAGAAGCATACACCAATTCTGTTCTGATAAAATATGTTAATATAATTCTTGTATAAGCTTAACAAGCTTCAAGCGTGAAAGGGCTTCAACTGCCCTCACTACAAATCATTTCTTGCTAAACTTTTCAGTAACTGTTATCCATGCGATTATATTATATTAAGTTTTGAAACAGGAAATACCACTGCAAAGGTGTTCAAAAGTATCTCAAAACTATTTCAAAACCAGAATAAAGCATAGTAAATAACCTTTGAACATGAAATCAGCTGATCTCCTAAAAATTCCCACTGGGTGTTGAGAGGATAACTACTCACGTCCAGGGTCTCACTGCAGTGTTTAAAAGTGGTTCCGTTTTAGCCCTCACCTGCAGGAGACTCCCCGAGCGCGCCTCCATTAGCCTGACCTTCCTGTCTTTGCATGACGTAGCGAGGAGCGAGCCGTCTGTGTTGAACGACATGGACAAAACCACGTCTGGGTGGTGCGAGATGGTCCGCACTGGGTTTTTAATCACCTGCTCTGGACAGTTCAAGTTCCAGATCATGATCTAGATACAGACACGGGCACAATAAGGGTAATGATGATATTCAAGTCACTAGGCATCCAGACAAAAGATTTATTCATTCAGGCTGGCTTTTAACAGCTAGTACTCTTTAAAATGTGCATTGCGTCAGAAGATTTTATATACTAAATTGATAATTCCTTTGCGAGAATCATGATATAAAGTCATTGTGTTAATCCGAAGTTCATATTTACTTGCAGAGACATTTACTTATTCAATAAAAGTATTATCGTCTTTGCATTACCTGGTAGTCATACGCTGTACTAAAAAGGATGTTGTTAGCTGTGGGATGCCACTCGATGAGTCCAACTCTCCGACTGTGGCCCTGCAGCTCTTTCCATGGCGTTGTAATGGTTCTTAACACCCCGTGATGAGGAATTTCCCATACTTTTACCTGAAGGAAAAAAAAAAAAAGGCTTGATTTATCAAACATTAACAAAGTGAAGATAGCATGTTTGGAATAAGAATCCCACGAGATGGCCAAGAGGTTTGATTGCAGAGGACACACTAGGCTCTGTGCAGAGTAAACATTTGACTGACTAAAACCCAGGTCAGGACCAAAGGAACGTAAGAAATTGCATAAAGTCACAAGTGCTCAGTGATAAAATCTGCTGTGACATGTCCATAACCTAGAGAAACAATAACATCTACAGTGGGAGGAAACTATTCAACTTTAATCAGTCCACAATATATTTTTCCAGTAGTGCTGTGGAGCATCCAAGTGCTCTTTCACAGACCAAAGTTGAATAGTTTGGGAGGAACACACAAAGTCATGTGTGGAGGAAAAATGGATCAGCACAGCAACATCAAAACCCTATCCTCCTTGTGAAGTATGGTGCAGGGAGAATCAACTTGCTATCGTCAATGGAAGAATTAATTCACAAGTTTATCAAGATTATTTGCAGAAAAACCTGAGACATTAACAAAAGAGTGGACCCTTCTTTTGCAGCAATAACTGCTTTCCTGTAGCTGCAGATTACACGCTCACAACGATCACGATGAATCTTGGACCATTCCTCTTTACAAAACTGCTGCAGTTCAGTGAGATTCCTGGGTTCACTCACTTTTTTTTCCTCTCTGTCCTGTGAATGTTTACATGTTATGGCCAATAAAAATATGATAACATGTTAATGTTTGGGTGGTATTAGTTTAAGCAGACACTGTTTATTCATTCTTATGATTTGATGAAGATCAGACCACATTTTATGACCAATTTAGGCAGAAATGTGAGAAATTCCAAAGCGTTCACATACATTTTCCTCCCACTGTAATGTAGGGATTTTGATGCACAAACCGTGGTGTCCTCTGAGCAGGAGGCAATGCAGAAGTCATTGAAGGGGTTCCACTTCACGTCCAACACATTTCCTTTGTGGCCAGACACTCTCGGCTGGTGAGGGTCCACCTTACCCGTCTGAAACACGAACACAGCACATACAAGAAGTTGAAGACTATTGGAGTAATGATTACGCAAGGCCGTGGGAGCCCAGGGTGCTGCAGCACCCCATGGTGGATAGTTTACGCATTACAGGCAATATTAATGAATCGGAAATATGCACAGACATTTTTTTTTCGGGGGGCACACCAAAACCAAAATATGTTCCCACGGCTCTGGATGATAGATAAATACTTAATTGATTGAAATTGTGCAACAGTCTGTTGCTCACATTCACACAAGCAAAGCAGAATCAATATAATCAATAGGATTCTATTTATAGATTGATAATGCCAATGTGTTACACTAAAAGATACAACTCATTTTTACTGTGTATTACATATAACATTAAGCCTACAGTATTATGGTAAAAGCTCAATATTTCCAACTTCTTTGCATCTAATACAATTTTAGGAAAATCCACATTCCAGCCATTAAAATATTTCCTCTACATGTTCCTGCAAAAAACACAGACATCACTTTGTTTTGACATTAACAATACATTTGACAGTTTTACCGAGTAATTGCTTCACCCACAACATTCAATAAAAAAAAGGCACAATATATTGACTCTCTAGTTTGGTCAATGCCATAATCTCTTGTACCTGCAAACACGCACAGTCCCATTAAAAAAAGGTTTTCTTAGTTTATTTGACCCAAAAAAGAAATCACTTAAAAGCTGAATTCAGCAAAGTAGTTTAACATTTCACTGCTCTGTCCAGAATTCTAAGATAAAGCAGCAAACAATCAACCAGAACCACATGTTAAGAGAATGGCTGTCCAGGAATTAAAGGGCTAATACGTGACCTCTGTTGTCGTTGTTGTTGTTTACAAACACTGAAATAGGGAGAATGCGCATTTTTCACACTCATCCATAATCTTCTACAGCCATTTCTAACATCCCAATTCTAAGGCAACAATACTGACACTGTAATGTAAACAATAACCACTCTCACAAAAAATGTTTTTTTAATTAGATGCAAAGGTGCAAAAGTGCACAAAGGTCCTTTTTCATACATTTCTGGGTTTACAATAGGTGAAATTGCACAGGCGTTTGCGACATGCGCTTTGGTATTCCCTTCATGTAGTTACAATGGAAAAGTCAGTAAAGATTTTCTGCCTCGACAAGACTTCTAATTATACACATCCAACAGAGCGCGCAGGCATAGGGCTGCGGGCGAGGTTAAAACTGCATACACTAAGAAAACTGCAATGTAAATTTGTTTAAAATGGCATAACCCCCACCCAAAAAAAGATAAATGTGTGTTTTAATGGCTTCCCCAGTCCATCTATAGATCATGTGTGCGCAAAGCAGAACAAAGGAATTTTACCCAAGGAGGGTAAAAAGTTAGTTATGTCATTCCTGAAGTCATAGGTAATGCCTGCTCATGCCAAGACCCGGTCGGTAACTCACTATGACAACACAAAAGCAGAAGACAGATGGACAGTGAAGGATGTGCAACCCCTGGCTCATTACCTTTAAAGATCTACTGGCAGACACTGCGTTTGAAAATCAACCCCAAAAAAATCCCTTTTACCATTGGATACACAAGCAGCAGACAGTATGTATAAACATGAAGGAGTGAGGAGTGATGGATGAAGTTGCAGCTGAGGTTAGTGAGGGAGATAAGAGAAAATAATGAGATGGGAAATGCCACATGTAGTGTTTAGGTTCTGCTGGGTTAGGGCTTTTGGCTCCAAGGCTACACAGCTATTTATACAGCAGAGGCAATAGATGTCACTACCAGGTGTGCAGTGACTGTGAGGAGGCAAAGTCCTGTGTCAACTCAACATACAGTATCTTTAAGTATTTGTCCTTATTGTAAAAAACAAACAAACTATACAACAAATGTTTAAGATGTTGTTTTTTTTGCAGCCCTTAAAAGGTTCAAAAGTCTCGATATTTGAGTTTGTGTTTTTAATAGTAATCATCTGTAAAGTCGTGTTCTCAGGCATGGGACAGTATTAACATTTCAACATTATGACAGGGTTTATACAGGCAGAAGTAAGTCAAATTTAATGTCTTTTAAAGCCATTTTTAATGCCAAAATACAGTTAAAAATCAGCACATATTTAATTTATTAATATTAGGAAACATTTGATCAAACACAGGAAAGAGCATTGGACAAAACGGGAAACTTTCACAAAAAAGGGGTCAATTTCAACCAAAACTGCAACTAAATATGTTTTAGTTTTAGACCATCATTGTGGTATTTTTGATGATCTTATACAGTAAAAAAAACAATGTGAACAATGTCAAAATGTTCAAAATAATTTAAATTTAATGCCAGTTTGAATCCAATGTAATGCTTTTTAATGACATTTAAGGCCTTGATTTTGGCACAATCGTATTTAATGACTTGTTTTGTGATCATTCCTTTATTATTTGTGGTTATCATAGAGTTGTACATTTTCATTTACAATGTATTGGGTTTTTGTATAATTACTTTTTAATGCCCTGCCGAAACCCTGTATGATTTAATAATTTCTTATGGTGAAATTAGTTTACTATTTGATTTGTTTTGCTTTGCATATTGGACTAAATACACTGACTGCAGACAATACAAACTATATCACAAAGAAAGTAGTTGTAATACCTGACAGATGCCAGCGTTAAATCCTTAGAGTAGAAACGGCATCATGCTGCCATAGGTGTATCTTCTTCATAAACTATCACAATTTTGAAAAAAAAAAATGCTACGATCAATTAAACGTGCCTTCATTTCATCACAGTTCACAATGTTAATGTTTATCGTCCCTCTTTGCAATGCCAATGTTTGCAACAGGAGACGATGCATGTCGATATGAATCAAGGAGCTTGTGATGAATTTATATCAACTTCCTCGAACAGAATATTGCATTGCAGATAAAAGCATAGATTGGATATAAATGTTTCGATTAGATGTAGACATGAGACATTTTTAAGTATTTTCAATAGGCTAAAATTTCAACCAGACTAAACACTAGAAACATTGTGCAAATTTCGTCTATCAGATAAACCATTGAGATTCCCTTACCCACTGGATTAGTTTTTTTTACCTATTCATTTATATTATGGATCTTAAGCCTTATTGACACTCACAGTGTGGATGGAGAGGACCAGGAAAGCGCCGCCCCCCGCACACTCCGTGATGATGGCCAGGAAGCGCGGGTTGGCTGCGCAGAAGTTGTTGTCCTGGACGCTGCGGGTGATGGGCACGCCATCGAAGCAGCCCCCCTTCACGGCTGGTTTACCAAACACGTGACGGAACTTGGAACTGCGGATCTGGGGATGCCATGTCATCTGAAAGTGAGAGGAAAGAGACACAGAGGTCAGTCAGGTGCAGAATCACGGCAGCTTTTCATATTCTGGATACATACTCTCACCGTGAAACAACAGATGAGAAAGGCAGGCCCGAGAAACCTTTTAGTGTTTACAGATAACGTTCATTGCAAATTGACAACTTTATGCAGAATGTTAACCCCTTAACCAAGCACATTTTCTCCAGTTTTACCCAAATCTAAAAGCTTCTTGGCTGGAGCTTAGAGCCTATAGGCGAGAGTAACACCTCATTAAGACCTACAAAACTCATCGAAACTTCTTGCTTGCTTTGGTTATCACACACATTTTTCAATACATTTTTGTAGCTTTTTTGTAGCTAATTGGCCCCATTTGCTTCTTTTTGAGTAACCCAACGGTGATCAAGGCACAAACATGTCAAAAAAAAGCAGCAAAAACACACACACAAAAAGGACGTAACCATGACAATCATAACAAGGGATAAGCTTAGACTTAGCTTTCAAATGAGGCGTTACACTATAATGCTCAACTGGAGAAAATGTACTCAGTTAAGGCGAGGGGTAAGAGGTTAACAATAATAGATATGCATAATTACTGGTAATAAAAATGAACATATTTTGTAGAATCAGTAAACTGGTTTTGGTTGAGAGCTCCAAGTTTTTCCAAACAACTATAGAAGGCATCATTTTCCATGCGACCTTGGAAGCTATACTGATATTTTCTAGTCAATATGCATTTAATTCATTTATCGCAGATGGCACCATACCGTTGACTCATTGTTGACACTAGTGATGTGAAATCATTTTGTGTACAGATAAAATATGTTTTCCCCCCCCCCCAATGGAACATTTTATTAGCAGCAAATACTTTCCTACTTCAAGATCAAAGTCTTTTTGTTTTGTAAATATGTGCATGAAACATCCTACCACAGCTACCCAACTTGGTTTTAAGCCATAGCCACGGTAGTCGATGCTCGTGTTGTTATTGTGAGAGTTAAGTATCTGCACTCCACTGGGACTCGGCCCAGTCTGCTGATGCACACTCATTACTAATGTATTATGGGCGGAGGACACCCATGCACAACACACTAATGGACAAATGGACACGTGCAGCACATACAACAGACCAAAACAAGAGGCCGCGGCACAAGCAGTTTTCTGTCTTTAAAAATGACGTCACAGTGTTTATTTAGATCACCGGCGATTCACGCAGCAGCGAACTCGAAAAGGCCAGTGTAAACAGTGGCAGCAGGCAGAAACGGGTGTGGCAAACCTCATATAGCACTGGTAAATGATTGAAAGGGTTTACAGCGCACAGCGAAATCAGATTAATTAGAGCAGAGGTAATGAAATATTGCAAACAAGAGCCTATTCTCTGCTTCGGTGCATCTCGAGAGGAAAGGTTGGCTCTACACTATTCCAGTTGTAATGATTTATTGATTTGCTAATCTTTCAATTGTATCATATCAATTTCCTGACTAGAAGAACTTGCGAAACACAGCCAGACCTCTGTGTTTATTTACAATGGTGGAAGGATCAAGGTTTAGACTAGGCTTGAAAAACAGTTAAGGTGAGATTCCTCTTATAGGAGACAAAACTAAGCGGGTGAAGTTGAGAGACTATATTTTCTGTATTTTTTTAGAGAATTTTACAAGCATTATGTGCAATATTTATAGAAATCACCTGGGGGAAAATTATATATCATAGAGGCCAGATGGAGAATGACGCTGGCAGTCTGATACTCTATTTGGTGCAAGCTTGGTCAACAATATTGAAGTTTTTCTCTAAAAATGCTACTACATTACTACAATATTGTAAATTATTTAGCCACAGAAATTTATTTTATTTGATAATCAGCTCAGGAACATATTACTATACAGTAAAACAGTGACTCCCCACCCCAAAACTTCCCCGTGATTCCATAGATTCTGGAAAGAGTCCTTGCAAACTAAATGAGAACGCTACAACATAATAATGGAATGGCATTTTAATACATTTCATGTTGCTTATCGTTTTCTCTGATTGGGATACGAGGTCTTAAAAGTAGAAGACTAGTGGCTCTTGTGACGGACTTTTCTCCTGCACTCCTGTCTCGTCTTCTCCCCTCAGGTCAAAGGCAGTTCAGCGCTGACAGGCTGGAATGTTTCTCAACCTGACTAGGGCTTCGCTTACCTGCACAGGTGTTTAAGAGCGACTGGCTCCCGGACACGATTACTCACACTCACCTTCACCACAAGCACGGTCTTCAAGGAGTAGTCTACGCCAAATGACCTCCGAGACCGAGTTCAAATCATTAATTTAGGACGATTTCAGAGCTACAGCCTGAGAAAGTCTACTCTAGTACTTGTGTTGTGGTTATATACATATTCTCTCAATGCACTGAACCACAAGTCCAGTACAACCACAATTTCAGAAATAAAACTCTTGAAGGAATACAAAGAAGAAGAACAGATACATTCATAAGCTGTATTCTGTTACAACGCACATACCCTGCACACACTGAGATTCTAGTGTGAGACATCGTCAGCTCTGTTGGGTTTGTCACTTCGTCACTGGGACAGAGACACCCATACAAGTATGTCAGGAATCAGGGCTGAGCTATATCATTATGAGCCAAAGGAGAGAATAATTATTGGCGAGCTCTCTCACGAGCCATCAGAGTCACTGTCCATGCCAATAACACTGCAGTGAAAGTGGTCAATAATGACACTTTTTTTCACCCCTCAGTGAAATAGAAAATACAAAAAAGGGTTTTCAAACTGGTAAATGAATTTGTGGAACAACTAGGCCAACACATAACGATATTTGCATCATAGCTTGATACATAAATCCTCAAAGTGGAATATCAAGGGAGATGCTGTCAGGAACATGAAAAACAGAAGCACCACCTCTAGTACTTGGGTTGGTTTATTGCTTTCAATTCTGACCACTCTCAATCTGACTTTTCGAAAGCCACCAGATTTGTTGCTTGTAATCATTGTGCATGTTTTGCTAAGGCTTACAAGTACAGGGGGGAGATGCTTCCAAGGCAGAAAGCAGAGACACGCCGTCACTTCCTAAGCAGGTTGTAATGAGGCCAGCAGCAGGTGTAGGCACAAACAGCACAGTATGATGGACAGCCTGTCTCCCGGCATCGCAGAGAACTGGTGACGGGAACATTACCAGGCTATTTATACACAGCAGTCCCTTGATCAGACACGATTGCATAAAAAAAAAAAGTTCAAAAGCACTGGAAATAGAAGAACAGAGAAGATCTTTTTTTGACTGATGGGACTGTAGCTAAAAATAAATGCTATTAGCTATGCGGCCACTAAATAGAACCTACATTGAGTTCTTGCACTGGTATTTGTGACAATCACTGGAAACCGACCACAGAGTTATTGCTAACCTTCACAGGCTGGTGCTGGGAGCTCCTCATAACTCATAAACACATATTTCACGGCCCCTTCGCTCCTCCGGTAGGCGTCTTCTAGTTATCCATAAAGTCAACAGAAAGACTGACGGCGAGGCATCTTTCCAATATTATGGCCCTCGCCTCTGGAACGACCTGCCGGAGGAGCTCAGGACCGCAGAGAGCGTTCAGATTTTTAAGAGCAGGCTCAAAAGCCAGGCTTTTGGCTTAGCTTTTAGCTGATATCTATTTATTTGTTTTAGTCCCATTTATTTATTTATTAATCTTGATATTTATTTCTAGTTTCTCACTGGTTTTTAAACTTTTTAATCAAGGTTTTTATACTGCTTCTTATATTTTTAGAATCTCCAGTGTTTCTTCTGAAGGAGCCCTCTGCCTCGGGAGCGGTGACTGGCTGTGTGGGTGCTCTCCTGTGGGTGCCCAGGTGGAGGTGTGGTGTCTCTGCTGCGCCTCCTATGGGGACCCTTGTGTATCGGTGCCTGGGCGACCACAGCTGGTCTGCTGCTCCCGGGGAGGACGGCTCCTCTGACGGGGTTTCCTCACCCTGGTCATCTGTACCCAGCCTTATGTACTTGATTTTGATTCTGTGTGTGAGTGTGAGTGTAGAGCAAAGAGAAGGGGGTGTAGGTGTGTGCGTGTGTATTGTGATAACGGTGTATATTGGGAGGGTTTAACGGGCGAGAATGTTTTTAATGTCTTTAAATGTCAGGCACTTTGCGATGCACCTGTGTATGAAAAGCGCTCTATAAATAAAGATTGATTGATTGACATGATCAGCCACTCCTCACTGCACATCGCCAAGTTTCAGCGCTGGAGGAGGGGGAGTTCAAAGTTAACTTACTGCAGGTTATTGGTTACTTTGGGCCTAAAGCGACAAGCCGTAAAAGCTACAGTCCGAAAGAAAGTGCTAATCCTCAAGTCCCACCGATCACTCGCCCAATTGTCCGAGTGATTTTTACCCCCTTCTGTAGAGGAACAATGGTGCACTAACAACCAGAGCTAATCTTAAAAGACACACAGGGCCATTACCTATAGGGCACAATGGAAATCTAAGCGTTTGTTCCACACGGACTCTGAAACTCACCATGTATATTTTCTTAAATTTTTATGAGATTTCAATGGTTGGTGTGTTAGAATTAACATTTCCCCTCTTGACAAGTCTTTTTTTTTATTAAACTGATATCCATCCATCCTAACCCCAACAACACTTAATATTAGTATGGATAGCAGCTGTTGCACCTAACTATGCTTTCCATTTTTTTAAAGAAATGATGCACCAAATATAATTTCTAATGTGTGCGTTAGAATTGAAGCTCCCATTGACTGCAGACACAACACAGACGCAGATTGTCTGCCAAATTAGTGTCATTGCCGAGTTAAGAAATCTGTTAGAAAAGCACCCTGAGGAAGCCTCACCTGAGCAGAAAGGCATTGGTGAATTCCCCTGAACAAGTAAAGGCTTTTTATACCTGCCTTGGAGTTTGTTGGTGGGCTCTTTTCATCTGGTTAAATGAAATTGCTGTAAAACCAACTATATGTCATACGGGTAAATGTAAACAGTCCCCTCCTCAGGCATATTAATAATAATAATAATAATAATAATAATAATGGCTTGTAAAGTGTATTGCACTTTACAAGCCTGTGTTACCAAGTTTCTGAAAGGACTACACTGTAGTCATTATTCATTCACGCCATACTTGGTGGTGGTAAGCTAATGTAGCCACAGCTGCCCTGGGGTAGACTGATATAAGTGAGGCAACTAGTCTGTGTCATCGGCCCCTCCAACCACTCACTCATTACATTCATTCTGGCCTATTGTACATGTTTTTAGTGGTAGGTAAACCGGAGTACCCAGAGGAAACCTACGCAGACATGTGGAGAACATGCAAACTCCACACAGAAAGGCCCCGTCCAGGTGGGAATCGAACCCGGGACCTACTAGCTGTGAAGCCCGAGCGCCAACCGCTGGACCACCATTCTACCCAATGGTGTCACTCATAATGACAGAAAATGTATGTGTTGATCTAAGCTATATATACATTTTTTTTTAAATAGTAAAAGGAAGTAATGGCAAATTTCCAAATAGCAGTTCAAAAGGTTTTGACAAAGGCACAAACGTCCATGGAATCCAAGGCCTGACATACAATAGTAAGCCTAAAATAGTGTCATAATTCTATGTTTCAAAACTGTTCAGCATTTCAGCTCCACTCACAATAGCCCTTTATTTGACAGGTGTGTTTTACAGTTGTTTGAATTCAGAACCAGACAGACTGAATTAATCATTAACATATAGCTACAGGAATCCTATCGCCACTCACAGAAAACATCAAAAATACATCTACTCAACCACCAATGACGCTGACAAAATGTGATTGTTTGGGGCATAAAGAAACAGTCAACCATCGGCACTGGAGGGCTAGGTTCAGATTTCATAAAATAAGCTGTTGTAAAATGGTCACTGTGTCACATTGGGCAATTACAGTCATAAATAGCTTGCAGTGCCAGAAAGATAACACGTTACGTCCCGTCTTTGAAAAATATAGATTCATTGAATCATGAATAATGAGACAGATTGGGCTGCAGTTTGTATCAAAAAAAAAAAAAGCCTAAAGGTGAAAAGTGCTGGACTATTGTTACAGCCAGTGCCTAAAATGAAAGGTAACTCTTTATCATCTAGTGACTTTAAGGCTTAGTAGACAACCACAATGACACATAATAAGAACCTCACACAACAAAAAGTTAACCAGATACAATACAGTCCAATGTGATTGTGTAAAAAACCCTGTTGGGTCGTAGTATTTCTTTGTTCAGATCATAAAAAAAAGTGTATATATTATATATTATATATATATATATATATATATATATATAGGTCTTATTGTGTACAAAGCCTAACACTAGAGTTTAGATCTCTACAACATAAAATTAAATGCATGTGATTCTTGTAGAAAGTTGCTCCTTCATAAAACTAGTAGGTAGCTTATTTTAGAGGTTCATTATAAGCAGGAATGCCATTAGCCTAAGGATGTGTCCATTAAGTCCCTATTTGAAAGAGCACACGTCCATTAGCAGCAGCAAAACAAGACAACGTATCTTACAAGGCAAAATAAAATGGACAGTGATGCGCGGAGGGCCTTACTGTAAGCTGACACTCACATTAAGGCAAACATGCAAACAACTACATCAGGTCTAGACAAAGGCACATTCAGTATTGACAAGACGGTCTGTATCATCTGCTTGTGTGGGGAAATAATAAAGTTTACCAAACCAAAAAAACGAACTTGATGCTATCTATGTATGTCAAAAATAACCTGTGTTCATGACAATCAATGATTTTGTCACTATTTTCAATATTTCGATTTGTCCGTCATGTCTAATAAACTGTGCTCGTCCAAATGTGCAGTTGTTCTCTACATCAGTGTTTCCCTTTAAGACTATGGTAAGATATATAGCCTTTCGTCTTAAATCTGTGAAGCAAAACTTTGCTACACTGATGAAAACTGTTTAAAAGGATCAAATAGAGACAATAAGTGACATGTTTATTCCCAAAAAATATACTTAAAAAAGAAAAACCAGTGCCGCCCGCCATACAGCCAGCACACACCGCATCAAGTGCTCTCTTTTTATGCTTCATTCAACCAATCTGTCACAAAAATCGGCCAAAATGTCCACGTCTTTTTCTTCATAATCACGCTTCGTCACTACCAAATGTCAACTCTGGCTGACATGTGCAGAGTTTTTGGCACGCAGCTCAAACATCCATAAGCCAAACAAGAGGAACAGGGCGTCCAGCTTTGATGAGGAGACCTAAACCAGACGGGGATTCGAACCACAAGAGGTCCACGCTAGTTTTCGGTCGGGGCGTGTGCCGTTGTAAATAGCCATAAGTGCGACGGAGGGGACGACTTGACCGGGTCGCGGGTGATGTCGTCAATAAATGTCGTGGAACCTCTCGACATTTTGGCTGTCAGCGAGAATAGAAAATACTTTTCACAGTCGTGGCAAGAAATGTGCGGCACTGGGATCAGAGAGCAATTGACAAAAGTAAGTTGAGTGTGAAGAAATACAGAGTAGTGTGTGTATATATAGCTACAAACTGTACAGTAGCTGGTTGGAACATCCATTTGGTCTTGTGGCAAGCCTGTGGTTTTGCAAATGCACACACAAATCCAGAGACATGTTCAAATAGGGTCTTGAATGAATGACATTGTGGCTAAAATGGTACAACTTGGATAACTTTGCCGTAAAGTTGCATTGGATGATGTCACTAACCTGGCCAACCATACCCGCTTCCTTTCTGATCTGGGAGCCTCACCATTTGAAAAAGACGCACTAAACTGTATGTATGGGTAAAATCAATGCAGTTAACAAAATGTTCAAATCTGTATCTCTCACATAATGCAATTGTTAGTTATTTTTTGCTGCATAGAATGAATACAGTGTTTAAACTAATAGTCAACAACATTCATACCAGTCCATCACCACCATTTAGGAACCGTAAGAAAAACTTAAGCATCATCAATTGTTATTTATGGCGAAATTCGGCTATGGCCATATTCAAAAGGCCATGTAAAGCAGGAAAGAACAAAATAAAGGAATCTCATGAGTTAGTAAACGTCAGAAGTTGAAAAGTTGGAAGGCACTCACCCTGCCGCGAGAGTCGTTGGTGGTGGTTCAAACAGAAACAGAAGTTCTCAAAGCAGACAGGGGGGAAAAATGAATGAAAAACTTCCCTACAGATGCCTCCTAATCCTTCTGAGGTTTCTCTCGTGAGCGCCAAAACATATGCAGATCAGCAAATAGTCAAATGATCTAGTCCTGACGAAGTCTTCTGGAGAGTGTGCGGCTGAGAGAGCGAGCGAGCGAGCGTGTGTGAACAGGCAGAGGGGGAGAGAGAGAGCGAGCAGCGTACACTCCCTTCAGAGGGAGTGACTACAAGCAGGTAGGGAACACTCCGGCCGTCCACTCCTCCACTCTGTTTGCTCAATCAGGACTTCTCCCTCTGTTCTGACGAGAGGAGATGGGACGGGGCGCGCCCGCTCAGCCCCCGCATTGCACAACTCCAGCCTGAAGTCAGATGGATCATTTCAGACAGGCCAATTACATATATCAACTATCAGTTCTGTTCAGCTCTGACGAGTTTGTAGCATGACAGCTGGACATGACAGCAACGCGCCAAACTCGAGGACATAGGCGTTGTTTTTGTATCGTCAAACATAGAAATGCTGAACACTCTGAATGAGGGTCAAGTTCTGGTGTACACCCTTTGCGTATTGATCTACATAAATTATCATTCCTATAAATCAAAAGGTCCAACTGACAGAAGGATGGAATCATTCACCACAAGGCTGCCGGGAAGCTGAACTCTCCCTTTTCCTCCATCTCCCTCTCCGATTTGATATTGTTCTGTATGTAGCTTTAACTCAAGTCTTTCTGCACCAGGGGTTTGAGGATAACGCGATTTAGATTCTTTGTAGTCACTTTACGTGTGGTCGAATTGACATGGTTAACTATACAGAACTGAATAACAAACTTTATTGTATAAGTAATCTGGGCTGCACACAAAAATAAACAAACGAGGAGAAACTTGGACCTTGCACCAATGCCAGCACCAATTATAGTGTACGGTTTGGTGCGACTTCCTTTCCCTCCACATCTCCACAGATTTTCCATGTATTCGCTTTTTCCCTACAATAAAAACACTCAACACATTCTTACTTGAATGATTAAATTCAGAGACTTTTTGTATAGGTATAAAAAAAGTATAGGCTTAACACACTTTCTTTCAGATCCAATTCAAACACTTGCCCAGGTAAATAGAATATTACGTAATGTCTATTTGGAGGCCAGTGGACGCAGGCAGCGGCTGATAGGTCGATGTGAGGACAGGCTCCACGCGCTGGTCTTCGCTAACAGGGCTGTGCTATTGATCTATGGGACACATGTGCTGTCTAACGCACGCATTAGAGAAAGTAAAATGGCTGTAGAAAAGACAAAACTCTTCATTACATGTTTGCATATCTAGACCGTTGGTACATAAAGCAGCAAAATGTTTATTGAAAGAATCGGAATCTTCCATACAAGACAACCACAGACAAAGCAGTTTGATTTCATGTATTTTAACAATAGGTCCCATAAATAGTTTCATAATTCTTGTATCGATCTTATCACAAAAGGTACTACTACTACTACTACTCTATATCAATAAATCAGTGAAAATACTTCAAATGTATGGCGTTTAATTTAAAGTGGACAAACCTAAGATGCATTGGCATTTCAGATGTTCAATTTTACATGTCAGATTCATTTCTTAGGTCATACACAAGTGCAGGCAAGTTGAGCAGGAACCATTCTTGCAGCGCGGTTGAACGCTACACCTGGTGCTTGCGTAATTCCACCTACAAAAGTAAAGTACAGGGATATCTCTAGAGACACACCACTGCTCTGTGGACATGGCTGATAAAGACGCACATGTCCACCAACACACAGTCCAAGGGTCTGAGATAAGACTCTTCAGCCAAGTCCCATTCCTATGGTTACAGTCCCAAAATAAACAACATTTCATTCATTTAATCTTCATGAAATCAATAGCACTGCAAGTGGCTTTAGCTGGGCAATGCATTCAGTCAGAAATGTCAGCCCAGTGTTTGGGTAATAGATATAACAGGTCATTTCTTGTGTCAAAGTGATGTGTGTTATGGGGTAAATAAGGCACAGTTTCACACAGCGTCTCGCCCATAACTGGGCCAAAATCGTACTGAGCATTGTCGTGTCCACAAAGGCCCAGATCTCACCAAAAGAAATGCAATAATGTAGTTAGCCAAGTTTCTTGCTTCCGCTGACAAATCAGTGTCTGGAAAATATAAATGGCTCCATTTTTTTTAAGACAATGCAGTTTGAATGAAAAGGAGCAAAGAGAAGAGCATCTTATGATATCTGCCCCATTTGTTACTTCAGAAACAACGTCTGTTATTTAGACTTTTCTTTCTTTTATTGTACAATATTTACAATTAGCATTAAGTAAGTTCCTGATATAATTTTGCATATTTTGCCATGGGACAAAGTTGAGCAGAATTAAGTTCAAGTTATCGTTGGTGCGGCCCGCTCACTCAATTCAGGTTACTCATGTGACCTCTTGTAAAAATCAATTGGCCACCCCTGCTCTATAAAAAAGGTAAATAAAAAGTAAATTAATTCTAATGTAAAAAGAAGAGTTTAGTTAAAGTACTCAAAATGAATGTAAACTTAGCGATGTTTAGCTGCACTGCTCTGTGTAGTAATTAGGAGTAAGGACAAGGCTTGAGAGCAAAGAACCTGTTCAAAGGTGCAGCTCTGTAATCACCGCTCACACAATGGTTACACCAATGACTGACAGAAGAAAATAGGCCACAGCCTTTGACCTCAGTCACACTGGCCTCCTTTTCTCATCCCGTCTCCATTTATTAGCCGTCTGAAAGTGTTTATAGTAGAAAATTACCTGTTTTAGTGCCAAGTGTATCACTGTGTGCCTTTTGAAGAAGCTCTTCAGTCGAGGTCACATAAAAGTTAAATGAATGTTGAGAACCAGTCCTTGTGTTTACTGAGTGTTTGTAACCCCTAATAGTTTGCAAATAAAAAAGGCAAACTTTGTAAACAACAGTTGTAAACAGATTTTTAAAAACCCAACAAGAAACCGCAGCCTGTTCAACCAAAACAAAAACCAGATGTACAAATATTAAAAAAGCAAATAAGTCAGTAACAGTACATTCTGTAACGTCAGCAGGACATCACAAGCTGCACAAAGTGAAGTCAGAGTAATGCCTCAACAGGTCGAGGGGTGATTAAGTGCGCTGACAGTCTTTTCGGCTGCACTGTTGTAATGCTGGAGCTGAGCCACACATTCACACTATCAGCCTAAACATCTGCTTATTAAACATACGAGAGCAGTAGTCACACACAGGAATGTGCGGCAGACTGAAACAGGAGCAAAGACGCTGCATGCACCGTCAAGTCACAGGTGATGACCGGCTATTGGGGCGGATTACACATCCTCACCCAAAAAAATAACTGCTCACGAGTAGGGCTGCTGTTAAGTCAAATGCTTTCATGTTAGTTTGTAAAGATGGCAAAATAAAATACATACAAAAATCAAGTAAAATCCAAATTTTTTCAAAGTATTTCACAGTGCATGAACAAAGGCAAAATATGGGAATTTCAAAAGTTCTCTCTCTCTCACGTGGCATACAGTCCATTAGTAATATCTAAAATAAATAATTCTTATTATAACTCAGTTACACGTATAGACTCATTGAGGCGATGAACACGTCACTTTGAAAGTGCACGTTATGCTTACAGCACATGTTGTTCTCACCTGCACCGTGCAACCTCATGTTCTCATGTGTGTGATTCACTTCTGTATACGGCGCAACACATCTGTTTGACACAACTGCCTCTCAGTGATATCATAACCGTACCTGCTGACATCAAGCTTGGCATTGAGAGCCAGTCTGGAAAGCCAATAGTCTCTGGAATCCCCTCAAACAAGTCCAGGGGGAAAAAAAAACACATACTTTGAAGAATATGTTAATTAAATTTCAATTTTATGTACAGCTCATACCGGACAAGAGCACACATGGCTTTGATACATCATCGGAAAACAATGTACGAACCAGTATGGACCAAAAATCACTATTTATTGATCCACTTCTTTCCAAATACTGTAGTAAAAATATAATTCCAAAACAAAGATATTTATCGTACTCACACAGGCAAAGACCAAAGCCTCATAATGTAATTGACATAATCAAATGATAGGTATACACTTGATAGCACCAGGAAATGGCTGATATTGAACCACTCAGTCCTATTCCTGAAACAGCACGGAGTATTACAATTGAATTGCTAATTGTAACGCAATAAAATATGAAGCTCCATCTTTTTCAACTCTTACATGTTCTCTTTTCATAGCCTTGGCACATGGGATGGCCCATATTTCTACAAACAGAATTATAGCAGCTTCCATAAAAAGAAAACGCAGTGGTGCAAAGAAACTGTAAGCCTGCAGTCGCAATATACATGATGATTCAGAGCACATTAAAAAAGCATGTTACAATGACTACAGACCTGCTGTGTGCTATAAATAGGGTAACTGTGCCAGTGCTGCAGCTCTGTGGTAGATTACTGCCTCCAGAGGGTTGTCTTCATTAATTACAGCAACATAAAATAAGACATCTATATAGAACAAGCTTCAAAGAGAAACCAAAATATTCCCTGTCAAAAAAAGAAAGAAAAAAAGCCAGGAACTAAAGGAAAAAAAATAGTAAGGACAAAATAGCAAGAAACTGACAAAAGAGGTTGCAAAATGTGACAAATACGAAAACATTTTTGCTGAAGTAGGGTTCTAGAACGTGAAGTACGGAGCAAATATCACAGGTCAACAAGGTCACATTGGCTAAAGTAATAGTGTCATTGGCCCATCCATCCATTCATTAACGCTAGTAACTGTAGTCAAGGTGACTTTCACTTTCAGAGCCTCAAGAGGAATAGCTACTCTGTAAATAGGCCACACTTCATAAACAATACACACAGCTACAGCTTCAGTGCCCCCAAAAAAATATCTAAAATCAAGACCTCCAAGTCCTGAAATGCTTGTGATTCATGTTTGTTATTTTGTTTAGCAGTTCATAATTCAGTTTTGATGCTTCTGAACTTGTTTAAAATTTGCACCAAGAACTCATTATCTAATAGCAATCATAATATTTTGTATTATTATGGGGGAAGAAAGCCCAACAATCAAACTCCAGAAACCGATACAGTATTAAACTTGGAACATTTTTCATTTCTCTGAACAGCTGATTTAACAAAGCATCATATTTTGACAGACAACTATTTTTCCAATAGAAGTTGTTGACCCCAAAATCAAAGGCTCCACCACTAGACAGCTTCAAGTTTGATACCACCAAATGACTTGTATTGCACATGTTGATGAAAATACCACCTTTTGAGATCTGTTGAATAAAATGGCCAATGGCGAGCTCAATGACATTAGTCACAATTAGCAGAGCCACGTTTTCCACATATCGATGCGGTACAAATTAACATATCCCTCACCGTCAGTGTGCCGTGCCAACCAATAGATAATGTGCTGGGCAGCCATTCAAAGAAAACAATGAGCCTGGCTTGCCACAGAGTACTTGGGGTGATCAGGCCATTTGCTCCGGCAGTGATTTTTAATTAGGCCGAACATTGCAGCCAATGTTTGGGATCGATATAATTAACACAGATACACTTCAAAGAGACTACTTTATTTTTCTCATCCATAGTAAATTAACTGCTTCCCCATCCCCCTCAAGATGGAGTTGTCTCAGAAGAATAGTATGCCCCACATATATTTGCTATGATATCTAAGCACATTTTTTATACGTCTTACTCAAGTAAGACTTAAGCACTATATAATAGTAACACGACATCTCAGTATCTGTGCTATTTCATAAGTATTATAAGGACATACTCATGAACTGATATTAATGCTCCAGGCTTGCTACAAGTGTTCAAACAGGGCCTCATACATCCCCCTTTAGTAAGATGGCCAGTCTAAAGAAAATACTGGCTTCTGCTGGAAATTTCAAGCCAATAACCGATATTGTTTAAAAAGTGAAAACATCAGTTTATCTCTATTCGAAAACAATGATGAGAGAGTGGTTCCTTCATTTAGCAACACTGTCTGCCCAACAGCAGGATGTGTATGCTGAATGGACAGTTTGTTTGTTTTTGTTAGTTAATCCTCTAGGCGCGTGCCACGTGGGAGCAGTCCAGATAATCCACAGTCGGGCATCTGTCATCCCAGAAACGTGCCGGCCGTCCTACCTACTCGCAGTGCTGTAAACCCAAGACATTACATTTAATTCTGGTCTGAAGGTTTGTTACCCGTGCAAATGATCCATCCCAAAAGTGGCGGGAAAGAGCCACAAGAGCCAACGTGTTGAAGCTCCCGGGCTTTAGGAGTCTGTGCTCGACAATAGGGGAGCTTCATGCGGTCACATGCTTCCTCTCAGGTTACACAAGAGCATTTAGGATTTCTATTGTCAGGACAAGTATAGTGATAATCTGTGACATCTCCAACAGATTTGTCTCTTCAGGTCTCTCGATACGGATTACTATATTTGCTGTAGGTAAATGCATGGGGATTTTTAAACATAAAATAGCATTTCATTCATTATCTTAAGCATTTACAACCACACTATGGTCTTGAATGTATTGCTTAGTTAAGTCGCAACAACTTGACGGAATTGAGAGGAAAAATGAAGTGTCGACCTGGCATGGTCTTCATCGGGGCAAGACAAAAAACCTGACGGAATTGTTTGAAATCCAATCATGGGATTATTTTATGCGCATTGGCACATGTTCTTGCAATATGACTAATAATTCATCTAGGATAATGTGTAAGGAAATGCTAAGAATTTAAGATATAAATTAGTGTATCAGTGAAGGTAAGGTAAAAAAAGAAAGAAATAAAGCACTAAAATACAAATGACTAATACAGTGTTAATTTTGACAACATATTTTAATTTAGTTTTAGTCTTAGTCTTTTGACGAAAATGTAATTGAATTTTAGTCGAGTTTTAGTCAAAAAAATATCTTCAATTTTAGTCGAGTTTTAGTCGACTACAATTGCAAGTCAATTTAGTCGACTAAATTTAAGACACATTTAGTCGACTTTGTATTAATAATATTCATTATAATCATATTTAATCAAGGTCCTCTGCTTCATGGAGCTGCTCCCTCATGAACAAAGCTCAGAGCTGTTCCTTTGGCAGTAAATTTACATGATATGAGGCTCTTTCAGACTATCAATAGAAAATTGGATGCTTTCTCCTTTCCATTTTTATTTAGTCTTATTTTAGTCGACTAAAATATCTGGACATTTTAGTCATAGTTTTAGTCGCATGAAAAAGTTTTAATTTAGTTTTAGTCCAATTTTAGTCGTCAAAAATATCACTTTGACTAAAATTAAGACTAAATATTTTAGTCGACGAAATTAACACTGGACTAATATGGCTAACTGCTCCCATTTGAGGGAAAACAAGAGATACCATTGGTGTGATGAGATGGACACGTTGAGAGAAAGCGAAAACTGGCAAAAGCCGAGAAAACTGTTTGAAAACAGTTTTCTAGCCTATAGGCTAGATTTGGGTAAAGCCGAACTGGAGAAAATGCGCTTGGTTAAGAGGGCATACAATGAGTAACGATGCACTATTATGCTGTTTATCATGTCTAATGGTTATCGTTTACAGGTGTATACAAGTATGGAGTGGTAGAAATGACTAGTAAGCCAGAAATATTGATTGTAAAAATGGACACCACTGTAAAGAATTGCACTCGTAAACAATCTCAACAATCTTAGGCCAAGCGTCTGGATGAAGTTTGTGTTTCCTCATTATTTTGTGGCTGATTTCATTCACAGCTTGAAACAGCCTTTCCTTATCAGCACTTTGGTGTCTCAGGAACTTTTCCCACCCCGAAATATGTCACTCTGGTACTTTCACATTTAAATCTGTCCATTTACTACGTACTTAACTTAAAATAAGTGATTAAGAACACTTCTGTGGTCCTGCTGGGCATTAGGCACGGCTTGGTTAAGTTTAGCTGAGAGTGAACCACAGGGGAGATGGTGATGCCACTGAACCAGGATTAACGGTCCCCCAGGGTTTTGTTCTGGGGGCTCAGACATGTATGAAGCTCAATACATCAACTAGTTTCATCGTTGACTTGCATTGAGTGAGGTTTAAATCAAAGTCTGATTCGTCCTGAAGAAATCAATATTGGATCAATCTCATCAAAGTCTTCACATGCACGGTCACAACAGGTTGCACAATGGAAATGGATTTCAATCAGCAGCGACAGTAAGGTATATACCGATTCAATCTCAACAACTATGGGCCGCATTGTATCTGCCAGGAAACCACAATCTGAGAACCTATGGAACCAAATATCAAAAGTTAAACAAGTATGATTTGGTAACCAATTATCAACTACCAGTGTAATCTTTTTAAATGATTTGTTTACCGGTTCAAAGGCCACTAAACAGGCTTTTTTTTTTGCCGTCAAGTGTCAACATTGCAGAATTGTAGCACTGATGCATAAAGGCTATGCAGCTCAACATTTTATTGTGAAACTTCATGTTAAAGTTAATTTCCAGCAGTGGACTTCTTCTTTCCCACTTGTGAATTCAATTTGTGTAACTCGCTCATTACTCTAATGCTGCTTTTGGCAAGGGCTGGCCATTAGGTAGCTGTCGGGTCTAGTTCTACTCCTGGCAGAACATCACTGCTCCTTATGGATCCAGTAAAGGCTCTTGTCACACACTTTAGTGATAAACTCACACAGAGGTCTCAACTTTGTGAAAAAAATCAGTTAAGAGGAGCAATAAGTCACTTTACATAGATTACAATTACATACATTAACTACCATTCAACCACTGAAGGTGAAAGGAAAATGTGAAAACAGAAATATATAATATGTTAAATTGTAAGGTTTAACATATTATGCACACTGCAAGTATAGAGATGACAAATCTTGCTGTAGCAATATCATCTGGCACAATATCCATTATGCAACTACCATATTGTTATTACGCGGTCAATTCAAAAAGTCAACTTTTAGTCATGAAGTGGACATTTTTTTGTTTTGATACAGGCACAATTCAATGTACTGTGTCGCAATCGTCAAATGATTGGGAATGGGGGAAAAATTATTTGGATGAAGTGTGCATCTATGTGGAGGTGGCACCATACTTCACCAAATAAATGAATGCATTCGGCACACTCTCTCTATTTTCTCCCACTGCTTCACATGTGGCGAGCATTAGCCCCGGGTCATTAAACCTGAACTGCTTTTCCATTGTTCTAAGTGTGTTTATGTCCGAACAAAAGCAGGGGACAGACAATAGATGCAAACCATCTGGTGACCAATAGAGCACAGGGTGTGTGTGCCCAGGGCAGACCCTCAAGGAGGAAATGCATTTTACTATAGTTACATGTGTGGTTGGCAGATGATTCTTGAAACTTCCAGAAATTAATATAAACTACGGGAGAAAGAAATCACTATTTTGACATTGTGTATGTCACCGAGGGAAAGGGGTGGTGCACTGACCTCATTTTAGCTTATGTCACGAGAGGACACTGAAGATCATCATAACAGAGTGATCAAACTTGTATCGCAGTCATTATCTATAGGCTACTTTGTCTGCTACCCAAGTAGTAGTAACAACTTCCCCAATATTTGAATACAAAAAACAAAAACAAAAAAAAAACAAGATCAACTAGACACACAAGGCCTCAAGATAAATTATAGGCTAAGGACGATGTGTAATAGGCTTGGTTATATCTAAAAGACATTGTGTGCCTGTAGGTTATAGACAACCCTGCACAATTACGACTCGTTTTGGTTTGCAATACTTCTGTCAAAATGTAGCCTACATGCTTCATCTTGCAGTGAATCTAATCCTGACAAAGTTGAACTTCTTTAGGCAATACACCTGTCAGTGGACAATGAGGCTGCTTCGTAAACTGACTCGACAGACTAAGGTGATGAGGTTTAAAGTAAAGTTTAAGGCAGGACCGGTGAAGCCGCCTGAGGCACAGCAACGGCGTCGTCACGTCACGTCCCTCCCCGGTCACCGTGCGCAGCAGGGCGGGCCGCATGGCTCCAGCCACGCCGCCGCCGCAGCCTCCTACAAAAGCTAAAGCCCTTTTAACAAGTTTAACAAGCGCATCGACAACCAACACTGCAGCAAACACGCTGAGCTCAGAGAGTGAGTGGACTCACCTTTGAGACGGTCATGTGGGGTGAGTTTCTCGGCGGCGGCAGGTGCTTCAGTTTGACCGAGGTGGAGTTGAGTTGATGGGGGTCGAGTCTCGGCTGGAGCGGAGAAGTTTACATCCGCCGCAAAAGCATGTTGCAGAAAACGATGCTGATGCCAGGCGTGACCTTGGGACTCAGAGGAAGTTAAAGGGAGGATGAGCAGGGCACAACAGTCTGAGTGAGAGCCAGTACCGCGAGGGGGAGCGATCGTGGAGGAAAACACCAGGCATGCACCCGGAGGAGGAGGGCGGGTGGATGAGGAGAGATGCGAGTAGGATGCAAGAGGCGAGGGCGGGGCCATCCTGTGTCCTACATGTCCCAGCTTATCCCAGCGGCATTCAGACTTGACTAAATATAGACCCTCACTGAGCCATCTAAATCAATATAGCATTGGAGACTATAGCCATACTATACTTTACTATAGTACTTAATTTACAATTGTCTAGTTGTGGAATAAAACCACAACATTGTCATCTTGTGAAAGCTGACCTTTGTAAAAATAAATAAAATAACTAGCGTTAGACAGCTTGGCATGGCCTTAGGGTCAAATTACAACTACATTTACTGTTCATTGAGCGCAACAATAACACTGACTACTTGTCAACTAATAAGCAATTTCAAATGTCAAGAAAGGGCAAAATCTGTTTTGCTGAGGTGAAAGTTTTCCTTTTTGTCGCCCCCTATTGTTACTCCCCTGTCACAGCATAAACAATGTGATGACATTATCAAGTGAATACGTTTGACACATATTTAGGACATAACAATTGCAAATAAAAACAGGAAACAGTGAAAAGTGCAACTCAAACAGATTTAGTAAAATTTAATTTATCTACAATTATATTTCCATAGACATACGGATTCGTAAACATTTTATTTTTTTATTATTTTATTTTCTAGTGGCTCATAAGTTGATAAGTTACACAATATACAGAAGCATGATGCAGGAACTGGATAAAAGGTGCAAAAATATTACATCTCTTGACTATGCAGCATTTTTAGAGCCATTCAGAAATGGCGCAGTGGAGTAAAAATAATGTGCGAACATTAAAATGAGATTGAGGTGTGCAGGCCAAGAATTTAGAATAAGGGAAAGTGAATGTACTTTACCTAACTACATACTGTAGTGTAGTAGAACTTGAGCGCAGCAACCATGTGGGAGTTTTCTGGCATAACCAAATTTCAATTAAACTAGAATTCTTGTAGCAACATTTTATATCTCTAATAAATACCACAGCGGCTTTAGGCTTTAATGACCTCTTCTGTAAATTAACTAAATGATGACAATGAAGACTGAACTGTTAAAATGTATAACAATCTAATGTGTAAAGGAACTGCGAGAAAAGTAAATAGAACAGATAAAGTGAACATTTGTACGAGATTAGAGAAGTCCCATTTTCCAGTTTTTTTTTCAAATGACTTTTCATCGAGTGTCTTCTTGTCTGTCAGACACAGACTGTGGACATGTTGTGTAGCGTCCTCTCTTCAATGCTCCTCTAGTCTTCATCATAGTCTTCCTCATCATCATCCGTTGGGTCCCGAGCATCCAAGTCATCTTCATCTTCAACCTGTAAGCACATCGTCACAGTCTAACTACGGTACACCACACAGACAAAATGCAATGTTTAGGACACAAAGAAAAAAAGCAGAGTATCAGTATCTGTTTTTTTTTATGTCCCTATACCTGACTTTTATTTTCTAGACATGAAATTCAATTTGTTTTGACCTTCAGTGTATTGTAAAATACAAAAAGACCTTTGTGCGTCTTATTATACATCCTTTCATTGATTGTGAACTAGCAGGCTGGTTGTTGTGTACATTACTGTGACAATAAAGCTTCCCTTTCCTCCCTGAAAGCTATGAAGCGTGGTTTTAAAGACTTTCCCGTAGACTTCAGCACATGTCACTGTCTTTGCCCAAAACCGCTCGCATGGGCAGCAGCAAAGGAAGGGAGAAATGCACAAAGAAGGGCGACATTGTGGACTCTCAGGGCAGGGAACAAACAGGGGATGTGTCTATGACAGGGGAGACGCTAAGACATTACACGACTCCTCCAGCGTCATGAGGACTGTTAATAAGCGAGTCTGTCATTATCAGCTATTCTCAGGTTGGATTTTAATTTATGCGCTGCATAGATTTTCTGCGCAACACGGGAGCCATGTGCAGCTTAGAGGGAACTGTGCCTGTGACGAATTGGGATGGTAGAAATGCATAGCAAAAGTCAAGAATGAGTTTCAAGACCAACACTTGTTGGTATTGTGTGTAGGGTATTTAATGGCTTGTTGTCTTGAATTTGACTGGTTATAATAAGAGGCACAGTTATGTTGTTTTGTTTTTTTCAAATTATGGCTTGAGTAAATGTCATACTATAATATCATCAATATAGAATACAATCTATATTGATGATATTATAGTATGACATTTACTCAAGCCATTGTTAAGTTATGTTTCTCCTACAGCGCATGTGCGAGAGGTTCTCAAAGTATCGCGTTGTCTCTGTGTTCTTTTAGGCGGTTTAATGTGTCTCTGCTGTTTATGCACCTGTGAGTGTAATGATGCCAGTAAACGGAGTTATCACAAACTAAGTCTGGTTATTGAGTTAACATTGGTAGCAGAGGATGGTTGCTGCTGGTAACTACAAGATCCCACCGCCATTTGACGAGAAGAGGTCGTACGAAACTTGGAAAAATGAGATTGAGATCTGGAAAAGAGTTACCGACCTGGATAAAAAGAAACAAGCGCTAGAGGTTACCTTATCCCTCACCGGCAGAGCAAGAGAAAGTGCGCTGGAGATTTCAGCCGATGACTTGAATGCTGATACCGGTATGACTTCTCTCTTAGCAAAGTTAGACACTGTGTTTTTAAAAGAAGAAAAGGATCGACAGTACGAGTCGTACACAGAGTTTGATCGTATCACCAGAGAGAGCGGCGTGTCAATGGGGGACTACATTGTCGAGTTCGAACGACGGTACAACAAGATACTTGCCTTTAAAATGGAGCTCCCAGATGCTGTACTGGCTTTCAAAATGTTGGATGCGACTGGTCTCAATGTTAAAGACAGGCAGCTAGCGCTGACCGCTTGCCCAAGTGTTACCTTCGCGCATATGAAATCAGCATTGAAAAGGATTTTTGGAGACATCATCACTTCACCACGAGAGGGCAGCAGCGCACAGCAGATGGGTGCAAACAGTGAATGCGCCTATTACACGAGATACGCAGGTAAAAGAGGGAGCAAGTTTAGCAGCCACAAACAGCAATGCAAGGAACGAATCCCATTGATAAACAAGGCAGAAGAACGAGATGCGCAGTTTGTCAAAGCACATTTCACTGGGCAAAGGACTGTCCACACAAAAGAGAAAGTGTACAACTAACAAAGGATGAGGAACAAAAAAGTGAATATGAGGAATGCAATATCACGTTGTTCTCAAATGAAATTCTGTCTCATGCAGAAATCTTCATGGTGGAGGCTTTGGGGTCAGCAGTGATTGACACAGCCTGTACAAGAACAGTATGTGGAGAAAAATGGCTGGATGATTATACAAGTGGACTGCCACAAAGTGAGTTACAAAAAGTAGTTGGTGAAGTAAGTGCAAGGCCATTTAGATTTGGTGATGGCAAAATAGTTAATTCTATACGGAAAGTGACCCTACCAGCAAAGATAGGGCAGACCAAGTGCAAAATAGAAACTGAGGTTGTTCCAGCAAACATACCAATGCTTTTAAGCAAGGCTTCATTAAAAAGGGCTAGTGCGGTGTTAGACATTGCACATGACACGGCAACAATGTTCAAACATCCAGTTACACTTGAGTTGACATCTTCAGGGCATTATTGTGTGAATCTAAGAGACAAGCGTCAGGATAAAAAGGAAACAAATGAGACTCAAACACAAGGTGAAGATGAGATTCTCATTATTAAAGAAAACATGAGCACCAAAGAAAAAGAGAAAATGCTTTTGAAACTACACAGACAGTTTGGACATGCATCAGTTGAAAGACTGCAAAAGTTGCTGACCTGCTCTGGGTCCCAGGACAAAGAAAGTGGCGCAATTCTCAAAGAGATTGTCAAACACTGTGAAACATGCAGCAGGTACAATAAGCCAAAGCACAAGCCAGTAGTAGGTCTTCCCATGGCTTCAACTTACAATGAAACTGTGGCTGTCGACTTACATGAGCTTGAACCTAATGTGTGGTATTTACATGCTATTGATCACTTCACTCGCTTCAGTGCTGGAAGTATAATCACCACTAAAAAACCCAAAGAAATAGTGAAACAGTTCATTCACTGTTGGATCAGTGTCCATGGCCCTCCACGCAGGTTGTTTAGTGACAACGGAGGTGAATTCAATAATGAAGAAATAAAGGACATGGCTGAGAAGTTTAACATTGAGATCAAAACTACTGCAGCCTACAGTCCATGGAGCAATGGTCTTTTGGAAAGACACAATCAAACTCTTACTGAAATGTTGCTGAAAGTTAAAAAGGACAACAGCTGTGACTGGAAGATGGCGCTTGATTGGGCACTCATGGCAAAGAACTCTATGCACAACGTACATGGTTATAGCCCTTACCAACTTGTGTTTGGCCAGAACCCAAATCTGCCCTCAGTGCTCACCGATAAACCCTCAGCTCTGGAAACCCCTGTCAGCTCTTGGGTAGCTCAACACATCACAACTCTACATGCAATGAGGAGAGCCTTTACTGAGGCTGAATGCTCTGAGAGAATCAGAAGAGCTTTGCGTAAACAGCTGAGGCCAGTTGACGACAAGTATGACACAGGAGACAAAGTCTACTATAAGAGGGTGGACTGTAATGAGTGGAAAGGACCAGGAGTGGTGATAGGCCAAGATGGAGCTGTTGTATTTGTAAGGCACGGAGGAGCATATGTGCGCGTGCATCAGTGCAGACTGAGAAAAGTGGAAGATCCACTAACCAAAGAAACAGAACAAGAGATGGACACTATTGAGAAACCCACAGTTACACCAGCAGCAGATCTCAGTGAATCTGAAAATGACAACGAGGAAGGAACAGAGATAAACCCTGAAGCACAAAATGCTGATGAGAATGATGAACCCTCTCATGCACCAGAATCGGCTACAGAGGGCAGTTTCGGTCAGTCTGAGATGCCACAAGCCCACACCGGATATGAAGGTCTCAAGCTGAAAACTGGCCAAGTGGTTAAGTACAATAATCAAAGTGGTCAAAGCCATACTGGAACAGTCCTTAGCAGAGCGGGAAAAGCTACAGGAAGACACAAGGACTGGTACAATCTTCAATTCAGCCAGCCTGAAGAAATAGCTGGCACAACAGGATCAGTCAACCTTGGAGCAATGGACAATATGGAAGTGATTCCCTCGGATCGCGAGGAGGTATGCAACAACGAGGATGATGTGTTAGTAGTACAGGAGGATGTCTTTCTGCCTGCTAAACATGCTGAGCTTACAAACTGGAAGAAGAACAACGTATTTGATGAAGTCACAGATAAAGGTCAGAAATGCATCTCCACAAGGTGGGTGTGCACGCTAAAGGAAACAGCTGCTGGGGTTGTGCCAAAGGCCAGACTAGTAGCAAGAGGTTTTGAGGAGTTAAACACAAAAGACATCCCTAAAGACTCACCTACATGTGCTACAGAATCTTTAAAGATGATAGCAGTGATATGTCAAAACAAGTGGCAGCTGAACTCCATTGACATTAAAGCAGCCTTTTTACAAGGTAACACACTCACCAGAGACATTTACATTCGCCCTCCTCAGGAGGCACATAGCCAAAGGACTGTGTGGAAGTTAAAGAAGTGTGTTTATGGTCTGACAGATGCTTCTTTGTATTGGTACAATAAAGTCAGAGACATCATGCTACAGTTAGGAGCCACCGTGTCTAAAGTAGATCCAGCTGTGTTTTACTGGTTAGATCAGTGTGGAGAGGTGACAGGGATCCTTGCATCTCATGTAGACGACTTCATTTGGGGGGGTACGGTTGCATTCTCCACCACAGTCATCCCTCAGTTGAAAGCTGCTTTCCAGGTTGGCAGGGAAGAACACTGTAACTTTAGTTACATAGGGTTGGAAATACATTCTGTGCAAGATGAGATACAGATACAACAAAGTACATACATTAAACATCTGCAAAGTATCCCCATTGATCCAACTAGAGCAATCCAACGCGAAGCGCCACTGACTGATAATGAAGTGGACATGTTAAAATCTAAGATAGGACAAATATTGTGGGTAGCAAGGCAGAGTAGGCCAGACATGTTGTGTGACATTTCTATTTTAGCATCTAGTACAAAAAATGCTACTGTTCAAACTCTGCACTGTGCTAACAAGCTCATTAGGAAACTTAAATCAGAGAATGTCATGTTGAGGTTTCAGTACCTAGGTAATAACGGCTCACTCAAACTTGTGGTATTCAGTGATTCCTCGTTGGGAAACCTCTCAGATGGTGGCACACAGGGTGGACATTTCATCATGCTTATGGGTGAAAGTGGAAAGTTCTCACCAATATTCTGGCAATCCAAACGCATCAGGAGAGTTGTGCGAAGTACTTTAGCAGGAGAAACTTTAGCACTTGCTGATGGTATTGATAGTGCAGTTTTTCTTGCAACTCTGTACTCTGAAATCACAACTGGTCACTGTTCATGCAAAAACATCCCCATTGTGTGTGTTACAGACAATCATTCTCTACTGGATGCAGTCAAATCCACAAAGTCTGTCTCAGAGAAAAGACTGCGCCTTGAGATCAGTAGTATGAAAGAACTGATACATTCCGGAATTATTCAGCAGGTTGTCTGGTCAGCCACCAAAGAGCAGCTCGCTAACTGCTTAACCAAAAAGGGGGCATCTGCGCTTGGCCTCCTGAGAGCCCTTAGTGAAGGTTTTTGCAAACTTAAAGTGTAATTGTACTTTGTAATGCTTTGTTTGTGTATTCTTGATCAGATGTAAATAGTACATTCTGGTATGTTCTATATTCCTAGTTTTTTCATTCTTTTTTATTATTGACCTTAATATAACCAGGATACTAGCAAAATCCTCACTAAAGTATTTCCTAAAGCCCATCATCCTTCTACCAACTACATGCACTGCCACCATTGCCAACACACCCCATCGTTTTTGTTCTAAACATCAAAAATGCGCCAAAACTACATTGTAGCTTACCGCCTCTCCTAGGCCCTTGAGTCTCTGTTTGAGGCTGTGGATCTTCTGGTCCTGGTCAGCCAGCAGCATGAGCAGGTCGTCCTGTTCCTTCTTGGACTCCTGCAACTCTGTCTGTAGTTTAGACTTTTCTGTCTGCAGGATGGCCACAGAGCTGGTGGCAGAGGCTAACTGCTGCTCCAAGTCTGCCTGGCCCTCTGACAAGCCCTTGAGCTCCAACTGTGCCTGAACAAATCACAGTCCATAGAACGCCATTTTGTACACATCGTTTCATAACATTTTATGTATTTTACCTTTAGTCTTTCCGTCTCCGACGTCTGTGCTGCAAGTCTGTTCTCCAACTCTGTCACTTTGGCATTGTCTACTGAGCCATCACGGCTTGAAACTGCGTCTGATCCCTGAAGATAAGCAGAGATTCATCTTTCTGTAACTATTAAGAATGAACAGGTTGCCTTTAATGTAACATGAGGTTGTTTACCGCAGAAGCTTCAGCTCTTCTCTGCAGATCTTGTTTCTCCGTCTGAAGTTGGCTAATTTCTGTTGTCTGGGCTTGAACCCGACTCCTCAAGGCCACGAGTTCCTACAACAAGTTAAAGATAAGGTAACATTTTTATACATGAGGTAAAGGTGTTCAAATCAACCAATGAACAAATGGGTATGCATTCACGCTTAAAAAAACATTTTATGTTTCAAAGATTATTAAATCAGTTATCCTATCAGAAAGCGGGAAAATGTCCCACACTTTGGGTCGCGTAACAGTTGGCAACTTGGCAAAAATCCAAAAGAGTGGCTCTATGTTCTACTCACTCACCACCAGTGTTGGGAACGTTACTTTAAAAAAAATTAGTTATAGTTACTCACTACTTGTTCTAAACTCTATAATGAAAGTAACTCGTTACCAGGAAACTATTTGCGTTACTGTATTTTTTTTTAAAAGTAGCTAAATATCAAAGAATTTTGATTTATTTTTTTGCAGTTTTCAAGTCAGTTGAAATGAGTAGAACAGTATTTATGATACTATCATGTCAATTGTCAAAGATGTTCATAATAACTGAATGGGGGGTAGACTGAGGGGGCCTCTGTGATTGAACGGTATTCAAAGAGAATGAGGAGGAACAGGAGTAAAAGAAATATGTGCCAACGATCAGGGCAGACTTTACGCACAGGCATTGTGCAAGTCTCTCCGTTCATTCATCAGGCCAACTCGATTCCCCCCCGCGGCCGCCCCGCACTGTGGGGATGACGAGCCGCGGGTCGGGGACACACGTAGTTTTTGGAGCAGAGAGCATGAACACTCTGCACAGACAGCGCGAGTACTCCGTGAGACTCCTTCCACCCTCTCCCCTGCTCCTGCTGCGTGAGCTGACACCGCGGCGCTCATTCAATCGAATTGTAACGTGCCACTTTGTTTATCCAGTAACGATAACGGCGTTGTAACGACGGGGAGAGTAATGAATTAGATTACTCTGTTACTGAAAAAATAACGCCGTTACCTAATGCTGTTCTTTTAAACGGCGTTATTCCCAACACTGCGCACTACCAAACCCTTGCACTGACCTTCATTCAAAACCTAATTAATCCCTCCATTAAGTTAAAGCTCATTGACTGAACTTTGGAGGTTCTGAGCTTTCAAATGAGGTAGACCATGTCCATAAACCAATCAGAGTGCATACTACAGAGGTTATAGTATCTTAAAAAATACATTCTTAATAAAATGGATGTTTGTTGACTGAAACCTTGAGTAGTTCTGTGTTGTCTGACGCTCCTGGTGTTCCCTCTGCCGTTTGTGATGCTTCTGATCTCTATGGACAACAGCGAAAACAATGATTAATATGTAAAATGGAAAACATCTTAACACACTATTTATTATTACTAAAAGCGTCCACATAATTTGTTTTAAATTGTCTGTCAGTATTTGTTATAGTTACAAACAACCAAAGGAACATTTTCATAATATGGTAAGGATTTGTTTCCATGTTGGCCTTGCTCATGTTGCAATCATAAGGTTTAGTATATTTAGTCACCATGAGATGACATTGTATAATAATAGCCTGGGCCAGACTCAGAGGGAGTTCCTCATGTTAAAGATAAACAAAACAGCCCCATTAGGGTGTTTTCAATGCAAACATGTTCAAAGTTGCACGTTTACTTTACTAACCAAAGTGTTGATGAGTGAATCCTTGTCACCAAGTTGTGTCTGAAGGAGTGTGTTCTGTTTACGAAGCTCCTCCACCTCGTCTCGTAGGTGCGCAATCTCTTCTGTCTGCACCCCGTTCACCTGCGAGATGTCCTGGCTGTTTGACTGGTTTTGATTGTCCTTGCCTGCAAACATAAAAAGTCAACCATTTACATTGAGTGTTTGACATAACACAAAAAATCCCGACCTTAGACATTGCAAAAGTGTTAATAATGTACATGGAGACCATTAATTAACTACAATAACTACAACCTCCTTTGAACTTTCAGCCCAAGAGGGGGACAAACCTAGTTTCAGTTTGAGGATGTTGTACTGGTCTTTATGCTGTTGGATCTGGGAAAGCTGCAGTGTGGTAGTCGTCTGCAGTTGTTCATTCTGAGTCGACATGGAGCCCACTTGTTCTTTCAGCTTCTGGATCTCAGCATCCTGAAATCATAATAAAACACATCAACGTTCAACTCAAATATATTCCATTATTGTTGGCAAGTTTACCTGTTCCCTGATTAGCTCTTTGTATCGAGTTACAATATTGTCATGCTGTTCTAATGTTTTCTTAACTTCCTCTTCCTTCTTCTCTTCTTCGCTGGATTTGTGAACTGCCTTTGTTATCATGCCTGTGTAAAAAAGTTACATTTAGTATAAATAATCTAATTCAAGACATTTAACAATCAAATTTAAAAAAAGAATAGAAAGATCTGACTGACCCTCCAGATCTTTGACTAGCTTTGTAAACTCGTGGTCGAACAGCATTTGCTCTGGTGATGGGAAAACTGGTTGAGGTTTCTGCGCAGCGCGAGAGTACAGCTCATGTTTTGTGATAAAACCCAGTTTCTCTACAAAGTTCTCTTTTCCAATTCGCTTCTCAATCAGCTGCTTTAGCTTGTCCCTGGAAACAGGAGCACAAACAATAATTGGTCATTGGATGTAGGTTTATCTGCCAATAATACCTCAATTCAAACACACACACACGTGAATCCCATAATATAAAGTTAAAGCCAAAATGAAGGGTAACGTGTGTCTTTATTTAACCAACAAATCCTCCCCTATCATTTACAACTTTGCACTTACTTTGTGTAGTTTTCCAAGGAGTTGTCATTGTAGTAGATGCAGATCCCCAGGAGCAGAGCACACAAGCCCTGCACAAGCCTTTCATCCTCTCCCAGGTTCTCAGAGATTTGTGCCGTCAGCTGTGTGACTCCCAAGTAAAGGACCATAGTTATCAGTGAGTTTTTGGTCTGATTCCATCTTATACAGTATAATATCTAGAGTTTTATCTAATGCACATGCTAAATCTGAAAGGATACAAATGGGACGTTTTCCTGGTTGTGTAGAAAGTGCGTAACTGCAATAGGACAGTTGCTGATCCATGTGCACAGCAGCATGAGGAGGCCCACTCTGGTCTGCACTTTACTGCCCTGAGGAGGAACAGAAACTTCAACATCACATCCTCCTGCAATTACCAGGTCGGAAACAAAATACATGAAGATGGCTACATGTCCACGTAACTTCATATCGCCAAAAGTGCATTAGATTAATTTTTGTGTATTACACTTGGGACATGTGGCTCTGCAAATACATTGCATGTGATAGAGTGTTAAAATATATTGAAAAGAAAAACAGTTTCCTAACATAATGCACAGATATTAAGGTTACAGCTGTTAATGCAAAACATGCAATAAATCTAAAAATGCTTAAATAATATTCTTCTTGACCCATTTGTATCAACCGGACTTGCAAATAGCAGCACATGCAAAGCATAAATTCTGTAATAATGAATGTACATTTGTACATGCAATTCCATGAAAATAAGTAAATAAAAACTTTTCTTCCACTTTTGGTTCAAACAGCTCCATGACAATCAAAGGTCTCAAGTAATTTTAATCAAGAGTCATTCATATTTCATGGAGGCAAGCTATTGGAAAGCTAATAATGCAGTGTCTGGTCTATAGTTGAAAGCAAAGCAGGTGTATTAAAATTTAATGCAAAACATGCTTCTTGTTTTTTATAATCCGTTCAGTGCACTAGCAAAAAGCCACGTGGCGTACGTGTGTAAAATACACGGGTGCTCGTCATATAATTAGAATATCATGAAAAAGTGCATTCACTTCTGTTATTCAACTTAAAAACTGTGAAACTAATAAACTGTATGATAGACTAATTACATGCAAAGTGACATATGTATAGCCTTTATTTGTTATAATTTTGATTATTATGGTTCAGCTTGTAAAAACCCCAAATTAAAAATCTCATTAAATTAGAATGTTTTGAAAATGGACCGCAAGCCATAATCAAATTATAACAAACAAAGGCTTGACATATGCCACTTTGCATGTAATGAGTCTATATCATATATGTGACCAGTCACAGGAAGCAAAGACACAAGTCGGTTTTGGGACATTATGAGATAATAAAAGATTGTTAAAGTGTAGTCTCCAAGCTTTCCAATGATGTGTAACACCTGGAAATCTGATAATATTTGGAGGTGTAGCGGTGATTTGAAGTTGGCAATTCCCAAAAAACCAAAGGGGATTAAACGGCCTCTGAAGTTTAAAATGTTAGTTTCACATTTTAAGTTGAATTACAGAAATGACCTTTTTCATGATATTCAATTATGACGAGCACCGGTATGTCCAGTTTTGTGGCCAATTTAAGATGCATTCCAATGACAAAGACTGAGAATCACCTTTTGAGACTTTGTCTCCAAATGTGACAGAATGCAAAAGTGACAAAAACAAGAGGGACACATTTACCACTAGGGATGCAACAATTTACTCAAGCCCCGATTCGATTTCAAGTTCTCGATTTAGATTGCTTGCGTCACGTGTGCACGTGTATGTGTTTACATGGTGTGACATGTGTTGGGGGTGAGACGGGGGGAGGTGTGAACCTTGTCTTGAGAAAAAGTTAGCTCGCTGTTTCTACATGCAATGTGAGATTAAAGCTATTCCAGTCGGGCAAAATGGAGTAGCTGAGGGTGGCTTTAACATCGATTCTTTCATTTTACGCATATTAAATCGATTTTAAATCGATTTTTGATGTATCGTTACATCCCTATTTACCACATAACTAGACTACTACCTCTAAAATGTACACAAATCTTAAATACATTTCTGAAAAGCAAGTTTTGTGAAGCAAATTTACAACAGTTTGTTTAGTCCAATTTATTATCTTAACTGTTCTTGTAGCGGCCAGAATGCCTGCCTGGCCTCTAGGTGTCACTGTGGCGGATTCTTCCTCATGCTACCTGCCCTGGCCCTATTTAAGCCTGGCAATTAGTGGTGCCAGGTGTTGCAAAGTGAGGAGGAACAGTCTTTTGACCATGCTGAGCTCATGTAAATAAAAGACCATTTTGAAGATTACTGGGCTTATTCTTTTGGAACACGCGTCTGAAACCCTTCAAACTTTGCATCCTAGTGGTTTTGTGTGGCACAGGGCCACACGACCTCTACAGTTCTAATCACAATGCCTGCTCTTGCTAGAAAGTTGATAATGTCTCCAGGTTAACTCAGTAAATTAGCATGTTGGAAGAACAACCAGAAACAAGTGCAACTACTGTTGCTTTTCATTTCTAGAGGCAGAACAAGAGGAGTCTCACACAGGATTACACTAAAACACAACTGAAATTAGGCACTACATGCATAGCTCTGCTCCTTTATAATTGGAAGGTCAAACGGAGGAGCAGTACAACAATGGAACACAGACCACATAAAGTGTTTGACAAAAAGAAGAGCTTAAGTAAATCTATCAGAGTTGGCAGAAATCCACAGCAAACACTCATAGCTAAGAGGAGATGTTATGACACTTAGCAAAAGAGCCCCAAAACAGCAGCATCATTTATCTGTAGTTATCTCTAGCCAGGACCCAGAAAGAGAGAAGGGGGTCAAGGTGAAGGGTTAAGGGCAAATAAGAGCTTAAGGATGAGGGTAACCCCTTCTGGGTCAGAAGAACACCACAACAACTAATGCCAAGCTTGAGTATCCACACAAACACACAAACGCATTACATTACTCACCCGTCTGGTGATCTTATCACCCTGCAAAACCACAATAACGTAGCAGGACTCTAATCACTGTTGAACAAATGTTTATGGATTCCAAAACAGGGCTCCAGAGTGCCACTATTTTGGTTGTACCCAAAAATGTCACAGGTGTGACTAAATATTTTTACTTAAAACATCCTGCACTTCCCTGAGCCGTGTAATTGTCACTTTGCTATAATATGTATTATTACTCTGTGTAAAATGTGTGGTTATGAGGAATTCCATGTGCAAATTGCCAGATATTCAGTATTGTTCAGTACTTTTGTCAGTGAACCCTGTTTCAGACGTTTCTTAAGTGGGGTCTAATTCATGCCCCTGAGTGCCTAATGCAACTAACCTGAAATGTTAGTCTGGAGCCCTGTCCTCTGTGTGCCTCTGCCTCTCGCATGGCGCTTACCTGGGACAGGATGTTGGTACACTGTTGAAGCAGAGACACAGGGGGCTTGCCCAAACTGGTGGCTAGTTGGACCCTAAGCAGCTGCTCCTTCTGGGTGAGGTTCTCCTGCAGCGCATGAGCCAGGGCCACAGCCGCGCACCAGTTGGACAAAGAGTCGGCAGAAAACAGGCCTCCGCAAAGCAGCTGGCCGGCCGAGATGGAATTAGCTGACAATAGAAAAGAACAACTGCTTTGAGAAATCTATTAAAAACCTAATCCAAAAACATTAATGTAATTTAAAAGGGATGGAAGTTTTGGCATAGCAAAGGATTGGACAACACCCACAATAGCTTACCATCGATAGTGGAAGGAAGGAGTGTTGCTACAATCTCTCCTTGGCCTTTTTGGTTTTTGTACAAGAAACACTGGAAGCAGTAGAGGACTGCACAGCGAAGCACAAATGGTTGTCGCTCATTTACCATCGACATGAGTAACACAACAATGGCTGGTCTGTAAACAAGTACGACGAGAGATTGATAAAGATTAGAAATGTGTCCATGTAAACATAAAGTGCACAACAATCAAACATGCCTTGGTGGGTTTGACGGCGCGTTAACTGAGGCGAAGTAGTCCTGGTTGACCTGAGAGCCTCTTATGACTTCTGACACAGTGTTAATGGTCTGAAAGAGAATACAGTAAAATAGATCAAGAGGCCATTTCTATTTCTGTTCTCAGCTTAAGTGCATGAGCTCCTGTACCTCAGTGAGGATGTCAGCAGGGACACCCGTGGCCATGAGGATGGTGCACAGCTGCTGCAGCAGGCCACACATATACATGGCCTTCTGGCAGCTGGCGGTGGCTCCAGGAGAATTCACCGGAGACACCAAAACTCGAACAAGCTGCAGAAGAAATTACGTTAGTTCATTTCTGACAAACACAACGTTAGACAAACATTTACATGTGGATTACCTGAAGCATAAGGTGTAGGTTGGTGACTTTCTGTGCGGACCAACCAGCATTATCATCGCCAACCTCAAACCAGGGCTTCATTCTCTGAATATATGAGCCCTCCTTAAAGAAATTCTGATTGGAGCTGTTATTTTTGAGCAGGTTCAGCAGAAGCAGAAGACAGTCCTCAACCACGATGCCTTTTAACACAATACACAACTTAAATAAGCAGGTGTATGCTAGTGTTAAGGAATCACAGAAACATTGTTAGTACCTCCATCACTGCTGCCCTCTTCAGTGATAATATCTAGAAGGCGTTCAAAGGCATTTTCAAAGGCTACAATTTTTTGTATAGCAGCGTTGCTCTTAGTGAGCTGTTGGAGAAGAAGCAGGCCCTAAAAGCAATACACATAACTCATAATGTTAAATACTCTGATAATACCACTATTTATACCACTTCTCTTTAGAAGGAAGGAAACTAAAAGCTTACATCATTTCTAATGACTTCCCGGGAGTCGGCCAAGAGATCCATAAGTCTAGAGACACCTGTACAGAATCACACAGTTCATGTTAAGCAGAGTCATATAGAGTAGTATCACTGTGTGCCCTACAGAGTGCATATCTTACCCATGGGACTAACAAGAATGACACCCTGCACCTGAGGACCCTGGTTCTTGAGTAAAGCAGTCAACAGCTTGACCCCAGGCCAACGCACATGGAAGTCAAACTCCTAAAACCCAAACAAACAAATTTAATTGTAAAAATATGAGGGGAATATGCATAAAATGTGATACCGTTTGCAATTCATGCTTTTAAATGAAGATTCAGTTTACACTGGACATTATAAACATGGATTAACATTTAACAAAAGACCAGAATATCATCTGCTAAATTTGGCAAAATAAATGCAAAAACATAAATATGCATTTCAAAATATATGTAGCGGTCTAAATTTCAGGGTTCGCAGGTTTCACAGTACACATATCATATGACCTCAAATTTTGTGTAATTTTACACTCACTACTGCCACTTCAGGTATTATGCGTAACTGCAGTCTCTATATTAAGCTTGTGCATGACGGCAAGGACCTAAGTAACAACTTTTTGAGTGACAGTGCAGGATTTGAGAGGCAGTTGTGGTTTATTGGTTTGGGCTCATTCTACACATTAGTACATTGCTGGAACGTGTAAGGGGAGGAAAATACTTAGTTTTAAAGTTTTTAAACTCTATATAGTCCCTTTAAATAACTGAAGACTTTGTGATTTGTTAAATACAATTTTGATCCAATTGCATTTAATTTTATAGCCTCAAATTGCAGGCAAATGTATTTGCCAAAGCAGTGGCAAACAATAGGGGCACACACCTCTAGCAAAGTGAGCAGCAGGGTCACATGCTCTGGATCTTCAATGAACTTCTCAGTAAACTGCGCTCCAAGGTCATCCGCCTGTTTCTGTGCATTCTCATCTGCGAAAGACAACATTGGTATTTTTAACCATCAGAAAATGAACGGGGCATCAAACATTTAGATAGAGTGAAACAAGAAGGTCAGTTTATATCCATCACCTACAGCAGCACTGTGTGCCTTTAAAGGAATAGGCCACCGTTTTTACATACTGACATATGTTCTTACCTTACCTTAGACTAGTTGATATGTACCTGTCTGGTCTTTGTCCGTGCGCTCTGTCATGCAAACGGAGCACAAACGCAGCCTCTTCCACATACTGTATAGTTCCAAATCAGCTCCCGTTAGAAGCTACCAAACTCTTCCACGTTTTCCCTATTTAAATACAGTTACGTGACGTGTTACACTACAAAGTATAGTAACACAGAAATGTAACATGTCGATTTTCTCAGCGGATAAAAAGGGGTACTATATTGTGAGGCGTAATAATACGAGGAGCACTACGTCCGCGCACTAACACCTAAAGACTTCTCCCCCGCTCACTTCCGTCAATAGAAGCAGCGTGACTTGTAGTGAGCGGGAGAAAAGTCTTTAGGAGTTAGTGCGCGGACGTAGTGCTCCTCGTATTATTACGCCTCACAATATAGTACCCCTTTTTATCCGCTGAGAAAATCGACATGTTACATTTCTGTGTTACTATACTTTGTAGTGTAACACGTCACGTAACTGTATTTAAATAGGGAAAACGTGGAAGAGTTTGGTAGCTTCTAACGGGAGCTGATTTGGAACTATACAGTATGTGGAAGAGGCTGCGTTTGTGCTCCGTTTGCATGACAGAGCGCACGGACAAAGACCAGACAGGTACATATCAACTAGTCTAAGGTAAGGTAAGAACATATGTCAGTATGTAAAAACGGTGGCCTATTCCTTTAAGATACTATAATCATTGGCTTTCATCAGACAATTTTATCACACAATAATGTTAGTGGATTATATGAACATTGGTATGTTTACTATACACAGCTAGGGTTAGAACAGGTGGGAACTCTAAAATAATAATGATTTAGTTAATTGATTATGTTTACTTCTCAAAAACATATCAAATTCTACTCTACTACTACCAAACACACCAGCATTTTGATAACTACTGTATTAACTGTATTTTAACTTGCAGTAAATTTGGACTTCATGAAGTTGTTTAATGTGAGTAGAAACCCTTTGTGGCTATGACCCAAAAGGTTAGAAATCCCAATCATAAATCAGTATAGTCAGCCATGTAGCAGTGTTAGAAGTGACACACAGATCACCACACCCCATACTAACCAGGCATGGGTACAGTCTTTTGCTTATGCTTAGGGATTACAGCGTCTGCAAATGCACGGGAAGAAGTTTACAGTATAAACCACAAAGCAGATTTGAACATAATTCATTTGATCGTAGTAATGTACGGGCTTTATATTGGCAGTGCAATTATTGTGCGGCTTGTAACACAAATACACCCTTAGTAAAGCCAGTGATAATAGTCTCATGCATAGTCAAAGATCATTACCTTCTGATTCATCTGTAGCGTTAACCATGGAAGAGAAAAAAGACAAGGAGAGAATCTTTGAATTAAAAAAACACTTCCTGTTCATTTGATTAAGAAATGGAAAGTGAAGTGGCGGATATTCAAATTAAAAAGATATTTGCACGTTGCGAGAACTGAGGGGAGGATGGTTTATAAATCAGTTGTTGTTCAATTCTTACCTTGCTCTTCCTCCTCGTCGTTGCAGATTAGGTTGAACAGTGTGTCCAAGGCATAACCAACGATTTCAGAGTCAGATCTATTTTGATCAATACAAAATTTAACAACGGTTTCTAAAATTGGCATGTAGCATGGAAATGTTGACCATGCCCATCATGGTCACAGAGACACACCTGTCGGTCTGTAGAATATTGATCAAGTGGTCCATTGCCTGTGTGCCAACTTCCATGCGGTATTTCTAGAGAAACAAACACAACATTAACAGTCAGCAATATTGACCCATCGCAGTTGATACCATAACACTCGAACATTTGGCTCCGAGTCAGTCAGGAGATCACTATGGTAGTAGAAGTTTCCAAAGCAAACAAGTCCAGTAATTTTTTCTTTTCTTTTTTTTCTACTACGCCAAAATAAACAACAACTATGTTTGTGCAGAAAAACTCAAAATCAGCTACTAAATGCATCTGTGCTGAAAACCTGTACAAATATCGAATTGAAATACCTACCTTAGAGAGAGACTTGAGTGCTCTGACAGCATCTCTGCGGTCATCCAGCAGTGTGGAGGAGGCTACCCGGTCACACAACTTCTGAATCTAGAACACAAGGATTGAACTATTAGTAATATACTTTTCTTTTTGTTTACAATAAACAAGCTACTGCGAGTGTCATTTGCAATGCATGCACGGGCTTTAAACAGCCGTCTGGTAGTGAGAACAGTTCACATAAATGAATGGCAGCTTATATGTAACTAAACCTCAGAAGTGGAGAGATTGTATGTTTGGTCGGAGTAATGACTGAAAGAAAGTATGTGTGCTATGTGCTTCGCTTACACAATGCTGCTCACAATGACAGCCAGGCTTCAGACTGACAGATTGCTGGTTTAGCAATGATGGTCCCCTCAAGCTAATGCTAACAGAAGCCCTTAAATAACAAGAGGCAGGAAGTCTTGACCCTATGATATGGCAATTTCATGATCGAATGAGGACCGTATAATGCCCAAGGTATACAGAGGCGTGTGTGTGGTGTCAGTCGCCCCGGTTGACTGGTGAAAAACAGAGCTAGCCGATGTCAGCCCAGGCTAGCTGAGCAGGCTCCTCACCGTCTCTGCTCCCGACGGCTGCGGCCCCGCTGGCTGCCCACCCATCACTCCTCTGAAGAAATTCATTCTTCCACGCGTCCTACAAGTGCCTTACAGCTACGGCTCGGCCCCCTTGTTGAGAAACTTGTTCTTGGCGGTGTCAATTTTGAGAAGAATGTATAAAAAGCTGAGAAAGCAGGTACACAATGCTGTTTTTTACACTGTGTACACTGGCTGGGCAACCCCGGAAACTCGTCAATGATTTGGAACTGCGCATGCGTTCAGACGTGGCGATACGTGGCTGAGCGAGGTCCAGTTATTTAACCTGTTACCTGCCTTCCCCCCAATCAGGGGGCTAGGGTTAGGGTGAGAGTTAGAGTTAGTTAACCCTAATCAGGATATGATTAGGATAAGGAACGGCAAATGTAATGTAAGTTGTGTTTCACTCACACCTATTTTTAGAAACTAGAAGGTCTTAGCTTTCAAATTAGGTTTCACACTGGCACATAGGCTGTAAGCTCTCCAGTCAATACGCTTTGAGATTTGGATATAAATAATTGTTAACCCTAACCCTAATCCTAGCCCTAACCCTAAAGTAGCAGTTAACAGGTTTTATTTGTTGTTACTTTGCCCTATGTTCCCTTGTTTATGATTGTTTATGATTTGTTACCTTGCACAATGTTCCTTGCTTTGATTGTTAAATGGATATGTTAATTTTATTTTGGGGGTGCGCGCTTATAAACCTTTTGCTTTGGCCCACTCCTTTTGAGCAGATTAACTGCTCAAATAAATATATACAATAAAATAAACTAACAGGTTAAAGGGCTAGGTGTTATTGATTATTGCATCTACTTATGGAAAGTTTGAGAACCACTGGAGTAACAACATCCCAGCAATGTAGACGTTTGGTAAGTAGAGACCACAGGAGTTTAAAAGTTATGACTAGAAAGCAGGGCTGCAAAATATATCGCAAAAAATATCGTATCGCAATATTAGGTGACGCAATATCCGTATCGCGAAAAGCCACAATATATCGCAACATCACTAAAGTCTTCATCGGACTGGGATAGACAAATTTTTTTGCAATGCATTGAATTTATTCATGTGTAAAAGTTCTGTTTTAGTGAAACATTTACTAACTTTGTTCTATTTTAGTCTTTTTTTCTTTAAGTCTTTTTTTAACACAATTCGCTGAAAAACTAGTTACGATTTGCGTTTAATTAGAATGGAACATATCGTGTGGAAATGGTTAAGTGAAATAGTGCAATAATATTGTTATCACGATATTGCACAGCCGTATCGCATATCGTAAGGTATTTGAATATCGTTCAGCCCTACTGGAAAGGCCAAACATTTTCCACATTATACAACATCCTCCCACTATTCATAGTCAGTATTGATTTTTAAGATGATGTGTTGGCCTACTCATTAATGAGGTAATTAGTGTTTATTTTAAATAGGTCTAATTATAATAAAAGATTTGTAGTTACTTGCCTCTAATTTAGCAATAAATACGTGAGTCACCATAACTACGTGAGTCACCATAACAAATTCAACATCACACCAGTGCACCCACTGGTTTAAAAGGATGGGATGAGCGGAACTGCTCATAGTTGTTTGGAACTAGACATGGCTATAACAGCTCTTCTTTTTCTTTATTTTCATATCACCAATGCAGGTAAGTTAGATTATGTATTAAAATATATTAAGCCAGCATAATTACTTAGATGTTACCAGATATATTGTAAATAACCATTTTAATGTTTTAGAAATATTATATTTTTTATATTCCAGGTTCTTTCCCTGTCCGCTTGAACACTGCCAACCTTCAAGCTCATACAGGTAATGAAAGTTGCTTAAATAAAAATTGTCCAAGCAACACAAATCTTAATTTCATATTGAATTTCCAGCTCTGCCTCCAGATGTCTTACCACTCAGCAAGAGAGAAGTTAAATTTGCAAAGACACCTCAAGAATGGAGCCCATGCCAAATAGAGGACATAGATGACACAACTGCAACCACAGCAAAACCTGTCAAGTTACCAGGACAAAAGCCCTCTGTGGACCATGGGCAGGGCATGCAGAAACCTATATTCTTGTACCTACCTGCTGTTTCTTTTCAGCTTCCTCCAAATGTGGCAGGCTATGCCAAACATCTTAATGGAAGGATTTTTCAAAACCGTCCTGCGTTAGCTCAAAAACGCTCTTCTTCTGGGTCAAGTTCCACGTCATCTGAAGATACTGACTAACAGATTGGTCATTTGCCTTTATTCTATGCTGTTCTTGTAAGATATTTGAAGAAACTATTATCATAGTATGCCCAACGTCCACAATTGTTTAGTTTGACAGTTGACTTATGATCACACTATAGGACCTGTCTTGAGTGACAATTTGTTTTAAACAATTATACACATATTTCGTGGATTCTGGAAGTATCAATACCCCACATATGTATTCCTAGTAGTCCTGTTGAAGTCTGACACTGTATGTAAAGATGACTTTAAAAAATAGCAGTACCTACTTTTCTGTAGCATGGGCAATAAATAGAAATGTACCACCAAAGACTAAACTTTTATGAATATTCAAAAGCATCACAGTTTTGATTTAAAGTTATGGAATGAGTCTGCAGTCGAACATTCAAATTACATTTGCAATTACGTTAGTATAGTTACAAATGGATGTATATTTAGTAAAAAGAAGAATTTGTATGCATCATTGAAGGGCAATGTGTAGAATTTGTAGCAGTAGCAAATACATTTGTACAACTGTAGTACCAGAGTGCAACATGATAAAATAGAAGCAAATATAAATAATTAATAGCTAAAAATACCCACAAATTACACAATACCACAAATGGCCCTTTGGTTTGTGTGCTGATTTGTACCTCTACATTTCTGTATTCAGCTTCAATTAATGAAAATCAAAACCTGTTTCCAGTGACAAGACGATTCATTCAGTCACCTGTAAACATGACAAGGGGTATGAGTGTGATGATATCAGTAGTTTATTGTATGCAAGTCCAACACATTCAAAATGGAAAGGAAAATAAAAAAAAACCTCAACAAAAAGAATAGTCTCCATCTGCAACAATCTTGCACGAGCAACAAGTAAAGGGTAAACATAGTTCATTAACATGGCTGCCAACTGTTTACAAACCCGCTTCCAAAGTACTTTGTTCTATTCTAAAAGGACTGGAATGATTCACTACGAGGATCCATTTACTGCATTTTAGACATGAAAAAATATTATTTTTTAAAGGATCCTTTGGAAAATGGAAATTCACTATTTTTATCATGTAAAAAATAAAACTTTTATGCTCAAATATTTGTAACCACCAGTACGATGTAATGCACAGATTAGCGTCAAAGCATGATGGCTCTTCTTCACCACACTTTCACTTGTAATTACTGTTTAAAGTAGGACTGCAAGTACCCACTGACAATACAAATAGGGCAATGGGCAACTACAAGAGCTTCCTGTTCAAATTCAAGGAGCAAAGGCTTTCAGTATTTGAGGAAACAGTCCTATAGTGTATCAAATTTTTCAACTGAAACTCCCCAGCTAAAAAAAAAAATGTCTATAGTACAAGAGCGAGGTACAACTGAGGACACTACCAGACAGAGCAGACCATTATGCAATATGCCAATACCAAATTATAATGCTTCAAAAATGTTTGAAAACTTGTATCTAAAACAGACAAGATTGTCCCAGAAATTATGTTAGTGCAACACCACCAGACAAGGAAGACCTCATGAGTGTAATTGTCCAGAAAAAAAAAATGCTACATCACATCACATTTCAGTGCAAGACAAGATTTTTTATTTTTTTTCCTTTCCAGCTGGGACTGAGGTCTTCCCTTCCTACCAAGTAGTAAAAAGTCAGTGGACTTGTACTTTGGCAATCAAATTAGGCTTGCCCATAGTGGGGGGAAAAAGCAAAGCACAATGAAAAGTAAGAAAAATACAAATCCATTCACCATTTGATAATTTCAGTTATTTGTCTCATCTCAAAAATGGGGATATAATGTCCTGGGATTATTTGAAGCGCTGCAGTAAAATGAGTAGCGCATGCTCGATGCCGAGAACATTACACGGTAGAGTCTTTGTAACCAAATTAACGGTAGCATGGTTGTTGCTCGATCTCAAACCAAGGACCAAGCATTTTAATGTCACCATCTTTAATGTACCTTATGTGAGTAGTTCTGAACCCTCGTAACCATTTAACAAAACAGAACGCGAGGCACCTATTGTCACTACAAAATCCAGAACAGATACACATACAAAATAAATGTACAAAAATCACAGCAGATTATCTTAGGTAGTAAGACAGTATGAAACATGAAATATGCACCAGAAAAGAAAAACTTCAATCTGAATACTGAGTATTTTTTCATCTGCTCCCAGTAATAGTTCAAAATGAGCAGCTCAATATTAGGAGGCAGTGAGCCTGGAGCTGCAAAGCTGTAGTAAGACTCAAAAGGGTGAAAGAGAAGGCACCATCATGCTTTTATCAAGTTGACAAATGTAAAAATTTACAAAGAAATCAAAAGCGTAGAGTAAACTATGATTTTTTTTAACTGTACATTTATTCTGCTTCTCTCCACTGAAGAGCCAGGCAGGAATTGAGAGGGAGGGAGCGGTCGTCCATCCGTTTTGTTGTTTAGCTGGTCAAGAAACGTGAAAAAAAAAAAAAAAAAAAAACAAGCCACCATCCTTACCACCACTTGCAATGGTTCAATTTTGTTTATACACAGTCCATTCCCCAAACTTTGTGAAAGTCCAGAATCTGGGCTTTCTAATTCAGGTATAAATGAGGAAAAATATCATGTAAATTTGCTTGTGATCTTGTCCATCCAGCAGAAACTGAAGTGCAGTTTTGGGTCAGAAGTGTGAAAAGTACATTAGTCACAGCAGACAGGCTGTGAATGAGGCCTGCCCCAATAAGTTGTGTTGATTTAGAGACAAATGCGTCTCTCCAGCTGCGTCCCGAACACTGAGGTCAATGTAATACGACAAAAAGTACCCATTAGTGCATTTTGATGAGTGCCGTATGCAATTTTCAAGCAGTGTTCTCTCATAAGAAAAAATGTAAAAAGGCAAGCGCTTTCCCTGGATCTGCACAAATTTTGCATCTCACACTTATTCTGACAGACGGTCAGAAAACTACCATTTAAAAATGTGCAATAGTGAGACTTGACTTGTGAAGCAGCGTCCCAGTTGAGTAGGCATATAATCTCTTATCCAAATGGGCTGAATTATCAGAGGTACAAGCTTTATCAGTCCCGTGACCGTCTAATGTGGCAATTACTCCTGGTTGGTTTGCCTCTTTCACAAATTTACAAATTAAGTTTGTGAATCCTTGACATACCTGAAAAGGATGCTCAGCTCACAACTAAAGCAAAAAATTTGTTTGCTTATTTAGTTTTGTCTTGTCTATTTCACAAACAATAGTTGACAGGCTGTGTCACATTCCAAAGCAAGGAGGGAACAAAAACTTAAAAAAAAAAAATAACAATAAAAAAAACCCAGAAACAAATATATGTTTATACATGAAGATTTCTTTTCGTTGAGAACGATTGAGGATGAACACGGTACTACTTCCGCACTGTAAATAGTGCTCTTCTAACGCCGCTGGGTGGTGAAGCGGCCATCGCTCTGGCCCCCGGAGCCTCGGCCCAGACCTGGTTTGGGGGCCATGCCTCCTCGAGCAGGAGGTCCCCGTCCGTCACGCTCTCGCACCATCCCACTGCCAGCAACGCCCCGAGAGGCTCCAGGGCCGCGGTCGTTGCGCCTCATGTCCCTGCGGTCATCCCCTCGGGTCTCCCTCTCCCGCACCGCCCTCGTCTTCTTCTCTTCAACATTCAGGCGAACCTCACCCCGAAACATGATGGGCTGAAGGAACAAGAGCAAGTTATTTCACTGGATATAAAGATTAGGAAGGTCCAACGGAATATGCACTTTTTTTTTATTGGCAAGTCAAAACAAATATGGCGGCTTACGAGACTTGGGATGATGAAGACACATCAGAAAAAGGAAGATCACACAGTAAAAGAAGAAATAGGAAAATCTAAAGTTTAAGACCAGTTGAAAAATTCACATTTTGCATGGTTGGATCTCAACAAGGTTCCAAGTAGAACTTCAATATGCAACATGAAGAAATGGTAGTGAGACAAAAAATGTTTGAGTAAATCTTTTATTGAAAACAATTAAACTGAAATTGGTCGTTTTGCTGCTGATCAAAAGTTTCGAACCACATACCTTTAAAAAGGCCAAATCTGTGCAAAATGTGGATTCAGTGTCATTTACTGTCAGCTATTCACACTGTCATGACGTCCTGACGGCAAAGGCAAGAAAAATAATATATAAAGTAACTTGCTTTGAATGTGGTCAGGTTGTTGAGCTGCATACGCAGCGTGCCAATTGCTGCTGAGGTGGGACGCAGGAAGAGGAGACATTTCCTAAAAGATCCCAAGAGTTATGGAACAAAAAGTGGAAGACTCAAAAAAAAGAATAAAAAAAAAGGTCCTCAGCACTGAGCAGGGGAATCCGATTGGCGGTTCGTCCAGACACGGGACGATCTTCGACCCAAATGAAGGCCGTTACTGGAGCAGACTACAGCCCAATAACCATCGGAGGCATCTGCGACTGAAGGGCTTCAAAAACAAACAAAAAAACCTCTTCAAAGGCCTCGTCCCCTTAAATGCCACAGAGCTGCCATTTGGACTTTGCAACATTAGCACAATGTTTCATGTTTGGTGCTCTTTTTCAAAGAGCATCCCTCATGACTGAGGGCCCCCTATAGTTCACAACCGCAGGACAAAGGACTCTTCCAGGAGAATCACATCACTCTCAAGGACCATCCTGCACCTGTCTTCCGTGATCTTAAATCAAATTGAGAACCGTTGGGGGTGGATGGCAAGGGAAGTTTACAAAAATGGACAAAAGTTCCACAGTAACTCCACCTTGTGAGGTCGTCTACACCACTTGGAGAAATGTTGCCACACACCTCTTGGAAACGCTAGCATCAAGTTCTGAGTTTTGTGTTATTTCATCTCAATTGTTTTCAATAAAAGGTTTATTCATTGTCTCACTACCATTTCTTCTTGTCACTTATTGAAGTTCTTGGAACCTTGTCAAGACCCAACCATGCACAAAATAAATTTTTGCTTTCTTTAAACCGTCATCTTTCTAACCCTTTTTGATCGGGACCGTGCCACTCAAAAGAGGTCAAATAAATTAGCATGAGGGATTTATGGATATTTGTGAAACGTCTACTGCATTTGAAGACATTTGAGTATTTAGTTCATACTAAAAATTTTAGAGTAGCCATTTTATTGGTTTATTCAATGTTTGTTTGCCCACAACTTGCTACTGGACGGCATATTAATACAGCTAAGAAACGGTCCCTTTGTATGGAAAGTCAGATGGGCTGATAATGCAAATAAAAGCATAAATTGACAGACAAAAAAAAAAGATAATCTTCACCAGATGAATGAAATGGATAATGAAATGTCAATACATGCCCCTTCTACCTTGGCCCCCAGGATTCTTTGCACAGGTTCAGAGTCATCAAAAACCACAAAGCCAAAATTGGGTAGCTTTCCACCCACACCCTTGGTGTTGATTCGCAGTTCCATAACATTTCCATACGCTGCAGAAGACATGTAAATATATTACCAAATAATCAAATTAGTTTTACCAACAGAACATTACACAGCTTGATAAAAAGAACGTACTCATGAAGAACTCCTTCAGTTCAATTTCATCAATGTCATGTGGGAGATTACCAACAAAAAGTTGGTGGCTGTCGGGGTAACGCACAATTCGTCTGCTGTCCATTTCAGAATCTTCCCCTCGACCACCTGCACAACAGAACACAAATGTATACTGCACCAGCCACATGAGAAAATAAATACTTTAAAAGATAATTCCTGAACCTTTGCTGACAAAGCTCAAATGTTGTTTTCCTGATTGAGAGTCTGATGATGCAACACCATCTAAAGTTGAACAACAAATTAAATATTTTTTTATAATCATGCAAATATTAAAGGCCTAGTTTCTGACAATATAAGAGTTCTTGTGGGATTACCAGGCCTGGGACCACGGGAAGTGAAGGTTGGTCTGTCACGTGTGCGCTGGTCTCTTGATCGAAGGGGTACAGACTGGCTCTCTTGCTTGGCCTCCACGCGTGGCTGTGCAGGATAGAAATCTTAATGATGATGTACTCAACGCAGCATTATATGTAGTCATATTGTTGAAATGAAGTAACACTCATTAATCGGGACATTGTGTGACCATTCTTAAGTTCTAGCTGGTTACCTGTGAGCTTGGAGCTTTGACAACATGAGGGGATATTCCAGAAGTGACAACTGGTCCAGTAGGAGGCAGGTTTTTACTGGTAACTGAAGCCCAGGAGAAAGCCTTGAAATGGAATAACAGAGTTACACTTTAAAAGATGCACAGGATGAAATGTATGAAGTCAGTCATGGTTAACTCTGGAAGTGAATGTTGTGTGCAAAAACTAAACTGATGACGAAGAGGCCTTACTTTGGGCGGTTCCTGGGGGTTTTGAGGAGACTCTACAGGGGCTGGTGAAGGAGCTTTCTCCTCCATCTCATCTAGAACCTTCTCATCAACGTCTGCTTTTGTCTCCTCTGCTTTGGGCTCAGGGTCTGGCTCAGGCTCTGCTTCTGCTGTTGGCTCTTCCATGGGTTCCTCCATACCATTACTGGAGGCACCAAATAGTTTTGAGTGAAATAAAACATAACCATGAACATAATTTGGCTGAAGTTAAAGATGTTATTTTATTTTCTGCTTACGTGACAGGGTGGGATTCATAATAGGTGGTGCTGTTTGGGCTGTCCTGAAGCGGCTCAGGAGAAGGTTGCCGCTCCTCTTGTTCCTCTTCAACTTCTTCCTCGGATTCTGAAAAATCAAATCATTCTGTTACAATCTAAAATCACTTGGATACATCATAATAATAATAATAATACACACCTTCATCCAGTTCAGCCTCAGAGTCTCCAAAAACCTCATCCTCGTACCGGAATATGTCATTGTGAACATAGAACTTATTTGCCACTGAACCCTAAAGGAAAAATATTATAGCATTAGTCTAAACCAGAAACATATTTTGAGAAAAAACAAACCATGTGTTTTTGTTACACATCCCGCTTTCGTTGGCACCCGGGACTTGTTCTTGTTACTAAGTGTTAAATGGTGACAACACTCACTTCTGGAGCCAGGACGAACGTTTGCATGAACTTCCTCATGGGCTGCCCATTGTTGGACAGTTCCCCAAGGACTTGCACCACAACCCCATCGCTCAAAGTCGCGTGAGCATCCACATGTCGGATCTTTGTATGGCATTCACTGAACTGTAAGGACATCACTTTCTTGTGGATTTCCTATAATGTAAAAAAAAAAGTTGATTACATCCATTGTTAATTTATCATGTACTGTGGAAAAATTAATAACTCTCTGTAAAGAAACTTACAGCTTGTCCATACACTGCTTCAGCCAGCTTTCCACTTGGGTCAAGTCCTCCATGAACATAGGAAGAATTTCTTCCATAAAATCTGAAGGCAAAAATATTGAGGTTAGGGGGGACATGTTAGTGCTTGGAATATGTAAAATTGGAGTTTTGTATAGTACCTGTGCAGAAAATCTGGTGCCTTGTTTAACAGTGTGTAATACTGCCTCACAAACTCCCGCCCTACAAGCAGGGGACTTGGCTTCTCCATCACCATTTCTTTGGTAAACAATAGTAAGTGCTAAAAAGAAATTACATGGATTTAAAAAAGAAAATTGCATTTAAACAATGACCCAAGTAGTTGTACAAAGCTCTGAGGCAGATGGCTTAAGTCAAGTTATGATATCATCTGATGAGCTCGAGCATAATTGTCACTTCCTATCAAACACAACGCTTTAGACAAGATTCAACCGATATAATCTCTTGATTGCGTTACAAAACTATACCAGATGCTGTACATCTACCCACCTATTGTCAGATAATGATTAAATATTCATTATTTAAATCGTTTGTTTTTTTGCAGCCATAGACATGCCAGACGCAGACTTTGTTTTTGTCCTGACAAGACCCATGTTGGTAGCAGCTAACACAGGCGATCATTCAACTGCGCCACAATATCCAACCAACTGGACAAAGAGAAACCAGGTGGACTCATAATAATAAAAACAAGGCAGTGACTTGACACCAGAAACCAAATAAACCACAACAGGATTAATGTCGGTGATTGCACGGGGATGTTTACAGATATGAACTGCCAGGTCGACTGCATATAAGAGGCCTGCGTCTCATGCTAACAATATTTGGACATCATCATCAGCGTGTTCATTAGCCATTAGTTCACTCACAAGACAAATTACATTACATTCGCATTTAACTACATCGCGAGTGCTTCACAACCGCTGTGATCTTAAGCGTCAGTCGAGAAATCAAAACAAAAGAAAAGGTGCCAGTGCATATTATAGCCTATTTGCCGCTGGCCTCCTTCCTCGGCACATAAGAAAAGAACAGCCCATTTTTCACAACTGCTGCTGAGCTACTCTTAGCGTTAGCTTGACTTGTGGCGTCGTCGTTTTTTATAATGTCGGTTGTCCATTTTAGCCAATTGTTTTTATGCCAAAACGTATAATGTTCCCAATCATATCAGACAACCAATATGGAAACGTTATCCGAACTTACTCTTTAGTTGTTATTATGAATTAAAAAGCGAAAGCAAATAATTTCAATGATTCAATTGCGTTGTAAACAAAATGGCATTGGCGCCGACTGTCAAGAATGTTTTTTTTTTTGTTTTGAGTTTTTTTTTTTAGCAGGAAGAGTGGACTAAAATCAAGTTTATTTTGGGGCTTCATTTCACCCCAACCCTTTCATTCAGCCAATGATATCAGTGACATGGTTTGTGTTCTTCACACATAACAAAGAATAGTAACCTTACACACCATCGCGATAACTTCAAATGAACTGTCGATTTAGCAGCAACATACACAACGATAACCGCTAGTGGTTAATAATTGCCAGAGGGCTGTTGCATTGTTTTTTTATAGGACAATGCGGCTAACATTAGCTTACTGGTTAGCAGTGTTAGCTTGTCAGCCTTTTCAATTTACAGCAAAGCGGAAGGCTAACTTACCTTGTGAAGGACCTATCTATGCAGACAGAATAGGTTAGAATAAATAACTAGTAGCCTACTGTGAAATGTCCTGGATAAAACTAATCCAAGTAAAAAGAGTGATATGTTCCACACACTATACTTTTAGATCTCTTCTGCAAAGCAGAGATTGAAGGTTTAAAGTGAGAGCTACGACTATTGTTGTACCCCTGCTATCCTGGGCAGGGAACCCCCATCAGGGCGAGAGCACCAATCAAAGACTTGCACTGAGGCACATAAATGAATGCGTCACACAGGGCCCGCCTACCACTGTGAGCAATAAAAAAATAAAAATAATAATAATAAATAATAATAATAATAATAATAATAATAATAATAATAATAATAATAATAATAGAACAATATTTACGACTGCAACAATTTCCTGAAAATATGTCCGTATATCGGCACCCACTTGACTTAAAATTATATGGAACAAATTAGAAACTGATGGAATTCAGAAACCTGATAGTTGAGTATTTAGATAATGATGCATTAGATATAGGCATATATATCTAATTTACTTCATTCATAGTGTGTACGAAGGAAAACACATACATACATTGAAATATGTGTTCCCTTTCTGTAATAATCAAATCAATAACCATAGTCTATGCACACTTCCACTTTTAGCCGGTATTGGCTGTAATCATTTCTTGACTTTGAGCACCACCCAGTGGTAACAAAAAAACAACCAGCTGGATCTACTGCTGAAAACAATGCAACGGAGTGCCCAAGAAACATTCCCACAGGAATTTGAGTTTCCTTCACTGACGAGTAAGCATACAGGTTTTAATGTATCCATGAGCATACTGTAGGTATGTACCCTGTGATAACTCACAAGTGAACTCAGTCTTTTATATATTCATAGCTTTATTCAATGGCATTGGCACAGCCGCACAGCGTATAGCGTACTCTCATTATTTGTGACCGCAGGCAAAGTTGTTGTGCTGATGATGAGATACGTTGTCATAGTAACCACTGACCAAAACATGGGTTAACTTACGTAATGTTAAAGCTAAAACCTCGAAAGCCCCTATTTTTAGCAGGCTATTTTGCTTGTGTCCTAACAAGGACGCAAAACTTGAATATCTCAAATAATAATCTACAAGAAAGAAAGCTATTATTTCCCGTCCAAATTCCTGCAACCTAAACATCTGAGTTGCTAGTTAGAGTTAGAGCCATCATAGAAGTTTTCCAGTCTCATCATGATCTCACCGCGACGCCATGACTTCTAATGTAACTTGAGCCCTTCAAATGAAAGTCGGAGTCTGGAAGATCTTTTTTGGGGGAACAGCTCAAGAACAAGATGGCTGTCTTGCAGCTGGAAGACAACTTCTTCTCCGCGACTACGACAAGTGAAATGGTGTTACGTTGTACGAGTTGACATTTTAGCTTTTTTTTTCGAGTTTCTATAAAGCGACAAAACCCACGTTGTCTGGACGCTATAGGATGTTTTTTTCAGTTCGATAAGGGCAGAGGTTGCTGCTGCTGGATATTAGGATCAGCGCATTGCTTGATAGAAGGTACTTTTACTTATTGTTTCAATTTAAAGTTGAGCAGCATTCTAAAATACAAAAACAAATGGTAGCCTAATATTTTAAAGCGCTAAGTAAATTTCAACTAAACGCCTGGAGTATGAGTTCATCCCGAATTAAACCGCAACAGCCACCGCAAAGTCAGGCGGCCAGGTCTCCACACAAATCAGACTCTAACGAAGGGATAGAGATGGAGAACATCCAACATCAGAATCTTGGGCTCGGGGGAGCGATTGGAACCCCATCTCCACCGTCCAGGCAAGCGTGGAGCCGGGACAATCCAGGGTTTGAGCCTGAGGATGAGATTATGAAAGCGGACTGGCCTCCAGCGAGTCCCGGCCGGAGGTCTGCTTCCACGGCGTGTAGCAGCAGCTACAGCAGCGGCCTGGGTAGCTTCACTGGCGGGGGCAGCAGCCACATGCCCCGTGGAGCTCTTTACCCTTCTCCCACAGTGGACAACCAGCAGCAGGACAGACATGAGCACCCGAGCTGCCTGAAACTCATTCTACACAAGATTAGAGGTAAAGGCTTTTACTGCAAATTACAGTATTTAGTTGTGTATTTCTTTAAGAATGTTCACAGCTTTTTGTATTTTTAGTTTTGTGGGGCACAGAACTGATGGAAGACAGTGACAGTAGCAGGGAAAGGTACCTGAGGAACGTCTTAAGGGAAATGCTTACATATACAGCATTCTTCATCACTCTGTGTATCTGTAAGTACATTTCTGTGTCATAGAAGTTGATAATATTATTATCAACTTCGTGAACAGAATTTGTGTGCACTAAGCTCATGTGACATGTTTATAAATATATAAACTGTGTTATTAACACATGTTAAAAGAAGCTTTAGGAATCTTGCATAAGGCAGGGTTTTCTTTTTTAATTCTTAATATGTGACAAAAATAACTGCAAAAATAGTTCTGTATGGTGACCAAAATTTAGATTTTCTACAAAGAATCAAATGGTGGTTTGGGGTGGATCAAGAGCAAAACTATTACACTTAATGTAATGCTTTATTTTCACAGAAATGTTACTTCATCTTGCTGAAAATGTCAAAACCCTTACATTTGTGTGTGTGTGTGTGTGTGTATTTTTTTTTTACCTTCTGCAGTGACGTATGGGATGGTGAGTGCCAACATGTACTATTATACCAAAGTCATGTCTCAACTTTTCCTGGACACACCACTGTCGGCTGGAGATCCTTCAACATTTAGAAATCTTGCTACTATGGAAGATTTCTGGAAGGTATATTTGAAGGAAAAAAAACAGCAAATTAATAATTGATCTATGATATAATAATTACTTAATCTGCAACTAATGTTTTCCACAAATACAGTTTACAGAAGGACCTTTTCTGAACGGCATGTACTGGGATGTATGGTACAACAACAAAAGCCTATCAACAAATCAGAGCCTAATATACTACGAGAATCTCCTCCTTGGGGTCCCTCGACTGCGACAGGTTAAAGTGCGCAATGAGTCCTGCTTTGTTCACGAGGACCTCCGAGACATAGTCCAGGACTGTTACAATATGTACACCCCAAGCAATGAGGACACTGCTTCATTTGGCCCCAAGAATGGAACAGCGTACGTATCAAAATATTCTACCCATTTTTGTAGTATATTTATCATCAATTAGTTTTGCATTTGCTTTCCCAGGTGGGTGTACACAACGGTGAGTGACATGAATAGCAGCAGTCACTGGGGCCAGGTGTCAAAATATGGAGGTGGAGGATATTACCAAGACCTGTCCCGTACAAAAGGGGAATCGTCACTTCAGCTGCAATATTTGAAACAAAACTCATGGTTAGACAGAGGCAGCAGAGCAGTGTTTCTCGACTTCTCTGTCTACAATGGCAACATCAACCTTTTCTGCATCATCAGGTAAGAATCATGCAGTACTGCGTTTCCGTCATATATTTAGAATTACATTAGCACGCACCTTAATTGTCAATATAACCTATACAGTTTGTATTTATTTTTATATTGTCTTATTAAATAAAGCTAAACAGATTAAAATGATGTAATCTTTCATTTTAATTCACCCTCAAATGAAGCAAAGACAATCAATATTTCATTATTCTCAAACCCTTGGTGTGCGAAAACAATGTTAACTACTATTATTAAAAACACAATTTGTAGCAGCAAAAAGAGGGAAGAGGAGAGTTCCACTTTCTGACAGCCTGGTGGTTGAATCTTCCTGATTGACTCATAAGTCTGGCAGGGCTGAAAGGCCTGTGTGACGACTGAGTGCAGGTTCAAAGCATCTTCTCCAAGATAACCCTGTCCACTCTGCAGTAGAAAAGCTTGCTGAACTGGCACTGTCCTGAACATGGTTGTTGAGCCATGTCTCTACCAAAAAGTAGAATTTTAAATCTCTGAAAGACCCTAACATAGTTGCCATGTCGGAATAACTTCAAAATCCCCCATGTCCAAAAGTTTGCCTTCTGGCATTCTTTCTCTATGTAACAATCAATTTCATTTTTCATCAGGTTGTTGGTGGAGTTTCCTGCTACAGGCGGAGTTGTGACGTCCTGGCAGTTTCAGACAGTTCGACTGATCCGATATGTGTCGAGCTGGGATTATTTTGTGGCTGTGTGCGAGGTAGCTTTCTGCCTGTTCATCCTATACTATGTAGTGGAAGAAGCCTTGGAAATCCGCATCCATAGGCTCCATTACTTCAAGAGTGTGTGGAACTGCCTTGACGTTCTCATTGTCATGGTTTGTATACATGCAATTTGGAACACAACTATTTGCTATTAGATAATTAAGTAGAATTGTTATCTTTCACAGCTAAGCGCAGCTGCAATTATCATGAACATCACCAGAACCGCTATGGGGGCAAACCTACTCACGATTCTGTTGGAGAACCACACAGCTCACCCCAGTTTTGAGGCATTGGCTAATTTGCAGGTTCAGTACAACAATGTGGCAGCGGTCATTGTATTCTTCTCGTGGATCAAGGTATGTGCCTCAAGATCTTCATTTTTAAATGGTGTGGTTGAACTGCGTTCTAAAATGTCTAAAATCTTCACAGCTCTTTAAATTCATAAACATCAACAAGACAATGAGCCAGCTGTCCACCACCATGTCTCGCTGCGCCAAGGACCTTGTGGGGTTCACCATCATGTTTTTCATCATCTTCCTGGCTTACGCCCAGTTGGCCTACTTAGTATTTGGAACTCAAGTGGACGATTTCAGCACGCTCCAAGATAGCATGTAAGAGTGTTCAACAACACTAATGTACTGTACAGTCTTGGGGATTAAGTTGTAATATATATATATTTTTTGTATCTTCAGATTTACTCAGTTCCGCTTTATCCTGGGAGACTTTGACTTTTCAGAAATTAAGGAGGCAAACCCAGTGCTCGGGACGCTCTACTTTACTACCTTTGTCTTCTTTATTTTCATCATCCTCCTGGTAAGGCTTACATATGGTGTGCTAATTCTGTTTACGTAAGGAATTAGTCCATATACGCACACAGCTTAATCTAAATGTTGTTTGTTTAGAATATGTTCCTCGCCATCATCAATGACACTTACTCAGAGGTGAAGGCAGATATGTCCCAGCAGAGGTCTGAAATGGAGATGACAGATCTTATTAAGAAGGTAATAATGGTGTTATTTTTCATTTTCTTAAGTAGCCAATTGAGATTTTTTTAGATTCTGTACAGCTGGTCTGTCATAGAGGGCTATTACGGAACGTGGGTAACGTTTAATATCATTTAAACATTGAGGTTGATGGGGCGGGGTTTGAGCTCAGGCCTGTTCTTTACATGTTGTCAATGTTTGGATGTATTTGTTGTGGTCATTGTTGTCTTTGTGTATTTTTTACTCACTGCAAATGAATTTCCTCACGGGGACAATAAATGTTTTACTCTTACTACTACTACTAACTACTCAAATTACAAATTGAGAATTGGGGTAGGCAGGTTGTGGATCTGTTGATCTGCCTTTTGAATTTCTTATATTTTTTTTTCAAAAACGCCTAAATGATGTAGATTGTTTTGTTCAAACGCTTTACCATTGAAAAAAGATCAGTAGATTATAACTCTTTAGCTTGTTTTCCAGGGCTGTAACAAAGCGCTGATGAAGCTGAGGCTGAAGAAGACAACAGTGGACGATATCTCTGACGGCCTGCGTCAAGCCGGGGGCAAACTCAGCTTAGATGAACTACGCCGAGATCTAAAAGGGTTGGTTTTTTTGTAGTGTCGGAAAAATGTTTTGTCAATAAAAAAACAATTATATTGTTAACATTTTCTGTATTCTAAAATTTGTTTTTTCAGAAAGGGGCATACAGAGGCAGAAATTCAGGCCATCTTTGCCAAATATGACCAAGAAGGTGATCAAGAGCTGACAGAGCACGAAAACCAACAAATGAGGGACGATCTGGAGAAAGAGAGAGTGAGTCCATCAAAGTCATATGTGTCTGCTTTTTAGAGAAGATGGTTAGTGAAGAATCGAAGCCTGTGAAGGGTTAGCCATGTTTAGTGTGTGTGTGCGTGTGTGTGTGTGTGTGCTCATCTGCCAGGAGGACTTGGAGTTGGAGCGTAATTCTCTGAGCAGACCCAGCACTGGGCGGAGCTTCCCTCGCACACAGGAAGACTCTGAGGAGGACGATGATGAGGACAGTGGCCACAGCTCTCGCCGTCGCGGCAGCAGCTCCGGGGGCGTATCTTACGAGGAATTCCAAGTGTAAGGATTTCTTTGTCATCAATCTCCAGTGTGTGATGTCGCTACGTGTGGTTTAACAGTAGCGTCACTGTATGCTTCTCATCCTCAGCCTGGTGAGACGCGTGGACAGGATGGAGCACTCCATTGGCAGCATTGTGTCTAAGATTGATGCTGTGATCGTGAAGTTGGAGACCATGGAGAGGGCCAAGCTCAAAAGGAGGGATGTGCTGGGCAGACTGCTGGATGGAGTCATGGAGGTAGGAATTAACCAATCTAGTTCATGTTACAAACAAGAGTAAGAGTACCGTTGTGAGGAATGGCCTTAAAGTGCATATGACAAGTACGCTGACGGTAGGTATTTATTTTTTTTCTAAACAGGGACAGTGTACAATAAACATTAACCTCAAGGGGAGAGATGCATCGTACCAGGTTTTAGCTCAAGAGCTAATTTCCACCCGTAGTCCCTGGGCAGGCTGATGTTATAGTAAAATACATAAAAACATCATGCATACATGGATAATGGCATTTACATTGACTAAGTTCATAATAATAAAGTAGACCTTTCATTTACTCAGGTCTACTCTTATAGACCTCAGAACACACACACACATACATCCGGTCACATTTGGGTGCAAGTTTGATTTGACAAGAGCCATTTCTTTGCCAGGCGTGAGAACATGTAAGAGTTCGTGCTTGTTATCAGCTCTGTAGGCAACATATTCCACTGACGAGCGGCCACACAAGAAAAAGCAGAGTTTCTAAATGCTGTCTTGCGCTTTGGGGCGCTGCATTCGCCTTGCACTGTGGATCTAGTGGCTCGAGTTGTTATTTCAGAGCCCAGAGAGATGAACTCTTTTAGTGGAGGAGCAGCGGTGTCATGGAGGATCTTATACATCAGACACAGATTTGTATGATTTATAAAATTTTCAAAGCTGAGTAATTTGTGTTTTACAAGGATATGACAGTGATGGAATCGTCTGCCTTTTTTATTGTGTATCTTTTATATAATGACTCAAGTGGCCTGAGGGCAGATTTACAAGCCTGTGACCAACTTGTCATACAATAAAGAAAATGTGGACCAATCATTGCATTTGGGTAGGCTCCTGAGGCCTTAATTGTAAGGGATTTTTTAATGTGTCTGAATTGTTCCATATTAAATTTGATTGTATTTGATAACTTTTTATGTGCTTTTTAAAGCCTAAATTTGGTTCCAATATGATACCTAAATATTTTAACTGCTCTGGATTTGTAATGATTTGTCCATCAATTAAAATCTTAGGGAAATTTTGTATTTTATGACGATTTGTAAAAAACATCAGAACAGTCTTATCTAAATTTAAGGAGCGGCATGAGTTTTTCATTCACAAAAAAACTTTCTTCATCTCAGCAACTTCTTCATGCGTGCATATATTTCATATTTTTATACCAGTGTTGTTGAAAAGTTGAAATAAAAAGCAAATGTTTGTGTTCGAAAACATAACATATTCCAAAGATAGAACTACAGTAGGCCTTGCTCATTGCCCTTATGTACAAACAAAGTAAAATACTGTAGCCGGTTGCAGTAGGAAATTGCCATTCTCCTCGGGGTATGTGTGATAAAAAAAAAATTGTGTTGCGTAATATTTGTGTTTTTTCTGTGGCAGGACGAGCGGCTGGGACGGGATACAGAAGGCAACAGGGAACAGATGGAGAGGCTGGTGAGGGAGGAGCTGGAGCGATGGGAGTCTGATGACATGGCCTCACAGGTGAGCCACGCCCAGCCAGTCACTCCTGTGGGCCCACGACCACGCCCCCCCTCCGTCCTGTCCACTGATGGGCAAGAAAGCAGCATCACCCTGAGCAGCGGCCATGTGTGAAGGCTTGGCTAGAACAGGAACTCTTCACCATGGAAAGACTGAGTTGGACATTTTCCTGTAGCTATAAGAAGTAATTAAGGAGACAGGCACCACATTTTGCACAGTGTTCTCCCAGAAAGTACTTACACTGTGTTTTTCATGGAAAGTGTTTGTAGGATTCTTTCAGAAGTGTAGATGAAGTAAAGCAAAATCAAGGAACTAAAAACATCAATCATTGAGGATTTAAAGAATGCTTCCTCTCACTATTGTAGGTACTATGCAGTATTTAACATAGCAAATGTAACTACATAAGAAGTGTGCTTGGCTGCTTTCAGTGTATTATTTACATATTACTTGTAAGCATTCCACCAACATACCAAAAAGCCATTTGTTCGAATGTTAATGTAGTACATCGCTTCATCCTTAACCCACATTAGGTACAAGTGTGGCACTTTCTGTCATTGTTACTCACCTTCTGTGCTCCAGTAAAGCTTTGATTATAGCTTATTTTTGATACATATTGTAACTTTAAACAAACTTCAATTTGGAGTGCATTTAGTGTTCATGGGAAACCCATGCATTTATTTTTCAACTGTGCCTTATTTTTTTATAATGCATTTTACTTTTGTTTTTATCTTCAATAAAGTAATGAGACTGTATAGAGTTTTTAATGAGAACGAAAGAATTAAATAATCAAAACATTAGATGTTTATTTTTTAGAAGAATAGGCAATATAACAATACTTCAAAAAGCTTGTAAACATTGTATACCATGTAATTGAATAAAATTTTGTGAAATTTACATGATATTGCTTTTAATAGAAGTCAATGAAAGAAAATATTGAACAGAACTCTGCGTTATTAGCAATAAAAATAAATGCATAATAATATGATCAAATGAATATTCAACCACAGACAGTTACTACATTTATGAAATAAAAAGTGAGTTGTTAGTTTTAATGGAATAGGTAAAAAATAAATGTAGTAGACCTAAAAATTTAACTTCAAGTCAACTTTTTCATGTAGCGTAGTTTTAGATATGTAATAATTAGAAACATGATCATCATAATAATCAGAGCCACATGATTCTTCCACAGTCCCCAGGCACTGTACTCTATGCCCAAGTAATCCAGATACTGCTCACCGGTACACCTACAACATAGTTAAAATACTTCATCTGTCATCTTGTAGGATGACAGTTTCAGAATATTGGCAATCACCCAAAATGTTCCTTGCATGTTGCCCTGGCTAATCCGAGTGTAAAGAAAGAGGTAGAAAGCACTCACATCAGGCCGGTCGTGCTAACAGTAGAGTTAATCCTGTTGCTTTCCATGGGTTTCATTAAGTCATCTCCACAAAACTTCAAACCAACAAACTCATTGACTTTTAGGGCCTACAAAACAGAAATTTTATAACAATTATAATTTGGACTTTTCATGATTACAAAAAAAACTGTTTACATAATAAACTGAAGCAGAATGAGTCCCTAGAGAGCCGTAATGATTGTACTACACAATGAAGTGATTTAAACTGTTATCACAAAATGCAGCTTCATAAGGCCTCCATTAATTAAAAAAAGTAGGGACTGAAATCGAAAGATTATTCACTTTATATGAGGTATGGCACAGACTGAGATAGATTAAGGCAACCAAAACTGAGTTGTAATTTTTTTTTTTTATATAACCAGTAAGATTCAACATATTTTATCTTTTATTTAGCGAGAATGTTTTTTATTATCAGCATTACACAATAGTTTATTTAACACGCACAACAGCACTTACTGCAAGACCATAACGAGGAATACTGAAATACTTGAGCCAAGACAGCCAGCCCATGATGCTTGGGAGGTTCACCAGGAGTCCGGAGAAAATCTAAAGCACAAAAAAGCATAATTATGATTTAGATATATATTGTCTGTAAACGTTTTGTGACAAGTGTTAGTATTAAATTAAAACTCTATATTACCATCATGAAGACAAAGGTGACGGTCATGAGGATGTTTGCGAGAGCAACCACACTCTGGTCCGCTGCGATGGCCAAGGTCATCGCAGTGGCGGTGTAGGCCACAAGTGTGACTGTCAGAGTAAAGAGGAGGAATGCCTCTACTGTGGCTTTGAGCCCTGCAAGGACAAATAACATCATGTAAACATATTTCTGTTTTATTATGTATCAGTCTGATAATCATATAAGAAAATAGAATTTTAAAAAGTTAAAATATCGAAAAAGGAAAACATTTCACAGTTACATAACTATTGAGATATAAGTAGACATAAGTAATCATAGTTGTGCTGTGTTTGAACTTTCATAAAAGTTTAAATTTCATTCATAGCCCCTGATACAACCTATATAAAGAAATGTGTTCTTTAGGACTAAAAATAAAACACTTTTTTATAACATAAACATATTATGTTACTCTTTGTTATATATAGTGTTATAAAAGGTTCACCTATCATGAAGTACACAATGCAGCTGAAAATGACAGAGGTGACGGTACGCATAATGATATCAGCGAAGATCTTAGACAGGAAGTAGACGGATACTCTGTAGTATCCGCTGATGTACTCATGCCTGTCAAAACACCAACAAAAGTGAGAAAAAAACAAATACAAAATAAAAACAGTGCTAAAACATATCTAGAATATTCCAGTAATTACTGCAGAAATGACAAGTTACATACACAAATAATTTCCTCTCCGTGATGAAGAGCTCTGCTGCAGACACAGTGCTGAAACACTGGTTGGTGGTGATGAAGAAGAGTGCGCCCAACCTGAATAGGAGAAGAGGGTGTGACTGTAGTTCACATACCGCTGGTGGAATTTGTGCTCCTCTGGAATTCTAGTCTTTGTGTCATTTTGAGACAATTTTACTTACATTTTCTCCTTTTGGGTTAGTCCTTGTTTAGAACTACTTTGTGACATTTTATCCCTAGTTCAGAAACATTTCTGCCCTGGTTTAGTTCTGTTAAGAGAGTCTTTTATTTTTATTGCTTAGATGGCACTTGCTTGGTGTAAAAAGAAGAGAACCATTGAGAGAAATTGGCATACAACTTTAGACAATTTTACAATGTTTACCTACAATAGCACTCAAACTGGAAAATATGGCTCAAGTATGAGAATTGGTACGGCAATTAAATCAAGCAGTTAAAATTATCTTGTTTTGTTTTATTGTAATAAACAGTGGTTCAACTCTTCAATCTTTTTTTTTTTTTTTACTCTGATAAGAAGTTTCTCAAATCGATTTGATGTAGGATAGAAAATGTAACCCATTACAATACCACTGACAAAAATAGGTATAAAAAAAAGCGAAATACCCGAGCTTGTTTGAACCTCTAGAAGATTATTGTGGTTAAGGCGATTGTGCTATGGCCAAATACATGCCCGTGACTCTATTTGGTGGTGGCGGACACTTGAGCTGCGTACACTGGAGTCTGCTATACGACCTCTGCGTGGACTATAATGACATTAAGGCCTTATATTTCACTGAAGCGTGCACATGTAATAAAGTACTGGGTTTTTAATAATATCAGATCTTTTATATATATTTCAGTGAAGCGAAGTGCTTTTTTTTTTATACCTGTTTTGGATCCCGCTCTGATCGTCTTTGACTGAGAAGAAAATGGCTCCCACAATTAAAGCTAGAAAGATGTGGACAGTCAACTGTTGGGGGAAAAATACACAGAAAATCATAACAGGGACTAACTGAAACATTGCAAACACACTCATAAACAACTCACGTCACGATGCAAATTTGACAACATTTAACAAAATTAAAAGTTCATTTGGGGGCTCTCAACCGCACATCATTCCCAATGTCCAAAGCCGTTTATCAGATAGAACAACATGAACACGTGGTGAGAGGCAATAAGGTAAGAGAGTGGGAAAAACAAAAAGCAACACAAGTTTTAATCCCAACAATTGACAGATTATGACAGAGCAAAGCGGTTCCCAGGGTGAGGGGGATAAGCTGATAAGGGTGAGCCTTTTTCACCTCATTCCCCCTGGTCTCTCATGTGAAAGCAGGCCACTGCACTGATAGGTCATGGCGCCATCATGTGATGAATCTATAGCAAGGCCAAGGGGCTTTGGTCAGATATGATATCAGTGCAGCTCCTTGCCCAGAGAGGCAATCGTGGGGTCACAGCAGTCACTAAAGCCGATTAGGGTGCCCATGCCGTCCAGAGCTACTTTTGAAGGATTATTGTGACTTATTTAGGGCCAATTAGTTGTTAATAATTCTTAAAGTGCGGATAGAACTGCATCTGTACGCCGTGAGGAGTCTAAGGAGGGCATTAAGTGTTGACCCCTGATCTGCTGTCTGCGTATCCTGTTCAGTTCTATACCATCATTCTGTGCATACTGTGAACATCTGACACACAGTGCCAAACAATCATTAAAGAAGTCATAGTTCAACTAGACCGACATGAACAAATGAGAACACATGACTTTACCTGCGCCACAGAGGTCTGTGGGTTCAACAGGAGGTTTTGGAATGTCCTACTCAGCACCCATTGCAGCTGGTGCAGGAATGGACTGTTGTAGGTGACTCTGTGAGATAGTGGTTGTGACCTGCAGTGTTTGTCCTGGACGATGTGTTCAAGTTCGCACTGTGTGTCTCTGAAGTAGCAGCTGTTCCTGTACTCCTCCACTAAGCGCTCCTCAATGCTCTGCCTTGAGCCGCTCAGCTCTTCAAAGTCCATGTCTAACCATGCACACATGATGAGCAGACATTAGAATACTTAAATAAAGACGACAACATTCAGTATGGGAAAGTTTTAAATTTGCCCATGACTAAATTAGGAAACGTTTTGTGTTACCTTCAGAGCCTTGCAGTTTCATCATTGCTGTCGCTGTAAAGTCTTCATTTATGACATCCAGGAAGAAGTCAGCTGGGTTATTGTGAGGCTCACATGGATATCCTATATGAAAAGTCTGTTATTATCTTCGTAAAGCAATTCTGTACAGCAATGGATTTCAATATATTAACCAATGTTGGCAAAGTAGTCCAGAGCATTTGAGGCCGGTCCATGATACACCATTTTGCCGCTGACCAGCAACGTGAGCGTGTCGAACAGCTTGTAGATGGAGTAGCGTGGCTGATGGATAGACATGATGATGGTTCTTCCATGACCTGCCATTCTGCAAAGACCTCATTTAAAGGATACATTTTGTGTACACATTTTTATTGTGCTTCATTCATTCAGTACCTCTTGAGCAACAGGAGAACAGAGTTGGCTGTGCTGGCATCCAGTCCAGTGGTTGGCTCATCCAGAAAAAGGACAGACGGGTCAATGATCAGCTCCATCCCGATGTTTGTTCTCTTCCTCTCGCCTCCTGATATCCCCCTCGTCATTGGACTGCCCACCTACCACATCACAAATGCACTAAATAATAGTTGATGTTTTTTTAGCATTACTTAATAAAGTGACATTGTAAAACTGCAATTTACCATAGTATCTGCAACTTTTGTGAGTCCTAATTCCTTGATGAGGTGATGGACCCGAGCCTCTTTCTCACTTTGTGGAACAGATGAGGGCAGTCGGAGGGCCGCAGAGAAGCGCAAATTCTCCTTCACAGTCAAGGTGCCCATTACTACGTCTTCCTGTAAAATATACAAAAAGTGTAAAATTTACTTTTGAAGAAAAGATCATTGCTACTTGGTTATTGTTGATGTACCTGCACTACATATCCTGAGAGACACTTGAAATTTGGTGGCTGAGGAACTCCATCAATGAGGACTTCTCCAGAGAGACCAGTGGGATCTTTCCTTGCAGCCAAAATGTCCAAGAAACTATGAAACAAAAAAACATTTTGTTCAAGCAGCAATTGTACCACGTATTCTATTTATATGAGGTAACAAAGAGGTAAATATTTGAGGAGAAACACAGTTTACTCACGAAGATTTTCCACTTCCAGTAGGACCAAGGATGGCATTCATGCCTGGTTTCATTACCCCACTGTCAAACAAATACAACAATGACATACATGTTCAAATTGTAACAATTGATTCCCACATATTTTAAATCAAGCCTATCAAAAAATATTGATTTCCTTTTTATGGAAAAATAGCTTAAAACTAGAAAAATTGGAGGGCTTCAGAGCCTCGTGACATTTTCAAATTATATTATAAATCAACAAAACCATACAACAGCAAATCCTTGAGTTAGAGAACCACAATAGCTTTATACGTTTCAGTGCTATAGAAGTCAATTCAACGACTGAATAATGTTTAATTCCCTTCCCTGGCAGACTAAAATGATGAATTAATCAGAGAGGTTCTATACAAAGGCCTTTGCTCGATTTCACTGAATAAACAGTGTCAAGCTATTGCAATAATACAATGTGATGCCGCGTAAACTGTTCTGTTTGTGGATTTCAGGGATCACAGTGTTATGCGTTGAACTTCTGTTTTCCGCATTATTCTAACATTTTGTTAGTGTGATGTGCAACTTTCAAAATAGATTTGTTTACAATATTTATTTCAAAATACTATGTTTTTAAAAACTTGTCTGAATATTTCAATACAAACCATAAACTATGTAAAATGTAAAACACATGAATATGAAATTGAGAGTTATGTTGACAAAACACGTAAAAGTATGTTAGCTTTTAATCAATAGGTTGTTAGGTATTGCATTAGTAGCATTCTATTGACTTTCATTGAATTTAACAATTATTTTTAGAGACTAATAATAATGTAAATTCATAGAAAAAGTTGTATTCAAATTTGTAGCTGGTGCGTATATAAAAAAACTAACTTGAGCTGGTGCAAGATTTCTTGGCAGGTGATTTTGTGCTTGCACACAGCGCCGCTCTTCACTTGCACCTTGTACTGGAGGTTGTGGAAGCTCACAGTGGAGCCACTGGGGGTCTGGTCCTGCCCTGTGGCTGCCAGACCCTCAGACCTCCGGTGTGTGCCGTTGGTGCCTATGTCTTCGATCATTGAAATGTTGATGTGATTGGCACACTCCATTTCTTCTGAAGAGTGAAGCACAAACATATATAAATATATAAAAAATATATAGAAACAGGAAATTATATATGAACCGTTTTGCTGAATGCAGATGCTACTTGGAATATATAGGACCAAATGTTCGTTATGTGTACATTCTGATTTTCTCCCCAACATTTAAGGAGAGTTTCTCAAATAGTAATTATGGGTCAAATGTTGTGTTATGGAACAATATAACAGAACACAAAAATCATGAAATTAAATAAGTGTAATTAAAGTGTGTTTCAAAATCACAAGATTGAATTAACAATGTAATCTAGGTATTAAAACAGAAATTGTACACATTTTTAAAAAGGTGAGTCACTGCTTGTGAATACAGTAAAAATTGAAATTTAGAGCGATTATATATTTATGTTATTCCTGTATATTGTGGACATATTGTGGACATACAATGAGGGAAACGTTTCCTTTCACTAAATCCAATGTAAATCTATAGCAATTAGCAAAATCAATGCAATTTGTTTCCAGGCGAAAGTTCATACATTAAGGGAGCAAATTGAAAACAAAAATGATTTTTTTTTTTGCCACAAATGTCAAAATTAAGTTCCCAAACATTTTACACTTTTTTTTCTTTTCTTTTTTTTACAAAACACCAGACACATTAACATTACAAGTACTATAATATTAATGTGTATGTGTGTATACATATATATATATATTTAATTTAAATTTTAGTTTGTCATAAATACACCTCGAGATTATATTGAAATTGTTGTTTTTTTGCATGACTCTACCAACCCTAAAAGTGATGATGAAAATGACGGTCACATGAAGTCCACAATGAGAGAGTATGGCATCAGTTAGTAAATTGTCTTACCAGACTGGAAGCATGGATGGAAAAGGGTTGTGCGGTCCTGAGCGCTCTTGTGCTCTGGTTCCTCAGAATGACCATCAGCTCATGACAACATGGACAGGTGCTTTACCAGACAACTATGCACTCCATTGGACTGCACCAACAGGCTGCTTTAACCCTTGTGTTGCCAGAACTAACCTAAAACAACTCAAGTCTGCACAGTCAATGCCGTTATGCATTCAAAACTTTCAGACACCTTTAGTTCATCTTATCTTGATGTTTATTATGAGAATAATTTGAACAAAAATTAATTATACCAATAGAAAGTCACAAAATGACTTTACAAGATCATTATAAAACTTAAAATCAGACTTGATGTTACAAGCATAAATGTCCTCATTACATAACATAAACATATCAAAAACAAAAATTATTGGTGTGAAGACTTGGGGAACACCACACAGTTGGAGCATGTTAGTCGATATGTGAAACTCGACAAACTAAATATTGCCTATTTGATAAGGTTGGAGGGTATTGAAGCAAACAGGGCTGCACAGTACTTCGAAAAACACATGTGGTTGCCATTCATCATCTTAAGGACTTAACGGCATTTTACTTGAATTTAAAGTCAGTATGGAGGTTATTAAACTTCTCAATTTGGAGAAGGATAAATCAAATATATTGTCTTACTGTCAGACATTTTTGTAGCGCATTTAGATTGAAAATTGAAATATCAAACTGCCCAGCCTTAATGGCAATACATGTGAATCACAAAGCGCTCTCATGTAAAGCGCTTTGTGACCATGTCTGTGAAAGGTGCTATATAAATAAAGATCTTCTTCTTCTTCCTGCACAGCCCTGGCAGCAAACATTCACAATGTCTTACATGGCTTGCAGACAGATCTCCAGTGCCGCATTAAGTATGCTTTGCGTTTCTAAATACACAAATCTGTAATAACACAGACAAGCCTCTTTTGATGCATGTAACAGACTTTACAATTTCCAACGTACATAAATAAAATTATATACAAAACCTCTTATTTCAATGGTTATATGTATTTCAAGGTGATCACTGAACAATATTAAAAGCAGCTTTAATTGTATGATGCATATCAAGAAAATATACTTTTGTCCAACTATCCAGAATAGGTTGCGTTCACGATTTAGAATTCCATTTCAGTTGGAGGGCAGGTGTCAATACAACTCTATGGGAGAGAAACAGTTTTTGAAAGAAATTTCCAAAAAGAAAATGTCCAAATGTTTTCTCTGATCATCATGTGATAGTGATTGGATTCACAAACCTGACATGTGAATGTTATGGCTGAAAGTCCTTTCTACTGGCCTACATCAAGCACATGTTTTTGAATATTGTCTCCACTTTTGGACGCCTTTGTGAAGAAATAATTAGACATATGTTCATATCTGCTGGAAGATATGACTTTGAACTTTGTGTCAGTTTTTGTTTCATGTGAATTGGCCCAGTAATTACAGAGATATTAGCAATGATTTAAGACAATAAATCTGCATTTTGAGCGTTACTATGGTTACGGCCGTGGAATTTTCAGTTGCCCTCCACCTCAATGTTAAACTATAGGATCTTTAGAAGGTTGTGATGTCACGTGAACGCTACCTATTGCCTCAAACACTCAAACAAAACTCTCGCTCAGATGTGAACATTTTTGCAGTAAAAGTGGCTCGGGTTCAAATTCTTGTCATAAGCTATACTGTAACAATACTCGCCATTTCCACTGGGCCCAATCTCAAAATAATCAAACTTTAAAAAGTCCTATGATCTTATAGTCAACAATGTAATGAATTCCCACAATTTTGCCAAACAAATGCCACAGCAACAACAGTAACATTTTAACGGTTCCAGACAATGACATACTGACTTAAGTATCAAACTTTAATACAATTAGAAATAAGATCAAACTAAACATTTCCTAAATGGTGTACTTATTTTTGTTACGGTCTTAGTTTAAGTAACTCAAACTACAGTGTAAGTGTTAAAAATATACATGCCTGACTACCATCAGGAAACTCTTCATACGTTCATTGGCTTTTATGTCAATACAGCTTTGTACGAATGCTTTGTTTAGTGCACATCATGAACTCACTGCCTCTCACAACACAGAGACTAATAAATATTATCACAATATCTTTTGGGCAAATTGCTTTCAGAATAGTGCACAAAGAGCACCATAGTTCGACGGTATTGCACATATTAGTTGGGCCCAGAGACCATACTTTGTCAGTTCAACTGATAATTACGCCCAGCGACCACTGGACACAAAACTCCGACTGAACGAAAAACTTGGGTCGGAGCTCTTGTGCTTTCCCCAAGCGCCAAAGGGTACCACAATAATTGTGCTGTTGTCTTCTGAGCCGTACTCCAAAGCCTGAAAGAAAAGGCATAATAAGAATTCACTTTTAGTTGTCTGACCAAAGTCACATAGTTTGCCTATTCCCCACTGCCACCTGCTGGTCCCTAACTGGCATGCACATTATCAGGCAAGTGGTGTCGACTCTGACCTGCTCGGAGATCCTCTGAGCGGCTTCTTTAGGGTCGTTGCACTGGTTGATGACATTGCAGATTTCCTGGCTGTTCATGATAAAGTTGATGCCATCTGTCGTCAGGGCCAAGAATGAGTCATGGACAGGGTGCAGCTAAGGAATATACACAGTGAATGAAAATCATTGTTGCTCAATATTAAAGATTAAGTATTTACAAAGAAATATAAGCATAATGTATTATATTTTTAAATAATTATGTTTTTTTGGGATTGCTGTATATTGTACATGCTTCCATTGGGTCAGCTAATAAACAGCAACAATGTGTCGTACCACAACTACGCAGATGACACTCAGATCTACGTGTCACTGACGGCAGGTGAACATGGGCCTGTAGATACACTCTGTCACTGCATCGAACAGATCAGTCTGTGGATGCGAAACAACTTTCTCCAACTAAACTCAGACAAAACTGAGATCATGGTTTTTGGCCCACAGACACAAAGACAAAGTGTTATCAGTCACCTTGAGTCTCTCTCTCTCTAAAATAAAAAAAAAAGAGAAATCTAGGAGTAATCATAGACTCAGACCTGAACTTAAACAGCCACATCAAAGCAATAACAATCAGCTTTTTACCATTACCAATTAAATAAATATATAATAATAATAATAATAATAATAAAACCCAAATTAAAATTATACTGAGGATGGGAATGACAACTGGGAAGTATCAAGATCTCGGAGTATAATATCTATTAATGTACCTTTATAACATAAATGCAACTCTCGGTTATCACGGGTAAAAATCTGAAATATATATATTAAGGATCACATTTTTTTACTTGCTTTGTATTAGACATCGTACATGAACTGAGATTGTTGTTGTAGTTGTGCTTCGTTTCAATTAATTATATAAACAGTTCATTTTCATTTTTACGTTTGTAAGTTGGTCTGTGCGAATGTAGCTGCTTGAAATGTTTTGAAATGTTCTTTTTTTATTTATTGCACTTGGGGGTGGGGGATCATAAGCTTTTTGCTTCAGCCCACTCCTTTTGAGCAGAATGTATACTGCTCAAATAAACAAATAAACTAAATTAAACCATCTGAAAAACTTTGCTAAGATCAGAGGAATAGTGTCAAAACCAGACTTGGAGACACTCATCCATGCATTTGTCTCCAGCAGGTTAGACTACTGTAACGGCCTGCTCACTGGCCTTTCTAAACGAGCTGTTAGAGCTGCAGAACATCCAGAACGCTGCTGCTCGAGTCCTGACAAGAACCAGGAAATACGACCATATTAGTCCAGTGCTCCGGTCTCTGCACTGGCTTCCTGTCACTCAGAAAATAGAATTTAAAACAGCTCTGCTTGTGTACAAGTCTTTTAATGGTTCAGCACCAAAGTACATCTCTGACATGTTGGAGCCGTATGAACCATCTCGGGCCCTGAGAACTTCATGGAGGGGTCTCCTGGTGGTTCCCAGAGTCAATAATAAACACGGTGAGGCTGCGTTTCAGTTTGATGCAGCTAAAATCTGGAACAGTCTTCATGAGGATGTGAGACAGGCCTCAACTCTGACAATGTTCAAATCTAGGCTGAAAACAGCTCTTTTTACCCGTGCATATGAAAACTGAAAGTATTTTATCTGCACTCTTGCCTTTTACTGTAATTGATTAATTTTTATGTTGATGTTTTATTGATTGATTTGATCTGTTTTCTTGTAATTTTATGCAACTTTGAAGCACTTCGAATTGCCTTGTGTATGAATTGTGCTCTACAAATAAACGTGTCTTGCCTATATTGTTGAGTAAAAACACAACATTGTCTTAATGCTGTGGTATTTGCACAGTGCAGTTCTTAGAACGTACTGGGTCAGTGAAAAAACTACAGGGAAAGAATGAACTGGTACTCACGGAGATCGCTTTGGTTTCGGGTTCAGCAATCACACCCATTGTCTTCAAGTCAAAGTCCCCAATACTGCGGGTCATTGCCAACCTGCCATTGACATTTGGCTGCCCCAGACTGTTCCAGGTAATGAAACCGCCACTCTTTTTTATTCTGTCAGCAAACACATGATAAGAGACGCACACATACATATGTAGTTAGTACAACATAAAGCACTACAGCACTCAGATGTAGCAGACCCATGTACCTCATCTTCTCATCCTTCCTCTCAGGAGTGTGGTCGTCTGTCAGTTTTTGGACTTTCCCCCTGCGGCACAGCATGGCTCGACTGTCTCCCACACTCCCGACCACCAGCTCAATGCCATCCCTCAGCAGGGCCACAGTGGCTGTGGTGCCTGCATTTGTAGCAGGTGCTACACAAACATTCAAAAACAATTAAAGAATGGAACACAACACATTTTCACAGTTCTGTTTTGGACCACATGGTGTCTCTCACTCTCTTATCCACAATACATGGGTGGGAGGGATCACAAGAGCCAACAATAGGCAGGTAAACATGCAATTTTCTGTACAATACTTAAACTATTTAAGATGCATTACACAGCTGACACACCAGTGCAATTGATATAGTAGTCAATTAAATTTAGACTCTGAACACAGGTTTACTAGATTTCAGAAATATGATAAATAGGAGTAAGTAAGATAAGATGAAGCGGTGATAATTGCCATCAAAGTACTAGATCATGTACTATTAATGGAATAAAATGGTTGCAGTTTAAGAAGGAAAACAAATGCCTGTATAAGTCGAACTGTTACCAAAAGAGCTTTAAAGCTATGGTTCTAACTGGATCATTAAAGTGGACAAGTACTTTTGGTAAACCTCCATTCAGGACATGGACTGGCTCTGATGCTAACACATGACACATAATCAAACAGATGTACTGATTCTGGAGATGCTGAAGATGCAAGATACTCTTGGCAGAGAAGAAAAGAAAAGGGAAGATAGATAGAACTGAGAGAAAGATAGGGAACCTTCCAGTAGTCCAGGATTTAGGACCCGCTGGACTCTCCTTCAAAATCTAGCCTCTCGTCATCCACACTGGTGCCAAGGGCCTCCAGCTCTGAGCTGGTTCAGCAACTGCCATAGATAACATGCACACACACACAGGCATATTGGGACATTTCATACAGCATGGCCTATGTAGGGCCACGTAAGTTCACTAGCTGTCAAAACAGAAATTATAACAAAAGTTCTTCGAGTTCTTTTAGTTAATAATTTCTGAATTCACTGTGTTCACCTTCTACACAGTACAACTGCTTTTTCATAAGTAACTATTTTTCTGTAAACTACTGATCAAAATACAAGAATTTTACTGTCACTGTTTTTCTGTACAAATTCTGACTGAACCATTGGGGGGAAAAAATGAACAGGAAAGGAACTGCTCACAGCAATGTAACACCAGATTAGTATATTTGAGCATTTAGAGCAGGGGTAGGCAAGTTTTTTTGGTGGAGAGCCAATTTAACCTATTGTCAAAAGACCAGGGGACTAAAAACGTTTCGATGATCTCTGGGGACCTGTTGCTTAACTCTGACTCTAACTGTGACCACCATATGTGTCCTGTTGAAGCCTCCAACAACGTACCAAGCACCAATATACGTTTGTTGGGTGTGACATCACAATAGTAATGGGTTACTTCCGGGTCCAAACGGTTGAGTTTCATTGACAGATACAAGAATAAAAAAAAAAATGTTAGTGACTGAATCTTCATCTGAAAAAGTAGTAGATGAGAGGCTGAACAATGTTTTACATCTACATCAGAATAATATAGAGTTCTCCAGGCAAAATGAAGAGGTTTTTATATTTAAAATACACCTTAATTTTGTATGGAAAAAATAATTAAGATAGTTAATGTCAAAAAGTCATTACTCAAGAAACTAATATTTCTTTGCGAACAGTTAACCACCTGATCTACAGCAGGTTAAAATCAGTAGGGCACCATTACAGTAAGTAGGGCTTCCATTGGACCCGGAGGCAGAATGATGACACCATCACCTAACAAAACGCACATGTAAAGTTGTCATCTTTATTTGTTTGATATTATTTTATTTATTAATATTTTAATTATTATTTCATTTTTGTTTTATCTCTGAATCGAGCACGCTTTCTCCTTGTTGCTGCGTAGTCGTCACTTTTTTGTGTGTGTGTATGTTTTTTCATAAATGTTTTGTCCGGTTATTTTTGTTGCGTTTTTATTGCATTTATCATTGATCTTTGTTAAGGTTTTGGCGAATTTTTTGTTGTATTTAGTCACTTTTATATTGGTTTGTGGCTTTTTGCTACGTTATTCATTGGATTTCCTCCCCCAGGGGATTATACTACAAAAGCAATACAAATAAAAATAAAATAAAAAATAAGACCAGGGGCTGGACCCTCCAATTGTAGGCCGAAGTAAAGCATCACTTTCTACAAATGCCAGGGTTGTACAACATATGACCTAAATGAGTGTTGTGCTCATGAATTTTAAAAAAGAATTGACAATAGATTTCTAGAGTAAATTAAATCTCTGATTTGTGTAATATGATTCCTCAAAATCATCTGGAGGGCCGGGGGTTCTATGATGGAGGGCCGGTTTTGGCTCCCTGAGACTGATGTTGCCTACCCCTGATTTAGAGGGTTCCATTACATTAAATTGTTCTTTAGTGAAACAGACAAATCAAAACAGCCATTTCAATAAACATAATAAACCCAATGCTGTCAAGTATAACGACACATGCAAGTGTTCATTCATACATTAATGATCTATATGTAGAGTCTGTGCACTATGGGTGGATCATACATGTGTATATAGTATAATTTTCTTTCATATTTTTTTATAGCATACAATCCTTTGATTAAAGAAAAAAACTTATCTCACTTAAGTTAATTTAATCAGTCAACCTTGCTGCTAGTTTTGCACACCATGAAAAACCACTACACACTCCTCGACCTATTTAAAGACTGTTTTAGCCTTCAAAACATGCATGTAAAATGATAGAACTTACAATTTGGAAAGAAGTGGAGATGCTTCGCAAAAGCTTTGTCGACTTCAAGAAATGCTTTAGTTAAAACAGTTGCCAGATTTTGCTCCTCTGACACAAGGTCTCTGAAACAAATCACAAGTCATTATTTTAATGCCGGCTGCGGCAAAATTACTTTTGTTTGGATCAACACACACACTTTAACTAGCAACTACAGAATTGTATATGGATGTGATAACTGCATTTCTTACTTAATAAAGGTCTCCATGTATTTCTCACAGAAGTCTGCTGCTTCAGGCCCTCCATGGCCATCAAACACAGCAAAGTACATAATGTGGTCAGTCATTTGGGAGACCTGGAAGCGATCTTCATTCTCCTTACGTTGACCAATAAGTGAGGCACAGCCTACTTTGGATAAACTCACTTTGGGAATGGGCTTGCCATAGCGGATGCTGGAGGGCAGCAGAATTGGTTCATCAATACGATTGTCCCAAATGCCAAAAGAGTCCCAGGTAGTGGGTCGGCCACTGCTGTCTGGGTCAAAGCGTGTGTTGCTTTGGCGCCTCTCTGAAGGACTATGAAGTTGTCTCCTCGTCTGACTCTGACGATTTCGTTGAAGCGGCTGCTGGATCAATGCCATCTGAAAAACGCTGTTGTGGCCATGAGGCCTGGAACACCTGGCCAGTCGAGCAAGGCAGACTCTTGACATCACCTTGTTGACGCAAACAGCAAAGAGAGCCAAGTGTTTTATGTTCACACAGAGACACACATTCTTCTAATTATTTGACCTTTACACCCTAGCACACAAATATTTTGGCTTGGTTAAACGCTGTTGTAAACTAGTAATTATTATACACATTTAGGGGTAATGTTTACCACATAATGATTCACATTGTATTGTGTTTGTGTTCATCTGTTACATCTCCTGCCAAATTGTAGAACAACAAATACTACAATCGCTGTGAACCCCAAATTATGCATCTTAAATACATAGCAAAATAAACATCAACATAAATAGTAGGCTTAGCTTGCTGCAGAAGCCGATCAGACGCGATGTGTATTTAGCTTGAGTGTGACTTTGAAAACATTCCGTATGAGAACATAATATAGGCCTGTGTGCGTATCCACAAAGTACAATATTGTGTTTAAGTGTACCACATCCAGCCGTAGACATAAATGAGACATAAACTAACAAGTTAGTCATTTGTAAAATGAACGATGCAACATAAATAGGCGTGACCAACGAGATAAGATTATCTGGATTTAGTCCCTGAAAACCCGTGGAAATCAATGTACAAATGTGTTATATCTTCAGTTTGAACAATATACGCTTTTATTAGCTCGCTGTGTACGTGTTATGCAAGCCCAGCAATAGCTTAGCTAGCACTGTGTGGTTAGCCTTAGCTCAATTTCAATGTTTACTCCACCAACCATCGCACACCCGTGAAATTGAAATTTCGTGTAGTAAATTATATACTTTACCCTTTGGTATAATTTTATCAGTTGATTATCTGAAAGTGCCTATGAGATGTACTTGATGATACTAAATGAAACCCACCGCGCTCTCGTCTCTGCGGTAACAACAGCGGCGCAGGACCGTATTTTACCCATGGTGTTATGAAAACCGACCACCAATCAGAACACCGTAAACAAAGACGCCTCTTTGACGCCCATCAAATATGTGTGTTTGATTAGACGATATACCATGAGTGACAGCTGGGTAGACCATCCATTGATCAGCAAATATCTAACCAAACAGAACACGTGAATTTTTGGTGATGAATGAATTGACTAATGTGACTTCAGTAAAATTAAATGTAATACAAATTAGAGAACACCAATGGATGAGTAACAAGCTGTTCATGTAAACGATTCTAAGCTTCACTTAGTCAAAAGAAGGTCAAAAACACAATGTATAGTAGGTCTTGAAAAGTTAAAATAGTATTTTGAGACGTAGGGCCTATTTTGGCCCTGGCCACTGCCCAGTGTTGGTGGGTCAGGGTCGAGTGGTCAAGGATGGAGGTCTTGAAAAAAAAGGAAAGTACCGTCGTCTACAGTACCACAATCATTGAGACCACAATCTGCTGCAAATGTCAGCCAATCAAAGCACTCCTTTCTATGACGTAGGCGTTTGTGGCACTTCCGCGTTTGTTTCCTGATTGAGTGAACTGAAACCAAACGCCCAAATTCAGCATGAATTTGCCCAGGTACATAGCGCCCGCTTTCATATTTACCGTGGTACATGCTTGATCGTCCTTTATTTCACCTATAGGATTGTTCTTACTGATATGTACTTCTTTGTGTGGCTTTAAGTCAACGCCATATAGCTTGCTAAAATGGTACCTAAGCTAGCTGACTATTATCTTTATGACATTCATAGCATGATGTGTTTACATGTTTTCTACAACAATGCTACTGAAGAGTAAAGCCATTGGGTCTGAAGCACATAAAGAGTTACAAAAGTGTCCAGAAATGTTACGCTTGAATATTTAACCATTAAAAATGTTGCTTCGTCATTTTAATGAGCAGGTTATTATTATTCCAAACTGCGCGTCGCGCTGTAACATACGCAGTGCTCGATCCTATATTTTGAAGTTGTGTGTTGTTTCTATTTCTCGTTTCTGTTGGATTGTGCCTACCATTAGGCTTTTTGATAAAGGCACACAGTTGTATTTCTGAACAGTGCATGCGATTTTCACTTTATAATTGGTACAGTATATTAATACTGAAGCTGGTGATCACTGATCACATCACACTATTTCTCATCTAAATGCCTATAAAACTGACGTCAGTCGCTCACATGCATGTTAACAGTGCATCGACAATAATAACCTGGAGCTGCTTAAACAGGGATTACAGTGCAGGTTTTCTTGGGACTGTCTCTTTCTTTGGCTTGTGCTTAAATCATTGTGTATGATGTTAAAATAATACACATTGTCTAAATGTTTTGGTAGCCTATATACTTCTGTGTGTTATGGAAGTTCATTTATATTGGATTCTAATTTACCAATTGTCTTTTTTCAGGTTTGGAGTTTACATAAAAAGAAAGAAGCGGAGCTGTGATCAAGCTTAGACATCTTTGTCATCTTTTATCTGTAAGGCACTCTACCCACCTTGTAAAGTGCAGCTAATCCTGCCTGTCACCTGCGGCATTATGCTGTGTTGGGGCAATGCAAGAGATGGACAGTTGGGCTTGGGTGTGGAGAAAAATCCAGTATATGAGCCAAAAGCATGTCAGGTATTCTTTGGAAGGGGGTTGAAGGAGATCACTTGTGCAGGAGAGCACACTGTGTTTCTGCTTCAGGATGGCAGTGTATACACATGTGGTTCCAACAGCTGTGGGCAGCTTGGTCACGACAAACCAGGGACTTCTCCGGGTAAGCCTAATAGTTTTTATTGTTAAAAAGTTAAACAAACCTTTGTTTTATTGTTTATCTGTAATGTCCAGTAAATACTGTTTAAGGCTTGGTCCACAAGCAGAATACATGCACTTATCTCTTATTATTTCATAAGCCAAAGCTTATGAACTTTATTGTGACATTTTGTTAAAGGTTTAGATTTTTAGATTGATACTTTGATAAGTTTATGGATATAATATCAATAAAATGGTTACACAACCTCCTCATGAATTACATTCTTTGACATTGTGCATCTTTATGTCTGCAGAACTAGTAGGGGCTTTGGATACACAGAAAATATCAAGCATATCCTGTGGCCAAGCCCACTCTCTGGCGGTCAATGAGCAGGGTCAGGTGTATGCGTGGGGGGCTGGAGATGGTGGCCAACTCGGTCTGGGATCAATAGAAACAACTGTAGGAATACCCAGGTGAGCAAATAATGCAACTGCATTCTATATTAGGAATAAGAAACAGAATGAGTTATTTTAGTCTCTTTTAGCCATTAAATTGGTAACACTACTGTAGTAAGTAACCCGCAATACTTACTAGTAATAGCAATAACTGTTAGATATAGTTATTCCTATTTGGATTTTTTTCTGTTATCTTTTTAAGATTGGTGAAGCGGCTCTGTGATCATCGTATCTCTCAAGTTATGTGTGGCAACCAGCACTGCATTGCACTTTCCAGAGGTTGGAAACAGTCCTTTTCTATCTGTACAATATTCTATAACAAGTATTGTTTGCAACTGTTGTTGCATCACTTGGAACAGATCTACATATTGTAATTAGCAAGGCAACGGACAAGTGGAAGATGATGAAAGTTTATTTGTACGGCACATTTTATGTACATGACAACTCAATGTGCCTCACAGCAACACCAAACACATAAAAAAAATACAATAAAAAGCAATACAATAAATCAAGTGATACAATAACATAAAACATTTTTATGAGTATATATTGAAATTATTATTTTTATATTTTTATAATTAGCTTTGCATCACTGTTGGTGTGAAATACCCAACCAATATTGTTCTAATATAAGTCTTCGCATATATTTAATATAAGCTAAGACATGCTTGTGGGACAACTAGGGTCGAGTAGAGAAAGCCGTCAAAAGGCAAACAATTTCCGATGCACTCGAGTCTATAACAAAATAAAAGTCCTTTATTTAAACATGGACCAGCTGGTTGGTTTTCTTGTATGTTCAGCCCTGTCCTTGAAGAGCACCGTTCACCGTTTACGATTTCCCCAGACCACCAATGCACTTGCCCTCATTTGTTTTTCATGGATCTATATTTATTTATATTCAGATGGTCAGCTCTTCACGTGGGGTCAGAACACAAGTGGTCAACTTGGTTTGGGAAAAGGAGAGCCTAGCAAGCTGTTCCCTCAGCCATTGAAGTCTTTGGCAGGAATTCCTCTGGCACAAATAACAGCTGGTGGCGACCATAGCTTTGCACTTTCCCTGTCTGGAGCCGTGTTTGGCTGGGGCAAGAACAGGGCTGGACAGCTGGGGTTAAACGATAAACAAGGTAATTATGGCTGGATTGATACATTTTCTGCACCTCTAATAAATGGTCTTTTCTTTAAACAGTGTCATTATCTCAGAGGCTAATGTCATTAAATAGGAATATTTTAAAACAATTTGTGTAGTTTTAATTTATTAGATAAACCAAACACGCATAAACTAAGGAATATGTGAACATTCAAGAAAATTGTAATGTCTTTGACTATAACCTTATTCCCTCATACTCAGATCGTGCAGTCCCGTGTCACATCAAGTTCTTGCGTTCTCAGAAAGTGGTTTACATCAGTTGTGGAGAAGAACACACCGCTGCTCTGACAAAGGTGAGTGAATGAATGCACAAGTATCGTTTTGTTGATACAGTCAGAAAGAGGAACACTTGTGTAATAGTGAATACATTGGAAGAATAGAATAGAATGGAGTTGCTAATTTAGGGATAAATGTCTTGGTTAAAAATAAATATCACGGTTGGAGTGGAAAACGTTTTTGTAGTTTTTGTAACTTATACTGTATTACTCTCCAGGAAGGTGGCCTGTATACATTTGGGGATGGGTCTTGGGGTCAGTTGGGGCATGGTTCCACCAATAATGAGCTGCTTCCCAGACGAGTGCTGGAGCTCATGGGCACAGAGGTGTCTCAAATCGCCTGTGGCAGGTAAAGTGTTTACAACTCTGAATGTTATATTGAATATGCAACATCTTACAGATGTGTTTATTTTAGACTAAGAGTAAATCAATCTTAATCTCAATCCCTTTCAGACACCACACTTTGGCGTTTGTGCCTTCTTCTGGTTTGGTGTATGCGTTTGGGTGTAACAACTTTGGTCAGCTCGGTACAGGGATGTGGGGGGAGTCTAAAAGCCCATGTCCGGTCAGGATTCCTTTCATTGGATGTTTTCAAAAAGGAGGTGAGAACAAACGATATGTAATCCCATTATACTGTATGTAACTTTTTTCACTTTTCTTTTTTTAGAATCAAAGCAGTGCATAATAACACACATTATCTGTGGAGGCGACCATAGTTTTTTACTTTACTCGTATGACCAGGTACGTAGTAAACCTCCTCTGTCACTTTGGACCAACATTTCAAATAACTGGTATTAAATTATTAGTTTGTTAATCTCAATCAGATGAAAAATTACTGCTGTTATTATTTAGAAACTCAAAAAGATCAACATAAATGAATAGTGTTTAGTTTTTAATGTCTCCTTGCAGTATTTGCTTGTTACCACTTGATGGCAGTTTTGCTATATATTAGACATACCCTGAAACAGTTGATCGGAGATTTTCTGGAACAGGTGTATTTTGCTGCATAAATCAAAATACTTTCTTTATACCGAAATATGTGAATAGGTGAATTTCCTTCATGTTTTGTCATAAGTCACAGTCAAATCACCCAAGTCCCAACACGCTGAAATAAACACTGCTGATGGCTACACATAACTGCTTATCATGCTCCACAGACTTCAGTCATACCAGAAGATTTCAGACTGAATACTATCAGTAAAAGTCTTTCTCCATTCACCTATGAACGGTTTAATTCATGGAGGTTGAAGCTCATGTACAGCACAGAGTCCAGTGTCACAAAGTAAGTCAATGATGGAAAGGTTTTAAATACAGTATCATTTGTCTGATGTCTGTTTGCTTGCTGTTCAATAAGATGTTTTCTTCTTCAGTGACATCATTATTCAGCTTTCATCTACTGCTTGTTGGAACGGCAGCTTCTTGGACCAAAGGTATACAGCTAAGCATTTACAGATTAATACAAAGCAGTGTCTGCCGTATGATTCAATGTCTTTTCCAACGAGCAGAGCTGTTTCAAACTGTCGCACCTGTGTCTCAGAATAATTGTGTTAGTCTAGAGTCACGACTAAGTCCTTCCCAGGGCCAGGATTTTGCTATAAGAGCACTCCTGGACTTCCTTGTAGCCATCGGGCTGTTGTGGATGTAATCTTAGTGCGTTGCCGGATTTCACCTAGAGAGGCAGCAATGTGCCTGGAGGCACCTAGTCTGCCGGAAAGTAGCCGAAGAAGAAGGATTTAATGTCTTTAGAGACTAGGACTGACCCTGTTTGTCCTCTTCTCTGGGAGGCTAGTTGTGTCCTTATAAACCCTGATGTAGATTGGAGATTTTGAGCTGTATAAATGATCATATTAACATTGCAGAGATAGTCGAGCAGGTGAGGCATGTGAAGAACTATGCTAATTTCCATCTGTTTTAATTTCCCAAATAAAAATTACATAACAAAAAGACCGTTTACAAATACAATATAGAAATTGAGTTTACAAATACAGGTGCAATATACAAATACAAAGTACAAGTGTGCAAGTGTGCAATATCAACAAGTTGCAATGTCGTAAAGTGCAGAAGTATATGGAGTGCAACAGTTTTTTGTTTGTTTTGTTTTTCTTTCAAAGTCCATAAAACACATAAACACAATATAGTGTAATAGTAATGGTGTAATGATACTGTTAGTGGGAGCAGTGACTGATGGTCTAGAAGCCAGTCTTTGACTGCCTGAAAAGCATAAAAATCTGCATTGTTCTTTAGATTGTCTGGGAGCCCATTCCATTCTTTGAGGGCTTTATAGGAAAAGGCTGATTTATTTTAGGAACATTGCAGTCACCCCTGGATACAGACCTTAACACTCTGTTAGTTGAGAGCGTACATATGTTTGTAAGGTATCTAGCACAAACCTCTTCCTCTTAAAGTAAAGTCAAAGTAGAACATCTCTCTTTTTTTACTTTTAATGTGACATTGATATTTCCATTCCCCCTCAATAGATTGTATGGGAAGTTGTCAAATAATCAATGTTGTACCTGACCTTTTCATATCATGTCTTTGTTTAGTGCAAAACATGGTGAACATGGAGGCTACAAAAGGCATTGTCAAGTATTTGACCCCAAAGTTTTCCATCAGCAGACTTTCACTTTCTGCAAGTAGTGGCATAAAGGCTGGGAAGCTTTTGTTCTTCTGATTCTCAGGCTGAGGAACTTGTAAAGATGTCAAGTGTAATAATGCATGTTTGTGATGTTTCCCCTGGTGTATACAGTATGTCTGTTCAGTAAATGACCATATCAAATGTATAATAGTGTTACAGCATAGACTATATGGGTAACTCTCCAGCATTATTGTGTGGTTTGGCAATGGATTTCCCCAAATATCCTGCATGCTGTTCACTGATGCTCATTGCCCAATTGTGTACTGTGTGACAAACACAACTGGAACAGATCTTTGATAATAGGTTTTGTTGCATACACTGAGGGTTTTCTTGGCTTTTCTGATAACATTTGGTACGTCCCCTCCCTTGTCCTTGGACACTGCAAGAAACCTACTTAGGATCGACTTAAATACATACCTATAGGCTGTGTACAGTCCACATATCAGCCACTACTCATGGTGTGTATGTCTGTGCAGAGTCTTTAGTGAAAAGAGTCACACTAATCCCAGGCATCCCTGTTATTATCAGGGTTTATCCACAAACCATCCATCCATCCATCTTCTTCCACTTGTCCGTTGCCGGGTCATGGTTGGACCCGCTGTTGGAGCTTCCCAAATTACATTGCACCAGCCCCTATGGCTCCTCCTGCAGGTGGTGGGGCCACAGAAGGACGGCCTCATGGTTCTAACCGGGCCTGTTGGTCTCTCATAAGGGGCTATCCACAAACCTTTCAATCTATTTACTGACCCATTTCCGTGTGAATAATAACCTAAATGCCTCCTCACACTTCCTTCTGTGCTTTCGCAGCGAAGATGCACATTTCAAAACCAATCCAAAGATCCCAGGTATCGATATCAACTCTGTAAGAGTCCTGTTTGAGGCGATCTGCCAGCCACCGTTCTCTGGACTTCTGGAGCAGGTATATCTTTTTTTATTGCATTTTTGCTACTTATTTTCTTATTTATAGAATACAAACTGCAAACAGGACTCTCTGTAACTCATACATAGGGCTTACCTCAAGCCACTTTGACTAAAGGGGAAATAATAAGTTTGTTTTGATGGTACAATATGTTCTGCTGCAAATCTGTGGCATGAAATGAGTCATAACTGCTAGCATTAGCCGGTACTGTTTGGTTTGGGAATCATACATATATAGGCCAAACCAATAAGGTCTTTTAAGTGTATGTGGTTTCCCTTTTGCCCACAAAAAGCCTCTCCCATCTTTCAGACCATGATGTATTTCACATTTGTGTTTTCATATGGACTGGCTTCCTCATGTTGATCTGTTTTCTGTCCTCCATTTGGGATAGGCCCTCAAGAGCTTCGAGAGCTTGTTGATCCCCCAGCTGCCCAGGTCCCCGCCTGACGTCGAAGCCATGAGGATCTACCTCATTTTGTCAGAGTGTCCGTTAATGCACGACTCGAAGAACTTCATTCGCCTTACCATTCCTTTTGCAATGGCAATACTGCGGCTTGACCCCAACCCCAGCAAAGTATTAGGTACTACATTTGCTTGGATACACAGTCAAGTGATCTCTTAGATCTCCACCCGAGTAGCTCATACGTTTCTACACAAGCCTTATATATTCTCTCTTTGTGCACAAGTAATTGAGTCACATTGAACACAGTCTGCAAACATTTAAGCACTTGTCCCGTAGTTACCTTGCTTTGTGCTGTTTTTATTTAGTAAAACTCACTCACGGGGGAATAAAGGTTGGGGGCAGTAGTGTTTGGTGATAAGGGGGTTTTAATGACCGCTATAATTACCATTGTATTGGCAGGTTGTTGTTTTTTTAAATAGAAACCATTGCTGTCACATTTTTTGACATATTTATGCACTCTTTGCCCTTCTAGATAACTGGTGGTGTTTTGTAGAGGGCAGTGTGTTCAGAAGAATGGTGGAGATGTACAAGCGTATTGTAGTGTTCATGTTAACGCTTGGAAAGACTGTGCTCGTGCCTGCTTTCTATGAAAACTATTTTCTTGCTACACTAAGACTGCTGGAAAAACTCCACAAGGTAAACCAATCTCCTCTTCAGTTTTGTCCTGTTGCACAATAAGTGGAAATGCATTGTGTTTCTTGTCAAAGCTCTTTTGTGTTGTGGTGGGCCCCGGGACTGTTAAGTGAAGTATGGCTGTCATTTGTTGCCAGGTTAACTTAAAGGCCAAGCATGTAGACTACAACAGTTTTTATATCCCTGACATTACCAACCTGGTGGACATCCAGGAAGACTACCTCAAGTGGTTTTTAAGCCGAGCCGACATTGTGAGTAGTGAAAGTTCATTATTGATCAGTTGTATTAAAACATTTATTATAAGCAAAATGCTAATTCTGGCTTTGACTCACTATGGGCGTTTTCATAGCTGGAAGTCTGAACCAACGTCCAGGCTTAGAACCTTCTGTCTATCGCGTTCAAACATTTAGGGCCCGATCTCGCGTTTCTAAACACAGACTGTAGACAGGGTTTCTTCGAGGCATTAAAAAGCCTTAAATTAATTGTGCCAAAATGAAAGCCTTAAAGGAACAGGCCACTGTTTTTCCATACTGAGATACACTCTTGCCTGAGCTTAGACGAGTTGATGCGTACCTGTCTGGTCTTTGTGTGTGTGCACAGTCACCCAAATATCGGGCCAATATATTGGTCGGGCCTTACGCAAGATACCAACTTTTTGTTGAGCAACGTTGTTGATGCACCTGCCGCAAAATTGAGCTCTTGTACTTCCTATATTTTATCCAAAAGTCAGAACTATTACCAGAACTAGACCTTGAAATCACATCTTTTTCCCGGACAAAGGCTACTCTGTTTCAAACATGAGTGTGTGAAAACGCCCAAAGGCTTATCTGCACTGTCTGCTTTCAACCATAGCTTTCCTTTACTTATTTAAAAAAAATACATGATTATTATTTTTTCTTTAGAAAACTTCGTCATCTCCATCCAAGGTAAAACCACATTTGTCTTTTTTGTACATTTCTGCTTCAGATTGTTACTACATCTGAGTATTTAAGTTTCTATTTGCGAACCAGTAAACAATATTTTTTTATGTGATGCCATCTTGCAGAATGAGTTTCCCTCAGTGAACCTATGTGCCTACCCATTTATACTGAATGCTCGAGCCAAGACAACCATGCTGCAGACGGATGCCGAGCTGCAAATGCAGGTACTGCGATGTGCTATGAGTGTTTGATTTGTATTTGCAGCGTAATAATGACTTTTTGTGATTACTTCATAAGAGTTTGGCTTAAATATTTGTCCCTAAATGTGAATTTTTTTGTCTATTTCTTCAATGTGTGTTCGAGTGCAACTCTACTCACTGCAATGCCTGTTTGTGTTTGTTCAAGATGGCTGTCAGTGGTGCAAACCTACACAATGTATTTATGCTGCTCACATTGGAACCACAGTTAGCAAGGAACCCGTACCTGGTGCTGCACGTGCGCAGGGACCACTTAGTGAGTGACACACTTCGTGAACTCACCATGTACTCCGACGTGGACCTCAAGAAACCCCTCAAGGTAAGATACTTGGATACAGTAAATGATCACACATTTTAAAATGGTAATGGTCTCAACTTACAGTGTATAGCTCTTTTACCCAAAGAACATCAAGGAAACACTAATCCATTCACCCTCTCATTCATACACCAATGTACACAGACACTGGAGGCAAAGTGGGTGAAGTACTTTTACTTTTAAATTCGAAAGCTTACTTTCTTTTTTTACTTTAGGTGATCTTTGATGGAGAAGAGGCAGTAGATGCGGGAGGAGTGACTAAAGAGTTCTTCCTGCTGCTGTTGAAGGAGCTGATGGATCCGGTTTATGGCATGTTCACCCATTACAATGACTCCAACCTGCTCTGGTTCTCAGACAAAGTAAGTTGTTTTACAATGCATTTGTAAAACAACTGTTTGACATCCATAATATGTTTACTGAATGCTATGCCATTCAGTAAACATATTATGGAGCTACATAATGTGCTTACTGAATGGCATTGCAGGTAATCAAGTTCCAAAATGCTGGTTGAAACCTGTCCTTAACATTAAGAGTATGTTGTTAGATTGTAACTGCCTGGTTATTATTTGTTCTGTTTTTTTATGTAAAGCACTCCTATAAATCATTGCATATTACAAATATCAAACAAAAACGTCATGTCTCAGTTGTGATGACATTGGATTTGACTTGCTAAATGTTCTCGCAGAAAAAGGATTAACCATCTGTCAGCTTTGAGTTTGACATTATTATGACTATGACCTTTATTTTCAAACTGTTTCAAAGCTTTTTTGCATTTAAGCACTAAAGCTTCCTCTGGCTGAGGGGATTCTGCAGGTCCCATTATTCTCTTTGACCTAAAAGTTGCTTTTAAAGAACAGCACCACATTGATTATAGTACAGTATAACTCTAAAGGCATACGCCTATGATGGTATTTTAAGTGTATTGAGTAATTTGATTGATTTGTTTCATTGTGTTTTTATTGTGTCTTTTGTGTTGCTGTGAGGCACATTGAGTTGCCTTGTGCATGACATGTTTTTATACATTTGCCTTGCCTTACTAATGACAGTATGAACTAGAAATAAGGATGAGACTTTACGTGCTAAAATGATTTATTGCATGCATTTATTTATTTATTGTATGCATTTAGTGATTTTCCATTAATTCATCTACAGCACATGTATTCTATTCACACTTGTATCCAAAAGTGTAAAGCCATGCGTTGTAATAGATCACAGGGCTAGATTACTTTCCACTTAGCTGAGAAAGCTGTTAACATGGTCACATTCTTGTCAGTGTTTTGTAGAGTCAAACTGGTTCCACCTGATCGGTATCCTCTGTGGCCTGGCCATCTACAACTCTACTGTGGTAGACCTGCACTTTCCCCTAGCACTGTACAAAAAGCTGCTCAAAGTCTCACCGACGCTGGAGGATTTCAAAGAGCTGTCCCCCACTGAGGCCAGGTAACATGACCCTCAATATCTACCAAGCCCCGTCAAATCCCCCCTGTCATCTCTGACTTATAAACCCTTCATTGTGTCGGTCTTTAGTGTCTGCTTGTCTGTTACGTAACATGCAATCAATGTATATTGTCCGCTCAGTTTGTCCGGGTCGTATGTGCATGCAGTTGTCACTTGTAGGCCAGGCAATGTCAAGTGGGGCCAAGGATCGCTTAGACATGCTTGTTTTGCATGCACAACAGCAGAGCGGCAATTGCATCGAGAGGAGGCCTTCATTTACCCCTGAGAGAGAAATGATAAAGAAGAAAGGTTAGATTGTAAGTGTGAATTGTGAGACCGATGATTATGTTTGCCGAAACATACTCGTGTCCATAACTCTGATTAGTCACACTGTGTAATCACCAGCCTCATTTAGTGCAATTATCACAGTGTGGTACTGCTCACAGAAAATGTACGTATTTATGGAATATTGTACGAAGAGGTATTGGCTCTACTTCACTTTAAAGGTACAAAACTTTTTCATTATCTGAGAGCTCAAATGTTTTTATCTCAGAGGCATTCCTTGTACCTGGAATAGATAATTTCCAAGAAGTGTCACTGTCATCTATAGTTCCTCATAATCAATTACATTGTTTATTCTGTCACTTACAAGGGTTTGCTTGCATTGTTAATTCTAATGGTTTGTTGCATATTGTGAAGGTCGACTTGTTGTACTCTTTGTGTGCTTACGTGTAGTGCAGTGGACCACCTAACAGAATCCCACTCCAACACGCCCCCAAAAACCAACAAAATAGGAAGGATAAGCTAAATTTATGTTTGATATGCAACTGTTTCACACAAATGAAATGTTTATGTTAAATTCGTATATGAATTTCATTTCATTTGAAAAAGTAAATGTGAAATGAGCTGCAGCTTAATATGATCAACAAACATGTGGGGGGAAAAAACAGCTGTAACAGCCTATAGGTCCCACCTAATGTCATTCTAAAGAGCCAATAGTTTAAACTGAGGTGGTGGGTTTAGGAAGTCTATATGGTTGCCTACTGGTTGACAACAAGGACTGCACGGTCTGTGATCTTGGCCCATCTGCCTGGGACTCCTTCGGCTCTGGGTCTCTATAGCCTGTCCGTCCATGGGAGTGGATCTCTCCTTCTGTGGTTCTCCTCAAGGTTTCTCGTTTCTCCTATTGGGTTTTGAGTTTTTCCTTGCCGTGCTGGAGAGTCTAAGGACAGGGGACACCCGCACTGCTCGTCGCCACCCACTGCTCACGCTTATTTGGATATTATGTTTACCTGGATATTTGATTCGCCGGAACTTTACATTGTCTTATTTACTGCTCTGTTTTATTGCCTTAATGTTTGTTGCAGCCCTATGAGGCAACTCTTGTTGTGATATTGGGCTATACAAAACCATTGATTTGATTGGTTGGTTGGTTGTAACTATGGTAACAATAAAATGCTGAGAAAATGCTGGGGGGAAAATGTTCCCCTTAATGTCCAATATCACCAAAACTACTAGGATTTTACACATGAAACAAAAACTATACATTACAAAACTAATAGATCTGTGGATTTTACATTTTGAGATTACCATAAAAAACTCAAGGTGAATGTTGAGACGAGTGGTGCTGCTTATCACACATCAGTTTCTGAATGTCTGGCTCCAAAGAGGAGAATTTCAGTGGAAAACCCAACTTCACAGTTATACAGTATTGGGAAGGGCATGAGCACTTTGAGGGCAGACTCTGCAAGCTTTGGATGTTAGGTAACGCAAACTCGTGCACAGACGCACATACTGTGGAAATTAGGAGACAGTTGGCGCCACAAAAGCGTTCTCTGGATCACAAGCAACAACACGCTGCTTATTCTATGAAAATCCGCCGCATATTGACGTCAAACACCTGCTGTAAAGATGGCAGAATGAGTTCTGGCTGAATACAGCCGTTCACCGCCGCCGCGCGGCATCAGGCCGGGATTGTTCGACCCGCCACAACCAGACCCGCGATCAAAAGAGAATTACATTTTATGACCCGATCCGCGGCCATGGCTGCTGAGACCGTAGGGGAACCTGCCGCGTTTTACAATAGCTACATATTGACAAACAGGATGAGGAAACTTTACGCACGGTTCTGATTCAGTTCAGAGAAGTGCCAGCCATGCTCATGCATGTGCATTCATAACACTTCCAGCTGTCCCTCAAAAAGGACAGACGCCCTGGTCAGACTATGCTGGTTATTCTTAAAGTTTGATCAAATGATAATAGTTGGCCAAAACGGCCCAACTCCCTGTGCGCCGCGCGCTGTGGAGGGTACGACGAAAAAGGGGTTTGCGGACCACTAGGGGGCAATGACCACACTGGTGGAATTACTGGTGTAGTGTATGTATGCATAAATGCAAATATTAAATCATATTTCATAACATTCTGACATTGTCCATGCGTCTACTGCCACTTTCTTTTCTAGGAGTCTTCAGCAGCTCTTGGACTACGATGGCAATGATGTAGAGGAGACGTTTTTACTCAACTTTGCTGTGAGTTGTAACGATGACATCATGTCCTTTTGATTTACATTCATTGTGAAGTAAAGGGCGCTGATGCGTCGAGCAAAACGACACCGTCGGTGCCAACAGGATCTTTTGTGCAAAAACAGTGACCGCTAATGGCGCTATGAAGCAACGACAACAGTCAACAAAGCTGCTAATTACTACACACATGCTTTCATTACATCTGGCTCTGAAGAAACGTCATCCCACCGCTATCCCACAGTCTTGAGTTACACAATTAAAAATATTGGAACTATTTTTTAGATAACCTCACAATATACAGACTTGCATAAGCATTACTCTGCCTACACTGCAAAAAATGGGCAGTAGACTATTCTCCATGAGATGCCATATTTCAGCAGCATAATTACAATGCAGGTTTTTGTTTTACTGTCAGATCACCAGGGAAAACTACGGAATGACCGAGATAAAGGAGCTGATCCCAGAAGGTGAAAACATCAGCGTGGACAAACATAACAGGTGACATTTATGTGGAGTTATCCGTCCCCAGTTCACTGTTTACGACCCGACCTAATTTGGAAGAAAATATTTGACATAGATGACATTGTGTTCTGTGCGGAGTCTACTGAGAGTTGCCTGCTTTGTGAGAACAGATGGCCCAAGCTGTAGCGGCATTAATGTCCCCACAATAGTCTGGAATATGTGTTCCAAAAACGGCAGGATGAAGTGGGCAGACATGAAGTAATCACTTGGGGCGAGGCGGCAGTTCGTCGGATTAAATATTCCTAGTTTTCTTTAGTGACTGGGTGTGATCTATTCGAGTGTTTCCCAGTGTGCAGTTATGTAGTTACTTGTTCTGCCAGAAGTTTTGTTGCACATATGTTTCTCATGTTTAGTTAAGTTTCCAATATGCCAAGCTTTCCAACTGGATATCAAAACTTTTTATAAGTATGGAAATCTAACCATGAAAAGGTGCTGCAATAAGTTTAATTATTGTTTATAATTACGTAAAATCTGGATCAAGAAAAGGGTTTATTTGGAAGTCTTTTTTTATTCTGGTTTAATTTTGGTTGAGACGCTTTTCTCAGAATTATTTATGTTGTAATTTTTAATACGACCTCACAGCAAAATAAATAGCAAAATATAAAAAAATTGGACATCTAGCCATTCTTCTACTACCATAACTTTTCGGCTATGTCGTCTATCAGCTATGCCAATTTCACTTAAGGTTTCATCACGTCCGCCAACTCAGTTTATATTAGACTTGACTGTCCCTTAGTAAAATAAAATCTTCAGGTTCTCTGCTGACCACAACGTTTACTTAAGCGTTTGGTGTCCCAGATCTAAAGCATTCGTTGACATCAGGTGCCCTATGAGTATCTAGTGTCCTGAAGCGCTTATCTATTTAATCCCCTCATAGCAACTTTGTAATGTAAACAACACACACCTATCTGTGTTTCCTGGCTGGCACAGAAGTGGGAGAAGAAAAAAAAAGAAATGACATTCTGCATTTTAATGACCTTGACAACAGCGGGTACATTAAGTAAACAACGTGACGCTAGAGCATGTGCTTCACAGCCTGTGTCTCTGCACAAATTCGCAAAAGGTTGGCCTAACATTATAGGTTGCACCTAAAATGTTAGGCCGGTCTATGTCCTAGAATTATTTCCTCCTTTGTTTGTTTTAAGACGATACAAATGACACGCGGTGCGCGGTTGTGTTTCAGGAAGGAGTTTGTGGACGCGTACTTGCGCTACGTGTTCAGTGATTCAGTGAGCGAGCAGTACAACGCCTTCTCCGGCGGTTTCCTCAAAGTGTGCGGAGGAGAGATCCTGTGGCTGTTCCAGCCCTCTGAGCTCATGGCCATGGTGGTGGGCAACAACAACTACAACTGGGACGAGATGGAGAAGGTGCGCGGCCGCACGCTGTGTCATTCACTTGCACTGGAGGCTTAAATGGAAACTCCTAGTCAGGCTCTGCTCACAGGATAAAAATAAGTGACTTCTTACTCACTAGCTTTACACTGGAGCGGGGGAAAAGGAATTACCAGTTCGCATGCTATTTTTAACTACAGGACACTACAGGGATTACATTAAAGTCAATAAGTTGGCTATAATGCACAGAACACCAAAGTTTAACCAGAGGAGCAACAGTCTACATTTGGTTGATTTTTAACATTATCGCAGTTTATTAAAAGGAAACAATTTGAGTGAATTATTACATAAGTTTAAAAGGGATTATTTTTGTATTATTTCATATTATATTAGACGAAGATTCATAGAAATAGATCTGTACCAATTTGTAAAAAACTACAGGTATGTTGATAGTAATTAATTTCACATTCCTTTCACATTTTTAAAACCTTCAGAAGCATTTACCCTGAAAGGAAATGTAAAAATTAACTACTAAACTGGCACAAGAATCACAGGGATTTAGGACAATATAACCATAGCAAGCTTTCCAAGTTTTATACCTGATAAGTCTTTATGGAAACAGACTTTTGTTTTATGTTTTTCTCCAAAGGATGTATTGCTTAAATAATAACAATCTTTGCAGTTTGCTAATTGCAGCTAATACAATTGCAATTTGTATTTAATTGTCCGGCCCTTCATTAAAAGTACATTAAAAACATTGTGTATTAGTTGATGATAACCTTTTTATTTTTGCTATTTGTTTTCCTTCCTCAATAGCACTGAATTAAAGTAATCAGAATAATCCCCAACACAGAAAATAAGACATAACTAAACAAAATGCACTTGACTAATGGCTGTTGTTATGTTACAGAACGCGGTCTACAAAGGGGAGTATTCAGCCACGCATCCAACTGTGAGGCTGTTCTGGGAAGTCTTCCATGAGTTCCCTCTGGAGAAAAAGAAGCAGTTCTTATGTAAGCACCACTCCGCCACAGCCTCCAATTTACTTCACATGCTGTCTGTCCTCCAGTGAGTTATGTGACCTGTAATAAGCAGGTTCAGACTATGTAATTAATAATGGGACCAACAGAAAATGGAGGTGAAATGTGTAAAGATTGCTTTGTATACCAGCACAGCAGCAGGTAATGATAGTATTATATGAAGGTAATTTGTGTTGGATATGATGTTAGTACAGTATACCATACGATTTTCTATGCAGAGCATTCTTTTACCATGACTTCATGTAAATGAAAAGGTTAATCATATCTGGTCAGCTTTTCTCAGTTTAATGACTGTGACAGGGCAAGTGAGGATAGTGGTTGCGATGGCAATAGTTCCCATAGCAACATCTTGGTAGCATCCACACAGCAGTGGAGCTAACATATGTACGTATGTGTTATTACTCTGTGCTTACATTTTTATCTGGCACCATAGATCGTATTAAAGCCACTCTAGCAGAAACGGCATAACTGCGTTTATGATGTCGTATGGCCGCTTGTAGTGCAGAGAGACGTGATGCAAATAGGCAAACCTATTTATTTAGTCTTGACAAATGTTATGTTTGTTCTTTGCCAACTTCACTTTCTTTGTATTATTTGCCATGTTTACTTGTGTTGAAAAATTATGTGGACTTCAAAGTCTGTCAGTGACCCAAATGTGAACAAAAAAAGTGCTTTTTAAGTGTTTTGCGATGTCAATCGTAACAAAAACAAAGCTTTAATGGAACTAAATTGGGGAGATTGTGTCTAAAACTTGTTTCTATCTGTGTTGGCAACAAAAGTGTAAATCTCAGTCAGGTGGAAGACCTCGGGGATTTTGCAATATACAGTATTGTGGCTTTATCACCAAATGTTGCAATAAAAATCATTTGGTGATATCTTTTGCTGCCCAGATACTATGAATATTTATTATTGAAAAAGGGCCAATATAAAAACAACTTCTCTGCTTTCTCTGTCATGTGACCTAAGTGAATGTGCTTTCTCGCAGTGTTCCTCACTGGCAGTGACCGCATCCCCATCCACGGCATGGAAAGCTTAAAGATAGTTATTCAGTCCACCACGGCGGAGGAGCACTATCTGCCCGTGGCTCACACCTGCTACAACCTGCTGGACATGCCCCGCTACCAGACCAAAGACATCCTAAAACAGCGCCTCACGCAGGCCGTGGAGCAGTACGAGGGCTTCAGTCTGGTCTGACCGCGCCAGGGTCCAGCTGCACTGCTTCAACGCACTTTTCACTGAACAGCCCGAGTGTCGAGGGAGAGACAGGACGCCAACTCTTTAAAATGTCGTTGCAAGTGCTCTACTGCGCGCGGAACACTTTCACAGTGTAGACCAGAACCAGGGTATTTCCAGGCCAAAGGTGAATGGTGTTTTGGAGGCTGTTTTAAATAGAATAATCAGAGATGCTGTCAGTGAGTTCTGCATGGGATTATGCTCGGATCTTAAAATCTTAGTTGAGGAAACCATGTTTGGGTTGACTTTAGACATTTAATATCATAGCAATCTTTTCTACTTGATCTTAAATGTATTTTTGTCGTAAGAATTATTATCTTAATTTATTGTCATGTGCTTTTGTCACTTTGCAACCTTTAATTCAAGTAACAGAATGGATTAATTTTCACACCGTTACTCTGTTTAACGACTTGTTCCTTTTGTTAAATCTTGACTTTTGAGTTGCGGGCGCATTGTATGGATCCTGTAAACCAGCATGTCCTCTCTGCCTGACTTTGGAAAAAGACTACATTCGCTGCAGGAGAATGGACGGCCTCAGCCGACTCAGACTTCAAAAGTGTTGCCTTCTATTACATGGACACTCAACATGGATATAGTCTGTGTGCATGTGTGCAAGCAAATGATAACCATAGTAAATCCTAGAAACAATAATTGTGACTAGCGTACCTTTTGAAAACTAGGAAGTGCTTATTTACGAACAAAGACATGGTTGTATGAATGAAGCCTTCAATCTGTATTTACTCCAAAATGCTGAATTCAAAGTGACGTACGTTGATGTGAAATGTGTTGATCTGTATGAAAAGCTCTTAAATATAAACTTGATCTATTTTTCTACAACATATACAATACATACAAGTGACGACAAACTTCTACAGCAATATAAAAACAGCTCAGTGATTGTGAAGTCAGACTGGGCTGATCTTGGGCAAGTTTGTAAACATGATGACGTTACATTAGTGCATGTCCTCTCTTCCTTCATCATTCTGGTTTCTTCTGCAGTTTAGTCCTATGCAATGGTCCATAAAACTCTCTTTTGCACCTTTTATTATGTTACAGAAATGATTTTTGCATATTTACTGGATCTATAAGGTCTATTCAGCCCACTTTCCAATAAAATGAGTGCGCAAGCTCGGATCAGGAGGTCTTTGTGAATTGTTTTACCATGGTTCTAATTGAAAAGGACAGCAAAGATAAAGTCGAGATCAATTAACAATTTACACATGCATGCATTTAGAAGTTGAATATTGGAAAAATAACTTTGGAGAGTTCAAAAGCTATAGTTTTAATCACTTGTTTCCCTAGATTTTTAAAGAGCATTTCACACAATAAATAGAACAGAACATTTACTTTAGGACAGATCTTTTCCATTGAAAAATTGTAATTAAATGAATGTGTGTTTGCTTCAACTTGTCTCGTCTAAAAGCAACCAAATATGAGCTTTAAATAGGTTAGGTCCTCATCCAAATCCATTATCATTATCTACTACATAGATACAGGTGAGACTCGGAAAATTGGAATATTGTGAAAAAGGTAATTTCTGTAATTCAACTTAAAATGTAAAACTAATATATAATATAGACTCATGGCATAGAAAGTGACATATGTCAAGCCTTTATTTTAATTTGGATTATTATGGTTTACAGCTTGTAAAAACCCCAAATTCAGAAAATTAGAATATTACATGAAATCAATTCAAAAAAAAGATTTTAAAAGCAAAATGTCGGCCCTCTGAAAACTATAATATTGCATAAGTACTTAGTACTTGGTTTGAGTCCTTTTACTTGAATTACCGCCTTGCGTGGCATGGATGCTATCATCAGCCTGTGGTACTGCTGTGCTGAGGTGTTATGGAAGACCAGGATGCTTCAACCAGAGGAATACGACATTTGAAGCCCATGTCCAGGATCCGTCTGTGTGTGGAGGCTCTTGATGCACTAACTCCAGCCTCAGTCCACTCCTTGTGAAGGTCCCCAACACTTTTGAATGGCCTTTTCCTGGCAATCCGCTCCAGATTACGTTCATCCCTGCGGCTTGTGCACCTTTTTCTTTCACATTTTTTTCTTCCATTTAACTTTCTGCTTTGATACAGCACTTTGAGAACATCCAAATTATTTTGTTATTACCTTTTGAACCTTTCCCTCCTTATAGAGGGGGTCAAAGATGGTTTTCTGCACAACTGTCAGGTCAGCAATCTTCCCCATGATAGTGAACCACTGAACCAGACTGAGAGACCATTTAAAGTATCAGGGACCCTTTGCAGGTGTTTTGGATGAATTAGCTGAGGAAGGGGCCGACAATAAAGTCCCTTTTCACAATATTCTAATCTTCTGAGATTTTCTTTTTAACAAGCTGTGAACCAAAATCATCATACAAAGTAAAATATATCAAGCCTTTATTTGTTATAATTTGGATAATTATGGCTCACAGCTTGTAAAAACTCCAAATAAAACATTTTAGAAAATGTGAATAATGGACTGTAAGCGATAATCATCAAAATTATAACAAAGGCTTGACATATGTCACTTTGCATATCATGAGCCTTTTAAGTTTTCCGAGTTTCACCTGTAGAATTTTCTGTGTCCAACAGTGTGGTCCCAAATAATAAACCCAGTGTGCATTTGAAAGTCCATATGAGAAGTTATGCTAATGTTTCATGGGAACATACTGTAACATGTATTAATATTTTGCCCCAAAATGGAGTTTAGTTTACTTATATTGACGTTTTTCTAATACACAGCACTTATGTTTTTTTTATCGAGCATGGGCACAGGATGTGACCATAGAGAGGTAGATTTTCCATAACCATTTTGTATCAGTGAGTCCCAGTTCGTTCTCTGGAATAGATACATTCTTCATTTGTGTTGGAGCATAAAAAAATAAAAAAAATGATTGACTGACACTTCGCCGGTGCAAAACTATGACTGATATTAGGACATGTAAAAAAAAAAGTTACAAATTGAACTATCAGCAACGTCAACCCCACTAGCTTTGTGACCAACCATGACCTAGCAGTAGATAAAAGTTCCTAATCTATTTTTCCAAAAAAGGACACAGACCACATAGCGTCAAGTCAGTAAAAATATGATTTCATTTTTGTTATATACAAAATACAATTTATGTACTAAAATGTACACACTCAAATGAATTAAGTCTGCCAGTGTTAACATTGAGAAACTCACACTGATAAATCATCCATTTTGGAGAAAATAAAACAACAAACACAGCGATCTGTATTTACATAAAACAGAAGTGGAGGTCGAGAGGGGAAGCAGCCTCGGCCAACAAAAACATCCTCCATCTGGTCACTACCCACAACTCCAGTGATTCCAAAAGGCTTTAGCTTATTCAAAGTGGTGAAAGAGCGAGCGCAACAAATGCACAATCAACTACAGAGTGCCACATTATTTTGGTTGTGTGTCTTTGGGTTGCAACAGTGTGATTAGAAAACAGTGTCAAAGTATTGTAATAAAGAAAGCGATTGAAGAACACCGATTCATACAAAGAGTAACTTCTCCCTTACACTGAGTCCATTCATAATCTCATTTGAAAACAACCTTTCTCGCTTTAAGACTAAAACTTAAAACATAACATTGGCATAACATTTGTTCTACTAAAAAAAACAGACATTGAAAGAAATAAATTAGCAGTAGAAGTTTGATTCCTTTGTGTGTGTCTCGCTTTACGTGAAAAGAGCTTGAAGTGGCAGTAAAGTAGTACAGTTTATATATATATATATATATATAAATAAAACATAAGTTGTGCTCACCTGAAATCATAACAATTCTTAAGAGACTATAGCTTAACACTGAAATGGAGGGAAGGAGACTTAATTTAGTTTATAGTTAATATCTATAATTACTGGACCTATCCACGAAACAAAAACTGTCCCACAGTTCAATGTCTTCTCTGACATCTAAATTTCTTTTTTTTATACTATAATATTAAAGTAGTTGTTGTTATCGCAAATTTGTGGGTCAAGTCCTTAAAGGTCCAATATTTCAAAAACAGTGAGTTGTCCATCGAGTTGTACAAGGCCCCTTCCCTCCATCTTTAGCAGCACCAAGCTCTTGAAAGTCGTGAACGCAACCTATTGGGAGCTAATTTTGAGCCATTCTCCTGCCGCGCCCATGAGTGATGAAATGTAACAGTCTTTTTTTAATGTAATTTTTTTCAGGGAGTCTGTCTGTTTTATTTCTCATTTGAACTTCGTGGAGTCTCTTTTGCTGATGAGCACTTCCAGCAGCCGCAGCTTGGCCTTGACGTGTTTGTATTCGCCGTACTCCGCTGCCAGAGGGGAGCGGTCCTCCTTCAGAACATTCCTGCAAGACGAAGGAAATTACATAAGTGGGGTAAAAAAAAAAAAAAAAACTTTATGTGGACTTGTGTGAAAAGTAAATAGGATTCTTTTTCCTACCTTCCGTTTTCCCTGAAAAACTGGTCCTCGAATTCTTTCAGGTTTTTGCGGATTTGTTTCTTCTCCTCACGGGTCTCCTGAAGCTGCTCCACGAGTTCCTGACTGTGAAAGACGGGGAGATTTCATTATTGCTTTGCTGGAATACTTGGAAAGACGACCTAACATGCAACAAATAGTATCCGGTTATTATGGCTATTCAAGGGCAAAACAATCACGTCTAACTTTTCACTTGGTGTGAAAAGTTAGATATTCACTCACATGGTCGCAGAGTGCAGGTTGGACAGCCCCATGTCCGCGGTGTTCCTTGACGGCGAGAGTTCGTCCACAGGAGAAATGAATCCATCCACGTCCTCGTCTATGTGGTCTATGAAACTGAGCACGTTCAGATCGGGCTTCACCGTCACCGTGAACTGCGTCTTTGTGTCGGCGTCGTCCTCCGAGCCGTCCTCCTCCTCCTGATGAAAAAAACAAAAACAAAAAAAGGGTCAATCCACGTAAACGTCGGGCCAGAGTCAGTCTCCAGATTCAAACATGCGTGGTTAGTCCGTGGTTACGAATCGATTTCACAAAAATACAATTGATTCGAGTCGCCGAGCTCTGGGGATTAAATATACAAGTATGTTAGCTGATTCACAGTCAAAATATTTCTTAAAAACACACATTTACTTAGCCTGGCCAGTCATACCTGTCATAATATTTTGATGAAGAGAGTTTCGAAAGCCTCTTTTTTTTCTTCAATTTAAATCATCCATGGAGCTCTGCAGTTCGCGCCACCTCCAAACCCACTCCAGTTCTCAAATAAAATACATAATACACAATTCAAAAAAGACTATGGGAAAAATCAATGGGAATTTTACTTATGGAGTAGGGGTGGGTTTTTGAGGTGACTGTTAAGCTCCATAACAATGTATGTTTGTGAGTTCATTATGTAGGATATCAGTACTTCCTCTTGAAATCTGTATCTTTTGACCATTTGTCCTTCCCGTAAAAAAAAAAAAATCGAAATCCATTAATAGATATTAGGCTGTTTTAATTTGTTGCTTGGAAGAGAATAGAGTTCTGGCCAGGCTAAAGATGTTACAATCACCCACATACAAGTTGGTCAGCATGTTCTGCACAGATCACACCACACATGGGACACCAGGCGTCTACAGATTCAATATTTTTTCTACTGAAGGGGAAAACCAAGGCTGTTTCCCAGTCAGTCAATCAATCAATCAATCAATCAAAGCAATCAGGTTCAACCGGGGGCTTTAGACTAAAAGTGAGATTTGGTGAGTCTCTGATTGACTAAAGCAGGAGCTGCAGCAGTAGCGGCTCGTCACCTTGATGTCATCGAAGAAGAGTGCGGTTTCGCCCTCTATTATGGGCTGTAGCAGCGGCCCTCTGCGCTTGCTGGAGGGGGAGCCCTGTTGTGACCGTTCAAAAGGAGGAGACACACATTTACCACTGTTGCATTCCTCAAAAGCAGTCTGAAAACATAGCTGCTCGCTAAATGGTAACAGGCTTGTGTTCTTGCCATGTCATTGCATTTCATTCGACTCAAAGTCAAGTTTAAGATTTGTGAATATACTTGGCTTGGATATTTTGAAAAATGAGCAACTCCCAACATGTGCACACCCCGTTACAGTGCGTCTCTCGAATGTGATACATCAGCACTTGCATGACGGGAAATCAGTGCCAGTGCTTTATATAAGCTATACACTGTCAATCCTTAATACAGCTCTTACATAATGAAAGGGTTATTAAATGATTAGAATGGAAGTGAGCTACTGTTTCTATGTTTACTTCAAAACATTTGCACGCAACTCGGCATTCCCAACAAGAAAATTCAGCTAAACAACTGAAATGGAAATGGAGACAAGGAGGGACAACGCATTCTACAGCCCTGTATCAATATTATGCAAAAATAACAGTGTTTTCCTGGTCATTTAGAGTCCTATTGCAGGGAACTGGTTTTAATTTGCCATATTGCTACGATATGAAGTGCAGGTGTCCGGGTTTGTAAAGCAATTGCACTATTAACATGATGCCACCAATACAAAATAAGATGAGGTAATGAAGAAGCAAAATAGTGGCATTGTTCAGTAGATGAAAAAAAATGTATGTGTATGTTAAAAATAAAGAAAACATAGCCCACTTACAATCACAGGGATGGTGGAGGCTCGGCACAGGATCTGCTTCACCAAACGGTATCGGTCGTACAAAGGCTTCATCATCTGCCTCTCGTTTTTGGTTACCTAAAAATAAAAAAATAAAAAACGTTCAGCTCATTAGCTTCACATTCACTTTTGATTACATTTAAAGCATCCCTCTGTGCTCACTGGCACTAACTCAGTGTCGCTGCTAACCCAGAAAAGTTGCAGCAGTAATCCAGTGCCAGCCTTTTTAGAGTGTGAAGGTCACTGCACACGGCCCTTTCTAAAAATGTGCTGCTGTATTCTTTAGGCAGCACTCTATCTGACTGAATACCGCGTTTTAAGCTTGTTTTTTTTAAGTTAGGCTTTTCCTATGCACTCTCTGTCTCTTATATTATTCAGTGTACACAAACACTCATCCACTCTTGAGGCATTACGCACCCCTGACTTGAAATCTAGGCCACGCTTGAGTGGTAAACAACATTTTGTCTTGTGGGCTAACATGTCAAGCATATTTTTTTTAAACAACTGAAGCTTTATGTTACTCACCGGTCGGCCGTGAATGCTCTCGTAATAGAGGAGAGCTTTCTGCAGGGCCACTTTCTCTGCTGCGATCTGCTCCCGTGTCATGTCCTGCCAGAAGGAGGAAGCAAGTCAGCGATTTTTTCGCCCAAACGCAAAGCTCAAAGTCACCACGCAGCAAGCACATGCGGGGGAGGATTAACTGTACCTTTATGTCTTCAGGCCGGCTGACTTCGCTCCTCTTCTCCTGCAGTTTCTTCTGAATGCCCTCTAACGTGATGTCCGCTGGGGGCTTGGGCGCTTTCTCCTGCTGGGGTTTCTTCTCCAGCTGTGAACCGAAGCTCTTGGGGAGTGTGTTGCTGCGCTGGCGGGTGAGGGGCGGCAGGTCCTCCTCTGACTTAAGTATTCTGTGTTCTGAAAAAATAAATAAAGCCTTTAGGTGAGTTGGATCCATTGGTGGAAAGAAAAGTGTGCATGAAGTACATATTAATTATTATTATTATTTGATTTTTTTTATACCTTTTAGCATTTTGCGGTGTTTCGCCAGTTCGGTAACCCATTTGAGGACTTCTGGGTTGGCTGCTTTGTCACTGTGGGATGGCTGCAAGAAATAAAACAAACAATAAAAAAACAATATTATAAATATACTGACAGGTTGCTTCTTTCACAAATTATCAGATTTTTAAATTTATATCCTGCGTATTTTTTTATTTGTTATATATGGTATAGAACAGTGTCTTTCTGTGCCTTAAAACTGGTGACTCTACAATTTACTAAAACAGAACAGGCAACCAATCCATTCAGCCGTCTAGTCGGCCTACTTGTTGACTGTTTTGGCCTTCAAGCGAAAGTGGCGGTACAAAAAGTAATTTCAGACAGCATCATCCCGGTGGCCCCCGACCTACCCTGTACTTTCTGTCCTCTTCAAACCTCTCCTCGAATCTGTGGATCTTTTTCTTCAGCACGTGGATCCGTTTAGTGAGCTGGACAGAGGTGAGCTCCTCTTTCTCATCGTCACAGGAGCCGAGCGACGAACTCCTCCTGCGGCTAAAACACGGACACATTTGACGTGTTAGATCGGTTTCTGTGTTATGTGGAACGACCTCTTGGATCTTTTCCGTATTTACCTGACGAAAGAGTGCGCGTTGGGCGGCGACGGGGGCACTTCCGTGTCGTCCAAGTACTGCTGCCCGTGTCCGTAGGCGTAGAACCGCGGAGACACCATGGGGTCGCTGTCCTCCTCCAGCAGCTGTCGGATGAGCCGCCCGCCGCCGTGAGGGGAAAGCCTGGCCTCTTCTCTGTCCATGCTTTCCCGCTGCAACAGTGGGTAGGCCGGGACTGGCTCTGGAAAATACACAATTACATTATACAAATAAGCATTCTGTTTCATTCACAGAGGCAGAGCCATGCGGACATGCTGGGAAATATACCCCATAGCAGTTATGCACACCACAAACGAGTGCAGTATGAGAGGTTTGCCAAGTTAAGTAGCAAAAAACTTTTCTTTTCAAACACGAGGTCACCACTGCATAGACTAGTCTTTCTAGGATGCAGTAATTTGCATATTCATAAGGCCTAGATATTATGCCTCAACATGTTTCAGGGCTTGGGACCTGGCATAGTGCACTTGTTTTTATGCCTTCACATGGCTGGATTTTAAAACGTTATGATTGTACAGTAGGTTCAAGAAGTTTTCAGAACCCCCTCAATTTTTATTATGGTGTAGAACCTGACAATTTTTTCTTGTTGTTGAGAAACATTCTTTTTGCCGCATAAAAGAGCTTGTAAGAAATAGTCATTTGTGAAGAAATCAGCCTGATGTGTGAAGTTTGCATTGTCCTATGATTTGTTGATGTTGTGTATGGTTGGCCCAAATAGTCAATATGTGACGAAAAGGGGTTTACCTATGTTGTCACACTTTGACTAAAACGGTAAAAAATTAAGTATAGTGCCTTTAAGTTCACTTATTCATAAAATTCTATACTGATTACGCTGTCATAGAAAATTGAACACAACATTTTAGAAGTCCCTGTAAAATTATGAAAACATGTATATTGTGAAATCTCATGTTTTCAGCCTCTAATGACGGTTCAATAAGGTGCTTATGGCAAGTTCATGTTTTACAGTAACCTTCTAACCTACATTTTCTACAGTTGTGTAGAATTTTGAAGTGAATAAAAGTGACATAATCAGATATCCAGCTAAACCAAGGAATTTAAGGCGGATCTGAATCATAATGTTTATTTATATTTCTTTCTGATTTATAATTGAATCTCTTTGTGCTGCTCTCAGAACTTGTAATGTGTCTCTACGTTTATTAACAGCACTTTAAAGTACGTTGACTTTCCAAAGATCTCATAAGCCGTATCACGTCAGGAAAAGTTCCAGCAAACTGTGGTTAAAAAACTAAATAAACTCTGTGAAAGTCATAGCAGCAAAGGGTGAAGAGGGACTTCCTTTGGGGCTTTGCCGCTTGCACATTTTGTTCCCAAAGTGCCTCTCTGGCTCTTTCTCTGTGAAGTCTGGCAATAATTATGTTTAGTTTAAATAGATTTGCAGATACCCTTGACAATACCCAGCTATTAATACACTTCTGCCTCTAGTGGGATAATGTCACGGCCCGACCCCAGAAGAAATGTTACAGTGATGTCTCTGTGCTGTAGTTTCGACTCCTTTACCAAGATAACGCTGTTCAAGGATACAGACTGGAGAAGCCAGACAAGAGAAAGGTTCAGGGTTACGAGAGACGGGGAAAGAAACCTTGTAGAAACAACACACACTCTATGGAAGCTGGGTGTGAGTCGTCTGGTCGGTTTCATGGAAAATTAGGAGCGGTAACTTCACACTGGGAGATATTACAACCTGAACGCAAAACAAACTCAGAAGGTGATATTCTGAGTAAACAGTTGTGAAAAAGTGTGCAGCCAGTGGATATTTGTCTTAGCAGTGGGGTGAGTGGTTTATTGAGTTGCCTTGCTTTATACGGGGAGGGACTTAGCTCAAATTCCACCTCAGGTCAGTCCTGAGGGTTCCCCTTGTACTGTTAGCTACGTGCAGTTTCTCACTGTGCCGCCGTCCAATCACACACACAGCTGTCTTCTGAAGGTTCAATGACGTGGCAGGCTGCTGCTAATGCTACTTGCTAAGTCTCCCTGGCATTTGGGAATTAATCCTTTAAATCAAGGGCTCGCTGATGGGCTTCAGGATCAGACTAATAAAACAACACATGCCACTTTGCCATTTCGCTAAAGGTTGCAGTTTGAGTTCCAGACCGGAGTGTTGCCATGCAGGAACAAACAGCAGGGAAGTCCACAGCATGAAAGATGCAAGTCAGCATTCACACCAACTTACCATCGCAACACGAAAAGAATATGCTTTTGAAATCAAGAAATGCTGGGTTTTTGAACGTCGAATCTAAGAAGAAGAGAGAAGAGAGAGCGCAGGGATAGAATGAATTAATAGAAGTGTGCGATTAGTAGACAGGACACGCAATCGCCTGGCAGCTTTTCCAAACGTCTGTTTTAGTATTTCTCAGCTGGCAGCCGGACAGAGGTGCGGAGAATATCAGGTCAACCACTAAAAGTGTTGGCACAAAGTGTACTAGGACAAAGGTCTCCTAAAAAAAAAAACAGTCCAGTAAAATCTTCCCCCATCCATCTCTAAAAATACTGAACTGTTGCAATGTGAAATGCTTTATGAATCGCTTAATGTTTTGACCCCCCCGTCTGTTGGCCAAAATCAGGCGTGCCAGTGCCAGCCATCGGCAAACAAACTCCCAATTAATTTGGACTTTTCGTGTGTGATGCCAAAGCCAGTCTACTGTACGAGGGAGCGGCCTGTCATAGCCAATTCTCCGCTGTGGTCCTGCCATGAGGTCATCCACGCAGAGGACATGGTGTACAGCAGGAAGGAGGTTAGAGACGAGTAAAACCACCAGAGGAAAAGAAACTATAACAGTAACCTTCATTCTTCAGATCAGCCTGCCGGCGCCCACACAACTGCACAATGTTCTAGGCTAAATTCCGACTATATAGTTTGGGTTCTGCTTATCAATGTCATATACAAGCTTTTTATGCATGTTTTCTAAATGCGCCTTTTGTTTATGTCTTAGGACCTTTTTGTAAGCTCTACAGGACTGTATAATTGTGACTCAGCATTACTTAAATAATTGCTGTTTTGGCCGATTCATCATGATTTCAGCATCCTGTTGAGTGATTAGAACAACAGCATCCTCACTACTACGAAGTAAATGCTATATATGTAAACAAACAACACACTGAACCCACTACCAAGATTATTACACAGAGATAAACATGCACATCCAAAGTTTGCCATATTTAGGTCACAACCTCGAGCTACCACAAGGACTTAGCATCTTGTGCAGTAAAGCCAGCCCTTCCCAGGCTCTCTATTTTCATGTATTCACATGCGGCCACTAGAGTGCCCTATAAATCATTCCTTCACAGACCCGACAGAGCATGTAGCTGTGAACCTTTCCTGCAGAGGAATATTTCTAGTGCAACAGGAGACATCTAAACCTCCCTGCTGCCTGCGCAAACACACAACAGAGCACATGCCTCTTTCTAGACACCGACCTTTTAATCATTTAACTGCAGAAACCTGTTGTCATTCCTGCTGTTTAATGTGAGGTGTTACAGCAATATCCTCCCTGCTCAAACTAGCGTGTCGCAATGCCCTAAACAAAACAATCGCAGTGGATTGTGCACTACTTCCCTTTACATAAACAAACGTTGCTACTGAGCTCCATGCAGACACATAAGGCGGCACATGGGGCTTGTGCACTGCTATCTGCATTGTGCATCGGTAATGACATTCAATAGGCCAGCATGAATAAATGAAACGGCCCACTTTATCTGAACATGTGAAGAACAAAAAACAGTTTAGAGCACTTGGAATTGTAGGTCAAGTCAAGGAAGTGAAACATTTTGGGAGAACAACTCGAGCACTGTTGCTTCTCAGGGCAGTGCCAAAACCAAACAAGGAGGTCCCATGTGGTTTCACTTAACAGATGCAACACAACAAGCTCGAGGAATAACTGTTTCAAATTGGCCACACAGTACACGAGCACGCATCCACATTAAAGCGTCGGGAGAACTTGAGAGGATCTTTTTGAAATGAAATCCTGCAGGACACACCAGGAAGAGGAAACACGAGACAGCTGTGGAGAACCATGCCCAAGTTTTTCAACGTGGAACAGTGCAATTTAGTTAATGTTCAAAATGATTCCAGAAAGGAGTAATGCATGCTTAAAATTAGAAGCACAACGACATGTGTTAGCCTGGACCCTCACCTTCCCAACTGCTGTCCTCAGTGAGCGCTGTCAGGTCCAATCGAGGCACGTCCTCGCAGCTCGACTTCTCGCAATCCGGGTCAGGACCCCCTCCTCCACCGCCGACACCGGCCCTCCCCGTGTCACAGGCGACGAGAGACTCCTGGATCTTCATTCTTAGCGTCTGCACAACCATGAGAGTACAGTGTAGAAACAAGACGTGGTATTTGCAGCAAAAAGCTTGATGACCACAATGTCCACCGCCTGGGGAAAGACACACTCTTTAAGTTGGGCATACGCGCTCCCCTCCCCATCCCAACCCTGCAAGCCCTGCCCTCGCGGGATGGGCAGGTCCTCGTTTCCTATTGGTTGGTGGCTTTGGGCCAAAACATACGCCCATTTTCCTTCAGACTGTGTGTGTGTTGCAGAGGAGGAGTGGATAAACTTGACTTGCCTCCTTTTTTTTTTTTTTTGGGGTAGAATTCCTCCCCTGCCTCCCCCCCCCCCCCGTTCTTCCTGCTTGTGTTCTTGCAGCTCTCTCTCCCCACCCAGAAGCTGCCTTGCACTTGTTGTTTGTGCAGCATGAGCACAGTGGGGAGGGAGTGGAGGGCAGACAGATTGTGAGCCAGCACACGTAGGCTGACGGAGTGTTTCTTTTTTTTTTTCTATTCCCAATCTGTCTTTGCATAGAAAACAGACAGTCAAACAGTGACACTTTATTTACCCTTATATTAACTTGTACCAATGGGCTACATACACAGTGGAATAATATGTATTTGTAGTCTGGAACCATGTACTAGTTATTACAGACTGTTACAAAGCAGATTACACTATATTAAATTCTTCTGAAATGTACCCCGGTAGTGTCAAATAAAGTGTAACCAAACCACTTTTACTACTACGGTTCTACCACTACTGTATATGTACTTCACATTTTTACAGCCATGTCCACTTGATGTCTAAATCGTGCGCAATCCAATTTCAATGTGATAAATGATTCAAGGAAATAACATTCTCAGCTGGCCATGCGTTTAGAGCGTGTACATGGGCCATTCGAATTCAAAGGGGGTCCCGTTTCTTCTGTCTGGGCGTGCGACCAAGCTAAATTTAGAACGGACTTCTCCAAGCACACCTGATAAATGCTGGCGTGCATATTCCGGGATATAGAGGGCAACCTGTGACCAAGAAGCATTGTGGGGGTTTTCCATTGTAAGATGTTGTTTTTTCAGATATAAAGAGTGAGGTGTGTCAAAAATAAAGCAAGGTGTGTACATTTCCTCAATTACTGTTACTTATTTACCAGTAGTGACCTGGCAGTTTTTATTACTCTTTTAATATTGTTTTGGGTAATTGACATTTCAACAGCTTCCCCCCCTATAACATTAAATTCATACATTTATCCTGAGCTATACAAAAGGAACACGAGTTGTTGTGTTGAAGCTAAAGGCCAAGCAGGGCTTATTTGTTCACTGGTTCGAAGTCAAGTGGATTGCAGTGGATACTAAGTGGTTCTAAGCCTGGGAACATGCTGCTTGTTGGCTGCTGAGGGGCAGAAATGTCCCCAGTGGAGCCGTTACCGACACCATTCTGAAGTATGACAGGCAAGACAAAGCCCCCTCCTCAACAGAGAACATGCTGCACTGACCTGAAATCTGTTTATGTCCCACCTTTACAGCAGCACTGAGAGGAATGACACGTCGAATAAACAAAGGATTACAGCTAACCAACAGATGTCACATGTGTTGAGGAATAAGTAATAGGAAGGTACAAGATGAGCTTCATTAGGCTGTATTTATTTGGTCTGAAGTAAAAAGCTCTTAATGCATCATAGCGATTGATTGCCTGATAACCAAATCTACTGGTAATCAATTATTTTAGTGTAGTGTACTATGTTTTTCCATCACAAGAATTGTATTTATATTCTTGCATTTTGTCCACAATTCACTCATGAAGCATTGGTTAACCTCTTAACCCCCGCCTTAACCGAGCACATTTTCTCCAGTTCAGCTTTACCCAAATCTAAAAGCTTACATCCTATACGGCAGTGTAACGCCTCATTTTTCCAAGAAGCTGTTGGATTTGGGTAAAGCCAAACCGGGGAAAATGTGCCCGGTTCAGGTGCATAAGTACATCTTTTGAATATATTAAATTAAATGCGTAGTATTTTTAATCATAGCTATTTCCTCATAACTTAACTTGGTTTGAATTTGTTTGCTTTATCCAAGGGGGGAAAATTTGCGTCGGTCACAAATCCAATAAAGATGGGTTAGATTATGTCATTAAAAGCATTGATGGAAAACGTATGCACACACTACTAGGACGTTACCGTGGCGACCCCAGAAGGAAGAGAATTTAAACAACCTGAATGCCGATCAGCTTCAGCCTTCCCTTTTTATCTCCCATGTGATCAATACTGACGTGTGGCATGAAAGTATAACAGTTCCAGTTGTTTGGCGAACGATACCAGTCAATTTAACATAATAAGCAGCCTTCCTGGGTAGCCTTTGATGGAGGCTCAGGGGACGGCCATTAATGAGCAGCTACCGACAGCAGCTGAGGGCAATCAAGTCAATGGGCGCGCACTCGACGCCTCGCACAAGAGTTCACTTAAATGGGGCAGTTACGCAAGACCATTCGTCCCCGAGGTGAAAAACCCACGCAAGGTGTCCGTATCTTACGTAATCCGCGAGTGCCCCCAAAAGTTCACTCAGCGAGAAATGCAGCTTGAGTCGAAGCCTTCTGGATAAGCCTCAAAATCAATATCGATCTATCTGCGATATAGTTCCAAAGCAGCTATTAAGGGAGGTGTGGCAGTGGGCAGCAGCTCAAGACACAGTGAGGAGCATCGGCGCGGATTAACAGGAGCACAGATGTTCAGTTCAAAACACTGGACGTTCGGGATCTGTGTTGACGATTACATCACCGTCCCAGGGGCAGCTGGTGCAGCAGGGGACTGTCTGCAAGTGTGTGGGGTGGTGGTGGTGGGGATGGAAGCACACGAGACAATGCTTAATGCTCTATTTGGGGCAGCTTGTGCTGAGTGTGAAAACAAAACTTCAGTTAGAGTAAAATTTGCATTAACAAATCCATGACCTCTGATTGAGTTTTCAAGAAAATCCATGGCCTCATTTTCTCAGACATGGTAGCTCTTATGCACACACAGCTAATGATACTAGACGGCCTGCTGGTGGGTCATGGCTGTCAAAACAGGAAGTGGGGAGTTGCTAACAGCTTCTTTGTTACTCGAGACTGTCCTGGTATTGTTGGTCAGAATGTCCTCCCGGGACTCTCTCAGGCGCAGACATTGGCCTAGAACGGAGGTGTGCAAACTAAGGCCCGGGGGCCATATACGGCCTGCCTAGCACTGGCCTGTAAAACATGATCAAGCCCAATATTTATTGCCTAAAATGGGTGAAAACCACTAATGTTTGCACAGACATAAAGATAATGCATAACTACAGCAATTATATTGCACTTTTTAATGTGTTTAGGAGATGCAGTCTATATGAAAATTGTAATTGTTAAAAAGAACCCAATTCGTAAATGGTCCGGCCCTCGTAGGAAGTTTAAAACCCAAATGTGGCCCTTGCATCAAAAGGTTTGCCCATACCTGGCAAGATATTTTATACATAACTCTAATTTCTGACTGAATAACAAAATATACACTCCGGATACATTGCTAAACAAACTAAAAAATGGTTCGGTAACAAGGTTTGGTAAGATTTAAAAGTTCGTCATTATCATCTATCCAGTTATATGTAACAAATATGAAATACTATGTAAGCCTTGTAATAAAGAATACCCATGTTTGAGTCATATACTTGGTTCTTGCAGTGAAATGTAGCTATGTTTTATGTCTTCGATGTCACTTTGGGCATTTATTGAGGTCCCCTAACTTGAAATCCAAATCTTCACACCAATAAACGTCATGTATAAACACAGCATCTCTATAATGATGAGAGGTCCTCTGTGTCTTTGATGGATTTTTATCTTATTAAATATATTGAATGTTTTTATTTATTTTGTTGTATCCCACTTTGACCAGTTATTTCCCCCCCATATATATCAATTTACTGTTACTTCTATTAAGTGGACAAACTATAAACTAGCACAGGCATTGATGACCAGGATACTGTAGAGTGGCTCCATGCCGGGCCCAGATGGCAGCTCGGTGGCTCAGTGTGGCGCTCGTGGAAGAGCTACAACCTGAGCTGTGACAAGTGCCATCTGGACTCATCAGAACACAGATATAATTAAAAAAAACATATGCGCATTGATTTTGACCACAGTTGCCAATTTACAGATTATGTTTGCCAATGTTGGAACCCAGTTGAATCGAGTTGCTATCTTTCTGAAAGTATTTTGACTGCTATTTGTTTGTGATACGAGTCCCAGCTCCGACTGTTTGCAAAAAGCCCATCCCGGCTCATTCCCATTTCCACATAATAATGTCCTGTCAGAAAAAAAGTTCATGGGGCAAAAACAATCTTAAAGAAATTAAACACATTTGAGAGCAGGCTAAACTAAATGAGCAGGCCCCTCACTAGGCCTGCAAAGGAGTCAGATTACCAGAGGAAGTAGGCCGCATACCGCAGTTTGAGAAGCACTGTCCTAGATGATACATGTCCCCTCGGTCTAAAGCACTTTTGTTAACAGTGACATTTTAGCCTCACAGTCTTTAACGGATTCGCTTTTACACCACAGCGTCCCATTGAGACGCTTCGATTGAAGATTAAAGTGTCTAGTTTTGATAGTTGGTCAAACGAGGCGGTGATGTGTAACTGGTGCATTGGTATGAGCGCACGGTGCTGCACTTACTGCTGCAGGGGAAGGAGTGTTGTCTAGTGGAGTGTCATGATTCCTGAAAATAGAAACAAAAGCATACTTGTTATCAAATAACTTATCAGCAACCTTAAGCAAGCAAAAACCGGACCTTCAATTACAAGGAAAATGCGAAATTGTACCATAGACTACGGCAATTCAAAAAGTACACGAGGACCTTTAAATATGTTCATACTCATATTTACTATGTCAATAAGAAGTTATTACAATTACCCGTTTCTGAATGCCTCCATGTAGTTTGCTGGAGATTTCTCATAGGGCACCTTAAAAAGAAAGATAAACCGGGCTATTATTGCACTGATAGTAAGCAATAACATTAAGCCTGCTATCACGAAGCAAGGCTATAAAAACATAGACAGACAATAAATCAAAAGTTAAACCAAAGAATCATACAAATCTGATTAAGGCAATGAAAACTGTGGATTTGCATCAGCCAAATGAGTCTCTTTATAGATGGCACGGTTGATATCCGTCTTCCAGGCATGTTGTGTAGCAAGTTTACAAAAAAAAAAGTAATCTGGACAAGGATATTTTTACACATTTTTACACTCTCATTCAAAGAGGTTTTTTCAAAATGTGTGCTGATAAAGATGAACATACTGACCATTGCGGACCATTGCGGACAAATTCACAAACTAAATTATATATTCATGATTACGTGGAAAAGGATCACCTCACTGTGGGGTGGGGGCTAACCTCTCTGCCACAGTATTTTAAACCATGTCCGACCATTATACAGTAAAGTATATGTCAACATTTGGTTGTAGAGTATGTTTTGCAACACAACAAAGTTCTCTCTCCACAAGAGCATAGAGAAATACGGTGCAGTCTGAAAACTAACAACATGGATGAAACCACGTTAAAGGAGCTTGTAAGAAGCCAAGGGTGATACTATAGCCTTACAACATTTACATACAAAAGTATGTTTCCATCTCTGTACATTTAGCGGTTATTGGTACATTTGTTTGTCAATCAAAATACATATAAGCTATGTATGTATAGTAGATCTTTGACCAAGCATGAAAACAAATTTTATATCACATTTATAGACACGTACACAAGTAAAAACTTCATTTGGTCAGTAACATTCAAAAAATGGGCTACAATGATCCATGAGAAGAAACCAAATGGTAGGACCATAACACTTCTCTCCACAAAACTCTAAATTATAGCACTCTCCAAGGTAGTGTTGTCATGATACTAAAAATGCAAACTCACCTTTAATACTAAAAGCAAAACCGTCATAGTCACTTGACTAATGATTATTTTTGACATCCCTACTCAATTGACATTCATGCTATAAATTGAGTGCTAAAGCTAGTAGTACCTAACTATCTGTCAATGTTTTAAGCATCAGCCAAGAAACTATTTCGAGTTGTGTACATTTCCCAAAGCCAATAATTGATTGAATATGTTTCTGTAACTTAAAAGTATAGACTCATATCCTTCAAGAACTAGGATTTTTAACTGTGCGCTACACTGTGAAATGCGTGAAAACAGCAGAAAGAACATGTTGCTTTGTAGATAAAAGCCTTTACTAATTGCCAATTTGTCTAGGGATCTTACATTTGATGTACTTCTGCAAAAGTGGTTAATAATAAGATTATCTTGCTGTGGATTACAAGACAGATTATTATGAGACAGGCAGGAGGTTGACTATCAGGCTCCTGCACTGTTTCCTGTCAACTTTAACTGGCATCCATTTACTGTTGTGCGTAATAACAAGCATTTCTGTACTTTTGTGGGTCTCTAAAATCAAAAGGGAGTGCATGTCTTATATTGAGTTGTATCGATCTGTGTAACATCATTGATTTCAACATCGAGGAGCAAAACAAGAGACAAAGACTGTCGCTGAGAGCGATGACTCACCGCGTGGGCGTCCTGGTTATCACTTAGTGGCACAAGCGTGGGGCTGTGTCTCCACTTCGTAGCTCTGGATGTCCGCTCCGCGAGGCTCCTCTGGCCAGAGATCTCCAACAGCACGCTGCCAAGACTGTTGCTCCCGCTCGATTGGACGTTCTCTTTATTGGTGTCGGTACTGACGGACGCAGCTCTGTGGACAGCCACATGAAGGAAATGGTGAGGAAATAGTGTCAGCTCTCTCAACCTCACTTTTCTTATGTTTTGATGCTTTGCAGTCACTTCTGGTCACATGCCTTATACTTTTCAAGAGTGTTTAGGCTTGAAGCTAATTCTGTTTTTCCACTGTTGACTGTGTACACTGACATGACCCGGGCTGTAATGCACTGGTTTAATCCATGGGCCTTGGATGAAAGGACAAGATTGGAGATACAGGCGGCCGAGTGAGTTTTCTTTTGCAGGGTTTCCTGTAGTTGCTCGGAGTAGAGCCGCTGCTCCTTCACATTGCGAGGAGCCAGCTGAGGCTTGGGCATCTGTTTCGAATGCCTCCTGGTCGCCTTCCTTGGGAGGTGTTCCGGGCATGTCTTATTGAGAGGAGAACCTCGGGAAGACCCAGGACACACTGTTGTGTCTGAGCTGGCCTGGCGCGGCCTCGGGGTCCCCCCGGAACAGTTGGAGGAAGTGTGCATGGATTAAGTCTGGGCATCTCTGATCAGACGGCTGCCTCCACGACCCGGCTCCGGATAAAGTGGAAGAAAATGGATGGATTGATGGATGGATGGACCTCGGTTGAGATACTACAACGGGTCTTCCATCAAGAATTTGTCTATTCCAGACTGGGACTAATATGGGTGCATGTGCTCCAAAAAATGTATTGGTTGTGACTGAATATTTTCCTCGTTTGCACCAGTGCGACCAGTCAGATCTTTTTCATAAGTAGCATAAAGCTAATGACATTATTATATAAAATGTCTGGTTATGGAAGACACAATGAAATTGCAAACAGCATAGATGGTGAATTGGCATTGAGCCCTGTTTTTAAGACGCTTTTGGGGCAATCCTAAATTGGTGCATCTAAATTATGCCCTGGTGCAGCCAAATGAAAAACTAAGGTGCACTGATGCAACCAACTCAAAATGTTGGTGCGGCACCTTTTAATGGATAACTCCGGATGTTTTTCTGACTAAAATCAAGAAACAGACAATAGCATTTTTTTGACATCTTCTTAATCTTTTACTCAAATTATGTGTTGGAATTTAATTGCATTTATTTATTTGGTTGATTACTGTCATTCATAATGAGGAAATTAAAATGGTAAATGGTCTCAACTTATATAGCGCTTTTCCACCTACATTAGGCACTCAATTGGTTGAATACTTCAAAATAGTTCTGTTTTTATAAAAAGGAACGCATTAACTTTTGGAAGTTTACTTTTGAAATTGTTGGTCACTCCTGCTTTTGATACATAATAACATATCAGAAATGATTCCTTGATGCCCAAGGGGCATTTAAAAAAAATAAATAATAAGGCCGTGGATATTTAGCCGAGACTTGCTTTTTGATTGTTTACGCTATAGTGCCGTAACTTGCTCCTAATTTGTCAATTTGTATCACATTATAGCACACGTGTATATGTGTATATATACATACTAGGGCCGGGACTCGATTAAAAAAATTAATCTAATTAATTACAGGCTTTGTAATTAATTAATCGAAATTAATCGCATATAAATATTTGACCTGAGAACAGTGAGAAGTAAGTTTTTTCATATGGATTTTTAGTATACCATTGAATAATGACTGAATACATAAGCTTAAGCAACAAAATATTGTTTATTGTTGCTTCAGAGGCCATAACAGACTTTGTTGATTTAGCAACAGCTGGTTTAAAGGCACGTAAACTATTAGCGCGAGGTCGCAGCTGAAGCGCGCGCCCGTGCAGGCACACTACGCAACCCGAAAACAAACGTAATGGAAAACTCTCACCGGTCCTGTTAAGCAGTATCCAGAAACTCCAAGTCTTTCAGAGTCGTGTACCCGCTTCAAACCCGGGCTTTAGTCCGTGTGAGGAGGCCTGATCCCCTCAATAGTCCGTGTTGTGTGTGACTGGGAGCGAGGGCGCGCGCACACACACATGCGTGAAGAAATACAATGAGCGCGCCTGCCTCAGCTGGAGGGCCATCAGCTGGGCACGTAAATAACAACACAAAGTACACACCGGATTGCGTTTACAATAAAAATAATGTTAAACATAAATTATATGTTGCCTGTGCTACAAGTTGGTGCTCCAGTATAATCGGTCCGCCTAAACTCATCCAGTGAGAAACGTTCCGCGTTGTAAAAACAAGTGCAAAAATTTTATTTTTGTGTAATTAATCTAAATTAACGCGTTAAAGTCCCGGCCCTAATACATACATATATATATATATATATATATACATATACACACACACACATATATATATATACACATATATATATATATATATATATACATATATGTGTGTACGTGTGTGTGTGTATATATATATATCTATATATATATATATACACACACATATATATATACACACATACATATATTTATGTGTATGTATATTATATATATATATATATATTAATAATAATAGCTTACACGTAACAAGCCTGTGTTACCAAGTTTGTCAAAGCGCCACACTGTAGTCATTATTCATTCATTGCCTGGCTCTGCCATACTATTCCCTGTCCATTCCACGCAGGGAAGTTAGTCTGGTCATGGGGCAATTGGAGCAGTTTGAACGGGCGGGCCAAACGCGCACAGATTGTCAGAGAAATAAACCAATTAGCGGACGTGACGACAGCTGTAGTCCAACTAACAAAATATGAACTGAATATAAACTCACGAGAACGCGGAGGCAAAATCCTCCACTACTTCATCCATGATTAATTTTGGCTAATGTTAATGTTAATTGAACTAACAACATAGTGGTGCAGCGAGTGACGTAACCTTGTCAATTCTCTGTGATGGTCGTAGGTTCGGCTAGGCCTTAGCCGCCAATCAGCAACTTGTTTACCGTGTATGTCCTTCTTTCACGCAGAAAAGATGTGGGTGTGGTTTATCAGGCTAATTCAATCACACCATACTCGGTGGTGATAAGTTACTATTGTAGCCAGAGCCACCCCGCCCACAGCAGACTGACTGAAGTGAGGCTGCCAATCTGCACCATTGGTCCCTCCAACCACCACCGACCACTCACTCACATTCTCATTCATTCTTTTAGAGGTCGGGGAAACCGGAGTATCCAGAGGAAACCTACGTAGACACGGGGAGAACATGTAAACAGAAAGGCCCCCCTCCGGCCGGGGATCAAACCCGGGACCTTCCATCTGTGAAGCACAAGCGCTAACCGCTGCGCCACCGTGCAGCTCATATGCTATGGTTAGTGGTAGTTTGTCTGAAAATATGAAACACCTAAATAAATAATCCTAACCCAAAGATTAGCCATATCCCTGTTCCTAACCCTAATTTGTGTCTTGAATTCTCAAGTTTTCACAGCAGACTGTCCCTCCTGAGCAGACTATCAAGCACTAACCATGTCAAAATCGGCAAGATATAATCACATGATATGAACTGACAAATTAGGAGCAAGTTACGGCACAATAGCGTAAACAAACCAGTCCCGGCTAAATATCGATGACCAAAAGATAATGCTTACGAAAAAAACAAAAAAAATGATATCGTTATGTGCAAGCTTTGTCAGTCTGACAACTTCTTCCACTACCAGAAACTACCTGTGGAATGCACAATACCTGCTCTTGTCTCGGGGCCTCGGACTCTGTGTGTCCTGCTGCCTCTGGTTTCGCCGTCTCTCTCGGGCTGTTGCAGTTCCAATCAGGCTCCTGGGACACGGGTTCAAGTCGCAGTCCTCTGACCTTTGATCCCTCCAGGAATTAATACCAAAGAGGTGCTGCTTCACAGTAGAACGAATTGTTCCTTCCAAATACCTGCAACAAGACCATTGACTTAAGTCAATTACTACTATCACTTTAAAAGTAATCCTGCTGTAATTATAAACAATGTACAAAATGTTACTCACTTTACCACATCTGGTGAACGCAGACGAGGCGAGAGGTGATTACTGGAGAGAAAGAAAAGTGAGGCAGGTGAGTTTATATACTAAAGAGCAGAAACAGAAACAGGTGGTCGCAACAGGTCACTAAGCAACACTTAACTCCCCTGGACCATGTTCCTTGCCCTGGGAGATCGAGGCATCGTGTGAGTTGTATGAACACGTGTTAAGTTCCTGCTGTGTTTATAGCATGTCAAAGTCCTACGGGAGTCTGACTCTGGCTTCTACGACGACAAATGTGCAAATAATGGTAAAGCACATTTACAAAGGGTTATGAGAAGCATTACATAAGGCTTTTAGAGAGAGGAGAGCAACAAATATCAGTAATTACAACAATCTATTTGATGGAAGCAATGCATCTTTAAAGTGGAGACAGGGCACAAAAGATTCCAGTAGAAAAATTAAAAGGCATTATTTAGGATATTAGCATTAAAAAATGGGCTGCTTTAGGGTCGCTCATTTATGCAACAGATTCCCTGGTATGCTACTACTATGTATGCAAAATAAAAATACAATAAGCTTACAATAGGAGTGACGCGGAGGAAATCAGCCATGGAGAAATGTTGACAGTAAAAGCAGTTCCCTGTAGAGGTTGTGTGTGATGCTCTGATAATGGGACAGATATGGATTGATGTCGCTCTGTGAAGGTGACTGCAGTGATCCCGCATGGGCTTTTATAACATAACAGTACTTGAGGTAATACATCATGGGGCAGACTTTTGAACAAACATTATGCCATATTAGAGTCATCATGAAAGCAGAGGGATGGATAATAAGTAAAATATTATTCAGACAAATAAAGACCAGACATAATGGGCAATGGACCAAAGATCACAGCACTTAAATGTCGCCCCCAGGCACACTTAAAAAATATTACCCTAATCGACACCAAGCAATAGAACACAAGGAGTTGGAGAAAATATCATTTAAAAGCATCATATAGTTGAGCACACAGCCTAAAGGACTTCATCAAGTGATAAGTCTAATAAATCAAGTGCGCCCTTCACATAAAAGCACAAACTGGTAGTCACTATGGATGCGTTTGATTTTTAATGCTTACTTTTTATGAAGCCCACCTGCATTGAAATTTATTGCTCTGGAGGTTAATGAAGAACTTGAAATCTTTGTGAAGATGGCAATGTTGTATTCCTTTTTGCAGAGTTTTACAAATTTTACCATCAATGACAAGTACTGCTTCTTCTACAACTTGACTGCTAAAATGATTTTTCACTGCAGCGCATAGTTCATTACAGTGTGCCCTAAAGCTTGGTAAATTATACCTTTTGCCAATTTCACCCACAATTTACTTTAGTTGATTGCGTTCTCCTTGTTATACATAATTAACTCGTTCTATATGGGCCAGTCATTTTTGTTAGACAGCTAATGAAATAAATGTTGTAGCATTACACATGCAAAACCACAAAACAAAACAGAGAACAATGTATTACTGTACTATGACTGGTATTGCAGCAATTGTGTCACCAGCTGAATATATTAGAATGAACTAGCTTGGTGTAAATGTTATGTCATGAGCCACTGTATGTAGGCTGAATCAGTTTCCAAATACAGAGTGACATCGCACGACCATTATGTCAGGTCCCACCATAAACCCATTCCAAATACCTGGCTAACCAAATGTCTTATTTGGGACAACGCAACAGACACCAACTCTCTAAAATAGAAGCTGAGATCATTCATGGTTTCACTGCCTTTATTTCGGCAATGGTCTAATAATCTAATATTATGACTTGACAGTGCTCTGATCTATGTTGAAAATGAATTGTGAAGCTACTGCCAAGGCTTTTAGCAAACTGCTATTTTTATGTTCACTACATAAGTTAGCTGCCACCACATGGACAATAATATAAATTAATAAACTAAATGTGAAGACGGACAAAAATAATTCTTCCCAAATTAAAACCTTCTCAAATATATTCCTTAAAATAAATACTGTATAGTAATGCCTATTCTGGCAATACACACAAAAAGTGGTGTAGCACAAGGCCAACAAGCAGAGAGACCACCACTCACTTTGACGTTTATTCATCCATCAAGCCAAATTGAGGGCAAACCCAGTTTATTTATTTATTTATTAGTTTATTTGACAGGGACAGTACACATTAATGAACATTTCTGTAAATGTGTCAGTATTAGCTGCAAAGCTAGTTTTCAACTGTTGTCCCTGGGCAAGGTTATAAAACATAAAACAATTTAAAAGTTGAGGCTACACACCTACACAACAAATGCCAACACAACTCACACACCAACAACATCCGAACGCTTGTTCTGTGACTTGCACAATAGAATGGAGATTTTGGTGCAAGGGCAGGTCATACAGTTAAAACAGACATTATAAGGATAAACACCCATCCATCCATTTTCTTCCGCTTTATCCGGGGCCGGGTCGCGGGGGCAGCAGTCTCAGCAGAGATGCCCAGACTTCCCGATCCACGCACACCTCCTCCAGCTGTTCTGGTGGGACCCCGAGGCGACACCAAGCCAGCTCAGAGCCATAGTCCCACCAGCATGTCCTGGGCCTTCCAAGAGGCCTCCTCCCAATAGGACATGCCTGGAGCACCTCCCGAGGGAGGCGACCAGGAGGCATCCGAAACAGATGCCCTAGCCACCTCAGCTGGCTCCTTTCGACTTGAAGGAGTAGCGGCTCGAGTCCGAGCTCCTCCCGGGTAACTGAGCTCCTCACCTGATCTCGGAGGGTGCGCCCAGTCACCCTGCGAAGGAAACTCATTTCGGCCGCTTGTATTCGTGATCTTGTCCTTTCGGTCTTTACCCAAATCTCGTGACCATAGGTGAGGGTGGGAACGTAGATTAATCGGTAAATCAAGAGCTTTGCCCCCCGACTCAAGGATAAATATGCACAATTATTATTTACAAAGCAACACCTGTGCAGAGGATCCTGACACTTGGCTCAATCCTGCAGCAGGAGATCTGTTTAGACAATCAATTGACCTGCATACGTTTGTTGGCTCTGAAATTTAAACCAACAACCTTTAGGCTATGGTACCTGTAATATATCAATATCTAGGCCTAAGGGATTTGTTCAAATTAAAAGAGTCCTTTGTTTGGCCTGTGCTGCTTTGAAATACATATTTACTAAAGATAAGTACCCATTTATGTAATGTTGCAATCACTCCGACGGTGCAATTGCACAATACGGCAATATATAAAATTGCTGAGTGTGCTCACATAGCGAACTTTCAGTTTGTCTGTACTTAAAAATTTGCAAAATGTTGTGTGCATACGAGTGCAGGTCAGCACGACCTGGCTCAAAGCAGAAGAGTGAAAACACAGTAAGCAACAAATTCAAATCTCTCTATGGACGCTCACACAAGTCGAAGTCTGGCATGGGAAACCTATTCAATACAGTCAAACATGAAGCTTGACTGCTGCCCCACACTGTTCGATTCAGTTTGGCAAAGCAAACCGTTTGGCACATAATGTGAATGAATGTGGGACGTTTCCGCCAGACACAGGTCACCCAGGGAGGGGGGGAAATGAGCAAGTAGGCCATGGAGTCATTGATGAACGTGAGCAGAAAGCCCCAATGACAGAGGGGAGACAAACACAGGGCTGTGGAGAAGAACCAGTGTGTAACCTTAATAACAGGCTGTTACATTTTAATAATGGAGTTAAAAAAGTATTGAGTTAATTCTAAATGGTTAGTTGTGGTTCAACTTAATTCCTAACTTTACTAACACATTCCTAACATCCCAATCATTTGGAGGATTGCGTCAGAGAATGTTTACAATATTAGCCTAAATCAAGCTAATTGTTTTTAGCATCTGTCCCACCTCCAGGTTTATGATCGCTCACAAAGTCTGCAATCACAGCACACTGCAATGGAGCAAAAAGGATTTCACTCTACTGCAGTTAAATAATGAGGTTGGAGGAAGGTAGTATATTTTCATTCACAACTTTGTGCTCAGGAACAGTGCATGGGGCAAAACCCACACAGGCAACTGAAGCGACTGACTGCAGCATGTTCAAACGACCAAGTAGAAGCACGTAACACAATTTGACACATTTGGTTTAAGCAAAGCACTAGTTCACTCCAACAGCCTTCTGCTTTGTTTGGTGAAATTGACTGTTTAAGGAAAAATGTAAAATATGTGCCACACGTTTGCTTGTTTATATCCGTGAGTGCAAACATTCCAGTGACTCAACGGGCTTCACACCAGTGTGCAAAGTATTGCGTGTGCTGGGCAGTGAGCCGCCCTTCTTTTTGGTGCCTCTATTGTTATTGAGGATAATAGAGCACCCCACCCAGCACCCACCTCCCATACATTCAACAACAACACACTCTCATCTCGGATCTAATTGAGGTTTTTCTTGAATTTGTGTTAAAATCAAGATGTGAGCACATTTAAACATATGAGGGAAGAAATTATAAGTACTAAACTAATAAGAATCACTTCAGATCATGTTGAGGTTTAAACTATAGTGTGAGCATGTTTTATACACAATAACACTCCATAGAGGAAAGACAGCCCTCCTCCAGCCCTCCTCTCATTGCATCCAAAATAGATTACCTTTTGTAGAACGGTGATATTGGTCTTTTGTTGTTGCCGTCTTCATCTTCATCATCTTGAAAACTGAAATAAAAAATATATGTCTGAACAGTCTGTTAAGTGGTAGATGTTTAATGTTCAAAAACAAGTCACCCCCACCGCTACATGTTATTGGGGAGCGGGAACAGGAACATATTGCTGGCTTTTGTCTGCAGAAGAATAGGCATTCAGTTCCACACATCAGTGCCTTTGTGAAATTTGTCTCGGGTAATAATTATGAAGTGACAAGAGAAATGGTTAGTGCTCTGAAATAACCCATCCTTCGATGCCAATGAGGCAACCCGTAAGGAGCAGTGGGGACCCATCTCCATGATGTGGAGCCAGGCTGATGGTCAGAATCACCCATTGGCTATTGCACATGTTTTAGTGGTAGGGGAAACCGGAGTACCCGTAAAATTGTAAAATAACAATAAATAATAAGACAATAAACAAATCAAAGTAGATGCTGAAATTAGTCAATTTGGTCGAAAGGTACACCTCAACTTCAGCAGCAAAAAAGTGAAATGGAATGAGAGATGTGAAGATTTACAGTATACTTCAGTACAGTAAATACAAAGCCTGTTGGGTAAACTTCCAGTAGGTGTTCACCGGTCTGTTTTTGCGTGGATTATAATAAGAAGCATGCTGTAGATAAACAAACAACTCCACAGCAAAGAATTTGTGTTCCACCATAAACCAGAATCAAAACAGGCCAAAGTGCATTGACCCACCATTATTCCCTAAAATTAAAAAATTCTACAAAGTTCTTCGCGGTCCTCTCCTGCCCCACACCCAAACACATGCTATTATTTATCTGGTGTTATACAGTCTGGCAATAGTCTTATAATATTGTGTGCCGTCACTGCCACTGAAGTTGTGAAAGCGGAAATCCTTCTTACCCACAATCTTACTGAGGGGATTTGTGGGGATACGTGGAACCAGCCAGAGCCCTGCCCCATGAATGGAAAACTACCAGCATTTTATGAAGTACACTGGGTTCAGAGAGTGTTTCGGACCCCTCTATTTATTATACTCAAATACAGTGCCTCTCGAAAGTACTAATACACCTTGAACCTTTGCACATTTTGTCCTGTTTACAACCATAAAGATTGTATTCTGAATTTTTTACTGAAAGTTCACACACCAGTAACAGACAACTGTGAAGTGAAAGCAAAATGATACATCCATCCATCCATTTTCTTCCACTTGTCGGTTGCCGGGTCGTGGGAGCAGCTGTTTGAGCTGCCCAAATTACATTGCACCAGCCCCTATGGCTCCTCCTGCAGGTGGTGGGTCCACAGAAGCAAAATGATACATGATTCTGTTATTTTTTTTAAAAATAGAAAACCGATAAGTGGGGCGTGCATAAGTATTCATACAGCATGAATTAATACTTTGTGGAACCCCCTTTTGCTGCAGTAACAGCAGGAAGTCTTCTGGCGTATGACTACAAGGCTTGCACATCTAGAGACTGACATTTTAGCCCATTCCTCTTTACAAAACAACTCAAGCTCTGTCAAATTAGAAGGAGAGCGTTTGTGAACAACAGTTTTCAGGTTTTTCCACAGATTTTCAATAGGATTTAGGTCAGGACTTTGACTGGGCCATTCTAACACATTAATATGTTTGTATTTAAACCATTCCATTGTAGATTTGACTTTGTGTTTAGGGTCATTGTCCTGCTGGAAGGTGAATCTCCGCCCCAGCCTCAATTCTCTTGCTGACTTCAGCAGGTTTTCCTCCAAAATGTCTCTGTATTTGGCTCCATCCATCGTCCCAACTATTCTTACAATCTTCCCAGTCCCCGCTGAGGAAAAGCAGCCCCATAGCATGATGCTTCCCCCACCATATTTGACACTGGGGATGGTGCACTCAGGACGATGAGCAGTGTTAGGTTTGTGCCATACATAACATTTTGGCCAAAAAGTTCAGTTTTTGTCTCATCTGACCAAAGCACCTTCTTCCACATGGTAGCTGTGTCATCCATATGACTTCTAGCAAACTTCAAACGGGATTTATTTTGGCCACCTTTCAATAATGGCTTTCTTCTTCCCACTCGTCCATGAAGGCCAAGGGTCTCATTTATAAAACTGTCCGTGAGACTTTGCCTATAAGAGGCAAAACCCAAACTTAAAAAAAAAAAGAAAAAAAAAGGGATTTATGAAACCCTCCATACGTGCAGCACCACGTAATCTCCCCTTCACTGATTCCACCTGAAGCAGAAATGTGCGCACATGACCACTCCTCACGTCTCGCCCCCTGCACGCCTCCATGTCACCATATAAGAACATGCAAAGTAAATTATGAATGAGATTTACCTAAACATGAGACGATAATGAGAGGGTTTTACCGAGACCCTGAGAGCAGAAAGGGAGGGGCCACACACCGCAGCAGTGACAGCAGAAGCCGGGTGGATCTTTACTGACATGTTACCGCTGCTTCTCTGATCACAAGTAACCTATTGGCAGAGTGCAGTGTCTCATCAATAAAACTTTTGGAAATACAATTTTAGAACGTAAAGAGGAGCCTTTTAGATGCTGATTGTGATATTTGTCAGTGCCATTCACGGAGCTCAAATTTCCTGAAACTACAGAATAAGCTTTTAATCACTCAGATATTGTTTCTTGAGCTTGCTGTACGTGCAGTCTGGGTTTTAGGATGAGGCAGCGCTTTGGGCGTGAATGAGGAGCAGAGTCCGGGTGGTGAGAGAGAGCGAGAGAGGGGTTATGGAGCTGCAGCGTGTAATTACACAGCGTCTCAGAATGGACTTGTACCTTGGACCAGCCCTCAGCGTGGTCCCTGCAGGAGTTATAGTTGTCCCATGTACAGATTCCCCCAGCTCAGCGGCAGTACATCGCAGCTCCTCCAGAGTTATCTTGGGGCACTTGGTTGCATTTCTGACCAGTGCTCTCCTTAATGTTCGGTCTGTTAGTTTAGGTGGACGGCCGGGTCTTGGTAAGTTCGCAGCGGTGCTACACTCTTTCCATTTCCGAATGATGGATTGAACAGTGCTCTGTGAGATGTTCAAATCTTGGGAAATCTTTGTATAACTTAACGCCGCTTTAAACTTCTCCACAGCTTTATCCCTGACCTCTCTGGTGAGTACCTTGGCCTTCATGTTGTTGCTTAGTGACCAATACACTCTGACCATAGCTCTGAGGCCCTCACAGAACAGCTGGACTTATACTGAGAGTAGATTACACACAGGTAGACTCTATTTAATGGTTAGGGTAAGGTGTGAACTTTCTGCAGTCATTAGGAATGTTATAAAGGCAATTTAATGCACTCAGAAAATGCTGTATGAATACTTATGCACGCCCCACTTTTCACTTTTCTATTTTTTGAAAAATAACAGAATCATGAATCATTTTGCTTTCACTTCACAGTTGTCTGTTACTTGTGTGTGAACTTTCAGTAAAAAATTGAAAATACAATCTTTATGGTTGTAAACATGACAAAATGTGCAAAGGTTCAAGGTGTATTAGTACTTTCGAGAGGTACTGTATGTTACTGGAAAAAGTTTGGTAATTTATTCTTCAAAAAATCTCCACCCCAGCTTTTAGAGGTTGTGCCTTTCTGTATCAGGAGCAATGAATAAACCACCACTACCACTGACTTCAGCCATTCTGAAAGTTCAAAAACAAAAGTTGTACAATGACTATGATTGGGAGCCATGGTAAAATATTATTTATGTTTTTGTATAGTTGAGTTTTTTGTTTTCTTTTGTGAATTTTCATATTTTTTCTAACATTAAAGACTGTCTGGGCTGCAGCATGACCAAGGTAGCATTCTAGCAATTGAAACTTAATAATTTCATAACTTTACTGCTTAATAAAATAGAAGTAATTAAAATAAGTCACTTTCTGAACACACTGCATTTCCAAATTAATAAAAATGTTCTCGACACTACACTAACTGACTAAAGTTAAATCAGATATAAAACTGAGTTACCCTCTGTACCAATAACATGCCATGTGCATTCTTGAAATACTTACTTTAGTCAACAAACTGTGGTGGTCACATCTTAAGTATTTGTTGGCTAAGCTGCGCTAAGCTGTTTTTTCCATTAAACGTTATACCTTGGTACTTACAAATATTGACTATATGAATTAGGACAACACGTTTTTTTAGATCAAGGTTGAGTGAATGACACCAAGTACCTTCATAATACACTTGAATTGCGGTTTACACGACTGCGTTACCAAGTTCCTCAAAGAATTACACTGTAGTCATTATTCATTCACGGCACACTTGGTGGTGCTATTATTACTACTACTACCACCACAGCCGCCACACACAAGCAAACATTCAAATTTATTCTGGTGCCCATTATACATGTTTTTAATGGTAGGGAAAACCAATGCAGGCAGTGGGAGAACATGCAAACTCCATACAGAAACGCCGGGCATCGAACCCAGGACCCTCTTGCTGTAAAGCACGAGTGCAAACCGCTGTGCCACTCAGTCCAGTTCCATTTCTAACTTTAAATAGAAATAAACATAGACATAAAAAACTAAACAAAAATATTAGTAGACATTTAAAAGTCTTTGTTTTGGTGTTAATTTGAACAGAGACATTTGGCATGGCTCTTTCCACCTGATCATCTGTGGTGATCAAACAAGTCTCACCAGTTCCTTAATTTACCATGCAAAGTAGTTCTTATAATTGGCCACATATTGCAGTATAATCTGAACACTGGGACAGCTGCTGAAAGGCTGTCAGAACATGGAGCTGAAAGGCTGGTCATGGAGCGATGGAGCCGTGGTCATGGTGCTCGCACCACACTGCTACGTTCCTCACTCCACCGGGCTTAGAAACACAGTGCTCACATCAGCCATAAACAGACGCCTGTATGCATCCCCCTGAAAGCAGCGACGCCATGTTTGCGGAGTAATAACTGTGCTATATTAGTCTATGCGGCTTGACACGGCTCTCAAAATTCTGGTTAAGTGAGATGTGTGATACAAACTGTGTTTATTGCTTAGCATTACTTTTTAATACTATGCGTATATGTAATATATTAATAATAATAATAGGATAAAAAAGTGTTTTTACCTTGTTAACATGTTTAGAAATGCTAGGATGGGTTACGGGCCTGTGCCGGGTCCCAACCCATTGACTTGTTGCCATATAATTCCACCTGGTCTATGTGTTTTCATTTTACACAGGACCCAGTCATTGTTAGCACTTGACTTTATGTTACGGTACTAATAATTACTAGTGAACGCTAAAAATGGCTCAGGTTCTAACGGGTTTAATTACTAGAATGAATCAACCAAGTGTCGACAGCAGGGCAGACATTAATCTGCTGAACGCCCAGAAGACAGTGGAGATGATCGGGGACTTCAGGAAAGACACAGCCCCACCGCCCCCCCCCCCCCCGCCCCCCCCCCTCGCCCTGACAGACTCTCCCACCCCCATCTCCACCGCGGACTCCTTCCGTTTCCTGGGCACCACCATCACCCAGGACCTCAGATGGGAGCCGACCATCAGCTCCCTCATTAAGAAGGCCCAGCAGAGGATGTTCTTCCTGTGGCAGTTGAAGAAACTTAAGATGCTGGTGCAGTTCTACTCAGCCATCATCGAGTCCATCCTCACCTCCTCCATCACCGTGTGGTTCCCCGGCGCTACAGAACGGGACAAGCACCGACTGCAGCGCATTGTGCTGCTGCAGAGAAGGTGATTGGCTGTGAGCTCCCATCTCTCCAGGACCTGTTCACCTCCAGGACCAGGAGGCGTGTGGGTCGGATCACAGCTGACCCTTCTCACCCTGGACACGGACTAATCACCCCTTCCCCTCAGGCAATAGGCGACTGTCTATCCAGACCCGTAAATCCCGCCACTTGAACAGTTTTTTCCCCTCCGCCATCAGACTCATGAACAATAACAAGTCTCTGTAGCTTAGTTACAGACAGTGTCCACACTTTGACCCGCTGCTACCAATTATCACTTTATAACACTTTATCACTTTATATGCCTACACATCTGTAAATACAATCCCACTGTTGTTCAATGTCAAATTGTTGTTGTCTTACCACACGTCACTTTTATTTTATCCAATTTATTTCATATTTTTTATGCATCTAAAGTTTTTTAGCTTATTTTATCTTAACTCTGTGTTATATGTTTTATGTCGCACGTTTGCACCGAGAAAAATTCCTTGTTTGTGAACCTGTCCTCAAACCATGGCAATAAAACCTATTCTGATTCTGATTAATCACGTAATTATCAAGTTTCCCGTCATACTACATCTCGAAGTTTGATGCCTCTTGGCGAGTTCTGCTGCTGCATGTGCTGGTCAACAGATAGCTATGGAAAGTGAGGTCAAGCTGACAACTTCCCCGCTTGGATCAGCGCTTGAGGACAAATTTGTACTTTAAGTCTGTAACAAATAATGACAGCTGCAGCTCAAATAAAAGTGGAGTTTATACCATTTTTAGATACATTCATGTACAGATTTCAGGTTCGCTTATGAGAAAAACATCCCATTATTTGCGTTTTGTTGAGCTATAATCGTCTTATGGCTGGAAATATGTCAATAACAAAAACATTCTTATAATCATATTCTTGATAAGACTAATAAATCCATTTACCTCACTGTCTGTTATTGTTAAATGTTTCTATTACCTAATGATGTATATTTCCAGGCTCATAAAATCAATATTGGTAATATCAGGACATGGGCTGGGTACCTTTAAAAAAATAGGTTTCTTTCGATACTACTTTAACGGTACTTAGTTTATGATACAGGTGACTTTATCTTTTTAACTATATGGGAATCGTACCTGGACCTAATCAGAAAACAGTAGGGTACGCTCAGTATTTTTCCCCCTTGTGTAATGTGTCTATTTGTAAATACCAGCGCACCCAGATTGCTGACGCACTTAAGTGGGGTACTCCTGTCATGCAGCCTCAACGCTAGTCATCCAATACGCACAAGGAGAAGTGTCTGTGTTGGAAATGCATCGCAAGATTTACTGAAACCTTGACATGTGGGGGGCGGGGGGGGGTTACTGCCACCTGTATCCCATGACGTTTGGCCTTTGATGCGAGGCCAGTGAAATTGTCTTTGATGTAAAGCATTTCAATTTACGAGACAGGTAGAAACATGCTATGTTAAATAAATAAATATATGGCTGCAAACTATCCACATTTTGCATGTAATACAGTTAATATAACATTAATACATAAAGTCAGAATGTGCAATGTATAGGGTTCATGGGAAGGCAGGGTACGGTGATCCCCTGAGAGTCACACCACTAGTGTCACACTAAACGTTTATGTAATGTGTTAATATATCTGGCGCTGACACGTTTTTGAATGCCGTGATTTATGTTGTACTTGAAGGTTACTAGTGCGCTCAGTGGGTCATTGTATAAGCCGTTGTTTTTCCAAGCATCACACAGGGGAAAACAGTTACCATTTTATTTTCATATATTGTTGCAACAGGTTTTTTGCTTGGTCGCTACTTGGACATATACATATAAATACATAATAAACTGTACATATAAATAGTCACATGGTACAGATAATAACAGACGCTGCATTTTAAATGTGCACTACCTGAATTATCTCGGATTCAAATGGTGAAAGCACATTCCGATTGTTCCCGTGGTGCATGTGTCAATCGGGGCTCAGACTGAGACCGTGTTGAGAATAATTTAGACTCTTACTAACGCACTTGCAATCGGTAAAAAGCGCTATATTCAGACACACAAAGGCACACGCCATCTATTTTTCTTTCATAAATGTTGCCTTTACAATATAGATCTTTGGTGGCAAAAGAAATTTACTCCACTACAAAAAAAAATGTAGAATACAACTACCTTAATCAGTAGATTGAGTGGATTGAAAAACTTAATTCCCTTGAATTATGATCAGAGGCCAGGGTAACATTGCTTTCGAACCCCAACAACAGGCACAGCTGTGGGCCTGCTATTCCAGGACTGAGGACATATGACACCTGCAGCTTCTGGTTTCAGACACTTAGAATAGGCGTCTTTGCATGCTGCAGGCAGGTTGCCATCAGGGTTCTAGTCTTAGACCCTTGATTAGTGTCAGTCTCCACTTCACCTTGTGCTCAAAGTGCTTACCCTATGCAAACAGTAAGCATAACCCATTTACTGCATGGCCCTCTGATGGTTTAACTGGAGAAAGTAAAAGATTCACTAAAATTGTACTCATGAGAGAGACAGACAGACAGACAGACAGACAGACAGTACAGAAACCTCCTTGACCCACTGTATGTACTGTATAAATGATCAGTGTCAATTTGTTATGTTTAACAACAGCAAGTAAACTAAAAAAGTCACGCAATCGTAATACATTATTTGGGTTAGATAGATATGCAGACTAACCTGCTTACACTGTCCATACTGTTAGATGAGCTGGTGTCCAGGCTGAAGTGGTTTGGGACATTACTTTGAGGGCATCGCTCTGCCTCTGATGTTTCTGGACTCCTGTTGACAGGCGGCATCGGCAGGGGCCTCGCATGGGCCACTCCGGCGGACTCGCCGTGCCTCAGCAAAACATGAGCTGCTGCGGTGTCACCTCTCAAACCTTTCGTCACCTGTTTAACAGAGAAAACAACAGGTAAGTCTCGTGACCGGAAATACGAGACAGAAGGCTAACATTTGAGCACAATCCAACTCATTCAGGAGCACACCTCAGCGCGAGTTGTCGGGTTACAATAAAAAGTACAATCAAGGATCTGTCTCTGGCTGATGAAGAAAATAATAAAGCAGGCACAAAGAGCGGGCTTGTAAACGTGTAAGGTTAGACTGAAGCGTCTTACCGCTCTGACTCTGACCGGGTGGAGGCTGTCTGCCCCTTCAACGGTTGAGTAGGAGTAGAACCTTAGCCTAATAACGGCGACGTTGTGAAAAGTCCCCTTCTGCATTTTAGCCATGGCTGTCTGAGCAACAGCGTAAGAATGTTCTCAGTTCTTTTCTCATGAAGAAATTATCAATACGCAGCCAAACAACTAGCATACACTCAAGCCATACAGCCTATTACCAGGATGAAAAGTGGTCTGTCGGTCTGTGGTGTAACAATTGGTAATGGTCTACAGTGGCTAAGTCTGCAAAGAGATTCATTTGAGTGAGATGGTCAATTGCAGTGGAACATTTAATGGGTTTAACATGTATAGATCCAAACTCCATTTAAGGCCATTAGTGTGTTTAGTGAATGAATGTAATTAGCTTTTTAGCAGATCCTGGCAGTGCCTTCGGGCTTATCTGATTTAACTGGTTCAATTCTGGCGAAACAACATGAAAGGGAAAGTTTATGTGAGTGAGTGATGAAGTCATGGAAAATGTTCTGTTTTTTTTTTTAGAAGGCTTTTAGATTCATATCATTTAATAGTCTAGTTTTACAGCATATGTATGAAATCTTTTAAATCCGCACAAAGTAGCACTAAAGAAAAAAGACAATAGATCACCACCATGCATCTTTTATTGCATGGTGGTGCAATAAAAGATGCACCACCATGCAAACATAATAATCATGTCTGGGGCCTTTTCTTCTCAAAATGTCACTAACAAATATTGCAAACAAATCCCAAGTGCCCGTTTTTTTGTTTTTACACTATGTGATTAATAACATAAAACATGAACTCAACTGGGATCTACAGTCAACCCACAACCAAGCCCAATCGCAATGTTATTAGAAGAGGAAATAAAAATTCCTGAAAACAAATAACACTCAGCAAATATAATCAGTATAAAAAGGTCATCATTCATCTCCGCACAATCTCTATTTCTCTTCCAAACCCTTTGTAAGTGCAGTCTTCTGTTTGTGCCAAATTCAACAACATTGTCCTTGAGTTGCAAAATACAGCAGTTATGTCACATTCTGTTTACAACCCAAGTAACTGCAACACCAGGAATAACATACTTTTTTGGACTATAATAATAGGAATTCTATATAGCCTACAATGACTTGGTTATTTTTAGATGATAAAGGCAACTTTAAATATGTAATTGTAAAAATTATTGTAAATTTTTGTGAACTTAGAGAAGCAAAACCTGCATTCGCTCCTCTCACTATTCTTAATATCTGATTGAGCACAATTAAGCAAAAATATCAAAGTGTTATTTTTCTGCCAGATACTGTATTTAGTTTTGATTTGTGTGTTTTGAAATCAAGATTCAGTTCACACGACCAGGAGTATTAACATTTAAGAGAACTAAGAAAAGAGAATTATGTACCGCCAAACTAATACAAGAAATATTTGCATTTGAGAACATGTTAGTAGGAAGCTACACAAAAGTTTCATAATAGTTTTAAACAAGATATTTTGTTGTGCGCAAAGGATATTGTACTGCCAAGGTACTTGCTGTCTTTACCATCTGCTACCATTGCAATTGCGATTTTGATGAGATGGATTTGGCAGCTCTACAATCCACCGGCTCATATATTCTCAGTCAGATGTTTTGAGATCAAAATTGTATGGTAGTGATTTGTGTAAAGAATTCCTTGAATTTACCCCAGCTCACGGCAAGTCTCCAATTATAACTTATTATGAGCTTGATGTAAAATACCAAAGCTCTTGGTCTCTCTTGCACATTTGACTGTTATTCTTTGCTGCTGCTGTCAGCCTTTATCGAATGAAATCATGTGACCTAGCAGCGAGGCTCAGGCTGCCTCACAAATAACCTACTGCTAATCTACTAGGCCAAGCCCGTGCAATAAATCACAGCGACAGTGCAGAGCTGTACCTTGAGTTTTCTTGGCCTTGGCTTTGGAGCTTCAGTGTTGGGCATGTCCCGGGATTCTACATTAGTCGATGGGGTTCGCGCTGCAGCCTGTAATTATATACAGCTTATTATTATTTGTCCTCAAGAAAAACTGCAAGTGCAAAATAATATTACAGAACATGTGTGTAGAAATTAATGAACGATATTGAACTAGGGTTACTGATTAATTTTCTTGGAGTAGAGTCAATTTTAAAGTCTATTCGAAATTTGATGGGGAGCCAGTACAGGAAGGATAAAATTGGTGTAAAGTGTGTCCGTCGGCAGGAGCCTTTTAAAAGCCCTGCTGCAGCATTTTGAGTCATTTTAAGAGCAGATTTACGCAAACAATTACAAAGGGAGTTGGAGAGAGTTGGCTTAAATTTAAAGTTTCTCAAGTGATAAAAGCAGTTTTTGACCAAAAGTCTAGAACGGCTGTCAAGAGGCAGTGACAGGTCAAAACCAAACACCAAGATTTCTGATGCCCCACTGAACCAAGGTGGCTCACAATGGAGGGGATTTTCTACTCTTGGGCAATTATCAAAGTCTGGCAGTATTTTTTAACATGTAGCTGAAGGCTAAGGTGGTACACCCAGGTTCACTTAGCTGCTTGACAATGCTGTACATATGAACAAAACATGCACGAAAGAAATTCAAGTGAACAATCCGTGAGTGTATTTTTTTTAGTTCAGGGCAGCAGCTTCTGCTCAGCTATTGTACCTTTAACTTTCCCAGTTTGAAAATGAGAGGAATTAGCTAGTGTGGAATTAATTAGAAAGTAATGACTTAAAGGCCAAACTGCACTTCTATGGAAAAGAAGTACATTCATTTCAAAAGAACATTTTATTATTTTGTACCGACTCTAAAACATGTAATCTTTTGCTTTGTGACTCCTGTATTATCTCAAAAGGTCATGATCTTTTACACCTAGTAACCTGAAACACAGCTCTGGCCAGTCTCTACGGTGATAAGATCTCCTGAGCTCACAAAATCCCAATCAGTCACACAGACAAAAAGCAGGTTAGAAAACAACTTTCTCCAAAACACGGCAATGCTGTGTTAAGTCACGTCACACGTTGTCACATGGTAGGTGTTACCGAGGCTATGGACGGGAATTTGAAAGTACCCGTAGGAAACAACAATACACACGGGTGGGGGGTGGGGGGGTGGCGCTTACATGACCCCATCGAACACTTGGAAAAACCTTACCTTGATTTTGGGAGCTGGCCGTGGTGTTTTTAGAAGAGCAGAACTACTAAACAGCTTTGTGTCCATGTTTGTAGAGTGAGCCTCCTAAAAATAAGACACAAACTAAAATTAAATGAGTCTTTCCTTATCAGTGTTATACAATACACTTCATCAGCCTGACAAGAAAACAGCATCTCAGAAGTTGTTGACACTAACTATTAATTATATTAACTACCAGTAAGAGAATGGTTCAAGCGAGGGGCACAGGTGTTGATGGAGCATTCAAAGGCCTCCTGTAAAATTAGCATAAAGAGAGTGGGGCCTCCTCAGAGAGAATATCTTGCATGTGTTTATGAATGCACGTGTGTGTGTGTGTGCAAACTGATCTGGTCCTGACGAAGGGGTATTCCGAATGTTAGCAATGTGTTCGGGTGGCTGAGCTATTTACACTATAGGTACTACCCATATGTATGACCTTAAAATTTATTACTTTGATCAAGACAATTTAACACTTTTTGGGGCATCATTACAACTTATCAAAGTTACAAAACTTAGAGAATAACAATTGTATATTCCTGTTTGGAGAATACACAATCTCCAGTAAGTATTCCTCACTGGAGAGTCGCGTGAAAAGCAAAAACTATCTTTGGCGTTTGCTAAAATTGTTGTTGTAGTAAAAAAAATATAATTATTACTACATTACATAAGAGTGTACTTATAACATGTTTGAGCTGATAGGCAGGGGGAAGTCCAGACAGGAGCTCCCACAGCTTACTGTGTATGGACACAACATGTGACAGATGCTGTATAGGACTATTCATAAAAACAATACCATCTAGTGTTTCAGAAGTGGATACAGCACCTTGACAATCTTGAGGGTTGGATAATCTTCCATGCAGTTTTCATGGTCCTTTACTATTTCAAAGATATTGTTGTAGTTCTGGACGAGTTTGACCATGATTTTGTTACATATTGTCTGTTCTTTCATCGCCTCAAAACCAGCAGCAACACTAAAAGACAGGAAACCAAAGAAAATCAATTACAACAAAACAAATATAGCGTCAACATGTTGTGAACTTCACCACATGAACACAATAACACAGAAGATGGACTAGAACTTCTTATTGACAAGAAACGCTTGATACGTTTTCCATAGCCCTCTGGTGTTTTATCAAGATGCCCACCCACAGGCTGTCTGGTCAATACTCAGCATGCAAACAGAGCATACGTGAGGGGAGAGAGGTTTCAGGGAGAGGTGTTGATGAAATCAGTGAAAAAGCTCAGAGATGACGTGTCCTTATTTCAACACCTGCCAAAGGCATTACTGCATAATTCATATGATACATAATTATGATATTTAAATAAATAAATATGATGGCTTTATATTTTATAACAATATATTAAAGCATTGTATTTATCATTTGAAGAACATATTCTGTGATATTGGCTGTGAGCTTTCTACATTTTTCTATTGTATACCATACATACAAAGCACTGGTTTAATCTTGAAATTCCATAATTTATTATTTACGCTTTCGTTGAATTACTTGCATAACATTCTGTAATAGAACCAGGAGGTTCATTGGGTTCAACTGGTATCACATGGTCTTTGGTACATAGGGTACAGCCTGTTTCAGTAATGATATCAATTCACGCAGTCTGGTGCCTTGACGGGACGCCATAGTTTAATATCAAATTCACTGGACCAAAATAGGGACCGCCACATCAGCTGTATACAATGTCCGAGTAGCGGTTACAACCAGATGGAGCCAGTTGTAGACTGTAGGAGCAGTGAGGAAAAATTGAGTAAAATTGTGTGATCATTTCAGTTGACGCCGAGTAAAGGGAACAAGCATTTTCACATGAAAGGTTTGTTGTTACTTGTAGGGCAGCCAGTTATTAGTCCGTCCTGGTAGTGTTATGAAGTTGATAATAACTGAACGCTTAGAAAGATAATTTACATTTAGGACTGATGAAAAACCATGTTAACATTTTCATAATATTGGTAGACAGACAAGATATGGTCACATTTCATACCCCTTGAAAAGGCCTGATCTCATCAGATCTCGGAAACTATGCAGTTAGGGCCAGTTAGTGCCAAGAAGAATGGGTGAGTGATGTGTGTGTGAATGGATGATGAATAGATGATGGTGGTCATCCAATCAGTCAAGTCGTTTTGTATAGCCCAATATCACAACAGGAGTTGCCTCACAGGGCTGCACTAACCTTAAAACAATGAAACAAAAAAAACATTGTAATGTCCAATCAAATGTAGCGTCAGGGCATAAATGATGATCTACGCCAATAGGATGACAATTGCCACAGATCTGCGCCAATTGTTACACACTGTAGAATGACAATCTGTGACAATTGATGCAGATTGTCAGTCTATCCCACAGGCAGCTGTGGCTCAGTTTACCACCCTCGAGTATGGAGTGAATGAAAAAGAAATTGTCCCTTTGGGTCACGAGTGTTATGTGAAAGTGCAATGCAAATAATCTCCCCTTGCCTCCCTTGTTATCCAATTTCCATTTTAATAACGCTATAAAAAAACAAAAATAACACATTTGCCAGAATAAAAAATAGCTTATTTTAAACTCACTGGAAAATAGTTGGTCCAAACACAGTGGCCAGGTTGTGAGCAGTCATGCGGTTGACTTTATGGTTGTGCTCCACTTGAGTGAGGAACTGACAGAGGTATCGTAGGAGGCTGAGGTGAAAATCTGGAAGCAGCTGGAGCAGGTCACTAATATCTGAACCAGAGCCACTGTCTCCACAATCTGTGGACACAGATTTAATAAAATGCATAAATATAAGAATAGCACATCAGATGGGCTGCTCAGTAATCAAAAAGAATCAAATTCATTATGTTAAGAAGAAGAAGAAGAAGAAGAAGATCTTTATTTATATAGCGCCTTTCACAGACATGGTCACAAAGCGCTTTTACATGAGAGCATTTTACATTCACTCCATATTCGGTGATGATAAACTACGTTGGTAGCTTCAGTTTCCCTGACAGAAGCGCTGTCGCGACTGCAAACATCTGCGCCAACAGTCCCTCTGATCACCATCATGCATTCACACACACATCATTCATCCTGGCCTATTGTACATGTTTTTGGTGGTAGGGGAAACCGGAGTACCCAGAGGAAACCTACGCAGACACGGGGAGAACATGCAAACTCCACACAGAAAGGCCCCATCCAGGTGGGAATCGAACCCGGGACCTTCTAGCTGTGAAGCTGTGCTACCGTGCTGTTAATGGTCGCAATTGCTGGGTTGCAGGTTCTATAATGTGATGATGTCACCGGACCCGGCGGGGCAGGAGCCAGTTTTTCCTATTAACAGCATTACACTTTCACAAGTCATAGCTCAAAAGAAAATGTATGAATTACAAAAATGATCATTAATATCAGTCACTGGGTCCATGATCTCTCTGTACAAGACCAAAAATGTCCTCAAAAACAAATACATTTTTCCTCCATATAATACTATTGGCCTTTAGAACGCTGTGATGTCACCTGCAACCCAGCAATTAGAAAATCACAATAGCAGCAGAAATCAGTTAGGTCAAACAAAAATCTTCTGCCATCAACAAAATTGCCTGTAGTCAAAAGTTGACCTGTACAAACATGTTCTGAGATGCTTGTGATTCTTGTATTATTTTAACAGAGCAAATGTGCAAAGAACAGCATCTTAACTTTAAACATAAATGGCATAATATATATATATATATATATATATATATATATATATATATATATATATATATATATATATTTAAAAAAAAATAGATGTCCTGAATTTTTTATCAACACCTGCAGTCAAACATGGATCCAGCTTGGAATGTTGTGTGACAAATGACACAACCGACTTTTGTTAGCTTATCAACGTAATGTCTAATCTTGATTACCGCCACTTACAATACCAAGCATTAGAGCAAAGAGCCTGCAAAATATGTTGATGCTATTACTCGTGATACATAATTGGGTCAGAGTTTGATCCGATTGAATCCTGAACGACTCTGTGACGCAAATATGTGATTGGATAGTTGCTGATTGGAAGCTGATTTTTGTTTTGTTTTAATCATTATCCATTTTGAGTTATATTGGATTTTTGTTTTTGTTTTTACGCAGCATTTATATAGAGGCCTTGAAAGCTTGAAAGATATTCAAGGCACCTATAGGACCCAATCCAAGCACATGCTCAGTCAGGGCATACGTGCAATGTTCCCCCATTCAGGAGATTAGGCCAAAGAAGGAAAGAAAACATTAAGGCTCATGCCTCACCTGCAAAACAAACTGTTTAACCTTTATGCCTTATAGACGTCTTGTCAGTCCAAATAAAAAGCTGAATAGAGCTGAGATTTTGGCTTTATCTTAAAATGCTAACAATTCAGTTAGGCACTTAGAAAACAAAACATAAAATGTTCCAACCTCAATGATATGTCTGCTTCGGTAAGACTATCTGAGATTACCTTTTTGGCAAGGTTTCCCCTGACTCCTTTTGTTACTGGATCGTTAGTGTGAGTTAGACATGTCCCAATGGCCAAAGTACCAGTTTTTTCGTTTTTTTCATTTTTGGATTGCGTGTTGTGTGCTATTGAAATTGAGGTAATAAAAACTGGTTTGCATTTCACTTCATCAAGTGAAAAAATAGGTTTGTTTAGGGAAGAGGCTCTGATGGAAACCCAGGAAATGCTGAAAGGAATATTGTCTCAGCTGGGCCTTGTAGTTTTAACAGAGGAACGAAAAGTGTCTGGGGTGTGGAAATTTCGGGAGCCCCCTGTACCCAGTGGCGGCGCCAGACATTTGTCCCAGGGGGTGCTGAGGTCTTTCTTAGGGGTGCTCACAAAACATGACATTTTTGGGGCGATTCGACAACATAACACACACGCGTAATTTTCTGTTCACAACTGCGTCCGAGCGAACAGAACACCAGTGTTTGGGCTGCAAAGGCGTCGTGAGCGGTAAAGGTGCTGTGTGGAGGAGGATGCTCTGGACCTGCTTTTAACTCAAGCCGCGAGGAGCCTCCGTGAGATGGTTTTTAAGTCGACCCCGGGAGGACGTGTGGCCAGAGGAGCAGGTCCTCTGCTTTCTCATGTCATAATCTCCCCTCACACTCTGCATCCAAGAGCCGCTTCTTTTTCGAAGGCTATTACACAGTTAATGTTAAAGTGGAGCTGATTATCAGACGGATGCCTACGAATTGACAGAAGGGCAACACGCTCATGACTTAAGTTAACTTTTTTTCTGCTGTTGTGTGTAATTTCCTCGTCCAGACTTTGTCTCGCTGCTGTAGGACTCGGACTGTTCTTGTGCTTTGGGTTCAGCTGCGCTCACGTCGTTGTATTAAAAGTGCATAATAACCTCTTCTTCAGAGCCAGAGGAGCAGTGTCTGACTTTATAACATCAGTCTAACATCAGCTCATTTATCACATTTTGTGAATGAGTGTAATAATGACCCTGGAGTCAGACTCAGCCTGACTCCTGCTGTCGCTGAGCGTGCGGCAGCACAATGGGCCTCAGACAATGCCCTGTCCTTTAGTTGGAATTAAACCTGTCCTACTCACTTCTTTTCATGTTAAACGCCCGAGGAATGTTTCTATAGATAACTAGTGCTTCTTTGATTTAGTGGCCAAAATCTTTGGGGGTACTAGCCTGGCATAAAGCCAGACTGACTTTATCTATGTATTTATATATACACATAAAGACAGTCTGGAATTGTGGTAATAGGACACAATTTCCAAATCGAGACTCGAGGTGGGGCTAACGATCGCAGTTTGAACGAGAGTGAACCACTCCCGGTGAAAGCCCTCAGAGCAGCTTCTTGCTGTGGCTTTCCAGCTCATTTAAAACCAAAGAAAGGGCACTGGTAAAAGATTGTTGTGTTGTGGCCACCATCTTCACTGTTTTGGTTATGGCCCGGAGGAATACTAATGTTTGTTGGGAACAGGGTTGCCAGGTCCAAGATACATTTCCAGCCCAATGACCTCTCAAAAATCACCCAAAAAGTACAAAAACTAGCCCAATAATTAATCGAAGTTATATTGAAGTTTATTACACAATAGGTGGGTGTGCGTGTGAGGGGAGCACTCACTCACTGTAAACGGGTGCTTTGTCAGTTTGAATGTGATAAATCTGATTGGGAAAAATTCCCTAGAGCAGTGGTTCTCAACCTTTTCTGCTCTGGGGCACCCCGACATATTGTTTTGTTATAACCCTAATGTCTTATGTGATAAGACAGGAACATTGATAGGATGACGCAGCTTATGTTGGCCACAATAACCTTGGAAAAAAAGTCCTCCTTATTTAATAATCCATATAAACGGTGGCTGGCTTAATACAGGCCATGGGACAGATTCTATTATTTTTTGCTCATTTTTGGCTAATTATTATTAGTAGTAGTAGTAGAGGGGCGACGGTGGCGCAGATGGTAGAGCGGGTCGTCTCATGATCGGAAGGTCAGGGGTTCGAATCCCGCCTCCTGAAGGTGCACATTGTCGTTGTGTCCTTGGGCAAGACACTTCACCCTCCTTGCCTCCAGTGTCTGCGTACACTGGCGTATGAATGAGAGAGTGAATGGGCCCCCTATGAGAGACCAACAGGCCCGTTTGGAACCATGAGGCCGTCCTTCCGTGGACCCACCACCTGCAGGAGGAGCCATAGGGGCTGGTGCTATGTGACTTGGGCAGCTCCAATAGCTGCCCCCACGACCCGGCAACGGACAAGTGGGAGAAAATGGATGGATGGATAGTAGTAGTAGTAGTAGTAGTAGTCCGTCTGGGCCCTCCCTCCAAATAAGTTCTTACCTTGGTAGTGTTGTATTAATGCCTTTTGCACTGTGGAGCCTATGACGGCCTGTGGCAGTTCCCTGAGGTACAGCTTGAGCAGACTGGCCACAGTAGAAACGTCACACTCCGAGACAAGGTCCATATCTTCCCCGCTCTCCAGCCGCTGCTTCAGGCTGTCCACTGCTCGGACACTACCGTTGACCCGGAACAAACCCTCCTGATCCAGGCCTGACGGACAGAGAACACGTTTATTAAAGTACATCCTGACAACGTCAAAATAAGGTAAGAAAATAAAGTCTCTAATCTGTGCATCATGAAGATTTTTTTGCATGCAGAACAGAGGACACCGTGTAGCCATGTGTGTAGCACGTGCCATAGGTTGGAAAATGCAGGTGATCCGGTCATACCCTCAATATATTGCATCTTAATCAACCTAGCTAATACACAAAAAATCGACCAAATATTTACGTGGCGTTTACTTTATATTACACAAACGGACCTACGTGTTCTCCTATTGACAAAGTTGGATTATAAGCTAATCGGTCAAAAAATTGTGACGTCTCATTCGGCCCACAGGAGCGCGCCATTGCGGAGGTGGAGTGATTATTTACGTTCGCTACCGCTACACAGAAAACTTTCCAGTAAGAAAATGGTGAAAAGTTGCTGTAGCAATTCTGACCAAAAATACACCAAAACCTACGTTTCCATAGGTTTCCTAGATGGAAAATATGCCCTGGAGGGCAGGTTGGGCCATTAGCAGAGGACGCCAGTCAGCCGTGGGGCGCAATGATTTCCTTCTCTCAGTGCTGCAAACCAAACACAACGATTGACAGGTGTCAGGTGACACGCAGCCGAAATTGCGACGTCCAGTGGACTCGTTGGGCACGTGTCTTCATTGGACCGATACGCAGTTTGTAGCTTCATTAATTTAACACCAGGCCGCGCGGTACTACATCGTACATATCTCTGTCTTGTAAAATGTAGCCTATTTTCTTTTCTTGACTGTATCTAGGAAAGTCAATGTTATTATGAATCATACGGAATAAAATAAATAAATAAACCTTTACATCTTGATAAGAAGATGTTTTTCCCCACGACCCCATGGCACCATGGCACTGAAATCAGTAAGTGCAATTCTGACATCTAGTGGCACAGCTTGGGAACTAAATGCTGGCAGTTTAATGTTTGTTTGGACTTCGCCTGTGGATTAGACCCAGTTTACAACCAGTGTATTTGTTGTGTAATTACAAGTGTAATCGGATGACATGTGTGCATGATGGATAAAAATGTTAATATTTACACTTCATTTGTGTTTGCTTGTGTATTTGTTGAAAATACCCAGCAAAATGAGAATAAAGTTTTCTATTTATCTAAATTAATCCAGATTTACACATATTTTAGTCTTAGTTTGAATCAGTTTTATAAATACATTAATGGGATCATCAATGAAGGTATTGATGATCCCATGATCCAATGACTTGGTTGTCCATCTTCATTGAAGATGGACAACTCCTGTATGACTGAGAGCTTACACAGACATAATGGGATCATATTATGAAGCATATCATTATTATGATGTTACTTTGTGTATAAACTTGGCTAAATTATAACATTAGATTATGGGCCTTATATAATATAATATAATATTTTGTAGCTGAGCCTGTTATAATATCAAAACAAGTAGCCTATGTCTGTACAGTTAATCCATTGATCAAAAGGATGACTAATTAAAAATAGAAAAAGAAAATCGAAACTATTGTACATTTTTTTAACTGTAATTTTGTAAATTGACTGTGACTGAAAATGGTTTTGCGACCCACTTTAAGGAACCACTGTTTTTGCACATATTAAGCCCTTCATACACATTAGCATAACAGCAGAACTGGAGTTCAATCTGACCAAAACAACCTTTTGTAAAGAATATAAAAACAAGTTAAATTTTAACTTGATGTTCAAAATGACGAATTATAGTATGTTATATTTCATGTTGTTTTCTTTTCCTTACCATGCCTCCTAATATGTTCCACCATTCTCCTCACTACCAGAGGCACCCCATCCTTCAGCAGGCCTTGCTCTTGCAGGTCTCTCAGACACTTTCCGAACACTCTGGCCTGATTGTTTACGGTACCCCTTGGGTTTAGGACAGGGATCTGAACCATCTTCAGCATGTCTTCCCTCACCTTCACCACTGCCTTGTTGTGCTGCAGAAAAAAAGAGCAAACCGATCAGCTTCTATGTCCATGAAGTTGGTATAAGCTGATGTCCCAGACATGTTCCACGGTTCTCAAAAGACTAAAAGGTGAGGGCAGAGTGTGTGATGTCTCATAAGAGTCCATAATTATCACCCCCTGCAGTTGCATGCATGTACACTGGGAGAACAGCATGTAATATGAGCAAAAAGGCTGCTAAAATGGAGGTCTGACTGTGCACTTGTGACTTGTTGCTACGACAAATATCAGGTTACTACGCAACACCAGCGGGTAAAGGCATGATAGGAAATACATTATACTATCTACCTGTGCAAAGAGACACTCTGCACACTTTGCAGATAGCTGGTAGCTGTAGTTACATTTGCTAAATAATTAATACACATAGATGTTTCTGATGGAAAATACACTCTGTTATTTACAAATCACCAAAGTAAACACTGTCACAAAGAAGTTGCCTACAACATGTTTATAGGCATAGTCTTTTGGGCTAAATTCAATACATACAATCAATAATCTGTAAACATCTTGTTTCCAATTTTTTGGCAGTAGTTTTATTCATGCTATTCCCAAAATGATTAAAACTTTCTTTCTTTTAAACTTCTGTTGTAATGATGAAGTTATTTTACTTAACTAGAATTTGTTAGCTGTCCTTCATCATGCCTGTCTCTCAGGAAGTATCTCTGCACATAATTTATACGTAATAATATCATCAGAAAATGCATTGTTGCTGCTGAACAGAAACTTTTTTCAAGTTCATCCTAATATGTCTATGTTTTCTCCCCATATTGGAACACATAGCAAAACGGTACTTATCACACTAGCACACAAAGCTAGCACACAGACCCAGTGTAGATGGCTGCCTGTAGGCCTACTCTACTCTATATTTTCTGAGCAAACAGTGCCACATGTCATCTCCTCTTTATATAGCAACACATTAGGAAAGATGATAACAAAGCGTGTAGTAAATTTTACTACACGCTTTGTTATCATCTTTCCTACGCTTGCACTCAAAATCGGATCCATTCTTCTGTGAGCAAGAAGTAAAACATAATAAATGTTAATTTAGCTCTGATTTAGATTACAATGGTGGTGCGATAGTGACTATTAAAACTCATCATACTCATCAAAATGTTTTTCTGGACTTGGGCTGATGACAAGCTTTGGGTAAAGTTTGCCCCTTGTAACCATGGTAACAGCAACACCATGTGACAGTCTAATGTGCACTACTTCAAACAAGTGAATTGACCCATGCTTTGAGTAAGGGGCCTGAATGATTAAGCCACAAAAGGCCTGACTGAAACGGGGGCTTGATGAGAACAGTCCACTTTACTTTTGGGCTAATGAGGTAATATAATGAGTGTAAGAGTGTAGTCAGCTGGTTAAACCCTCTTTACAGATGGTACTTTGATGGTTAAGGAGCCTATCTGACTACACCAGATGCCCTGGTCATGTTAATTCACCATGCATCTGCACTCCAATCAAATGAGCTTCCGACTGCCTGGTAAAACTCTTACAAGCTCGACTGTACAATAGCATGGAGATTATTGGGTAGCACAATATAGCTGCATGTTTGATGGACACCATGCTGGCCTCAGCGTCATGAGATCAATTCTGGGCTCTGACTATTTGCTGTCACCATTCTTCACTGCCATTTATGCTATTGATAACTGCTTTCCTATAAAACCAATAAAGGCTTTAGATGAATAATTAAATCATGATCATTACAAAACACAATTTGATCAGTTCTATTAGTACTAAACAGTTTAATGCAGCAGACCAAGGACATAAGCCAGTCTGAGCTCAGTCTGATAGCCTTTTTAGCAGATGTCGATGGGATCTGATGCAGCTTGTACACAAACCACATAGTGACAGTTACTACAAATTAATAGACAGACGCATCATAAACTAGAGATATAGCTTTGTGTGTATAAAACAATAATCATAAACTTGGAGGTATAATAACATTACAATCCCCAACATTTTATGTGGCAGATAGTTGCATATTCCTTACAAAATATGGCTTTCGTAATGTCTCTCCTTTCCCCTGTGTTTCTTTTTTCTTGTCCATATGTGGTCTTTACTGTTCATTCTTACCTATTGATTATAATTAGCATTTTTTGCGATACATGTAGGTCTTCTATACAATCATTTACTGTATTTATTCATTGTATAATTAGTCCATGACATAAGAGGCAAAAGCATGATTTGCATTTGACTTGGAGTTAGAGCCGCATTGACAAGGAGGAAACACACCACGCTTTAGTGGCTCTATTGTTTGCTGAAACAGAGCACTGTGATTAGCCCAATCATATTTCCCTTCTTCCCTCCACCTCCTCCCTCCCCCATTCTTCTAACATCTTCACGTCACATCTCCTGACAGCAAAAACCCTATGCCTGCCTCTCCGAGATAATGACTTCTCAACGTAAGTTTGTGCCCTACTTTCTGCCAAGAATTGGAAGTGTGTAAAAGTTTTTAAGGTTTCTTGAGGACAATAGCACCATTTGGTCTAAACCATTTTAGTATACTTGACGGAAGGAACTGCAAGCCCCAGCATGCACCCAATGGTCTTCCCACCTATCTCTCTTACCCATACCCCTGTCTCTCTCCACACGTGCCCAGTGCAACAAGTGGTTGCTACAAATATTCCCAACAGCTGCAGCTAGTTCTCATAAAAGGGGCTTTGAAAACAAACAACCAGGGAAATGGTTGCTTCTAGCTTAAATACAACTTTGGATAAGTAAAGTATAATGATGTACTTGTTCAGCTGATGGTGATTTCATATAAGCAGTGAGTCACTTAAAGGAAAAACTGTGAAGGGTGGAAAATTATACATTACTTGTGCAGTTGGACAGTAAAGTTGTTGTTGTTGTTGTTGTTTTAGTGCATGTGTTTAAAGTCTGGAGAAGTTAATGTTCACAGGGTACTGTGTAAAAGACTTCACAATAGCACCGGAAGTTACGTGGCCAAAATTATTAAAACTTCTGGAGACGTCACCTTTAACTCTTTGTATCTCCTGAAAACGTTTAACCCAGACCATGCCAAAGGAGCACGTCCCGTTATGCATTCCCTGGCGCTGATTCACTCTTTCAATGGGAATTCTTTTGCATGAACCTAAAGCGCCCCTACTCACACAGATGGTCAGAGCTCCTGCCCCCATTCTTTCAGTGAAGAAAAGAAGAGATGTTGTTAAAGTGCCGCTGCTGTCCTCCTCCTCCTCTCCTTCTCACTAGATATTCCCCAGAGTGGGAAATCCCTGTAAAAAGTTCCATCCATAATCCATGACTGTGCCGGAGAATGAAGTGGTGTTGTCAGTGGTCTTCAGTGTTCCCCGGTGAACTGGTGCTGCCCATGAGCAAAGGGATTTCAGAGCATGTCCCTCTTTCTTTCCCTCCCTCTGTTTTCCCCCTTCTCTCTTCTCCTGGGCTGAAATCTGAGCCCGGCTCTCTGATTGGTCAAGGCGTAGGTCATGTGATCAGAGGGTTCAGGCCCTAAACTTTAAAATGTGTGCCTGCAGGATTTGTGTGTGGGTTGATAGGAAATTGGGAGGGTTCAGGGACTAAGGAAAGGGAGAGATGTAAAGTAGAACAACATGTAGTACATCAAGCAGTGTTGATTCACAGTAGTCACAGTGATGTTCACATAAAGATTCATTTTATTCAAAAACATTATAAGGAGGAGGATCCTTGATCACAGTATGGTAGTAAGGAGTAAAGAGTATTATACTTAAAGCATACATATACATACAATATAAAGCGTACATATACATACAATATAATCTTCTTTTTGGATTATTGATACAAGATATATTCCTGGATCTTATTAAGGCATTTTGTTGGGCAGTTTAAATTGCACAGTGTTGCCTTAAAGTCATTCACCTCTATGCCTTGTTAATGATGGGTGAGCTAGTCAAACCTTAGACTTCTCTCAAACAGAAACTTCTTGATGTTGTGCTCAATCCAGTCACTGAACGCCGACGTGCGGGTGAAGACTGAGGGCTTCTTGTTCTGGATGCAGCCTTGAGGCCCAAAGCTGACGATGCCATGGACCTCCCAGGACGCGCTTGCGGATTTACAGGCAAACGGCCCACCGGAGTCACCCTACGGAAGAAGGTACAATTTAGATGAAGTAATGTGTTACCTTGTTAAACAGCTTTACGCCATTTAGGCCATTTAAAAAGACGAGTGCAAATTGATACCTTCCTCTCTATGGGAGGGACATAAAAGTCCAGTTTGCTGCTAGAAATAAACAATAAGCTGTGGGAACCTTTTGGATGTGAGACGAAAGATATTATAACCATTTCAAAACCTTTGCCACATTGAAAAACTGCACGACTGAGAGCTTACACAAACAACATCCCGGCTCGCATAATTATCCTTTGAGAATGTTCCTCCAGTCTAATTATTACAGCAAACAGGGCTGCAATGTGCTATCAAGGCTGACTGATCACAAAAAAACAAAAAAACTCCACATCGTGTCCCATCATTAAGACGCCCCACACATAACATCACCCGAAGCTCTTCCAACGCGGTTCATCTAACTAATTTTCTTGTGCAGAGAGCTTTAAGTTACCTGGCAGGCCGACTTGAGCTCATCCGGAGATTCGTATCCTGCACAGATCATGGAGGGCCGCAGCGTGTCCCACCAGTACGCTGGTTTACTGCAGGTTGCAAAGTCAACAATGGGTAGAGCTGCCTGGTTTAGCTGCTCAGAGACTTTGGGGAAGAGGTTACCTTGAAGCACACAGTCCAAAAGTCATGGTATGGGTTTAGTCTAGTTATATTGATAGGATTCTCATTAGTGCTGATTCAAAACAACATCATATAAAACCATTTACATTTCCCCCTCGGTGGTTTACATTTCCCCCTCGGTGGTATACATTTCTATATTCAGTTTTTCAATCCAGATTACGCTTCCATATCCAATATTGCTCAACCAAGTTACACCTTTCTAACAAAGCACTCTACTGTCAGTGCAGATTTTGAGGACTTCTGCACTCTGTTTTCTCCTCTATGCATTGTTATAATTCTACCTTTTTCATCTCCCCAGCCAGTGACGACGCAGGGCGTCCCGGCAGGCATCACAGCTCCAGGTTTGGGCAGGCAGATGGGGCTGATCTCGCTGCTCATGTTGACCCGTTCAGACAGATGCACGAGGGCAATGTCGTTGGTGATGTCTGTCTTGTCCTGCTCGTACACAAAGCCCTGGTGCCGAATGATGCCGTCAACCTTGTAACAGGCCTCGGCTGACGGGACGTCCATCGAGGAGTTCATGTGGTGCTTCCCCAGACACATGCGCCAATATGAAGGCTTATTCAGAGGGCTGCAATGGAGAAAGGTGAGCACAAAAACGGATTTTTAACTGAAAATACTATACATGCAATGTAAAAACAAGTATTTAGTTTTAGTAGATTTGAAGTCAAATGGAAAAGTTTTGTTTCTCATTTCACATTTATCCCTCAACTAAAAGAAGAACCATATTTTTGCCATTGCATGATGGGAGCAGAGCCTTGTGAGTTATTTGTGCCGCTACGTTCTTTCAAGTTAATTTCCCCAGATTTCCCTAGATACAATACAATTTTATCAATACATTTAGTAAAAGTACAACATTTGTATTATTATCTTGTCTACAGCTATAACTAATTTAGAAACAGCAAAAACATTACAATTATTTCTCACATGTGGTTAAAACTTACAACATGAAACAATGTGCAGCTGTGAGAATCCATTCTTCGTGAATTAGAGATCCTCCACAGCCATGCATGTACGGGATTGGCAGCATAGGCGAAGCCTGAAATACGAAATGACTTAGTAATGATACAAAGTTTTTAAGTTAAACTATAATTTTTTAGACTAACCTGCATAGACACTTGCCAGGGCCAAGAATGGGGCACTGCCTCCACCCCATTGACCACTCTCAGAGTGGCATTACTTGGTTCAATTGCAGGACGTCCGCAATCTTCAGGCCAGGCTGGAAGGTGAAAAATTATTACAGAATGATAATTTTGCATGACAAAGTAATAGTTTGGTATAAATAGTGGCGTTATTTGTGTGTATGTTGAACACAAATTATTTTGCAAGTTTATTTCCAATAGTATTGAGTCAGTGGGCAAAATCAGGATTGTGCACACACTGCTGTTATGTAGGTAATAACGTTTTCACTATCCTCTTGTCCTTCAGGCCTCTGTAATGTATGCAATTCTTGTATTAGTTTAGCAATTAATTAATCAATCTATGTGCTCATGTTAATGCTTTCATATAGGCCCAAATGTGCACCATACACCGAATTTGGACTTTTAAACATCAGTTGCAAATCTAATCATAAATCAAATTGCCATTGTTGTACCTGTCTGAAAAATCATATTTAGATATTGTTCATTCTGTCCTAATTTGAAGCACCATTAGTCAAAATGAAAAATAAAATACACACTGATATTGACATTGTCCCAGGGGTTAGAAGGTGAAGGAGGTAGTGTCGGGATAATGGCAGGATTGGTGGTCCAGTATCCACGGAAACCACTCTCCTGATTGGCTCCATTACTGACGAAGCGAATGTACAGGCTGTTAGCAGGAACCGTAATAGCTTTTGGAGGGACAAATCCACAGAATCGACCTGGATAATGACAACCAGACTTTATACAGTATGTAAGAGCAAGCCCACTACACTGGCTTCTATAAGTCTTACATGGAGAGTTTGGAATCTATATTATTATTTAGCATTCAGATATTGAAATGATATACATTTATTTGTGATTTCTTGATTTCTTCAGCATAATAACAGTAAAAGATAGAGGGGGTATGAATACAGTGCTTACTGAACCTACTGTGTTCAGTTGCAGTAACAAAACTCACCTAGTGAGGACATTGTTGGTCCGGAGAAAATCTCCACATAGTCCACACACTTGCCTAACACATTCACAGCTTGCAACTCAAAGTGAGTGAACGCCACATGGATACTTGATGGTGTGGGGATTTTGACATTCCATGTGCAAACAGACTGGCCTGCATAGTCACTGGGCCAATTCGGAGATGTGATTTCTCCCTGCTCGGTGCTGTAGCTTCCTCCACATGGTGCTATGAAAAATGGAGGGGGGAGTTACTCCAATATTTATTCTATCGCTCCACCTAAATGCCCTCTGCGGAGCCTATGGGCCTGTACAACTTGATGATGGCAACACCAAATGTACATTTCAGCTGTACCTTGTGAAGGATCTATAGCTTTCCAGGAAGCATGGAAGCCTGTGTCCACCACTTTGTCATTGGAGGAGAAGCTGAGGTGTAGTGTGTTACCAACGCTCACTAGGTCTTGGGGAACGACATGGCTGCAGTGGGTGCCTGAGAAAAATATAAACAAAAGGTATTAAGACCAAGAATGTCAACACAGCAGCTTAAACAAAAGTGCAAATTTATATATGTGTTTATTTCATATCCTTGCCCTCCATCAACTGTATTGTCATCTAGGGCCGCACATTATGATTTGAAAAATACAAAAGAAAACGAATGTTATTATCTACTAGACCTAGACTGAAAAAGAGATTCTGAGGTCGTATAGCTCACTAAAGCATATCTATTTGACCTTTATTTATTCATAAAAGTCAAATAGATATGCTTTAGTGAGCTATACGACCGGCCTTGACTTGATATTTATATTGCACTTAGTGACATATCAGATTTCCTATGTACATTTTTTGGGATTTTGTTTATCTAACAGTGGCCCTAATTTGTAAGACATCCAGGTTTGATATTCTCTTGATTTGAACCTGATTTCATAATAATCTATTCCAGGCTCGGACGTCATTCAGATCATGAGTCAGTGTATTTCCTGTTAAGTTCGCACTGACTTGAGCACTATGAGGACAAGTTTACCTAGATTCCCCAGCTGGTCTGTGATGCTGATTTTGTCGGCCATGCACCCGTCGCTTTCCTCGAGGGAGAAGTTGCTGAAGTGAAGGTGGACCAGTTTGCCATCGGGCACCCGAATGTTCCACTGGCAGCTGGCTTTGTTGCTGTAGCTGCCAGGGAATCCCATAGAGGACAGTGTGCCTCCTGTGCCACTCAAGTCCTTCGGCCCGCCACAGCCAGATGCTGCAGAGAGGGTGAAGAGACGGGAATATTTGACATCGCTCTATATTGAGGTTAAGGCTAATTGCGCAGTAAGGATCATCCGCTGTCATACTTTGCTCAATGTAGATATCGCGGCGCATGACGTTCTCAATCCAAGGAAGGTAAGCGGAGGTGCGTGTGAACACAGAGGGCTTCTTGTTCATGATGCATCCGATGGGACCAAAGCTTGTGATGCCGTGAACTTCCCAGGCACTTCCCGGAGCGTCTTGGCACACAAGAGGGCCCCCCGAATCTCCCTGTAAAAAAAAAAATATATATATATATATATATATATATAATAAATCACTAAATTCACTTTTTTTTTATTGTGGGCTATAATGTTTTTTCACAAGGCATTTACCTCTGAACTAATCTCATCAAGAGTTTATTAAATTTCCTGTACCTGACAAACAGACTGCAGCTCATCAGGGAGGGTATAGCCGCAGCAAATCATTGAGGGCTTGACTTGAAACCACCAGTAGTCTATTCTTTTACACGTGTTGTATGGGACCACAGGCAGGGCGACCTGATTTAGTGTCTCGGACGGTTTTGCATTCAGCGAGTCGCCTATAAAACAGCATCAGTTTGTACTTGCTTCATTGTCCACCAGAGGGCACACTTCTTGGTAAATTCACTGTAAATATCCCTGTCACAAGCCACTGCAGGTGTCAGGGAAATTAACATAAAGGCACCTGTTTCATCGCCCCAACCGGTGGCATAGCACTTTTTTCCTCCAGGCAGGACCTCCTCTTCTGAAGGCAAACAGGCGTAGGATATTTCTCTTGTTGGTGTCACTTCTCCATCCAGTCTGACTAGGGCAATGTCAAACTCCACTGTGGGCACTGTGGGGTACTTGAAGCCTTCGTGGCGGTAGATGCCGGTCACATTGAAGCACTTCTCAGTGGATTCAGGGAAGGTCAGGTTGTGTTTGCCCAGACACATGCGCCAGCGATGCAGCTCGTCAGCATAACTGTGACAGGGAAATGTAGATAAGGGTTTAGTGAACATTTTATTACAATTACATGATATAGAGCATACAAAGTGCATATTACATTTGTAATTACTGTAGGGATGGGCGAAATGATGTTATAAAATGGAACTATATTGACCCCATTTTAGAGAAACCTTTATATCATGACTCACATCAGTTTTTTTTTTTTTTTAGTTGAATGCAACTTAATGGTCAATACAGACATTTGCCATGCTCACCTCATCTTGCGTTGAGTGTGCGACAGGAGGATTTAACCGATTTTAGTGAAGTGTCAACCAACATACAGCATGCAGCATTTTGTGATCGAAACTAGTAAAGCAGGTAAACAAACCTTCTGTCTTACTAAAAGAACAGTCTATAATAGCCTATGTAGCAGCCACATTGTACAGTCATCTCTCTAAGAAACTCAAAATTAATATTTTTGGCAGCTCGCCCAGCACTATGTCTGTTGAATTTGCTCTGTTAGACTATTCGGTAAGGCATTAAGGAATCTCTAACAAGCTGAGATAATACAATAAGCCTAAACTAAAAGGCCTATGGGACTTCCTATTTTTTTTTATTATTCAAGAAGAGAGCAGCCTCGCCTTCACGGAATTCTATGCAACTACTCACTTTATAAAGCAGTGGGCTGCCGTAAGCACCCAGTTTGTGTGAATAAGTGTGCCACCACAGATGTGTGCATATGTGGGTCGCGAATCTGGCCAAACCTGATATAGAAAAGACGAAAAGGAAAAGGTTAACAAGCAAGCCTTGTTCCGTTTTGTTAGTCTGATGTAATGCGATGAAAGATTGCACAATTTTGCTTCGAGTCTCACCTGCATGGAGACTTGCCAGGGCCAAGAGTTTGGCTCGGCTGGTTCTCCGTTCACAATACGTGTCATAACGGAAGGTGGGATAGCTGGTATCCCACAAGTGGGCCAGTCTGAGGAAACAGAATTAACTCTATTATCTTCTATTTGGAGACCGTGCACAAAGTAATGCTAAAATTAGACATAGATAAAAATAATAGTAAATCAAACTTGTATTGCGCTTTTTGGACACTCAAAGACGCTAAACATTGAAATGAAATAATAATAATAATTGAAGAAATGTAAGGAAAAGCCAGCTTGAACAGCGCAAGTAAAATAAATCCCCCTATGCAGAAGTCCATCTATAAAAGTGCATCTCAGCGATTGTCTTGGCTCCGGCCCATGCCACCTGAGGCTCATCTCTGAGTGAGGAATCAAACTGTGTGACAGGCGTTGAGGAAGGGGGGAGAGAGGCACTATGCCACTTCACGTCATCTCCACTGCACATGGTTCTACTGGTTCTACAGCACATGCAGGGGTGGCTGTGTACAGAGGTGTGAACAGGGACCAAGATAGAAGAGGACATCGATTGTAGGTCTATGCGATGTCTCTTCAGGGCTGCATGGTCTTTGAGAGAATCATATTGCGGCCTTTTTGATGATAAGTATTGCAATTTCAGTTTTAAACATGTCGAAGAACATTTATATTTGAGAGGAGAATGAAATCTCAACTGATAAACTAAATCACAAAGCACTTGTGCTTCAGAACACATTTGCTGAGGTGTAAACCACTGTGCTTGAAGGTTTTATACATGGTAAGATTCCACAGTGACAATTTTATATCACCTAAATAATTCCAGCTCTGAGATTTGCTAATTGCTACCTATACAATTTCAACTTTTTATTTAATCGTTATTAATTGTGCAGCCATCTTTCCAACAAAACTTGCAATCTAAAAAGTGTATTGTTTTGAAATAGTGCTAAATATATGTTTTTAAATTCACTTTCCAGTGATTATATTATAGACAAGGGCCTGGACAGCAGCTGGCAAACTTTTATGTTTATATACAGCACTTTGATGTTTGGAGGGAAAGAACATTTTACTGTAACAGCCACAGGGCATTTTTCAGCAACTACTATTTCTGGAAACATTTGCGGATAACCTACATAATCTCCACACTATGTCCTTTGCTGTCATTATTTGCCCCGATAATGTCTATACTTTGAGCCTGTGACAACACCATTGTCCTGAGTCTAAAATACCTCAGCTAAAGACTGCAAAAGGACTAACAACAAAAAATCCATTAGTGGAGTTTCTTATAATGCTGCGGCAGCACTTGTTTGCAAATTCTGTTTATCTTGCCGGCTCCATGCTCCAGGTTATGAAAACGTACTACTTAATTTTAATTAGTAAAACAGTTGGACACACTTTCAAAGATGAGCTAAAACTCATTTGTTTTTGCTTCAAGTAGATAGACTACTTCTTTGCTTAAACCAATGGGACCATCCTTTCTATTTGCGTATCTTTGTAGAGCAGTAAATAATAGGCTCAAACGTAAACTCTACCTAAAGGGATGCCATCCCAGGGGTTTGGAGGAGTGGGTGGTTCGGTGGGAGGAGGCATGCTGGAATTTGTAGTCCAGTAAGCCCTGAAGCCTTTGGCCTCAGTGAACAAGTCAGAATGGAAACGGATGACCAGTCTGTTGCCTTTGGTCTGGATTGACCCTGGCATCGTCGACCCGCAGAATGGACCTAAACATCAAAGAAGTATTTATATTTAGAAAGTATGACTAAGTTGAGTATATAACTAAGCTAACCAAACCTACCACGCTTGTGAATGGCGTTGGTGAGTGTGTTGATGTCATACAGCATTACGTTGTCAAGGCACCGCGATGTTAAAAAGTCCTTTGGCTCGAGGTCAAAGTGGGTGAAGTCCAAAAAGATCTTTTTCCCCAAAGGAAGTGCAATGTTCCACATGCACTCAGAATTAGATTTGTAGTTCATGGGCCAGTTGGTGGATTTTATTACTCCAGATTCTTCCTTAGAGAAAAAGCCACAGCCCTGGACCTCTGAAACACAAAAAGAGGTATTATTATTCACAGATTTGTTTTTACCTAAAAGTCCACCTCAAAATGTGCCAAATGAACACTGTGAAAATAGCATTCAGAGATATTATGATACTGAAATATTTTCAACATGGATGTTGTGAATGGGGCATTTAGATATTTTCTTTCTTGATAACCACACTGAAGATAAGACTTTTATCCGATGTTTCCTGCAGACCTTTGAGAGTGTTTAGTGTTACTTATGCTGTGACTTTGCTGCTTTTTAAATGTGCGACAGTGGAGAGGGATGGTGTTTCTCAATGAGGTGCTGAACTGTTGGAGCAGCAGCGCCTCAGCTGTGAGCCGCCTCTGTGCGCTGCTGTTTCAGTGTGAGCTGTTTACGCGGGCAGTGTTTGTGTGGGGTCTGTACCTGTGATGTCCTCAGGGTACACTGCCTCCCACTGGGCAGTGAAGCCGTGGTCTGTGAGGCGGCTGTCAGACTGGAAGGTGACAGAGACTGTGTCACTGGCACTGACCAGCACAGGGGGGAGGAAGTATCCGCAATGAGTCCCTAAAAACAGACACAAAGGATTAGAGAAACAGCTGCGCATAATGTAAGCCCTGCTTAATGTTAGTGGCTGATGGATGGGGATTCAGTTACAATGATCAGGCAGCACTGTTAAGTCACTCATATTAATAACAACAGCCTTTTGTTGCCGACAGTTAAAAGTGCGCTATACCTGTATCCCACTTTCAAAACAGGAGGTAATTGAGTAAAAACTCTGAGCTGCTATGTTTCTAGCTCTCACAGACCTTTCACATGATTTAATTAGACCCATGCTTCCGTCTGTGCTCAGACTGAGACAGTGTTAAGGAGGGAACAAAGCAAAACACCAACAAAAACACAGACAACAGCACACATGTTCTTTTCTTTCCACAATGCTGCGTTTACAATGTGTCACGCCCCTGGGTGTGACTCTGGTCCTGTGTTCCCCACTCCCCTTTTCCCTGTGTGTGTTTGTGTTGGTGGAGTCTGCTGGAGCTATTCACCTGTTGGCCATCTGCAATCAAGCTGCCACAGTGAAAGACCCAGCTCTCCAGACAGACTCTGCAGTTAGCTCCTGAGACTTATCTGTTTTGACTACGTTGAACTTACCATGAGCTCCTGTGCTCGTGTGGGAAGGACTCCTAGGACCTGAGACCCTCCGCCTTGTTTGGACCATTGAGGAAAATAAATTGTGAACTTTGACTCCTGTCTTGTGTCTGACTTTGGGTCCGATACCACTAAACCATAACAGAACAATCTGGCCAAATGGACCCATCAGACCAGGACAGTTTGAGACATGCTCTAGCCGCCCAGGGATCCCTTGTTGGCCAGCATGACGAGGCACTTCGGGAAATTATGGAAGAGCTTGTAGCTGGGTCCACTAATGTTACACGCCTCGGAAACCAGGTGGGCCAGCTTTCTGATCGCCTCTCTTCCAGTCCTCAACCTGCTCCCATCCCCCAGTCCGATGCCTCTTCACTCCCTCCAGCTCCATCTGCCGTGGCTTACAGAGAACCTCACATCCCAACTCCAGAGCGTTACTCCGGTGATCTTGGTGCGTGTGGACGGTTCCTCCTCCAGTGTTCTCTGGTATTCGACCTGCAACCTCTCACCTATGCTACAGATAAATCACGCATTGCATTTGTTATGAGTTTACTTTCTGGCAAAGCATCTCAATGGGCTACTGCTGCATGGGAAGGGTCCCTCCTCTTCACCAGTGGGAGCAGGGTTTTTCTTTGTGGAGAAGAAGGACACTACGTTGCAGTCCTGCATTGACTATCGTGGGCTAAATGAGATCACTATTAAGAATAAGTATCCCTTGCCACTCATTGACGCTTTCAAACCTCTTTACCAAGCAACCATTTTCACTAAACTAGACAAAACGCTTATCATCTAGTCCACATTCGTCAAGGAGACGAGTGGAAGACCACGTTTAACACTCCCTTGGGGCACTTTGAGTATTTGGTGATGCCTTACGAATGCCCCTGCCGTCTTCCAAGCCCTGGTGAACGATGTCCTCTGTGATATGTTCCATAAATTTGTATTTGTTTATGTGGATGACATTTTGATTTTTTCCAGAAATCTTCAAGAACATGTTCAACATGTGAGGTTGGTGCTACAGAGACTGTATGAGAACAAGCTTTTTGTTAAAGCGGAGAAATGTGAATTTCATGCTGCCTCTGTAACCTTTTCTTGGTTTTGTCGTCGAACAGGGACAACTCAAGCCTGATCCCGCTAAAGTGAAGGCGGTCGCTGAGTGGCCTACACCGTAAACTCGGAAGCAACTCCAGCGATTTTTTTTTATTTTTTGGGGTTTGCCAATTTCTACAGAACGTTCATCAAGGACTACAGTCGTAAGGCCGCTCCACTCACTCATCTAACCTCCACATCTATCCCTTTCAAGTGGACAAGTGAAGCGGATGATACGTTTGCCATACTCAAACACCTTTTCATAACTGCACCTGTTTTGTCTCACCCAGACCCGTCCAGACAGTTCACGGTTGAAGTTGACGCCTCTGACTCCGGAGTGGGTGCTGTCCTCTCCCAGTGTTCACCGTCTGACCAGAAGATGCACCCCTGTGCCTTTTTCTCTCGGGGTCTCACACCAGCAGAAGTCAATTATGACATCGGTAACCGGGAACTTCTGGCAGTAGTTTTGGCTCTACGAGAGTGGAGACACTGGCTCGAGGGAGCTGAACCTCCTTTATTGTCTGGACAGACCACAAGAACCTTAACTACCTTCGTTCGGCGAAACGGTTGAACTCCCGGCAGGCTAGATGGGCCTTGTTTCTGGGGAGGTTTAACTTTGTCATCACCTATCGCCCTGGATCCCGCAATGTAAAGCCTGATGCCCTGTCTCGCCAGTCACAGTTAGAGTCCGAATCTCAACCCAGTCCCGTCCTTTCACCGACCTGTGTACTTGGTGCGGTTAGGTGGGAAATTGAGAGGGTAGTACAGGAAGCTCAACATGCTCAACCTGACCCCGGAGGTGCTCCCCATAACTGTCTGTTTGTCCCAGACTCTGTTTGGTCCCAGGTTCTCCAATGGGGACACTCATCAAAGTTAGCCCGTCATTCTGGTTTTAGTCATACCCTGGCATTTATCAAACAAGGATTTTGGTGGCCCTCCATGAATCGAGACACCCGTGCCTTTGTTTCTGCTTGTCCTGTATGTGCTCGCAGCAAATCCAGTCATCAGCTCCCTGCTTGTCTTCTTCATCCTCTGCCTATCCCCAGTCGTCCTTGGTCGCATATAGCATTGGATTTTGTCACGGGCCTTTCCTTGTCTGAAGGTAATACCGCTATACTTACCATTGTGGATTGTTTTTAAAAAGCCGTGCATTTTGTTCCTCTCCCCAAGTTACCTTCATCCTCTGACACTGCGAAACGTCTTGTACAACATGTATTCCATCTCCATGGTATTCCCACAGACATAGTCTCAGACAGGGGGCCACAGTTTACCTCCCAGGTCTGGAAGGCTTTTTGTGGATCCTTGGGAACTTCAGTGAGCTTGTCTTCTGGTTATCACCCGCAATCCAATGGGCAGACTGAAGGGGCTAACCAGGACCTGGAGTCAGCATTGCGATGTGTCACCACGCGCTATCCCACCTCCTGGAGTTCATTTTTGCCGTGGGTTGAGTACTCCCACAACGCCCTAGTGTCCTCAGCCACAGGTATGTCACCTTTTATGGTCTCCTTGGGTTTTCAACCTCCTTTGTTCCCTGACCAGAAGATGGAAGTGGCCATTCCTTCTGTCCAGGCCATCCCCCACTTATCTGCCTGGACAAAAGGTATGGCTTTCTGCTCGAGATCTGCCCCTCCAAGTGGAGTCTCGTAAATTGGCCCCTAAGTTTGTTGGGCCTTTTACCGTTGTGAAAATGATCAATCCCTCAGTAGTTCGTCTCAAGTTGCTGACAGCTATGAACGTTCATCCGTCCTTTCACGTGTCTCTCCTTAAGCCCGTTGTTTCCAGTCGTGTGTGTGTGTGTGTGCGCATGCGCGTGTGTGTGTCCTAAAGATTTTATTCTACAAGAAAGTAATTGATTACAACTACTTTGATTGAGAAACTCTATACAGTATAAAATATTAACACCCGGAGCCCTTTCTTCAGAGTGTGGTTCATTAAACTACACTCTCATCATCACATCCCTGTACAAATACAACATGTACACTTGCACCTCTGCACTTTAGTCCTTTACTCAGCATTAGGGAAAGCTGTATCAGCTTCACTGCAGCCACTCAAGTGAATAACAAAGAGATAATAAGTTATAGCTTTCTGTGGGCTTTGCAAAGAAAATCCTAATCAACAGTTTTATGGCAGGAGACACAGATTAAGGTATACAGGAGTGTGAGAGGCAACCTCTCAGGGTGAACTGCCGTCAAAGTCCCCCTTTAACAGCACCCGAAAGGTCAAACTGATTTGACAGGTGAGACAATAAATTTGACCAAAACATAGAAACACAATTAGATTTTAAGAGCCATACAAACCAGTTTCTTGGATTATGAAATTCTCCCTCTTCTAAAATGTACACTTTTTCCACTACAAACATGTACTACCTAGTGTGTTGAATTTGTCCGAGATGACTAGGACGTCTTCCTTGCACTGGCCAGTCTCTCCTGTGATGGCCAAATCTGTGATCTTCAGTTTGACCAGGAAACCTTTGGGCACAGTGATGGTCCACTGACACCTAAGATGAGCGGGATACGCATTTGGATACCCCAAGGAATGTATGACTCCTTTCCTTCCGTTGATCACGGCAGGACCACCACAACCTGTAAAACAATAAATCAAAGGGTAAAACCCATTAGTCATATCATAATGTTTCCTTATCTTGTGTTTTTTTTCTCCAAATCTCCAGAGATTGCTGCACTTGAGTTCTCATGTAATGTGCTAATAGATGGAGGCTACAGTGATATTTGCACAACTGCTCTATGATAAGGTTAATTATGTAGCTTTTTAATTGGTCACTAGAGACGGCTGTTGTGCCTGCCAATATGTTTAATCTAACGCTGTGCAGAGCAGAAGTGTCTCAGGTGGGAGCACAGAAATATGTTTGCATCAATTTGTTCTCCTTGAGTAATGCACACTGTTTTCAGCAAGTACTTCACGTCCCGTTTTACCTCTGTAGATTGTATTGACATGTGTATTTTCTACTTTATCACATCAGACATATGGGCTGCAGGTTGCATTGGTGCACCAGGACAAAATGTTGGTAAATCCCTTTAAAGGCCCCCTAAGCATCCTGAAAGCAAGTCTCAATGCCAATTATTTCAACAACACATTCACCACCATGAGTTTACCTATTTCAATTAATCTTCTATAACTATACATTTACAATACAATAATAAATATGATTGTTTAGATTTTTTTTTTAAGTTATGTGACATCAGTTATTATTCGTTGTATATAAGATAATGCCATTCTTCTTTCATTTTTGATTGCACATTTTTTGAACTGTCTTCACCTTAGAGCAGCAGTAACAGGTGAATATCTTCATGGTAAATGGTAAATGGTCTCAACTTATATAGCGCTTTTCCACCTACATTAGGCACTCAAAGCACTGTACAGCAAGAAACTTCTCACCCATTCATACACCAGTGTACGCAGATACCGGAGGCAAGGTGGGTGAAGTGTCTTGCCCAAGGACACAACGACAGCAGGCACCTTCAGGAGGCGGGAATCGAACCACTGACCTTTCGATCATGAGACAACCCCCTCTACCATCTGCGCCACCGCCGCCGCCTCTTCATCATGAGATTAATTAACCTCTTAACCGAGCATATTTCAGTTCCAGTTTGTCATTGCCCAAATCTAAAAACCTCTTGAAATAAGCATCAAAGTAGCCACACAAAACGAGACGAAAACGAGGATGACAACGCAACAACAAAAAACATTAAAAAGCCACACAAAAATGACAAGAAAGCAATGGAAAAAGTGGCAAAAATGTGACAAAAAAGCAAGTTTCGAAGGTCTTAACTTTCAAATGAGCCTTTACACTGGCCTATACTGACCTTTTAGATTTAGTGAAGCTGAACTGGAGATAATGACAGGGGTTAAGAGGTCTCATCTTTTTTACAATTGAAAAATAAGGATTTAGGCCTAGCATTAGTATATTAAGCTATCACCACAAAAAATTACATATTTTGGGCTTACTGTATACAAAAGCTATTTGATTTGAATTGACAAATATTTTCCGTAGTACTTCAGTTCCCTGATACTGAAATCTTACATTTTCTCTTAATCATTCAACAATAGGCTACTACATAAAACCTTTACAAATTTTAAAGACATACGGCGTAAATGTTCTGACCTGACAGATCCAATCCACTTTATTTATAACGCACTATTAAAAACAACAAAGTTGGCAAATGTGCCGTACAAAAAAGACAATATAAAAATAAAAAACAGATTTGTTTTAGAGTGATGATATATGAGGACTGTTACCATTCAACTGCAAGTCCTCAAAATGGCGTCCATAACGTTCTCAATTTGTGCTATTTTTTGGCCAGGATGTATGAGTGCGTGTTTGAGAGTGCGCATGGGGGACGACGGATGGAAATTAGCCCACAGCTACAATCCGGTGTGGGTTGTTCATTAACTTGCACTGTCCCCACCAAATAAACCAATCAATTATTATTATTATTTTTTTGTGTAGCATAAAAGTTTTGGTCTGTGATAAATTGCTTTTAATGACTACAATACGGAAGCCCGTTTCCACCATGCAGCAGAACCACCAGCACAGATGTAAACAGTCAGAGTAGCTTTGTCATATATTGTGACCCGGAGCTACAGCAGCTACAGGAGCTACAATTTATTCCAGTGGCTTGATCTGCGATAGGAATCTGTTTGGGCCTTGATTATGTTGCCTGGCTCTGCCATACTATTCCCTGTCCATTCCACACAGGGAAGTTTATTACTCTGGTCACGGAGCAATTGGAGCAGTTTGAACCATAGACTGTTAAAAAGAATAGACCGCTCCTCCTCACTCCTCCCCGTTTACCACAATGACCACGTTCGAGGGGGAAATCCTGGCGGATTTACAGGCTCCTCCTCTCCCAGCTCTGACGAAGCATGTTCCTAAAAAGGGCATAAGGGAGGGATCTTGACTGTAGACCCGGCCCTGCTTGGCCCTCGCAGGGCGTGTAATGGGCGTGTATTTCTGTTGTAATCACGCCCATGGCCAGGCAGTGACGTAAATGGCCTGTCAATCAAAGTCAGGCCCTCATTAATTATGCAAGATTTCTAAAATGTATACTACGATAACCAGCCCGGTGCCCCAGAACCGTAACTAGCACAGAAGTCCAATAACAGAACACCACTCGGGTTCAGATCAGGGAGGCCGTTCTTCCCAATCACCCCCCACCAGGTCTCACTGTTGTTACCAACGTGGGCGTTGAAGTCCCCCAGTAGAACAATGGAGTCACAAATCCCACGTCCGCCAGGTCCTACAACGGCTCCTAAAAAACAAGCTTTACGTTAAGGCGGAGATGTGCGAATTCCATGTCCCTTCTGTGTCTTTCCTCAGTCACATCATTGAGGCTGGTAAGGTGAGGGTTGATCCCAGTAAGATTTCAGCAGTGGCAGACTGGCTGGTGCCAACTACCAGAAAGCAACGCTTTTTAGGTTTTGCCAACTTTTATCGCCGCTTCATTAGAGATTACAGCAAGGTAGCAGCCCCCTTGACTAAGCTCACCTCCTCGGCCATTCCTTTTGTCTGGACCACTGAAGCTGCCCACGCTCTTGAGGATCTTAAGCAAAGATTTGTAACTGCACCCATCCTGGTGCAACCTGATCCGACCAGACAATTTGTGTTGGAAGTTGATGCTTCAGAGGTTGGCGTGGGTGCGGTGCTTTCACAGCACTCTAGTGAGGACAGGAAACTCCATCCTTGTGCTTTTTTCTCCAGGCGACTGTCTCCTGCTGAGCGCAACTGTGATGTTGGAAATAGGGAGCTCCTGGCTGTGAAGTTGGCCTTGGAGGAGTGGCGGCATTGGCTGGAAGGGGCAGAGCAGCCATTCATTGTCTGGACAGACCATAAGAATTTGGCCTACATAAGTCAAGCAAAGAGAATCAACTCACGGCAAGCACACTGGGCTCTGTTTTTCGGCCGTTTCAATTTCACTATAACTTTCCGTGCGGGATCCAAGAATCTTAAACCAGACGCCCTTTCTCGCCTGTACACAGAGGAAACCCCTAGCGCTCCTGACACCATTCTTCCCACCGCCTGTGTTGTTGGCTCCTTGATCTTGCAAGTTGAGTCAGCTGTGCTGGCAGCTCAACAGACTGATTCCGGTCCAGATGACAGTCCTTCGGAAAGACTCTATGTTCCGTCAAATGTTAGATCCCAAGTTCTGCAGTGGGGACACGATTCACGTTTTTTGTGTCACCCTGGATCCCAGCGTACTCTGTCTCAGGTCCGTCGGCACTTTTGGTGGCCATCTATGGAGGCTGACGTGAGGGAATTATGTGGCAGCTTGTCCTATGTGTGCTTGCAGCAAAGCTTCACATCGGCAGCCGGTAGGTCATCTCCATCCTCTTCCAGTACCTCATCGTCCATGGTCACATATTGCTGTTGATTTTGTAACTGGTTTGCCCCCCTCCAACGGTAACACTGTTGTTTTAACCATTGTTGACCGTTTTTCAAAATCTGCTCACTTTATAGCCCTTCCCAAGCTCCCATCCGCTCGAGAGACCGCAGAGCTCTTGGCCCAGCACGTCTTCCGCATCCATGGCATCCCAGTTGACATTGTTTCAGATTGTGGACTGCAATTTACCTCACAGGTATGGAGGGCATTCTGCAAAGCTTTAGGAGCTAAGGTGAGCCTCTCCTCTGGGTACCACCACAAAGTAACGGTCAAACGGAGCGTACAACCAGGACCTGGAGGCTGCATTGCGTTGTGTGGTGGGGAGTAATCAGTCTACCTGGAGCGACCATCTCATGTGGGTAGAATACTCTCACAATTCCCTCAAATCCTCTGCCACTGGGCTGTCTCCTTTCAAAGGTTCCCTTGGTTATCTACCCCCGTCGTTGCCTTCTGAGGAAACGGATATTGCTGTCCCATCTGTGCAGGTACACCTTAAACGCTGTCGCAAGGTGTGGACTGCAGCATTTTGTCCACTCTGGTGGTCCAGTCCCATATACAGGGCATTACAATAATCCAGACGCGACGTTACAAATGCATGGACAGCCTTTTCAAAATCATGTCGAGGAAGTTAGGACTTCATTTTGTCCTCAGCTGAAAGAAGCTGGACTTGATGACAGAGTTTATATGTTTTTCGAATTTAAACAAAGGGTTAACCATCGCATAAGGACGATAGTAAGAGGGCAGCGGACCGATCTCACTGTCATGTCCACACAGGGTGTTACTTTGTCCGATACAAAATCTCTGTTTTATTTTTGTTACGGTTTGGAAGGTTTGCACTCATCCATGCCTGTACATCACTAAGACAGTCCTGTAGTAACAGCAGACAGTGTCACTGGCTGTTACAGGCAAACACACTTTGTACTATTTAAAAATAGAGCTCAGAAGGAGCATATACAACGCAAAGAGAATAGGCGCTAGTATTGACCCCTGGGGCACAGCATAATTTAAAGGAGACACAGCAGAAGAATACTGTCCTAGGTTTACAGAGAAGCTCCTATTGGAAAGATTGGACCAAAATCAATTGAGAGCTGTACCCTTGATGTCTACATGAGTCTCCAGGCGGGTTAGAATTATACTGTAAGCCTCAGTGTCGAAGGCAGCGGGCAGGTCTAACAGTAGAAGGACAGCAGATTTCCCAGCGTCAACAATTAAAAGGAGGTTGTTAAAAACTTTTAAAAGGGCAGTTTTGGTGCTGTGCCGCAATTTAAAACCAAATTGGATCTTTTCACCAATTTTATGTAGGTCAAGGTAAGCTTGCAATTGGTCGTAGGCAACTTTCTCTTAGACTTTAGACACAAAAGGCAGCTTAGATATAGATCTAAAGTTTGACAGCACTTTAGGATTGAGGTTGATCCTTTTAATGAGCAGCTGAACAACAGCATGTTTCAAAGCACTTGGAAAACAGCCGGACATTAGAGACTCATTTACAATTTGCATAATACAGGGACCAATACCATCAAGCCATTCTTTAAATAATCGACCCGGGATAATGTCAAGTGGACACGAAGAAGGCTTCGTGAAAAGCCCAGCAGGAAGTAGAAATTCCAAGATTTACATACAGAATGTAGGGAGTTCAGCTTCCCGATGGCATTGCGTATGAAACAGTTTTTAAGTCGACTGGACCTGGCGCCATAGATTCCGCAGTCTCCTCCCTGAAGGCACTACCTTGAAGAGACTGATGGGTGCGTAGGGTCCCTGGTGATTCTGACGGCTTTGTGGGTAAGACGGGTGGAGTACATGTCCTTAATGTTGGGGAGAGGGGCTCCGCAGATCTTCTCCGCTGCTCTCACGATGCACTGGAGGCTCCTTCGGCATAAGGCAGTGCTGGTGCCGTGCCACACAGTGAAGGAGCTGGTCAGGATGCTCTCTATAGTCCCTCTGTAGAAGTTGCACATAACGGAGGCTGGGACTCTAGCTCTTCTTAACTTGAGGAGAAAGTAGAGACGCTGATTACTTTTCTTGCAGAGATATAGAGTGCATGGTCCAGGAAAGGTTCTCTGTGAAGTGCACACCCAGGAACTTAGTGCTGGTCACCCTCTCCACTGCAGCACCATTGATTGTTAGAGGAGCATGCTGGACCTGCGCTCTTCGAAAGTCCACAACAATCTCTTTTGTCTTCTCCACATTTAGAGAGAGGTTGTTCTGTGTGCACCACATGGCCAGACTGCTCACCTCACTCCTGGAGTTTGACTCGTCCCTATACATTCTACAATAAACAATAAAATAACAAGCAAATGTATTTGGGATTCAGAGTAATATTAGAGATGTGGGCCATGAGCTGTATACTTCATCCTCTAGGTGTCACTGTTTTATAAGAATTTATTGGAAGGTGGAAACATAACGCATGGAGTGGGAACCCGTCATACAGAGGAAGCCCAGTTCATGTACACTACACATTAGATTATCATTAGGGATGTTTTCAAAAGTGGCCATACCGCCTTTGCTATGCCCAATCCTGGCAGATCTTGGAAGCTAAGCAGGGAAGGGCCTGGTCAGTACTTGGATGTGTGCTATTCATACTACATGACTTTGGTAAAAAGGAATGGGAAAACGTTGGTCGGATCATTGCTTTTGGTTGGAAAAAAGTTAAGTACATTCCGTTCAGACTTGCTCCTGTTATTCTTGAGCAAGCCATCTTTGGTGTTCATCACTGCCCTGATGAAGACGCTAGTAGAAACGCCTTGCCATGGTCCATGTCAATAAAGGACTTTTAGTCTACTTTTTGCACATAGTGTTGCCTCGGATCTCTTGCTTTCCTGCTCTCCACAGCCATAGTTTGGGTTTAGCAAAAATGTTTCTGTTTTACCATCCTTGGTGTTGTTGAGAGCAACCTATTAAATACCTTTCTGAAGTATGTGCCACAGTCAGAGCGAGTGATGTTTCAGTCATGCTGTTCAGATTGGGAAATGTTGACATGGAGGAGTTAGTTGAAGTTCTTGACATGCGTAACTGTCACAGACAACCAACAGAAGCCAACGTACAGCAATATTACAGAAGCTTGCTCATCAGAAACATATTCAGGAGCCTGCTTTTCTAATTGAGCAGTGGCGTAGTGTGCTTGAGGGTGTGAAGTCCGAATTGAAAGGGATTTTACAGGATTTTGCCCTACAGCCAACATCAAGAAAAATTATGAGTTCATTAACTACCGGATAACCCAAAAGCCAGTGAAAAACAAATTATGAAATATGCATATCTTCGAGAGTGTGAGCCGGTGCACCTGTCCAGTTTTCTCAGGTTTTGTAAAGGTTCAGATGTGTTCACAGGAAAGGCCATTACCATGTCATTCATAGAAATTACGGGATTTCAAAGGAGACCTGTTGCTCACACTTGTGTTTGTGTTTTAGAGCTGCCTGTCACTTATGACAGTTACCTTGATTTTTGCCATGAAATGAACAGTGTGTTGGAGAGCAACATCTGGATTATGGATATTTCATACCTTGAGCCAAAAAAAAAAAAACAGTACATTGTGTATATGACTGGTTCAAACTTACTGTTAAGATGTTTAAATGTTAAGCGTTTAGTACTTTAAAAATGTAAATGTTTTCACGTCAAAAGCACCCCATACAACCAAATTTTGATACAGTCGGAACCCCATACAACCTGAATGGATCTGCGGTGCGCGCCACACAGGAGCATCACTGGTGCAAACATGGAGTTGAGGGAGAGCGCTGGTATCTATCCAATGTTGATTGTAGCGGTGAATTCCTGATGAAGAATTTGCTCAAGGCTCCATTGTTGCACAGGGAGATGCGGTTGGAATTGTCTTACTCAGGTGCCGTGGTGAGTGGAATCATTTTGTATTTTACGCAAGTAGTTTCTCGGCGTGTTGTGCCCTCAGACCATGTCTGACAGTCGACAATTTCAAACAAACTGAGATGACAACGCTCGGCTTGGTATATATGGCTCATGGATAATTAGAGGCGTGGTTAGGTGAAAGCAAGAGTGGTTGGTGTGCAAAGTGTGGTAGGTTGAGGCGTGGTCCTGCTCCTGAACCTATAAATATTGACTCCATTAAATCTCGTAATTTCGACTTCCTGTTGGGCTTTTATTTTTTAAACATGGCGAAAACGGGCTTCCATAGAAGAGTATACATGCCCAAGTGTAGTTTTGTTTTTTTAATAATACAAAAACGAATCATTTGAATACTTTTATTGCCAGACGTCAAGATAATAATAGTAAAGAATAGGAAGAGTGGGTGGTAAAGTATAGCTAGATGATATACTCACCAGAGAGTGTGGAAGGCTTTGTAGTAGCAGGGCGGGGAGTAGTCGTAGTGCTCGGTTTGGTTGTTGTGGCCGGTTTTGGTGTCGTAGTAGGAACGACGACCGGCGGTAGGCTGGACTTGGTGAAAGTTGCAATAAATCCTTTGGAGCTCAGTGTGCTGTCGGATTTGAAGCGGACCACCATTGTGTTACCCACAGACTGCACTGGTTTGGGCATGGCGCCACCACAGAATTTACCTTTGAAGCAAAAGCAAAGTGAACACACAGCAACAGGATGGGACAACCTGCCTAAAGAGCTACCACAGTTTTAACCCTAGTGTGGTCCTTGGGTCATTTTGACCCGAAAGCCACTGGAGCTGCAGCCCATCCAAATGGCCCAAAAGCCACTGAAGGATTTTTGTAAAAAGAAGCAGAAAAAAATATGGATGTGTGGTAATTTTCAGGCTCTGTTTTGAAGTGTACATTTTTTTACATTAGGGTCTTTAATGGGTGCAAAATTGAAAGACCACACGAGGGTTAAGAAAAAAAGAAAATACAATCAACAAACCCAGTAATGAGGAGCTGGCGCTGTCTCCATCATACACCTGAACAAAGTCTCCACAGACCTCAGGGACCAGGTCAAAAGAGGTGAATGTCAGCCGTACTCCTTCACCCTCAGGCACTGTCATTTTCCACTTGCAAACAGCAAAAGCCTCATTAGCACTATCTCATTAAAGACGTTGATTTCGGAGTTGCTTTTGACATTTTTTATTTCGTTTTTCTCTTTTGAGGAATACTTTTATTCAAGATTTAGACATTTTCTTTCTACTACATTCAGTGAGTCAAACAAATGAGTCCTAAAAATAGTATTATTTATATTGCATGGCTTCTGAGAAACCTTTCTTTGCGAATGTACAAAAGACCAAACTTATCGCTGGGATGTTGATGATCTTTATTAGTTTTTATGAAGTTTTTGTTTGGCTTTTACCAGCAAAAATGTTACGTTGACGAAAACAATTGCAAAAAGTATATTAGTTATCAAAATTAAAAGATTATTTTTTAATCATGACAAAAAGCTTCCCTTGTGCATCCGTCTATCTGGATATCTACTCTCAAAACAAGCGATGCACTTTGCTTCAGCGTAATTCATAAGTAATTGTCTCGCTGACTGTGTTTTGTTTGGACAGACGGTGAGCTGTCGAGCTGAGTGCAGCGAGATGAGATCATGATGACAGCCAAATAACACCATATGACTCCATATCCAAAACAAGCAGCCATATCCTAGCCTGACATTGGCTCCACTTTATTTCATTCAATGCATTACATATAGGCTTACCGGGTTTGCTAGCTATAGATCAATTACGAGAATGTCTTCTTCCCAAATAAAAATGTAGAATGAAAAAAGGATGGGGGTTAGTTTAGCTCTACAAGGTTAAAAGGGCTGTACCTATTTTTCATACTCGTAGTAGAATGAAATCCATTTTCCCCCTTGCAATATATTTTGTTTACAGACTTTTGTGAAAAAAACAAGAATGCTGCAGTGCATTATGAGTGACCGTAAACCTGGAAGAAACACCAATGCTAAAAACAGTTTGCTTGGTCGATGATAATATTGTAAACATTACTGGGACTTTTCTCCCTGAAAGTTCTTATAAACTCACCCCTGTGGAGATGGTTGGAAAATGCGTCAGGCAATTGAGAAATACGTTTTGAAATAAACTAGTTTAAAAACGGATCCAATTAGGTACAGCGCCTTTAATTCTCCCCATTGACTGATCCAAACAAAATATACACCATTTTTATCTTCTCTATACAACATATCACTGTGTCCTTGTGTTGCTATTTCAAGCGACTGTTGTCATTGTATAGGTTAATAGCATGCAGTCATCAGGTCTCAGAGCATGCGGCTGTGTTCATGTGTGCAGTACAGTACCTGATAGAGAGCATCGTGTGGGTAGTTCTGCCCGGGAGAGCCAGGGGTCTGCAGATTCCCCTGGTCACCTTGAAGAAAACCACCGGCTCCAGCTATTTCTGGCACAGAGATGGAGGGCACTTCAGCATTACAGTGCACTTCAAGGATACACCGACCAATATGCCCCCTATAAGCCCCTTCCCCACTCCCATTTGCATGACACATAGGCCCTATCATCTTTTCACAATCTAGGCCACACTGCAGAGGTATGCTTTATGCTAAAAATGTTTGTGATTTTCTCAACATCATTTTGATTGGATTTTCCGTTTACCTGGCGCTGATTCGGGGGCCACAGCCTTGTAATGAGCCTTGAATCCTTGGTCAGTCTTTCTTTCATTTGTGTCGAAGAAGACCGTCAAGCGATTTGTCAGTGACACGATTGGCCTTGGTTTGGAGTAGCCACAGTATTTACCTACAAAACATAAATTCAGGCTTACTTTCAGCAATAGCAAATGCAATCCCACTCAATGCGAGGTAGGGACATGTTGCAATGGCCTTCTTAATGTAATGGTAAAATACACCTTTACTACTTTTCCCTTTCACACTGCACCCCATATTTTAAAGTTCTTTTAATGTTTTTTAAAAGTCTTAATGGTCTTGGTCCTTCTTATCTTTCAGAACTGTTTTTACCTTATGAACCTTCACGGCCCCTTCGCTCCTCCGGTGGGGGTCTCCTAGTTATTCCTATAGTCAACAGAAAGACTCACGGTGAGGCGTCTTTCCAATATTATGGCCCTCGCCTCTGGAACGGCCTGCCTGAGGAGCTCAGGACGGCAGAGAACGTTCATGTATTTAAGAGCAGGCTCAAGATCCACCTTTTTAGCTTAGCTTTTAACTGACATCTATTTTTTTTAGTCCTAATGATATATTGTATATTGTGTATATACGTGTATATATGTATGTGTATATGCATGTATGTATGTTTGTGTGTGTATGTATATACAGTATGTATGTATGTGTGTGTATATATATATATATATATATATATATATATAGATGTATGATGCGGGGCGTATTGTTTTAAATGTTGTAATCTGTAAAGCACTTTGTGATACCTTTCGGTATAAAAAGGGCTTTATAAATAAAGTTTGATTTGATTTGATATGACACAGTATATGCTTGCTGTGGTCATTAGTCACTATTTCTAGATGGACAATAATTCGGGCAGTTCCCAGAGTGCAGGTCTTACCAATGATTCCCAAAGAATCTCGCAGAGTGACAAAGTCTCCAGTGCAGAGCTGCGTGTCTTCCAGTGCAAACTCCTCAAACCACAGATGGATCACCTGTAAACACATTCATTGTGCGTAAGCCCTGTTTATCAGAGGAACACCGGCAGCAATGCAACAGCCATGGAGCTAGCAGAATAAAGGTCTGAGTTTCTTCTTTGGGTGCTGCGATGAGAGCTGAGAAGAATGAAAGAGACAAGGCAGCCATCTGTCTGAAACATGGCTGCGCTCATACCAGCTGTCCAACGCTGCTTGGCTTCACACAAGACGTTTCACCCGACAATCAGATGATAACTTCAATGTTGAGCATTGAATAGACAGCGCTGCTATTATTTTCAATTTAGGGATGAATAAATCTTGGAGTTGCACAATTAGGCCTCCATCATGTGCAATTTCTATAGTGGGACAATAGAGTTTCCTGATCAGCTGCATGACCAACTACATTGTGCCAGAGGAGCTTCCAGCGCATAGTGAGAGCAGATGAGAAGATAATTTCCCCTCTCCATTAAGGACATTTCCTCCACCCATCTCACCCACCAAGTCTTTAGAATTGCAGGGGGATCGCAGAGGGATCCTAAGTACTGATCATACAGTCTCTTCAATGTACTGCCTGGATTCACCAGCAAAGCCTTCAGAATCACCAGGGACCCTACACACCCATCACACAGTCTCCTCAAGGTAATGCCTTCAGGAAGGAGACTACGAAATCCACGTGCCAGATCCAGTCGATTGAAGAACAGTTTTATCCATACGGCTATAAGGAAGCTGAACTCCCTCCCTTCCCTGCCCTCCCTGTGCTTCCACCCCTCACTACTGCCCCACACCAGGGACTTGAGAGAAACTAACATTTTGAGTCATATGAATTAACAATTAAATCTTTTGAATATTTTTTCATAAATTACAAATCTAATAGGCTAAATCTAAGTCAAAGATCTTTCCATGTGATTCTTCTATGTGCGGAAATGTCTCTTTTTTTTGTTTACGTTTGAGCATTGCAACTTACTGGTTTTCGCAGCAGTGAGGAAGGATCATGCCTGTCAGGATGACTTACTGTAATTAGGGCATTAACAGACTAGTTGACTATCGCGGCACTAGTCGACATCATTTTTGACGAGTCGACTAGTCGTGTGTTAGTCTCTCTCTCCCTCCCTTTATCTCTCTCTCTCTGCCTAGTTTTAATGTCCAGGCGGAACCCCTTTACCATGTTTTGGTGGGACAATAAACAGTATTAGACCTAGTTACCAACTACTAGCAGTAGTTGTTTTTGACGGTTATCGTTTAATTTTAGTGCTCCACTTATAGTTTCGCCCACTCAATTTCTCATGCACATATTTAGCCGATATGAGCGATCTGAACCTGGGACTGTCTCTCCATCGTCCCCATGCACTGCGGACTCATTCACATGGAATCAACTGCGATCTAACTCTGGGACCGAAAGCTCGCTTTCGTCTTCAGACCTTGGATTTACAATGATGATCCTAACAGTACAGCATTGCCCTAAAAAGTTATTTAAAACCTAGGAACTGGAAATAAACCACTGTATATCAACTTAGAAAATAAGCTTCAAAACTTGCTTACATGATTGATGTGAGCCTACATTATTACATGACGGATTTGGACGTGGACTTAATGTACTCGATGATGTCGTCAGACGACTAGTTGACTCGACTTCAACTATTTTGGCAAATAAGCCAACCTTTAAAAATCATAGTCGTCCTGAAGGTGCACGCTGTCGCTGTGTCCTTGGGCAAGACACTTCACCCACCTTGCCTCCAGTGTCTGCGTACATTGGGTGAGTGGATCCTTGCTGTAAAGCGCTTTGAGTGCCTAATGTAGGTGGAAAAGCGCTATATAAGTTGAGACCATTTACAAGGAAACATGCAAACTCCACACAGAAATTGAATATAGGGCCCTCTTGATGTAAAGTACAAGTTCTAACCAGTTTGCCACAATGCTGCCAGTTTCTGAAACCTTAGACTGGTGTGTGTGCATTTGTCACCTTGTTAGGCTCCACCGTGATGTGCCAGGAACAGCTCTTGCCATTATCGTAACTGTTGGGGTAGTTCCAGCTGGTGAAGGTGCCAGACTCTGTAGACAGCTCTTGAGGGCCACCGCAGCCCGACGGCAGCACTAGCAATGGACAAGGCTCGTTATTTTAGATTTGTACATGACGTGTATACAAGAGCGCCGCTTCGACTCACAACACCTAGCTTTTTTATGTATATGTTATGACAGTGATGCACATCCTTCAAAAATATATTCCTATAGTAGGGCAGCACAATTAATTGCAATTTTAATGTTGGCAATAAGCCAATGTTAATCATTTAGGTCATATAGTATTTTCTGCAAACAAGATAGCCTGTTTCCATAGAGATTCAGAATTCTTGATGTATTCAAAGCGTGTATTGTGAACAAAATATTGCTTCTAAAATATAAATGGCACATTGTATCATACTTGTCGACATATTTCTTAAAATTGTGCAGCCCTTCTAGATAAACAATATGAAATGGCACAACATGAAGATCTACAGCTTCAGATGACAACTGAATCCCAGCATTCAATTCAATACCCCTGATGTAAACACATTAGTCACACGCACCTTTATTCATAATTATTGTGCAATAATTTCAAACACTCTAAGCAAATTAGTTTAGCCGATATTCACACAATGACAATACTCCCATGTTGCGAAAATAAACAATTCCCCCGTCTTCAATTAGGCGAGACAAAACAAGGCAGAGGGAACAAGGAGGCAGTAACAAGCAGTCAGTTCCATTTCACACCATGCATTCTCACCCCTGCTTCCATATAACAAATAGGCTTTCCTAATGAAATGTGAAATTGCCCTCAAGACTCAGAGGAAAAAGTAAAAGGTTTGCTTTGGAAAATGTTACAGGCGAAGTACCTGTTACAAGGTAATAAAAGATAATTTTCTATATTTTCTCATTTTTATAAATGCGTGATTTCCGATTAAAGCATGATCATATGAAGGATATGGTGTCTGTATAATTAGTATTTACCTTGTAAGTGTACCCTAGAACTATATATAAGTTCCTGTATCATACAATGTTTTCCTTTGCATTCAAATTTGTGGAAAGAAGTAGCCAATATGGAGAGGCAGCAAGAATGACTACTTTTAGAGAAGGATTACACAATAAATAATAATATATCAACATACGTTATAATGGTAATGATAATAGATCATAAAATGAATCGATAGCAATTCAAGTCAAAATAATATTCTAAATGTATAGCAGCTCCACAAAGGAATAGAGGACATTAGAAAATGTTCTATAGCCAAAATGAGTCAACTTAGTTTCTTGTCTGCACTATTGCTGCCCTCCAATCCACACGCCCTCTGGATTTTGCCCTAACCTTTGAAATACCTACATGTGGTGCAATGAGCTAGTATATTATAGCTGCTATAAAGAGTGTTCAGATATGGCTCTAAAGTAAGAGCCTTCTTGCTGATGAAGACTATCTTATCAGACTAGCTAATCATGATAATATGAACTGTAGGTCAGTGGTTCACAGAGTGGGGTCCAAGGCCCTCAGCGGGCGGGCCTCCACACTTGTCTTCAAAAGTGTATTTCTAATACACAGACTTTAGAAATGACTGCTACAGGTAAAGACCACAACTGTGTAAAAAGAAGTGTTTTAATGCAAATAATATCACAAATGTATAATGGGTAAATGCTAATTTAATTGAGCTTCAATACTTCTATAATAAATTTCATTCTAAAAATTCAAATTACTTTAATTTCTACATTCCAAATTTAAACAATATTCTGATATGACAATGCCCAAGTATTCTCTAGTGTAGCTCATCCTCTATACGTCATGACAAGCTGCAATCCAAATAAAAATATTCCAACGAATAAAATCACTGGATTTAAAAAACTATCACAACAATTTATTAGCAGCCATTTTTTTAAAAGGTGTGAGTTCGTGATACACTTTTGAGTCCCGACCCTCCAGAGAACCACAGATTGCACATGAACTTTGCCAAAGCAGATCGAATTTTCTTCATTGCTAGATAAAAATAAATTTAAAAAAAACACTTACTTTCTCCAGTGGTGGGCTCAGGCTTATCAGTGAAGTAGACCACCACAAGGCCAATGCAGGTGCAGGTCATCCCCACAAAGAGGAGGATGAGACATTTCTCCAGCGTGGTGGTACCCTTACCCATGTCTGCACTACTGCTGCCCTGACATCCACACACCATCTTATTACCAACGCCATGATCCTTCTGAACTTTGCCCTCACCTTTAATTATCTACATGTGGTGCAATGAGCTATAAAGAGCTGCTGTGTTCAAATAATATAGTAATTAGGAGCCAATATGGAAAAGATGATATAGCTAAACCTGATAAAAGCTAATAAAGACATTTTAAGATTTAATAATAATAATAATTATTATTATTATTGGGCTGGTGCGATGTGACTTGGGCAGCTCCAACAGCTGCCCCCACGACCCGCAACGGACAAGTGGAAGAAAATGGATGGATTATTATTATTATTATTAAAGCCGCGCACGGCGATAAAGGCCGTCGCCCCTGGCGCAGTCCCCCCCTTACGACCGCCCCTGCTCACTTTCGCCCAAACCTGCTCTCGCCTCGGCCTCACAGTCAACCCAGCCTCACTCTTGCTCCTGCTAGCTCTTACCACGGCCCACTTTCTCTTCGGGTCCCATCCCAGCCTCATTCCTGCCAGGTCCACTCTTGCCTCAGCCTCAAGCCTACCCCGGCCTCACTCTTGCCGCAGCGGTGCTTTTCACTCGTTCTTTAGTTGAAATCTTTTCTATGGCCACTGAACTTTATTGCCACAATACTCGGGAAAGCCACTATGCAAAACAGCATCTGGACAGAGGTGCCAATTTCCACGGAAGTCCTTTCCGCTCATAGGTGCCAATCCCGTGGGTGCTTCATGGCTGGAGCACCCACTCAAATCTGTGTGCACCCAGGCAAATTTGCCTTGATTACAAAATTATTCAATAAAGTTCAACCTTGAGGATATATTTAGTTGTCTTAATTTAAATGTGAACAGTTATTTCTGCTCTGGCTCATGTTTTTTATGCTTCTGCTCATTTTTTGTGCTCTGGTGAAAGTCAGGATGGATGCCAGACACCAGCAGAACAAGACCGTTTGATTGTGCACTGCCAACTAGTGGCGAACTAGAGATTGCACTTTATTGTAGTTATAGGTGGTTGCATTAGAAGTCATTTAAGGGCTTCATCACAGCAAGAATTGGACACAGACTATTCACCCCTTTTTACCCATTTCTTCCTATCTTGTTGACCATAGTTTCAAACAATTTTTTCACCTGTTTATTATGGAGCGAGAGGAGGCAGGTTTTCCAGGGGGAACGAGCCTACATCAGAGAGGCGAGAGGTTATTTCAGGTCATTTTGTTTCTCCATTGTATTCGACATTTTCCCCAGTTTGGCTTCAATTTTGTCCCTACTGTCCCCCCACTCTTTAGTGCCGCCCATTTTGAAACAGTGTTTTCCCCATTTTTAATGAGGTTGGGGCCATGGGTGACTTCTGTTCTTTCCAATAGGTGCACTTTAAAAAAAGGAGGGAAAAAAACAACAGTTGGGATTGGGATTGCAGTCTCCTGGATGGGAGTCCAGTGCTCTACCTATGGTACCTGCACGCTTCCGGAGGAGAGAGGTAATTTCAGGTCATTTCCCCCCACCCTCCTCCATTTTCTCGATTGTTTTCGACACCCTCCCCAGTTTTGCCTCAAGTGTTTCCCTACTGTCCCCACATTTCTTTCTGTGTAGTTCCACATATTTTGAAACTGTTCTTTCCTCGTTATTAATGAGGGTGGGACCATAGGCGCCGATTTATGTCCTTCCCAGTAGGTGCCCATTTATGTTCTTCCCAGTAGGTGCCCAGTCCAAAAAATAATAATAAAAGAAGGCAAGGTTGAAATTGATCCACCAACCTCATAATTGAGAGCCCAGTGATCTACCTATGGAGCTAGACAGGGAGCTACAGCTGAGCTGAACTTAGATTGATATTATGAAACACCCCGTGCTCATGTACTTGCAGAAAACGGAGGGGACAGTTTTACAGTTCAGCCAACATTACTTGAATCATTTTATAATTGGGGCAAATTCGCCTGGGAGGCCAAATATTTGAGCGACTGCTCCAGCCACTCGGCAACCTCGATGGGTGAAACAATTTTGGTCAGACCCATGCAGTCGGACGAACTCACAGAGAGACGGACAGGAAACAGCCAATCACAACTTCCTGTGATGGTAAAGTCCAAAAAAGCTGAATTTAGAGCCAAAAACTAGCAAATTAAAGCTTTTTTTCTGTGACAGATTGATAGTATAAAGGCGTAGGAGTCTACATGTGTGGCTTTTGTTAATAAAGTGGGAAATTGACGAATGTCAGAAGAAACTCTGACCGACTTGCTACCAGGCTAAGAACTCTAGCTACTTTGATGGTGGATGGGTGGGCCACCTACAAGCCAGGCACTTTTGGCAATAGTGGCTGCGTTTGCACATCCGTTCCAATCCGACAACGTCTGTGAAAGATATGAGACTTTGAATTTTGTTGAAAAAGGCCTCTGAGTTGCGGTCTTGTCATGACCATGCCCAACATCCATCCATCCATCCATCCATTTTCTTCCGCTTTATCCGGGGCCGGGTCGCGGGGGCAGCAGTCTCAGCAGAGATGCCCAGACTTCCCGATCCACGCACACCTCCTCCAGCTGTTCTGGGGGGACCCCGAGACGACACCAGGCCAGCTCGGAGACATAGTCCCACCAGCGTGTCCTGGGCCTTCCACGAGGCCTCTTCCCAGTGGGACATGCCTGGAACACCTCCCGAGGGAGGCGACCAGGAGGCATCCGGAACAGATGCCCTAGCCACCTCAGCTGGCTCCTTTCGACGTGGAGGAGTAGCGGCTCGAGTCCGAGCTCCTCCCGGGTAACTGAGCATGCCCAACAATATTTCAAAAATGTAAATGATGATTTTTAAAGCCACATGGGTCTGGGACATATAGGGCAAAATGTGAGGCTTTCAATTGAAAACTCTGGGATCAGGGGTCAGAAGTTCAAGCGGTACGATTTTGAAGGTTCAAGGTTTGGGCCAAGATGGCCGACTTCCTGTAGCGTTTAGGGAAGGGGCATAATATAATTTTTTTAACATGTCCTGACGTGTTCTATGTCTCTGGCCAGTGTCACCTTTGTACGATGACACTTTTTGTGACCGGGCTCTCATTGACTCAATGTAAACTGGCTGTTTGAGAAGGTGCCACAGAGCCATCTTTATTATTTTCTCTCGCGAACCCCAACCCAAAATTAGAGCTGGCTGAGCACTAATTTCCTGATCCCTGTTACTTGCATATCGGTCCACGTTTGCTATGTGAAGTCTTGCATTTTCGGTCTCCGTTAATGATTTTAATTAGTCCCTCGCGGGACACTGCGTGTCCGTTGCTGGGGCCTAATAATAATAATAATGCATTGGTGTTATATAGCGCTTTTCTGGACACTCAAAGACGCCTACCTACCGATATACACTACATGTTTTTGACTTTTCTATCCACCACAACTGTTACCAAGTCCTGTTATATTATTGGAAGAAAGCAAATGAACAGCCTTTAAATATTTGATTTGTTTTTTCAGATTTAATCATATTCTGGTTTTTAAAAGGTTTCCTAGCTAATGGTACACTTCTGGAAGAGTGAACAAATTTCAATTATGTGCACAAACTACATCAAGTCGCAGAATACAACCCTATTGCTTTGGTTTAATTCGTTTTTTTTGTAAGAGAAAGCTAAAGTAAACCAAATACCAAGTACGGGGCCTTCTTGTGTGGAGTTTGCATGTTCTCCCCTTGTCTGTGTCGGTTTCCTCCGGGCACTCCGGTTTCCCTGACCACAAAAATCATGTACAATAGGTTAATCATCCAGCGGCATTGAGGATGGGTCAAATGCAGAGACCGAATTTCCCTACGGGTATTAATAAAGTATACATTACCTTTATTGTCTCAAAATTTAAAGCAGAAATTAATTTATTGAAGTAAATTGATCCGGCAGTATTGATTAAATAAAACCTACAAAGGAAAAACATACACCGTTGTGAAATTGCTGTATAGTATCACTGCCTATTTATAAAACAGTGCTCCCAGACATTGTTAAAGTCAATCAATCAATCAATCAAAGTTTATTTGTATAGCACTTTACAACGATGCCAAGAAGAAAAAAGTGCTTCACAGAAAGATGGAAACAATTTAAAAACTCAAAATTATTGTATTGTAGACATAATTCAGTGTGTATTGATAAGCATGTGTCCATCGCCATTAGATTGTTTCCTGGTTCTTCCTTGTTTCCCTCTTCTGCTCGCTGCACCCAGGGGACCCAATGATTTATGGGCACATCTGTCAGTGGCCATAATAAAACAGCAACTAATTAAGTCAAGGAAGGTGACCCCACTGTATGGCGTTATTGTGGGAGGGTCTATTCAGGATCTTGGCGTGCATGACTGCTGTGTTCAGAGGTCGCAGAGCCGCGGGCCTTTGCACAGCATAGTAATGACCCTCATCCATTTTAGCTGGAGTACTGCGTGCAGTACATATGTAAATGTATGCGATTCAACCAGTAATTTTTATTTCATGTAAATTCTCTGACAATGTTCAACTAATACCTGGCTTATATCAAAATGTGTTTGAGTGTAAGAACGTTATCATTTTTGACTTGACACTGCCTGACCAGAAAGAAAGTCTCCACCTGGATATCAGTACTCACTATGTGCCCAAAGAATGAGAACAGTGATCATGAACATGATCATCCTGAATGACCCAAATTATTCAATCCCTGGAGGCGCCGACATATTCCAAGATGACAGTGCCAGGATCCATCGGGCTCACATTGTGAAAGAGCGGTTGAGGGAGCATGAGACATCATTTTCACACATGGATCGACCAAAAAGGAGCCCGGACCTTAACCCATTGAGAATCGTTGGGATGTGCTGGAGAAGACTTTGTGCAGTGATCACACTCTCCCATCGTCAATACAAGATCTTGGGGATTTAATTAATGTATGTATCACTGGATCTTTTTACATTGAAGAAGCGTATTGAAACAATGCTACAAGGTATGCATTCTGTAATGAAAGCCAAACAAAATCATATTAGAGCGTTTTGTGGCATTTATCAGTCCGGCAGTGTAGATCTAGTATAACCAAACTGTAGATGAGGCATTACAATTGCAAATTATGAAAAGACAATGAAAGGCACATTTAGATCGTGCTCCAATCTCACAGGGATGATTTTTTTAAGGTACATTTCACTACTTTCTTGGAGCAATACTGGTAGAGTAATGTAAACAACTAGCTGCTAGTTCACAATCGATAAAATTACTTTAGAATTATGTACAAACACTTCCGGGTATGGGAACCGTGCGGACTCAATGCCCATGTCTATCGTGAAAACTGGAGAAAAAGAAATCAAAACAACTTCTTACTTTGCACTGTGGATTCTATAGCTATAACGGGCTTTGGACTACACACAGTAAGTGACTGCAAAGGACCGATGAGCGGATTGTCCGCCTGGAGTTGGTCCTGGGAAGAGCTAGCCGCGGCTAACGTGGCGAAGGAGAGTGCAGCTGCACGCCTTGGCTACTATAGCCGACAGCTCATTGAAATCATTGAAAATGCCACCACCCAAAGGGGGTCCTTTAGCTGAAGAGGTGAGATAAATACAAAAATCACTGGACTGGCTTACAACTGAAGTTGCCACAATATCAACTCAACAGAAGATCATTGTGGAACTAATGGCTGAAGTAAAAGAGTTAAAAAGACAGAACATGGAGAAAGATCGGAGGATTACTTCGCTGGAGAGTCGCCTGGACGACCTCGAGCAGCACTGATATTGAAGCCTGTCACCCTCTTAAACGGAGGAACATCGGGGACAAAACAGCTGTCATAATACGCTTCGTAAACAGGAAGAAAAAACAAGCTCTCCTCAAACAAGGGAGAAGGTTAAAGGGAACCAATGTTTACATAAATGAACATTTGACGAGGATAAATGCTGGAGTAGCAAAAAAGGCACGCGACTTGAGGAAGCAAGGGAAAATCCAGTCAACGTGGACTGCGAACTGCAAAGTAATCATCAAACTCAATGGGGGAACCGATGCTAAAGTGCAAGTAGTTCGTAGCATGGATGACTTGGACACATATCTATAAGATCAGCACCGCCCAGGTAAACGCAACTTGCGCTCGAATCATAATGCAGACGTTCACACAGGATATAGACCACTTGAGTGATAAAATAATGTTGTTTGTTCATATACAAAGATATCACATTATCAGGAAAATTAAATTAAAGAGAACGATCTCGAAAAGAAAACATGGAACAGGAAGATAAAATATATGACATTGATGCAGGAGTAGATGGAAATACATTTAATGTGGCAAATAACTGTGACTATTATGATGAAGAAACATTCAATGAGGAAAACGTAGAAGATACTCTGTCCATTATCCATTTAAATAGTCGAAGCATGTTCAGTAAATTTACAAAAATAAAAGACTATCTAAGTGAGTTCAAAAAGAAATTCAGTATCATCGCTATTACAGAAACATGGCTAAAAGATGACTTGATGAGTGAGGTTCAGATGGAAGGATATGATCTCTATTCATTAAACAGAAAAAACAAGCGAGGAGGTGGAGTAGCGCTATACATAAATTCAGATCTGAAATGTAAGATGATTAATGAGATGACTGTGATAGAAAATAACGTAATAGAAATAATCACTGTGGAAATAATAGCTACAACAAAAAATATATTGGTAAGTTGTGTCTATAAACCACCGGAGTCGGGTGTGGAATTATTCATGGAAAGAATAACTGAAATATATGAGAGGGCAAATGATAAGAAGCAAATAATATGTGGAGATTTTAATGTCAATTTAGAAACTGTAAATGAACAGATAACAGCTGAATTCTTAAATACAATGAACAGCATGGGCTTATTCCACTTAATAACAAAACCAACCAGAATAACATGTCAAAGTGCTACTGTGATAGACAATATATTTACAAATATGAATGAAGAAATTGTTATGAGCGGGATATTGATGACAGACATTAGTGATCATCTACCCATTTTTTTAGTATTTCGACACAATCAAAAAATAAAGCAAAATATTACCAAGAAGGCAAGTAGAAACCGATCATCAAAAGCCCTAGAGGCACTAAATGAAGATCTTAAAAAACAGAAGTGGGATGCAGTTTATGTAAATGATGTCAACGAAGCATATAATTCTTTCATAGAAATAGTTAAAAAGTTGTATAATAAAAACTGTAAAATCATATATTACAACAATAAAAAGAAAGATAAACCATGGATCACAAAAGGGATTAAAAATGCTTGTAAAAAGAAGGACCATCTCTACCGCTGTTTTCTAAAAACTCGAACAAAAGAAGTAGAAAATCGATACAAGAAGTATAAAAATAAATTACTGTGGATCATCAGGAAAAGGAAAAAGGAATATTATAGTGAAAAACTAAAGGAGAACAAAAATAATATTAAAGCTACATGGGGAATAATGAACAATGTTGTTAAAGGAAATAATACCAAAAGCGCATATCCAAATTATTTTGTTAAAGAAAATATTGAAATACCTGAGGTGAATAAAATTTCAAATGAGTTCTGTAAATATTTTGCAAATGTAGGATCTACAATTGCAGAAAAAATACCCCAAATAACACATAAAACGGAAAATACAATCACAGACCATGTAAACAGTATATTCATTGACAAGGTGGAAATAGATGAAATAAGAAAAATTGTGAAAAATTGTGGAAACAAGAGATCAACTGACTGTGAAGGTTTAGACATGATGATCATAAAAAACATAATTGAACCTATTATCGAACCATTCACTTATATCTGTAATCTGTCATTAACAACAGGAACTTTTCCTGAGAAAATGAAAAAAGCTAAAATTGTACCTATTTATAAAAATGGAGACAAGCATGATTTTTCAAATTACAGACCAGTGTCTTTATTGCCACAATTTTCAAAAAATTTAGAAAAAGTGTTTGCAGCAAGATTGCACAAATTCATAAAAAAAGAGGATATTATTATCAATAGTCAGTATGGATTCAGGAAAAATCACTCTACAGCAATGGCTATAATGGAATTAACTGAAAAAATAGCAAGAGAAATAAACAATAAAAACTATTGTGTAGGTATTTTCATTGACCTACAAAAGGCATTTGATGTAATTAATCACTCAAGACTACTTTGGAAACTAGGAAAATATGGAATTAGAGGTATCGCTCATAAATGGATCTCAAGCTATTTAGAAAATAGAAAGCAATATGTTCAAATAAATGACACGGCATCAAACTTACGTGATATCAACTGGGGGGTTCCCCAAGGCTCGATACTTGGGCCATTATTCTTCATATTATACATGAATGACTTTGTAAAAGCATCAGATAAACTGCAAAGTATTTTATTTGCCGATGATACAACATTATTTTACTCAGGGAAAGACATACAGGAGATAACAGAAGTAGTAAACGAAGAACTCCAAAAAATAAAACATTGGTTTGACCTAAATAAAGTGGCTCTCAATGTTAAAAAAACTAAATTTATAATATTCAATGACAAACGAAAAATATTGAATATATCAATAAAAATAGACGGTACGGAAATTCAAAGGGTTCAAGAAACTAAATTTTTAGGCGTCATCATTGATGAGGACCTCAAATGGAAGTCACATATAAATTACACAAGAGGAAAAATAGCCAAATCTATTGCGGTGTTAAATAAAGTTAAATTCTCCCTAAATCAATCCGCGCTACTTGCTTTATACAGCACAATGATTATGCCATATTTAACTTACTGTGTGGAAATATGGGGTTCAACCTATAAAACCTATATACAGCCACTGTTCATTCTACAAAAACGGGCTTTGAAAACAATACATAATATTAGATATAGAGATCCATCAAATCCACTATTTATTAAATGTAAGCTACTAAAATTTGAGGATATAGTTGACTACAATATCCTGCAGGTTTTGTATAAAGCAAATCAAAAAATATTGCCAGTGAACATCCAAATAAGGTATGAGAAAAGAGAAAGCCAATATAATCTGAAAGGCACAGACATCTTTAAAAAAACCAGGTTCAATTCGAAAGCAATGGAAAGCACTGTTACAGTGAAAGGAATTAGTCTATGGAATAAACTTCAAAAAGAAGTGAAAGAGTCAGGAACTCTCTTGGAGTTCAAAAAACACATAAAAGCTGCAATGTTAAAGAAGTATGAAAATTAGACTTGGACGGAATAGTGTGAGATATTTGATTTGAACAAACAAACATGATTATGGTTTGTTTCTTTTTTGACCATTTGTAAACATTTTAGGAATATGACAGTTCGGTATTTTATTGTATACATTGTAAATAAGTAAATATAGAATACAAAAACATCAGAAAATACTGTAAATATGTATATGATTGTAACCATATGTATGTATATATATATATCTATATGTGCACATATTTTAAAGACAGCATGTAAAGTGTGAAGCAACAAAAGGGGCAGATATTATAAGACTTGTTCTTCTCCTCTGCTCCGTTTCATTCATGCTATGTTGGATTGGCGGTCTTGTGGTGATTGCATGATGTCACTTTTGAATGAAATAAATAAAAAAAATGAAAAAAAATGAAAATAACAATATATGTCCGCAATATACCAATACACCAGGTAGGGCCTTTAACAATTGTAAAAGAAGATAGTAGTGATGTGTCTTTACAGTGAACGATATGAACGGGTTCGCGGAGGTGAACGGCTCTTTTTTTTTCAAAAGTCACAGCTGGAGTGGGGCGGAGAGAGGTATGGCAGAGGGACAGTTTGTGAATGCACAACCGCAGGACGTGAACAGCGAGAGAGTGCCCGAGAGTGACGAGGCGGCTACAGGCGCCCCGTCACACACATCTTCTACCTGTTCGCTCAGCTTCACTCCGCTCTTGGCCGCCTACTGCTGCCTATACACACTACTGCCGCCATGAACGCCCATCAGCTCCTCACACTCCAGAGACTCTAGAGAACCCAGCCACCACCACCATCAATGAACCCAGCACTACATCACAGGCCTCCACAGACTCTCCCCTCCCCCCTGCTCTCTCCATCCAAAAAGAGGAGGTGCGCCGACAGTTCCTGAAACTGAAACTGCGGAAGGCCCCTGGGCCGGATGGTGTCTCCCCCTCCACCCTGAGACACTGCGCAGATCAGCTGGCTCCTGTCTTCACAAACATTTTCAACACCTCCCTGGAGTCATGCCACGTGCCGTCCTGCTTCAAAACATCCACCATCGTTCCTGTCCCTAAGAAACCACGGATCACAGGACTTAATGACTACAGGCCGGTGGCGCTGACGTCTGTGGTCATGAAGTCTTTTGAGCGCTTGGTCCTGCCCCACCTCAAGGACATCACCGCCCCCCTCCTGGACCCGCTGCAGTTCGCCTACAGAGCCAACAGGTCTGTGGACGACGCAGTCAATCTGGCCCTCCACTTCATGCTGGAGCATCTGGACTCACCAGGAACCTACGCCAGGGTCCTGTTTGTGGACTTCAGCTCTGCCTTCAACACCATCCTCCCTGGACTGCTACGAGACAAGCTCTACCAGCTCAGCGTGCCCGACTCCCTCTGCAGGTGGATCACTGACTTCCTGACGGATCGGAGACAGCACGTGCGGCTGGGGAAGATCGTCTCGGACACTCGGACTACAAACATTGGTTTGAAATTGCTACACTGGTCAGCTGCTGCCTCACGAGGAGCTCAAAGTGAGCATAAGGCAACGAGTTTGAGAAATAAAAGTCCTAATGAAATAATAAACAATGGTTACAGAGGAGATCGCGTTGAAGCAAAACACCTCTTTCACTTTTTGTTCTCACCTCATGCGCGAGGGAGGGAGAGACAGAGAAAAGGTTACGTGAATGAGAGCCATAGAAGCTTAATCAGGCCGTGTGATTGTTTTTATTGTGATAACAAACTCCATAGAGGGAATATCAATGTTATATAGGTGTGAAATAGTGAATTTTGTCTTAAAATAAAGTTCATTTGGGTCTTTAAAGTGAACGGCCCCCGAATGAACGGTTCCCTTCATAGAGCCATAAGTCCCATCACTAGAAGATAGACTAACAATAACAGTAAGGAAATACTGCACGCCCCTACATGTTCCAGCGGCAAACACTGGAGTCTTGCACTGCACTACAAACAAATGTAGGCCACATATTCCACTGGGAGTGCAGCGGCCATCAGGAGGACGAGCCCCACTTGCAGCTATTGGGCAAATACAATGGGAGGATAAATAAGCCACCAGCCGCTCCAGACCCTGTGATGGGAAATGCTGCGCAGAGGAGAAGCCAGCCCTAACTTTAATCACCTCTCTGTTATTGGCTTAACGCTTCATTATGATATCATTGTACAACGCAGAATAGAGCCCGTCATCTGCATGGAAAATCAAAAGGGGGGAACGAGGACAGAATGGGGAGTGTGAAGAGGGAGGTGCAGAACATGGAAGAGGATGGATTATGGAGAAAACGGAGCAGAAATGGTTGCTTAGGCTGAGTGGGGCAGTCCTAATTATTCACCCATCTAGTTGTGATCTGTAAATAGTAATTAACACTCGTCCCCATGGTAGGAGTGGAACTAATACGCCGAAAATGATGTGTGAGGAAAACATGCTTCTTCGGCTGATGCTCTGGGAGATTGTAATGGCAAAGGTTCAGGCCTAACACTGTTGTCCAAAGATTTTACTCAAACAAACAACAAAATAGAGAGTGAATGAATATGCTCTTATCAGTAAATAGCAGCAACACATCCAAGCCAAGCTCGCATGAGTCTAACACCACAGGATGCACATGCCAGGGCAAAGATGTGCTGAATGTGTAATGCAAATCCCACAATAGAGATATTAACAATCTACTGCACTGTGAAAAACACCTAAGAATCATAAAGGCCTACAATAATTCAAAATAAACTGATTTAAGGACTTTAAGGACTGAGCTCCTGCGGTCATATTTGGCATAACACTGACTTTCAGATCGTAAACAACTGCACACACATACCCCTCCCTAACCACGCCCCCGTCGTTCTGTGCCTCATTACCTTTTCTCAGTCCCACCACCCGTTCAATGGCCGGTCGTCCTTCCAGTCCCCAAGAAAAAATTCCAGCGCCTGCCCTTTGTGTACTGTGTATTTCTCATGTCTTGATGTTTTTATGTATGTGCCTTAACCTGATTGTAATTTCACATATCTTGCATATTGTAAGGCGCATTGAGATGCCTTGTGTACGAAATGCGTGGTATAAACAAAACATGCCTTGCCTTGCCATTTGGCTAGTTGTGGCTGATTGCACGCAGAACATTTAAAGAGAACCCAAAATGCTAATCAAGTAGCAGGCATTCAAGTATCCTTTTACATATTAGCTTGACTCTATCTGATTTAGAGCTTGTGAATCCCCATAAATCACCATATTGAGCAACATACTCTCTCACAGTGTAGGCAGCGTAATTGAGGAGTTGCATTGGTTGCACAAAAACCAACAAACCCTGACTGGCCTCAATGCAGTCGCCATGGCAACGAGCTGGGCTTTTGACATCTCATTGTATTTATCATAAGCACGTTTTTTCACTTTCTGTAGATAGCAGGTGAAACGCAAACACCGAAGACGCGAGGAGAAATCGACATTGTGGACAGAAAGCCATGTGTGCACCTATAGGAGCAACCGTGTTTATGAAGTTACAAATGGGTCACTCCGAAACACCCTGTACAAGGACAGCAACGCCTATGTCGAGCTCTTTCAATTACAGTTGAGAAAAATTAAGCCCTGCCCGAATTCCCCCGCTGAAACTCTGGATGCTATTTGCGACTTGCACATGCCGGCTGTTTACACTCTAAAATGTCCCGCACACACTTCAAAACACCCGGCACAGACAGCTTCTAATCTTTCACTCTCTCATCTTGTTTCCAGTTGCCTCCAAGGAGTGTCATTATAAAACCCCAAATAGTGCAATTTTCTAAAACACATAAGATTTGTCCTACATAAGATATGCCTGACTTGTTTTTTACCTATCTTGTAAAGCAGACATTTGTAGGGCGGAAAAGATCTTTGTGTGCCATGCATCTAGATATAGGCTACGCATTGCTCCTGGCAGGCTAGTTGTTGTAAGCATTATTATGACAGTAATGCTCCCTGAAAGTGGTAAAATGTGGTAGAAAATGTGGTAGGGAAGTTAAGAATAAGCTAACAGGTTCAAATGTATTATTTATTTAGGGGTGTAGAGTTTTCTGTTTTTTTGCGGTGTAGGGATTAGCGGAGAGTAGCGAAAATCCTTCTCTCCTCTCAACTACAACAACGACACATCTCCCGACGCTTCCCCTCCTACGCATGCACTACACAGCTGGAGCCTCGTCTCAGCATGAGTTTGGGGACACCCGCCTCGAGGGCTCAGCTTCCTCTTATGGACTATCAGTCTGTGATTCTACCTTGTCGCACTGCCTGGGAGTTTCCTTGTTAAGTACTCACATTTGGGAAATCATTACTGTGCTGCCAAGCTGAGTAATTCTGCCTAACTGCTATACAAGGTTTACAACCTCTTTAATGTTAATTCTGACTCTGATGTCTGCATTTCAAAATAACCTGTCTATGTGTTTTACTTGTGCACAATACAGAAAGACTAGCTTTTAGCTATATATACATTTAAAGCTACCCTGCGGAACATTTCAGGTTGTATGTTGCTACATCACGAGATAATCTTAAAGCTACACACATAAACAATAGGTCAGCCATATTGAACGTCTCCATTGGCCAAGCTGGTGATGTCACACTCCCAGCTAAGAAACGAGTCAGGCCTGAGGGGAGGCGCGCCAGCTCACCGAAAATGAATGCTTGTATTATCCTAATTTTCAAGTAAAATATTACGCTACAGTAGGTGCCCTAAAGAAGTGGTTCTGAATTGGTTAAGGCAGGACACACCATTCCGGATGACAAGCTGCAACCCAAATAAGAATTGAATCCGCCATACAAAATACTGTGTTTTTGTGGATTTAAGTATTTAATAAGCCTAAAGTTGAAATTATGATGAAGACAGGTCACCAAGGCATTTTAACAGACTCAGATAGTGTTTTTGTACATACGGAAAAGGGATTATTTTGGGTCCCAACCCACCAATGGAAAACCACTGTCCTAAAGCAACCTATAGCTTATTAAGCTTGATACTGACACTTTTTCAGTAAGCCAAAGCCAGCAGCGTATCATTTCAGTACTGCCCCTGAGACAACTGAAGCCATGCCTGTGTGTCTGGACTTAAAAGCCTAGACTGGCACACAGCGGGTCTGCTCCAAGCCTGATATCTTTATGACACATGTCTCACAAGTGTGCCCCTCTCCGCTCCTCTATTCAGGAGACTCAGTGATTCAGGACAGCTCTGTGAACCAACTATGACAAAAGGGATGACTGATGTACTAGTGCTAGGAGAATGGCACTTAGAAAATTTCATCTCCACCATGGCTCATTTTGGAAGAGTTCTCACACCGCCTGTGGCCCTATCTGAAGCTTTTCCAAATGGATCATATGGGCTTATTAAACATTTAAATGTAGTTAATTAAAAGTGGGTTGGAAGATTGTTAACAATGTTAATTTGTCTGGCGTATAGTAGGGCTGCAAAATGTATCTCCATTGAGTAGAAAATGTATCTTTGAAATTTTGCTTCACAATTTATTGCAATATTAGGCAAGGCAAGGCAAGGCAACTTTATTTATACCGCGCATTTCGTACACAAGGCAACTCAATGCGATAGTGATACACTATCCATTAGGGAAGCAACAACTCTCAATATTATATTAAATCGTTCAATAGGCTCTCTTCAATTTAATAATATGTTCAATATGAATCAATGAAAGATTGCAGATGTGACGCTAATAAGATTTTCAGATGTTTCCCATTTCACAGGACTGTAAGAGCTACGCACGTGAATATTTTGCACAACAATGTATTGTAACACTTACAGCAGCTAGTTATTTTTTTTGCAATATAGAGAGAAAGAGAGCGAGATTATATATATTTATATATACAGTGCCTCTCGAAAGCGCTAATACACCTTGAACTTTTGCACATTTTGTCATGTTTACAACCATAAACATGACAACTGTCAAGTGAAAGCAAAATGAAACATGATTCTGTTATTTTTCAAAAAATAGAAAACCGAGATGGGGCTTGCACAAGTATTCATACAGCATGAATTAATATTTTGTGGAACTCCCTTTTGCTGCAATAACAGCAGCAAGTCTTTTGGAATATGACTCTACACGATTTGTACATCTAGAGACATTTTAGCCCATTCCTCTTTACAAAACAACTCTATCCATCCATCCATCCATCCATTTTCTTCCGCTTTATCCGGGGCCTGGTCGCAGGGGCAGCAGTCTCAGCAGAGATGCCCAGACTTCCTGATCCACGGACACCTCCTCCAGCTGTTCTGGGGGGACCCCGAGGTGACACCAGTCCAGCTCGGAGACATAGTCCCACCAGCGTGTCCTGGGCCTTCCACGAGGCCTCCTCCCAGTGGGACATGCCTGGAGCACCTCCCGAGGGAGGCGACCAGGAGGCATCCGGAACAGATGCTCTAGCCACCTCAGCTGGCTCCTTTCAACGTGAAGGAGCAGCGACTCTACACCGAGCTCCTCCCGGGTAACTGAGCTCCTCACCCGATCTCGAAGGGTGCGCCCAGCCACCCTGCGAAGGAAACTCATTTCGGCCGCTTGTATTCGCGATCTTGTCCTTTCGGTCATTACCCAAATCTCATGACCATAGGTGAGGGTGGGAACGTAGATCGATCGGTAAATCGAGAGCTTTGCCCCCCGACTCAGCTCCCTCTTCACCACAACGGTCCGATACAGCGACCGCATCACTGCTGACGCCGCACCGATCCGTCTATCGATCTCACGCTCCATCCGTCCCTCACTCGTGAACATGACCCCGAGATACTTGAACTCCTCCACTTGAGGCAAGGACTCCCCACCGACCTGAAGCGGGGAAGCCACCTTTTTCCGGTGGAGAACCATGGCCTCAGATTTGGAGGTGCTGATCCTCATCCCAGCCGCTTCACACTTGGCTGTAAACCGCCCCAGTGCGCGCTGGAGGTCCTGATTTGATGAAGCCAACAGAACAACATCGTCTGCAAACAGCAGAGATGAGATCCTGAGGTTCCCAAACCGGACACCCTCCAGCCCCTGGCTGCACCTAGAAATTCTGTCCATAAAGGTGATGAACAGAACCGGTGACATCCCATGTACAGATTCCCCCAGCTCAGCGGCAGTACGTCGCAGCTCCTCCAGAGTTATCTTGGGGCACTTGGTTGCATTTCTGACCAGTGCTCTCCTTGTTCGGTCGGTTAGTTTAGGTGGACGGACGACACGTGTCTTGGTAAGTTCGCAGCGGTGCTATACTCTTTCCATTTCCGAATGATGGATTGAACAGTGCTCCGTGAGATGTTCAAATCTTGGGAAATCTTTGTATAACTTAACACTGCTTTAAACTTCTCCACAACTTTATCCCTGACCTCTCTGGTGAGCTCCTTGGCCTTCATGATGTTGCTTAGTGACCAATACACTCCGACCATAGCTCTGAGGCCCTCACAGAACAGCTGGAATTATACTGAGAGTAGATTACGTACAGGCGGCCTGTGCAAGGTGTGAACATTCTGCAGTCATTAGGAATGTTATAAAGGCAATTTAATTTTCAGAAAATGCTGTATGAATACTTGTGCACGCCCCACTGTTCACTTTTCTATTTTTTGAAAAATAACAGAATCATGTATCATTTTGCTTTCACTTCACAGTTGTCTGTTACATGTGTGTGAACTTTCAGTAAAAATAAATTCTAAATAAAATCTTTATGTTTATGGTTGTAAATATGACAAAATGTGCAAAAGTTCAAGGTGTATTAGTACTTTCAAGAGGCACTGTAGATATACTGTAGATATAGATAGATAGATATAGATGTATTTTCGTTTCTTGTTCAGCACTCAAATGTATTAAATCCAATCAAAATATGTATCGAATCATGACTAAAGTGAATCGTTGCATCCCTGATATCTATATCAAAGTAAAAAACAAACAATGTATTGCAAAAAGTTTTCCAATGTAGCTAAAAATAACACAATGACTTGTGCTGATATTAAAATGTGCTAATTTATCACCCTTGTAGCTTTCTTTTGATACAGTTCATTGTCTTGAGTGTTGTTTTGACATTTTGCGGAATGTTTTTAAATTTATTTCTTATTTTCATATTTAATGGAACATAATGTGTAGCAACTCTATAATAATACCGCAGCACTATTGTTAATCCAACATTCAAGACCATATTGCTTTCTTTTTTTTCCTCATTGTGCATCCCTTATTTGAATGGTTGCAGGTAATATTTTGTCCTCTGTAAAGTATACTCTCTATGAGGTCTTATAAAACTCACAAACCAGTTTGGGTGAAATTTTTTTTGAAATAATGCAGGTGATTCTTACTTTAATATTTCACTCTTGTCTTAAAGGTTAATTTTCCTAGATGTGTTTAAAATGTGCACTTTGTGTGAAATGATTTAGTACGTGTTTCACTATTACCGTTTAGTCTAAATTGTAATAGTAAAATATGAAATGCAAATCTAACCACAATCACCCTAAACCACTGAGAAAAAAAATCTTAATTAGATGCAGGCATCGTGCAAACATTAGCAGAAACACAGTAGATGAAATGTGTTAATCTACCTGTTGATGTGTTGAATTCTGACATGACATTTCCTTTTGACACCCTTCCTTCAGCCGGGGATTTAAAAAAAAAATCCCCTTATGTAACATCCAAAGTGTGAAAGAGCCTATAGCCACGCTTTCCACAGCCCCAATCCATGGACACGAAGGGCACAAAGTTAGTAACTTTAAATTTGTGCCCTTAAGGTACCATTGTTTAGATGTGGAAGACAATTTGTGGCAACACAGGGCGTTGTGCACCCCTGACTTAACAGGAAGTGACATGCTATTTAGGACAATCGCAGCAGTCTTCCTAAATCAACGGCTAACCACTCAGGAGAAGCTATTGGCTTTGATGATAGTATTCCGCATTGCTATATCAATTAAGCTTGCCCTGCTATTTGAATATCAAATTTGCTATACTGAAAATCACATGCTGCCATTGGATAAACCCATCAAGGATAGTTTTAACGAAGGACAATGTAAATCTGGCCCAATAGTGACACAATTGTAATGTTTCCACACCATTAGGGTACATGTTAATTAGGCCTGGTTAAACAGTTGTTGTATTAACAGTGATAAACCCCAAGCTGATGTTGAGCTTTCCAGAATTTCAGCTAAATACAGCTCCTGGGTCGGACAATATTTTTGTTTGGACCGACCACCTGTTTAAATAGTGCAGGTCTGTAGCATTAGCTTCAATCTATGAGCACACTGTACTGGAAGTGTCGAGCAGTGCGCTGTTTTGTCAAAAAAAAAAGTAGTAATTTAGTTTAATTTTATTTATTTATTTGATCAAATTATGGCTCATAACATTGAGAAGCAACAGTTGCTTTGGATTCTAAAAATATGTACGGAAAAAGAAATGATCCACCATACTGAGATGACAACCCAATTAATACTGATCAAAGACAAAATAAAACAAAAAATATACACCAGCTTGTAAGCTACATTGCACAGAATTACATCATTTATCTCCGGGCAATAGGTTTTGTTCTAAAGTTTTTAGTAGAATGATGTGCTGGAGGATTACATCACTGATTTGATTTTTCCAACACTACAAATGTAATTGCATTTAAAAGTGATCATTGTTGCTGAGCTCATGTTGGATAATGCAGTTCAGAAACTGCTATTTACGTAACTAGTAAATATAAAAGTGCAGAATTACTCCTCATAAACAAGCCCTAGAAATGGTAAGACGTTTTGATGGTTAGTCAAGCTACAGCATTTATAAATAGGCTTAAATGTTGCAGTTTGTTTTAGGGAGACTACATTGTTTCAAATTGAATAAAAAAAAAAGATTGTTTATGTAAAGCACAAGAGTGTAGAATACTAAATCCAAATTTCCCGCTCGATTATGAGATTGTCATTTCTCATTTATCACCCTGATCCGTGTCAATTAAAAAGTAAATTCTGCACACTTGAGAGCTTTTAAATCATGCGTGGATTTAAGTAATCAGAAGGAACTGCATTTTACATAATTATCCTTTAGTGTACATTTTGAGTAATTAAACTGGTCAGTCGTGGTAGAGTCATTCTTTGTTTGAGTTTGTGTATGGCGACAAACGGAGGCACTGGCTGTAGGAGCTGGCGTTTTCTGGGGTACACCAGCCTGAAATGGCCATTGTAATCTGCCCTGGGGCTAATTACCCCTGTCCTATACCCATTCTTGAGAGCCCCAGTGATTTTTTCTTTTTTTTGGCAGGAGCGGCCACTTTAAGATCTTGAGGACAAGTCCTGCAGTATCCGGTCACGATCGGGTCAGTCCCCTCCTGGGCTACTACATGCCAAGAAGCTCACGCCTGTTTGTTCACCATCTAAGACAGAGACGGGATTCTCTGGATAAAACACCATCCTGCCACAGCCAACCGTGAGGCAAAGCTTTTTCTTAGACTGAAATACTTTGGGCTGGAATCCTAAAAAAGCAAAAAACTAAGTAACAGCACTAATACAAAATGTTTTCTATCAGAAGTTAATTTAATTGAAGCAACATCTGCAAGTAACCAAATCCTGGGATCAGCATTTAATCCATCCACTTCTGAAGTTATTGTAATTACAAGGGTCCAGTAGAATTTTAATGTATATCTAATGTATACAAATATTTTTTTACCCAGATAAATGGTGTCAATTAACCACACAGTAATATGTGTCTCTTTGTCATTTTAATAGAAACCCACAGGAGACCAGGTTAAACAGTGCATGTACATATACAATCCCTTTTTGCACAATGTTATCACTGACTTCAAAGAAGTGTGCAAAAAAACAATACAGCCATTATATAAATATAGAGCCCAGAGACACTTTGACAACATGTAACCATTGCACTGAATGGAATGGAGATGCTGAACATAGCGGTTGCACAATAATAAATCTACCCCATTATCTGCCTTAGCTCTGCCTTTTGTTTCTAACATACATGCGTTTCACTATTATTGCCTTTTGTTATTCAAAATGTTCTTTTCATAATAGACTATGTATCTTTAAAATATGCCTTGATTTGTTCTCTATATCCTACCTTTTTTGTCGTCCTTGCTCAGAAACATCACAAATAGTTTTTTATACTACAACATTCCAGTAAATACTTACTTTACAGAGGCCATTTTTGTCCCGTTAAAGTTTTTACTTGGCATTTTTGACTCATCACACTTGTGGAGGGCAAGTGTTTTAACCTCTGCTTTGCCCCGAGGACCACCTTGGGGTGCTAGTCCAGGACGGAGGAGGGAGTGGATCGGGAGCAGCAGTTGGGCCGTCTGACATTTTGTAGCATTGACCTGAAAAAATTGCCCTGCCTCCGCTTGTTCTTTCTGCGCTGCGGCGAGTCCGAGATAGACTTCCTTATGGATACCTGTGCAATAAGTTTCCTCTCCTGCTCTTTGATTTTGCACTGTAGGTGGTTCTGTATGGCAAAACCGAGCGATTCGAGGTCCACGGATGCACCGTATACCTCCCATGTCATGCCCTGTTCGTCCCAAACCACATCCTGGACGCCTTTGTCTTTTTGCTTGTCATCCTCATCATTTTTGTCACTGCTCTCCTCCTCGCTCGCCTCTTTGCTTGTTGACGCTCCAGTCTTTCTTGGATCAGCAGATACGGACAGAGCATTGACCTTTGCACTCTCTTGGGACGTCTCCGATTTAGAAATGGGCGCTTCAGCAGTTGGCTCTTTTTGGTTGCCTGCTTGCGGTTCTGCTACTTTGTGTTTGCTGTGCTCAATGTTTATTTGATAGACCGGCTGTGTGTTGCAGAGATTCACCGATCCGTCTTTGGGCTTGGCTCCGAGGTTGCTGTTTTGCTTGGGGCTCACCTCTGCTTCAACCGCTAGCATGTCCGAATCTTTATGTCCAGTGCCTACCCCCGCGTCTATACTGGGCCTATGTGCGAAAGGAAGCAGGCTGGGGCTCGTACAAACGCCTCTAGTGCACGTGCGGGCCACAGCTTGCACCTCTATGTCGTGGCGCTGTTTGGCAGGCGCAGGTGGAGTTTCTGAGGTCATGGTGGAAGCTTCAGTGTAGCGCTTGCAGTCGGGCCCTGGTGTGGGCCCCTCCGTCGCAGCTGTTCGGTGGCTCGGCTCATCGGCCAGCTTGTTCTGTGTGGTGAAGCTAAACACGGAGGAGGCGACTTGTGAGGCTGTAGTGGGTTCTTGGGAGGAAGTCTTAGCTGGGGTTTTGCTCTTTGCTTGGTGTGGCGTTTCCAGATTTTGCTTGGATCCTGTGTCGTCATGTTGTGCCAGATCTGTGTTACGTGTAACTGTGTTACCATTTTGACTAGATACCTTTTTTCCCAAGCTATTTTGAGCTTGAACTTCATCTGCCGCTTTTGCTTTACAGTCATTGTTTTGTTTGTCCACCTTTGGCAACTCGGCCATGTTAGCGTTAGCATCCTTTCCATCATATGACAGGTCCGGCAGGTGTTGTTTTTCCCTCACTACAGCCTCCCCCTGACTTCTGATTGCTGGTTTGTCAGATACAGCAGTGCTAGCCGTTCCATCTGACTTTGGAGTATTAGCAGTATCCATGGACGGTGTATCCGGCTTGTGGTCCTTGGAGGACAGGATAGGCTCGGGACAGTGGGGATTGAGGTTGGTTTCTTTGGCCCAGTTGGCGTTGGATTCTTTATTGCCCAGTGTGTCGACCGCAGCCAGCTGAGGAACCATCTGCACTGTCACTGTCCGCTTTGGATTGGTTCCCATGTTGGATTCAGTCTTTTAGAAAAGTTAATTATAATCCAGAAATGAAAACAAATGAATGCAGATGCCTCAGATGCTGATCCGTCTCCTAATGGAAGGAAACAGACATGGTTACACAGTAGAAGAAATATTAAATGCACATCATAAGGAATTTATGCATGTATGGAATCCTGGCTTCTCTATAAAATATAATTTTCTTTCTCACACTCCTGGTAATTTAACCGTTTTAGTATTAGTGCGAGTAAAACATTTAGTTCTTCCCACAGTGAGTACATTTTTGTGACAATACCTTCATGTTCACCTTAGAACGTTTATTTTAGTATCTTATTTACTAAATATTTCTTTCACCTAACCTTTATGGTGAATCAGTATTAAATCAGATTTTTTACGCTTCAATAATATTATTTTCACGTACTTTTCAAGTACTTTTTTTCCACTTTTACTTGAGTGACGGTGACTTCGATTTGCAACAGTTTTCCTCGCATTCTGAGCCGAGGGGAGAAGGAGAAGCGTCTGTGGCAGTTCCGTCCTCTGCTGCTAAACCTGTGGCTTTGTATCTGACACATTTAAATTTACGAGCTGATGTGCGGTGGCACGTGCAAAGATTGTAATGTCCACATTACAACATTATATTCTCTTTAACAAAAGCTTAAACCAGCACATTTGACTCTGTACCGATGGTTTGACAGAACGACTACTGAGGGGGCGGGGCCAGAGCGCAGAGTCCAAACCCGAGTCTGATGTTCAGAATGAGCTGGTCACCGGGACAAAACAAAACACTCAGCTTTACCCATTCACTCTAACAGTCTCGTTTTCAAAAATATGTATTTACATATTCTTAACGGGCTTAATCACCCAGACGAGCAAACAAATAAATACTGAATATGGAAAACCTGCTTGAGTTCGCTGTAATAATGGAAGAAATAAACATAATATTATATGTGATATTCCCAGTGTTTTCAATCGCGTCAAACTATAGGGGGTACGCGACTTATCACCCAAAGCTTCAGGGGGTACACAGCTCCAAATATTTGGGAACCACTGCCCTAGAATAAACCCAATTTCTTTATTGTCCCATATCTTCCTGTATTATTGCCCCCTTTCTATCGCTGTACCCATAGATTATATGTTAAAATTTGTTTTGACTCTTATAATCCCAACTGCAGAGATCACATAATGAAAACTGCCCCCATGGGGCCAATAAATCATAGCTCAGATTGACTGTTTGACTGTGAAACCACATATCACACTGTACAAATTATATGAGCCAAGTAAAAAAGACTATAGCTTATTGCAGGGTATCGCCAAGTTTCCATCGCCATAACATCAGGGGCCGAACCGCCCAATTGTGGCCCAAAGGAAAGCACCACTTTCCACAAATGCCCGATCAAGTATTTGATTTGTGATTTTTAAAGTAAGATTTTTTTTTCAATCATCTTTAGGGCCAAAGGTTCTTTGCTGCAGGGCCGAATTTGACGTTGCCTACACCTGGCCAATTGTGTCATATCCTTAAATCTACCCATGTGTCTTGGTATTTGTTTAAATTCAGCGCTTGTCTCTGCATCAGCATCTAGGTCAGCTCTGCGTGCAAAATGACAGCGTACATCCAAAATATAACTTTAAACCAGAACAAATGAATTGTAGCGATCCGAGGACTTAGTCATTCATGTGCCTTACACACACGAGGAGGAAAGCAGAGAGAGAGAGAGACAGAGTGAGAGAGAAAGAGTGGCAGCAGCGCATGGGGAAATTGTTGATGAGCTATTTTACTCAACATGATTTGCATTGTTGCTCCCCCTTCTCCCGAACAGCTCGAGCACACAAATCCTAATCAAATTGTCTCTGGAACATAAAAAAGAAAGAAAGAAAGAAACTCTCCACAATGGTTGGAATTGTTCAGATTCACTATTGCAGCATTGAATGAACGCAAAAGCCTTCTGGATCACAAACAGGTGTACCGCCCTCTGTGTGCCATCCCATCCCACTTCTATCCACGCCACCGTCTGTTGTCAAAGTGCAAACATAGATGGAGGGAGTGGGAAACATTTCCAACCCGTGATGAGACTCTGCCATATCCAAATACCCCATTGCAAGCGTTCTCCTCACTCATCCTGCAGCGAACTGAGCTAATGACACTGTGTCTGCAGAATCGCTCCAATCATGTACATGTACATGTACAGTACACTTCAATGGGAGGTTTGATGACCTTGCAGGCGACTTACGCAGGTGAAGCGAGCATGAAACAAGGTGAAAGGAGAATTACCTTAGAACAGAGATCCGAGAGGCGCCTCCACTCCCGTCTGTGTCTGTAATAAAAACGAGGCTACAAAAACCAGGGAGGGGGGACGTGCTGACAGCAAACCACGCCTTCTATCGCAATATGGGTCCGTGGACGTATCGAGTCTTCTTTTCCACATACCAGGCAAGCTCGTTTGAATGAGAGTGTGTGAAAGAAACACGGAGAGAGGGAGAGAGGTGGAAACGGAGAGTGACCACGGCGCGCTATGAGTCACCGCTGCCCTGAACGTGTGCTTTTTACGCACGGTGAAGAGCGCAGATAATTGAATTGAAGAATGTTGGTCATGGGTGCATTGAGACAGGGGAAAAGAAGCGGTTATCTCTAGTGTGTAGTGCTGAGCTGATATGCAGAGGAAAAGCCACACGAGGGTCGCCAATGGTGCATCTCATTGATTACTTGTAAATCCAGGCAGCCTTTAGGATAGTTTCCTGAGGCAACATCATTTATTTCAGACTGCACCTTAGTTTGTGTCATCTTTGGGATGGGTGGACCTTTTCGTGGGATTCAGGATGAAAACCACAACACAGATATTGTTATTGGCTCATCTTTATATTCTTTCAACGAAGCCTATGTTATTACATGGATCAAAGGTATAGGTGACACATTTCCTAAGTGAGAAAAAAGTATGGTGCTTGTAACCAATGCAAAGCTTCCATATTTTTTGTTCTAATTTTGTTTACATGTTTATGAACGTATGAACAGCTGTTTATAAGCATGCATACTGTACTCATAGCCCTCCATTATTAAATGTATATCTCACTTTATATCTTATACCTTATATACATTGATAATTACATGTCAACGTTCTGATTAGTAATTTGAGAGATATAGAGGGACAATATGCTTTTGTTGCAATAAAGTGCGTACGACACAGAGGGCTCGATATTACTATATTATGCACAAAGTCTTATAATTTGTCATTATAGGCAACTGCAATAGTTTACCCTGGATGAATTTAGATAGCACATGTTGAATTTAACAAGTTACAAATTAAATATAAAGTATATAGTCTTAAATATATAGTCCTTCATTGGCTAATACCTTTTGAAAAGTGTAAATTGCAGAGGCATTTCGAAGTATTGAAAGCTCTTTATGTCTAAACCACTCAGCACCAAAACTGGCATGAACACAGCCAACTATAAGTAAAAAAAACATATTGTGTATATTGCAAAACAATATTTTGTCCCAGCCCTAATATACACTATAAACAAAATGTGTTTTGTTGTAGCTTGATTGTCAACTTTGTGAAGATCTCTCATGATGCAATTGGCCATATATGTATATTTGTTTAAACAAATGTGTGACCACAATTCAATTTACAACAAAGCATCTTATTTTGAAAATCCATGTGTGTGACTGAGCAGTGCGTGAAAATCTAAGTGCTAACATATGTTGCTGTGACTGATTCCCTGCACACCAGGTCATGGTCAAACTAAATATTATTTCATAATAACCAAATTCAGGAAACAACTACAACCTCCTGCTGTTCAATTCACAACACATAGTATCAACGAATACAGTTAAATACAATATTATTTCACTACATTGCATCTTAGAGGGATCACACTCCTCAGCCTCCCTGGTAAGGTCTACTCCAGGGTGCTGGAGAGGAGGATCCGGCCGATAGTCAAACCTCGGATTCAGGAGGAACAATGCGGTTTTCGTCCTGGTCGTGGAACACTGGACCAGCTCTATACCCTTCATCGGGTGCTCGAGGGTTTGTGGGAGTTCGCCCAACCAGTCCACATGTGCTTTGTGGATCTGGAGAAAGCATTTGACCGTGTCCCTCGTGGTGCCCTGTGGGGGGTGCTCCGGGAGTATGGGGTCCGGGGCCCTCTACTAAGGGCTGTCCGTGCCCTGTATGACCGCAGCAGGAGCTTGGTTCGCATTGCCGGCAGTAAGTCAGACCTGTTCCCGGTGCTGCCCTTTGTCACCGGTTCTGTTCATTACTTTTATGGACAGAATTTCTAGGCGCAGCCAGGGGCCGGAGGGTGTCCGGTTTGGGAACCTCAGAATCTCATCTCTGCTGTTTGCAGATGATGTTGTTCTGTTGGCTTCCTCAAATCAGGACCTCCAGCGCGCACTGGGGCGGTTTGCAGCCGAGTGTGAAGCGGCCGGGATGAGGATCAGCACCTCCAAATCTGAGGCCATGGTTCTCCACCGGAAAAAATGGGGCTTCCCCGCTTCAGGTCGGTGGGGTGTCGTTGCCTCAAGTGGAGGAGTTCAAGTATCTCGGGGTCCTGTTCACGAGTGAGGGACGGATGGAGCGTGAGATCGATAGACGGATCGGTGCGGCGTCAGCAGTGATGCGGTCGCTGTATCGGACTGTTGTGGTGAAGAGGGAGCTGAGTCAGGGGGCAAAGCTCTCGATTTACCGATCGATCTACGTTCCTGTAATATCCAGATCACGCCAGTATGTATGTTTGTCATTAAGTTTACACATGCTGTTTGCATCGTTACACTGATAGATAACGGAAGCTGGAAGTGGTGGTGCAGATATATGCATTGTGTGGTACTCAAGAATAAAGCGACCAAATGAGAAGCTGCGTGTATTGTTTCATGAATACAAATATATGATCACATAAATATCACAGTTCCCACCCTCACCTATGGTCATGAGATTTGGGTAATGACCGAAAAGACAAGATCGCGAATACAAGCGGCCGAAATGAGTTTCCTTCGCAGGGTGGCTGGGCGCACCCTCCGAGATCGGGTGAGGAGCTCAGTTACCCGGGAGGAGCTCGGAGTCGAGTCGCTGCTTCTTCACGTCGAAAAGAGCCAGCTGAGGTGGTTAGGACATCTGTTTCGGATGCCTCCTGGTTGCCTCCCTCGGGAGGTGTTCCAGGCATGTCCTATTGGGAGGAGGCCTCGTGGAAGGCCCAGGACACGCTGGTGGGACTATGTCACCGAGCTGCCCTGGTGTCGCCTCAGGGTCCCCCCAGAACAGCTGGAGGAGGTGTGCGTGGATCGGGAATTTTGGGCACCTCTGCTGAGACTGCTGCCCCCGCGACCAGGCCCCAGATAAAGCGGAAGAAAATGAGTGGATGGATGGATACATTGCATCTTTGGAAAGAAGAAATAATATTTTCTTCTTGATTTCTCCTCCTTGCTTTTACTTACTCAAAAACACACTGCTTTTTTTTAAAGTGGACTGCAACAATGGTACAGTATTCACATTGTCACCACTATAATCAAATGTTGTGGATATGTACGTCAGTTCAGGTCAAGTCACTACGTATAGGTGGCCATACCAAAAAGAGACCGGAAACATGTACAATAGGTGTATCCTCCTGCCAGGTGATTCTGACCATTAGCCCGTCTCCACATCTGGAGCTGGGTCCCCGGGCACTGCGGTCGCCCACTGCTTCTTACAGGTTGCTCCAGCAACGTTAAATGCAGGGTCAAATGCAGGGGGAAAATATAGTTTTACAATTGTTGTATAATGACCAATAAAGCACCTTAAGCTTAATAGAGTTTCCTCAGTTACTCTGCCTTCTATTAGCAATGCAATATCAGAACTTTGTTGCCAAAACCTACATACAGGGGAGCATACAGTGGCGAGAAAAAGTAAGTACACCGTCTGGAATTTCTCACATTTCTGCCTAAATTGGTCACTAAATTTGGTCTGATCTTCATCAAAATCATAAGAATGATAACTACTTTAATACCACCCAAACATTTACATTTGATCATATTTTTATTGGCCATAACATGTAAACATTCACAGGAGAGTGTGGAATAAGTGAGTACACCGCCTGAATCTCGCTGAACTGCAGCAGTTTTGTAAAGAGGAATGGTCCAAGATTCATCCTGATCGTTGTGAGCGTCTAATCTGCAACTACAGAAAAGCAGTTATTGCTGCAAAAGAAGGATCAGCCAGCTATTTAATGTTTACATGTTATGGCCAATAAAAATATGATCAAATGTAAATGTTTGGGTGGTATTAGTTTAAGCAGACACTCTTTAATCATTCCTGCGATTTTGATGAAGATCAGACCACATTTAGTGACCAATTTAGGCAGAAATGTGAGAAATTCCAAACGGTGTACTTACTTTTTCTCGCCACTGTATAACACTGCAGAGCAAAATACTAAACATTTACGTTTAACGTTTAAACACGAAATTGCACTTGCAAATTGAGATGTGTAGGCATTAGGGCTGAACGATATGGACCAAATTTTATATCTCGATATTCATGCCAGATATCTCGATATCGATACGATATAACTATGGGTTAGGTAAAAACCAAGAATTTTTCAGGAAAATAAAAACATAATAACAAAGAGTGCAGTTTTATTGAATCTATATCGTTTATTTCCTGCTTTTTTCGATTTTAATGTTTTGACTCTTCATATCTCGATATCGATACGATAATGTCTTTCAGCCCTAGTAGGCATTGTGCAATGTTGGCTGTGAATAACAATTGTGTTCAAAGAGAGTTATGTAACTTGTGACATTAATGGCATAGTGTCTGAGGGGGCTTATTATACTCAGTATAGAATGGATTCCTTAACAGCTCATTATGTGTCGTATATTTAAGCCTATTTCATTCCACAGTACATGTTGCACTCAGTGATTTGCATGTGTTTTTCACTAAGTCTGTGAAGCAAAATACTAACTCTAAACAGTAATCCCGGATTTAGGTGGCTTTCTGGAAAGTTCAGTAATGGGACAAGGATTAATCAATTTTGCCCTACATAGGGATTACATGTGCATTTTGCTATGTACATTTTTTGAGTTTTTAATTTGTAAATGCTTGTGCCTCTCCGGAAGAGGTTGTAAGTAAAATTCTTGATCCGCAATGACAGTTTTTCTGAATTACTTTACTCTCTTCCTCCATCCAGAGACATGCATGTGTATTGTCTCTTCTAAAACAAAAAGCTCCTGGTGCATGAAAGATAAAGGTTATGACATAACTGATATCTATAGCAGGTTCAATACATTACCTATAATTGTTATCTGAGGAAGAATATGAAAACCAAGAAACAAACAAAACCAACCAAATTCAAGAATCAAAGCATTTTTTACATTCATTGCACCAGGCCATCAACCTCCTGAACAGTTTTCTCAATAACATCCCTCTTTTATCAAAAGCTTGAACACCGTTTATTGTTTGGACACAGTCAAACCCATAGGCTATTCTCCCAGTTTCAGAGCACTTTTCAGTCTTTTGACATGTTTGCCATTCACAGCACTGCACCAAACATAAACACATCTTTATTTGCAATTGCTGTTACAAGTGAGAACACACGTGTTTTGCTGTGGTGGGTGCTATGCACAGATTTTGAGCCTCATTAACAATGTGCACTTTTGAGCTACTGAGCTGTGAGATTGGGTTATAATCAATGGTTGAGGAAAGAAAGCGCTTCTCTTAGGTCCTCATGGCAGAGAGCTGCCATTGCTGTAATACCACCCCATGGTGACCAGGGGCGACTCCAAAAGACACTTGGTAAACAGCATTCCTATGTAGCTTAGGACCTCCCCAGCACTGCTGAAAAGCTCCAAATAGTTTATTTTTTTTATTTTTATTGTTACGACCCATGTGACAATGCTGGACATGGTATCATATTTTTAACCACGCGGGGCTTTGAACTCCTCAGAAATAAAAAGTTGAAGCCTAAATCTATGATTGACAGGCTCTGGAGCACGCTTCCCGCCTTGTTGCCCTTTTAAGGAACAGGTTTCATAGGAGGAGATTGAGCAGCCATGTTAATTTCACATTCATTACTATGAATGGGGCAATATAGAAAACCGGCTATCTCTTGTTTATTATATCTATGGTTATAATATAGGAAGATGAGTGCTGTGCTTAGGGGAATGTGTGTAATGTCCAGAACAGCGTTCTACTATTGAATGAGGAGAACTGTAAGAAGCAGGAAAAAATTACTATAGAGTTAGTGAGTTTGACCAAAAAGTGATGATTTGACAAAACACCTGCATTTAAAAATAAATAGGCCTACTGGTGCTGTTATGTTTACTCTATTTTCCATCACCAGTACTATCTGTGTAAGGGTAAAGGGTGGTATGGTGGCGCAGCAGTTTGCGCTCGTTCTTCACAGCAAGGCGGTCCAGGATTTGAGTCCTGGGTTTGATCCCCAGCCAGATGGGGTCTTTCTGTATGGAGTTTAAAAAGAGTGAAGAATTGTGATTTCTACCATAGAATTAAAAAATGAAGTGGTGCCTATGTGGACAGTTAGCAAGTCGACTAGTCCGGGCAACTTTTCAAAATCCGTTAGCCTGCTCAATGCATTTTCCATATCTCTTACCGTAGATATCCGCCATATTTGTGGGTGATATACATTTTCTATAGAATAACATTAGCTAAAAACAGTATAAAATGTAGTAGAGAAAAAACAACAACTCCGTTAGCAGCTAAGTTACAACTGGTAAATGCATCTAACACACTGGAGTTTCCGAGTGATTTAATGTGAACAATAATTCCAGTAGCCTATTTCATGGCGATATGATAACAGGAAGAAACCTCCCTCTCTCCTGGTACAACTTAATTGTTCACCTTTTTCTGTGACCTGCATTTGTGGCTTCTGTGTTCCACATTGTTTTTCTGGATACTTTTGTACGTCTTTGCCGGGTTTTTGTGGAGGTTTGGTGGATTTGTTTACTTTGAGAGTCCAAAATGATCCTGAAGAAAGCAGCTTTTTAAAGGTAAACAAATGCTACCTTTTCAGCTAAACCCATTTGAGACCTACACATTTCTTCTTCTGAGACACTGAAGAGGCACCAAGAGCCCCCACAGCTGCAGCACAGTCGAGGCGTCACAAGAGGAGCTACAGGAAACAAGGAAGGGACAAACAAGGAGATGGTGAAAGACTGGAGGAGGGAGCTGCAGGAGGAAGAGGAAGAAGGAGGAGCTAACCAGTGCAGGACACCACGCTCTGAAACAGGGACAAACCCAGGAGGCGGTGCACCGTTTCAGAGGATCAGAGGAGACAGCGAGAGAGGGCAGCCCTCCAGGTTTCTTCTGAGTGCTACAGTTCCCCCGACCTCCAAGGTCAAGCGGGTCAGGTTGACACACAGTGGTAGCGCGACTCAGCCGCAGCAGCTCGGGACTAACACCTGAACACAATTTCGTTGTACAATGACAATAAAGCACTTACACTTACTTACCTTTTAAAATCTCCATTAGTTTATTATTGCTGCAAATCCCATGATGCTTAGAGATATGACATCAGAACGGTAATGAAGTATAGTAAGTGCCCTGGAATATAAGTATACTATATATTCTTTATACAGTCTATGGTATACCCCAGGGCAGCTGTGGCTACAATAGTAGCTTACCACCAAGTGAAAGAATAATGCAATGTAGCGTCTTTGAATTTCCAGAAAAGTATTATATACCAATGCATCAGCAGCAGCAGCACCATCATTGTCGTCATCATCATCATCATGTAGCTTATAGACTGGATCTGGACTGAAGTTCCTCTAAAGCCACTATAATTGCACATGATAGACCTCTCTCGTGTCTAACAACCCTGAGGGACTGATTAGAGAGAAGATCGACTAGACCGGGAGTAAATAACTGCAGAAAGCCGCCCCACTAAAAAGCAACCCAGTAACAACAAATTTAAATGTATGCCCATGAAAATAAGCTGTGAAAACTACCGTGAAATGTCCTCTTATAGCCCATGCGCCTATGTAGATAAAATATATAAAAATAGAGACTTTTTAGATGTTGTAGATGTTGACGCCATCTTGCGGTTAACTCTGAAAAAACATCTGCGGCTACAGGCCTGAGGATGGCGCTCTTTGGAAAACTTGGGAAACGTTCACGGTTTTCCGTCATTGTGCGTAACCCAAAACAAAAAAGCTTTTCCAATTATAAATTGAAAAGCCTCTTAATTGTGAATGGTTTCATCGCAAAGACACATACATACAGATACTAAAGCAGGCAGTTTCTTATGTGTTTTGAATTTTTCTGAGTTTGCAGTATTTGCTGTGTCGGCTCGCATCTAAACGCAGCACACACGTTGTTGTTAAGTGAAAACGTCGCTCTCAGCTGCTGGACTGAAGCAGCTAACATACGAGCTACATCGAGTAAGCACAACTTTGTCCTCAGCATTATTATTTGCATCTTTTAGGCCAAAGGATAAGAAAAAACTATTATTTATGTCATCCTTTGACACGCAATGTTTTTGTGCCACGCAATGTTTCACAGTCAGTGTCCCCAAATGAGCTGCTAGTTTACTGTTAGCTAATGGGAAACCAAGACAACCTGTTGTCTCTTTTGTTTTTACTGTGACTGGATATTGTTATACAGTAGGAAGTCACCAACTCATAACATTGACCAATAGCTTTTGTGGTTTGTTAAATCTATCTAATAAAGTAAACTATCCCAATCTATTACGTGTGTAAGTCAGCCGATGTCAAATGTCGTCACGTTTATCCAAGACTTTTCGAGTGTTAAATTTCAATATATTTTGTCGTTGTAGACAAACACAGTTATTGTAATTACAGTATAAGGGTACTGCGATTATCGTTACCTATTTGTAACAATGGCCAGCTCGGCACATAATGCCCAAATGACACGCAGTGACTACCATTCATTGTCAGGATTAAATCAGAGTAGTGTTCTCCAAAAAACTAACGTGAAAATGCAATATCCAAGCAATTGTTAATACATGTTTACTGTGGTAGAAAATGCTGACTTGCATCCTGCAGTATGTCTACACGTCCTTTTTGAGATACTGGCTGAAGTGGCTCCTCAGACAGGCTACTGGAAGATGTGAACTCCAGAGAATATGCTCCGGACACAAAACTGGAGCCACAAGAACATCAAAAGCCGGTGTGTGTCATAACTTGTTCTCTATTGTGTGATTTTTTTTTCAACCAACATAAAAAATAATGTATTATGAATTGTTGCAGAGTATTCCCTACAGTCCTCAAAGAACAAGGTATGGTGGATTATATGTAATGACAAACTACACAGTAAAATTGCTGTTTGTAGTGAATCATGCTTCTTTCTGATTTACAATACATACAATTTGTTTTATAGGTCCTCAGAAATGCTTTGACCGCCAACAGAGTGAGTTTACCACAATGTGTAGATCACATAATGCAAGAGAAGAACATTGTATCACAGAAAGATCCCTTGTAAGTTATATTTCTACCTGAATCCAAAATAACGGTTTTACCTATTTGTACAAACACTATGCTTTTTTTTTCCAGGTTCAAAGACAGCATCTACACATGTTTATTGCAAATTACAGGATACAACCAACTTTATATAGCTGTCGAGGATTTGAGAAAAGAGGTTTTCAGCTCCGATAACCCAGAACATGAGGCCATGCTGCTTAAGGTAATGCAATTTGGAATGTTTTATACAGGGAATTTTTAGAGTAGTATTCAATTACTACTGCGCTTTCAGCTATGGGACATGCTCATGCCGACAGTCAAACTGGATTCTAGGGTAACCAAACAGTGGGGAGACATTGGTTTCCAGGGAGATGACCCCAAGACTGACTTCAGAGGAATGGGTTTACTCGGACTTATCAACCTTGTGTGAGTGGTACTAATTTTTACCATTTGAGCTGAGACAACACTTTCCCTCAAAAGTAAAGCAATATGCACATCACATATCCATTGTTGTTTAGGAAGGAATGAAAGGATGGGTGAAACATTGTGAACGTTTTTTTCTTCTAGGCCCAAATTGTACCTTACCTTTTCACATGTGGTTAATTCTGCCTCTCCTCTTGACAGCTTTTTTAGTGAAAACTACACTGAGGAAGCTCGACAGGTTTTATCACATGCAAACCATCCTAAACTTGGGTATGACATGCAGTACTGCTACAGTTATGTGAAAACTAAGCCGTGACTCCAATGTCTATCTGCACAATAGATACTCCTATGCTATTGTGGGAATTAACCTGACAGAGATGGCCTATAGCCTTCTGAAGAGTGGTGCTTTGAAGCCTCATTTTTACAACACCGTCTTGGGTACACCTGAAGTGCAGCATTTCCATCAGCTGTATTGTAAGTACTGTATCATCTGCACTTTTTAAAGCAAATCATTACTCAAACTTTATCTGTCCTCTAGGTTACTTGGCTTATGAATTTGATAAATTCTGGCTTGCTGAGAAACCAGAAAGCATCATGTTGTTCAATGAATACAGAGAAAAATTTCACAACAGAGTCCAACTCCATTTGAAAGATCCCACTGTGTGCCTAACATTAAGAGTGGAAAATTAGCCTATCCTGGCTTTGACCCAGAACAATGGCGAGAGACGGATGCTGCCACATACAAGGATATAAAAACTAGTGTAATTATCACGCTCATTGTGTGTTGTGATGAATCGCAAGTGGACTATTCTAAAATGTCCTGTGACAGACATGCTCATTGAAGAGGACTGAAGGAAAGTTTGTTGTTTGCACCCTTTTGTGAGTGAGCAGCTGATTAAGTTGAAAACACTTTATTTTGTGTGAGTGTCAACTAAATAAAATAATTGGTCAGATGGTGTGGCATGATTTTGCTATTGTAAAAATTGAGGAAACCATTAACATCACATGTGATCAAATTTTCTTAAATCTTGGTTCTGTAATAAAATACTCACATTTGGTCTTGTAATATACTGTATTAGTTAGAAATATAATATTATGCCCTTTGTATTTCCTGTATTTTACAGAATACCTCTGTAATGAGTAACACAACAAAGGCAATAAACCCACAGTTTTATGGCGTGTTGGACAGTGTGAATGTGATTGCATAACAGCGGATCCATTAAGTCAGCAAAGATTATAAAACATGGCATTTATTGGGTCTAATACAGACACTGTTTAGTGCTGTAGGTGCGTTGTTTTGGGCTGCATTAAACCTGCTGCCCAGATGTCTATATTTTTCTTAAGTATAGTCATAAATACTTTGTTAGTTTTTAGTCTCAAAGTAATAACATTTCAAACAAAGGACTTGTGCTGCCACAGGACATGAATACTGCTAATACAAGGTTTTTTACAGTCACTGTAAAACTGACTCTAACTAGTGGTCTCCATCCTTTTCTTGGTGACCATCATGAGCCGCTTGATTTGTTCAAATGACACAAACATAACAACGTTCCACGAGCCCAGCCTCAGAAACGAAGGAACAAACCTGTAAACAAAACATCGGGAGATTTGAGTGAGTAAGAGGACACAGTAAAACGGTGTGTCTCATGTTCACCCTTTGTAGAAAGCTGAGGGCCCCTCTTTGGTCATCATAACCCAGGAACAGTTAATGGCGCTTTTATACTGGCCAGGTGGAGAGTTCATGTATCTGGTTTTGACAACATCCACCGGGGAAGCGATTACTGTGGTGGCAAAACCAGCTCCAAATGCTGAGATGAAATGGCATGGCAGATTATCTGGAAAAAGTGGAAGAAAGAAATGAGCAATGTCCTTTGTCAGCATGTTATGTAATACGGCAATATAAAGTAAAGCGATACAAGTTGTATTAACATTGTTTTTGGCCATGTTTGGTGTTATCAGCTGCACGAGGAGCAAGGGCATGTGTGAACCCACCTGACATGAGCTTGTGTCTGAGGATTGCTTCTTTGATCAGATCATAGGTCACCAGCTCTGTGCAGTTAACCAGTGCATTTCTAGTGATGTTTGGAAGCGTACCTGAAATTAACATTCTCAATTATTGCAAAACTCATCCTTCCAGAATACAATCCATTTCCCTGGCAGCACCTTTCCAGAGTCCTTTGAGGCCCTCGTTCTGGAAGATGTGCCTGTAAGCCTGCATGGTGCCACTGTAGCGCCGAGCCACTCCATCCAAATTCATCTGAGCCTGGAAGCGCACCTTCACCACGTCTGTGGGCTGAGCAAAGGACACTGCCATGGCTCCCGTAGTGCAGCCCGCCAAGATCCGCACCAAAACTCCTGGATCTGAACATAGCAGAAGGAATTTTAAGCTCCTAGTTATCGTCAAGTCACCCTCAAGTCCTCACTCAAGTCCAAGTTTGAGTCTTCAATTTGCATGTTCAAGTAACAAGTTCTGAATGTGCAGGTTGTCACTATCCAGAGCATTTAGCTGCCTTTGAACTTGAAACCATTTTTAAGTTTACTTATAAAGCCTTTATTCTGTGAGTCTCAAGACAATATGAGGGATGAAACAATTAGAGAAAGTTTCGTGCAGCTATCTGGACTTTAAAAAACATGACATCAGCTGTTGAGGTACCAACCTCAACAGCAACAAGCATTTTGAGTTCTTGAGAAGGTGAGGATGCAGGATTACCCAAACATAAATGACACAAAAGACAACAAGGCTTTTTATAATATAATTCAGGCTCTTGAATAAAGGAAAAATGTAACACATTGTATGTATGTTAGCAACACTTACTTTCTTTTCCCCCTGTGTAGAAATCCCTGACATTGTCGTAGAGGCCTATCCTGACAGAGGCAAAGCACAGCTGCCTCTGTAGTCCTGCCACCAGCCCGTTGTAGAGAGAGCGCGGCCCCTCTGTCCGCACCATGGTGGCGATGGTCCCAAACACCCCTCTGTACCTGATGTTCTGCACTGACGTCTTCTCTCCCTGGATCTGACGGGGGGAAAACACTGCATTTTTCTTTGGCTTGTGGACACGCTTTTGTGAGCTGTGGCATTACAATACAATATGTGCTAATGTGTGTGTTTGTTTGTTTGTTTGTGCGGTACCTGTAGTCGGACTTTGGCTGTGTCCAGGGGGAAAGTGATCATATCAGCAATACACGCAGCTGCCCCAGCACTAGCCATCTTCACCCCCAGAGGAGGAGGGACATCTGAGGGCTTGAGCCCAACCATGTCTCCTGGAGCTGAAGGTAAACATTATGTACAAATACTGTCACACAGTTTACAGAGGTGCAGTGGTTGGAAGGCAAGCAGTGTACCAGTATTATATAATTCCAGCTAATATAATATATTTTCTAATATCTTCTACTGCTTTTATTATTTGTTTTGAATCTTACTGCAATATAGTTTTGTTAAGGGGGCAACACACATCATGGGCACTTTGCCAACCTCAGCCTCATGAGTTTGACTCCCCACTCTGGCGGTTTACAGAATATCTCCACTCATGTCTCACTCCTCATTCTGTTTTATGTTATCTACAGACCAAAATAAGTTCCTAAAACATTTTTTTTGAGTCGCATCATTTTGTCAATTTACACCCCAGGCCAAAATAATACTGTATAAAGTAACTTTACTCCTCCACCATGTAAATGAATTCTGCAATATTCATACTGTATAGTATGTATCAGACATTTATTAGTTAATCAAAGTAAACAAGATATTGTACTTACTTTGTTATTTACTTGGGATGCTGTTCATTGGTCCGGATCATAATCCAGTGCCAGGAGGGAACGATGGGTGTTCAATTCTGTATTTATATATTTACTGGCTGTCTTTTTTATGACATGTACCAAGAGGCGTTACTGTGTACTCCGGTACTCGGGGCCAAAGCAAAGTCCACTCACTGTCAGAAAGTCAATGTTCAATTTACTTCACAGAGCACACACTACTGAAAAAACAACTGTTTTCCTATCTACTGCATTTGAAATAAAAGGTTCTCTTCATAGTTGGGACTTTTTTACAATTTTGTTTTCAATATTTATTTCAGACATTACTTCAAATAAGTGGGGGAAAAAGTACTATTATTTTTAAAAGTATTATTTTACAGTAAAATTACTCAACTAAATTATCACTTTAATAAAGACAAAAAGTCAATGCGGACACTATTCTGGGCAACTCTAATGGAAATGACACTGACCCAATCTAATACTGCACATTCATACAGGCAATATGGGGAAGTGAAGGACACAACTACAAATAACAATTGACAACAATATTTAAACTACCATTATTAATAAGAATATGAACCTCCTAATACTACCTAGTACCTACTACATACCACTGCATATACTGATTGGGTAGATATAAAGTCTGTGCTGATTTGTGGCACCATTGTTAGCTCTGTGGAAGCTGCAGTCGTACAATCTAAAGGTTTGCACCTAACAACAGCCATGATAAAGCATTATCATTCATACAATTCATGGAGGCTTGGCCTCTCAGCCAATCACAAAGCTGCTTCAAACAGAGCAGAGTAAGCAGTTTTCTGTCTGCTCATCTTTCCTCATTCTTTTTCTGATTATCGAACACTGGTGTTCTTCTCTGTATGTCCATTTGACAGGTGATTAGCAGACAAAGTTTTCGAAGCAGGATCATATTATGGTCATTTGGTCAGTGAAAAGCACAAAAGCAGCCGCAGTGACATCAGGCACTGACCGGAGTTCACTGTGGCAGATAAGATCACACCATGTTTGACCTCAGCTGCTTTTTGCTTACCTCTCATGCTCTGCTTAGTTGTATACAGTAAGGGCTTGGTTGTAGAAGGATTAAAATACTCACTGATGCGTAAAGATTCACATTCCTATTACAATCTAACAAAGCTTGTAGCCCTGCTACGCTGTAATCAAGGAATACCAAATTATTATGAAGCATGTCAATATGACTAAAGTCATTTCTGTCTCCAACTTTGTACATACCCATGTCTAAAGTAGGGTAAATGTGTTAGATTCAGACACTACTACTATACCCTATTTTATTAGACTACAATACGCAGTTCCTTTTCTGTATAATGGGCTTAGTGTAGTCAGGATAATAATGCCTTACACTTGTATTGCGCTTTACAAGCCTGTATTACCAAGTTTCTCAAAGTGCCACACTGTCGTCATTATTCATTTACACCATACTTGGTCATGGTAAACTACTGTTGTAGCCACAGCTGCCCTGGGGTAGACTGATGGAAGCGAGGCAACCAGTTTGTGCCATCGGCCCCTCCGATCACCACCAACCACTCATTCACACTACATTCACCCCATGCCCAAACAGTCTCCCATCCAAGTACCGACCAGGCCATTCCCTGCTTAGCTTCTGAGATCTGACGGGATCGGGCATAGCAAAGGCGCTATGAGGATAAGGTGTTTTTTTCAAACGTTTTTTTAGGTAGAAAAGTTTGAGAACAACTGTATTTACAGCATTCTCAGTGTTGATAATGTCTGTGTGGTCAGGAGCCAATCCAGCAATCAGACAACATTTTACCAACATTTGCCACAGCTAATTGCCATTTCCCATCTAGATTTTAATCCGTGGTAGCGTATACATTATATTAGACTTGCTATATGACTGACATCAATTGTAATGCAGTGTCTGAGAGTAAGTGAAACTCTTAAGGCCTTTTCAAGTTCTGTAGTGAGTTTACAATCATTTTTAATGTATTTGGATGACACGGTTATGTAAAAATTATTTACATAACATACAAACTGCAACATAGTATAATGACGAACAAAGCCTTTAAAAAAATGTATAGCATCACAGTGTAAACATAAAGTGCAGAATCTATATGTTCTAATTCAAGAAATGTATTTGTCATTGGGTAAAGTTCACATATTTTCCCATGAAAACAGTAACAAACAAAAAAACAGTGTTGAAAATGTGTGATTAGCGTAAACAAAGAAAATGAAATAGGCAGAAGTGAACCTGGGACATGATTTCACAGCATTACTTTCAAGCTTACAACCAAATAATGAACGATGTTTAAAAAATAGCAGCAAGTCGTAACGTGAAAATGCAAATATTTTACTGTATGTACGTTTTAAGACCGGTACTTGAGTATTATGTTACCATTTGAGTGTGATACCTTTGTCTGTGGACATATACATATACATAGACTAGAGATCTAGAAGTTACAGTTTTAAACATCTATGCATAATGTAAAATCAAGTACAGCTACTTTCTGTGGGCATTGATCATTTGAGCAAATGGTATAGAAATTCAATCTGAATTTAAAACACAGCTGAATTTAAAAGCCAGTAGTTTGAAAATCTCCTATAATCATATGTTCTTAAAGGAATAGGCCACCGTTTTTACATACTGAGATATGTTCTTACCTTAGCTTTGACAAGTTCATTTGTACCTGTCTGGTCTCCACGTGTGCCTTCCGTAACGTAAACACAGCACAGACGGCGTTAGCATTAGCCTCTCTCTTCTCCTCTATAGCTCCAAACGAGGTAGATAGAAGCTACCAAACGCCTTACAATATAGTTCCCCTTTTTATCCGCTTAGAAATCCACATTGTTTAATTTTGTGTAATTATACCTTATAGTGTAACACTTCACGTAACCATATAGGGAAAAAGTGGAAGAGTCTGGTAGCTTCTATCTTCACCTCGTTTGGAGCTATAGAGGAGAAGAGAGAGGCTAAATGCTAACGCCGTCTGTGCTGTGTTTACGTTACGGAAGGCACACGTGGTGACCAGACAGGTACAAATGAACTTGTCAAAGCTAAGGTAAGAACATATCTCAGTATGTAAAAACGGTGGCCTATTCCTTTAAGGACAGTACGTGGTTAATGAAAAATATACATTTCAAATTCCTTGACAGTAGCAACACATCTAAATCATGTGGAGATAGGGGCAAATATCTGCTTATGGAACCCAGGCCAAACTTTTTTATACATGTATGTTTTTCCATAATGTTGCTACCATCATCATTTTTTTCTTGGTCAATTATCTTCATCAACTGATCCAAGAGTTATGCTCTAGTGTTAAAAAATATGGTTGGGAAATGTTCAAATATTATGTGTGACAGTATTATAGTTTACACGACGTTTCAACACGCTTAAACTGTATGTTTGTTCCTTCTCAGTTTGGCGACTCAGAATAAAAGTCTTTCACATCTGATAAAATACATATCCAACAACATTTTGGTCACTATAATCCAACTATAATACACCATGTATAGTCCGTCTTAAGCTCTTCCCTTTATAAAGTCTTTTCACCCTGAAAGCGAGATCTCATAGTCACTTGTGGAAAGCGAATTCGCCCGGCCGACTTTTTGCACATTCTTGGCGTTGATGATGCGCGCCGCCACCTCCACTGGCTTCTCGAAGTATTGCACTAGCGCCTGCTCGGTCAGTACCGACGCTAGGAACTGCTCGAATGTGATGGCCCAGTCCTTGTCGATGCTTGTGCTGTGCGGTAATCTACTCTGGTGTGACCCCATGTGACTCCTGTTGCTGTGGGAACAGCTGTCGCTCCTCACCAGTACTGTGTCGTCTGCTATGTCCTCACACTGCAGCTTGTCGTCCATTTCGTGCGATCCGGCGCTGAGGACAGAGTAGGAGGACATGGACGTGTCATCTTTGGTCTCGTCGTCGGATATGAGCATGGCCGATGACGTTCCGTTGTCTTTTGGGGAAGAGTCCTCAAGTTTGATGTCTTGCATTGGAGGCGTCTCCCCCCCGTCCTCTGCTTTCTCCTCATTATTACGCATCTTGTTCTCCAGGTTGGATGGGATGAGAACAGCACCCCCTATGACAGACTCCTGCATGGCATTGGGGTCTGGTTTGCTCCCTGGGGTACTTGGGTCCTTTCTTACAGCGGAGGAGAAGAGTTTGCCCACTTCGCCCATTTCCAACAACAGACTGGTGACCGTCGCTGTGGCGTGGTAAAGCTCTTGTTCTGCCAGATCCTCACTGAACATGCTGTACAGTGTCTTACAAAGCTCGATGAACTGGCTCTGGAAGGAAAAAAATAACTATTATGATTAATCCGAACATACATCCCATGTCTGAGAAAATGTAACTAAGTGAAGTTGTACCTGATTGAGTTTGGGCAGGTCTTTGGGGTTTTCTAGTTTGGACCGAGACTCCTGGTTCCATAGTTTCAGGTAGTGGCGGTAGTCTGGAGGGTTCAGTTTTTTCACTGTATAATGAAAATAACAGGAACACTTTTAAAAACCTTTCTTTATCTTTTGCAGCAGTATGTGCACACAAGAATAACCACCTAATGCTGAATCAATATACACTTGTACAATGACTATAAAGCACTTACTTACTTATAAACTAATGTACTGCATAAAAATAAGTATTGTAAATAAAACAGTGCTGTTTCCACCCATGGAAAGTAAAAAAAATCACGTGATTTCTTTGTGCATATCGTGCAACAATAAAAACAAATACATTTTACCTTTCTCATTGTTGAAGGTAACTCTGACAAAGCCATCATCCTTCTCGCTCCTGCATCTGGAGTCATGACCTGAATTCACAAAATAAAAACGTCTATAATGAGTTACATTTGATCTGTATCATTGTCTTGTACCGTAACAAACAGCAATGCTTGATTTTCCGCTCCACTTTTCTATAACCATGACCCAGAATAGAATCACTGATTGTCATTGATTTATGCCATATCAAGAACATTGACTTAAGCAGTAAATGATAATTAATGTATGTGTACATTCCCTATTTTATCACAGTGGATATAACCAGATACAATAGACTTTCACATTGACCCAAATACACTTATTGTGGTTTTTTGGACACGCTGCTAACTGCTGATAAGGCTGGGTTTCCTGCTGCCAAACTTGACTTCGACAACAATGAAATCCCTCTTACTGCAAAATGACTGGGTGCGAGTGATATTATTATGACAAATTGTTCTATTGTAAAAACACCAAACTCAGGAATAAAAAAGACGAGATAGTTAAAACATACTCATGGATGTTTCTGGAGTCATGTCTTCAAAAAAGTACTGCGTGGCTTCAAAGGCAGAGTCTGGTTCATCCTGTTCGTTAGGTATTTCTGTAAGAAAAAAATAGTGGCTATTTTATTAAGTGTATGAAAATAAATATTTGAAAATGTCTGCTAACAGCTCATCAGTGCCGCAATAAATCGAGTGCAGCCCCTCTAATCATTCTAAATATAATACTCACCTGGCAGCACATGCAACTTGTAAAGAAGTTTCAGCTTCTCGGTGAGGTCCCCATGACACAGCACACCTGTGAAAGACCAACATCCATTTTATATCATTTCAAATCAACACATTTCATTACTTTTTTATGTAAGATTATTCACCAAGGCCAGTGATGAACTCCCTGAAGTTGATGAGACCGTCTCCGTTGTGATCCAGTAGACGAAAGAAGCGCACAGCCAGGGGGTCGGAGTGTGCCCCGTTGGCCCAGGGGAAGAGCAGCGTGAAGAGGCCCTTGAACTGCTCCATGTCGATGCGGTACTGCTCCAGGTAGGGCAGGCTGGGGTCGTGCCGCTCGGTGGGGTTACTGCTGCCGCCCCAGTAACAGCTGGTCAGGTGCTCCGCCTGGAAAACATGAAAAAAATTACTTATATGCCTATTAGGAAATCTGGCAATCTATTTGATTAGGCAGCACCACAGAAAATAAGGGAGAGACATTTGGCAAACTATCAAGAGTCAAGGCCGGTGCTGTATGAGGGGCATAGGGCTAATTTATGTAGGACATGTTTAGTCGGTACTTTACAGAGAGCTTGTTTGAAAGACAAAAAATCAGCAGATTCCACAACAAAAAACGGTAAGTCTCTATTTCTCATTATTCGCAAAAGGCGGCAACAGAAGATATATAAAATAGGTGTAGAAACTTGTGAGCGATATTTACCGCAATGTTTTTCAGCTCCCTCGAGGCCTAGGAAGTTGTTGGAGGGCTCATTTTAAAGCTCAGACTGAACAGAAATAACGGCCAATAGCTTATATTGTAAAATACCGAAATACTATATATCGGCCGAGCCCTATTCAAAAGTACATTATCTTGTGGTGTGTTTTTTATGTAAATAGGGATTATAAATCAAAGTAGATAGTTCCTAAAAAGCAATTAAAAAGAAGAGTTTGTTAGGTTTTCGATGACAAAGCAATATGGCTAATGGCTGTAAGGCATTTTGCATTGAAGAATAATTCGATTCATTAGTGGGACTCTCATACAGTATGTATGAGGTTGCAAATTAAACAGAGATGATGAAAATCAGATGGCTGTTCCCCTGAAGATGGTGTTCCTTGCTAACCAATGGCTCTCTGTGGATGCACGATTCAAGATAAAATTACCTTGAAAAGTACATAGAGCTCTTCCAGTTCATCAATGCTGAAGGCAGTCTCAGTAACAATAGTTCTAACCTGAAACACAACAGAATTACAGGTAAACACAAACCCATTAACAGATAAAACACTATAATCTCAAATATGATGGGCACATTTCTTACCACGTTGCGTTTAGTTGTGTCCTCAATGGTCTGGATAACCCTCAGCCTCTGTTTGAAACGCATCTGCTCTATCACGTCAGCACGGATCAAGCCAAATTTCTGTCAAAATACATAGTTTATGTTACAGACTATTTTCAAAGACTTACAAAACTTTGGTTATTGTCAGCTAAAGTACCTCATAGGAGTTGCGGACGAGTTTGAAGATGTCCACCTCTGGATGTGGCTCTCCATTGTCCGTCAGTAAGGAGTGTAGGTGCGGGATGGGAGGGAGCGTGCTGTCCTTGTTGGTCACGCTGTCCAAATACCTACAAAAACAGGATGAGGATGACACATACTAGGCACACATACTAGGCTCTGTGCTCCATCCACAGTGGTGTGAAGCTGCTTCTGAATTGGCTGAATGTCTGTTTGTTTGTTTTCATTGGTCCTCTGGAAGGTTTTGATCAGGATTACTTAGCTTTACAGTGAGGCCATTATTTGTGCATGTTACGGGTTGGTGGGAAAACCAGCACAGCCAAAGAAAATGCATCTAGACGCAAGGAGAAGACGCAGACTACTCACCGCCTGGCTCCAGAGTTTAACCCTGGACCTTAAGAGTTCTAACCACTGAGCCACTCTTCTCTCTTCACCCAATTTACTGTCTAAAAAGCTAAAAATACTCCCCAAATAAATAAAAATAGTCCCATTTGCAATCATTCTTATCACTTCTTATACCTTTTTTATGAATAATGCAACATGTGAAGGTTGGTGGTGAATAGGTGCAGGCAGTATGAACTCCAACTCCCTGCTTTCTTACCTGCCCAGCACTGTCATGGCCTCCCCATCGTCTTTGCAGTCCAGCAGTTGGTCAATGTTTGCATGGAGCACAGAGAGGGCGAGCTGAAAGATGACCTTAATGCCGTCGTAGAAGAAACAGTCCACCACCACCACGGCGCTCTCGAAAGGCATGACGGACAGGAAGAGGGTGAGGAACCAGGACAGGGAGATGGTGGAGATGACCCCCAGGTCCTGCATGCAGTCATACAGCTGGGGCACGTGCTCCCGGGCTAGCTCCTCGAAGACACCCTGGTCCACTAGTGCTCCTGGGAGAAGAGAAACAGTAAGATATTCATTATCCCAGGACACAATGAAGATTTGTAAAGATATGTAAGCACCTAGTAGTAGAAAAATTCAAACAACAGGCAACTTGACAACAAAAGTATTGGTAATTAATATATTTTAGAGCGCTTTGAACCTTGAAACACATATTAACTAAGCATCTGATTTGGCCTACAAACATACATGTAAGTATTTATTTTCATGTGCAAATGTAGGCCTAAATATTCCACAATCCATTAAATTACTTTTTCTTTTTTTTCATACCCCGCATTAACCCTGACAAAAGTTGTTCAAATAATAGTAACACCAGCAATTAACCTTTTTCCACCCTGCCTCTCATTTCTAGTTGTATGTAGCACATACTGTACAGCATGTACAATGGGCCGTGGGTCACAAGACATTTACGGACACACACTGGCTAGACAAGCTCTCATTCTCCATGCATCATATAGAACTCAATGGTAACTAGTGTACACGTTCAGACTGACCTACGACTCTGGTGTTGTAATAGTCAGGCAGCATCCTCTCACACAGCGCCACCAGCAGCCAGAAGGCCTCCTCCTCTTTGGCGTACAACAGCAACACGGACGTCACAATGTTCATTGCCTGTTTGAGAAATAAGATACAGTTTTAATCTCCACCTGAACAGAGCATATTTTGTGCAGTTTGGCGTTACCCAAATCTGACAGCTTCTTGAACGAAGCGCAAAAATAGCAACAAAAACTAGCGGGAAAACATAACAAAAAAGTGACACATAACACAATAAACAGGCAACAACAATACGACTAAAGAGTGAAGAAAATGCCACAAAAGAGCGCCATAAAAATGACGAAAACATGACAAAAAAACAATGAAAAAGACTACAAAAAAGAGACAAAAACACGTCAAAAATGCTTAAAAGAATTTGACATAAATGCAGCAACAAATTTTTATTTTTTTTCTTAGATCTTAGCTTTCAAATTGGCCTATAGGCTGTAAACTCTTCCGTCGAGGAGCTTTTAGATTTGGGTAAAGCTGAACTGCAGACAATGCGCTCGGTTAAGGTGGGGGGGTAAGAGGTTTAAAAAAAACACTTGCTGATTTGTATGTATTCCGATCGAAAGCATATTTACCTGACAGTATCCGATGTTGGGGTTCCTGAACGCGTACGCAGTGAGAACCCGGCGCAGAGCAGCGATGCCCATCTCGTTCTGGAAGGCCGGGTGCTCAGGCAGGGAGCGATGCAGGTCCCTCTCGATCTCCTCTGTGGCCAGGTTGTATTTACCCATAGACTTTTCAACAAGATCCTCATAGTACCCAGGGTGAGTGGCCATCTCGTTGATTGCCCCTAAAACATAATGAAGCAGTTTGTCATTATTATAAAACATAAACCATGTTTTTAAATATTCCATATCAGCTTAAATGACCGTGTTTGAGTTTTTACCCTGGTTTTTTCTTTATTAAAAATCATCTTATTTCTCTAATTGCGTCCAAAACAAACCACATCTTGCCCATATTTAAACAGTTTCACACCCTTCAGTGTCAACAGAGGGCTGGTCCAGGAGTATTGTATGCACAGTAATTAGGGCTGATAGAGTTTTGCTTGTTTCTGTTATGCATAAAACAGCATAAAATAGTAATGATAATGTATCCAAAATACTTCAAACCTGGAAAAAGCAAATCATGGAACCGTTAAAAAAAAACCTATTAAACACTGTAAGTCCAAGGATTATTTAACCTCTCACCCCTCCATTTTAACAGAGCGCATTTTCTCCAGTTTGGCTTTACCCAAATCTAAAAGCTTCTCGACAAGCCTACAGGCCAGTGTAACGCCTCATTTGAAAGCTAAGAACTAGCTTTTTTCTTTTTCATCACATTTGTGACACTTTTTTTTTTGCTCTTTTGTGGCTTTTCTGTTATATTTTTGTCTCTTTTTTGTCACTTCTTTGTTACATTTTAATCCGTGTCTCGATTTGTCACTATTTTGATGCTTTTGTTAACAAGCTTTTAGATTTGAGTAAGGCTAAACTGGAGAAAATGTGCTCGGTTCAGGTAGGGGTTAAGAGGTTACTAATTACTTGTACAGACAATAATTTTAGGCATGCACTCCCTTGGACAAAGACTGGAATCCCCCCTGGCTCAGGTTGCTGCCAAGTCTTTCCCCATTAACCGCATGTTTTATTCATCTTCAAAACTAATCCACATGAATCACCTAGTCACATGAGTCACATATCTTTGACCTATTTACTGGGCCCGTCCCAGCAGGTAAGAAAGCTAACAAACAGGTCTTTAAACAACAATGAAAAAAACTCTTTATGACCTGAAACCAAATATGTGTTGTTTCCATGCCCTGAGGTGGAGGGTCAGGACGGAGCAGCTGAGTGTAGCTATCACAACAAAGTGATAAGTGTGTCAGTGGAGAGAGAGGGCGGGGCCAGGACAGATCAGGTGCAGGTGACGAAGTGTATGAGCCGTAAACAAGAACAACTGGAATCTCTTTTGGCAAACTAGATTAGAAAAAAGGGGGTGATGTAAGCATTTTGAACAACAAGAGCCAACGAATAGCCATATTTATACAGTAGAATGCTTTCTACCTCCACTGAGCACTCATATCGCTTTTGATCTTGTTTGTCTAATCTTATTATTGTGAGATGCCACATTGTTTTGAATCGAGTGAACAATTATAATAGATTTCCAGTCTTGCAAAAAGTTTGTCTTCATGTTCCTTGCACACCATTTTTCGTAGCATTTCCTCAAGCTTTATACATTCCCCTGACTTTATGATCTGCAGTTCCTGTTATTGTAAACCGAGTGTCATGTGCTTGGTGCATGTGTTTACAAAGTGCTGATGTGGAGACTTCGCCACAGGGTGCTCTCACCAGAGAACAGCAGCCACAGCTCTCCTCTCATATTCTCGGGGATGCCTTTGAGAACCAGCTCTTTGGTCTTCTCTGTGCGGTACATGCACACTCCCTGGCCATACTCTGTAAACTGGCTCTTCCACGCCTGCTCCTTCAGAAATTCCTTAGCCTGGGTGAGGAAAAGTTGAAACAAGTCAAACAAAAATCAATGTCAAAAAGCACAAACAACAGATCTTGGAAGCGCCAAGAATAGACGAGGTCTATTCTTAGTTTAGTTTAATTTAGTTTAGTTTATTTGTTAATTTGAGCAGTATACATTCTGCTCAAAAGGAGTGGGCTGAAGCAAGAAGCTTAGGAGCGCCTACCCCCGAATTCAGTGCAATAAAAAAAGTAAATTTCACAATGGTACAGAAGGAACAAAACAACAAGACATCATCCAAAGAGAATTTGATACATTTCAAGCAGCTACATTAGGACCGACCAACTTACAAACTTACAAAACAATATTTGAACTGTTTATATAAATAATTGAAACCATGCACAACTACACAACTATTCTTGGAAATAGACCTCGTCTAAATCCAAAAGACTGGACAGGACTTCAAAAAGCCTCTTGGATGAAAGGTGAAAAGTCTGGATGACCACTTTTTAAAACTTGTTAATCACGTGTAGTAAACTATGTAAGCTAATGCTACCACTTTAACTTGGTTTAACTTTAACAGGTTTCGGCTGTTACTACCATTTATTATGTAATCTTGACAGTGTGCTGAGTATGTACTTTTCCAATGATTAAATGCTTTATATACTTTATATTTTGTTTTAAGGACCTATGTTGCTCCAAAATGAACCTACTTTAGAATTGCTAATGTTGTGACTATTGCCATATACCGTTCATATCTTCATTTTCTAATAAACTCAAAACAACTAAACAGTAAATTTAAGATTTTTGGCGTTAGTGTGTTCATTACTCATGATGAGTTTATGCCTTTCAACGTGCCGGACAGGCATACAGTGGAGTTTAAATGAGGTCAACAACATCCATGGCATTATTAACGACATAATGTGAACGTGCTATTACTTGAGCCAATTTTCTGTATTGTCTAATTAGCATAATGCTTTCCACAAGAGCTGAAATGAAAATTGTGGTCTGACGACTGCACAGCCAGGATGGAATGAAAGATAAGGCTGCAGGTTCGACAGTATTCAGGAATCTGCAACTATATCTACTGATTCCTTATGTCCAATATCGTTCTTACTTTGCAAAAACTATAAATTACAACTTGCAACAATGGTGTTTGTGAAAAGCAAAGCAGATCTAACTCACTAGCTTTGGGTTGAACTCCTCGGGGGAACGGCGGCGATACATGGTCATGAGTGCCTGTGTGGCTGTGGGCACGCTGCTGTCATTCAGGTTAAACGTCCTCTCGCTGTCCGAACCCAGACTGGGCTGAGGACTGCTGGACGGGAGCGAGCCATGTTGCGAATATACCTGGGTCAGACATACAGTGCCACATTTAAGCCACGAGAAGGTGAAAATAATGCAAAAACTGCAGCTTTGAATTGAGCTGCACCTCGTCGTCTGAGCTGTTGAGGCTGCTGGTCAGCTCCTTCTCCAGGTGGATCTTCGATGTGGTCTGTTGCAGGAAGTCGGAGATCCGTTGAACCAGGAAGTCTCGGTCTTTCAGGTTGGCGAAGAGGAACGTCATGCGGTTCTTGGTGCTGATGGACAAGGGGCTGGGCAGTACGTTAGAGCTGTCCGCTTTTTCCACAATGGTCACCTGTGAGTCAAACGGTATTATCGGAAAAGGCTGACTCAAAAATGGCCTCAAGTGGATGAATCATTAGACAGTGAATAGTTGTTTGATGGCATGCTATATATCTGTCAGCTGTGAGCTTTCTGTCCTACGAATTCCCCGCCAAAGGTATTATGACTAACTGCCCTTAACAGACCTAAGCAGGAGATATGTTAGAAGATAACAAAACAGCAGATCCTACAAACCCCAATCTGGTGTGACAATATCTTACATTTTTTAATCCAAATTTACATGTAAATGACCATACAAAAAAAAAAAGATACCTCTCGGAGTGGGATGATGAGGCTACACAGGTTCTCCTCTTTGCTCATGAAGCAGATGTAGTTAGTGGAGACAAACATCTGTCCCAGGATGTGCATCTTGTTAAATGGAGTCCACAGGGTGCAATCTGTGTGTCCATCCAACTTCTCATCTTTAGGCAAACGAAACAGGGCCCGGTAACGCTCGCTCTTAGCTCTAGCATCCAGGTCCCTAAAACATTACAATACATTAGAAACATAAGTGCACATCATAGGAGCCTCCAGATTATAGTGAGAGCAGCTGAGAGGATCATCAGTGCCCTTCTCCCCTCCAATGAGAACATTTACTCCACCCGTCAGACCCGAATAGCCTCCAGAATAGCGGGTGATTCAAGGACACAGAAGTGTGTATATCTTGTAAATACTGCTTACATATTATACCAAGGGCTTGAGGGTAGTACTATTTCAATGTATTTGTATGTTTCATGTGGATGTATTGACAATAAAAGTCTTAACCTCTTAAATTGACAGGTAAATGTAATAGTGATCCTCAAGTTCTGTTATGTTCAAAAGTACAAGTGGGATTATGATTTCACTTGTACACAATGAGCTGTGTGTGTGAACACGTTATGTAAGAGTGGGGATCATGCTGCCTTGAGAAGTTTTACTAAAGATCAAACACATAATAAACACATTTATACCAAAATAACTCTTGCTTTGCAAAGCAAAACAAAACATCAAGTCAGCCAAGGCACATACCTAAAAATTAAGCCATTGTGTAGTCTACTGTTTAAATCAAAATGAACAAAAATATTAATGACAAGCCTGTTACTGTCACAATAACTTAATGGTTTGTTAAGTCTTTCCTCTCACAGGAACCATGAACCATTTGTGTAATTCTGTTCAGTCAAATGGTTAGTTCAGGTTTGTTCCTACCTCTTGAGTGCAGAGACTTTCTTAGGAGACTTCTTCTTGAGTTTGGGCAGGGAGCGGTCCTGTTCGAAGCCTTTGTTGTCCAGCAGTTGCCTCATGGCGATGTTAGCCAGCTGCTCGGCGAGCTTGAACGTCTCATTGATGTTGAGGAAAACAGAGAAGAGGTGCTCGCTGCTGCGGGTGCTCACTTTGATCCCGTCGGGGAGCAGGAGGGTAGCACTTTTCTCCAGCTGGGTGATGTCCGCCCAACGCACAACCAGTTTGGCTGATTTAGAGAAGAAACTATCAGCATATTTTGTACAGTATGAACTGGATAAAATACAAGAGGTCAGATCAGTCTGAGGTGGCCAGCAATATACTGACCAGCTTGTAAAATATGCTGATAGAACAGGTAAAATGATAGATACAAGGGAATTAAACTTTAACGTCCCATTTTTAGCAATGAAAAGAGATATACTTGTCAATGTGTTTACTTGAAGAAATAATAGTTACACAAAATAAGAAATATTTTGACACTTTTGGCTTCTGATATAGTTAATAAGGACTCCAAGTAGAAGAACCCCTCACTGTCTTGTATTACGTTGGAGTAGTAGAAATGGCTTTCGTTGCAGGAGCAAAAGTAATTGCAATCATAAAGTACCTGAAGCTGCTGTGGGTTTAACCACCAAATTTGAAAAGTGTCACTCTAAATATTAAAATCGAAATAATTTTCACTTTGTATTAAGAAAACTATTGTGAGGTAAGAGTAGCACTGATATTTCTTCCACCTTTTCAGTTGAAAAGATTACTTACGAGGATGGCTTATACCAGTCAGATAGCCAAACTAACGCACAATGCAAACCAGTCTGTGATAGCCAAACGAACCTTCTTTGCCGAGCAGGTAGGAGTAGAAGCAGAGGTGGTTGATGCTGAGGTAGAGCCAGCCCTGTCGTGGCACTTTGCCCTTCCAGAAGCTGCAGGAGTAGTAGTTGACCAGCTTCTCCTCGTCGGGCATCCCAAACAGCTTACGGAACTTGGCACTGGCCTCTTTGAACTTATCGGTGTCGTCATCTTCTTTGACGTCGTGGTTCTTGTTGTACTCTGCGATGATGCCCTGTGGTGAAATGAAAAAAAAAAGAAGGTGAACGTTGGAGTGGAACGTCTGCCCAGGAACACAGCAACAGAATGCACACGCCAGAGCTGGAATTGAGCTGTATTTACCTGAACTTTTCCTTTGACAAATGTAGTGATGTCATTCTCATTCTCAAAGATGGACAGAGTCTGCAGCAGGTTGTGCTCCAGCCACTCCCAGTGCTCAGTGATCTCTTTCCGGGACGTTCCTGCAAAATGTGTTTACACAAAATACCTATAATAAGGGTGTGATGTTTCAACAAAAAAAACATATATTTACACGTTTTGCCAATCGATTGTTCATTGTTTATTAGGCCATTTCGTAAAAGCATTACTGTTATCAGGCAGTACCGATGAAAAAGGCAATTCTTACAGCCACTGAAGAAAGTGATTGCAATAATAGCTTTCACAGTGAACCATTATCTTCCACCGCAGCAGCAGGCAGGCCTATAGTGAGTGTGAGATGAGTGTGTTGTGTTGTTCTTGTGCATCTCCAGTTGCAGACAACTCCCTTCTCTGGAGGGAGTAGTGCACTGGGAGAAGGGTCTGGCTTTTGTTTGTGCAAGTCACATGAGGATAAATCAAGCAGATTGAATTGATAACTGGGTGATAGAAATCTTTTTTTAGTATCCAGATGCACCACAATAAAAAATAAAATTAAAAAAAAGGGTCTGGCACTTGCTGAAGCCATTGTGTCGTCCTAACTCCTCCATACTGCATACTCTCCATATATACATGCCGGTGGTTAATGTTGTCTGGTCAGATTAGCAAAAGCTTATTACTGACTGGCTGTTCAATCCAGTTGAAATGAAGTATTGATTTTGGGCCCCCTTTCAGTAATCCTCCCCTTCATAACCACTAAGGCGTGACGTAACGCTCAGTATTTAGCCGCTAACATGCAAAGGCAGGCTATTAGACCATGTGAAGGGGAAACCCAAATCCTCTGACCTAATCGCACACTATTTCATCTCGTGGTTATATCATTCAAGAAAGAACTGGGGGACATTTTCAGTTCAAGGTTAAAGGTCACATACCATGGGCAATGATCCAGTAGCCTAAAGAGTCCGGAGTCTGGTACAGGATTCGGTAAGGGGCCATTCGGGCGCTCGAATCCAGCACGACATCCAGGGTCCCAACAAGTAAGCCTGCAAGGAAAAATATTGTCGATATGAGGTTCTCCCAACATTATAATTTAGACTCCTACAAACATTCTGGAGCCAGGACTTGAACCCACAACAAAACAGTGTTTTGCCATAGTGTTCAGCAATCAGCATGCAAACGACTGTTGGCCCCCCCTATCCAGAACAAAGACTATTTCAATTAGTGAAACTGTTTTAGTGTAAAGATAAATTGGTGGGTTATGGGTTAGACCCCGACAACATCACATGTGAAAGGAAACACACATATGTGTTACGTGTAGATTTATTGTTTTTCCTTGAAAACATCCAAGTCTTTGAGGAAAATGCTGCTCATATGGCTCATGTGGCTCATCTAAAATGTTCTAATGTAATGCCCATCTAAGAGCATCCATCCATCATCAATAAATAGGTCCAATGTCGCATCGCCTATTGGTTTGTTAGTGGTAAAGGTTTTGTGATGTATAGTGTTTGCTTTGTTTATTTCTAAACTTTAACAAATCCATTAGACACGGCTTTTTTCCCTTTGCTCTTGATGTGACTCTGCATACGACTCTTAAACAAGCAACGATACACTTGCTGCACTTTAGCATAAATACTTACATTTGTAAAAAAATATATATATTACATTTATTTATTGGTTTATTTGGTCAGGACAGTGCCGTGGTAGTACAGCGGCCTTTGCTTTTGTATCATTTTGGATAAAAACACAAACTCTACTAAGACACTATAATCATAGCAGATGACTATCAAAACAGAGATCAACAGTCATGAGAACAACTGCCTGAAGTTCTAGCGCTAACCCTAAAATAACAGATTGTCACAAACACTATTTCCTATTTTGAGCCCAGAAAATAATTTTAGATTTTGAATTTCTGTATGTTTCTTAAGTTTAACAATAACAGGGTTATTAGGTATGTTACAAGCATTGTCGCCGAGTTCCTTCTTGCATTTATCGTCAGCAGTTATAGCTATTTATAGGCTGGTAGGAAGCTCAACAGATCCCAAACAATGAGTCATAAGCAGAACTCAGAGGGGACGTATGGTGAACCGAGAAGTCTTTCTGAAAGAATTGGCATTCTTCTGTTTTTGTTTTTCAGTTGAGATGTGCACGGTGTGATAGTCTAGCTGCTAGCATGTGAGCCTCTATTTTCATGCTCATTCAACCATAGAAGAGACCCTGTGTCTAGCAGATAGGAAGGACCATTGTTGGGTCTTTTAAAGTCGCAATATAATGCTAAATTGACTTCATGCATGCTGGCTGTGTAGGGAACCGAGGCTAATTGGGCACTTAGAATGGGACATTGTTTGGGATCACGGTGTAGGACACAAAGAGAGAAGTGTAAATTTCATCGTAACAATAGAAAAACAAAGTTAAACAGCTGTGACCAATTATCAGGCAGTAGTTCACAGGATGACCACATGTAAGAAGTGAATCCTGGTGCCAAAAGACTAGACGGGTGGTGGGGTGAGACATTCATGAAAAGCTTTTGTTACTCTAGTTTTCAAATGACTACCTGCTTGGCGTGAGGTGAGGTTTGACACAGGAAGTGCATGGGTTAGAACTGGCTGCCACTGAAGGTTTGGGGCTAGATTATTTTACATAGCGTGGGGAAGTTCAAACTGGATACCTTCTTCCTGTCTCTTTATCACGCTCTGCTGTCCTGTCTAAAGTAAAGCGCCAGGGCCAGAAAGAATATAAAAAAGATATTACACACTATTATAAACATAAATTACTGTAGGGTATAAATATGGTCACAGTAGTTAGAATGGTATAACTACCAACTTAGAATGAACTACAATACAAGTAGGTTAACAGCACCCGAGCATATTCTGGAAGGCTTGCATAGGCTATAAAAACTACAGAAGTTAGCATAAAGCACACATAGGCTTGCAGAAGCAGCAGAGGGTGAGCAAGTAGACTGCTAGCAATTTATTTACATTTATGACCAAAGAGTAGAGCCAAACCTGAAAAAAGGGGAAGAAATGTTAAAACTTCCTCAAGAAAATAATCATTAGGCCTAGAAAAGTCTACTGTTGTCTCTGGACAGATCAGCAATGAACTGCAGAATCTAAATATGAGATGGAGAAAATAACAGGTTTAACCAATTTGAACTCCTTACTAATAAATACACAAAGGAAATTAATCAACAAGACTCATTTTTACTGCAAACTGTAAAATCACCACAGGTGCACCAGTGTTTTTACAGAACATCAAACGGCTCGGTGGTAAAGCACGCCCCAGGTTCACACCTCTGTGTTTACTGTTTCCTTTCACAGATGTGTGGGTGCAAGAAGCACAGACAAACAAGCTGGGAACAAATGTATAACGCTTGTTTTGGCAAACAAAAGATGTATTTTCATTTCCTTTCAACATAAACAGCTAATTGTGGGTGACTACCACACACCAAAGGTTATATTAACACGATGAGACTGAGTATAAGACAATGGGACTGCAGTTTGGTTAGTTTTCCCCTCACATTTGGAAAGTAGGTGCTTTTTGTGTCCATGAGCAAGACACTTTGTCTTTACAGTCACAATATGTAGCTGAGGCAGTATGCTGCTGAGGCTAATGGGGATCTTACTAAACATAAACATATGAGGCTGGTTGCGTTTTGTAGGGCAACAGTCTTCCCAAGTAATTAGATACAAGACAACTGTCATCTTGCCATCTTCCATCAAAAAAACTTTACCCGTTCCAAAGTTGTAATGCCCTCCAGAATGTGTACAATAATTCGACCAATCTTAATAACAACACAGTCTGGAAGACAACTTTTTGACACATCGCTATAGTGAAACTGAGCTTACACAAATATAGTGATTGGAGTAGTGGGCCCACAGAGTAGCCATAAGAAACCTTTTAGAGCTTTTGCTCCAGTAGAGTAGTACAGTATGTTTGCAGTATGCTTTAATGATTCCATGTTTACAAATCTAAGGAAAATCAAGAACAAGACAAACATCTTGTAACAAAGCCATCCTAGGTACCCTTGATACATTGTACCTGCCAAATTTAGTACAATGTAATGTGCTATGTAACAATGTGTAATAACTTCTATGGGTTATATGTAAAAATATGTATTTGTAGTTTGGAAGTAGACATAATGTAATAAGACATACAATCCTAAATCTAACCCTACGCCTAAAACTTTAACCCCTTATGTCTTTTTAGAATTTTGTACCTCCAAAGTACAGAATACGCATCATTACATTGTGTATGTACTACATTGGTGAAAGTTATTACAGATTGTTACAAAGCAGATTACATTGTACTTATTGTACTAATTTAGTTAGTGCAATGTATCAAGGCAGTGTGAAATAAAATGTAACCATGTTTTGCAGTGACTACAGAAGTTTAAGAAACAGTTTTAAGTTAGTCCACATGTTGAACAAAGAGAATGAAAGCTATGGGGGGTCTTTATAAATCTAGTAGCTACAAGGCTGACCCTTATCAATACACTTGTAAGACAACAGCAACATTCTCCACAAACTGTTGAGGCTTAGACCTGAAGACAAAAAGCCAATAGAAAAGTGGTCAGTCTGGTTTTACCCCCCTATATTATCTGTATTAAGACAAAAGTGATGCATAACAAAACCTTGTGGGACACTGCTTTAGAGAAAGAAGAAGCCATGTTGGATGGTCCACCGATTCCCACAGTTTCAAGTTTCCCTAGATCAGGCTGTTACTGTGCACAGCACTGGCATTGTGCATTCGCTAAGAGCCAGCTGGCACTCTTCTTCCACTCAGCAGCAGGACCCGGATCTACATGACATCACCGCCCAGCACTGCATCACACAGTATGATTGGCTCTGATCAACTATTATCCCCATGTATCAGCTCAAAATTCAATCAAAATGCATTTGCAATTTTGTGTGCAGCAGACAACATTGGAGGGCTTGTACATTAGTTATGAAGCTGTGTATGTTCCCATTACTTTTCAGGCTTTTCATCAAGTTATATGGCACACATCTGGATTTGTATTTATATATAAAGGGGAAAATTACCCAACATTGTCGATCTACTTTAATGTGATTCAATGATAAAACGGGGTTATACAAACATGTTTCTGAGGATGAATTGTTTCCATTTTTGTGTTGGCTCTAACAATGAGCAGGACGTGATTCCAATCCTCCACATTCCTGAGTGTCATGAGTGTATGGCATTTAATTGTTTGGAATACTCAGATCAGATGTGTATCGAAATTGTTACAAGGGCAATTGATTATCTAACCTCTCCCAACAATTTAGGCCAAATAACTGCACAAAGAGTAATAGCAATCAATAACAAGCTAATTCAAATTGCAATATTAATAGTTGCAGTTAGCAAATAGCAAAGGCTGGAATTCTCCTTTCTATATAATTTGCTCTGAGTTATTAATTTGCAGAATAAAATTCCAATTAGTTATTCTTCCAAAACTGTGCAGCTGATTGTTAATGATATTTTTTCTTTGGCCCCACAAACACTTTTCCTGCAATTCAGGTCTCAAAAACTACAAAAAGGGTTGCAACTTTGGCAATAAAAAAAAATAATGACTATAATGCCTCCTTGAACACGCAAGATCATTCATTCATGTTCACAAATGGAACTAGGTCAAAATGATTAAAAGAAATTGAGATTCACGGGAGAAAACAGGGCAGTCTCTTAACTTTAACCGGTCTTCTATGCTACTGTCTAACCCCAAAAGCAAAGAAGGCAGAGGAGAGCAGGGAAAGACCATGATTCAGCAAACAGCAAACAGACTCTGCTCAGCTTGGTGGTCAAAGAATGGCACTCTTGTTCAGCCACTGAGTGCAACACCAGAGGGCTGTGTGCGCTCCCTCCCTGCACCCTCAGTCCCGGAACAAATAAATAAATACAGTTGGAAAAGTAAACTTTTACAATTTACGTCTTTTTCACTTTGGGAAAACATTAACCTTTGAGAATAGTTAATGATCAACATGGCAACTCCAAGTAACATGGACAATTCTTGACTGCATTACTGTGACATTTCAGTTTAAAGTTGTATGCAGATTCTTGGTCATATCAGCCCACCAGCTTCAAAAAGCAAAATGTGAAGAAGGCAAAGTCTCTAGATTTATAAACCTGCCAAAGCATGTATTGTATCAGTGCATCTTCAATATTAAACCTTTACTTCCCTTTATTATGAATATATTATGAACGTTTTAATTACAGATATATTATGCGCTCTGGGAGGGCTACAGTATCAACCAATGTTGTATCTATGACTCAAAGGTTAAATTCAAAGAGACAGCCTAATGAATTGTTCAGTAGGCTATCACACTTTCACGTAGGCTATCCGGGGGAAAGGCCACATGCGCCAGCTGACTCAACACATCACACTGTTGTCCATGCATGCATTTACTATACGTTTATAACAGTGGGACGAGGATTTCCAAAAGTCAAATAGGCGTGTGCTACTCACCGGCCAGTCCACCGCCTCCATCTCCGTGGCCTTTCCGTTTCTGGAGGATGAAATATGGATTGGCTCGCTCGGTGACCCACAAGGCGCCTGCTAGTAACACGTCTTCGGGACTGACCCACATAGTGCTGCTGTTTTCAGGGTCTCATTGAACACATAGAGCGGTGATTGTTGGACACTGGTGGAGGCCCCGTCGCTCCGCTCCAACCTGAATGTGGTTGGATAACCAGACGCACAGGCAGAGTTGCTATAATTAACCCTCTGTCCGTCCGAGACAGCAGGCCCGTGGCAGCCCACACCTCACTCTGAGCGAGAGCAGAGGAGAAGACTTATCTTCTTCTTCACAGTTTTTTATAAACACGAATATCTACGGAGAGCGTTCTCCCGTCCACAGCTGTCTTTGTTTTCCCAGCTCCAAGCCTCCGAGGCAGGTGTCGCTCCCGGACGAAGGGAACGTCGTTCTGCGACGCACACGGAGCTAATCTGCAACAGTGGAGGCTCTAGGTCCAGCTGATCGCGGTGCCACGCGGTGCTTTAAAACACAAAGGTGATAGTTTTACAGTAAAAACAGAAACGCTCCTCTCCTCCTTCTCCTCCTCCGCTGTCAATGCCGCACGCTCTGCGCACCGCGTCACGCAGCGTAACGTCATTTGGAGAGGTGGAGGCACGGGAAGAAAACATGAATGATTAGTTACCCGAATAAACAACTTACAGCAGACACTTTCTCTAAACGGACTTATCAGCATTCAAAAAGGGCAGGTCAGAAAGTGTCTTGAGCAACCGGTTGATAATTGGGAAGGAGCTTACAAGATTTTTTCTTCATCCTACTCCTGTTCTTCTTTTCATGGAATGTATTCCTGTTGTGTTTGTTGGATTATTGTACTAATTTTATATTGCATTACCATGAAAAAATAATAAATCAAATGAAATGAAATAATTATTTAGGCGTTTAACTCCTACGTTTCTTTATTTTTATTTTGTGATCAACTTTTTATTAGGATTGTTTCTTTAAGTTTGGGAGTGTATACATTGTTATTGTTAAGAATAAACATACATTTTAACAGTATATTCATAAAAACGACGGAAACATGTGTATGTGAATACACTCACCAATAAATCCCCCCACCCACCCACACCATCCCTCGCTCCAGGACCTAGACCACCCCAAAGCCACCCCAGCCCAGACGCCCAAACCACCCCCCACACCAGACCCCAAGACACCCCCTGTGCCGTGAGATATTGTCTGGTGTGCCTTTGGAAATTATCCAATTTCACCTAGTGGGTCTGTGCTGATCGGCAGAGTAGCCATATTAAACTCTTCCATATCAGAAAGTGCCCGCAGGTAGCTCATTTCTTTGAGGCAAGAGAATTAGCGATGCATTGATGCACTTTATATTGTGAATATAGGCAACAGAGTTACATTTTTTTACATTTTCTGCTGGTGCATGTTGTACCTCGTGATTTTTTTCAATGAAAAATGAAAATTGTGCCTTGGCTGAAAAAAGGCTGAAAAACACTGCGCTAGAAGACGTTTTGCAGCTGTTAGACCAGCCAACAACGTTGCTCTGGGAATGTGAGTTTCAAAGTGGAACTATCATTAAGAAGCAACATTTCTGGCAAGCATGGTATTTGTTTAGATAATATTTGAGAGAGTGTGTTTGATACTCCCTTCCACAAAGAATTAGAATTTGGGCATTCCCACCCTGGAAAAATGATTCAACTGCATTACTATCACATAGCGTGAGTTAGGTGAAGGAAGGGCTCCTATTTTGTGTAGAGTATAGGGTGTAAAATAAGTTGTATGTATAAAGTTAAAATGAATCGCCTCGTGATTTGAATTTCTTCAAATTCATTTCTTTCTTGTAGCCTATTGTTTGAATTCAGGTCATTTTGGGACACCAGTTAATTTGGGACAGCATACGCAAATAGCCTTATATAAGTCCTGAATTCTTGCTTTGGGGGTATACTGTCAAGATTATTAAATTTTTACCCTGTGGCATAAAGTGGGGGATGTGGCACTGGCATCAAAAAGAAGTTTACCCCAAAAACGTGAGGTCCGAGCTATAACTTATGGCTCGCCTGATTTAGTTTTAAGGATATAAAATGTAGGCTGACTTATGAAAATTTGTGTATGAAACCCCATCCAACAGTGCAACAAAATAAATCAAGCAATTTCCCCCCCAAAATATTTGTGAAATTATCTGTATATTTTCAATTGTTACACTTCTTAATCTAAATTAGTCAAATTTCAGGTAGTAATTTGGGAAAATAGGTACGGAATTATGTTTTTAACCTAAGTAGCCTATTGATTTTGGCCAAATATGATAAACATTGATAGCTGTACTGTGGAGCTTGCAAAGTGGTTCTATCATCCATGTGGGTTAGACATAACGCTTATAAATGCTTAGTCTACTCCCAATAAGCTTTATTGGGAGTAGACTAAGCGGCGTTCTCCATATATTTATTTTTTGTTTGTTTGTCCTAATTTTCAGATAGATTTTACTTCTGGTTCATGGGCTGTATCTGGTAATGTGTTAGGTTAAAGACAATGTTTACATCCAGTTTAGTTCTGATTACATTAAGGGTCTCCATCCATCCATTTTCTTCCGCTTTATCCGGGGCCGGGTCGCGGGGGCAGCAGTCTCAGCAGAGATGCCCAGACTTCCCGATCCACGCACACCTCCTCCAGCTGTTCTGGGGGACCCCGAGGCGACACCAGGCCAGCTCGGAGACATAGTCCCACCAGCGTGTCCTGGGCCTTCCACGAGGCCTCCTCCCAATAGGACATGCCTGGAGCACCTCCCGAGGGAGGCGACCAGGAGGCATCCGGAACAGATGCCCTAGCCATTAAGGGATTCTAAAAGAAAAATGTATTGTGACTCACTGGACAATATATATAGTATATACAGTGCCTCTCAAAAGTACTAATACACCTTGAACTTTTGCACATTTTGTCATGTTCACAACCATAAACATAAAGATTTAATTAGGATTTTTTTTACTGAAAGTTCACACAGGAGTAACAGACAACTGTGAAGTGAAAGCAAAATGATACATGATTGTGTTATTTTTCAAAAAATAGAATACCGAAAAGTGGGGCGTGCATAAGTATTCATACAGCATGAATTAATACCCCCTTTTTCTGCAATAACAGCAGCAAGTCTTCTGGGGTATGACTACAAGGTTTGCACATCTACAGACTGACATTTTAGCCCATTCCTCTTTACAAAACAACTCAAGCTCTGTCAAATTAGAAGGAGAGCGTTTGTGAACAGCAGTTTTCAGGACTTTCCACAGATTTTCAATAGGATTTAGGTCAGGACTTTGACTGGGCCATTCTAACACATTAATATGTTTGTTTTTAAACCATTCCATAGTAGATTTAGCTTTGTGTTTAGGGTCATTGTCCTGCTGGAAGGTGAATCTCCGCCCCAGCCTCAATTCTCTTGCTGACTCCAGCAGGTTTCCACTAAAATGTCACTGTATTTGGCTCCATCATTCTTCCCAACTATTCTTACAATCTTCCCAGTCCCTGCTGAGGAAAAGCAGCCCCATAGCATGATGCTCCCCCCACCATATTTGACACTGGGGATGGTGCACTCAGGACGATGAGAAGTGTTAGGTTTCTCCATACATAACGTTTTGCATTTGGGCCAAAAAGTTCAATTTTTGTTTCATCTGACCAAAGCACCTTCTTCCACATGGTAGCTGTGTCCTCCATATGACTTCTAGCAAACTTCAAATGGGATTTCTTATGGCTTCCTTTCAATAATGGCTTTCTTCTTGCCACTCGTCCATGAAGGCCAGATTTGTGTAGAGTACGACTCTAGTTGTCCCATGTACAGATTCCCCCAGCTCAGCGGCAGTACGTCACAGCTCCTCCAGAGTTATCTTAGGGCACTTGGTTGCATTTCTGACCAGTAGTTAGTTTTTGCATGGCTCCATTTTATGATGCGATTAATACATTAAAAACAAAACAATATAAAGTTTGGTTTCCTGCTCTGTTTCTGCTCCAAAACAGGATGTGGGAAGAGTTGAGACCGCTGGTGCACAGATATGACTCAGGTGACATAAAGCTGATCTGTCAAAAGTGTTTACAGACTTTCCCCTCGGTTCAAACCTTGACCGAAACCAAGTAGGCCCCCCACATTTTGGCCTATTTATATTAGGAACATGAACCACATGGGTTTTGGTTGTTTCTTTAGGAAACAATCAAACTTACTGCTGGTGGGAGGGGGGTGGAAAGACATTATAGTGGGCAAATTCTGACCTTATCATAGCATTTTAATTATAGCAAAAGCATTACATTATTGTTTTTTGAACATTTGAACTGAGTTGTTATTTTACATGTGACATCTAACATTTACGGAAACATTTATAAAAAGCTGTAGGTGCAACTACATAATGTTTGACCTATTTCTGGTTCTCACCCATAACTGGAAAATAATTTCTTAGTATTTACATGTCTCAATTAAGTCGACTGTTATATAAGCTGTACATTTGTGGAGCTATAACAGGGAAATAAAGACACCATGTTCCAGTATTTTGTTCCTTGTCTCACATCCCCATTTCACACGAAATTTTCAGTTCCTTCTTGGTTTTTTTCCGCCCTGCTTCCCATAACAAAACCAATTTATTATCTAACCTTAAACATAGGCTATAGTTTGATGTATATTACAAAACATTAAACTCTTCAGTGGTTGTAAGTTTGTATTTTGTTTTCTTAAAACATCTTTGTGACTGTCCTATTAGAATTTACTACATGACCAGAATTAAGACCTACTATACACACAAGGAGACCTATGTACAATACTCTCAGCTTTAACTGGTGGCTTTAACAAATTACCAACAAATTCCCCAAAAGACCAAATGACTCATTTGGATTTGCTAGGCACCAAGGGTGAAAGTATAAGTGATACACAGTTCAGTGGGGATGCCCCTCTTAAGATTTGTGGTTTGCCTATGGGAAATGTGTTTTCTTTACAACATGACTATTGTTTTGGTTATAGAGTTTTTCAAATATTGTCGACTGGATTGTGGTGGTTGAGTAGAAGACGTTTGGCTTCTATCTTCAGAAGCTCTTTCTCGCTCTTCAGGTCAAAATGTAAGTCTGTCCGACTCAACATACAAGCAGGGCCATAGCCAGGATTTAAAAAATAGTGAGGTTCAGATAATTATTCAAACCGGGGGGTCTGGGGGTCCTCTCCCAGGAATTTTTAAAGAATATGTTGTTGTTATAAATAAATACTAAAATATGAAATGAAAATGTCATTTTTTAATTATTTTGAAAACGAGGCTGTTAGTGTGAATGGGTAGCTTTGTCCCAGTGACATCCTGAACATCAGACAGTGGACTCTGCGCTCTGGCCCCGCCCCCTCTGCGTCCCCCTCAGATAAGATAAGACAGCCTTTATTGCTCTCACAATGGAGAAATTTACTTGTTACAGTTGTAAGCTCTCATTAAAGCGAAGATCATTCATACGCAGGACATTACAATCTTTGCATGTGCCGCCGCGCATCAACTATGTGACAGAAACACAGCCAGGGGTTTAGACACTTCTCCTTCGCAACATTCATTTGTGCAGTAAAGGATTATCAATGTGTTTAAAATAATAATAATAATAAGTTGATAAAATTGTACCGAGGTCCGGACCTCGGTGACCTCAATGGTAGATACCGCCATGCACACAAGCTAGAGGTCTACTTGAACGACAGCCGTAACCCCATGAAGGAGTGGTGGCCAGAGTTTAAATAGACCTCTAGTTTGTCTGTTATTTTGACGATAAGAGTGAGAAGGTTCTGAAGATAAAAGCGAAACGTCCTCAACTCAACCAACCCGGTCCAGGTGATGGCATTTGAAAATCTGCACTACGATGGATCCTTTCAGGACTAGTGACAGCCTGCACAAATACTGTATATTGTTTTGGTTATTCCTCACCTGTCCGACCAGAGCGTATCCCAGCTTGGGCCTGAGACGGAGGACTCCCATGTCAACAGCATTCATCACACTTTAGATCCTTGTAACAAATCATAATAGTTAAAAGCTTGGACAATGGAAAGATCTACACATTACCTGCGCTGACTTATCTTAATGAAGTTAAACTCACACCGCACAGAATTTTACCAAATACATAAAATGGAAATACAAGCATTTAGATATGTTGATAATTGAAAAATACCTCATAAATGTATAAACAAACATGTGCTTTTGCTGTGAGCGGCTTACTGCTCCTAAGAAATGACTGTAACTTTACCAGGAGTGGGTACGTCCATGGAGATGTCGACCAAAGTCAGCAGAATTTGAGATTTTACTAGGTTAGGTTCTCATCCAAATCCATTCTTTGAGAATATTCTGGGTCGAGCTGGTAATTAGGAGCATATTTTGTGATCCAAAATGTTATCCAGTGTGCCTTTAGCTGGTTAATAGATAAGCTAAATGAGTTAGCCAAACCACTTTGTACAGGATACCACAAGATGTACACTATACGTCTGTCACATATCCAAGTCTATTGTTTATAAATGGAAATCAACAAACAGCCTTTTTGATTGGACCACAAACTAAAACATAGTCCATATTAAAGTTAAATAAGACAATTTTTCTACATTCAATTTAAGGCGAGACACTTCGGGTGAATAGGAAAACTTTTTGAATTTAGAGATATCAATTTGAAACTTTTGGTGTAGACTACTGACAATAATAAGAGAGGGGGGAAAAGTACTGCAAGTTATTGCCATTTTATGTTTTCATAAGGCGTTTCATGCCTAAAATTGCCCCAAAACGAAATCTGTATAATAGAGCCAGGTTTAAATGTATGGTTTTATTTTGTTGACATATTAGTTACAAATATTTTTTTTCAGAGGGGTTTTTGGATATCTTATTTAGTTTTAAATTAAGCTGTTTTTTGGTTGAAAAATCTGTAAAAATTTAAATTTCGCCTTGTTTTTTGACATTCAAAACTTACGGAGCCCGCCAGGGGACATGAAAGGAAAAAAAAAAAAGGGGAGGAGAATTTTTTTTTATATCAAAATCCCTACTTATTATCTCGGGATCCCGGGATAATAAGTCGGGATCCCGAGATAATTAAGTCGAGATCCCGAGATAATTATGTCGAGATCCCGAAAAAGTTTCACGGAATTCTGGTTGAAACTGTAGATGGCACGCAAACACCAGAAGTATGATACTTCGGTAAAGTTAGAAAGATATTCACAGATTCGGCTTTTCCGGATCAATAACTCATCATCGTAACATTGCTTTCACAAAAACGACACTTCAGTGCGATCACGGCAAGGCGGACTACTACCTACAATCGTATTTTCCTCAAAACAAGCCGCACTCCGTGCTGGGAGACTTGCATTGGCTTCTACGCAGAGCCTGCTGGTGCTCGAATACGCAGGGACCACTGCGCCAATGCTCCACCCCTAGTCTGAATGTACCGCACCCTGGTCTCAATGTACCGATCGAGTGGTCTCAATGTCCCGGGCATGGACCTATTATGGTCCCGGGGCGTTGAGGCAACGGTACATTCCGACTAGCGCCCTCCATGTTGAACTGACAGACAAATGATGAACATAGGTAATTAATGCCATTAAAAAAATGTTTTATTAACTTTCACGGGATCCTGACTTAATTATCTCGGGATCTCGACTTAATTATCTCGGGATCCCGACTTATTATCCCGGGATCCCGAGATAATAACACGGGATTTTGATTGAAAAAAAAAATCTCCTCCCCTTGTTTTTTTACTACGGAGCCCGCCAGGGGACATGAAAGGAAAAAAAAAAGGGGAGGAGAATTTTTTTTAATATCAAAATCCCTACTTATTATCTCGGGATCCCGGGATAATAAGTCGGGATCCCGAGATAATTATGACGAGATCCCGAGATAATTATGTCGAGATCCCGAAAAAGTTTCACGGAATTCTGGTTGAAACTGTAGATGGCACGCAAACACCAGAAGTATGATACTTCGGTAAAGTTAGAAAGATATTCACAGATTCGGATTTTCCGGATCAATAACTCATCATCGTAACATTGCTTTCACAAAAACGACATCAGTGCGATCACGGCGGACTACTACCTACAATCGTATTTTCCTCAAAACAAGCCGCACTCCGTGCTGGGAGACTTGCATTGGCCTCTACGCAGAGCCTGCTGGTGCTCGAATGCGCAGGGACCACTGCGCCAATGCTTCACCCCTAGTCTGAATGTACCGCACCCTGGTCTCAATGTACCGATCGAGTGGTCTCAATGTCCCGGGCCACCTATTATGGCCCCGGGGCGTTGAGGCAACGGTACATTCCGACTAGCGCCCTCCATGTTGAACTGACAGACAAATGATGAACATAGGTAATTAATGCCATTAAAAAATGTTTTATTAACTTTCACGGGATCCTGACTTAATTATCTCGGGATCTCGACTTAATTATCTCGGGATCCCGACTTATTATCCCGGGATCCCGAGATAATAAGACGGGATTTTGATTTAAAAAAAATTTCTCCTCCCCTTTTTTTTTTCCTTTCATGTCCCCTGGCGGGCTCCGTATTTTCCTTTCATGTCCCCTGGCGGGCTCCGTAAAAACTCAATCAGGCTTGGAATTAGATATTAGAAAAAAAAATCCCTCTGAAAAAACCTAAATCTAAGACTGGCAAGTTTAAAGGCTGTAGGAGATGTCGTCGCACCAATGTGAGAAAAACGCATTTTGAGAAAATGGCTCTTGAAACATTGAATCAGTGAAATAATTATATGTTATAGTGAAGATTACAAAAATGGAAACCTGAGTATGGATCAAATTGAGTAAAACCTTAAACCTTTCTGGATCTAGGCTTCTGCCATCACAGGAGAGATAACAATAGCATTTCTTCTGCCATCACACCCTCTTCTGGACACTGTCACACACTACATTTCACCAATCATGTAAAAAAAATAAAAATGTTGCATTTGTATTGTTTCAATGAATTATCATAGTAACTTTGGTGAAAATGCAAAAATGATCAAAACACATGAATCGTATATGAAAAAAAAAGGTTTTATCAGTAACAATCAGAAACACGTGCAGACATAGCTGATGCACTTTATGCAATACAAAATAGCAAAGCTGTTACTGCCTCTGGGTAGAGAGTAACATACATCACCTCCATCCAATTTATGCACATTGATATTCAATACAATATACAAAACGACATATGCCACGAGCAATCCAGAGCCCTCCAACACTCCCATCAGTACGGGATAAAGTGCAAGGCAAGGGTTTAGACGGACTACAAAGAAATGGGTTATCCTTTAGAAAATCCTTGGACAGTAACACAAGGCGGTTATACACAGGAATATTGTGTGAACACTGCAAGAATGTTCCTATAAGAATTTGGTATTTGCAGCAAAATTACAATATTGTGCAAAACTGTTGGCTACATTCATCAAACTGGTTACACTATAGGTATCTGGAACAGTCAAGCAGTCCTGTTACTAGCATATTACTCTTTCAAACGAAGGACCGGATACTCAGGAAAAGGTGCGAGTGGCATTGTGTGTGTCTGTATTGTTTTGTGCTACTTATATCTCTCTTACTTGTATAAATCTCCTACAACAGAATGTGTGGATTTGGCATTAAAATATTCCTGTTCTAGGAAGAAAAATAGAAAAGGCATTAAACGGAAAACTGAGTTGAACCTGATTCACTCAAGCAGGTCAAATATCTCATGAGATGGTACTTGGTGTGAAAACCACTGCATATTAGGGAACCACTGCCAATTGTTAGCTACTACCCCTTTTTTAATGCTAGAGTGACAAATCTAAATGGACTTTTTTTTGTTTTGTTTTTTTGTTTGTTGAGAATGTTATGACATCATAGAAATGCAACAGATTGAATGAAAGTGCTGTTAAATTTCTACTGTACTTGTCTGAATATTGTTTGGTATTTCAGTGAAGGAGCAGGTGCCTTTGTGACCTAAAGAGAAAGAGAGAAGGAATAAGATCGCACCTGTCTGTTGTATTACGGGGTCAGTGCCTCTGCTCTTTGTGCAGTGCTGAGACAAACCAGATCCTGCTGACCACACACAAAGAACACGAGGCTGATACAAAAGAGGAACATAAAATAGTACATGTACAGTCAGCTTTAGTTTACAATTTGTTACCATTTGATGTTTGGTTGAGGGCAATCAGACCCTATTCACTCTCTGAACAAAGTGAAGAGCGCGTTAACCAAATTCTCAGAAATTATCTTTGGAATAGGTCTGGTTGGAGAAGACGTTGATTAATTTAAGTCCACCTTCGAATCAAAACACAGAGTTCTTTCATCACCTTTTGATAGTACAGACAGCATGCTCAATTGTGATGACAATAACAAGATAAATATTCGCAACATGTTAACATTTGTCTACTAGCCTTGGTATCCCTTTTGAAAATATTTTGTACACTGAAGGAATAAAAGTGTTTTGCATGCTTGTACCAAGGACGAATAGCCACAATATCCACTTATGAGCAGTAGGTGGCAGTGATGCACTGTAGTATTTTCAGAGCCATTACCGAAGGTTACCTGAACATAACAACATATCTGTTACGAGTTTAGTTACCATGGTGCTTAAACTTGGATCCAGCTGCTTGACTATTGTAAACATCTTTTCAAATGCGAACAAAAATACACTTTTCAAAGTCCCTTAAAGCATCCATTAGTCATTCTGATACGTTGTTTTTGTGCTATCAAAGTCTATGGAAAGACACTACCCAAACGCTGAAGAACCTATTGCGCACTTCCTTCATGTTTGTACTGGCTGGCCTTTAAAGAACTGTGCCCTTCACTGGAACAAACAAACTGGATTTTAGCAGCAGAGTCCACACGACTGGTGCGAGCTGGACCGCCCGGCAGGACTGGAGATTACTAAAAGAAAGAGCAGCTTCAGAGGGCAGTGGGCGACATCACTTGGAATCTGATTGTCAACAATGGGCTCACAAAATAGTTTCACTTGAAAAATGTCACGTTACAATGTGAAATGTTACAACTAAAATACCTCTAGCTTTGTAATAAATGTAAGAAAATTGCTGGCGGCAGTTTACACCAAAACATCTTGTCCATTTCATGCTGGATAAAAAAAAAAAAAAAAGTTTCTTTAATTTCTTGGAGCCTTCTTCCGGATAATATTGGCTGACCTCAAATTGCAAAAACCTTTAAAGTCGCAGCTGGTGTCAAAGAAAGGAGCCTAAAAATGTACTCCAAAAACTCAAGCCAGAGTGAAAGAGGATGCGACAAGAGGCGAAGGAAGTGTCCACAATGTGCCACAGACCGGCATGGTTTTAAATTAGTAACAGGAAATTCTTGTGCTGTTGCTCCGATTTCAATCAGTTGAAAGTGGGGCCTTCCTTTGTGGAGTCTTTAGGAGGATTGACATGTTTGCCTGGATCAGGTTTTGGCGCCGTCGCACTCCTGTTCTGTCAAATCCACATCAGACATGTCCACCCCCACCATGAGAGAGGTGTCCGAGTCACTGCTCAGAGCTGGCTGGTGCTCACCTGAGAGAAAGAGGGAGAAGATTACAGTGGGTTCAGGAGGTATTCATACCCTTCTAGTTGCTCCTGTGTTATTATGTTGACATCTGCTATGGAAACGAGCTAAATTTTCTGTCATTTTGATTTTAAGAGGTAACCAAAGCCGTCTGCTTTTTCTGAAAGTCCACCCTTCACTGTAATTGGGTAAGCCCCTTTGTCACTCAGCATTAGAGACAAAGAAGCGTCGCGTGATGGTGATCTCTCCAGATATTCACAAGGGTGAGATCCCACTTACCTTTTGAACCTCTTACCACCAGCATGAGCGGGTGGTAAGAGGTTAGATTTGGATAAAGCTTTTAGACTTTACCCAAATCTAAAAGCTTCTCAACTGGAGAGCACCAGTGTAACGCCTCATTTGAAAGCCAAGACCTACAAAAGTGATCGTAACTTTTTTGTCACGTTGTCGTCGCCTTTTTTCCATAATCGCTCTTTTGTTGCGTTTTCATCCTCGTTTTTGTTGCTAGTTTGATGCTTTTTTTTATTTTTATGGAAGCTTTTAGATTTGGGTAAAGCCAAACTGGAGCAAGTGTGCTTGGCTCAGGTGGGGTTAAGAGGTTAAAATGGTCATATATACACTCAGCACCTCATAAAACAGTTCAAATTATTATATATTTTTTTCATTCAGGCGTATTATATCTGAGATAAAGAATGAAATTTACCACAGACTAAATACGTAAAACAAATGTGCACAACTAATTAAAGCAACGGAATCAGTCTGCATTATGACATTATAGTTTTTCTCATTTCTTATTTTTCAAACCTTTTAAACTTCAATTTTAAAGGTATTTATTTTATCAGTAGAATTTGTGGTCTAGTAAAATGAACTTATGGCATTTGAGGGGAGACTAGCAGACATTGTCTATAGACTAACATTAGGCAAAAACAATATTGAAAACAAAGGATTGAAGAGAAGTGTGGAAAACCTAGTTAGCTGCTTTTATAGGGTTTATGAATACACAGAGTCTTATCAAACTGCTAACACTGCAACCATTGGAACACACGGTAAAAACATGAAATGGAATCTTTGTTTCATGGTTACAAAAGAAATACCAAACAAGAAAATGTAAACAAATTGGTTCACAAGTCAGCCAATTTCATTTTCCTTTTTTATTACAAAGGGAAGTCTGGCCTTTGTCATCTCGAATTAAGTTTCTAACAAACAAAGGCAGCTATGTATGAATGGCAGCTATTATTAGACAAAGTTGAATATTTACAACAGGAAGACAAACCAAACATAATACAGGCTTACTTTTAGCCCACCACATTTCCAGTGACTTATTGGTTCGGTAAAGTAACAGACTTTGGAAAATATGTAAAAGAAATTAATTTGGAATGAGATTTTTCTAATAACCCTTAACTTAATTGAGGTCACGTTGACCTTTGATATTCAATTTGTGTATCTTGCTTATTCTTGGGTCGGCAACATCTGTTACCCTTTGAAGCCTTTTCAAATTATTCAGTATTGTATAAAGTGAATGAACGTACAAATATCATATGTCATGAGTTATATGGTGCCAAAACAAGTGTAAGCTATATTTATGAGTTGCCATTGTTGTCAGGGATTGCCACAATTTGCCTGATGAAGGTCTCAGGACCAAAACGTTGACCATATCCTAATCTATTTTTGCAAGGTTGGCAGTGTGCGGGAAGTAATATTTTTTATCAATATACGCTGGAATTTTTCCTCATCTCTAACGCACCTGCCTCAAGTAATCGATGTGCAAAGTTTCTCTTCTATAGGAATAGCCACAGAAAAGCAACAGCTAGATGCATTTCCCCCCACTGAGGGCCAGGTCACAATCAGGCATAGACTATGACTGATATACTGGGTGAAGTGTCTTGCCAAGGTACACAACAACAGTAGGTTCTTAGAGAAGGTTTAAAGTGGCTAACCCTTTGCACCACTGGGATGCATACGAGAAAAGCGCTATAAACAGGCGCTAGAACATTAAAGTGGGGGATATAGCTGTCTCGCTACTGTGAAACGCTGTATTAGTGAGCTGTTCTAAACGCCAGACTTTTAGCTTTAAAGAAAGGTATAAAATTTGAAGCAATTACCTCGACTACAAAGGTGTGAGTGTTTTGTTTACCAGCACGCAGACAAACCTCTTGGAAGAGGAAAAAGAAGAAAAACCTTAAGCCTGACTGTGACCAGGAAGAACAATGTTCTCCAGTAGTGTTCACACAGCGGCGCTCATTACTCAGGATAAAGACACAGCGCGTTAGCCATCCATCACAGCGGCGTGGGGCGGCAGAGAGAGAGAGGCCGCTCAGTGTGGCTCACGCTAAATGTCTGTCAAAAGTCTCTGTTAGCTCATTAGTGTGCCAGGTTCGACGGATCACCTCTGATTTACATTTTAATTAGAAGAATACCCGCTTGTTGTGGCGGACGCACAGTGTTTCAAAGTCACACAAGAAAAGAGGAGCCTTTGTGATAGGAGCTGGCGTGGGTTGAAGAGGTTACTCTTATAGAGAGAACTTCTAAACTTGTACGGAATAATGATGGCCATAAAAAAAATATGCAAAAAGTTAAATACGCTATTATGGTTACCGACATATTACGGAAATTAGCAGCATTTATTTTCTTTTAAATGTTACAAAAAGTTTTAATTAAAATGTAAAGATTCAGGGACTTTTTAGGAAATGTACAAAGGACAAGACTTGATGGTGAGTTTGTATGATTTGGGGATCTTTAATTGAAAAAAATAAATTAAGAAATCTGGTGAATCTAATTTATTTATTTATTTCTAATTTAATTAACACATGGCATTGGGACAAGCTAGTTAATCTGTCAATTGATCTACATTTTATATTTAAGAACATTTATATTACTTGCTGAAATTAGTACTGGGCATTGGGACAATGACTTTATACTTGAAGTACAGACAGCCACTCACTTTCAATCTAACTTTGGGGGATTAAATTATGTGCTTTGACTTCTCTTCCTGATTCCTTTCTGTTTCTTTGTTTCATATTAGTCTTCTAGCACCAATTTAATTAATGGAGATATTGCTCTCAGTTTAACTTGTTTCAATGGTCAAGATCAGAATTTCCGTATCCATAAAAAAAAACCATCTCATTCCGGTTGTAATGACCAGACCAACGCCTATTTTGAGTCTCTGTAAATCCAAGGTTATGCGCTACAAACGACGTACTGAAACTCAAACTCAAACCTTTTTATCGTTTTCCTTGCTTACAGCTCATCTTACTGTCTCCAACTGACCGTAACCAGACCTGAGGAGGCACACAACTAGAACAGCAACAAAGACTTGTGTTGGTCCAAGTCCTTATTATTTAGTCTTCCTGTGGGCTATTACTGTTTGAGACCTAGTTTACACCTGGAGTAGTCATGGTTTATACCTGAATAGGCCCTAAATTATTCCTGTGGCTTATGATGGCTGTTTGCAGAGCTGTCAGTCAGCACAGATGGACTCAGTAAAGTGTTAAGTGCCTGATCACATGACCATGACCTGATCACATGGGCTGTTAAACCAGCAAATGCAGGTTTAATTTCATTACTTTCAAATGAGCCGCAGGACAGCTCGGGTTAGCAGGCATTCTTTCCACAACTACATCAGGGAGAAAAAAAAGGTCAAAAACACATTTAAGCTACTTCATGCCCGTTTAGTAAAATTCTTTGAATGGTTTATAATGCATGAACTCTTTCCATTTCCTGCACTCCAACCTCTCCGTCCATATTTCACAAACTCTGGTCCCACCCAGCCGCTTCGGAACTCTGGCTCCTTATTGCCCCTATTGTCTGGCCATACAGTGTTAAGTTATTGTTGTTTGCACCAACAGTTTGAGAATGTCTACTCTCAACATGTACTTGATAGGTTGTAAAATTGACAATAAAACAGTTTTTGAACTGCGATGTGGAAAAATGTTCTTCCTAGTCAGAACATTTATACACTTTGCCAAATTTATAATGATATGGACATTGGAAATACATAATAATGCAGGGACATGCTGGGACCTCATTTCGAGGCGGGAATTCTAATAAGCCCATATGCCCAGGAGTTATAGCTTAACCCCATAGTGCATTAGCTGTGTAAGTCAAAGATTGTAGGATCGATTCCTGATCATGATACTTTCTCTTTTCACATGACCATCCGTCAAACAGAAGCTTAAAAGAGGATGGGTGCTGCAAACAAGACAATGATCCATTCCAGAATGCTTTCAGAAGAATAAAATATGCGTTCTGAAATGGCCCAGTCAAAGTCCTGATCTAAACTCCATTGTGATGCTGTGGCATGACCTCAGGAAAGGTTTTCACACCGGGACATCCCAGGAATCGCACTGAACTGCAACAGTTTTGTAAAGAGAATGGTCCAAGATTCATCCTGATCGTTGTGCTCGTCTAATCTGCAACTTACAGGGAACGTCTGGTTGAAGTTATTGCTGCCAAAGGAGGGTCAACTAGCTATTATGTAAAATCGACTTTTTTAAGCTTTACATCAGGGGTGTCAAACGTACGGCCCGCGGGCCAGAACCGGCCCGCCAGTGGGTTCAGTCCGGCCCACTGGATAAATATGCATTTTAAGAGGCGCCTTGTAACGGCTCCCTGGTGCGTTTAGTGAGTAAAATTCCTAGTTGTGAACCTGTTCATAACAATGGCAATAAAAACCTGATTCTGATTCTATTAAAGCAGAATAAATTTATTCAGGGCAGTTAACTGCATTTACAGACAAACATAAGGTTGCATCATCATTGTAGTGTGCTATAGACTGGTACTATGTGACTGAAAAAAGCATATTACGCCCTCTTTAATAATTTCAAAGTTCTGCGCTGAAAAATGCATAGGTTTTGAAGTCGTTGTGCACTTTTTTTTCCAGCACCTTTCCTAGCATTGAAGTGTTGTACTCACTGCTGGCTAAAATGTGCCCTTCAGGCTGTGGCGCCGTTCCTCCATCGGCCTGGAACTGCTGCAGAGCCACTCCTCTCCCGTCAGCGTCCAGGACCACGGAGCTCTCGTTCACCGTGATCTCACTGGCCCCCGTGATGGCATTGGTCGGAGCGCCGCCCACCGATGTTTCGTAATCTGGAGGCGCGTCTTCCGGGCAGTCTGGGCTCAGCTGATCAAAAATATGTAACACACAGCGTAAGAAAAGGGGAAGTGGAAGCAGTTTGCTCAACCAATCATCTCTTTCATATAAAAGCAATCATTTTTAAACAAATGCCCCATTAACAAAACCAGAACGGATAATACAAATGTGGTGTTATTCGTTATTCTCATTGATTAATTATCGGCACACAATAAAATCCGCCACAGCTTAATTTGAATTCCAACAGTTTAACCTCAGTGCGTCATAACGTTTGAAGATTTAGCACACGATTTGCAAGTAAAAACGGCAGAACTCACCCCTAAAGCTTTGAGGATGTTCATTTTGCACATTGGACATGTTCGGTGATCTTGTAGCCAGGGGTCCACACAGTGCTTATGAAAAACGTGTCTGAAAGAGCAGGAATAAAGAAAAGACCTCTGTGAAAGTTCAACCAATTGCGAAATGTCAATCAAATACGAGTCTGCAGAGCCTTACTTGCAAGGTAATATCCGCACCACATCATTTGGCTTGTAGCCCTCAATGCAGACTGCACAGTTGTCGAAATCTGACTCCGTCTCCTAAAACGGTGGTGGTGGGGAAACACCATACAGTTAAAGCAAGTGAGGGAAGCAAATGCTTTATCTTTATCTCGATTACCTTGTCTCCTTTTCTTATTGTGCGTGTTTGAAGCTTGCATATGGCTTTTTTGGCAGCATCACCCAAGCGTCTCTGGAAACATGAATGGAAGTTCTGGTTCGTTTGGTTACTCCTATAGTGCTTAAAACAGTGGTTCTACATTGTTTTTTTGCACAAAACTATAACGACATAAAAATGACATAAAATTCCACAATGTCAACTCATATTTACGATTAAGAAGCAACTGACAGGTAAAACAAATCTCCATCAATTGAATCAATGTTTAATTTTTACTCCACTGCCTTGCTTCTTCTTTGCTGTTTTGTGAAATTACCAGAAATGGGGATATAATTAATTCAGACACACATGTGAGGCAGGTATTGTGAGAGAATGGTACATAAACAACTTTGATATTACATTATGACAGTATCTCTCTTTGGAGTTTAAAGTGAAAGAAAAGTTGCAGATAAGTCAGAATGCATGCTTCTGAGGTTGTCATTAATCCCGGGTGTGCAATCCCAGACGTCAGAGTCACGTCAGAGGCGAGGGCTCGCAATAACGAGGCTAAAGTCAGTATTTACTCTGTGGCAGGGGCCAGGCTTTGTGATGGTTCGCTGCCTGCTCTGTGTTCTCCAACTGTCAGCCTAAATCTGCACTCCTCGGAGCGCCGCCACACAGTATTTCAATGCGGAACTCACTACTATAGGAGAATGACATCATCATGGGCCAAAAATAATACATTTCAGGACTGTTTGGTGGACTGAAAGTTAAATCTTTTAATCTGACGGCGCTTGCAGCCACAGCAAATCACAATGGTTTAACCAATCAGTGTATGGCTGAGTTTTAATGGTATCATTGAGGGAATTAATAATTATCTAGAAAAATATAACTAAATAATAATGTTCATACTATTCCAGTTCTGACTTTCTATTAAGCCCTTTTAGGAAATATTTGTTCCATATCACAGAATGGTTTAGTGATACCCAGCCCTGCTCATCACTTTAATTGAAGGCCCTATACCTGAATTTTTTTGTTCACACGGACGAGTTTGTAGGCACATTTCACAACTTGTAGGGCCACTTTCCGAGGTCACTTAAGCAGAAATGCCAGAAAACCAGCCTGCAAGTTCATGAAGTTGATACAAATTGTTTTATAATTAGAGCAAATGTCTAAAGGAGGAAATATTTTTTTCCCCTGTCCATTTCGAGAAATAAAATCCGGTAGTGCTTTTAATTATATACAAGGTAGTCCTAAGCAGGTATATACAATAACAGATCAATCGAAGCTGCTGGATCTTGTTGACTCAAAAAAGCCAATGTTTTGTAATAAACCACAGGCTGTATTTGTGACTGAAGCTCCGCAATATGTATCCGTGACCACATGTTTGATTTAGTACATTTATAAGGGTAAAATTTTTGACTTTTTGCCTAGCCTAAAAGAGGATCTGGTCAGTGGAAGAGAACAGGTTATCAATTGAACATAACAAAGTCAGTACCTGGTTGCGGTCCCGTGCGTTGGCATAGCGAAACCTCTGGATGTAGTAGAAGACAAGCCACGCCAGGGAGATGATCATGAGGACGATGAAGGAGATGGAGACGAATACCACGGACGTCCGGCTCACGTACTTCTGCAGGTTGCGGGTTCCTATGGTGATGTGCAGAGACACCGCGACGTTCCGCTCCAGTAAAGACACCAGCTCCAGGCCTTTGTGCTCCGTGATCATGATGGCCACCATGTCTCCGGTCCCTGAGACGCATGGGAAGACAACGGGTTACAAACGGACACCAATGTGGCAGCAGCGCGTGTTGTGGTGGCGTCCTTGGGCATGACACTTTTAGCTTTGTATGAATGTGGTCTGTGAGTGGGTTATCGGCGTGGTTGTAATGACAGGAGACCTAAATTGTAGTCCACTTTCACAAGTTTTGCTTATTATAATAAAAAACACTTTATTGAACTCTACATACTTAAATCATGATTGAGTCATCTCCTCCGAGCGGCATGTGGCTGGGGCTTAGGCTGAGCTAAAGCTCTCTGTGTATGTGTGACAAAGCTTCCAGTCAGGAACCATCTGCTGCTGTACCTGACCGGCACAACAACAAAGCCACTCGCGTTTCACTCATTTAAACCACTATGTGCAAATATAATATCATTTTGTCCAGAAGTTTATAGCACAATGTGAACTTCTTCCCAACTCAACAAGGGTCTGCAGGGTAATTTCAGCATTTCAATGTCTATTTTTCCAATGGCAGATCAAAAGTAATTAGCCCTAAGGAATAATATTGTTACAAAGCAAAATATATCCTTAACATACTGTTTTCTAGTTCAGGTATAAATTCTATACCAGTTGCTCTAAACCAGGCATGCCCAAAGTGCGGCCTGTGGGGCCAAATGCGGCCCTGAGAGCAGTTTTTTGTGGCCCTCGGGCTTCTTGTTTTATTGTTACATATCACCAGAGATGGAACTTTTTACTGCAATCTTAATAATTCCACACAATTAAAACCTCAAAAAGTAACATTTATTGTGAGACAGAGCTGGAACTATAGTTCCATTTACCATTTACCATTTACCATGATGCCTCTTTATAACTCTCACTGCAGGCTTCCCATGATGCACAGCTGCATGTCACAGGTCACTTGCAAAGCGCTGCACTCGGAAAGATCCTACGTGTTTTCTTTCTCAGCTCCCGGCACACTACCATCTTTCAGGATGCACTCCTGATGTTGTCATGCTCAACAATTTGTTTATGTAACCGTGGTGCAAAGTCTGCACAGCTGCTTTGTCTCAGCGCTCGTATGTCTGCTTATGTAATCACTGCACTTTAAGGAAACTTCAATAATCCTGTGTGCACTAGGCTCGCAAGATGAATTTTAATTCTGATCAAAATCACAATGTTACAAAATCAATTTTTTAGATTCCTTCTTCTTTTCACACTAAGTACATGTCATAAAATATTGGACCTTCCAAGTACTACGAGGCTCAGTCCAATCAAACTGGATGTAAACCATGTCTAAACTTGAAAAACGGCCAACTTAAATGCATTACTGAAGCACAAATGGTATTCACCAAATCTTTATTGCAGACGCAAGGTCCAGTTAAAGAAAAAAAAAAAAAAATACAATTAAAAAAATAAAAAATATAACACACAACAGTTTAGAGCAGTTTAAGTTTCTTAAAACAGCATGAAAGGTTCTAATGCCAGCAGAAACAAATAAGTAGCTGGCACTTTCCCATCGAGGTTTTTTCAACAAAATTCTTAGACAGTCATTATATGCCACGTTTCCGTATGCTCGAACGTTTATAGTTTGACCACAGGTGTGCTGTATATAGGGATAGGCATTAAACAGTGTCCTTTTCACTTCATTTGTACATGCACCAAACCTGCGCACAAGCGTGTTAGCGTGCGCATACATCATACGGTACTGTCGGAGCACATCATCGTCATCTGTCAAATCATCAGTGATAAAATGTCCCAAATATTTATATTTTCTAGAAGAAGAAGAAGAAGAAGAAGATCTTTATTTATATAGCGCCTTTCACAGACATGGTCACAAAGCGCTTTACATGAGAGCAATTGCATTCACACCAAACTCGGTGATGGTAAACTACGTTAGTAGCTTCAGTTTCCCCTGGGGGAGACTGACAGAAGCGCGTCGCGACTACACACATCTGCGCCAACGGTCCCTCGTGCTTCACAGCTAGAAGGTTGACTGGAGCTTATATGGAGGTGCCAACGTCACAACGTCGCCACTGCCAGCCACTCAGGGCTGGCGTAGTGGTATAAAGGCTTCTGTGAATACGTGAGGGGGCGTATCCCATAGTGAGACATCGAAACGAAGTGAACCACGCTTTGTGGTTGAAGTTGGTGTCTTTGGCTCTATCTCATACTTTCAGTTGGCCAGATTAAGATTTTAACCCATGTTACTGCTACAGGAACCCAAGCCAGTAAACTGACCCTGTCTCAAAATGAACAAATTGGACTCACACCGTCGCTAATATTACGTGAATATTTCAAATTCATACCTTGTATAGGGCAACACTGGCAGTATTGTTGTGAAAATGAAAAGCTTTTGGGCTTTAACGAAAAAGGGAACATGCATTATTTTGGGAACTACCTTTTTGAAGTAACGCCAAAAAACTGATGGAATTACAAAGACCAATAAATAAAAATAACAATAAAAATCATACTTCTAAGAGTTGTAATTCTTACAAACAACTCCCTAAATAACTCGCATGACAGTCATAATCCTTGTATGGCAAACAAAGTTGAGGCTAGTAATGAGGAAACGAGGAATGGGGCAGTAAGGCATGTAAGATTTCCCTAATCCGGTATTCTTATCTGTTCCACTGTTCTGAGTGACGCAGCCACAGCCGACCGAAATAGCTGCAGCTAAAATAGGAGCTGTGTGTCGGAGAGAGACAAATGCTGCTGCTGAACTTATGCAGGGAGTATCCATTTTCAGGGCATAAGCAAAAAGGAGCGTTATAGTGATTGAAATTTACATCTTTAACAATTTACTCCCACAGTGGGTAGATCTGAGGGGAAAAGTGGTGAATTAACCAGCATGACGTTCAAACTGGCTTAAATGTTTGGATATACCGTGCCATGTTTATGTACTTTCTGCTGAATTTCATTGTATCACAAGGCTATAATAGTTGTGCTGTTGTTTCAAGGGCCTTATCAAAGTTACAATGGAAGCTATTAGCCATGATTTTTTTTTGCACAGCCTGAAGGTCCACTTCTGCTGTTATTTAAGCTCTCAATGGGAGGTACTTCATTCTTAACTTTGGGCATTGCCACAAGACACAAAGCAGGGAGTGCCTTCAAAATAGCTTGGCGCCTTTCATCCTTTGCTCCCGGTAATCTCGTGTTATCGTGTGGGGGGCCTCTCCTGCCATCGATGGTTTGGAATACTAGAAACATAAGAAGCGGTACCAGTATGCAGCATTTCCGACTGGAAATGTAACCAATCATCAGGGGTGAAAGAATATTTTTTTGATTTGAGCTGCACAATATATCTCATGTAACTTTCCATATCACAAGACTGAGGCCACAATATATCACAATCTTACTTCCATCTTCAGTTTGACACATTTTTGGTAACATAGGCAAAAGAAAAATGCAAGTACAGTATCTTAAAAATTTGAAAAAGTTCAGATTTTTTCTAATTACCTTCTTCTTTATGCTTTGACATTTCATTGGTTTTGTTTTGACACAATTGAATAAAAATATATATAATTTGTGTCTTGTTTAATGTTTAAATTGAATGGAACTTACTGTGTTGAATCGGTCCACAGTGTGTTTAAAAGTCCAAATGTTGTCCTTCTTGATTTGCTTTAGCTTTGTGTCAGTAAGGGCAAAAGATTTGTGTTCCAAGGTACATTTTTTACAGAACTAATTAGATTAGAAAATATTGCAATCAACTTATTGCATCACGTTTAGTATTGCAGGAGGTGAACCATCATGTCTCCTGTGTGTGGTTGGCTGAAAATCGGATATGCTGCTAAAGTAGAAATGGTTGCTTATTACAACTATGCTTTGTTATGAGGGGGAGGACAGGGACACTACTGACCTACATAGGACCTGTGAGCTTTCAAGTCTTTGCCAATTATGAGTAAGTTGAGCCAGTGTGGCCAGGTTGAGTTTGGGTGGCCTACATGTGTCATTGGCCAGTTCAACAGTAAATAAAGGTGTCACGACAAGGAAACAATTAAGGATCCACAAGCTTTCAAATGTAGCCTGCACTGCCACACACCTAGAAAAGAACAGACTTATCTTTGATAGAAAAAAGTGAACCCATGAAGTACATTCATATAATAATGTGACTGAAAACGTAATATCTAAAATGAGATTAAGATGCAAGATCATTTCAGAGATGTTACATTGGATTGATTGGATGAGGCCTAGTGGCAAAAACAACAATTGCGTTCATCAGAGTATTATAATGATGCCAATAAGGATGATAATTGTTGGTATAAATAATGATTCTTTAGATAAAGGAGGTTGGCCTGAGGTTTGTTATTGTGTTGTTATAACAGAAAGGTTTACAATTACGGTCTGTATGTCTCTCCTGTCACCTCCAGCCGGGTGATTCTGACCATAACCTGGCTCCAAATCTGGAGAGGAGTCCCCAGGCTCCTGCCTACTGCGGCTGCACACTGCTCCAACAGGTTGCCCCAGTGGCATTGAAGGATGAGTAAAATGCAAAGGACAAATTTCCCTACGGGGACCAGTGAAGTACACCTGAACAGCAGGCTTATGTGTCTATTTCAGAATAAGACTAAACCTAGAATGCAGAATCATTTGTCGGCGCTTAATTAGATCCACCGTTTGGGGGGAATTAATGATCCTCTATCGCTCAATGTATTGTGGTAAACACCCGGGAACTAATTTGGAGGATACAGCGTGATTTAACATGATATAAGGGTGTTGAATGGATTTGTTCCTGTAACTGATTTGGCTGGTTCCCCCAATACATCACACCTGCGCGGAAGTGTTACAAAACAGATTTAACAACAAAAACACTGTGTCACTGAATTTGTATTAGTCTTTTTCTCGTATCTAAACTCATCTTGGCTCAGCCTGTCCTAACAAGACACTGGAGGCCGCAGTGTGGACTGATGTTATGTTCATTATTCTTTTGTTAAATTTGTGTTTTGAGAGCTTACTATAGGCATTGGTGAAAGACAAGGCGGATGATCACAGGAATTAATTATACAATCAAGTAAACTCTATGGAGTTTTTATAAACTATGAAATGGCTCATTGACCTATGCCTCCTCTGATCCATTGCTTTGAAACTTGAAGATCTAGGCCTGTCCAATAGAACACTTATCCATTCAGTGTTTTGTCTGGAGCTGTAAGGAGGATAACGAATAGGCTTAGCAATGGACACCAGTCTAAGATCTCCTAACCCAAGTATCCACCCAAAATTACCTTCTCTCGTGTGCACACAGCGGGGCTTACCTGGGTGGGACATAGTGATAGTATCGTTAGGGCTTCCTGAACCCACGCTGTACACAACAACCGCAGTTGCATTGTTAATCGCAGCATTTCGGATTTTCTCTTGGTAAGTACAGTTCCCCGAAGCGATGAGCGCCACCCAGGCGCTGCGTGGTGCCACGGGTGGAAACCTGGCGTTGGGGTCGCAGCCCTGTCTGTCCTGTGGGAGGCTGGGCATCAGTACCACTCCGCTGGTCTCCTTCTTGGGAGATTGCTCCCCATACCGACCGCACTCCGATTTGTCGATCTTAACCTCAGCGGAGGCTGGGTCAATGTACGTAAGTTCAACAAATGCGGTGTACCACTCCTCCTTCTCGGCTACCGTGAAGTCCAAGCACAGAAGGTGGACAAAGCAAAACGAGAGCAGCCACGTCGAGAGAGCCAGACTGCGGCAGGCTCGGATCAGAGACGGAGCCATGGCTGCCGGTCTTTCTGTCTGTGCTCCTCCGCTCAGAGCCAAATAAGCCCGCTGCGTAATGCAACAGAGTGGACAGTGAGCATTGTAGACAGAACAGGGGCGACCCTGTCCGCCTGCGGACTCCCGTCAGCGATGTCTGGACTCTCCACCACCTGCAGCACAGAGCACAAGCTGTTGTTGTCCACTGTCAGCTGTTTGATCCCTGCTCCGCCATTGGCTGCTCAGTGACATGTGACCTGCCCATGTGTACTGCACATGCAATAAAATTATGTAAATCTAATTCAAAATCCTTGTAGGCAATAGTTTATCTACATTCTACCAAAAGAACAGTTGTTTAATAGGCCTATATATTGACCCATAAAACTACAACCATTACTACTACTACTACTACTACAAATAATAGTAATAGTAATAATAATAATAATAATAATCAACAAATACATAAAAAACTACTAACTAACGACTATTAAGGAAAGTAAACGTGTAACTTTTTTTTAGGAAAATAGAAATGAAATAGAAAATCAATAGGTTTATCTGCTCAATCATTTGAATGAGTTTCCTTGACGCTGTGCATTTATCACAGATGCATTAGTATTTTACACACAAAAAATTATAGACCACAGCTGTAGTCTTTTTAACCATTCATCATACCAAATGTTTATCCTACTGATTTGTCTTTTACATTTCATAATAAACATGAGAGGTAATTTGAACAGTGACTTTTGGTTTTTTACAGTCTATGCTTTTGGTGCGGAAGCGGAACTACATATATGAATAGAATCGTTGACGTTTTCAACCCGAGCACATTTTGGAACGGACACGAAGCAGAATAGCAGCTGAGGTAAAAACGACTTTCACATATGGTTATTAACAAACACGTTTCTAAATTATGGTAAAACAACGGCATACCGTAATGCGTTCGATGTCGAGATTGTAACATGTCATTAGATTTTGACAGCATCTGCTAGCCAACGCGCAGATGCAGAATCCAATCAACTTGACGTTTATAAGCTAGCTAGTCTATGAAACGTCAGATGGAGCGTCAGAAGAATTTGAACTCATTGTTACTTAATTTCGTGTGCTTTTAAAAGCTTTGTATAACATTCAGACATGCTATTCATATCTGCTATTCTATTTGCACAGACTATTTCACGTAAAAATCGCTCTGGAAAATGCCAAAAAAGAAAACCGGTGCTCGTAAAAAGGCTGAGAATCGTAAGGAGAGGGAGAAGCAGAATCGAGCAAACAAGAAACATGTCGATGTGGCCAAACATCCGTGTAACATTAATATGGTGAGTGAAGAAAGTTAGTTGAAATTCACCTGTGTACTATATGCCCCTCTTCTGAACTCGCTTGTTTTGTCCCATTTGTAGGAATGCGACAAATGTCAGAAGTAAGTATTTCTATGGAGAATAGCCTACACTGTGGGTTAGTGTCGTGTTGACATTTGTACTTGTTTTAAAAACCACTAACGGTATCGTTACCTTGGTAGGACACAGAAGAACAGGGCATTCTGCTATTTCTGCAATGCGGTTCAGAAGTTGCCAGTGTGTGCACAGTGTGGTGAGTAAAACTCCGTCAAATGCGGTAATAATTTGCAACATAAGTTTATGTTGTAAAATAGTTAATATGTTATTAATACATGTTCTTTCAGGCAAAATGAAGTGCATGAAGCCATCCGATTGCGTGATCAAACATCCAGGCATCTACACTACTGGATTGGCAATGGTGGTAGGTTGACCGTTAACAAACATATGGTGACAAATGTCCTGCTTGGCAATATTTAACTCAATAAATAGCTGAACAATAATGGAGCACAACAGCGAGAAGGTGTTTCTAATTTATTCATTTTCCATATAAAAATACATGTAAAAATTCACAAACATTTTCAATGCAGATTGTGCGTATGTATTATTCATGACAACATGTTATGACACTTATAGCTTTATTTATTTGTACATACATTTATTTGGTTATACTAGAATAACTTAAAAGAGCAGGCTTCACAAAATGTACATTTAACCCTATAAAGTCCACCACATCTACCTGGTTCTGTGTCTCTTCATCCACCAGGGGGCGGTGTGTGATTTTTGCGAAGCCTGGGTATGCCACAGCCGAAAATGCCTGAGCACTCACGCATGTGCTTGTCCCCTCATTGATGCGGACTGTATTGAGTGTGACCGGGGCGTCTGGGATCATGGTTTGTCTTTCCTGCCTTTTAGAAAACAGTTTAACCGCTTAATCCCCGCCTTAACTGAGCACATTTCCTCCAGTTTGGCTTTAACCAAATCTAAAAGCTTTTTGATTGGTGTTTACAGTCTAAAGGCCAGTGTAAGACCTACAAAATTGATCTAAGCTTCTTCCTTGTTATGCTCGTCGTTTTTGGTTATTTAATCACGCTTTTGTTGCTTAATTGACATGTTTTGGTCACATTGTTGTGGCTTGATCAGTTATATTTGGACAAAAAAGGACTGAAAAATATGATACAACTCGGGGTGGGAACCTCTAGGGATGGGACGAAATATCGTTTGGCGAAATATCGCGATACAAAACGTGACGAAATGCATCGAAAAAAAATGGATCGCGAAATAAAAAAAAATATTTTTATTTTTATTTTTTTTTAAATGTAAAGCAGGGGTGGCCAACACGCGGCTCTCGAGCCGCATGGTAGCCTACATATTCCCCATAAACTGTAACAGTCTTTAAGAATCTTGACCAAAAATCCAACCATAGTTCATGTGTTCCCATCTCTACACGCATGAATGTCCGTATCTCCCTCCTTTTCGAGGCGGCGCGTAAAAGGCGCCCGTGCAGCAGCCTCACTCAAAGCGGGATGTAGGTAAACAACAGTCAGGCAGATTGGGCACTGGGATCAGCTTCTGTGCATTTCAAGTTTCTGATTAGCCTAATCTTTATTTGATGAAAATTGGCCTCATATTCACTAGGGCTGAACGATTAATTGCATTTGCAATTTTATCGCGATATTACACAACGCGATTTCGTAATCGCAGAGCACGCGATTTGGGAAGTAAATGGAGCAGCGAGATATGGCAGCAAAGTCCGCTCCGTCGCGTGCTTTTGTTTACGTCTCAGTCTAGTTAAGGTGCGCGGTAGATTGTGGATGTACAGTGAAAATATCAGCTTTTATCATGCAGCCACCGCGAAGGAATATTGCTTTTCTCCGTTAGCATTGCGTTAGCCGCAGCGCTAATCACGCCATTCCGTCGCCGCTACTACACGCTCTGATGACACAGAAACTCCCTCACCTCCGGATTCACACGTCTCTGCCTCCACAGACATATATAGGTGAGTCTGTGCTGATTGTAAAAAGTAAAGAGTCGTTTGTGGCTCAGTTTAGGGGGCTTATGTTTGGGAATGTTGTGGATAAAGAACTTATCTCAAAAGCATAATGACGTTTCATGACCATTAAGTATCCGCGGAGGCGATGTGCCATGTGCCTTTATTTACCTTTGCGTCTACCGCATATCCGCTCCGTAGGTACAGACGCTAGATATAAACACTAAACTGCAGTATGAAAAGGGTTGGTAACTAGGATCCGAGGCAGGAGTCCGTGTCATGTCTTATTTTGCTGAGGAAATGTGCTGTTTAAGCTGAAATGTCACTAAATGGCTGCGAGTCAAAGAGACGTGTCTGTGTCTGGCACCTCATGTCCCGTCTCCTTGTGTCAGTGTTCTTTTCTTTCTTCATTGTCCAAAGTTACATCCCAAAACCAAAATGCTGCTCTTAATTCCACTGTGTTTTGGCGTGTGCTCCATCTGGCCTCTCCGTGTCCTTCAATAACGCGCATCTGAAGTACTACGAGTCGCAGCTCAGACTGGGATTTGATTGGCCGAAATAATAAAGTACTATTTAATAAATTAAATAGCTTATTTTGTATTAATTGGGAGTTTGATTTCCTAAAACTTTTCCAACTAGTTAAAGCAGACGTTTGTTCTTACTTTCCTGCACTTTAGTCTGGGTGATGTTACTGACTGGATCAGTGAGTTATTTTTTTTTCATATCTATATAATTTAGCATTTATTTATAGACTGTACTGTTAAGTTCAGACAGTTTAAGAAGTGCAGTCCACACACATTTTGAATAGGTCAAGCAACAATGTTGCAATTTTCACTTCAAATATTGTTTATTATGAAACAGGCTGATTTATTGCTTGTGTTAGGTGAAAAATACATAAGAGGACCTTGCAACAATAATCGCATATTTAATCGCAATCGCAATATTGAAGAAAAAAAATCGCAATTAGATTATTTCTCAAAATCGTTCAGCCCTAATATTCACAGAAAAAGATCAAAATTAGGAAATGGAAAAAAGCGGAGCTCTAATGAAGCATGATGCGAAGCGCGACATCGTAACGCGGAAATACGCAAAGTCATTGTCTTTTCTGTCACATGTGCTGCAACTGTAACAAATGCAACATAAAACATAATCTCAGACGTCCTCCAGAGGCTCCTGGTTAAAGCTTATGAACTTAGTGCAGCCTAAAGTTCGTTCTCTGCACAGTCCAGTCAGGACCAAGCTGCGGGCACTGCGCGCACAGGCCAGGGGCGAACCAGAGGAGGGGGCTCAGTGGGCAGGGCCCCTCACACTAACACACTCCAGCATTAAAAATAAAAAAATATAATTCTATCCCAGTCAGAGCAGAACAGCACAAAATGTTAGTTTATTTAATATACATTTATTTCAATCTTGGTGAGGAGTAAAACTATTACATCTAATACAATTATTAAAACAAAAGAAAAAGGCCAGGCATAAAGTTATACTTTATTGTGATTAAATATAACGGTCACATTATATTTAATCACAATAAACTACCGCCCCTGGATCTCGCGAATGATCGGTGCCTTTGTGGCTCTTCACAGGATCAAGGTTGAACATTTCGGCTCTTGGTCTCCGACTAGTTGGCCACCCCTGATGTAAAGCGTCTTTGAGTGTCCAAAAAGCGCTATACAAGTTCGATTTATTATTATTATTATTATTAAATGAAAAAAATATATATATATCCGGGGAATGGTGCAGTGCGTCGTCAAGTCACAGGAATGATCTGTTAGTTTTTTTGAAGAAGAACCAGTCCTGAGATACATTAACCGAGGGTTAGAGCAGCACTAAGGGAGTGTTCTTGTTGTGTTTGGCCTGTTTGGCCTTGTGTTTCCCTGTGTTCAACTGAAACAAAAATAAAATAAACAAGTTGTTATTATACAGTAATATTTTTTTCTTTTTTGATATCGTATCGTGACGTATCGTATCGTGACTCTGACATATCGAGGTGCATCGTATCGTGAGTTTAAGTGGATCGTCCCATCCCTTGGAACCTCTGGGTACCTCACGATTTGATACGATATGCAATACGTGACTTACAATAACGGTTATCTCACGATACGCCAATACAGCACACAAAAAACCTACAATACATCACGATAACAAAAAACAAAAACAAAAAATGCTTCTTTTAACCTTTTATTTTAACATACTACATATTATTCATCATTTACATTTCTTTTCATGTGCTTTGTATCACTTTTATAAAATCCCTGACTTACACACTGAAAACTGGTCTATAGATCTGTCAGTTTACATTTAAATAAACAAGAAACCACAGTCATATTTAAAAAGGAATAAATCAACCCCAAATGAATCTTCTTTATAATTATAAAAACTATCATTAAAAGTAGTTTTATTTGTGTGACAGTGTTTGGTCCAAGTGCTTAAAACTGTAGTGCTGTCCCCTGCTGTCCTGACTGAATCCTTGATTGTTGGCCTCTATTGACTGTGAAAACAGTGGAGCACTGCTGCCTCATTAATATGCATGACGTCATCAAAAGTATTGATTATCGGGATAAAAAGGATCGGTATCGTATCGTCCTGCAAAATATTGCGATGTATCGGAAAATCAACCGTGACAAAAATGAGGCAGAAAACATGACAAAGATGTCACCAAAAAAAATAAAAGCTTGATTAAAGGTACACTGCGGAACATTTTGGATTATACTGTTGCCATCAGTACAAAACATGCTCCTAATGACCAGCTCAACACAAAAAATGCTATTACTGCAGTGTGTAATCAAAGAATGGATTTGGATGAGAACTATTTAAATCTCAAATATCTTAAGGTTACTCACGTAACCCCGGTTCTTTGATAACAGAGTGAGGTGTTTCACTGTGGGAATCGCCTCGGGCGTGACCATCCACGGAAGCTCCAATGGCACCACGTCTGTCCATGACAGACAGGTTGACTGTACCTTGGGCTACGCCCCCTCTTCTAGGTACAGCCAGCCTCCTCCTTCAGTAAACATTCTAAAGCGATTTCTGACCGCCTTGCAAGGAGGGCAATGAAGGTGAAACACCTCACTCTGTTATCAAAGAACCGGGGTTACGTGAGTAACCTTAAGTTCTTTTGCTAACTTCGTTCTGTGTTTCACTATGGGAGATATGGCCTACTCCCGGATTGCAAATAAAGCTCCCGAAGCAGCAGGACACAATTGTGCCAAACGGTGACCTTAAAGGGAGCCAGCAACCCTTGGCTGCAAGACTGCCTGGGCCAAGGAGGGACCAGAGACGTCCAGTCTGTAAAACCGCACAAAAGTGTGTGGTGACGCCCAGCTTGCTGCGGCGCATATATCTTGAACAGAGATACCTCTGAGCAGGGCCCAAGAGGTAGCCACACCCCTAGTGGAGTGAGCCCTCAACCCATGTGGAGGTTGTAGGCCTCTGCAGGTATAAGCCAATGAAATGGCTTCAACAATCCAGTGAGAAAGTCTCTGGCTGGACACAGGCTTCCCTTTATGGGGAATGACCCAGGACACAAACAACTGGTTAGCCTTGCGGAAACCAGCTGTCCTGGCCACATACACATGTAGTGCACGAACCGGGCACAAAGTATTAAGCCGCCGCTCCTCTGCAGAGGAAAAAGGCGGAGGATGAAAAGCTTCAAGCTCGACTGTGGAGCAGCTAAAAGCAGAGTCCAATACCTTCGGTACAAAGGCCGGGTTAGGACGCAAGCGGACTCTAGAAAGCCCAGGGGCAAACTGTAGACATGCAGGACTAATAGATAAGGCCTGCAGTTTGCTCACACGCTTTGCTGAGGTCAAAGCCAGAAGCAACACCGTCTTGAAAGCAACATACTTCAAGTCAACAGCCTCCAAGGGCTCAAAAGGGTGCTGGCAAAGTGCGTCTAGCACAACCACCAGATCCCAAAGGGGTACCAGGGGTTTAACCACTGGAAGTTTGCGGCGTGCTCCTTTCATAAAACGACATATCAGAGGGTGTTGACCGACTGATTTGTCCCCAAAGCCAACATGACAGGCCGAAATTGCGGCCAAATAGACCTTGACAGTCAAACGCTCTACGCTTCTCGACTAACTCTTGCAAAAAACACAAGACGTCAGCCACAGAGCATTGAAAAGGAATGGTCTGCCTAGCCGCACACCACTCCTCAAATATGCGCCACTTACAGTCATACAAAGACCGAGTGGAAGTGGCCCTGGCACACTGAATAGTATCAATAACATGTGCAGGGAGACCGGCAGCATTTAAGTTCCACCTTTCACGGGCCAAGCCCAGAGAGCTACTCGGTCTGGGTGAGGATGGTAAATCTCTCCGCCCGCCTGAGATAGGAGGTCCCTCCTCACAGGAAGGGGCCAAGGCTGTCCCCGAAGGAGCTGCATTATTTCCGCCATCCAGGGTTTGGACGTCCACCGCGGGGCAATTAAGATGAGTGAAAACCCCTGCTCCCTCACCCGAGCCAGGATGGGTGAGATTAAACTGATCGGTGGAAAAGCATAGAGCAGAACGTCCGGCCATGGGTGGGCTAGAGCGTCCATCCCCAGGGGCGCGTACACGTCCGTCAGGGAGAAAAACAGCGGACACTTTGCGTTTTCCTGCGAGGCGAATAGATCTACGGCGGCCCGGCCGTACATCTGCCAGAGCTGCTCCACCAAATGAGGGTGGAGAACCCACTCGCCGTACAGGGGATTTCCCCGCGACAGCAAGTCCGCCCCTCTGTTCAGGGCACCTGGCAGGTGCGTTGCCCGGAGAGACAGCAGCCTGGTGCTGCTCCACAGAATCAATTTCTGTGCCAGCCTGTGTAGCTGCAGAGAGCGTGTTCCGCCCTGGCGGTTGATGTACGCGACAACCGTTGCATTGTCCGTTTTTTACAAGGACATGCTGGCCCCGAATATACTGTAGGAAGTGTTTCAGAGCAAGGAAAACAGCCCGAAGCTCCAACATGTTGATGTGTAACAGAGCCATATGCGGGCCCCGTGTCCCGTTCACCGTCCTGCCGGACAGGGTGGCTCCCCATCCTGACAGGGAGGCATCCGTTGTCAGGGTAACTCTTGCGGACACCGTGCCCAGCGGGACTCCCGCAGTCAGAGCGTGCGTGTCCCGCCACGGGCGAAGCGCCATGACGCAGCGCTCGTCCACTTTCACCCTGCGATATAGGTGTCGGCGGGGGCACAGATGTAACGCTGCGACCCAACGCTGAAAGTCTCTCATCATTAAGAGGCCCAAATGAACGACGGATATTACTGACGCCATGAGACCAGCTAGGCGGAGGCATGTCCTGAACGAGACCCGTGCGCCCTGGCGAAACAGTGAGAGACACTGGCTGAGAGAGCTTAGTCTCTGAGCCGTAAGAGTCACTCTGAATGAGAGGGAGTTTATGCTCAAACCCAGATACTCTGTATTCTGCGCGGGTTCTAACCGACTCTTGGTGCGGTTTATTCTGAACCCCAGAGCAGTGAGATGACAGACGACTGTGCGCGTGTCCGTGAGTGCGCGCTCGCGGGAATCGCAGCAGATCATATAATCGTCTATGTACGAAAAAATTCTGATCTCGCTGCTCCGAAGAGGAGCCAGTGCGGACTCCACACATTTGCTGAACACTCTCGGAGCCAATGACAGCCCGAACGGAATTACTTGATATTCGTAAGCTGTCCCTCGGTGCGCAAACCGCAGGTACTTCCTGTGCGCGGGGTGTATTGGGATGTGGAAATACGCATCCGACAGATCGATTGTGGTAAACCAATCCTCTCTGCGTATCGAGCGGCAGAGAACCTTGTGTGTGAGCATTCTGAACGTAAATCTCCGTAAGTGTATGTTTAATACACGGAGATCGAGAATGGGACGTAAGGTTGAGGACCCCTTCTTCGGGACGAGGAAATAGCGGGAGTAAAACCCCTGTTGACACTCGCTGTGTGGAACAGCTCGTATTGCTTGTTTGCTCAATAGAGATGTGATCTCGTCCGCTAGGACATGAGCTGCATCTCCTTTCGCCACTGAAGGCAGCACCCCGTCGAAAGTGGGCGGTTTCATTGCAAACTGAAGCCTGTATCCTCGACGTATAGTGGAGAGAATCCATGGATGAACTGCGCATGCGCGCCACTGCTCCAGCTGGGCAGTGAGCGGCCCCATGAAAATGCTTGGTGACGTCACTCCCTTTACAGGAGTCTCGACGTCTGCCAAAGAAGGAGCGTGAGCTCCCTCTTGCGGCGTAAGCCGGAGAGTTTTCAAATTTAATTGAATTTTTATTTTTTTAACCAAACTCGCCCTTAGCCCATGGCCTGGATGCGAGTGTGCAAGTTTTATTTTTGAAAAATGTGTTTTGTGATTTAAACATTGCCCCTGACTCACCTCCTGCAATATATGCGGGGTGAGTGGACAGGAGAGGACGTCTGGCAAACTGCGCAGAGCCTCTGAACTGGGGCTGGGGTCCAAGGACACTCTCCGTATTTTGCATGGGGGGGCGCCGAGAGAAGACAAAACTGTTAGGTCGTGCGCTTCCTTTTGCCCTCCCCGGGGTGTGAGGAGCGTTTTTTAGCCGCTGCCGCTGCAAAAGAGTGCTTGCCCCATGGTTTGGGATTTCCTGACCGCTGCTGTTCGTTCTGCTGTCCAGCCGGTTTTTGTTGCTTGGGGCCAGCTCTGTAGCCCTTGGCACCGGCCGCTGCAGTGACACCTGGTCGCTGAGTTTGTGCTGGACGAGAAGGCTGCTTGCGGGGCAGGCACAGGTTGAAGGCTTCGCCCTCCTGCTTACGGAGGGTGCTTGTCTCCTTCATTTTGTCCAGTGCTGGCCCAAACAGACCCTTGGTGGGGTCATAGGTTGCGTCCATGACGTCAGCCTTCTGTGTGTCGGTCAGTCCTGAGTGGTTTAGCCATAGACCTCGCTCATCCGCCACAGCCAGTCCCATCACGTGGCCGCAGCCCTGGACTGCCCCTCGAGTTGAGCGCAAAAGGAAGTCATTCACCACACAGATTTCATCCCAGAGGACCGGGTTGGGTGCCCCCGAATCCAACTGTTGGCCCATTTCCTCAAGTAATTCCCCCTGGTAAGCGGACAGCAGAGACACTGTATTCAGTACGCACACCGACTGAGCGGCGTATTTGTACGTCCGCTGGAAGATGGAGGATGTGACCCTCTCCATCTTGTTGGGCAGGGAGATATTAGTTGAGGCTGAGACGGCACGGCGATTGGGATGTAGGTGATATGCCAATAAAGGCTCCACCGCTGGGGGTTCGGCCAACCCCAGCTCCTTCATCCCATGTACTTCCAGCTTTGAGTAGCCCTGGACTGGGAGCCTGCTCTTAAGTGGGCTGGACCAAAACCGGCTCATCTCCTTCATGCATGCAGATACAGCAGGAAGGAGCTGCTTTGTAGGTGCTTGGACCGGTGGGAGCCGTTTGCCATCATAGAGGTCCCTTACCCCTCCCTCTGCGTCTACAGCCGCGGGCCAGGGTATGTTGAGCCTGGTTGCAGCGCGTTTGCACACGTCGTACAAATTGCTGTCCAGAGGGGACGTTGTTTCTGACGCACTCGGGGGTCTGGACTGGACCAGTGGAAATGTGGAGTCCTCCTCCACATCCTCCATATCCACAGCCTCGAGGAGGTCAGAGGCAGCATCGCACTCTGCGTCCTCACTGCCTGCATCCATGTCGAGGAGGTCCTCGAACAGTGGCGGCATTTCGTCTGATACATCCAGCGCGCTGCCCCAGGTAGTGGCAGCTCGCTGGTGGGTATCGGCTGTGGGCTTAGCGGCGGCCTGTGTCAGGCACGGGTCCTGAGAATTAGCCACCGCTACTCTGAGTCTCCTTTCTAATATTTTCTCCGGCATTGATGTGCAGTGATGGCAAAAGTCACGGTCCGCCAGCGCTGTCTGAGCGTGTTTAGCGCCCATACAAGCGATGCACATCGGGTGAGGGTCCCTCCCTGAAATGGTAGCCCCGCACGACGCGGGGCAAGGGCGGGATGAAACCTCCTTTGGCTTCGGGTCCGACCCTTTGGCGGGGGTAGGAGCCGAGGACATAATGCCTAAGACCGGGAAAAAAGACCAGAAATAAGGGCAGTGCTAGTCGTGCCGCGAAGCAAACACGACTGGAGAAGCCGAGACACGGGTTGAAAACCGTAACCGGGTCCGGGGAGCCTGCTCGCCGTAACGCGTTAGCAGAACACCGCAGTATTGAATCAGTCAACAAATTAATGTCAACCGATCAAAAGGGCGGGCAACAGGTAAATGTCACCCGCAAAAAGCTGCCTTGACGGTAGCAGAATGGAAGAGCTAAGTCAGTCGACAAATAAATGCTAACCAACCTGGCTTATTATAAGCTATACGGTTAACGGTGCGTAGTAAACTAATACAAGCAGCCTATAAAACAGCTCGCCTCTACGCGGTCGCTGCACGAATAACCGTGTAATAGCAGTATCAAGTCCGTGAGAACTTACTCAGCGTATCCGAGCCAAAGCCGACAACTGCGCTCGTCAACGATGTCCTTTACGGCTCGTCTATGAACTGTTAAACAGAAGCTAGCTTGCTTGGCAAGAAAAGCGCTGAGGGAGCTATAAAGATGTGGCTTCCACGCGGGAAGAAAGCGAGAATGTTTACTGAAGGAGGAGGCTGGCTGTACCTAGAAGAGGGGGCGTAGCCCAAGGTACAGTCAACCTGTCTGTCATGGACAGACGTGGTGCCATTGGAGCTTCCGTGGATGGTCACGCCCGAGGCGATTCCCATAGTGAAACACCGAACGAAGTTAGAAAAAGAACTACTTTAGTCACATATCCATGGAGACGAGCTGGAGTAGCCGTACCCGCTACCCACTCTTGGTAAAGTTACCGCTCAAAGCAACTGTACATGTTTGTTTCTGTGTACATTTTGAGGTATTTTTCAATTATGAAAATATCTGTCATAAAATAAATGCTTGTATTTCAATTTTAAAGCCACACTACGCAGTGTGGCTTTAAAACAAAAATGACTAAAATGTGATAACAAAAACAAGGAATAAGCTTGGCTTGTGAATGAGGGTAATGAGGCATGTAGGAACCGATAACATAATAACGGTGGTGAGCCAATAACGTAATAAGTTATTATGTTATCGGCCTTGCAATGAGAAAATCTTTTGATAATGTATTAACTGCAGCCAATAATGTATTAACAACCTTAATCAAGTGATTTGCTGTATCAACACAATGGGGCTACTTTTTCATGTCTTTTGGGTTTGTGCAATATGCCAACAAGGAAAACACACACTTTTTTTTCTTTTAAAAGCATTTAATTATAACATCATGCAAGGATTGTAAAAGAAAATATGGCTATATAGAACTCTCCCATTTATGTCAGTGCTATTGAGTGGTTAGAATGAACAATTTTATATATATGAATATAAGCTATATATTATATATACTGAATAACACGTATGTATGTATATTGCATGCATGCATACATACATACATACATACATACATACATACATACATACATACATACATACATACATGTATACAGTGCCTTGCACCTTGAACTTTTGCACATTGTCATGTTTACAACCCTAAACATAAAGATTTTATTTAGAATTTTTTTTACTGAAAGTTCACACACAAGTAACAGACAACTGTGAAGTGAAAGCAAAATGATACATGTTTCTGTCTTTTTTTTTTTTTTTAAATAAGTGAGCGTGCATAAGTATTCATACAGCATTTTTCTGAGTGCATTAAATTGCCTTTTAACATTCCTAATGACTGCAGAAAGTTCACACCTTGCCCTAACCATTAAATAAAGGCCACATGTGCGTAATCTACTCTCAGTATAATTCCAGCTGTTCTGTGAGGGCCTCAGCTGAGCTGGGGGAATCTGTACATGGGACAACTATAAGTCGTACTCTACACAAATCTGGCCTTCATGGACGAGTGGCAAGAAGAAGGCCATTATTGAAAGGAGGCCATAAGAAATCGTGTTTGAAGTTTGCTCAGAAGTCATATGGAGGACACAGCTACCATGTGGAAGAAGGTGCTTTGGTCAGATGAAACAAAAATTGAACCTTTTGGCCCAAATGCAAAACGTTACGTATGGAGCAAACCTAACACTGTTCATCGTCCTGAGTGCACCATCCCCAGTGTCAAATATGGCGGGGGGAGCATCATGCTATGGGGCTGCTTTTCCTCAGCGGGGACTGGGAAGATTGTAAGAATAGTTGGGAAGATGGATGGAGCCAAATACAGAGACATTTTGAAGGAGAACCTGCTGGAGTCAGCAAGAGAATTGAGGCTGGGGCGGAGATTCACCTTCCAGCAGGACAATGACCCTAAACACAAAGCTAAATCTACAATGGAATGGTATAAAAACAAACAATGTGTTAGAATGGCCCAGTCAAATCCTGACCTAGCCTCGCCTTTGCCATCCGTAAACTCCGGTCAAATATTTTTCCCTGCATGTACGTCTGGGTTTGATCTCAATGGCTGCGATTCAATCGGTTGAATTTCATCCTACCATACAGCGAGCGGGGGAGGCGGGTGTTGTAGGTGACGTCAAACATAGCTTGACTCGGCCGGGCGCATTACTTCACAACCAAAAGCTAGCGATTGGGTAAAATCAGACCCAATCGTTTCAAACTTTAAACAGAGTTCACCCCTCCCACTTGTAAACGGAGCTCAATTGAGAAAGTCCAGACCCTCTGTACGAAACAAGTACGAGGGTATGGTAAAACCAGGCTAATCCTGACCTAAATCCTATTGAAAATCTGTGGGAAGACCTGAAAACTGCTGTTCACAAACGCTCTCCTTCTAATTTGACAGAGCTTGAGTTGTTTTGTAAAGAGGAATGGGCTAAAATCTCAGTCTCTAGATGTGCAAACCTTGTAGAGTCATACCCCAGAAGACTTGCTGCTGTTATTGCAGAAAAAGGGGGTTCCACAAAGTATTAATTCATGCTGTATGAATACTTGTGCACGCCTGACCTTTCGGTTTTCTATTTTTTGAAAAATAACACAATCATGTATCATTTTGCTTTCACTTCACAGTTGTCTGTTACTCCTGTGTGAACTTTCACAAAAAAATTCATGTTTAGGGTTGTAAACATAACAAAGGTTCAAGGTGTATTAGCACTTTCGCAAGGCACTGTATATTTACATTCGTGTGTGTGTGTGTGTGTGTGTGTGTGTGAGATATATATGAGAGAGAGAGAGAGAGAGAGAGACTGCACAGGTCTGATTCCCCTCCGCCAAATAATCGACAAGACTGACTATGGATACCAACTTAGGAACGGGGCCACCATCAGTCACCTCCTCTACATGGATGAGGTCAAGCTGTACGCTAAGAATGAGCGAGACATCGACTCACTGATCCATACCACCCGGATCTACAGCACAGACAATGGGATGTCATTCGGTCTAGAGAAGTGTGGTCGGATGGTCACAAAGAAAGGGAACGTAGTCCACACAGAAGGGGTCTCACTCCCAGAAGGAACAATAGCAGACATTGAGGACAGTTACAAGTACCTCAGAATCCCACAAGCAAATGGCAACCTCGAAGAGGTGACAAGGAAAGCAGCTACGACCAAATGCCTCCAAAGAGTAAGGCAGGTCCTAAGAAGCCAGCTCAATGACAAGAACAAGACCCAGGCCATAAACAGCTACGCCCTGCCAGTAATGAGATACCCTGCAGGAATAATAAACTGGCCAAAGGAAGAGATACAGATGTCAAGACACGAAAGCTCCTAACCATGCATGGAGGGTTCCACCCTTAATCCAGCACCCTGAGACTGTACACTAGCTGAAAGGAAAGAGGCCGAGGACTAGTGAGCGTGAGAGCCACTATCCAGGGTGAAACATCCATAAGTACGTCAAGGACAAGGCTCCAACAAATGACGTGCTCAGTGAACGTCTCAGACAATGGGGAACAGAAGATGAGGCGCTGGAGGTCCCGTCATGGGAGAACAAGCCCCTACACGGGATGTACCACCGAAAAATAACTGAAGTGGCGGATATCAAGAAATCCTACCAATGGCTAGACAGAGAAGGACTGAAGGACAGCACAGAGGCACTCATGGCTGCACAGGAGCAGGCCTTGAGCACCAGGGCAGACTGCTAATACTGTAGTCTGCCCTGAGGCACTCATGGCTGCACAGGAGCAGGCCTTGAGCACCAGGGCAGACTGCTAATACTGTAGTCTGGTCAGTATTAGCAGTGGAGGGTTACAGTTAGGGCTGAAAGATATCGTTTTCGTATCGATGGAGATATGAACATTCAAGATGTCAATATCGCAAAAGAAAAATATATCGTATTATCGTTATCGTATTAAAATCGGAAAAGCAAGATATAAACGATATAGATTTCCATCAATAAAACTGCACTGTCCGAAGGACCTCAGTCTCCTCAGAAGGTGGAGGCGACTTTGGCCCTTCTTGCAAAGATGTTTGCGCTCACACCAGTCCACAAAGTCTATGATCACCGACCGGTGCTCCAGTTCGTTCCCCTCCGACACACAGCCCACAATGGCGGAGTCATCAGAGAACTTCTGCAAATGACAGCTGTCTATGTTGTATATGAAGTCTGACGTGTAGATGGTGCAGACGACCACCTCAGACTCACAGCTGCGCAGCCGCACATACTGGGGTCGGTCCGTGAGGTAGTCGATGGTCCATGCAGTGAGATTTTCATCCATTCCAGCTTCCCCCACAGCAGCGCCGGTCTGAGGGTGTTAAAAGCACTGGACAAGTCAAAGAACATGACCCTCACAGCGTTCCCGCTGAGCTCCAGGTGGGTGAGCGTCCGCTCCAGCAGGTAGTTGACAGATGTGTTTTCCTTGTTGGCATATTGCACAAACCCAAAAGAAGACGTAAAAAAGTAGCCACATTGTGTTGATACAGCAAATCACTTGATTAATGTTGTTATTACATTATTGGCTGCAGTTATTACATTATCAAAGGATTCATTGCAAGGCTGATAACGTAATAACCAGCCAATAACGTAATAACTTATTACGTTATTGGCTTATTACATTTGGCAACTGATCAAATTTATTACGTTTTGGGTCGTTCTTACGTTATCGGTTTCTACAAGGCATCACCTTGGCCAATAGTCAAGTCGTGAAGCTTTTAGATTTGGCTAAAACTGGAGAAAATCTGCTTGGCTAAGGTTGGGGTTATGAGGTTAAAATACCATTACATTATGCTGACTCAACTTGATTTGCCATTCAGGAGGGAGGATCTTCCGTTGCTCCTTCTGCCAAAACTTCTTGTGTGAGGATGATCAGTTTGAGCACCAGGCCAGTTGCCAGGTCCTTCAGGCAGAAACATTTAAATGTGAGTGACTAAGGTTTTGTGGTGCATTTGTTTCTTCAATATTTCACACTTCATTGGAACAGACGGAGGGTACTACTTCCACACGGTAAATTGATCATATTTTGTACTTTTCTTTTGTTAAGGTGTTTCTTGTAACAGACTGGGCCAGCACTCATGTCTGCGCTGTAAGGTGAGTGACTAATGTGTGGAAAAAGATGTACATTTAATTTAACATCCAAAATGGAGACCTCGTGTTGAAAGGTTAGCATGATTAAAGATGCCCATAAAAACATCCTTAAAGGAATAGGCCACCGTTTTTACATACTGACATATGTTCTTACCTTACCTTAGACTAGTTGATATGTACCTGTCTGGTCTTTGTCCGTGCGCTCTGTCATCCAAACGGAGCACAAACGCAGCCTCTTCCACATACTGTATAGTTCCAAATCAGCTCCCGTTAGAAGTTACCAAACTCTTCCACGTTTTCCCTATTTAAATACAGTTACGTGACGTATTACACTACAAAGTATAGTAACACAGAAATGTAACGTGTCGATTTTCTCAGCGGATAAAAAGGGGTACTATATTGTGAGGCGTAATAATACGAGGAGCACTACGTCCGCGCACTAACTCCTAAAGACTTCTCTCCCGCTCACTACAAGTCACGCTGCGGTAGTGAGCGGGAGAGAAGTCTTTTTCACGTATATGAAAATGTTTCTCCACATTTGACAAAGCAAAAAAAAAACACAAGCTAAACTGTTATGCCATAAACAATTAAAAAGTACATTAGATTTTTTTGGTAAATATTTTATAAACATGACCTATATGAGCCTTCTGACATGAGGTAAACATGAATCCTCATCTGCAGCTTAACACAGTTTCAGCTGCAGTTGTAGTGCCTTTTAAGGCATGTGGCCATACTGCGTTTGCTCTGCCCGATCCCGTCAGACCTTGGAAGCTAAGCAGGGAAGGGCCTGGTCGGGACTTGGATGGGAGACCGTTTGGGAACACCAGGAAGCCTAGCGAATGTAGTGAGTGAGTGAGTGGTTGGTGGTGGTCGGAGGGGCCGATAGTGCAGACTGGTTGCCTCGCTTCCGTCAGTCTACCCCAGGGCAGCTGTGGCTACAATAGTAGTTTACCATCACCAAGTATGGAGTGAATGAATAATGCAATGTAAAGCATCTTTGAGTGTCCAGAAAAGCGCTATATAAAACCGATGCATTATTATTATTTTTATTATTATTATAATAAGAGCATACTCTGCAAACATTATCTTTAAATGACACTAGTTTGACCTTCTTTTCAGGCCTGCTACTGTGATGACCACGCAAAGAGCAAAGTGTTCAAACAGGAGAAGGGCAAAGCACCGCCCTGCCCGAAGTGTGGCCACGAGACCCAAGAGACCAAAGATTTGAGCATGTCCAGTAAGTCATTTAGTCAAGTGAGGAAAGTTGTGACATCTATGCAGTTTCTGCACTTCGAAAGAATGATTGCACCATTCCAACACATGCAAATATCTCATTTCCAATTTTCCAAGGTAAGCCTGAGAACTTGGCACAAATTCTTAATTCCTGCAGTGGTAACCAGATGTTTGTAGTACATACACTTTATGAAAAGATACATTTGCATCTATTTCTCACTGTCTGACATGAAACCAGAATTAACTTTTACTTTTTTTTAGGTCATTAGAAATTTTAAAATATTTATATTTGCTGAATGCCAGAAGAATGAGAGAGATAATTTTCTACACAGTTCTATATTACTTTTTACAAAACCAAAAGTTTACATACATTTCATTAGGGCTGAACGATTTTGAGAAATAATCTAATTGCGATTTTTTTTCTTCAATATTGCGATTGCGATTAAATATGCGATTATTGTTGCAAGGTCCTCTTCTCATGTATTTTTCACCTAACACAAGCAATAAATCAGCCTGTTTCATAATGAACAATATTTGAAGTGAAAATTGCAACAAAATTGTTGCTTGACCTATTCAAAATGTGTGTGGACTGCACTTCTTAAACTGTCTGAACTTAACAGTACAGTCTATAAATAAATGCTAAATTATATAGATATTAAAAAGTCAGTAACATCACCCATACTAAAGTGCAGGAAAGTAAGATCAAACGTCTGCTTTAACTAGTTGGAAAAGTTTTAGGAAACAAACTCCCAATCAATACAAAATAAGCTATTTAATTTATTAAATAGTAATTTATTATTTCGGCCAATCAAATCCCAGTCTGAGCTGCGACTCGTAGTTGCTTCAGATGCGCGTTATTGATGGACACGGAGAGGCCAGATGGAGCACACGCCAAAACACAGTGGAATTAAGAGCAGCATTTTGGTTTTGGGATGTAACTTTGGACAATATGAAGAAAGAAAAGAACACTGACACAAGGAGACGGGACATGAGGTGCCAAACACAGACACGTAATCTTTGACTCGCAGCCATTTAGTGACATTTCAGCTTAAACAGCACCTCAGCAAAATAAGACATGACACGGACTCCTGCCTCGGATCCTAGTTACCAGCCCTTTTCATACAGCAGTTTAGTGTTTATATCTTGCGTCTGTACGACCTACGGAGCGGATATGCGGTAGACGCAAAGGTAAATAAAGGCACATGGCACATCGCCTCCGCGGATACTTAATGGTCATGAAACGTCATTATGCTTTTGAGATAAGTTCTTTATCCACAACATTCCCAAACATAAGCCTAAACTGAGCCACAAACGACTCTTTACTTTTTACAATCAGCACAGACTCACCTATATATGTCTGTGGAGGCAGAGGCGTAAGAATCCGGAGGTGAGGGAGTTTCTGTGATCATCAGAGCGTGTAGTAGCGGCGACGGAATGGCGTGATTAGCGCTGTGGCTAACGCAATGCTAACGGAGAAAAGCAATATTCCTTCGCGGTGGCTGCATGATAAACGCTGATATTGTCACTGTACATCCACAATCTACCGCGCACCTTAACTAGACTGAGACGTAAACAAAAGCACGCGACGGAGCGGACTTTGCTGCCATATCTCGTTGCTCCATTTACTTCCCAAATCGCGTGCCCTGCGATTACGAAATCGCGTGCCCTGCGATTACGAAATCGCGTTGTGTAATATCGCGATAAAATTGCAAATGCACTTAATCGTTCAGCCCTACATTTCATACATTTGGTAGCATTGCCTTTTAAACTGTATAACTTGGGTCAAACATTTTGGAAATCCTTCACCAAGCTTCTCACAATAGTTGGCAGGAATTTTGTCCATTTCCCCAAACAGAACTGGTGTAACTGAGCCAAATGTGTAGGCCACCTTGCATGCACATGCCTTTCAGCTCTGCCCATACATTTACTTTTTGTTTATGAACATTTTTTAATTTACAAAACACAAAGGCAAGGCCACTTTATTTATACTGCACATTTCGTACACAAGGCAACTCAATGCAAACATGGGAGATCACAGGATGATTCTTATGATAAAAAATTCTATACTTCTTGCATGTGTTACCTTTTTTTGATCCAGCACACTGCTCAGTCAGGGATGTGCGCGTTTTTTTGATTGTGCTACAAAAAAATTACAGTAATAATAAGTGGAAATGTGTATTGACTACTGTCGGTTTGTGAAGTCAAACCACTTTTTCCGACGTCGTTTTCCCATCTCCCCCTGGAGACGCAAGTCATACGTTTCATATTTTCTACAATAGATGTAAAAAGATTGTGCGGGAGGCCGTTTCTTTTAACCAGCATTTTGTTATGGCCTTCTTGGCTGATGCCAAAAAGATTTTCAGGAAATAAACATAATTTGCAGTCAGCTCACCCGGAAGGCATCCCAGATATAACAAATTGAAAGAGCAGTTGATACTGAAACCCAATGTTTAAGAAATGACATTTGTGAATGAATGGACAAGACCAAAAATGTGTCCAAAACAAAAGAGCCACCGCTGAATTTTTAAAACATCATTATTATTATTATTCTGTAGATAGTAACACTTACAGACCATTGATTAATACAGCAACATAAAATGTACAATGATGTGTTGACCTAATAATAAACTAGATAGTCCTACATTGTCCTCTAAAGTCTATTACGAGGCTCTGCACTTATGATTAGCACAAATACAAATAAATAATGCGAAGGTACTATAGCCTGCACTTAAAACATCTGATTTGTCCATGTCATTGCTTTGTCCATATCAAAAATATCTTAAATAACAATAATCCACTGAGCTGTTCATGTTCCTGTGCCACCCCCCCCCCATGCAGAGGCACATTGTCCAGAGCACAGGCACCTCTCCTCCTCAGCTCACACTGCTCTGGCCCTGGTCTACGCCCAGCCCTGGCTTAGTCTGAGTAATAGAGCTCATTTTAAGACCATTTTATAGCGCGACAAACGGAATCACGGAAAGTTACTGACTTCTTACCGCTGACTTTGTCCGGACGGTCACACGCAGCGCTGACGTCCTCGGCCTTTTCGTTTCCAGCCCCTAATCCAGTCATGTCGCGCTGGTTCGTTCATAAAGGTTAGCGAATTTATTCAGTTTACTTTACTCCCACGTCTCAGAGATGAACTGTACCATCCTCTCAAACAGAAACACTGGGACAGCGCAGTTGCCCTTCATTGGTCAGGAGCACGTAAGCGCCGTGGCTCGAGAGGAAGAGGAGGAATGATGCGCCATTTCAATTTGTTGAGCTTTAAAACTGTATTTTCAGCACTTGTTGGCTTAGTAAGAACAATAAAAGAAATGACAGTTATTTTTTGGTAGGAAAAAAAACTGTGGTCGTGAGAAGGGAACCTAATGGGCACAGGGCAAAGGGGCAGGTGCTTGAGCACCACCTGGGCTCTATCTGTGCACGTCCCTGTTGCTGACTTGTATGCACAAATGAAAATATTGACAAATTGTGAAAGTTCTTTAGAATTGTTGCTTTTAGTGATAAAGTCACGAAGCTGCAGGAATCTGAAAAAATCTTGTTAAATTATACCTCCTACATAAATTACTAAATGACATTAAGTTTGCTGTGCACACAGCAGTAAGACCATATAATGCCCACTGTCTAAATGTGGCATCAAGAAAGGCAGGTAGGAATTCAGGGTCATACGCTGGCCATCTGAGAAATTTTACTTCCTCCTGGAGTTTTAATTTTCTAATTTCTGACTTCCAAATCCTAAATGCCAGATTAACCCACTGACTAGACATTAGGAGCTTTTAATTTTCAAGGATACCTAGTTTAAATGGAAGTGGTGCTTCGGATAAAGACATCTCAAATGTTTTCCATTTTGCATAATAAGACGGGTTACACCAACAGACCGACGGTCTCAACTGGGCTGATATGTAATGGTCTCGTTAAGAGGGCAGGGCCTGCCCCCCTCCTTCCCTCAGAAACTGTAAAGTAGAGGACCTTATTCTTGGTCTATTTGTTAGCCAAATTAACCTTGAAGTTTGTTCCATTCTCGAAACTGTTTGTCAGGGATTGGTACTGGAAGAGATCAGAAAAGATAATTTAGGGAGGATGGTCATCTTGATTGCCTGTATTCTGTTGCCAAAATCAAGGGGGAGCAGGCTCCAGCTATCAAGGTCACTAATCATTGTTTTATTTATAGGGTTGTAATTCTTATCATACAGTTGTGACAGATCCTTGGGTGGATGCACTTCAAAATATTTGATATGGTCAGAGGTACCAATTAAAGTTGTATTTAGATGTTAATGCCTGTCCAGGGTAAACATTGAATGTCATAACCTGACTTCTATGGATAGTAAGAGCATACCCTAAATAGGATCCATATACTTCTAACTTCTTCATCAACGCTGCTAAACCAGAGTCAGGGTATGTGATTGTAATACCTTTTAATGTAGTCTCCTGGTGTATTGCTTGTGCTAAAGGCTCTATAAATAAATTCAACAAATTGGGACTTCCGGGGCATCCTTGTCTGCAGTTGTATAGGATTAGAGAGACTCACGTTTATTTTTATTCTGGCAATAGGGGAGGAGTAGAGCGCCCTAATGCATTTTATAAAATCTATGCAGAATCCAAATCTTTTCATTGCTAGATAAAGGAAGTCCAACTGAATTGAAAGCTTTTTCAACGTCAAGACTAAGAATGACTGAAGTAATCTTTCTCTTATTAATCTGTTATTATTGAACAGAGTAAAGTGTGTAGAGCCCTCCTAATGTTATCTTGAGTTTGTCTATTTTTTAGAAAACCTGTTTGGTCTTCATCAATCAATGAGGGCATCTAGCCTGACCAGAATACTTGTGTATAATTTATAATCTATTTCCAATACGCTTATTGGTCTATATGATTTGCAGTCCGTTTTATCCTTCTCTTCTTTCGGTATAACAGATATGAAGGCTATAGGCCCTCCTTTTAGAATGTAGTTAAAACTAGTTCCCAGTGTAGCTATCAAACCTTTCATTTTCTTGTGCCGGGTGATTTACTTATTTAAAATTAGAGATGGCCTCGCGTTATATTGGTGACATTGACTTGGTATTCGCATTTCTTCCCAGTGAGGGAAAGAGCCCAAGAAGTTAAAGGTCAGACCAGATTTTATGACCAATTATGCAGAAATGTGAGAAATGCCATAGCACTCTCAAGACACTCATTAGTACAACACACACAAACTGACAAAACTCACTGAATGGAAATCACACGCTAGATTTAACACAAATGCTTTGAAAAGTGATGTACATTTTCCAGTAGATTGAGCATTTTGAATGTGGAGGGAGTGCCAGAGTACTGTGGCCTGAACACACTTCCATGGTGTTTTACGTGAAATCGGTATAGAATAGATGGATGTATTGGAGCTTATTTCTGGGATCGGACGTCCAACTCCCATCACCCATTAAAGCTTCGCTCCATCTGAGTTGGGTCCTACAGAGAAGAACAAGTTCAAAAGACGGCTAATCAGTGCTGTGAGAATGCCACACTCAGTCAACAGTTTGTTTGGCACTTCCTTATCAAGAGCATGACTGTAACAGAATACCGGCCAAAAACATGTCCATTGTTTGTGTATTGTAATTTCTCTGTCTTACAACCAAAATATAAAATTCAGGGCTGGACGCTAGTTAATATTGGGAGCCATTGACTCTGCGAGCAGATAGGCTTCTTTCTCCTGATTTATCAAAGTTTGTTGGTTACACACTGAAAAGTAAAGTTAGAGTAACATTACTTTGAAAACATTTTCTGACCCAGATAGTATCCTGTATTGTGGTTCTCTTGATCACTGATTTGCGATTTGAACTTGTCTTTCCAGCGCGCTCCGTGAAGTTTGGCCGGCAGAGCTGTGCCGATGAGGAAGACGACGGTTACTATGACGGCGGAGCGTCCGGTTACGACGCGTACTGGAAGAACCTGGCGTCCGGAGGGGGAGGGCAGGGCTACGAGTACGCCGAAGACGAGGAGGACGATGATGACGAGTATGAGGACGACGAGGATGAGGAGGAGGATGACGAAGACGAGGACGAGGCTGAAGAGGAAACGGCGACTGAGGCGATGTCCACTCTCAAACTCGACACAGCCACATAAATGTAGTCATGTTTTGTATCAGTCAACAGCTCTACAGCATTCTTCAATGCTCTTAGTACATTTTGATTATATCTTGTTTCTTTTCCTCAAATTGCAATGGTAAGAAGCAGAGGCAGGTAGGGTAGCCAATTAAAAGTCAATTGGTGGCACATTCTTGAAAATCTGTTGCTTGGTCACACGAGAAACTAAACTGTGCTTTAAAAAAAAAGTACTCGTAATACTCGGCTAGACACACACAGTACTATTTTTGCAATGTATTATCAAAATAAAGCATTTTAAAGTGGACCTAGTGTACTTTAGTTTAAATTTCATATTGTGGCTTCCTGCAGTAAAAAAGAAGCAGAGCAGTGACTTCTAGAGACGAGCTGCAAAGTTATCCTAGAACTACGATTGGGCAAAAAAATCGATTGGATTTCAAAATCGAGTTTGTAAGTAAAATCAATTCATATTTTCCTTTTTTTTTTTTTATTAATAATTTGGATGTTCAAAAATCTTTGTTACAAACTGCACAGTGACTTTTCAGTTTTTACAGTGATTGCCTTTGCTATTTTTGGGTTTGTTAAACTAAACTCAGTGGGCTTGTTAAACTAAACTCAGTGGGCACTAAAAACATGTACAATAGGCCAGGATGAATGATGTGTGTGAGTGAAAGTATGATGGTGGTCAGAGGGCGCAGATGTGTGCAGTCGCTTCCGTCAGTCTCCCCCAGGGGAAACTGAAGCTACTGACGTAGCTTATCACCACCGAGTATGGAGTGAATGTACAATTGTCTCATGTAAAGCGCTTTGTGACCATGTCTGTGAAAGGCTCTCTAAAAATTAAGATCTTCTTAAAGGACTATACAGAGTTTAAACATGTTAATATTATGTATTTTCCTCCCCCTACATGTTCCAGTAATGTCCTAATGTGTAGAATGAGCCCAGACCTTTTCACAACTGTCTCTAAAATCCTGCACTGTAGTAGCATGTTTTTTTTTTTTTAGTATAATGTAATATACATTAATCTGTTACATTTTAAATGATTGTTAACCTGATGTTAATAATATTAGTGCTACTGGCAGTTATTTGTTATGTGTGTTTTAATATTGTGCACCTGCCCAGGGACTGCAGATGGAAATAAGCATTAGCTAAATCTGGTACAAAGCATCTTTTTGTTAAGATTAATGTATTTTGTATATGGTTCCTACTATATTTAGTTATTTAGTTGAGGCAAGACATTTCACCCACCTTGCTTTCAGTGTCTGTGTACATTGGTGTGTGAATTCGAGTGAATGGGTGACTGGTTCCTTGCTGTAAAGTGCTTTGGGCCTGATGAAGGTAGAAAAGCGCTATAGAAGTTGAGACCATTTACCAATGTTTAACTTAAGAGTATACTGTTACTTCAAAATAACATTTCTCAAGTAAGAAGTACTGTGTGATAAAACTACTCCAAGGAGTAGTTACTTGAAAAGGATGTACATCTACTTGAATAGGCTAAATTTCAGTACTACCCCACCTGCTGCTTATAGTTCTTAAAAGTCTTTTATTCTCCACCTGCTTTCTTATTGCTTTTTTGTTATATTTTAGAATCTTTAACATCTAATTGTAGTTTTTCTAGGGTGCATTTCTGTTGCATTGATCTTTTAAAATGTATTTGTGTTTTCTACAAAGCACATTGAGTTGCTCCGTGTCTGAAATGTATTTACCTTCTGTACACCTATACTGTAACTGCCTTTCCACTGAACAAGGCAAATAGGCTAGCCTATGGTAGTTTATAATACTGCTGCTGAAGGAGACGTGCAAGTTGATTACTATCCATCATGCACTTGGCTTTGCCAAATTATAAATAGGGTAGGCTATGATAAATGGGAAGGATGGTCTTCATTGGACTTTATGAATGAGAGACACAATAAAAAATAAATAAAAAAGAGGCACCACCAATGGCACTCTAATGGTATCACCACACTCCTTACCACATTTGTAAGAAAGAAACGCTCACCTTTACTAGGCCTAACTCTTTCAAATACTTTGTTTTGGCCTGTCACACAGTTCCACCAATTTTCCGTCTTTTAATGTTGCCAAAAAGTTAGATGCATAGAGAATGGTAGGCTATTATTCAGCCTACTATTACAATGTTGTGTGTCCTAAATAACTGGATCAGAAAGATTAGCTTGTGGCCTATGTTATGGGTCTTAATGTCTATTAGTTTTTGTGTCGTTTTCTACTAGGCTTAAATGATCAAATCAGTCTCATCTTGTCCTACCACATAAAACTCCTTTTACTTTGTTTTGAGGTGGTCACCCGAGCTAAACCTACATGTCCTTTTGCCATGAATTACATGCAGCAGGTAATTAAAATGTGACACAGTGCCCCAGTTCTTGTGTGCACAAGAAAAGAAAAGAAAAAAGTTGCCGCGCGGCCTCTAGTTATGAATACTTGCATGAGGGGAGTGCACTGACATGACGAAAACTGGGCGGGTGCGGCTCAGTCCGCAGTGCACTAAAAGCCAAATGTGGACGCTCCTCCGGTTCCTGCTGCCTCCCCGTCCTACATATCGATGAAACGACGCAGCTTGGCCTCTCACAAAAACGGGCCAAAATGTGATGTAGTGCGCTGACTGCTGGCTTCATGAGGACGATCCCGCTGACCATCCAGCCCACATGTCCCGGACACTCACAGGTAGGAATCGGAGTTCACCCATCAATGCGCGCGCGCTCAATGCCACACAGGCAAGGGCACAGTCCACGGAAATAGGCATACAGGGTTTAGGGGTGTGTCTGGCCCTGATCCACGTGCTCACGCCAACAGTCACACTTTCAACTATGCGCACAATTCTGGTGATTTGCTCAAAGCCAAACCAAACGCGCTCCGGCAAAGGCTACTTTCACTTTCAATCTACTACAGTCATGGCTAGTGCGCACTGCGCAGGCACCAGCTGTGCACGAGTCAATATGACACCCAACCGCATTAGCGTGAACCTGGCCCCCCATCATACTCAAAATTTTATAAAAAATATGTCAGTCGTTTGTGCTACGTTTGTGCTGGTTTGTGCTGTAAAAAATTACGTTTGTGCTGTTATCGTTTTTGAGATATTGAGGATTCTTTTATAGGTCAATCTGAGGTCACCCAGCCCCTCATTTTGCTAAAAAATGCTCCAAAACGAACGAAAATGGTGTCATTCGTTTGTGCTACGTTTGTGCTGGTTTGTGCTGTAAAAAATTACGTTTGTGCTGTTATCGTTTTTAAGATATTAATAATTGCATTTTTGGACGATGACGTCATCATACGCTTTCGAAAATGCACAGAACTGACTCAGAATGGTGTCTATCTTTTTTGCTTCGTTCATGTTGGCTTGTGCCGTCATCTGCAGGCGCTGCCCAGCCTATATTGCGATGTGTTTACGTTTTAAGTTACATTAACTACATTTTTCTTCCCAGATTAGTCCTAAACGTAGTCATCTATCTCTGAAACTTGAAGCTGTAATTTGAAAACGAGATTTGTATGTGAGCTTTGTTAATAAACAAGTGATATAGTCAAAGCATTTGTCATTATTTCATTAACGCTACAACACGCTTTACTTTTTATATACCACTGGGAGGCGCTAAACATTAAGTTTACCCGCTAAAATTTCAACTTTTTCCCTCAAAGAACTAATTAAGCAACTGCATTTTAACTTAAAATACTTAATTATTTTGGTATTTTTCTCTTTTAATTGTACCCTTATGGACCTTGGCATATTCTGAAGATCATCAACGTAAGTAATTCAATTGTATGTGTAACCCTGTCTCTGTGCTGGCGAGGACCCAATCAAATGTCTCTGCGTTGTGTTGTGATTTCTACTGGACTGGGGCCAGCAGTGCGGACAGGGAAAACTAGGACTCGGGATGATGGTTGAGGCTGAACAGACGCTCCTCATTTATTTCCCTTGTAAAACACAAATAGAACTGCCTTAATTACAATATAATAACACAGTGACCTCACAAAAGGTACAACAAATAAAATATATGTCAGTTACAAATAAAGATATTTGCCGTTACGCTATTAACGTTCAACATAGCACCTTGAAACAGGTGTAAAATAGTTATTTTCAACAGATTATAACACATTAGCTTGTGACGTTACTTTAAAACATATCTCTTCTCAAAACATGACCAAACAATCAACATTTCGGCTGTTAATTAAAAGTGTGGTGTTTAGCACAATCGGGAGCCCTCCTTACCTTGTAAAACACAAATAGAACTGCAGCGTAACGTCGCTGCGGGGGGATTTTAAAGGCTTTGGGCGATCAAACAGTTAACGGAAAGGTCAGAGTGCCCTCTGCTGGCGAACATATATATTACAACCTTACACCCACCCCCTCGATATTAGATGCCGTCCCAGACATCACAAATGTACATCTGCAACACAACCAATAAAACAAATGGTCGTGGCGACTAATGTGTGTCAGTATGGAAGGAGGGAGGGATGGGGGGGGGGGGTTAGTCTCTAGTTCTGGAGCTCCGCCTGTCTTTTGCTCTCTGCCATATCTTTCGCCCCCGATCAATTTTTTGTTGAACTGATTCACACTCAACAGCTCTCTGCTGAAAAGAGAGTCTTTTTGGTGGGTGTCTATTTCTAGGTGGGTTTCTTCGGATAAATTCTTGTTTGGGTGGTGGGGGGTTTTCCTCTTGTTTTTCCTCCAGTTCCACAGCAGATGTCTCCAAAAGTAGCTGTTCTCCTTCACTATCCTGTTCATCCATATCCTCAAAGTGATCTTTGCCATTATCATCCTCCTTATTTTCATCCTCTGGCTTGTCACTATCTGATTCATCCTCTGAGGCACTGGCCATTTTATTTCTTCCGCAGGATTCTTCAACAGACTGTTCTGTGTTCATGGGGAAGAACATACATTGGGTGAGAAGGTTTCTATGGACCACTCTTTCTTTTTCCCCATTTTCTGACCGAATGACATAAACTGGGACCCCAGGCTGTTTCTTCAGGACCACATAGGGCTTTGATTCCCACCTGTCGCCCAACTTCTGTCGACCTTCAACAGCACAAACTTTAAACAAGACTCTGTCCCCTGGCTCAAATATATGACTTTTAACCCGCCGGTCGTAGTGTTTCTTTTGTTGCTGCTTGGCCTGTCTAGAACTTTCGTTAGCCTGAGCATAAGCAAACTTCAGGCAGTCTTGAAGGTCTTGAACATAGTCACTGTACTCAGAGGGACCGTCACTGGAGGTCAGACCAAACACAAGATCGAGTGGCAGTCTAGGGTGCCTGCCATACATCAGAAAGTAGGGACTGTAGCCTGTTGAGTCATGTTGAGTACAGTTGTAGGCATGTGTCATTGCGTCAATATACTCATGCCAACGGGGCTTCAGATGAGGATCCAGGGTGCCAAGCATATTCATAAGGGTCCGGTTGAACCTTTCAGTAGTTCCATTTCCCTGGGGATGGTATGGGCTTGTGTGGGTTTTGGTGATGCCTGTGATCTGGCATAGGTCTCGCACTACCGCACTCTCAAAGTTGCGCCCTTGATCTGAATGAAGTCTTACTGGGAACCCAAAACGGCAAAAGAAGTTCTTCCAGAGCACCCGGGCAACTGTGGGGGCCTTTTGGTCTTTAGTTGGATATGCCTGTGCAAAGCGGGAGAAATGGTCGGTAACCACCAGCACGTTTTCAATGTTCCCCACAGACTTTTCCAGCGTCAGGAAATCGATACAGATCAGATCCATAGGGGCGTTAGTATGTATGCTGACAAGGGGAGCTTTGAGACCCGCTGTAGGTGTCTTCCTAAGACAGCAACGCTCACACTGCTCGCACCACATTTTGACATCGTGGAACATTTTAGGCCAGAAGAAACGTTCTCTGATGAGGGCGAAAGTCCGTTCAAACCCCAGGTGGCCTGATTCGTTGTGCAGGGCTGTCATAACTGATCTCTGTAACTTTTGGGGTAGGACTAATTGATTGAACACACCACTTCGACCATCCCGGACAGAGCGAAAGAGGGTCCCATCTCTTACCACCAACTTCCTCCATTCTTTTAACAGAAGAGAAGTCCGCTCTTCCCATGTTTCTCTGTCCTGTCTGCCAGGTTTAGAATTCAAGGCTTTGTAACTCAGAATTGGCCCCACAACAAGATCTTCCTTCTGAGCGGCTCTGATTTCTTGTTTAGTCATCGAAGGAAGGCATTCAGTACCAGTATCATTGTATGGCCCTGTTTGCTGTTCTTGTGCAATTGCCTGGTTCAACTCAGCGGCTACTCTTTGCGGGCATGACTGCAGAGCTTTAGAGACATCGTAACTTGACATTCTCGACAGTGCATCAGCATTCGCATTGTTCTTGCCTTGGCGATACTGTATGTTGAAATCAAAACCGGACAACTGCGAAACCCATCTTTGTCCAGTGGCATCCAATTTGGCAGTGGACATGACATATTTTAAGGGATTATTATCTGTGAGTACAGAAAACTTGTGGCCGTACAGATGATCGAAATATTTTTCTGTCACGGCCCACTTAAGAGCCAAAAACTCTAGCTTGTGAGCTGGATAGCGAGTTTCTGGTGGACTCAAACCCCTGCTGGCAAACGCAATTACCCTTTCAACTCCATCTTGGACCTGGGCTAGGACAGCACCCAGGCCTTCACCAGAAGCGTCGGTCTGCAGCACAAACGGCAAAGTGTAATCGGGGTATCCCAGCAGTGGAGCTGACGTTAGTCTTACTTTCAGCGTGTTAAATGCCTTGGTGCACTCATCAGTCCACAAAAAGGGGACAGGACCAGCAGGTTTTTTCTTACCCCTTTTTTTCTTCCTGGGGTCGCCGGATGTGAGACGATACAGGGGTGCGGCAATCTTCGCAAAACCTTCCACAAACCTCCTATAGTACCCTGCAAATCCCAAGAACTGCAGGACCTCCTTGCAATTGGTTGGTATTGGCCAGTCTCTCACCTTGCTTATTTTCTCAGGATCTGTTCGAATCCCTTCCGAGGACACCAGGTGACCAAGGTATTGGACCTCCTTCTTCATGAGGTGGCATTTTGAGGGTTTTAGTTTAAGACCATGGTCACGCAGCCTCTCGAACACCAACTGCAGACGCTGTAAATGCTCCTCAAAAGTCTTTGAAAAGATAATGAGGTCATCGAGGTAAATCAGAAGGTGCGAGTAGTTCAGGTCTCCAAAGCAGCAGGTCATCAACCTCTGAAATGTTGATGGGGCGTTTTGTAGACCGAATGGCATACGATTTGCTTCATAGAGACCCATTGGAGTGGTGAAAGCTGTTTTATGCTTATCTTGTTCAGCCACCTCCACTTGCCAATAACCAGATGTCAGATCTAGGGTCGAGAAGAACTTAGCTTGACCCAGGGCCTCCAGAGCATCTTCGATTCTCGGGAGGGGGAATGCATCTCTGGTGCTGCAGGAATTTAGCTTTCTGTAATCGACACATATTCTCAACGACCCATCTTTCTTGACAACTACAACAATGGGCGATGCATAGCTACTTTTGCTTGGACGAACGACACCTGCCTCTTCCATGTCCTTTAACAGTTTCCTGACATCTTGCCACTGGGAAGGTGGAATTTTGCGATATGGGAGACGAAACGGTTTAAGGTCCACCAGAGGGATTTCGTGCTGCACCGTTTTTGTATGGCCAAAGTCCATCGAGTGTTGGGAGAACACGTCAGAGTTTCTCACCACCAGTTGCCTCAGATGTTCCAATTGTTCCTCACTTTCCACCGCGGTGTCACTGAGATCCACAGGGCAAGGGAGGTTGTAGGTGTCCTGCGGTTCTGGCACCACCTGGTCTTCGCTTTGACCCACGTCCATCTTAACACTTGTTGCCATTTGCTGTGCCGGGTCAAGCAGCTGCTCATCTCCAACCGAACAGCCCTCATTATCTTTCCAATGCAGCACATCTCTGATAAGGAATGTGTCTGCTAACCATACATGTGGCGTGATAAGAACTGGTTGTGCAGAAAGATTCATCACTCTGACAGGAACACGGCCTTTTTTTACATAAGCAAGCACCCTGGCCACAACAAGGCCTTCGGGCAGCTGGGAGTGGGCATGACTTTCAATCAGAGCAGTGTATGTCTTCTTTCTCGGCCCGCCCTTCACTTGGCACATTACATTAACCTCTTTGTGTGCAGGGACATACAGTTTGCGGCCAGTATAACATGCAGGGCCCACATGGTCGTCAGGGTCGTCAGGATCATTGTCACCCACTTCCATGAGAGCGGTGTACCACTCAGGATGCTTCTCCTTGATCACAACCAGAAACTGCTTTCCATATTCTGCTTCGAGGTGGCATTTCGAGGCACGTATGACATTGGTCCCCACAAGCAGAGGAACATCTGACCGGTACTCAGTGACAGGAACAACAAAAGTTGGCACATTAACAAGCTCTTTGCCCAGGATTTTAAGATTAATGTATAGCACACCATAGTGGGGAATAGCATGGCCACCAGCCCCTTCCATAGGAATACTGGACTTCCGCAGGTCCAGTTTGCAAAGTTCAGGATGTAAGTGCCAGAAAACATCTGTGATTGTGGTTACTTGGGAGCCAGAATCAATGAGTGCTTTACAGCTTGTGCCATTTACCTCAACTTGGCCCTCATTTAAGGGTCCAACCAGCGGGGTCTCTTGTGAGTTCAGTAATTCCCACCTTTGTTGTGTGCCCATGGTTGCCCCAGTCACCACGGGCCTTAGGAGTTTAAAGGCTGACCGCCTGCAACAGCGCTGCTATCTGGCATGGCAGCAGTGAGTGTATTGGCACTTGTGGGGGACTCACTTTCAAGAAGCGTCCTGCATGACCTTGCGAGGTGCCCAGGTCTTCCACAGCGGTGGCATATTATTGGCGATCTTTTGCTTGCGTCTCTCACTCCTGTACTAGGCTTGAATGGAGCTGAATTAGAAGTGAACTTAGACTCCAGTTGGGCAAGCCGTTTACTTTGCTCCTCCTGACTAAGAGCGATATTCTTCACAAGTTCAGTTAGCTCAGAAAGCTCAGAGGATTGTTTGCCAGTATCTGCCCGATCAGCTGATCCACTTGCCTGCTTAGCCCCAGCCATTTGCACCTGACTGAACGCTTTCTTGTGTTTGGGCTGATTAAATCGCTTAGACTCTCTGGCAAGGTTCCTGAGCTCAACTTGAAGTTCTCGGAAGCTAAACAATCTTGGTTTCATGGGTGTAATTCTCATAAACGCCTCCTCATCGGTTAATCCTCTCATAAACTGCCTGACCAATTTTGCATCACGGTCCGGAAATGGTTGGCCCCCATTCTGAACATCTTCCACCTCCCTCAGAGTTGCCTCCAAAGCAATGGCAAAAGAGCAGGCTGTCTCTCCTGCACGTTGGGTTCTCTCATAAAAGTCGGCCAGAGGGTCTAGAGATCTCTGCATGTCGCCATACTCTGCCCGTAACTCGTCAAAAGCTCTTTCAGGTAGTTGTTCTGAAAGGGGAAGATTTAAGATCAGCCTCCTAGCCTCACCGCTCAAGTGACGGACAATGGTAGCAAAGCTGAGGTGGGATGGCAGGTTTCCAGCATCCAGAAGATATTGCATATCTCTGATCCAGTCTTCAATCAGGATTCTGCACTCTGCACCTCCACTGAACACTTGGACATTCCTCACTTGATGCATCTGAGTAAAACTAGTGTGACTAGACTGAGCTGGCTGAGAATAGATGAGAGCTTGAGAGGGTGCAGTTTGTGGGCTCCAACTAATAGCTTGGTCAGGACCCTGGCTTGTTACAGGGGGAAGCATTTGACTTGCCAGGCTTGGTAATGTGTGCTGTTGCGCTTGCGATTGTGGCCAAGAATCAGTAGGAGATTGGTAGGAGAGATATCTTGGAACTTGCCCCCATATTGGTTGCTGGCTCCCAAAGGGCAGGGGTTGAGTTGCTGATTGGCTCTGAACACCCCCTGTGTTTTGTATACCAGTTTGGGGAAGTGGCCTTGAAACTGCTGCCCGAGACACCCTGGATGCAGGGTAAACTCCCGGGGCAGGGTGGGAATTCTCAGAACCTTTTGGCATATGCATGTTGGTGTCAACTCCTTGAAAACATGTTTGGTGGCTTGGGGGCTGGTGGGGAGGATGCGCCATAGTTGGTGCCTGGAAATAGTGCTGTGGATGAAAAGGGGGGCTATGGGAGTTTGGAGGTGTTGGTATAATGTTTGACGAATGCCATGGTTGCTGGCCCTGATGCTGTGGGGCATACTGCTGTGGGGGCTCATTTGGATTCATGGTAATGACAGTTTGGTCGAGGAAATCTGTGCCCCTTCCGCTTACATTAGGCTGGTATAACTTTGGTCTTACTGGAGGGGGGAGGGTTGATAAGGGACGTCGGGGGGTGTCTTCATGAGGTCCTTGCATTTTGGCCAGTAATTTCAAAATGTGGCATAAATATGTGTAGGCCTAACAAGCTTGGCTGGGCTGTAATAGTGTTTAAAAATAAATAAATAAAAATAATACAGCACTTACACAAACCACAATCAGTGCTGGAGATTACAAATACTCTGTTAGTAATTATTATACTTATTTTTCTTTGGCTTTTTTTTTTTTTTTTTTTTAAACTTGTACTTAAAATTTCAAAACTCACACACAAAAAATAACAGCAAATACCGAGGTTATAACCAATATTGATCTCAGTCCTCAAGAGTCGTCTGCACGTCCTAATGGAAACCACCGTCCGGGTTCACGGCACCAAGATGTAACCCTGTCTCTGTGCTGGCGAGGACCCAATCAAATGTCTCTGCGTTGTGTTGTGATTTCTACTGGACTGGGGCCAGCAGTGCGGACAGGGAAAACTAGGACTCGGGATGATGGTTGAGGCTGAACAGACGCTCCTCATTTATTTCCCTTGTAAAACACAAATAGAACTGCCTTAATTACAATATAATAACACAGTGACCTCACAAAAGGTACAACAAATAAAATATATGTCAGTTACAAATAAAGATATTTGCCGTTACGCTATTAACGTTCAACATAGCACCTTGAAACAGGTGTAAAATAGTTATTTTCAACAGATTATAACACATTAGCTTGTGACGTTACTTTAAAACATATCTCTTCTCAAAACATGACCAAACAATCAACATTTCGGCTGTTAATTAAAAGTGTGGTGTTTAGCACAATCGGGAGCCCTCCTTACCTTGTAAAACACAAATAGAACTGCAGCGTAACGTCGCTGCGGGGGGATTTTAAAGGCTTTGGGCGATCAAACAGTTAACGGAAAGGTCAGAGTGCCCTCTGCTGGCGAACATATATATTACAACCTTACATATGTATAAACAATTTTGCTAGCTTTTTTTGTTGTTGCTAGGCATTCAATTTCAAATAAGGTACAGAATTCATTAAAATGTAAAGTAAAAAAATACAATGAATGCATTTCGTATAACTGTATACATTGTTTCAATTATAGTAACGACAAAATCCACAGAAATAAACAGTTAACAGATGCACACCAGAGCAATATTTTACAATGTTTGACATAGGCTACCAGGTTTTGGAAGAGTTCAGAAGTATATTGTGTGAAACATATTAAGATGAACCTTTAAATAAAATAGCATAAACACAACATTACTCCAGTTTACATATGGCGATTTAATTTTTATTTTTACTAGATGCCAAAAAATCCAGGAGTGGCCACACATGCCGTTATTGCCATCCTCTCAACATCAAAAGAGGCTATATTAATAAATGGTGAAATTGCTAAACCTGCTCAACAAATCTGGACAGAACTCAGCCATCAACTTGATGAGAGAATATCTTCCAAGGCACTGTATACCTTTGTAAAACAAAACAGGCACAACATCTGGACCATTTTGGGTCTGAGTGACACCAGTGCATCTGAAAATAGTGAAGATGAGCCACCAGCCGATCAGCATAGTGACAGTGATGGCATACTTCAATCAGAGCAGACTTTTCAGCTGTTGGTGCCATTTGAGAAATGGGTACAGTTCATGCCAGAGAGCGTCAACTATGCCAACAGAAAATATAACATATTAAAACCAGGCACTTGGACTCATGTCATGAATGAAATATTATGGAAAGAGGTGAAACATACCTGTACCATTGTCTTTAAAAGGGCAAAGATTTATCCCATGTCGAAAAGTAAATACATAGACATTCAAGGCTACTGCAAGGAATGTGGAGGTCAGCTCCAAGCCCAATGTCTGAAAGAGCCACCAGTTCAAAGCCCGATGGTCTTCCAGTGTGTCCTTAAAAACATCCTTTCCTCGCTTCACACAGGGTGTGCAAAGCGTCCTCTGTCTGGAGTAGCGCGCAAGGATGTTGCTAGCGCACTTTGTGAAGGAAAGTCCGAACCTCATGTGTGGAGGGCACAGCAAGCAACAAAGCTAATGGATTTTGGAGACCCCGAGCCCAGCCATTTGCCCAAATTGGCGACCCTGCGAAAAGCAAAACAAGAGAGGAATTCACAAGAGTTGCCGCATAAAGACCCTCTATTGTCATTACAACTCTTAAAACACAGTTCTCCACACAGTGGCAGCATTAAAGACATTGGTCTAGATACGTTTTTTGCCATTACTGGAGCCAAACACAAATACACATTTGCAAAACCTTGTCACAGCGGTCTTACTCAACAATCTGTGTTGATGCAACTGGATCTGTAGTGAGAAAACTTGCACGTCCAAATAGTACATCTGGTCATATTTTTCTGTATCAGGGAGTATTGAGAGACCAGATGAACTGCAGTGCCCCAGTAGTGCAAATGTTGTCAGAGCGCCATGATGTGAATGCCATCTCACACTGGCTGACAGAATGGATTCGTGCTGGAGCACCTGTGCCAAAAGAGGTGGTATGTGATTTTTCCCTGGCCATTCTTGGTGCATTAGTGAGGTCTTTCACACCACACCCGGATTTGAAAACATACCTCAATGAATGTTTCAATGTCATGATTGGCAACCCGGCTGCGAAACTTCCTCATTGTTACATCCGAGTGGATGTGGCACACTGCATCAAGCTTATCTGCCAGTGGGAGTGCCTCAGAAAGAAGGCCTACCGTGTCAAGGATTTCTTTGTAAGATCTCTTGCAAAGGTAATAAAATCACAATCTTTGGCGCATGCAAGAGACCTCTTACGTGCCATCATGGTGGTGGCACTCAGTGAAGGAGAGGGCCATGATAAAGGACTTCCAGTCAACTCAGAGGGCTTCAAAACGTACCTAAAGGCCCAAATATCAGAAGAGACAGTTGAGATACCACATGAAGAAAGTAGTCCTCATCCTGATCTTGAGCATCCAAGTGATCTTGACACTGACTTGAAGCAGTGGGTAGAAGATATCTATGAAGAGAGCCAATCCTTCGCAACAAGCAAAGGTGATCGTGATAACATTCACTTCCTCCCTGATATTATTCCCCACATAAAACGACTAGCAAGTAGTTTACCTCTATGGAGTGCAGTACTGACTCCATACTTCCCTGGTTCAGGCATCACAGCCAGTTCTGCCTCAGTTGAATTGGAGTTCAAGAATATAAAACATGGGCTTTTCAAGCATGAAAAGTTGCCCCTCCGAGTCGACCGCTTCGTTGCTCGTCACCTTGCCTTCATTGAAGGTAAAATGAGGATTTGCGCTGCAAAAAACACTGAAGAGGAGGAAAGATCTAAAACAGCATCGACAACTGCTGATGTCGAAGGCACTGGGAGGAAAAGAAAGTCAAAAGGTTGGTAATAAAAACACTCTGTTACATACTAGAATAATAAATCAGGGGTGGTTTTATCACACCCACCTTTTTGTTTCAATTTGAGCTATATGTTAAATAAGTTAATATTCTTGAGCAACTCATTACTTCATGTGGCAAAACACAGAAAAATAGCACATTTTGCCGTCATGGATTCCATCAGTATATCCCAGGGTAGCTGTGCTTACAGGTACATTTGTATATGGGTTTTGAGTGTCTGGAAAATTCAATATAAAACTATGTTATCATTTCAATAATAGAAGAACGTAGATACCCAAACTCAAAACTCAAGAGTAGCTATAAGATACAGTTTGATTTGGGTATTTTTTGGGTATCTACATTTTTCTTGAGCAGTTTTATTCTTCAGTTATGACAAATACACTTGTTGGTAGATCTTCCCACCTAATGAAAGTTTACCTTCTGCAGACTCTGACTCAACTGCTGGCATCCTTGCTGATGAGGCTCTGGAAAATTGGAGGGGCCAAGGAGTTCCACCAAAGAAACGCGAGAGCCACTCTTACTTAGCCCCATGCCCTGAATGGATGAATGCCAACCAATCCACGAAGAAAATGGTTAAAATTGGGCTGCTGAAAAATGGTAACCATCATCAACCACTCAAGCTGGGAAACAAAACAGTATCTGTGTTAAATACTTGTGCAGTGGATGCATTTTTGCAAAGTCTGAGCTGTGCATACTGTGACAGCATGTCCTTCCAGTATGCGGTCAACACCGAACCCTCAAACCAGTTATTCAAGCTGGCCAAATACATTGCGACAGACGGTATTGGCAGGAATGCATATATCCAGAGAGCGGAGTTGCTGACCACATTATTTCCAGATGTCAAGTTGCTGTCAGGTGCACTCCAGATTGATGCTCAGTGTCACATTTCCACTGTAGTACAGAAAACAATGAGGAATATCACAAGCGTGTACTTTCATAAGAAATGTTCCTCCCAGTACTGTGTGCTCAGTGTGCAAACCTCAAGGGAAGTACCAATTGTCTCTCCATCCTTCAATGTACTGCAGACTTCTGGTATGGCTCAACTTGAGATTGCAGTGCAGCAAGGACTTCACCTGCCCATATCTCCCTGTCTCAGGCCAGTCCATTTGCCACTACAGGGTCACTTTGGGGGCACCGAAAAGGAGTCATCTGCCCTATGTGAAGGGATGGTCACACACAGCTACAGTGTAGGAGAAATTTTGTGGGTTGATACTGACTGTATGAGTACTTCACAAACTCACCAACGAAAGAAAGAGTCTTCCTTGTCTGAATTTCCATCCAGCATGGTGCTTCAGGATAAGACCTTCACACTAAGGGCAGTCATAGCATTCAGAGGTGGAGAGTCAACGAATGCCATGGGTCACTACGTCTGTTACTGCAGAAGGTCCCCAAGAGTCTGGGAGATGTTTGATGACCTGAGGAGCGAAGTGAAAACTGTGGCAGAAAATAGACATGTGTGTCCACATGCAGTGCTTTACACACATGATTAGGCTGCCAATTCATAACCTTGTTTTTATGCTTTTATGCAAGTTGTCCTTTGGCGCTTTAAGTTTGTTTGCAATTAGTCTGGCATATGTTTCAATTCTATGTACATGTTTCTGTTCTTTTGTACGTTAAGCTATACCATAAAATGTTTCTTTGACAGTGACTGCTTTTAGTTCATTCTTACTTTAAAAATATTGCCATTAAATTAAGTTAATTTAAGAAAACAAATGCTTATAAGCTTCACTACTACAACACTACCATGCTAATCAAACAGTAAAGAAGGCCTCATACATGTACTTAAATTAAAGCTGCATAAAATTGACTTTCAGATGTATTAGTACTACACACTACAAAAAAACAGTGACTCTTCACTCCACACTGGCTGTTCCAAGCTGCCATCCTGCACAAAAAAATAAATATAATAATAATCATGTAGTAAAATGAATTAACCACATAACAAAACACTAAGTATATGTGCAAACCGAAACCTGCAAGTTCGCTCATATGCAAGAATTTTGCGTGCGTTAATTGGCTTAGCTAATTAAGCTCCTTAACACACATTCAGCACGTGAAACACGCGTGAATCGCAATACAAGTGACTTTTAACCAGGCATATGCTGTGGATATATTGAACAAAAGCCGTGCCAGTAATGTTAAGAATAATTGTACAGCCTATGGCAGATTAAACGTCAACTTGTGCCATTTAAATCTATGAAATTAACGATTGGTTAATAATGATATTCACATGAATACTCTATTCAACGTTATCATCCTCATTTATATGTCAAACACTACACCAATAAAGGGATTAAGAGAAGATTTACTTGCCAAAAGTTTGAGGAGCGTCGAGAGGTTCTATCCATGATTAATCACGCAGCAATAAAGTGTCCGGATATGACGTCACTGTCAATATAACAGGTGTGCGCGATACCCAAAGAAGAAGAAGAAAAAAAAAAAAGTGATACCCAAATTCTTAAAATCTTTAACATAACTGTATAAACCAAAGATGCACAGCATAAACGAAGCAAAAAAGATAGACACCATTCTGAGTCAGTTCTGTGCATTTTCGAAAGCGTATGATGACGTCATCGTCCAAAAATGCAATTATTAATATCTCAAAAACGATAACAGCACAAACTTAAATTTTTACAGCACAAACCAGCACAAACGTAGCACAAACGAATGACACAATTTTCGTTCGTTTTGGAGCATTTTTTAGCAAAATGAGGGGCTGGGTGACCTCAGATTGACCTATAAAAGAATCCTCAATATCTCAAAAACGATAACAGCACAAACGTAATTTTTTACAGCACAAACCAGCACAAACGTAGCACAAACGACTGACATATTTTTTATAACATTTTGAGTATGATGGGGGGCCAGGTTCACGCTAATCCCAACCGCTTATTCGTATTCTAACTAACACACGCCTTTTCCACTAGGCTACATTCACAAAGTTTTAAGTTTAAGGAAGCCAAGCTTTGCAATTTTTTTTAGCATAAACAACAAAGTGCAATAGCCTACAAATAATTCTTCCTCCAAACTAAACAATTAGTTTTGTTCTTCTGTAGTATATTTATCCTAAAAACGCAGTGCATGTAATTACAAAGCATTTGTATCCATTTCATGAACTTGCAGGCTCGTTTTGTGGCATTTCTGTGACGCTGACCCTGAAAAGTGACCCTGCCAGTTTTTAAATGTGCCTATGAACTCATCCATGTGAAGAATTGGGACGCTACAAGCACATTAGAAAAGTTAGGAATGTTTTTCGACTACTACAAAAAAAGGTATCGGGCCTTTACATTCTTGACTTAATACTATGGGGCGACGGTGGCGCAGATGGTAGAGCGGGTCGTCTCATGTTTGGAAGGTCGGGGGTTCGAATCCCGCCTCCTGAAGTTGCATGCTGTTGTTGTGCCTCCAGTGTCTGCGTACACTGGTGTATGAATGGGTGCTGTAAAGCGCTCTAAGTGCCTAATGTAGGTGGAAAAGCGCTATATAAGTTGAGACCATTCACCCATAAGTAAATTAACATTTTAATGAAAAATGCATGTTCTTTTATAGCAGAACATGCTATTAAAATGTCACCTAAAATGTATTTGTGTGTTTGACACACCTTGTCATGGTTTGATAAGAGACTTTATTATTTTATTAGTTTAGCCACTACTTAACTCAAAGTCCACAGCCATAAAGGTGTGTAAGCCATAATTTTAAATCAGATGTGGTATGCAAAATAATTTTTCTTGGTTATATGACGATTCAAGGAAGCTGGAGAAAATAAGTGAAACTGAGAAAGCTACATAAGATTTAAAACATTTCAGTAGCCAATGGACTAAGATTATTAGTAGCATCTGTTTACTGGTTTGTGGATGTCCGAAGCTATTGATTGTGTTTGCATCACTGAAAGTCCGTTGATAAAGCTGGATTGTTTTGCTATGTTACAATAGATTCCTAATAACAGCCATGTTTTGTAGAACAGTCTCCTCCTGCATTTGACCCAAAGCCTGTGCCCAGAGGGACACAGATGGAGACAGGTGTGGCTGTGCCTGCTGATTTTAGGGTAGGCTCTGCACAACTTTATGGACATATTAAATCAGTGTGGCTTAATGTCTTTGAAGCACATGACTCATGTACCTGTTATAACCATATTTAGCAATTCTTCTTCAAACAGTTGGATTGTAATGCAGGTGTTGTGATTTGCAGAGTCCTGTGTAGGAGTACATGTGCATGCAAAGGGACAACCCTAACACCGCTGCAGCAAAGCCTGGTTGCTCTAACACATGTCTTTGAGGTGAGGAGGCATTACATTCTTGTTTTACAATGTTCATGTTATTATCTTTTAGCTCTTTTGAGCTTTACATTTGGCTTCATGTAAATGCTTCTAATAGATCCTATAATGTTACATTGCCACAGAAATCGGATGCCATGCTGTACGCTCCATCAGTGGATGAGATTAAAGTGAGTGCTATGGCTTTACAAAAGTAATAAAGCCGTATCAGAAAGACATCGTCACTAATGGACTGTGTATATTTTCAGCCGAACTGTGACATCCCGTCACTCAATTGTTACATGTTGGAGGTGGAGATGGTTCTCATTGAAGAACAGATTGATGGCAATGATAGCGATGCTAGCCGCATCTTTTCTTTTATCGATACATGCAGTAAACTGAATGCCAGCCCTGAGACCAATACTGTAAGTACTTATCACCTCTACACTCAGAATATATATAGGGTCCAAATCATTGCATACAGAAAGCAAAATAAACCTGACCATTATACAGGTACAAGTGCTAAATACTGTGTAGTACTCTGATCAGATATATTCATGACCCAAATATGTAAGTCTCTCAGAAAAACATTTCATCTTGGCATGAGTGAGTTTTGGTCTTACAGAAGTATTCTGCACTGATCAGTATCAAAAGCACTAGCACAGTTTGATATGAATCATGTGTTTACAAGAGTTAAGACATAACATTACAGCCATACATTTAAAACGCAAATAAAACCTTATATACCTTATACGTGCACTGTGTTTCATGATGGTATCTGTTTTTTTAGGGGAGCTGTCCTCCATGCGAAGCAACAGCACTTAGAAATTCCACCATATTCATGGCAAACCTATTCAACATATTGTCCAAAATCATGTCCAATGGCTCAACGTAGCACTATGTGAATAATATAATTTGTATACTGTAAATATGTACATATATGAAAAGATACTGTGAATGTGTAAATAACAAATATTGCTCAAGGAAATGATCTTGCCATCAACAATAACTGTAACTGAACTTGGTCATGTGTTGTCTCTGTCTTCAGTGTAATCAGTTCTTTAGAATTGGGACCTAAAACAAAGTTATTAAAGCACTGAATTTAAAGTACAAAATTCCTACACAGCTTTTCTACATCATTTGCAGTTTCACTCAAATGTGCCTTGACTACTACCCCTAATATTGTAACTACTATTACTTCTACTCGACGCTTCTGCATTGTTTCGTTGACCTGACGTAGCCTACATGGCAGAAAGCACTTACTTGCCCTTTTAAAAACCACTATAACCGACTTTGCTTAGATTACTAGGCCAATATTCTGTAACTTCCAACTTTGGTGCTTTTTTTTGCTTTCCCCATTAAAATATTTATAGTTTTAAAATGCCTTTTTCCTTCCAGCTCCATTTTGCTTATAGCAATTGAAATATGACAGCCTTAACTTGAGTGTATTTACGTATAAGAGGCGTGGTGCTGATCGTGTTTACTCAGATGGAATCTCACGCTCCCCAGGGAAGTCAGACTGTATTTGTGCTACTGATGGAGACAATGCACTTGGGTTTACAGACAAGTACGCATACAATTCATATGAACTTGTGTAAAAAAAAAATATATATATATATATATATAAACACACACACACACACACACGCACACGTTTATTTGCTTTGTACATTAAAAGAATTGATTGCTCTCTCTCTCTCTCTCAATATGTTTCACTATACAATATACAATAGAAAAATAAATATACCCATATTTTCTGTAACAGCAGTTATGGCGCACCACTGTTCAGACAGCACTTCATTTTGGTACATTGAGGTACATTGAGAGTAAAGTCAATGTTTAAAGATCCCCAAATTCAACAGATCAAAATCACGCTGCTGTTTTTGAATACCGTCACCCCTTTGCATGGAAAGAGTGACAGACCAGGAAGTGGCAACAGGTGTTGGATCGAAGACTGAAGAGGCGGAGAACTACCAAAGGTAGTGTTGAAAGGATGCATAGAGGAGACTCGAGCCAGAGGAAATGGACGGACGACATCAAGAAATGGAGTAGGGCAAAGACGTACTCAGAGAGGTAGAGGCGAGACATGAACCTTTCCAAGCACCCAGCATTTTGACAGTCGTAGATCTGAACAGACGCCAACTTCAAATGGTTTATATGGACAATGTTTAAAAAGTAGGAAAATGGAATAAATAACAATACCTCTCAAAATTCTACTTTAAAAATAACCCGATCTTAAAAGCGTTTGTTTTCTTTTTGTTGTCTTACAGAGACATCTTCTATAATTTAGGAATGAGTACTCCAATGGGTTGCAGTCATGAGAGGCCGTGTTTTTGGAAGAAATAATAAAAAGAAAAATCTAAACTGAAAATCCACTGTGTAGCTTAAACTTCTTAAAGGCTTTAAATAAATAAGATATTTTCTTTGTTAATTTGTGTTTACAGAGAAGATGTTAAATTATGTGCTGTGTTTTGTGTTATGAGGATAGGCTCGGTGATTACAGAAATGACAGTTCAAGTCCTTCCACTGAATACTGAATCCATTTGAACATTTCTTGACACAAATTCCAATTCATTTATTTACTAAAGTATACACACTTTAAAAAATTTACAACTTTTTTTTTTACAATTCATATTTTGCTTTTGAACAGTGGATTGTCGGTGAAGCAGTGACATAAAGCGTGAACAATGCACAGTAGCTACAAACTGCCTCAGGAGTCCACTTTGCCGTAGGTGCCGTCCGGAGGCCTGTAGACCTTGGGGAAGGCCATGAGCTGCAGCGCGTTGAAGGCGTATTTCCGGCACCGAATGTTCTTTTGGACGTTCTCTATGCGGCATCCTTCTCTGGCAACCCAAACACAAGAGCAGTGTGAAGAGGAATGAGGAAACTCAAACTAACACTCATTTATTTATTTTCAGGAAAAGGTCAAAACTGGACCAAGGAATTGTTAGTACACTCCGCTATTCATTCATTAGCAATAATTGTGCCTTGGTTTGGTCAAAAATGATGATAATGATCGAAGTACAAATTATACACAGTGTAAACATGACATTTGCAAAATTTGTTATTTTGTCATTATGCCATTAATACCTTATGTTATCGTACTTTAAACCAAACTAATGTTGACACCACACAAACAAGCGGCAGAAGATTTGGACATGAATAGAACTCTTTTTTACCTCGTCCTTAGCTGACATTTGTGAATGAGCGGGCGTCGCTGTATTTTAGGTGCAAAACAGTAACCCTTAGTTAAAGTAATTATCATAGGGATTTCAAATGTCAATGTTAAAAGTCGTCTTTTAGACAATGTCATTCAAGTTTTTTGTGCTTTTAAGTGCTTTGACACAGCATGTTCCACTTCTTAATACCCTGGTCGTAAATCCACATTTATGTTTTTATTTGAAAGCTCACGGCTGTGCGTGGTATGGGAGCCAAAATCCGGTCATTTTGCACGTGCCAGGACACAGAGAGGACCTCCAGACTTAAGAAGACTTATTCACACCATATAAACTTGAATATACAAATCCATAGCGCCCTCATAAATGCAGTGCAGGACTGCATTTAACTTGATTAAGTTTTATGGGCTTTAAAAATTTGGAGGACACTTTCGAATTCTATCCAGGAAATACGTATTGGAGCGCGAGAAGCAGTAGAAGAAGAGGAAAGACCTGAATTAAGCAAGGTACTGCTCCAGGTCAGACGAGAGAACAATGCTATTACAGTGGGATGAAAATGTATGTGAATTTCTCGCATTTCTGCCTACATTGGTCATAAAATGTGGTCTGATCTTCATCAAAATCATAAGAATGAATAAACAGTGTCTGCTTAAACTAATACCACCCAAACATTTTCATTTTATCATATTTTTATTGGCCGTAACATGTAAACATTCACAGGACAGGGATGAAAAAGTAAGTGAACCCAGTAATCTCGCTGAACTGCAGCGGTTTTGTAAAGAGGAATGGTCCAAGATGAATTCCTGATCGTTTGAGCGTCTAATCTGCAACTACAGGAAAGCAGTTATTGCTACAAAAGAAGGGTCAGCCAGCTGTTTAATACAGGGGTTCACTTACTTATCCCGTGCATGTTGTGAATATCTTAGGTCTTTTGGCAAAATATCTTCATAAACTTGTGAATTAATTTTTCTATTGATGATATCACGTTGTCCAGGCCCTGAGGCACCAAAACAGCCCCACACCATGATTCTCCCTGCCCCATACTTCACAGTAGAGATAGGGTTTTGATGTTGGTGTGCTGTTCCATTTTTCCTATCACCTGACAAACTATTCAGCTTTGGTTTGCGAAAGAGCACTTGGATGCTCCACAGTACTACTGGAAAAATATACTGTGGACTGATTAACCCAAAGTTGAATAGTTTGGGAGGAACACACAATGACATTAGCGCACAACATGACTATTTGTTGCACATAAATATCATTGCAGGCTTTTCGTAAGGCTTTGGCAAGAAACACCGCCGGAGCTGCTCAAACCACCCGGACGCGAGGGAAGGAGGAGGAGGAGGAGGAAGTGACCCCCTCCGGATCCGGGCATAAAGGCCATTCACAACATAGGCGAAAGCTCATCTGAGTGGGCCGCACAGTCATTTGACGGGTGTTACATTACGGCCAATAAAAATATGATAAAATGAAAATGTTTGGGTGGTATTAGTTTAAGCAGACACTGTTTATTCATTCTTATGATTTTGATGAAGATCAGACCACATTTTATGACCAATTTAGGCAGAAATCTGAGAAATTCCAAAGTGTTCACATGCATTTTCATCCCATTGCAGATGAATAATAGCTCAGATTTGGCATGTTAGGTCCCCTTTACGCATTAACTGTGGCATGTCCTCTCTTTCAGTCGCCTCTCACAGATGGAACAGTTGTCCGTGGATGGCAGAGGCACATTAACAGGCCAGCACTTGCCGTTTCCTCATTGTTCCAGCGGAAGTCAACGCCATAGACCGTAGTAAATAACAAAATCAATCATTAGAAAGTGAAAGCAGCTGCTGTTGGGGTGAAATTCTTAATAGTTCAACATTTTTGGAATGCGTGACAACTGGTTCCATTCACAACACTTGACAGTTTCTTCATTGGTTTGGAGATAAATAACCAAACAGAAAATCCACATAAGTCCAGCCTTTGTGGTCATATTACTCTTGTGAATTAAAAGCAATTTCAACTGACAGTAAATCAAAGTACTCCCATTGGCGTTTCAAATAATTCGCCTTAGTTCATTTTTGCTGACAAAGGGAGGACAAATTATGTGTATTTTAACAAAGGGGCAATGAGTTGTTCTGCGTTTTCCAAGTGGCTCCTCAAAGACTTTCTATCTTCCTACAGAACCTCGATTCCTCACAATGCACAAACATTTAGGTAAATAATAAATACATTTCCATTCTTTTTTGTAGAAATATCATAGGGACCTCACCTAAGCCCCCCAGCCCCTCTTCAGTCACGGAAGCCCCCCTTCCCCTCAGATTGTACCTTTTAACCTTATGACCCCCACCTGAACCAAACACATTTATCCTGTTTGGCATTACCCAAATCTAAAAGGTTCTTGCAAAAAAGTGTCAAAAAAGCAACGAAAACATTTGATGAAAAAGCAACAAAAGTGCCAGAAAAGAAACAATAATACAACAAAAAAGTGACAAAAGATTGTAAAAAATGTGACAAAAAGAGACGAAAACAAGACAAAAATGCTTCAAAAACATGACATAACCGCGGCAACAACGTTACGATCAGTTTTGTAGGTATTAGCTTTCAAATAAGGCATTACACTGTTGCTCTGGAGTCCAGAAGCTTTTACATCTGGATACTTCCGAAGTAGAGAAAATGCGCTCAGTTAAGGCGTAGGGTACGAGGTTAATGTGAAAAATTAACCTCGTACCCTCGTACCCCCCCCCCCCCCCCCCCATGCTGTAACCATGCCACCAAAGCGTTCCTGGTCTGACTGTCCGACTGGAAAGTACTATCCCCCCAGAGCAGGAGCTGAAATAGCCCATCTGCTGCCGTCATCCTTCTGTTTGCATAAAGCCCCTCAACAGAAACATTTGTTTGGTATGACCCAATCCAGATTCCTTTTGTGATGACCATGCCTTCGACTGAACTTGGTTTGGACCTGGTTAAGATGGTTTGGACCTTAATATCTTCATCCAGTAATGCCCATTTAAATTGAAAGCAACATATTTTCATGCTTACACTTGCTGGGATTGCTGTGTGCAGATTATCAGTCCCTAAAACCAAAGCTCATGAACTATTATGTGGTGATAGTCAGTTGTTTTCATAAATCCTGTCTTGTGTACTCCTTGCTGACAGGGACCCCATTACTTTGAACACACACTGTTTTAAGAGCTGTCACTGCCACACAGCATTAGCCTCATTACCGGCTAAATGTGCCTTAAAAGACCTGCCATTTGGTTTGTTTCTCTGCATTTTGCATCTGATCACTGCCTTGGGAAATCACTCAAAAAACAACAGTGCCATTAATTCGCTGAAAACTTTACAGTATGTAGCTGTCTCTGCCAATCAATCCACCCTGAGCTGTAAAACAAACAATAAAACCTCAATTTTGCCTGGAAATAATGGGTCAAGAAGATAATATTTCTGCTTTTGCATGATGTAAGTAATAGTAAGCAGACTATACTGATGACTATGACCTACTTTAACTATGAACTGCTTACAGCAGTTCATAGTTCACAGTAGTTCATAGTTCACAGTTACTTGTTTACCTTAATAAATCTTTGCGTAGTCCCTCTGGGGGTAATACAAGTGTTAATGGGATGATTGGGGGGCCTTTCATCTCCCCCTGGTGTCTCTGGCCAGAAAACCACACTTGCAGCTTTCCCTGCCTCCGGGTCGGAGTCACCAATACACACTAATGGAATCACGAAAGACAAGGGCAAAACTAACTGCGGGCTAGCGCCACTTAAACAGTATTTACAGCCAAGTTTGAGTGAACAAAAATGATCTCCATTGTGTAATTGGATGTACAATATCTGTACATCTCTCTCCCTTTGTCTTTTCTCTCAGCATCGTATTTATGAGAGGCTAAATGCTAACGCCGTCTGTGCTTTGTTTACGTGACTGGGGGGAATGTGTAATGACCAGACAGGTACGCATCAAATCGTCTAAGCTAAGGTAAAAACACATATCTCACTATTTCAAAATGGTGACCTATTCCTTTAAGGTGCTTAAACTTGCAACCAGGATGCATGTGTAAATGACACAAGTAACATTAATGTAATTATACATAAAGTACAGCAGAACGTTTGTTCTTGTCGCCTGATTAAACGGTTTCCAGATAAGATGCCAAGTTCATGGGCACAGTGTCTAATTGCTTGTTATGTTCCGTAATACTACACTGCATTGGCTTTTGCATATGCCCAGGGATCACTGACCCTCAGCCCAGCGCTCTAATTGCCTCACCAAACAAACCCCCTGCACCATTCATCAAAGCTATACTGAGAAAAAAAGCGGAGCGAGAAGACGTCGCATTATCAGCAATTTATTGATATTTTGCAAGCAGAAAAACAAGACTTAAAATGAGCCACACCACCAGTAAGTGGGAGCTAACAAGCAGCAGGGCAATGGGGTAAAAGTGTCGTGACGCTGGTTTGTGGCCCGTCCCAGAGCCGGCCTCAGGGTCCTCCCACTGCCCAATGTCTCCATGGGACAGCCGGCTGCATACGGACACAGAGCACAATACTGGGCGGTTAGTGTACGCATGCTAACGGCACATCTGGCACAGAGTGTTCATGTGTACAGGTAGCAGAGGATGTAGCTTAGCTTCAGCGAGTAACACGACGGAGCCACAGTCAAGGAAATAGGGCTGCACAATTTGGGGGAGAAAATGCAATTTTTCTGAGTGAAGTACTGCAGTTACAACGTCTTTTAGAGTAGTTAGGGTTTGAGCCGTCAGTGAGTATGGGGGGAACAGCGGGATTTATCTAAATCAGGAATAACCATTGCTCCCCAAAACCAAGGTGGCAACAAGACTTTCCCACTTTTCTACAGACCTGGGAACATAGGTACCAGGGAAAGTAATGTAGGTACCCACCTCGTAATTGATATGGAGGCAGATTTTTGTTTTCAGGAGGCATTCTATTACCAAAATAACTTCAGTGTTTGCGATCTGCTAATTGCAATTATTTAAAGTTGGGATTACAGTTTAAGTATTGTGCAGCCCTAAGGAAAAACGGTTAGAGGTGGAGATGAGCAAGCAGATGGGATGTAACGTAGTACAGGCATGCAGGTTAGGTGCAAATTTGTGAATCTGATCTGGTAACAAAATGAGTTTTGGTGCCACTGTGTCTCATGTTTTGATGTGTTAAAAGTGACCAGAAGCAATCGAATTAAGAGTTGTTCTAGTTAGAGGGTAAACGCTCTCTCCATTATGAGCTGCAAAACAAATGCAATTTTTATTCTTCTGGGTTTATAACCACCCATAAAACAATGCACTTTTCTTTTTTCGACAAATGTCTGTGAATTCAATATGCAGCAAGTGGGTGAAATGGGTTTCAATGACCTTCAAGTATAAACAATACTGTACAGTCCATTTACTACACAATCTACTAATACCAGTCTTATTCAAACAGCAACGCTAACCGAAAAAAACATTAAAAACATTAACCATTTTTAGGACCTCAGGTGAAGGAAAACACATGTAGAAGGAAGTCGTATACAGTATATTATCATCCAGTCAATTTGATGTCTCTCTACAATTAGCAAGTTTGGAAATTTGCCAATCTGTTCCCACGCCTCAAACTATAGAATAAGTTCTCAACCCCTATTATCCTTTATCCGCATTTGATTATATGCAGTGAGTGCACCTTCAATAAAGATAAACAAGTAAATACTGTGCATGTTTATCTTCCAATGAATATCGGCTGAATGAAATCCAACTTAAAAGGCTATTTATCTTGTCAAGTTGTTGAGCACAGACTTGCTGAGGTTTCACTGAGTCATAAACAGACAGAATAAAATAACCCGCAGCTAGACAGCTGTGACCGAGCATGTGCAGGTTTATCTCATTCATCTGACCGCGAGTGACTCAATTTACAATACACTGAACTGGTCCAGCCTGTCTACACACGAGCCAAGCTGTTACTGACTAAAATCTGTGAACTTCCTCATGCATCTCAGGCATCACCACAATGCTTTACAAAAGCAAGTCCGCATCAATGGTGTGAGTTTTATGTCAGTTCAAGTCAATGGATACAGATGGAGGGAAACTCTGAGCCAAGGAACATGAGCTATATTTTACTTTTGTTTGGTAAAAACTAATCATAAACTGTGACAATATCAATGATGAGCGGTGCAACACACTAGATTTACAGTTTGTTTTGTCTCTGCTCACAAAAAATAAACTAAAGCCGAGTGTGTTTGAGAAGTAATATGATGGAAATAGCATAGTAAGTGCTAAGGAAAGGATTATGCAACAGTCTTTATACTGGGTTAGGGTTAGACTTTATTAGGCTTAGACTTCAGTGTGCAATGTTTTGGTCAAACTGACCATCGTCAGGTCAGTTGCAGCAATAAAGTTTACAAGGTTGTCAATCAATCAAACGTTATTTATAAAGCGCTTTTCATACCAAAAGGTATCACAAAGTGCTTTACAGATTACAACATTTAAAATACGCCCCGCATCATACATCCATATATATATATATATACACCGGTATATATATATATATATATATATATATATATATATATTCACATACATGTACACATACACACACATACAGTGCCTTGCGAAAGTACTAATACACCTTGAACTTTTGCACATTTTGTCATGTTTACAACCTTAAAGATTTAATTTTGAATTTTTTTACTGAAAGTTCACACACAAGTAACAGACAACTGTGAAGTGAAAGCAAAATGATACATGATTCTGTTATTTTTCAAAAAATAGAAAAGTGAAAAGTGGGGCGTGCATAAGTATTCATACAGCATTTTCTGAGTGCATTAAATTGCCTTTATAACATTCCTAATGACTGCAGAGTGTTCACACCTTGTCCTAACCATTAAATAGAGGCCACCTATGCGTAATCTACTCTCAGTATAATTCCAGCTGTTCTGTGAGGGCCTCAGAGCTATGGTCAGAGTGTATTGGTCACTAAACAACATCATGAAGGCGGAGATTCACCTTCCAGCAGGACAATGACCCTAAACACAAAGCTAAATCTACTATGGAATGGTTTAAAAACAAACATATGAATGTGTTAGAACGGCCCAGTCAAAGTCCTGACCTAAATCCTATTGAAAATCTGTGGAAAGACCTGAAAACTGCTGTTCACAAACGCTCTCCTTCTAATTTGACAGAGCTTGAGTTGTTTTGTAAAGAGGAATGGGCTAAAATGTCAGTCTCTAGATGTGCAAACCTTGTAGAGTCAAACCCCAGAAGACTTGCTGCTGTTATTCCACAAAGTATTAATTCATGCTGTATGAATACTTGTGCACGCCCCACTTTTCGGTTTTCTATTTTTTGAAAAATAAAAGAATCATGTATCATTTTGCTTTCACTTCATAGTTGTCTGTTACTTGTGTGTGAACTTTCAGTAAAATTAGAAATGTTTAGGGTTGTAAACATGACCAAATGTGCAAAAGTTCAAGGTGTATTAGTACTTTCGGAAGGCACTGTATGTGTGGACTATGTTTACAAGACGTAGACATCTGGTTTCAGAAGCATTTGGAATAACCTGTATACCTGCGTCAGCAGATAAAGTTGCTTTTGTATACATGGTAATTAATTGTATGATCCATTGGGACGTCCCGATCCAAACTGTGACGCATAGACAACGCCTTGACGCACAGAGAACATCATGACGCAAATACACATCATTTCCGCTTCTTCTTCCTGTATCCAAAGGCGGCAGCAGCAGCTGTACGGCAGATAAAGTTTTCGGTTTCCTCCTCACTCCAAAACTGTGGTGCTGTACTGCATCTGGGTTTCGCCATGTCTAGTTCTGCTTCTTGTGTATTTCCGGAAGGCTGTGTGCCAGACATAGACGACGCATACAAATACTACCTGTACTCAATAGACCAAGATTCCTTGTGGATAGAACATGCGCATAACACAAATTAATGTTCCTTTTGATGGGGATATTCCGATACTATATGACCAAATATACGGGTTAGAAAAGGAGTAACCCATATTCGGGCTTTTGCTGGTGTTTGTTTAGGCCGTGCGCAACCAGGTTATTGCTAATAGTCTTTCTTTGCATGTCATATATAACCAATAAATGACACCCTTGTTCCATGTAATTGCACGTTTTACACGTTTTAAAAACCATGCTATTTCCATCATGTTATTACGCCAGTAACGTGCCACCAAAAAATACACTGCACTAAAAAGATTAAGCAAAAAAAAAAAAATACTGTTGTGCAAAGTAATATTAAGCCCCTGATGCCGTTGATGACTTTATCAATTTGACTTTATCAACTCGCTCGAGCAAAGATCACACCAGGCCTGTAAGATTTTGAGAAATACATTGATAAATATACTTGTAATTGGCTCATGCAGGGCTGCCAGAATGATGGTGGGGACACACACCGGCACATACAGTGATGACAAGCTGGAGAGGCAATGTGCACAATGTTGAGCTTATGTCAATTTGTACATAGGTGCAAGTTATCGCACTAATTATACTGCTTAAAGAGAAGACATGTACATTTTCCCCGCCTTGCGGTAAATCATGTTAATTACTAAGCTATAAATAGTTTAATTTGAAATCCAAGCCTTTCAGTTGCACTACTTGCACCCCCCATACTTTGTCATTAGCCTTAAAGGCCAATTTAGTAAATGTGCATGTTAAATATCATCATTCATAGGAAATAACTTGCACCCAAGCTTTTTGTCTTGTGACTGTGACTTGGTGGCGGTATGGTTAGGCTCACCTGCGCATACAGTTGAGGGCAGGAGTGAAAAAGTCCTTGCTGAGCTGGTGTTCGTCTCGTAGAAGGGCACATTGCTCTAGTGTGACAGACATGGATGTCCGGTCTTTGGCACTTTTACAGCTGGTAAACCTGATGCCATTCAATCTCCGGCAGATCTGTGCAAACGCAAGCAACGAAAGTGAGACAATAGTGATACAAGTGTGCTGCTGCTGCCTGCAGGTACAAGTGGAATCAAAGTCCGGCTGGAGTCCAAACGCAAGCACTAAAAACGTTAAAGTGAGAGAGTGGAGTCGGGTTGAGTTCAAGAGATGATTCGAGACGAGTCCAGAGGTGTCCAAGCCAAGTTGAGTTTAAACAGAAGAAGTCCAAGTCAAGTCTTTAAAGCCAATTTGGTCAAGACAGTGCATGTTAACGGACATCGTAAAGTACATGAGGAAGAGGATGCCAGATTTCCGCCATGGGCTAACCTTTAGCCATAGTCCCACATTGACACTGATATTCATATCACACTGAAGACACTGAAGGCAAGGCAAATGAAGTGTCTAGCTCAAGGGCACAATGACTGTTTGCACAAGCCATATTTGGGATCCAACCACCAACCTTTACAAAGGTGGGTGAACGCACAGTTACTGAGCCACTGTTTCTAGTGGTCTAAACTAAAGAATTAGAAAGTATTTTGTTGTTTATTAGGGATATTAGGCCTCATTCACGAACGTTCACAACATGTTCTTACGCACACATTTGTTCTTATGGCCTTCTTAGGAAGATTTTTCATGTCATAGGATGATAAATTTGCACATGTATTTTGTACATTTGGTTTTATTGGTGTGTGCTTTTATTTTTAAGTGTTTTTACTGAAGAAGAAACTTTAGAAGAAGAAACTTTATTTATATAGCACCTTTCACAGATAAAATCACAAAGTGCTTTTTATTTCCTGTTTTAATCACCTGGACCCTCGAACCTGTGGCACGGTTTTAACCTAGTTTTTATCCAATGAGCATGGAGACTGGTGGCGGACAATTGGATTTTATTGGACAGTGGACTATATGAAGGCGGAGGAGCGGGTGACGAGGAGGAGACCGGCTGGCTTGTGGGAGAAGGAAGAGAACACGGCGGAGCAGTATCAGTGAAGCCAGGGTACGACGTGCAACACGGCAGGCGGCAGAGTTTCTCTGCCCCTGTGCATAAGTAATGCTCTAGTACTCTAGTAGTAGACATTTGAGTTAGCTGCTGCTTAAGCATTTAGCTGCCTGGGCCAAGTGACTGTCCCTAAGTTTTGTCCTCCACATCGGCTCAGCCAAAGGGAGGGCCAGTCACGACGCCACCATCCAGTGAAGCCAGAGTACGACGCTGATCCCAGCAGGCGGGCAGAGTAACTGCCCCCGCGTGTAAGTACCGTCCTAGTACTCTGGCAGGATTGACTGAGTTTGCTGTTAAGTGATTTGGTACAAAGGGACACATTACTGCCTCTGGCCTTTTGTCCCCGTGTAGGCTCCGCCACGTAAAGAAAGTCTGGAACGGAACTACGATCAAGCTCCGCCAGCCATCGCTCCTCTTTACCCCTGGGCATCCTTTTAACGAACTTTTAGTATTTTAACGTTTTGTTGTTGGCATCATCAACCACTGTTATTTTAGATTTTGTAATAAATTATCTTTTAAACTTTTTAATTGTTTATCTGGTTGATTACACTGCTTGCCTTGTTTTAATTGGTTTGAGAGTTCCTAGCCTCTTTTAAAACTCTAGGTGGCGTTGTCTTTTTATTCGGTCACAGCTTACATTCACAAAACTTGTTCTTAGCTGAAAACGTTCCTCTGTAATAACAAATCCTAAGAACAGTCAGGAGGACTCTTGCGCACACAAAAATCTCCAGTTCTGTTCACGATCTGCTCCTGATGGGACCCAACGTTCTGAGTCACATGAATCATGTATTAATTAATTCCAGAATGTAAATATCATCATAAATTACAGATGCCTTTATACAGAAATAAGTTGGTAATATCACTTGTAGTCTACTGTACCAATGTACCAATGAATTACTGCTAAAACCTTTGAATGCTGCAGTCCACAAATAATGCCGCATTAAATGCGCTGCATAAACGTTATTTGATAAAGACGAACGTGGGCCTCGATCCTACGACCTTGTGTTCCTGAGGCATGCGCTCCGCTCAGTGAGCTAACCGGGCGGAGGGTTGTGTGGCCGCCGCATTTATTTAAGGGACTGACTGACCAGGCAGAGAAGGAAAATCCTTCCACGATTTACAGGTTATATCTATTTAAAGATTTTGTAATGAAAGCGAATTTGCGTGCCCAAAGGTTTAGGTGGGTCCTCGAGCGCGTGGCACTGATTATTTTGGGGTTTTGTTGGTTATTATTAGTTTTGGATTCGTGTTCGGTCATTCATTTCCTCCTTTGGCTGCCTTTGCGCACAGCACTTTTTTGTCCTTATATGGTGAATCAGAGGCGGTGACATATGATAATTAGTCCTCACACGCGCGCGCTTAAGAACATGTCGTGAATGTGGCGCAGTTTCCTGACACTGCCTTCGTAAGAACTGATTTTAAGAAGTTTAAGAAGATGTTCTTGAATGAGGCCCAATGTTATTGGGTCTCAATCATGGATGTTTTCTTAAGAAAAGGTTTGTAAATACCACATTAGTTATTACGTTATTAAGATGTTCTGGAGTAATTTTATCACATAGTAATTATAACTAAATAATGTCATTTTGAAAATAAATAAATTCTCTTACTTTAGAAAAATATGTCCACAGTGTGAATATCTGTAACTTGTAACAAAACCTTCATGTTCACAGAACAGGAGACTGATTCTGTGAACTTTAGATCCTCCACCTTTGGACAGAATTGCTTCTCTGTGAAAGCTGCAGGGATGTGGAACTCGTTGCCATTAACTGTTCGAGAGAGTAGCACCTTGCAACAGTTCAAACTTAACCTGACGAAGTGGTTGAAAGACAGTCAGATTTGTGATCATTAGCAAAAAACTGGTGACTGCTGTCACTTTGCCTCTGCCCAGGGACTACAGATGAAAAATAGCTTGTAGCTATCTCTGGTCTGTGCAACACATTTGTTGTGCAATGTCCCTGTCAAATAAATAAATAAAAATGTAGGAACATTTGTCTAAATAAAATGATACATAAATAATAATAAACTTTACTGTTTGACCATGTCTTAAAACGTATCTTTTTGTGACTAATTCCTTACTGTAAAGCGCTTTGGGTTTGATGAAGGTAGAAAAGCATAAATAGTATAAATTGCAAGAAATTACATTATAGAATCAAGAAGAAAATATATTGCGGGGTGTTTTTTTCCTTCACTTGGATCTTCAATAAACCATATCCAAGTTCTACTTCAAAACTATGCTGTGAATTCCATGAATGACATGCAGAAACAAAACTGACCAGAGCTTTTGCGTATCAGGTGATAAGGCATCAATATTAGTGCCATGTTTTCTGAGTCACGAGCCACGCTCAGGTTACTGTTTGATCACATCAGGGCTGCCGTTCTACTCCATTTAATAGCAATGTGTCAGAAACTATAGCCAAAGCTTTTATGGATGACAGTGAAGCATTGCCCACTCTGGACGGTCTGTCTTTTGTCAAGGTCGCAGAGTGAAAGTACAGTGAAAATACACACCGCTCCAGCTAACCAGAGGATCTCCACATTCTTCCTCTTCTTTGTGACTACATTCCGGCCCAGGGATTCAAGTAATTCCTTTATATCGCTCTGTGTCTGAAAACACGGTAGACCTGCATGGAGAAATAACGAGAAAAGGGAGAGTTGTTTCATCAAACAGTAGTGTTCATAATTGACAATGCAATATAATGAAACAAGTTTAACCCCTTAACTGCCGTCTCCCCTGATCAGAGGGCTAGGGTTAGAGTTAGGGTCAGTTAACCCTAATCAGGATATAATTAGGGTTAAGAACGGCAAATGTAACGTAAGTTGTGTTTCACTCACACAGATCTCACACATATTTTTAGAAACTAGAAGGTCTTGGCTTTCAAATTAGGTATCACACTGGCCTATAGACTGTAAGCTCTCCAGTCAATACACTCTGAGACTTGGATGTAAATAATTGTTAACCCTAACCCTAATCCTTAACCCTAGGGTGGCAGTTAAGTGGTTAAAGTACATAGAGACATGTTTAAAGCGCATAAAGATGGTTTTCTATCTTGGTTTGATAGGATAATGTATGTGGTAAGCATTCATACTTTTACACCAGTGAAATGGCCATTTTTTAAAATAAATAAATAAATAATGAGAGTGGCATAAGAGAAGTGAGGATTCCGTATTTCAAGGATAGAGCTGGCACAGCATCGTGCATGTCATATGCTGTGCCCATTTCCAATGTACACCACAAAAAATGTGAATGACAGCTAGTTTAAATTTGGCAACAATTAAGTAACTAGTAACTAGTTTTAGAATTTCATGCTTTCGCCATATTTCTCAAATGATCTTACACAAGGGAGTATCTTTCTGTAGGCATACTTTATCCACAGAAAGCACTACATGGGTTTGTGGGTCATTTATACTTTTTTTATTTTCCTGGGTTAAATAAAGGTAAAAAAAAAATTCAAAATACATTGATTTAACCCACATTTCCAAAGCAATTGTGGTCACTATTCTGTCCTATCCTAATTAAAATGCTGCCAAATGTTGCAAATAAGTCAACGACAGCAGGGAAAATAGACAAATTAATAAAATATGGTTGTCTCTAAATACAAAGAGGCTAATGTAAAACAATGGGCACTACTATCTGCCTTTCTTCCCTCAAGTGGATGAAGACAAGTTATAGCATATTTCACTTACATTCTTTTGGCACCTTATCACGTAATAATTTATAATAGGCCTCTAGTATCTCAAAGTTCTTCTGGTTTATTCGTTCTTGCAGCGAGATATCTCCAAATCTGTGAAAAAGGATACTAAAGTTGGTAGTCATAAGAAAGATCCTAAAATTAAAGAAATACATTTACAGAAAAGGCTGGACACTACGTAAAATGTAAAGGGCAGAAGTTAGAAACATGAGGTGTATAAATAGGAAACGGTTTGCTTTTTCTTCATACTTTTACACTTTATTTCCAGGATGTATCATGAAAATGGATGAAAGAGGTTGGAATAATATTTGGGCTAAGTGCTCTGCAGCTCTACCCTCAGTCAGCAGAGAGGGGCCTATTATGAAGCCGGTCATGTCACAAAAAGTTTAAAATGTTTATATCTATTTATGTTAGTAGTTTAAATATTGTTGACTGGACAGGGTCGAGTAGGTTGAGGATGTTCGCTTCTGTTTGCAGGTAGAAGATTTTCAGAAGCTTCTTCTCGCTCTTGTAGTCAAAATACAGGACGAGCTTGAGGTACAAGAAGTTCAGTAGGTGGGGTTATGGCAGTCTTGACCACTCCGGCCTGTCTCTTATGCGTTGAAACAGTCTTATATTATGACAACAAGAGCCAGAAGAGGCTTCTAAAGATAGAAGCGAAACGTGCTCAACTCAACCAAACCAGTCCAGACACCAACATTTAAAGTAATGGTCTGTAAGGTTGCAAAATGAGGAACAATAATAATAATAAATGTCATGAAACAGACATGTCACATGTCATACCTTGCCATATTTTAATATAGCCCCTGGCCTCTCCATTCATTTGCAAGGGGATAGAACGCTCAATTTAAATGGGTCCGGTAAACACTGCATAAGTGTATTGGGGCTACACAATATACTGAAAAAAAATCATAAAACTTAAGTCTTCATCTGACGACACATAAAAAAAAAACACTTGCTTCACAGCTAGAAGGTGGTCGGAGGGGCCGATGGCGCAGACGGGTTGCCTCGCTTCCGTCAGTCTACCCCAGGACAGCTGTGGCTACAACGGTAGCTTACCACCCCAGAGTATGGTGTGAATGAATAATGACTACAGTGTGGTTCTTTGAGAAACTTGGTACTCAGTGTTGGGGGGTAACGTATTATAAAAGTAATGAGTTACAAAAATATAAAACCTTTTTTCAGTAACTAAGGAATATAACATTACTTACACAAAAATATTGGACTATATTAGTCATTACAATTTAAGTAACTCAAGTGCATTTAAATGGTTTGTATTAATGTAAAAAAAAAAACTGCGGTTGCGTGTAGCTAACGTCGTCAAAACAAAACACGAGAGAATGGGGAAAGGGAAGGAAATCTTTGACTGCAGTTTTGCTCTGTAGCATTATTACAATTATCGGTTTATATTTTGCCAAAAGTAACTCAAAAGTAACTCAGCTACATTTTTAAAATAGTAATATGTAATACAAATATATAAACATTTTCAAGGGCCTTGACTTACTTCATTGCCCTTATGTTCATTCTAACAGTGTCCCACTTTTTCATATAGTGACAGTGGTGGTACCTCTCTGCTATCGTCTGTTGCTCATTGATGCCCACGTTGAATAGCACCGGGTAGACTTGTACAGGCCTGCCCTCTCTGATCTCCTCTGGCAAAGTCTGGAAAACCGAGCACGGTAATGGCACTTCGACAGTAAAGTGGTCTCTGAAAACAAAACAGGAACACAGGCGGAAACTCAATCTCTGTCAAAGAGTGTGGCATAATCTGATCGCTTTCGGAAGTTGTACAATTTGACACCTAATGGCCCGCGGGAAGCTGAACAATGATTCACAGAAAGTCAAACCTGATGTGATATAATAGAAGGTGCGTAAGGCCAAGCGCTGAACGCGAGTGATGAGCTAAGAGGGTGGGAATTTAAATCGTTTCTGGGTCACGTCCTGGTTTAACCTCCACAAAAACTACAATAAATTAACTGTCAGGGGTTATTATAACAGAAGTGAGGGCCGTAGGAAACAATCTTTAAAATCTTGCTCTAGTAATATTGAAGAAAGGAGACGAACTGACAGAATGAATCCATATTTGTTACTCGTGCCATTACAAAGGTTTTCACATTCTTACAGTTAAAAGTAGTCCACAAAAATATGTAGAAAATAGTTAGTATTGTGAAATAAGCACTGGAAAATGTGTGCAAGAATTTTGTGCTTGTATCTTTTAAAATTAATGTCCATCTTTGTATTTGTAGCGCATACCATCAAATCAGGGTAAATATTTATGTAAGTTCAACATTGTTATCCAATATGGATTTAACCCAGAAGTTAAAACCCTGTTGCAATATTTCACCCAATAAATAGAATAAAATATAAGCATTGAAATCATTATGCTTGTTTTAATTTGTGAAAATTACCAAAAAACACACACACACTTACGTCTCCATGGAGATGCTGTTGCACTTTTCTTAAATAGACAAACCATAGGTGCATCTTCCATAGCTTTCCCACGAAAACAAGGCATCTAGTAGTTGTTGAATGATATAATGCAGTCCTACCGTCTGCCACATACTGAGGGCTGAAGGTCGTCCAGCTCTTCAGACTTGGCTTCTGTAATCTTGAAGACAACTTTGCGCAAATCTGCTATTCCAACCTCCATGTCCTCCAGCATCCCAATCTCCTCACCTGCAGCCAAGCAAGAAGACAAGGATGACAGTCTCTGGGTCTGTGAGTCATTGTCCGACTTCAATGTATATGTATAGAAAACGGGTACAAAATATTTGCTAGCATGAAGCTGAGTGAAGCCGTTTTTAACAAAACGCTACACACCACACTTCATAGTTATAATTCATTTCATGCTTTGCTGCCGAGAGAATGTGAGCTCTGAAATGATCAGAATGAGTTTAGAGCAGCTGAATGGGCTTTAAAAAGTAGGTGACAAAAATGGGTGTTTTACACTCTTGAGAAGGAGAGGTCTGAATATGTAGGATTACCCATACATGTGTGAGTCCAAAACACAATTCTAAGAACCGATGTGTGTTAAAAGAGAGGCACCAGGCAGGCACACAGTAGTGGTGACATCTGACTCACTGTAAGTGCTGAGCAGGCTTTCAAACTGGGCCACTAGACCCACCAGGTGCAGCTGCTGCAGAAAGCCTTTGTCCTGCGCTCCTGCATACAGCCTCATGATGAAGCCACACACCAGAGCTGCCAGCTGAGGACACACAGGGAGATCAATACAACTGTCTCTATCTTCCACAGGAAACCAAATATTAATTTATGTACTTAAATAGCGGTCAAAACCTAAACATTTATAGTCTGTTCAATGGAGATTAGATAAGATTTTGCTCTTTCATAATTAATATACGTACACAAGTCTGCCATGCTTTGACTTTATGTTTCGCACAAATAGTACTCGTTTATGCAACTTAGTACCTACCGCCTGACTGAAGACTACATCCCTGCGCGTCTGGAGCAGGAAACCCTGTGGCGCGCTGCAGGCCGCTTCCTGTAGCAGCACAAAAGTCATGGCTCTCTTGGCCTGGTCCGACACATCCTGCACGCACTCCTGCAGGCGGCTGACCAGCGGGCTCAGTTGCTCCCTCCAGTCCCCTGTCAACCACAACACAAATGAACCAGGGTACAGGCATACGCGAACACTATCGCTGGGTGCATTCTGTCTCTGGCGACGTGTGCCAAAGACAATACACATGGCCTCCTGCAGAAACCAGTTAGACCAAAAGAGAGGAGGAAAATAAACACAATGACTGGAAATGAAAAGGGCAAGTTAACGTCAGAGCAATGACATTCACTCCAGAACACTTTCTGTTAGACGAGGCGTGATCATTTGTGCATGTGTTCCAATGGGGGTAAATATGTGAGTTATTAGAACAAAAAAGAAACAAGGAATTTAAAATGGAGATTATCTGATTTGCAAAGAGATGTACAATGATGACGACGGTACTTTGAAGAACAATGGCCATAGCATGTTGGGCCACAATTCTTTTGTCGCGCATTGTTCAAATATGGTTTCTTTTCAAAAGGATAAACAATACTGTACACAAATGTATGTGAAATAAATAAATAAGAATAATAATGCTCTACTTTTGTTAGTCGAACACTATAGAGTACATTTAAAAAGGCATTTATCCCTAAGAAACCAACAGGAGGCAGTGTTGCTTCAGCAAAGTGCAGCTCAGAATCTACAGGGCCACATTCTCTTCACACACATGAAAGAACTAGCATCCAGAGAAAAGGCTAAAAACATGCCCTCGCCCTGTCTCTGAAATCATGCCTTATCTCATTGGGCAAATAGCAGGGGGAAGGAACCTCAACTCCAGCTGTCACTTTTCCGCCGGCAGCGCTGTCCAAATGCCCCAACACCCACAATGCACTGTCATCAAAAAGCCTGTGGACGAGTCAAGAGATAAAGCCAATGTCATTACTGGAGCCATGTTTGTATTTAGACAAGCAGATGAGCAGTTCTCCGATGCGGCGGCACCTCTTAATAAAGGTGCCAGAGGGATGAGCTTTATCTCTCAGACCCAACATCAGGCCAGGAACTAGGCTTTATCCGCCAATACAGAGGGAGATGCTTCTGACGAACACAGGGCATCAGCGACATTTCAATTCATAAAAAAGATGTTAATTTGGTAACAATGTTTAATCAGTTACAATAAAATGTGGATTCTTGCAGCTAGCCTACTGTATCTTAATAAAATAACAGTTTGGAAGTTGAGCACATACACTACCACATAACTAAGTGACTGTAAATTCAATTTATAATAATATACATGAAACAGTGCACATACAGGTGGTTAATGCAATCTTCTAATATTAAAACAAAGTATGTAAGACCAGTTTTGTTTTAATGTATGAAAATGTAATATAAATTCACAATTTTATACTGCGCTTTTATGACAAAGATGCTTTATGTTTCATTATCTATTCGTTACCATAGTCTGTTAGCCTGGCCTTTGCCATCCGTAAACTCTGGTCAATTATCTTTTCCCTACCTGTACGTCTGGGCCTGATCTCAGTGGCTGCGTTTCATCGGTTTCATTTCAACCTACCATTCAGCGAGCGGGGGAGGCGGGTGTTGTCGGTGACGTCAAGCATTTGCGCCGCATTTGCTGGTTGTAATTCGGCAAAGGCGGCGGATACGAACGTAAGGGAAGCTCTTCAATCTGTTTTGGCTCGACTCCCAAATATCCAGAAATTATAACTGAAGCCTTCACTCAACACAGGCGCATTACATACAGTACGTCACGACCAAACGCTAGCGAAAATCAGATCCAATCGTTTCTAAGGAGTTCACCCCTCCCACCTGTTAACGGAGCTCAATTGTGAAGATCCAGACCCTTGTACGAAACGAAATGAGTACGAGGGTGTGGTAAAACCAGGCTAATAGTCTGTGACAGTGAAGGAAAGGTTTTTAATAAAATAATTTTCTTTTAACTTTAATAGCATAATGGTCCTTACTCCTTACCAGCATGATAGCATGCAGAACTTTCCTATGAGATCTCTCTCACATACAGAGGCTGAGCCTACTGCTGCCTGGTGCCAGCTGGAAGCTGGGACAGACTGGCTGCTTGTCTCAGGCTGAGGGCCACATTTCACTGGACGTGAGGCAGGACTGGGCAGCGCCTGGTCAACGCTGATGGCTCTGCATATCAAATATAGCTTTCATCCACTTCACTGGCAACTGTTTCTCATTTTATTTTTCTAATGCTTAAACAACAGGGAGCTCCCACCTTGGAGCAGACGCAGAACAAATGAGTTTGGAAATGCACACTTGGCTCTCTTAATTTCAAAGTGACAATGGTCTGGACGGAGGTTTGCTGGCTCATCTCAGAGTCGGTCTGAACTAACTGCTTTTCCATCCCAGAGAAGTATATTCTATGAATATACATCAACTGAACAAACAGAAATAACCAGAAAGGTTTTTTTTTAGGCAGTAGAAGGTGTTGTGTCCAAGTGCTTCTGTCAGGGGCGAACATTAGGATACACGCTGCTCCTGTTTGATAGTTAGACTAGACTGTTTGATAGTTAGACTTGTTGAGGATGTCTTACCCCTTATTTAGAAGGCTTCTGCTGAAGTTCACTCACTGAGTTAACTTCCGAGCTGGCGAAGCCTTCTAAATGAGAGTTGAGTGAATTATTACTGCATTACCACACCCTGACTGGATATAGCTCTTGTGAAGAGAAGATTCATACATACATACATACATTTTAGTAAACATTCCAAAGACTATTCTTACATCCATAGATTGTAACAAGCAAACAATCAATAAAAAACTAACTAACCTTGCAGTATTTGATGTTTTCGAGTGAATAATGCGGGCTTATTTACCAGGGTTGTGTGAAGTGATGAGGTCTGCGAGCTGCTTGTCGGGGGCTGACTCCTGTTTGCTCTTCTCCTCCTCATGGAGTTTATCCACCAGGGCAATGACACAGTTGAGGCATTTGGCTACACTGGCCCACACTCTGTCCTGCAACGGCCAAGCACATCATCAGCAATCACTTTACATCCACTTAACGCATTGCTCCACGCTTCTCAAATTAAAACATGCAAAATTACCCCTTACTTGGGGAAAAAAGGTTGCATTAACTACTATAATATGTATTTACAACAAAGCAAAAAAGCCACAAAACAACCAAACAAAACCCCAAAGTAAAAAGCCAGAGCCACTTGCCCATTCCTCCTCGTCGAACTCTTTATGCTGTGGTATCGAGTCCTGCTGCTTGAAGGGCACAGTGCCAGCTTCTCCTGTTGTGTTGGTTTCCACATTATTACACACTGTCGGGCAGTCTGTGAGCGGTGTGGCCGGAGTGTGGCCTGTGGGAAGCGTCTGGGGAGAGCTCTGATTGTGGTCAGGGCCTGCCTGGACTGGGCCCGGCTGCTTCTGGTTCTTGGAAACCAACCCGGGCCGCGCAGCATGCAGGGCTAGGAGAGCGCTCTTTACCAACTCGTCCTTAAGTGTATGGACGAACTGCTCCGTCTGCAGCACAGAGAGGGGGATACAAGAGGTTGTTCTGTCACAATAGTTCAGACCCACTTTGAGAATTGTAGTATGCATGTACTTTGTAAAAATACCGCAAAAATGTCAATCATCAATTTGATAAAAATCTGGCTAAAAGCACAACCTTACAACTTTTATTTATATCAATCACAAAGGAAATGTCCACTATGCTCCAGGGATTTCCAGTGGTCCTCCAGTAAACAGGAAAAGCTAAAGTCCGACTGTGTTGATTGCACCATGTTTAGTTTACTTGTTCATTTGAGCAGTTAGTATGCTCCATCAGTGTGTGTAGACAAATTGCTCTGTCTGTGGCAAAACAACACTGAAAGAAACCGGTACAAAACAGGCATAGTGCCAAAGATAGCTGGCGCAAGTGAAAATCTAGAGTTGGTAAAGCAAAGACGACAGCACCATTGGGAGACAGAAAGCAAGTGTCACTTTACTGGTGGAGAGACAAAAAAGACGTAGTTTGGAGTGAGTGAGTATTTACAGACGGAGTGGAAAGAGAGCAGGAAAAAAATACAACACTCCCCTCCTTCTCTCGTGAAAAAGCTGTTTTCCATTACAGTGCCAGTGAGCAACGAAAACACTGACAAACAACAAACAATTCAATTACTCCTCCCACAGTCGGCTCCTCAGAGGAGAGCGCCCCGCTTTGATCTGAAATTCACCAGTCACTGTAAAGCCGATGACGTTTCTAGAAGTAACGCATACAAAAAATGATAAGGGCCCTCGAGAGTAATTGAGTTAGTGCTGCAATGAGCTATTCTATTACCAACAGCAAAATGCACTGGGGGGGCAAAGACACGAGACGTGTCCTTCATCACAAGACAGGCATGAGGCCGTACTGCAATACAGTATTTATTTACCACAGTATTTACAACGGGAATCATATTCGCACGTGGACCCCCTGTGTGAACGGGAAAGTGAGTAGTTTAGAAAGGCAGCTTTGTCAGCAAACTAACTGAGAAGAGAAGAACACAACCCCCGGGCCACACATGTCCTAGTGCAGGGGAGGGCTTTATGTAAATGCCATCAGGATGTGCATACAAATCTATTTTGGAACAAGTACCCAAGAGGTGTCAGTAGTGGCAATTTACTAAGGTAGAGTTGCAGTGTCAACAAAGTATGCAACTGTACTATAATGTTATATAAAAGATAATACAAACTAAGGGCCTTATTTGTTACAAAGTTATCTGTTGATAAAATTTAATTTTTAGAAGTAGAAATAGTTTATAGTGGCGCAAATATTATACGTGAATGAGTTTGTGCGCTGGCTGTTACAAAAATGTACCTGCTTTTAGTAAACACTATCTATTTTACATGTGTGAAAATTCTTCCTGAATCAGGCCCCAAAAATGTAGGCGCTTTGGAAAAGCTTTATGTAAATTAAGTGAGAAAGTGGGAGACAGTAAAGCACCCTCTTTTTTGGCTCATAAGAATTAACCACATGGAACAATATTTGATCTGTACCACGTTGAGTAATAATGGGTGTTCAAGCTGCTCAATCACCCAAAATTAATCAACCCAATATTTTGAACAACGGGGGAATTTAATCATCTAAAGAACAATGATATATAATTACATTTATATATATATATATATATATATATATATATATATATATATATATATATATATATATATATATATATATATATATATAATATTGTTACTGTTACTATTACAACTACTACAACAACTACTACTGCAATACTGAATGCAGGATATAACAGAATATCCTAGCTTCTTTCCCCCATTCCAGGGTCTGCTGTCTTGCAAACTGCTCTCCATTTTAGGCAAAGTAACTAAATACATGTATTTAAAACATGTATTTGAGTAACTGTATTCTGGTAAAGTTACTCTTTCATTTGAAAGTATTTAGAGTACAGTTACTTTCTAAATATCAAGGGACTACATCCCAGTACTCAATCATTCAAAAAAATGTTTTACGGCTATTGTAAATAGTAAAGATTCTAACTCGGAAACATGTCTCAAACTCAAACATTCAACATTCTATTCAAAGCATATCATTGTGTTCCCCCCAAAAGGTCAAATAAAGGCAGAAGAAAAAATAAATAAATCTAATTATTACTTACAACTACAATAACATCATCTACTGCAATGGTCCAAGTCTGGGATGATCTATTCAATGATCTGGCCATTTGACATAAAATCACCATGTGACAAGTTTATTGTAGTGACCTCTAATGAAAATGGTAGCATCTAAATGTAAACAAAGAGAATTAGCGTTTCGCAACACCTCTACCACAAGAAATCAGTTAATCCGATGTGCAATGTGCATGCTATAAAAGATGCCACAACAGTTCATTGTTAATTGCCATCTACCCTCCACTTTGAAACATTATAGCATTAAAATGTATTCTACAATAGGATACCTTAAAGTTTCCTTTGTTCCATTTGAAGTTTTGTCCTGGGGCTTAATGATAATTTAATTAGCTTTGGATCGACAACCCACTGAACTGTGAATAGATATTCACCACAATTGACAAACAAAATCACTTAACCACATAAACAATGTCCTCCGCTCGGCGTGAATTATTGCCCCGGCCTAATTAAAGCAATTATTTATCCATATCTCACGTCATACACCAACAATTCACTGTGTGGCGTTGCCAGGTCGGACATAATAAATGATAACAGCAACAACTTATTTCTCCCATGAGCTGTGGTTAATTCCATGGTCATTATTGTCTCTGGTCCCACTGGGAGGAGGCCTCGTGGAAGGCCCAGGACACGCTGGTGGGACTATGTCTCCGAGCTGGCCTGGTGTTGCCTCGGGGTCCCCCCAGAACAGCTGGAGGAGGTGTGCGTGGATCGGGAAGTCTGGGCATCTCTGCTGAGACTGCTGCCCCCGCGACCCGGCCCCGGATAAAGCGGAAGTAAATGGATGGATGGATGGATTATTGTCTCTGCTCCTAAGGCTCTTGACTTGTTTAATGCTTTTCAACCTAAAGGCCAAGAAATGTATATATATAACTACTTATTAGATCAATTTCCAGTGCTAAGGTTTTCTTGTTGGTAAATTTCATTTTCAATATTTGACTATTCAACTTTTCAACAGAACTTTATCCCTGACCTCTCTGGTGTGCTCCTTGGCCTTCATAATGTTGCTTAGTGACCAATACCCTCCAACCATAGCTCTGAGGCCCTCACAGAACAGCTGGAATTATACTGAGGGTAGATTACGTACAGGTCGCCTCTATTGAATGGTTAGGGCAAGGTGTGAACATTCTGCATTCATTGGGAATGTTATAAAGGCAATTTAATGCACTCCGAAAATGCTGTATGAATACTTATGAATACTTATCATTTTGCTTTCACTTCACAGTTCTCTGTTACTTGTGTGTGAACTTTCAGTAAAAAATTCCAAATAAAATCTTTACGTTTAGGGTTGTAAACATGACAAAATGTGCCAAAGTTCAGGGTGTTTTAGTACTTTCGCAAGGCACTGTATTTCAAGCAATAAGGCCAAAAGCAGATCACATACCATTTATCCATATAGTTAACTTGGTCTAAAATGCATTTACGAGAGAGCAGACCATAGTTTATTGTCACAGGACAATTAACACTCCACAGCATATTTTCTGGACTCATTTTAACACCCTGTGTTCTAGTGAGTCCACACTCCTCTGAGTTCAGGTCACACACCATGAGTCACAGTAGCATAACACTAAATACAATGTACTCTTTATTTTCAATGAAAAGGCTGCGGCCTCATTGCACTTCAGTCTGTCACAGAGTTCAGGTGAAGAAGGAAGTCATGGAGATCCTGCATTAGACAGAACTTCAGACTCGATGGAAGAATTAAACATTACAAAACCAAGAAATTGTCCAATTAATAATAATAACATATTGGTTTACTTCTACTTCTACTATCTGATGTAGGGTCATGTGTGTCCCAGTTCCTCTGAGTCATTGTTGCAGCAGGACTGAAGTGAACAGATCCATGTTACAGAAGAAGCACATGAGGTTAATTTCTTCAACTCGTTACTACGTATAGTAACTATTACCACTAGATCTACCACAGTCCTGTCCACATCTGTCATGGTCTACCATGACTCAGAGGAACTGGGACACACATGACCACTTCATCAGATACAATTTCTTTTGCCTCTTTTATATATTTTAGATTTGTATAATTAAGGATTTGTCTCTGATACTTGATATAAAGACAACACTTTAAAACACTTTAAATTACAGTACTTAATTCTTCCATCCATCAGAACTCTGAAGTTCTGTCTAATGTAGGATCTCCAGGACTTCCTTCTTCACCTGTTGGTCTGTGACAGACTGAAGTGCAATGAGGCCTCAGCATTTTTAATGAAAATAAAGAGCACATTGTATTTAGTGTATGTCACTGTCACTCATGGTGTCTGACTAGAAGTGTAATGCCGGGATTAGGATTAGGGGCCTTTTTACTAACTGCTCCAAAGACTACAGATAGTTTGAATCAGCCACAGCAACGTCAAGTTGACTTCACTGAAAAAGGAATACAGCAAGTGAAACTGTCAGGTCACCAAATAAGCTTTGCCAACGCAGACCAACAATACATGTGCATAAGAAAATATGAGAGAATTTCCACTTGGTATGAAACCTAACACACAAGCAAAAGATATATTTTAGCAGGCATCATTCACTTGAGGAATTAGATCAGGGTGATATTGCTTTAAAACTAATTATTCTAAAAACAAAAAACACAGTATATCTTAACACTGTGCATCACTTAAAAAAAATGTAAATGCTGACATGCTTTAAAAGTGACCGTCTTCCATTTGCAGAAGTCATGTCGCAGTCTCAATTCGTTATTCAGAAATATTTCAAAAAGCCCTTATCGCTTGTGAAAAGGCCATAATCGTCTGATAACCACTAAGGGGAGGGAGAAAATGAGCAGCTACACTTAAAACACCATTGTATTTAATTCATATCCAGTTTAATTGCCTCGCAGGGATCCGAACGGCTTCCATTACTGTAAAGTCAATGATGTGAACGTGGCTGACTCCAGATAAGAAGACATGAACTGCCTGGGAATTTCTCCACAAACACTATTATGTGATTGTCAGACAAAGGTGTAGAGTAAACGGTGAAGTATTTGATAAACAGATCTTAATTTACGGACTAAAATACCTAACGGGAAACTCAAAATGCTATATAAAATTGATCTCTTGGCTTGTCCGACCCCACCGTTAATTTGCAGTCTAAGAGAGCATGCATTATTCATAATTTTTAAACCGCACACTATGTTTAAAATGAACTGGCGTGTAGTGCAATATTTGCACTTGTTAACCACCAGGCCATAGAGCGAATTTATAGGATATAGCAGTGCCAAGGTGGAATAGCAATGAGTGTCCCTATGTACATTAGTTTTAAGTGCAAAAAAAAGAGTTTCTGATCCAGGTACTTGAACGACGCTCAGCTAGTGGAATCAAGTTCAAGAAGCTCTGTAGGATGGACCCCCACTTAAAGTGATAGTGAAATGTTTTATGTATTGTTCAAATAATGCAGTGCACTAGGACATTGACAGCAAAAGACAGGAAGTACTATAACAGTTAAGTAGTGCCCAGACCAGACCTGGACATGAGCTAGAGGAAATTTTACTTCAAGGGTAAATGTACTAATCATTAGATCATTGGAGCCCTTCTGGAAATGTATTATTAAAAATGTCATGGATTTTTTTTGTGTGTGTAATTTATGCTTTCTTCAGAATCTGTTGACATGAGCAGCGGAACAAAAATGAGGAGAATATGAAGGTCTCCGGAGCTCAAAACGCAGAGCTTTTCCCCATGTGATGTATATCGGAGAGTGGACCGACCTGGTCTGTTTTTGATGATGCTGTAACATATCATTTATCATTTGAGATTTTAACATATTATGTTAAAATCTCAAATGATAAAGGCCCTCAAGTGCCTGTTTAAAGCATAACATTTTGACATGCAAAAATGACAGAAATTGACATTTTTGCATATTAGTGGCATTTTAGAGGGCGCAAACAGTGTGTTTTTAATAGGCCATTTGTGAAAGTGTGTAGATTTGTATAATTAAGGATTTGTCTCTGATACTTGATATAAAGACAACACTTTAAAACACTTTAAATTACAGTACTTAATTCTTCCATCCATCAGAACTCTGAAGTTCTGTCTAATGTAGGATCTCCAGGACTTCCTTCTTCACCTGTTGGTCTGTGACAGACTGAAGTGCAATGAGGCCTCAGCATTTCTCTGTGGCTTTGGAACAGTCTGCCTCTGTGGGTCAGAGCCGCTGAGTCACTGGAGAACTTTAAATCTTTCCTTAAGACATACCTTTTCTCACTGGCTTTTTAACATGAGTTGAGCTTAACACCTATGACTTATTATTGTTTTGATATTTGCCTATTGCACATACATTTGTGCTACTGTCTTTTTTACTGTGTTTTTCTGGTCAATTTATAAAGCACTTTGGGCATTTCGCATTTTAAATGTGCTTTATTAATAAAGTTGACATTGACATTGACCTGCTTTACATTATACTTACATTTGACCAAAGTACCATCAGACATGCCTCACATAGTCCAGGAGTAGAAATCATCATCTCATCTTGCTGAAAGGGAGAGTGCCAACCAGTATGTACACTAACCATTATGCTAGCATTGTTTTGTGCACATGTAATAGAAAAAGAAAAGTGCCCAGTGTTTTGAATTTGTTTTTGCAGTTACTACCATTAAGTATTATTTATAGCACAGTTGCTGCTAGCGCTAAATCATTTCCTAGGTTAATTCTTCAAAAATCCGCCAATGAAGTGTAAACACAGACCAAAAGTTGAAAGAGTGAAGAGGGACTGTGTAATTATAATTATTGGTTTTGCTTTTCAAAAACAAACATCAGGGGGATTTCAAAGTGCGTGTATTCTCTAAAAATTCCCAATACAAATTCATGCAGTGACATAAATGTGTTGCACCACAAAACAGCTGGTCTGACTCTCTCACCGCTCAGTAATATATGACCCTGTATCATATAATTTAACATAACCATGAATAGACAATCACAAACCTCCAAAAACCTCCATTGTTCTGGACACTACAGAAGGGGAGGGAAACTGCAATCCCTGTGATTACCATCAGGAACAAATTATTGGTATAATCACCATCAACGGAATCATCAGTGTATAGAAGGCAAGGCACACCTACTGTCTCTGTGACCAATCATTATTGGGCCAAAAGTCAAATCAGGGTGACTGACATGTAACCTTGTGATGCACCGTCAACCAATTAGTAGATGCATATGTTAACGGAAAAAGGTAAGGCTTAGCCAGAAATGTTTCAAACTAGTCTTGAAAACAGCGAACTTCAATGGAGTGCTCTTAAGTGTGTGATAAAAAGGAATCTTGCTATTTGAAGCTGTCTCACGTCTACTTCTGTGCAGGCCTGCCTCACTGTGACTTCTGAAAAACTTCACACATCTCCTTAAAAACATATGATAATGTCAAGCACACTTTTTGGGCCACACAAGCTCTGACTAGCTGGCTGCCATGTCATGTGGTTCTTTGGTAACAATATATCAAGAACGATATTTCCTGATGAACATAGCCAAAGCTTTGAGAGTCATCCAAATCTCTTCTCAAAGTTTGTGACTGGAATAAGCCTATTATTGAAATGTTATAGATATAGTATTATAGAATGAAACAGCAGTGAAATGATTTTATGCTCATTGGTAGCAAGTACTGCAGCAAACGCAACAATTATATGCCAACTCCATTCTATTTTTACAAAATTAAACACACAAAAAATAAAAATAATAATAAAATGTCACATTAAAAAGTTAAAAGAAATGTTTCCTGATTGTTATTGAGTTGTGCTCTGCTTCCCTCTAAAGGTAAGGCACAGAAGGGTCACACTAACCAAACCAGTGAGAGCGGGCGGTATAAGGAACAGAGGAGGGATCAGTGTATCGCTGCCTGGACTGGAATGGACAACGTTAAACGTCTGCAAAGCAGAGAAACAACTGTCATTCCATGATCAGTGATTAAATCAGTGGTTCACAGCCAGGGGTATGAGGGTACTTAGAATTATTTCAGATTTAAAAAAAAAGATGCAGAATAGTATTTCAGTATTATTTTCAAAGGAAAGTCAATTTTATTGATGTTTTGCAGTAACATATTTGAGCCTAATATAACTTTTGAAAACAACACTGTGACAAAGTAGGTTTTAGGTTACTTTGTCCCATTAATTTCTTTTGACACGTTAGTTATAAGTTTATGTATTCGTTTCATAGTTATAATTTTTGCAATATCCAAACTAAACAGTTAAACATAACTATCCTGGGTTTGTTTTGTTTATTTGTTCAGTTAAAGCATCACACAGTATTTACGTTAAATGTTTTATTTTGTTCATGGTATTGCAATAAAGGTAATAGTTGCCACCTGGTCCAGAAAGGGGTGTGTCCTTGCAGGCAGCCATATTTAAAATCTTTGCTCTGCCCATGGACCAGCCCATGTGCAAGGGGGGAACTAGTTTCAAGTTTCTTGTATTTTGTAAAACACAGTTTACACAGTGAGTTTACCTGATAGTTACCTCGAGAGATGGACTGATCTGGGGGAGGGGCTTCCTGCTGGGGGAGTGTTTTAAAAGGTGTCTTGCAATCAGTCTGGGAGAACCATGTAGCTGGGTACACGTGGTGTGTTTCCTGAGTTCAGTTAAGTTCTGTTTGTTTGATTCTGTTTAGCATTTTTTAACAGTTATTTTTGTACATATGTAAAGTTTGATTTTGCCACAGTTATCACGGTGAAATAAATTTCGGCTACAATGGGAACTTTTGAGTCTGCCTCCTACTTGACCACATTGGCCAGCTTCCCCACAAACACACTGGATATTAAAACTTGCTAAATAATGGGCAGCACCCTCAAGTTAGGTTACTCAAAGTAGAAATGAAAGACTCAAGGAGTACGCCAGACAAAAAAAGGCTGGGAACAACTCTTACATCACTTGATATGGCACTGTGAAAGAGATGCCTCTGCAAATATAACCAAGTGCCCCAAGATAACTCTGGAGGAGCTGCGACGTACTGCCGCTGAGCTGGGAGAATCTCTACATGGGACAACTATAGTCGTACTCTACACAAATCTGGCCTTCATGGACGAGTGGCAAGAAGAAAGCCATTATTGAAAAGAGGCCATAAGAAATCCCGTTTGAAGTTTGCTAGAAGTCATATGGAGGACACAGCTACCATGTGGAAGAAGGTGCTTTGGTCAGATGAGACAAAAAATGAACTTTTTGGCCCAAATGCAAAACGTTATGTATGGAGCAAACCTAACACTGCTCATCGTCCTGAGTGCACCATCCCCAGTGTCAAATATGGTGGGGGGAGCATCATGCTATGGGGCTGCTTTTCCTCAGCGGGGACTGGGAAGATTGTAAGAATAGTTGGGAAGATGGATGGAGCCAAATACAAAGGCATTTTGAAGGAAAACCTGCTGGAGTCAGCAAGAGAATTGAGGCTGGGGCGGAGATTCACCTTCCAGCAGGACAATGACCCTAAACAAAAAGCTAAATCTATAATGGAATGGTTTAAAAACAAACATATTAATGTGTTAGAATGGCCCAGTCAAAGTCCTGACCTAAATCCTATTGAAAATCTGTGGAAAGACCTGAAAACTGCTGTTCAGAAACGCTCTCCTTCTAATTTGACAGAGCTTGAGTTGTTTTGTAAAGAGGAATGGGATAAAATGTCAGTCAGATGTGCAAATCTTGTCATACTGTACCCCAGAAGACTTGCTGCTGTTATTGCAGCAAAAGGGGGATCCACAAAGTATTAATTCATGCTGTATGAATACTTGTGCACGCCCCACTTTTCGGTTTTCTATTTTTTGAAAAATAACAGAATCATGTATCATTTTGCTTTCACTTCATAGTTGTCTGGTACTTGTGTGTGAACTTTCAGTAAAAGATTCAAAATAAAATGTTTATGTTTATGGTTGTAAACATGACAAAATGTGCAAAAGTTCAAGGTGTATTAGTATTAGAGGCACTGTATGTATTTGAAAAGGGACATCGTACAAAAATACATCATTTCATTTACATTAGTGTTTACCACACAGGTGACTGACTCTATGCTGACTCTACGTTTGATTAGCTTCCATCATGCTTCATAATGAGTGTAAATATAGCCTTCGTCATATCTGGTGATGTTCTTTTCTTTGGCTAATTAATCAAGATGAACATGTTATTGTGACAACCCCGGTAACCACACGAACAGATGTGTTCCTGTGTGCTCAGCCGTGGATCTCTCAGCGAACATCTGTGCTTGTAATGAAAACACAATTTAAATACAATTTAAGTAAATACGCCTCAGAGAAATCAATGCCATCTGAGGCTTCACGGCAGCCAGTTTAAGTAGGAGTTTACGTTTGCAAGCATGTTTTTTGGCAAATTAAAATACAGAGTATCAAATTAAGTTATAGAGTTCAGTGCTGGGATGTCATATCGCTAAGCATCATGGGATTTAGAGCAATTGTAAACTAATGGCGATTTTAACAGGTAAAATACTGGAGTTATTGATATTTGGACACTACAGTGAGTTGTTCCCCGGCTTTTTATTCAGTCTTTAGCTCATGCTAGTTTAAAATGTTTACCAGCACCCACAAACATGGCTGATCTCAATGGGAACAGTGAGCAGATAACATTCCATCCCGAACTATATAAGAATATCATTATTCACTACTTATATTCAACATGTTTTGCTTTAAAATGCTGTTAAACATATAGAGCATTAAACATTTTTGAAGGTCATATTTAATACATTCTAAACTACCTTTAACCCCTCAGTAAGGTTGATTTAAGTAGCTAATAACAGTGGCTGCTTACGTCAAAGTTAAAACAAGCTGAGCACTGTCTGAAATGACCAATAATGCAGGATTACTGAAGTGGGTATGTAGATGTCACAACAAGGGGTTCTGCTATTCTTCAGAATGAAAGTGGATTGAGACTCGAGATTTGTTCTGTTTTTGCTGACCGGGGCGAGGGGCTGCTTTGGCCAGGTCTAATCAAGGATGAGCGTCAGCAGCGACACAGCGAATGTACCAATCAAGATGGCTGATTGGGCTCTATTCCACTGAGGCACAAACACTCCCTCTCCCACAGCAGATTGCAGCCTGACAGCACCAGATGTAATTCATTAATTATACTGATCAGAAACACCCCCACTCCATAAAGTGCCACTGCTGTTCGCTTCTGTTGGTTTTTATGGGTATTCCCGGGGTTCGGTTTGTTTGAGGGAATGTCCTGAAGTCTTGGCTTGGTATTAAGTTTGGAAAGTTATGCTGAAGAAAACAATAAACAAAAGCAGTGCCTTGTTGTATCCAATTGATTTTTACCCGAACTGGTGCTCAGCCATTGTTGTCCTCAGAGAGAGTAAACAGTGAGGATGAAGCCAACACAGCACCTGAATAAGCCCCTGTGCGATTTATCCAAAGAAACTACTTTCTTCTTCAAAGTCTGCGATGAATTATGAGTTTAGTTTAGAGTTCCTTTCAGTCATAGTGGAAGGAGCAGTAATATAATTATTGTGGTGAATACATTCCGTGTACAAAAATACATATTACAGTTACTTTCTCAGGAAGCCACTTGACCAATAAACATCCGATCATTATCTGATGGTAAAAATGCATAATATACAATATAATAATAATATAATTGATTTGATCATTTTCTGGACACAAAGGGTAAGCAGTTAATTCACACCACACCACATGACACAGGTTTTAAAGGATAGTTGGGTGATATTGAGTTGATGGGGTTCACAGTACCTTGTCTGAGAGGTTCTTGAGAGTGTCCCGGAGCCTGGAGGATGAGTGTTCATGTGCAGCCTGCAGTAGCTGCTCGGACAGCCCTGTGATGAGTGGGTGTAGCAGGCTGATGGAGCTCAGCACCTCCTGGGCTTTGGCCGTGTGCTCCGGGGAGTAGTAGATACACTGGTAGGCAGTGCTGAAGCTGTGGGCAACAACAAACACGTCAGACTCTTTTATCACATGTCTAGGATCACAGCAATAATTCATAGCAGATTTTGTTTACATTTTCCATAATCATTTGCCAAATGGGTAGAACAAGAGAAGTCTGTATTTAACATCAAACAAGCCGCAGTGCAGGCTGCACCGGCTGACCTGGTCCGCCCCACCGCCAAGATCGACACTGGCATAAACAAACAGAGGAAGAAAACACTGCAAACCCAGCAACATGTACTAATGAGAAATCTACTCCCGGATCACACACAAACGGACTACACCACTCTGCTTTGTAATAGCATGCAACAGAATCGAGAAGAAACATAGAAAACTATCAGATTATTATAAAGCACAGGCATCTAACTCTTTCCCTGGGCCACAAAATGCAAAACAACAACAACTTTGGTTTGTTTAGGAATCTTTGATGAATTGGTATAATAAATGACAAGTCAAACCAGAACATTATTTTACCAACTACATTATAACATGAAATCATTTGCCTGTGTGCTACTGCCAGAGTTGGACAACGACACGGTTTCTCGGTCCTCGGTGTGATGTGTCAAATGAAACCTGCATTCTGATGTCAACCCATTTCCACTTCATGAATAATTAATTTCACATGCCTTTCTGGCGGGCCATTTAATGTGGGACAAAAACACCTTTCGACAGACTACATATCCAGGCCAAATCACTCCAATCAGCCATTCTACACAGCTGAAAGTTTCTATGACTTTGAGCAAATTCCCTCCGACTTCCTGCCATCGGTAGAACGCGGCTCTCATTTGCAACTTCCTAAGCTATAGTCCGCCCTGCGCTCCTCCATCTAGGCCAAACCCCAGGGCCATATCCGGGGGCATAACTGACACAAGAAAAAAAGGAGCACCAAGTGAGGGGGCACAGTGGGCGCAGAAGGTTATCCGACCTCTTTTACGTTTGCATTTAACACTTTTTATAAACAGAACTTCCTGAATATAGAACATACAATTGCTTTGTTACTTCGTAGCAACATCTGACCCAAAAAAAAAATCCCACAACAGGACCCGGTGTGTCTTAAAGGGCTTCCAAAGATTATTCTACAGTAGGTACTAGGCATTTGCTGTGTCTGAAGGCAGGCTAACGCTAAATCCTAGCCTTGTCGTTGAGGCTAATGAGTCCCCCGGAGGATGACCACCCATAAGCTCAAAGCTAATCAAAGGAATAGCTAAGTGAGAGGGCAAACAGCGCGACCACACAGACACACTAGCACTGATGTGTCGGGATGTGAAACCACTCTGACCGCGTTCTCTGACGACTGCAACCACAATCATCTACCTGAACACAGATTAGGTTCACATGCGGGCAATTGCTGGGTTGCAGGTACTAGAATGTGATGATGTCACCGGACCCGGCGGCGGGCAGGAGCCAGTGTTTCCTATTAACAGCATTACACTTTCACAAGTCATAGCTCAAAAGCAAATGAATTACAAAAATGATCATTAGTATCAGTCACGGGGTCCAAGATCTCTCTGTACAAGACCAAATATTTCCTCAAAAACAAAATAAGTTTTCCTCCATATTGGCCTTTAGAATGCTGTGATGTCACCTGCAACCCAGCAATAGAAAGCTCCGTTAAGGCCCCAGCGCAAGATTTGTTGAAGTGTGCGTGCATGAAATAAAACCACATCTCCAGGCTAAAAGTGCATTCCGGTGGTTTTTATTCGTTTATTCAGCATTGCTTACAAATTCAAGCTGTTACCAACAAACTATGACACTATCTACTGTACTTTGACACTATCTACTCTAAAAAAGGGCTTCTTAGCTTCAAAGCCAGATGCTTTGTCCTCGTGCAACGCTCTCCAGGCTTGCCACAAAATGTACAGTTGCTTTTGGCATCTTGTGAGGGGATTTGTCTTGAGGAAAAACATGTCTTTTTGAAGTCCCAATGAATTCAGAGAGAAAATGCGCCATACACATAGAAACATGAGTAACAATGGTTGAGCGGCATCTTCTACATCGTTGCAAAACAGGAAAATGAAGCAAGGTAATAAGCAGTAAAAACTTGAATTGACTGTTTTTTCATATGATACAAGGGCAAAGAAAAGGCCCAGGACCAAAACAGACGATGAAAAAAGAGAAGTTCCATCCAAAGGACAGTTACATAAGGACAACTGCTGCAGCGACCCAAATTCAATACTGGGCCTGTTGACTCATAAGTACAAATCCAATCCCATTAGGAGTCTATGTGAGCCATAATGAATGTAGGGATCTGCCACCTGATGCTAGAGGACACAATTGATCCCTCTGAGGCTGGCTCAGGCTAAGGCTAGGAACTTTAATTGCCTCATCAGCATGACCGTTAGCAGGGACAGCTCCACGGAGAGACCAAAAAATATGCAATACAACCTTGACTGTCCCCACTCATTTGATTAAACAGGAAAATGTACAGTTTTTGTGTTAGACATAATAGACATAACATCACCTGAAAGTTAGGAGCCTAAAACCTCAAGATAATGGGTTTTCATGTGATACAAAGGTACAAGAGTGCCATGGGGAGGAGCTTTTACAACATACATTGTAAAAGCTTAAACTACAGGAAAACATGTCAGTGAGAACAGTGGTGCATCAAAATGTGGTTTCATTTTAGAGGTGGATATTCTGGGAAATGATCTCAGATGTTTGCAAAGCTTAATTGGTTAAATTGCTTTGCAAGGTGGATTCAAATGCTAAACAGGCCTTGTGTGGGCCTCGGGCCTTAGTTTGCCCATCTCTGCTGCCTCTGATACCTCAGCCGTCTCAGTGTGTGTAAGGTCTGGGCAATGAATCGAAATGTAATCATCGTCTTAGGACTTTATAATCGACAGGTTTACAGCCATTTCTTTGGCACAAACAGTACCTAGTTTGGGAGTTTGGATGAGTCAATGGAAGACTTGCATATTAAATGAAACTGGAGGAACGCATTGTTTTTAGTTTGAATAAAAGATGTATCTAATTTTATGAATCAGTAAGATGTATTTAATTTATTATGAAAAAATCAAATTTAATCAAAAATCGAGATCAATCAATATGGGGAAAATAATCGTGATTATTTTTTTCCAAAGTCGCCCAGCCCTATTGTGTGTGTACACTACACTATCAGAAAGAATCCAAAATTAGAATAGCTATTTGATGTAAATCTTATTGTTTTTGTTGCATGATATGGTAAAACTAATTTACAGTACAATGTTGTATATAATTATATACAACAATACAATAACTTTGGATAGATACCTTTTTAATTCATCTTTGTGTTCTTTGAATAGTTGTGACAGAGCATTGCGTAAGCAGGTGTAATGTACAATCATTAATGCACACCTGAACAGAGATTGTTATTCTTTTAGGGCCTCTATTATGCTAAACTGACTATTTAATGGTGAACAATGGACTAAATCATAACTGAAGTAGGTCTTTACCACATCTAAAGCAGATAAGACCCAACTATAATAGTACTAAAGCATAGTTAAAATAAAAGCTAAGAAGCAACTAGTGCAGCAGATGACCCTGAGTCCCAACAGATGAAGCCCAAGTACCATCAGTGCTACATGTTTGTACCAGTTTGAGAATCACTTCCCCAAAACACCTTTCTGAGAATTGTGCAAAACAAACATATTGATCTTTGTTGTGTGTCAGAGAAGAGTGGATTTCGCCCTGTGGTGAAGTAGCTTGTTTTAACAATGCATCACATGATTTATTAATGATTTACCTGCACCTGTTTTGATTTTGTTTTAACAGAGCCCAGCCTGAAGCGCCTCAACTCTGAACCATTCAACCATTTATTTCATTTTACAACTCCGGCAGTGTAATGTTTTAACAAGTCGATAATGATGGCTACGATTAAGAGTGTGAGGATTGAATGAATATGTATGTGTATGTCTATGGGCCCATGAGACTCATTATGTACAGTATGCACACATGGCAGCAAACACCATTTCACTCCTGCAAGTATGTGTTATGTTATTTCCAAAATATACTTAAGGGCCATGCACATTTTTTACACGATTCAACTAAAACGTTGTCTTTGGGGGCACTAAGTCAACAAAATGTACTGTATCTACGTATTCTGATTAGTTATTAGGTGTCATATACCCAGAATATTGTCTATTGAAACCATGCTTGTGACATCCAGTTAATACTACTGTTGTGTCATTGGGCAAAACACTTGTCCTTTGTTGGTGCGACCACTTTGGCAAAGCTTTTTTCTCATTACGCTACTCTGGGCAAGGATCCTAAAAAGTAGTTTAAAAAAAAAAAAGTACCTTGAGGTGGCCTGAGTGGACCACATGTTGTTATTGCTAATGGAAGCATAGTGGGGCAGGACGGGGAAGGAAGAGTTATAGCAATACATTGAAAAGAAGACCCAAGCCTTGGAGCCACTTTCTGGAGATGATCTCAGGTCATGTTGGCTCATACAAGACCTACGAGTACTAATTCTTGTTTTTTTTGTCTTTGCATCTATATACGTTACATTGCTTCAGATTAGACACTTCTGACTTTGTTTGTTAGTTTAATATGCACTGGGGGAAAAAAAAACTGCCATAATAAATTACAACCAGCAAACAAATGAAATTGCAAATGCGCTTCAATTTATGACAGCGCTCCTAAAGAGTGAATCTCTCATTTCCATAATTTCATCTTGTGCATATATATATATATCAGGGGGCAAGACATGACATCGATTTCTATGTCCGGACAACTTTCCTTAGTTTACACAACCCAATTAGCAAAAGAAGCTTAAATTACGGGGCCCAGGCTTACTCTATGGCTTCACTGAGAAATTACACGAACAGGCCTTCCTCTTCAGTGGACCCACCAAATGGCCTGATTGCAGTGCAATTTTAAAAGCTTCTAGTAGGCCAAATGCAACAGGGGCTTGAATGTCTGCAGAACACACTGGGTTGATCTAGAGGCACTCCACAAATGCAGAACCTCATTCACACTCGCAGCCCCTCTACTTCTTCCCCCGACTTCACAGATCTATAGCAACCAAAATAAATATAACAGTTTATGTATGAAAAAGTGTACTCGATGCTGCGCTTGTACCATATGCATCAGACCGTACAGAAATACATTGCTCGACCTTGAGGATATATTTGAATTTGCCTTTGCGACTTTTCCCCCTCCTGTGAGACTATATGAGTTTCCCAGTGGGTGAACCCCCTCACGAGCGCACAGTGACAGCACAACTTTATTGTGAGCAGAGCGAGGCTGGTGGACAGGCTTCCAGCAGGCCCCGAACGCACCGTCCTAATGCATGATAATGAATTCTCCTTCTGCCACCTCATTTCCATGTGTGCCACTCGCCTGCAGCCGTTGAAACATAAGCATTGCCACATAGCTCCACCGCAACAATCTTCATGTTTGTGAACTTGACCTTTGAGTCCTTTAGTGATTACCCTTCATTGTTGTAGATTTAGAGTTTGGCAAACAGAGCCGAGTGTCTGGATGAGAGCAGGCAGCCATGTGCTCAGACTTTAAGTGCTGTTTAATTAGAACATCGCTTCAGCGTGTCAAGGCGGGGGACTCCGGTCAACTTACAGATACGGCTAAAATTACAAGTGTGTCCTCGCTAAATTTCTGCCTTGGTTTTCCTAAATGATCAATAGGAATTGGTTATAACAGTAATGAGAGGGAGAATCGCACTGGGCCCGCCGGCCTAATTAGGCAAGCATCTCCAGCACATGGCTAATTAATAGTGGTGGGAAAATTAATGAGAGCCTGTGGCCTGCTGCTGACAGCCAGCGGGGGCAAAACGTAGCTACGTCAGCACTAGTCCTGCAGCACTCCAGGTGACTGCCAAAGCCCCCTTCGTCATCCAGACAGGCTGCTCTAATCATAGTCCTATCACCAGGCCACTGCCACACAGACACTCACAGATATACAGAAGATACACTGAGGAATTACATCCCTACAACCTCCAAACTCCATCTGCCACCCAATCCTGCATCCTCCACTGATCTGCCACCGTGCCTCGCAGCAAACGCCAAAGATCTCTCCTCAGTGAATGCGACATAAGCTCGAGACTATGATCCCAGATGAGCCTGAAGGCAGATGCCAGTATCCCCTCTGTCATCCAGAGAAGCAGGGTCCAGTGCAGAAGCACTAACAAGCTGCTGTCCGTCAGCATGAGGTCCCTGTCTGGACCAGGCCAGTCTGCACACACGACCATTCAGCGTTGTGGCACTCATTCTGTCCAACAACACGCTGGTCACCACATTACAATTGAACGCTCACCCCTGGACACTCCATTAAGGATGTACAATGTAGTTTCAACTGCTGCTCAGTGTCCCAGAAATGCACCAATGAGCAGCACGCTAACTAAGAGAGAAGGGACAGATGACAGATCACCATATTTGTAAAAGAAATATAGAGGAGTTCTTTTTTTTGGTAGCAGAACTGACTCATCAAAATGACTTCATAAAAAGACCTGTCTGCTACTACAATGTGAAGAACGACCACAATTACACTTACAGTGTGTCATCGGCAAAAGCCCAAAGACACCTGTGCACCATTACTTCAGCAAAAAAATAAAGGAACAACCTTATAGCGCTCGGTACACAAAAACCTGTCCCCGAAAAAAGTGTGCCGCATCATTATGCAAAATAGCTGAATAATTCAAAAGGGACTGTTAATGAAAGATTAGCCCACCTCAGCAAAGCCTCTGCTGTGTCTATAGGGTTCAATTAAAAATGGATAAAAACTTAGTGACTTTTAAAACAGCCATTTAAGTAGGCCTGCATGCATTAATGAAAGATAAATGCTGGTGCCCTGTGTGAGCGTGGATGGGCTTTCTGGAGGAATACTAAGTGTAACTATCGATTAAGCTCTTCCACACGCCCATCCGGTGAGACAAACTACATCACAGACTCCGGTCACTGCCAAGCTGGGCCAATGCAGCTTTTAATGGATCTAGAAAGAACACCCACCCCCCTCACCGCCAGTGTCCGGGGAACAAAGACAAATAGCTCTTTTATTGCCCTCCTGGTAACACCTCTCCGATCGCATTTTTCTTTTTTTGTACCTTCCTTCCTCCTGCGACGTCTCTTTGATGAATTAATATCAGGTTGAATAGCTTAAGTCTCCCATCTCGGCAATTGTTCCTGTTTCAATCAAAGGTGATTACAATAGGGCTGCTAGTGAAAAGCCAAAGGAGACGTGGTGAGGAAGTGGAACAGTGTGCGCAACAAGCGCACACTAATCTTTTGGTCTTGGAGAATAGGGTTGTCGTGCCGAGCAATTGAATCAATTTTGGCAAAGTAGCACTTCAGATTTGCACGCCCTTTTTATCCAATAGAACAAACAAAACTGCAGGATGCGTGTCTACCTTCAAAGGGCACATCAAAAATATGTTGAATAGTAAAAGGGTTGTCAAGAGCCCAGATAACCAACAGACTAAATCTATAAACATTTATTTTTTTACCCTTAAAGTAGCCGGATGAAGGCCTTGAGTTGTGGGATTTATTGGTTGTCTGAAGTCAGAACTTGGAGCTGGGACTTAAAGGGACTAGGCGGAGTTTAAAAATGTTATAATTATGTATTTTCTACCCCCTACTTGCTCCAGCAATGCCCTAATGTGTAGAAAGCGCCCAGACCTATTCACCACAACTGCCTCTACAATCTTGCACTGTCACTCAAAAAGGTGTTAATTCGGGTCTGAAGTCCCATCATGCACGATCTTAATATAGAAACTGCAGTTACGCGGAAGACCTGAGGTGGCAGTAGTGAGAATAAAAATGACAACTTCCATCTCGTCCCTTTAAAGCAGCACTAAGTAACTTGTTTACCTTAATAAATCCTTTTCGTAGTCCCTCTGGGGGTAATACAAGTGTTAATGGGATGATTGGGGGGTCTTTCATCTCCCCCTGGTGTCTCTGGCCAGAAAACCACAATTGCAACTTGACTGCCACCGGGTCTTAGCACCAATACACACTAATAGAATCACGAAGAAGTTAACTGCAAAGCTAACTGCGGGCTAGTGCCACTTAAACAGTATTTACAGCCAAGTTTGAGTAAAAAAAATAATATTTCCATTGTGTAATTGGATGTACAATATCCGTCTCTCCCTTTGTCTTTTCTGTCAGCGTAGTATTTACTCCCACGGACAATTAATGAGTAAAAAAAAGGCAACATGCTACGACACCTGCAGTGGCGCTTATGGCCTCTAGGGGCATGACTTACTTAGTACTGCTTTAACTAAAGAGTTATGTATTTGAGAAATATCAAATAGCAGTCGGGTGCTTTTATTTTCTTCAAATGCAGGGCAACTCCATGTTGATCTTCTAACCCACAATGCCACTCAAGCTTTTCGAGTTGGAAGTCGGAAATGTGTACCATTTGAAATGTATGGTACATGGAAAACACAACTTCCAAGGGCTGCAATGTTCACTATCTGTCTCGAACATTTCTTTGACAATATTATTACAATGCAGGTGATGAAACTAGTCCTTGTTTATGGAGAGGGGTAGCAGATACCAACACCAACCAAACGTCAAACCCCTCCATCCTGCTAAGTACTGAGCCAGCCTTTGTTGTGGAAGGCGAAACGTCTGCACACTAATCTGAACAACTCAGAGCAGATGACATCCTGAACAACCCTTCTCCTGTACGACTGAGAGCTTACCCAAACTTAACTTGCTTAACTGCGACAATGATCATTATGGCGAGATACTGTGCAGTCCCAATTAATGAATGAATAATTAATTACAGCTCGGTACATTGCCACCTTTCTCTTTCACGGGCGATTAAGTTTTAGTCTTAAAAAGTGGAGTCGCCATGCCTTCCATTCCAGCTGTCAGAGTGCACACCCGTTTATTGCTATTTCTGATGAAGACTGACAAATGACTGTGTTCCAGGTCAAACACGGATAAGGCTGAGCGTGGGGCCGCAGTCGGCAAGCCAGGCGTAAAATTGGAAAAATTTAAGCTAGAGTGAATCATTAGCTAAGTCAAATATGAAACAAAATGCTCAGCTCCCAGGGGGTTTCTTTTTTTTTCTTCTTTTTTTTTTAAACTGTAATCTCTCATTCAAAGAAAACTACTTCACTTGAGTGGATTCCCGAAAATATGCCAACCTTATCTGGACCATTCATGCCGGCAGATAAAACAGGGCCATCTATAGACCGGATTCGCTTGTGCACCTCAGCGTAAAGAAGACCCTTTCTTTATTTTTTATCATGGGCCAAGGACTATTTTCTCATCGGCTTATCCAATTTATAGCTTCTCCATCTTGGTCCTTCATCCTGCCCTTTTTGGAGCTGCAAACTCTGTAACTAATTGGATCTGGCACGCTCTGTAATGACTTTGCACTCTATGGGGAGCTTTGGGACGAAATCAGCCTTCATTTCTTCTAGCATCACTCAAGTGACCACGTGCAAGAGGCCAGTGACACACTCACATACACTCCCTGCGTGCATGCACCGTTCAAAGACAGCACAATCTGATTGATAGTGCTGATCCCAGGTTGGAATATGTAGCCCACGGAGAGCATTTTCCTTGCATATACATCATCCCAGCTCGGAAAGACAAAGTGTCGATGTTTTCATTTCGTCCAGTCGAGCGTGGGTGCCGTTAAAGCTCACGCAACATATTTTTCCCATCAAGAAATCAAAGTAAGAACAGCTACCAACCACAGCGTCCAGTCAATCGCGTTTCAAATCCACTTTTCCCCTGTCTCCAAAGAAAGACTATATTGACTTTGGCCAGTTCCACTTCAAAAGAAATCCGCTGTTTACTTTCTCAAGACTAATTTTGATAAATCCGACGGAGAATTTTGCAGGCTTCAAAAACAGGCCGAGCGCTGTGAGGGAATTTAAATTTTTGCTCAAGCTGGGGAGTTCTCGGAAAAGTTACAGACAGCTTCGGCAGTTATAAAAGGCACAACAGTGGAATGAACCAGCAAGCTACAAGCCCTATTCCAGAAGTCTTGGTGCCTCCGGTAAATTTGAGCTGTCAGACGCAGAGCGGCTTGAGCTTGAACTCGGTATGAATCTTTTCTACATAAGTGCTAGCTGAAGTCAAAAGGACAAGGAACTATTCACTTTCTTGGCAAAGCGAATTAAGTTTGTTTCCAAATCCAGTTTGCTGCATAATAATTGATGTGGACCTGCAGTGTGACAAGAGGGCAAAAAGTTGGATAAGATTCATTTATTTTTCTTGAAGATGTTTGTCATCCACGGAGCTTGGTTAAAATGAATTTCTAATTCCTTTTAACTTGGTTGCAAGAATGGGGGCTTATTCCTGCAATATGCAAAATGTGGAGCGCAACCTGGACTGTAGTCACTAGACGCACACAAACAACCATTCAGTCTTGCTCCTTTACTCTGGGCAGAAAAGAATGATCAATATAGCTAACATTTACAACATCTTCTGAGATCAACGTAATTAAAGGACTACAGTCTAAAATATAGAGGTTCAAAGCGACCACCAAACTAACAAACATACAGACATATATAAATACTTGCTGCAGAGATAATTGGGACGGAAGACTGACGTGAGGCTGGATTCGTACCTTTTCTTCTCTGCTTCGTATCTGCTCAGAAGGCGTTGAAGACCTCCGCACTTGAAGCCCTGGAAATGGGCAGCTGGGGCGCCAACAGTAATGATGTCATAAACCGCATCTGAAAAAGAAAATACAGGGCCGTACGGCAATCAATATCCCGTTGTTTTTCAGCTGTTGGTCAGAATGACTGTAAACGGTTACTCTTTGTAATTCAGTAAGTGCAGAATCTGACTTGGATGTGGCATGTCAGTGTTTATGCTGCTACTGCTAACATTGCTAACAAAGTAAATAAAGAAAATAAATACCATCAACAACAGCGGCGCTAAACTTTCTACTTATTATTTCAGGAAGTCTCCAGTAATAACAAGGAGCGCTTTCTTGTTTCATACAAAATGGACTTACTGCTCTCTGCTGGCTTCAGCAGAGAGCAGTAAGTCCATTTTGCCAGTTGTGTGTTATATACAGTATTCCACATTTCCCCATCATCTCGGCATCAACAAATCACAAATCAGTTTGTGACACGTCATTGGTCATTTCTGTGCCTAGTGCCACAGAAACTATTGCCTCACTGTCTGAAGAGTTGGAATATTTAATAAGATAAAGGCGGAGAACGGTAAAAACAAGAGTTCGAAGCATTTGGGGGTAAACCATTTTTAACCCTGCCAGCCTGTTAGGCCACACACAAATGCGGATATATTTGCTCATGGACACATAGTAGGTGTTCCAGTCTGATTGATGTTACGCCTTGCATAATATTATCCCAGTCTCTTTGGTCTTATTGTACCGCTCCCCTGTCGCACCAGAAGGAAACACTGAATGTCACTGCACGCTCCGTCAAAAGTACCTAAACGCAACATAGAAGGCGAGGTGGGCATGTGGGGGCTTATAGTGCTCCCTGTTTTAAATGGACGAAGGCTGACAATTAAATCTGGAGCGGAGGGGAGAAAGCCGTGGATTATACGGGGTGAATATTTCCAAGCGTCTTTTTGTGCGAGGTCAGCTAATGAACACTCGGGGGGGAGCAACAGTTGTGTGTACTAAAAAAAGAAGAAGAAGAAGAAGAAAAAAAAGCGCTCAGAAATTGAAATTAATGACATAACTCAAAGCTCTGGGTGCCGCTTCGGAGATGTGAGCGTCAATGCCGGCCAACAAGCCGAAGCTAGCATCCCCTTAGCGCCACAGACCGGCAATGGTTTTGATGCTGCCCACTGCTCCTTCTATTAATTATCCGAGTGTCTGGCCACAAGCGTCCCTGTCCGCTACACAGTGAGCCCCCAGAGGTTTGCACATGTCCAAGTTGCCTTAATTGGTTCTCCCACGGCCCGAGTACACAGTGGCACAATGGCAGGTTTCAGGACATCAAGCACAATGGGCAATTTGTGCTTGATTTGCTTGCTCTCCCACTCGCATCACTCTCTCTTTTTGGCGACTCTTAGGCGCAGAGACGAATGTTGTGAAAGTTCTGAAAAAGGAAAATTGAGGGTGGCAGTCAGCATGAGTGTTTTCTGTCCCGCTCACACTTAACCCGTTCTCTAATCAAGTTTAACCATGAATAAGTGGTCCGTTACCGAAACTCAAAACTGCCACTAAACAATATATTTTATAGAGGTTTTTTGTTGTTGTTGTTGTTGTTAAGGCGGTAAAAAACCCGGAGTTGTTATTTTGCAGAGGGAAGACTAAGCTATTTCAAGCAAAACAAACTGCAACAGTTTCAGGCATGCTTGCCGGATGATCAATAGGCTAAATGAAAATGAGTAGCTTGGTGTCATTGCGGGGATTTGCTCAGCCAAGCTCGAGGAAATGAACGATATAGCAATTGACCGTATACCGGAGCTGGAAGCTACACTGAGCTGCAGCGTCGGTGCCGTGTCTTTGGAAGGCACTGCCTGGCAAGACTCTCACTAACAAAGTACAGCACAGTTTGGCCAAAGTCCCAGCAGAGCGTTAGATTATTTTATGGATATAATAGTTGTTCATTTGTTTCAGAAACGGTAAGAATGACCTTGATAATATCTGTTTAAGCATAGAAAGAGCAACATGAGTGGCTGTACAAAATGAAACAGTAATTTAATGACCAAGTTAAAGGGAGCACAATTTAGCTACTGCATAAAAATGACATCAATGGAGTGTGTTACCAGTTATCCATCATGCTTTAGTGAATTATAATTTCCTCTTTTTGGTATGATCAGAATTTTACACTTAATTTAACATCCTTACCCTCATCAGCATTACCTCTGCGTGTTTGGGTATAGTGTGTAAAGGAACGGCTGGCTGGTTGGAGAATAAAAAAAGTGCAAAATGTGCAATGGATTCTTAATTACTGCCGTCACTCAATCGGGTTAAAACGGTGTCAATGTTAAACTCTTTCATCTGTGATAAAGCCTGACATCTTAGACTGTCGTAAAGAAAAGGAGAAAGAGTTGCAGCTGAAACTTTTTACAATCTTTCTTTTTTTTTCAGAGTAAAGAAATGGATTGTTTGTTTGCAAGGCGCATCATGGGGCCGCCCGCGAGCCACTAAGCAAAAAGCCAGATTTCAATGCCACCAAAGACACAAAGGACTTCATTAGAGCAGAGTTATTTGCCGAGTCATTTGCACCTTTGTACCAGGGCAACGACCTTGGACCGCCCTGTGGAGGTTTTCTGACAGACGGTGCAATGGGCCGTGCATAACAACAGGTGACGACCAAATCAGCCCGTGTCCGTAGTCGTGCCTGTCATATCAAATCTCTCATTATTCTGGTCTCCTAAAAGCACAGTGTCTGAAGGATCTGGGATGACCAACCCAGAGTCTAAAGAAGTCTTAATCTCCAGATTAAGACTTCTTTAGAAATCAGCTGGGCTAAATACTAGCTTTGTTAGAGGGCAGTTGAAACATCTTCCATCTTCAATTGCAACAAAAGTCATGACAAATTAGAAAGATTTCCTCTTAGATCATTCAATTTACATTGTCAGTTAATTACAACTCACTATTACACATTTGAACACCTTTTTAAGTACTGTTAAATATTTAAGGTATAGTATTTATAATACATTTACAAATCTGTTTGTTGTCAATCACAGGCATCTAAATATACAGAACAAAAATATAACGGCAACCCTTTTGCTTTTGCTCCCATCTTGTATGCGCTGGACTCGAAGACATAAAACATTTTCTATATACACAATAGACCCATTTATCTTAAATATTTTCTAATTGTCTTGTGTTAGAGCGCTCTGAGGATAACAAGCATACAGATGAGCTTCCGAGAGATGGTCCCCAGTTGTTGCAGCAGCTGTCTATGTGGCTGGTATTGGAGGTGAACATGCTGGATGTGGAGATGTGGACGCCATATGGAAGAGAAATAGTGGTGGACATTCTTGCAGTCAGTATGATAATTGCACGCTCCCTGAAAACATGGGTCATCCGTGGCATTGTGCTGTGTGTAAAACTGAACATTTCAGAGTTTAGGCTTTTCAGACTTTTATTGTAGACGGCCTGAGGCACTAATCAGCAACATGATATGCCAGACCTGTGAGGTGGGATGGAGTATTTCTGCAAAGGACACGTGCTCACTAGCACAGATTTTTGACAGATTTGTGTCAATATTTGAGAGAAATTGGTCTATTGTGTAGAGAAAATGTTTCATGTCTTTCACTCCATGAAAAATAAGAGCAAAAACAAAAGTGGTGTGTTTATATTTTTGTTCAGTGTAGATGCTGTATTTATTGCCGAAAAAAGCACAAGGTTGATTTCAGTTTTGGTGGGGACACTATACAATATTATGTATCCATTTATTTTTTTATTGTACATATTTTTTATGGTTGGAAATAGGAAGAAAAGCAGGCATGAGGAAACGGTGGATGTTGAACTTTACGAGCATCAGGGGTTGTGGTGAGTGTTTATTATGTTAAAGAAGGCTCTTAGATGCTTTACATCATCAAACATATGTTTTTACGGGTTTGGGTATTATCTTATACGGCTCAGCTTCTGAAATTTAGCTTTTTAGCGTCACAAAACATGATCAGCAAAAGAAGGCTGCCATGTAGATGTTTTATTGTTGTTGAATGAGTACGTTAACGCATTACTTTGATAATAAAGTAACAGCAGGAACGTAACGCATTCGTCTTCCAGAGGAGTAACAAGGTAACTTAACTAGGTACTAAACTACCACCTTTAAAATGTGCCAGGTAGTTTTAGATTTCTCCACTGTACTTTATCCCGTGTTTGCGTGACCCTGCCTTCTGTCTGTGTTATATCGTTACACCCTAGAGCTACAACAGAACACTGGAGGTACCTGTTTTCTTGGGGCAGGTCACCCTCATTCTCTGTGTGTGCAGGTTTATTGGGATGAACTCCAGCGACTTCTGAGCTTTACAGCAGCTTGGCTTGAAAGAACCTGGAAAACACATGGTCACAGTGATGAAACACAATTGCAGAAAACAACACACTTACAAACATGACCATGTTGTAGTATAATTAGGATTTTTAAGATAAGATAAGTCTTCATTGATCTCACAATGGAGAAATTCACTTGTTACATTCGCACTCAGGGTGTGCAGGACAGGCAGGAAATGTGCAAACAGTTAGATAGCACTTGTTGCAGCTTATAGTTATTATGGCATTTTACTCTTTGTGCTTTGTGTTTCCCCATAATACAGCACAACGTGGAAGCACTTTTTGATTTGGATCAAATCTAGCTCAAGATATAGAGGTGGATCCCTGGCCGCTTCATCGCCATGGCATATTGCTCTTTACAGGTCGCCCCAGGAGCATTGAGGGTGGGTCAAATTTCACTATGGGGACAACCTCATCTTAGCTGATCCTTGGTAATAATACATGCTCAAAATATCGTGAATCACTGCTGGGTAACTTAAGAAGAGCCCAAGAGCACCAATACAAACTTTTGGAATACATTGGGACACCTAGAGTAATCAGTCATATTGTTGTTTCTACTATTAGTCTTTTTGGCATCAGAAAGTTCCCCCGACCTCGATCACCATCACTATACTATTTAACCACATAAATTAGTAGCTTTTTCACAGCATAAAAATCTCATAAGTGAATTAGCTGAATAAGTAGCTCAAATCAAACATATTATAAATGTGCAAGCTTTTGAGACAAGTTAATCACCAAGCATTCAACGTGAAATGGGGACACAGTAATCCCCCTCTCCACTCCCCGTGAACGGTCAGCTAATGAGCACACATGAAGTCGACCCAAAATAAATAATAGCTCCAGTGGTTTAGGACAATTGGGTCAGAAACATTTACAGAGAAGCCAATCAAAATTCAATTAGGACTCAAATATTGAATACTTGGAAAATGAATCTTGTAAAGTTAAAACCCGGACAACTCGACACTTTTTTGACTAATGCCAAACGTTTTGCTTGGAGCCGAACCATTCTCAAGGCATCCGTAAAGCTCTGTCATGAATGTGCGACAGCTGGAACCTGAGTCCTCCAAGTTTGTGGAGGGCCAGCCACACCGATCCTTCATATATAGCCTCCTTTTACCCCTCTCCCAAACCACCGCTGCCTTTTTATCCAAAGAGTGACCTGTCTTGTACATGTGCTGATACACTGCCGTGTCCAGGTCAGAAGATGTTTTACGACAGTGTTGGTAGGAACGCTTCTCCGATGGCTGTGATATTTCCCCACTTTTCCCCCCCAGTTTTAACTTTATGTGCAAGACTTGAATGACTGAGAATTTACACTGTTCGCCACCGTCGCACTTGTCCGTTGCCGGGTAGTGGGGGCAGCTGGTGGAGCTGCCCAAATCACATTGCACCAGCCCCTATGGCTCCTCCTGCAGGTGGTGGGTCCACAGAAGGACGGCCTCATGGTTCTAACCGGGCCTGTTGGTCTCTCATAAAGGGCTTCTGAACCGCTCTTTGTCTGACCCATCTACTAGGACCTGTTTGCCATGGGAGACCCTACCAGGGGCATGAAGTCCCCGACAACAGAGCTCCAGGATCAATCGGGCTCAAGCCCCTCCACCACGTTAAGGTGGCGGTTCTAGGAGGGGCGTTGTCCGCTGCGGTAAAAAAACAGTGGTGCAAATACTGTACAATGCCGTTCAGTCACAGTGGTCTCAATGGGGTGTCCCTCAGAGCACTTGGTGCCTGATGAGCGTAAAGGGAGCGGCAGCACTGCAAAAACATGTCAAATGAGGGACAAACGAGGAGGTACCCAGGCAAGACTCCCAGCGAAGCCACACATGCCTTCTGTCCCTACTAGTGTTCTGGCTAATGGACGTTCACTGGAGAATAAAACGGATTATCTGCTAAGCTCTTCCCAGAAGATGGTTAAAGACTTGTATTGCAGAGGGAGTGGAGGGAGCTGTGCAGGAGGAAGAGGAAAGAGAAGGTGGAGGAGTGCAGGCCACCAGGCTCTGAAACAGGGACAAACCCAGGAGACGCTGCACTGTTTCAGAGGATCAGATGAGCACTGAAGGCAGGCAGCCAGGTTTCCTCCGGGTGCTACGGTTTCCCCGACCTCCGGGTCAGGTTGACCCACAATGGCAGCATGGCTCAGTCACACAAAATACAAATAAAGCACTTACTTACTTACTTACTGGTGTTATCCCTGCAAGTAATACCTGCAGTTGCTGTTTTATGTATCTACTGGTACATTTTATAAAACATTTCTAATACTATACTGTGTAAACAATACAGACTTTGAGTGTGTTCAATATGCTTTTCTTCCACCTGAAAATGTCTCAAAAGTGAGCAAAGGGATCACGCCCCCTCTATGGTGCATTGCTGACAATGCCTATGGTAAGTAGCTAACTGTGGAACAACACTTGAGACTTTCATATGTTGTGAAAGAAAAGTTTCTACCATTTGCATCTGGAAATAGATATGTTTAAATTGTAAATCACTGATTATAACAGATTCTTTCTGATATTATATAATGTTTGTTGCTGCTGAATTTTGCTGTATGACCTTGGTTTAAAATTCCCTGTGTCCCCCCCCCAAAAAAAACAAAAATCAATGACAGTCTTTCTTACTCCAAGCCACATTTTGACATTTGAAGTTGTTGCTCAAACCTAAGTATGCAAATTGAGCTGATGAGAGTCTTTGAAATGAGCCGCTGCTTTCAGGAACAATTAGACGGCAGAAGACAGTTGATGTGTTGTGATGCTTCCTGGTTGGGCCAATTCCCCTCGCATGATCCTGTACTGCAGGGGAAACGTGCCAAAACAGAACCAACGCAGCCGTGTCAAATCACTTTCCTGAAAGCCATATTTTGTGACACACCAAGACCTCTGAACCAACAGTGTCGACTTTCTCTAAGCCCACGCAGAACTACTTGAAAAAAAAAAAAACTTTGCAGGAGAAGATACAGTTTGAATATACAGCAGTTGAATAATCTGCTATTAAAGTGACTCACAAAGCTTACAGTCAAGCAGATGAGTTTGTCTTATCATTTTCTAACCTGCGTAATGTTTATAATTAGATCGCTTACTAAAATAATATGACAAGACAAAAGCCATATTGTATCCAAATAATCAGCTTCTCCGTCAGCATCTTTGTTTAAATGTTTTCCCTACCGCTCATTAACCACTCTGAAAGCACAACACGCATGACTGCAGATGAGCCGGTACCTGCCACGCGTTTTTAAAAACATTTGGCAGCTTGTCTAAACATGAAAACAAAACCCTTGGCGCCACGTTTTACTCTTCACATAATGCAAAGAAAAAAACCGAAAAAAACTGCTGGAGCCCAAACGCGGCGTTAACTCAGAAATGGATCGCGTCTGTGAGTCGGTCGGCGCTGACAGCAATATGCCTTATTATTTTCAAGCACTGCGAAAATCAATCACAGTCCTCTCACTGAAGGTGGAGTCACGTTGAGGCAGAGTTGTCGGAGTGTGAAGGAAAACAGATGGCTTCGCGGGAGTCAGCTGCACGTGCGGAGCGTAAGGCTGCGCGTGGAATGTTGTGTTTAATGTAACAGCGCGCCGCGCGGAGTTGGACGGTCTGTGGGTAAAGCTGTCGTTTACACAGTGGCTCCCCCATAGAAATAACAGCGTTTTAAGCACTCAAGGTTTTGTGTAGTGGCGCAACGTTTAGTTCTCATGCTTCACAGCTAGAAGGTCCTGCGTTCTATTGTATAACTTTGCATGTTCTCCCCTTGCCTACCACCCAGAACATGTACAACAGGCCAGGAAGACTATTCGGTGATGTGTTTGCTGTTGAGTAGTGAATTCTGTCTCTTTAAATAGACCTCTTTTCCCTCATAAAACAAATGATTATTTATTAATAGAAAAGCACGGGTATATTTTTGATATATCTGTCTGTTGTCAGTAGATAACAGACACTACTTCTTAGTGTAATTGCATTCCAGTAGCCAAAAAAGAGGGGAAGAGCCCCGCATTCAATAGCGTGCCCTTTACTTCTGTATCTGCTGTCCACTAAGTGTCATCTGTCTCACTAAGAGGCCGTGACAGGTACACAGCCAGAGGTCCCTGTCGACCGCCTATGTGTTTATTAAAGCAGGAAAACTGTGGACTTCACCTCTGCATGTGCATATCCTCCTCCCTCTGCTCTCTTTTTCCCCCTGAGTAGCAATCGAGGCTATCATCTCCGCTTGGTGGCCTTGAGAACTCCCATGGACCCAGTTAATCCGTGCTAGTGACCGTTGTAGGTGAGATGAATTAGCCATATCAAGCCCCCGTCTGTTCTGCCCAGGTGGATTGGCCATGTGACAGGAAATTTGCAGCGAGAGACAACATCTGGCCACTCGAGCGCTTTTTTGAATATCATCATCACCTTCATTCCTTGGCTGTAAGTCAATTTTAAACCATGTGAAATACTGAGGAAAAGAGTATGTTGTGTAGGGAAGTGTTGTTTTTTAACACAAAATAATATAGGAGATTATGCACCAAAAATTCAGGGGGTACTCTATATAAGTATAAATGGAGTACCAGGAGTTCAGACAAAATATGTTGTAGTATCAAGTTAGGAGAGCAACATGACAACTGCAGAACCTTTGTGAGTGGGCACCCAGAAAATGCCACAGCTGACAAAGGGAGTGTGAGATTACCAAATCCAGATGAACCATTTCATCTCTGGCAGACAGTGTTGGGGAGTAACAGAATACATGTTCTTTAGGATATGTATTTAGAATACTCATTTTGATTAACTGTACTCCAGTACAGACTTTTTCTTTTGAGGGTATTTAGAGTATCTTAAATCAAAGAAATAGCAGTACTCAATCATTAAATGTCATATTGCAACATCCATAAAAAAGAAAAGATCAAAACAACTAGGGAAAAGTCTAGCTCTGTGCTGTACTGGTCACGCACACAGACAGGCAGCAGTCTGACTCTTTCAGTTGGAGAGCTAGCTCAAGCTGAATGAGCGGTGATTCACGTTGTAGAATAAATAATCTGTCTCTCCAACTAAAATGCTACAAATCACTATTTAAGACTGTGATGTGCGGTGATCTGCTGCTCTCCAAGAGCGCAGTTCATAACAGGTGATATTCAGTATTCTGTGACAAAATATAATTTCAAAATATTCTCCCTTAACACTGCTGGCAGAGCTGAGAACACCGTAGGTTTCTTTAATCAATGAGATTGTTAGAAGGGCCGTCCACGCGAGAGGAGACATGCTGCGTTAGCACTGGGATCAGCCCCAGTGAGTCATGATACACACACTTATTCACTTTAGCCAATTTAGCTCGTATAACCTTTGGTCTCTGGCTTTGAAGACGCTGATGTATAATTTATATGTAAAACTCAAGATATCCAAGACCCCGAGTGCTTGTTAGAAGACGATCACTTTTAACCCAAATCAGAAGAGATCAGGTCAGATTTTGAAACAGTAACGGTCATGTTGTTTGGGTTGTTTTTTATTGATTAATTGTAATTCCTGCAAAAGGCATTCAATTTCGAATCCTCGACTCACACACACTCACAGTATGGAGACAGCGGCTCAGATGGTAGAGCAGGTCCTTTAACGAACGGAAGGCTGGCGGTTCATCTTGCAAATGTTAGTCATTATAGTATGCAGCAAGTAGATGTGTATACAGTCTTCCAGCGGCGCTCAATGGCTCTCTGAGGTCATTCCCTTGTTAATAATGCATTAGAACATTTAGAGCGCCAGGCCTAAACATCAGGACTGCACAGTACACAGCCCCCCCATTGGTGTACTTCATGTCTTTGTATTTTTGTTTTCTACCACCTGCTGTTTGGCAAACCTCCCATTCCGATTTTTTTACTTGACCCACAAACATGCTCAGACTATTGATGATTCTTTTTAAGGGGACCAACAAAAGCAAAATAATGTCCACATAATTGACTCTGTGCATAACTTCAAAACGTGACAACGCCGCCCAAGACGTGACTTCCTGTTAATAGTTGGGCAGAAAGAAAGTTGAACTAATGAATAAGATGGTGCTTTTATTTGGGTTGAGTTTATTTGGGTTGCATTGAGTCAATTCAATGCATTTGCCATGCAATGATAGGGGTGTAACGGTTCAGCTATCTCACGGTTCATGCGACATAAATAATAAGTCAGTTTTTAAATAAAATAGCCTAAATGTTCATTATTAGGCAGAATAAAAAAAAAGATCGACAATGCTTTTGAATTTTTAAAGCTGCTTTATAATAAAATGTGCCCTCGACCTCACAATACAAAACAACATAGAAAAACAAAATCATAGTGCTCCAAAGCAAAAAAAAATAATGAAATAAAGCATCGCACTGTCACGTTCCATGTGCTCGTTACCGTTTTGGTTTTGCTTTCCACGGACGGCAGCTAAAACACGCACAGAGGAGCTCATTTTGTGTGAGGCGTGTGTTCGGGCTGTTCCTGGACACCATTATGCTTGTACTTTTTTATAAAATAGGCCGTATTGTGACCTCGCACATTAGGCCGCACTGCTGACGATGCGCGGTGCACTGGATCTATCATTCACCGCAGCCCAGGCATCTGCAGTGGAGCCATTACAAAGCCACGTGTTTTTTTGGAGTATGTAACTTTGCAGTTACAGCGGGCGCGCCGGGGAGAAGGGGGTGTGGGGAAAAAGTCAGGGGGGAAAGAGAGAGAGTTTTCCCTTTTTAAATACAGTTACGTGAGCCTATACACGATCCAAGTCTAGTTACACAGAATTAAACATTTTGTGAGCGGATAAAAAGGGGTAGTTGTAAGGCGTAATAACATAGGCGCGCAGTAATATCTCGCTTTACTGCACAGACGTCGAAGTGCTCCTAAGGTGTTATTACGCCTTACAATATAGTACCCCTTTTTATCCACTTAGAAAATCGACGTTTGATTTTGTGTAACTAAACTTGGATCGTGTAAAGGCTCACGTAACTGTAGTTAAATAGGGAAACGTGGAACAGCTTGGTAGCTTCTAACTTCACCCCAGTTTGGCGCTATACCTTTGCTGGGAGCGGCTAAACGCTAACAACATTTGCGTGACGGAGCGCATGCACAAAGACCAGACAGAGACGCATCAACTCGTCTAAGGTAAGAACATTATCTCAGTGTGTAAAGACGGCGGCCTATTCCTTCAATGTCTGTGTAATGTCTATCACTTAAATTGAAAAAAATAATAATAATAATAAAAAATTAAACACATTAATAATGATACTTTTCCACACAAAAAAAGAACAACGGTGCATTGTTACACCCCTATGCAATGCCTCTCTAAGAGTTTTCAGTTCACCAACCATTCCCATCACAAGATATCATTTGAATAATTTGTTAAATGAGTAGGTTTTCTTGTACGCCGAGACCAAAATGTGCAGTTTCAGCTTAGTTTCAAGTTTATAAATTTTAATAGATTCCAGTGGGGCTCTCAACTTTTACTATGTTCGGTTCTATAATTATCTTCAGTGGTCTTGTCAATTTACTGTGCCCCCTCAGCACCCGCTCGGCACCGGATCTTTCCCACCTCGTCCATATTAGCTCCACCGTCAACCTCTGCTTAAACACATTTGTTATCAGTAATTAATCTGCAGCGTTTGCACATACAGCGTGTTTGGCTAAGTTTAAGCAGGATTAAAGCTCCTCTCTTAACGGTGCACCCCGCCGACGGCACAGGGGGCCTGTCAGGAGCCATAATGACCAATAGCACATAATCCATTTCTCTCTCTCTCTCTTTCTCTTCCCCCTCCCAGCTCGGCCGGAGAAGGGGCTTAGCTACCATTATGTCGTATCTGCAGGCCAACGCAGAAAGGCAACACAGACAAATATCTCATTATAGGGATTAGGCTAAAAATGAATCAGTTATCAAGCGCCGCCTTTTCCCTCACTAAACTATGCATGGGAAGAGATTATAGAAGAGCATCGGAAGTGACTGGGCAGTCTATTAGCAGATAATGTTCGCATTGTTCCTTGGGTTGACACTGGTCATTTGATGGGTACAGTTGGTGTTACGGTCCTGGAATTACTTTCCCATAATGCATTGCTCTACACAGCATCTACTAACATGTGTGCGGACGGGGTTCAATCTGTAGACCGGAATCCTTTTTTTCAGCATCGTTGCACCGTGGTTCACAGTCTAAGAATTACTCTATTTTGAATGTTTAATAAGACAAGTCAAGTTTTTAATAAGGAAATACACAATTAAAATACTGAACAAAATTCATAATTTCCTCTCCATGTTCAAAAGTGACTGGCAGTGTTCGCAGAAACTTGAGGCTTTCTGCAGGGTGTACACTCGACAATGCTAATCAAAGAGCGCAGACAAGCAATCACTAACAATCCTTCACTGGCCGCATTTTAGAGTTACAAGACCTGCACTGCACTTTAATAATAGTCTTCCACAGAGTTTGGAACAATAATAATTCCAAGAAGCACACATCCTTTCCACAGTGTGTCCTTCATTCCCTGTGGAAGTCAGAACAAATATTTATAGAACAAAATAACTAAATTTTGCCATGGTTTATTCTCCCCTCTACTGACTGTCAGTGGTTTCTGCATTGCCCAAGAGTTTTAACAAAATACAATGATTTTCCACTCTACCATTTCCATACATTGTGTTACAATACCGCATGATTTGCCATTTGTGTTTTATCTGTACATTTGAAGACATAAAGTGAAGTTACTTTCTATCTGAATTGCAGAGAACTTTTAATTGTTTTCTCTTACATATTTAGTGTTATGTAGGGTCAAAAGTTCAAATCCATGCGATGGATTGTGTAAATTGTGTGCAATATACAGATACAGAAACTAAATCTGTCAAAATAGGTATAAAGCATTAATTAGTGGCGCTTTGTGGGTGTAACTTTGTTCTAATACAAATGCATTCTTCTCCATCGGTGCAGATGAAAAGTCTGTTGTTATGGAAACTCTGACAGCAGACGCACCTAAATGATACGAATTGCAGGAATTCATTTCACAATGGCGAATACTTGGGTCTTTTAGGAGTAGGACAAATGCAAACAAAAGCGGGAAGGTTGTGACTCGAACTGCACTGGTCACTTTGAGTTCCACTTGACCTCAGCTACATGTGGAAAAAGCGCGGACATTGAATGTACTATTTAATTACCATATTACGACAGTCGACTCTTATTATGAAAGAGACGGCCTTGATGCAGGCTTTGCATACTGTCCAACAAATGTGAATACGAAGCCTGGCCATAGCCTTGTCTTGATAGAAGAGGAAGCATCACAAAAGGCTGCTAGATGTTCATTGGCATCATATTTAACCGTGTGGCAACCCCCCCCTGTCGTTTTGGTCTGTATCACATAAAAAGGGTTTTAGATGCAGATCATCAGAGAACTATCTACAAGGCTATTTTGCGAAAATGAAAGTCCATCTGCCAGAGATGGGGACTCGCGAGTCGGACTCGGACTCGAGTCGGACTTAAGTCGCTATTTTTAGAGACTTGCGACTCGACTCGGACTCGTCCCCTAAAGACTCGAGACTTGACTCGGACTCGTCCCTTATAGACTCGAGACTTGACTCGGACTCGTGGTCTGAGACTCGTGAACATTACGAGTCCCTCGCGCACTTATTACACACGCTGTTTGGACGCTTGATACTGGCTTTTTTTCTCGGCCGCTCCCTTGTCTCTGTCTCCTCTGTGTGCGCTCTCTCTCTCTCTCACCCAGCACCGCGCTGCTCATCGGCTCCTCTGCCGTATGCCCCCCCTCCCTGCCGTATGCCCCCCCTCCCTGCGTGCGCACGCTGCCCGGTCGTGGGTTTGTTGACAGCGTGAGCGCGCTATTCGGACTGTACTTTTAGCGATCACGGCGAAATACAACAGTTTCTCTCATTAATGTAAAGCCCACAGCGAGAGTGAAGGGAAAAGGCGGAGGTAAGAGGAGTTTGAGCAGCTGCATAAGTTGTAACTTAAAGCTACTCAGTAAAGTGATTAGTGATCAAATCATTACCATTACGAGGCTACCGTTTATTTAGGGAATATTGTGTCAAAGACCAATAGCTGGCAGTGGATATAGCAGGTCCTGTAGCTACAGGCTGAAGATAGAACACTCATGTCAACAGTCTGTAAGCCTTCAAGGTAAGACTGGAAGTATTATTATCCACAGTGGAGTTTGACTGTATGATAAAGGGCACTTCAGTAACATTCTGAAGCTTCTGCAGACATGTTTGTGACAGAGTACAGCTGTGATAACTATACTGATGTTACTTTTACAAAACTGAAGTAGTGGTGTGGAGGGGGGGGGGCTAGTTGAATGAATGACAGGGCCTGCCTTTGGCCACAGAAATAGTTCATATTATTTTTTTTCCTAAATTACCATTACATAGAAACCATGGGACTTGGACTTGACTTGGACTTGCGGTCAGAGACTTGACTTGGACTTGTGGGGTCACAGACTCGGACTTGACTTGGACTTGTGGGTCAGGGACTTGGACTTGACTTGGACTTGTGGGTCAGGGACTTGGACTTGACTTGGACTTGCAGGTGAGGGACTTATGTGCATCTCTGCCATCTGCTCCGATAAAAGAGACTTGAGTCCACTTCTAGACGTCCCAAATGTTACGAGGTGATCTGCTTTCCAAGTTCAAAAGTCCTTTCACTGTGTTTAGGTTTGTTAAACTGGCGTCTTACCCGTTATCTTGTCCATCTCAGCGAGCGTCTCTTGATATGAGCTGATGATGCCCCCGTAGCGGTTTATGACTTCTTTCCTCAGGTTGTCCCAGTGAGGAGACAGCTCGCCCAGCTCCGTCAGATCCTGCACCCTGCGTCACACAGCAAACACGGGCGCTCATAAATCACACTTTCACCTCTGAGAATACCTGACAGTGCTTGTCCTATATGCTGCTGGATCAATACTGAGTACGAATGTTTCGATGTGATTTATTATATTACAAAAAATAAGGGGGGGGGGGGGGGGGGGGGGGAATAAGCCCAAGATCAGATCAGTATTGGTGCCAAGTCACTTCTTAGATGTACAAAAATGAACTTAGCGTGGGGTACTTGATTTTTTGGTGTCGTAGAATGCATTCAGCAAAACACAGACCGTGTTGTATTGTGCTTCACTTTGTCACCACTCAATGCTGTATATGGGTGGAAATGTGCACGTAATTATTCTTTGAACAATTTGAATACACAGGAGGGACTGTGAGAGCTAGAAATAAGTTTGGGCCAAAACAAAAAAAAATCACTGTTTGAACTGGAAAAAATTATTATTTTAATATTTCATACTAAAATAAGATTTAAAAAAAAAAGAAATAATCCTTCCAAATTATTAGACATGCAAATACAAGTGCAATGCATTTAAAAGCCATTAACAGTGCAACAGACATTAGCAAAGAAATATAAATCTGGACGGACTCCCGTTTAAATTGTGAAAAGGATGGACGTTCAGCGCAGGATTGTGCGTCTTGTTTTAGCCAATCATAATCAGGTCTGAGAAAACGTAGAAAAAGAAAAAGCTACGAACCACAATGAAATACTTCTTAAAATCATTTTTATTTAGTGTTGGCAACAGTTTGTTTATTTTGTTGTTTCCCAGCCGCTTCAACACCGCCTTAACCAAGTGTGTTCTCTCTGATCTTTGTATCAGCTGTACTCAAAAAAGGACCACCTATAGGCCACTGTAACATCGCATTTGAAAGCTAAGACCTACAAAACTCATCGAAACTGATCTTTCTCCGTGCGTTTGTTGCCGTCACTTTTTATCTTTTTTTCCCGTGTCTGTTGCTCTTTTGTTGCGTTTTCATCCTCTCATTTTTGTCGCTATTTTGACGTTTTTTTGGGTGGAGGTTAAGAGGTTTTAACACTTATACAGTAACTAGTGTTTGTTATCGTCAGCAAATGAATGTTTGTAAAACCCACCCACTCGCTGCAATATCACATTATTGGTCCTATTTACCAGTGGACGCGAGGCAAAAGCATCAACTGGAGCTTAATTATTTGTGAGAATTGATTAAATGTCACTACAGCCGATTGCAGTGCAAGTTGAGCAAAGACCCCTGCTATGAGGAGAAAATGTACCATCAACAGGTACCTGACAATTTCAAAACATTCATTTTTGAGACATATTTTCGCACTGAAACGAAGAGCCACTAAGTGCCGTTGAAATTATCACCGCTTTTCAGATTCGGGGCGTTAATATCATCCCGCTTGAGTTTAGCTCGCGGCACTCAGAGCTTCCCATAGTGGCCTGTGCACAGTCAGATAAAAATATGTGTGATCCTCGGGGCCAAAAGCAGCAGTCCACTTATCCACTTGGCCCCTATCATTTTGCTCCCATGCAAGTCTCATAATTGCGTCATTGCTTGTAATCACCAACTATCCGCTTTGTTTTGTGGAGGGGGAGAGGGGGGTGAATCTGTCTGCCTTCCTTTCCGTTGTGGCGAATATGGAGGAAGCGCGATGACCTTTGACGTGAAATAAAAGAATGGACTAATGCGGCGTGGCATCAGGAAGTATGCCGGGTTCAATATTTCATAGAGGTTGCTATATTTGGATTGCGGTCAGACTACGGCCAAGTGTGAGTAATCGTGGTCAGTGTGGTCGAAAACATATAGCTAGGAATATCTGACGTGATGAGACTAAGAGGCAATGGGGTCTGTGTCCAGTCGTCAGCGCAATACATTTATGACAACTGACCAAACACTTTTGTGTGGAGGTTTTGAGTGACTTATACCTATATATGGTTAGAATTAAAGATTAGTATCAAATACAAAACATAAATTATAGGGAAAAAGTTATAAAGGTTTTCTACAGTTCGGCTTTACCCAAATCTAAAAGCTTCTCGCGTACAGCCTATAAGCCAGAGTATAACCGGCTCATTTGAAAGCTAAGACCTGTGAAACGAATAAAAGATTTTTCCTCCCGTTGTCGTCACTTTTTTTCTCGCCTGTTTTGACATCACTTTTTTGTTGCCGCTTGTTTGTCGCTTATTTGATGCCTTTTTTTTTTTTTTTACTGCGTTTTCACCGTCATTTACGTGCGTCTCGTTTTCTTTCCTTTTCTTTCGAGAAGCTTTTAGATTTGGGTAAAGTCCAACCGGTAAAAATGTGCTCGGTTCAGGTCGGGGGTTAAGAGGTTAACAACTCAGTTTACCTGTCACACAAATTGAGAATTGAACGCAGCATCACAGCACAATCACGATCTCCATATATTATGACATTTAAAAGAAGTCTGCACCGAAAATCATCAAACCCAGCGGCTTAAAGGGAGTAAATTATATGTCGGGTGTTACAGAGGTCAAATCCTGCAGTTGGAGGGAAAAGAAAACAAAATAGATGCAATGAATTGGTCGTCGTCAGCCTCGAAAGTTCCACACAATTGTTTACACTCCTGTATGTGTTTTCAAATGTGCAATGGATTTTAAAGTGCACATCACAAATTGAATCACGAACAAATAAAAGGAAACGAAAAATGTTTGTTCCCAAAATTGTTCTGTCTTGGTGGCAGCGCCATACAGGACTCGATCATAATGTGCTATCACTCTACATGCGCACGTGGACACAATTGGGAAGCTGCCAATATTGAATTAGTCAGAAAACAGCACTCCAGCAACCATAGAACTCCAAATTGCAGCGATATTACGGCAATTAGAGGCTGAAGTAGTTCAATATGGCATCCGCGATGACAAATGTATCGTTGAAACGCACTGTTTTATGATAACAAGCCCAATCGTGTGTAATTATACTTCATGCATATTGTATACAGTGAAGCCTCCAATGAAAGGCTGCCATTTACAAATGCTTATAGCTCGGCCGCATTGTGGAGAGCCGACATAATTGCGGGAATGCATAATGTAGCAGGTAGTTTGAACAAAAACAAAGCAACAAAAGCCCCGTGGGGTGATAGCCTCCGCTGCTTCCTGGTTCCTGCAGGTAAAGTTATATTTAGAGCACTTTGAAGTAAGAAACACGAGCAACGCCAAAGACGAACTCGCCGAGGGCCTCCACACAAAGTACTCTGAGCAACGTTAACGCTGTTCCAAACTAAACATTGTTTTAAATCCTTTTTTTTTTTTTTTTTTTTTTTTAATTGTCCAATGTTTTACTTTTTTATTTATTTACTAGAGGTCAAATTGGTTATAAAAGAAAATACAGTACGTTTTCCTGTTTAATTGTTTCTGCATGGGCACGGCAAACCCTCTGACCCCTGGAGAAATTGGCCTGAGACACGTTCAAAGACGAGACTCATTTATGATCATTGTCTATACAGTACGGGCTTCAAACCTTAAAGGGAATAGCTGTAGGATGTGCTCTTATGGTTTAAAAATGCACTAAAACTACAACTGAACTGCATATGAGGACTCAAGCACAATTTTTATCATATGTAGATGCTATTCCTCATTTGAAAGCTAAGAAACACCATGATCAGTCACTTAGCTTAAACTAAAAACTAATTGGGACTTGATTGGGGATATGTGCTCAGAACATATAAGAACATATCTCAGTATGGAAAAACGGTGGCCTGTTCCTTTAAAGCCGTAGGATCTGGCAGTGCTAAGCGAGGGGCTCGTTCTGCTTTCTGATTGGATCGTCAGAAAATGTAAACATAATCAATTTTGACACAATGTTGAATGTTTTTTTTAATTGTGAAAAAGTCAGCGTTACTATTGTAAAACCAATACTTGATTTGAGCATGTTTACCTCATACTGTAAAGCGATGTAAAGCGTCATGTTTATGAATTAATAACTTACAATCTTACATACTTAATGCCTTTCACACATTTCTAACCAAGTGCTGAACCACTTCACACAGAGGAACACAGGAGACCAGGGCCGACCCAGGGCATCGGCGACCCAGGCGCTTTCAACCCTGTGAGGTCCATGCTCCCGCCATCTACAACATCGATGATTTTCTGACAGAAAGTGATAGAGACTTGCTGTCTGTTATGCTGGAAAGTAGAAATTTCAAGCTTTAAACGACCCCTCCCTGGTCCTTTTACGCCTCTGGGAGCCGTGTAAACATTGCGGTGAAAATGTGTAAATCTACTTCAGAAGTAGAGGTTCCTCCTCCAATATAACTGTTGTGCGCACGTTTTATAATTGAACATGTTCTGAATAAAAAATAAAATAAACAGACAATGATAATCATAATACAAGTATATAAAACTAGCCTTTTCCATATCCAAAGTGTGTCCAAAAGGATTGTCACAGAAAAACACAGCAAAAAAACCAATAACAACTATTTGGGTCATGAAAATTCAGAAAAAGGCTTTGTGCATGTGCGCCAGAGAAACACACAGAAATAAAAATGGAAATGAATGGAAATGCCTAGAGCGCCAAATTGGCTAGTGCCGGCCCTGCAGGAGATTCACTCTAAATTTCAGTCGATGGGGTTAGATGCCCTTGCAAATTTTATGAATGCTTAGCAAATCTTTAGTCACGTTCTTTGCTTCAAGAGTAGAACTCTTTTTGTGCATCTCTGGACAACTAGACACAGACTGTGTGGGAGAAGCTACTTGCCCCTGGAGTGATAATTGATAATTTTTTGTTTACTTTTTCTCCACAATATACCTGCTCACGGTTGGCTCAGTGCAGACTGAGACAGAGGAGCAAACAGATGGACGGCTGAAGCTTTTGTTTATACATTTAGTGGAGTGTCACCAAAATCACTGGGGAATATTTGGCACAAATATCCACAGAACCATAAACCTCCGCACCCCATTATTAATGACTCCCAGATGACGTCTTGTACAGAGAGAGACGTCTCCACAGCTGCGGGGTAAATAACAAGTGCAGCAAACTTCATGGAGCAGCTGAGTGTGTTTAGAGATCAGTCCTAATCAGCAAATACAGCAGCACACAGATGGCGAGTATGATCTATTCAACACACATGAAAAATCATCTGCATTAGAGCTGCACCATTTGAAAAAATAAAATAAAAAAGCCTTTTCTAATCAGGGACTTTTCTAATCAGTATAGAGATTTGATTTGTGATTTATATGTTAGAATTAAGATTGAATTAGTGGATTTTTTAAAGCAAGTTCAGAAGCATTCACATTTGAGAGTCTAAAATGCCCTTGTAGAGACAGTGGGGATTGAACAATGCAGAAGCACTGTTGATATCCTATTTGAATGTACAATCAAATATTTTGCCTAACTTGGTCCAGACCAACATCACCTTTTTTTCAACACTTAAGTTCAAATTTCTTTTTGTAGTGTATAGTTGAACTGGTAGCTACATAATAGACAGTCACTTTGGAAGAGCAGACACAGTTTGTTGAACATTTGCCAAGTTGACTGTACAATAAATAAGGGATCACAGAAAACAGTTTGTTCATTTTGTAGCTTTGAACAAAGCTGCAGCTGCAGAGCAAAGCACCATGCGGCTCTGCAGGTGGCTCTGACTGATTCATGTACATGGCTCACAGGCGGGGAGGCTTCAGTAAAAAACATTACAGTGATACAACAGGGTTATTTTAGTACAAATGATTGCATCTTGGAAAATGTCTTAAAAGCCAAAAGCACTGTCCAATGCTTGTCAAAGATTCTGCACATGTTGGAAGCTATAATTTGCAATATTTAATTTGCTTATGGTGTATTCAAGACCACTCCAAAATCTCTTTTCAATAATCAAGGATTAGATTTGCTAGAAACTACTGGCTAAAAAAATAAAAACAAAATAAAATAAACAATAATAGAAAACACCTTTTAAACTAAATAAAGCCTAGGTCACAACCGGTCGTACGGGGCTCCTACGGCCGGTCTACGTGTGTGACGTGCTTTTTTTTGGGCCTGCTTTGTCATGTCAAACAAACTCTATGGGCACGTAAGTTATTTTTTTAGGTTGCAAAAATGCTGTACGTCTTCGTGCATCATCTGTATGGCCAGCGTAGGTCTTTTGTACAAACCTTTTCCGTATGTCGCACTTGCAGACTTCTTCTAAGCACGTTCTGATATCTCGTGCATCCTCTATACATGTTGCGTAAGTCGTTCGTGGATCGAGGTGCCTGTGGCCATTTGTACAACGTTTTTTTGCAATATGCTGAGAGGAAGAGGGAAGGCGAGGGGAGAATAGGTGTCAGAGAGGGAGCAGAGAGGACGTGTAGCAGCATTTCACCAAAGGTGTTTGGATCCAAGCAAATGTATGACATGTAGTCACCGTGGCTTTCTCTCTCCAACTCCCAGAGCAGTGTGTCATACTGCCCAAACATGCGCCTCTGTATCCAAGGATGACAAATATAGGCTATACCCCCCCAAATTGCTGGGTAATCTCGGCGACGAACGCAGCGATTTGGGAAACACCAAAAATCGCATGGCCAAAAAGACTGGCTTAATAAGACGCACCGTGTGTGGAATTTTCAGTAAAACACCTATGCTCTTACACTTGATTTATTACAGATGACTTTTACAAGCCTTCTCAGAGATGTGTTTTGGGCGAACATATCGGTAATAATAAAATTGCCCTTTGCCATTGTCGATATTTATGGCAGGCCAATAATTGTACTCTATCATTGATCTGAGAAATGGCCAATATGAGTTTCATAAGGTGACGCTGCCCTTGAACTTGTCGTCATCTTTCCCGTCAAACTTGTGCCAAACTTGTGGAGAATATGGCCATTTTGAGAAATTGCTTTTAAGGGGATTGACAGAATTCAGAGAGCCAAATCGCCCTCCTCTGTGGCCTAAGTCGGGGGAAATAAAATGAGCCTTTTATGGATGTTAATGGAAACTTGACAAGGCAATGATACCAAGAGAGCAGGGTTGTATTTCTCGGCGGGTGACATTCGAGAAAAGCCGCGACAATTGGTCTTAATCATATGGCATTGTTTCCGCCATTGCCACTCGAAGTTGAAGTGGTCCTTAATATCATAGGCTACTTTTAGCCAATCATGAGCCAGAGTTTGTCTGATTTTTCTCGTCTCAAAGCTCAAATAGATGCGTCCTTTTCGCCTGATTGTAATCGTTCAAAGTAAGATATAGGTTCTTCGGCACGTTTATCTGCGCCCAATGGTGTCGAAGCAATAACATCCCCGGAAGGGCTGGTGATTTTGTGTCAAGAGGTCTACAGCGGAGGTCAGAGCTGATGAGCCTTATGTAAATAAAGATAATGAAACACATGATGGACAAACAGCACTGCTTGCCAAATGAGGGTGATAAGACAGCGGGATGGAGGCCGAGGTATATGCGCTATCCCCTACTTAATCAGAGCGCCATTGTCTGGAAGATACGGGCTGCCAGACGTACCAGGAAATGAAGGCTAAATAAAGGCCACAATGTTAAGCTGCATTTATGACACATTAACACTGAAGACACACAGAAACTTTGTCACTGAAACTACTCTTTACAATAGTAGATATGGATAGTTGTCAATGAATAGAACATTGACAAAAGCAATGAGAAAAATAAATCTAACATGTATATTCTAAGTTGCATAATAAAATAATTATTGCCTAAAGATTTGTGTCAGCCCTTGTGGCATCTTTCAATTTTGCACCCTTTAAAGACCCTAATGTCAAAAAATGTACACTTCAAAAAAGAGCCTTAAAATTACCACACATTCATATTTTTTTCTGCTTCTTTTTACAAAAATCCTTCAGTGGCTTTTGGGCCATTTGGATGGACTGCGGCTCCAGTGGCTTTCGGGTCAAAATGACCCAAGAGCACTATGAGGGTTAATATCCATCCTCGTACAGTACAGAAGGTTCATTGTGACAGAATGGACTGTGTTGAATGTTAAAATATTATACCAGCAGTTAATATATATATATATAATATATAATACCATTTTGCTAATGGCATGCTAACATAAATGGGAATGGTAAGCGCCATAATAAAGGAGAGTTTGAGTGCAGAACAGACCCAGTGATCACTGAAGGACTTTTAAAACGCATGTTCTATCTGATTAATGTAACACATTGCAGACAGTACAGGTTGTAGCGCTTTAGCAGTAGAAGAGGAAACGACCAAATTAAACAGGACTGCCTAAACCTACGACAATATGACAACACCTCAAAAAAGTTGATATTGGCTTATTCAGTCTTTTGTATTGACATAGATTTATTAATTCCCAATAACTTTAAGCACATTGCCATTACAAGTGCCAGTTTAATGAGACTATATCTGTATGTGTTATTGAATGTGTGCTGTCTTTGATGTGGCCGAGTCCAAAACGATTTCCCCTACAACAGAGTGCATTCTTTTCTATAATGTCCTACAGACGATGCCCTTGTGTCTTTGCCAAACCACACTGTAATTTAGAAAGAAGACAAAACTTTGCTTTATTTTTGAACAGGTTGTGAGTGGCACAGGAATTACTGGAGCAACAATGTCCCGGGGCACGGCGAACTCTGGATGATAAACAGCTGATCAAATGAATAAAACTATACAGAGTGAACTTTAGTACTTGCTATTCATATATTTTGGTTTTATGGCGTTGTTATGGGTGAATATTACCGAAAAAAAAACACGCATCCTAACCTGTGCTAACTGGGCACGCCATGGTCCTTAATTGTCCACATTTATTAGAGACGTGTTTTGTAACAGTTTAGTTGAGAAGTGGCTTTATTATTACTGTAAAAAACAAAACAAAAAAAAAGAACAACAAAACAACAACAATACTAAGCAGTAGTGGTGTCTTGTTTTTGTGTTATGCATCACAGAAGTCTCTATTTGAAGTGACTGGGAGCGATGGCTAAGGATTACGGCCGGTGAGGAGCTGTCATGTGGCCACCTTTATTTCATGGTGCGTTATAGTGCTGCCTGTTCAATTTAATCTCACAGACCTTTGTGTGCAGGTCAATAAAAGCTCCATGAGAGGACTGAGAAAGAAAACCACTCCCGTTATATACCCGAGAACTGTGAATTAGCCGAACGAATTGCCTGAAACACAAAGGGCAACAGATACATGAGCGGTTTTCTTTGGAAATGTCAATGCAAATAAATAGGTCATATTATAGTAACTCAACTTTTCCACAGGTTTAAAGCAATTTTTTTCCTACTCAAAAACATTACCCCGGTTTCCAGCATGATCTGGTGCTGCCCTTCACAGTTTGCTTGTGTCATCTATTAAAGAAGGGGTGTGGTGTGGGGGGCTTACCCCAATATCTCCAGTGTTGTCTTTACAGAAGAGTGTGGTCAGCAGAAGAGGAGACAAGCTTTTCATCAGAGGAAAAAGTATCGTTTCAGTCATAAAACCCAAAGGGCCCAATCTTGTGATCTAAACACAGGCTTTAGACTAGACTTTCGTGCTGACATGGTGCGCTCTGTGAAATCTTCAGCTCCAGACAAAACGCAGTAAGTGGGTTGAACGGGGGTCCAGCGGTCCATCCCTTAGCTCCCCTGCATGGCGCTCTTTAATACCAGAGCCAGAGGTATGTTTCGGGACACATGTTTAACTCACAGTGGAAAACATTTTGTAGTTTATCCTTTAAGACTTGAAAATGATGCAGCCCAAATGCTGAAGGAAGTAAGTGAGGCCGCGCGCAATGTTAATGTAAAGATGAGGAGATGTTTCATTTCTAAAGTGCTTTACATCAACCACAGTTGACCAATGTGCTGTACACAATACATATAGGACTTAATATACTAATTAAAATCACAGTGCATTATCACATTGCTTACTTGCTTAACTTGCGTAAGATACTCCTTACTGGCATGCAAAGGCAACCACTTTTCCACTGCCAAGCAAGCACAGTGAGACCGTGTAAACCAGGTCTTTGAAAGAGCTTCTTCACTGGAGCAAAAGCACCATCAGATTCTCAAAGAGCTACCCACCAGTCGGCTCTGCGCTCCGCGAATCCAGCTCCAACAGAATCAGTTAATGCGCAAGTGACAGAATTGGCTTCACGGAGAGGCAGCACACATCATTTAAAGGGGATTCATGAAAGAGGTGCTTAAGAGACTGCGCTGCCCATGCTTGTTAATAAACAAATACGGCAGAGGGGTAGTCACAGTCGCCCGCTGTGTGCTCACGGGCTGCGCTACACTGATAAGACGCCGAGTGCATCTGCAGCAATTTGGTTCTAAATTTAGTTCTAATAATCTGTTTGTTATGGAATATTTAAGTTGAAGGTGAGCGCGCATTTGGACTGAAATATATAAGTATGGAGACGGTAAATAACAGATTATGGGTGTGCTACTAATAATAATAAAATAAGATAATGATGTTTACCTTGATTTTGATGGAACCAACATAATATGTTTGTTCATTATCTTATTGACTTAAGTTGCCTACGTTTATTTGCTATATTATCTCAAATAAATGTAGGCAGGGGCAACTTAAGTCAAACCAAAGTGATTTACATGCATTGTTATTTGGTTCCTATTTTTGTACCACACCTTTCTAAAATTTTCAGCCTGTATCCTATTCCTAAAATTCCATTTTGCATTGTAACCTACTCTTCATAGTCATTTTACATCCAGCCATTTTATTCTGCTTTTCTGCTCCGAGCAGAGGTGTCCAGACTTTCTCTAGTTCTTCTGGTAGGATCCCAAGGCATTCCATGAACAAGAAAGCTGTAGTCCCTCCACTCTTCCTGGGGGCTTCCTCCAAATATTGGGCAACCAGGGGGCATCTGGAACGGATGCCTGAGCCACAACAGCTGGCTCCTCTAGCCATGAGGGAGCAACGGCTCTACAACAAGCTGCTCCCACGTGACTGAGTGCACAAAGGGTGGCACCTTGCAGAGGAAACTCATTTCCACTGCTTGTAGCCACGATCTCATCCTTTCGATTATGACCCAAATCTCCTGATCACAGACGAGACTATAAAAACATAGACACACTCCTTGTTTACATGTTACAGCTCATTCTAAAACGAATTTGAGAAAAAAAAAAAAAGACTTCCACCCACGGGCGAGCGAGGGCTATTATTTGTCAAATGATGTTGCTATTTTTGTATAGTGCCATAAAGATGGATTTTGTTGTTGTTATTCAGCGTGAAGTTGTATGAATACATATGAGAGGTGTTGCCGGGGACGACAGGCCAGTTGAGGGATGATGTGACTTGACAAACAGTGTTGGAGCCGGAGGGAAGGCACTCTGTGATCTACTTACGGTGCACGCTCACACTGGCGCAACATCATCTGCCTCTGTCCTTGTCTTAACCTGGCCTCATTCTCTCACTACTTTACCAGCACCGGACTCAAAGATGGTCGAGGCATGTTTACTGAGGATGAAGACAAGTACATTTTATATTCCAGAAAGATATAAACTACATTTGCATACCAGCAAAAATAACATTTATGATTCACAGACAGTTCACACTGCATTATTATTTGGGCCGCAGCAGTAAGCACTCTGGCCTCACAACACCCTGCTCAGGTTTGCCTCACTACAAAAAACATGTAAAATACCATCTCCGGTGAGACCAGGAGATAAGATTTTGAAATGTCAGTGGGACTGTTCTGGTTAAATAACAGTCAAATATGTAATAATAATTTTGACATGGTAAATGAATAATTTACAGTTCTCCAAATACAGGCAGAACTTCAAATGAGTGAAGAAATAAGGGAAAGGCTGCTTGGATGCCGGCAACTAATTAGGTACCACCTGGCGCAAGAGCTTTTGGCAGTCGTACCTTACACTTTTCAACTAAGTAGTGCATGTTAAACAGCCATAAAGATGTACGGCACACCAGTTAGCGCTCTCGCTTCGCAGCAAGATGGCTCCAGGTTTGATTCCCAGTCTGGGTGGGGTCTTTCTGTGTGGGTTTCCTTGTGCAGGTGCTCCAGGTTTCTCCTACCACTAAACACTCAAGCTTCACTGGGTCCAGGACTAATTCTGGCTGTCGTGTCATGTGTTTTATTAAAGTGACCCCTTTGAAATAAACTATGGTAATCTAATCTAATCCTAAAAAAAGTCTTAGGACTTTGGTTACATAAAGGTAAGGAAAATAAATATGATAAAAACATGTACAAGGTTTGTCCTAAACAGGTAAATTCATCGAAATGAACCTGAGATATAAGACTAAAATAAAATAAATAAATACTGAAAGCCACATGTTGGGGACCGCTGCGCTACCTTGCAGTACCTAATCTTGATGGTTTTAAGAAAATTAAGTTTTTGTAAATTACTCATTTAAGTCCCCTTCACAACAGTATAAGCCGTAAAATGTACATATTTTTACAGAATAGAGGGGACAGATGCAAACTTTTGCAATGTTAAAATTATCAATCCACAGTGTAGGTCTAATGGTGCGTTCCACTTGATCTCGGAAGTCGGAATTTCCGAGCTCTGAGTTGGAAATTTCAACTGGAACGCACACCAACTCCGTAATTCCGACTCGGAAACCCGGGACAGAATCAGCTCACCCGAGAAGAAGCACTTAAAGAGGGCTGCGCCCGACGTGACATGTAACACATGTAAAGCTTCATTAAACCACGTTATTTGGCAGATGTTTCCCAAATAAACTTGTTAGATGTCAACACGAAACGGATAAGCTTTACTGCTGTCTTGCTAGCGTAAAAAATGTATTCACTGTAAAATGTATTCACTGTATTTACAATTATAATAAATATTACAATGAAGTTTCTTTGTAAACTGATTATGATGCTCAAACATGAGCAACAAAGTTGTAACTTTTACGGACGTGTCTACCTCCGATGTTTCCAACCTGACAACTCGGAGATAACGTTTTATCCTGGTCGGATTTTCCGACTTCCGACAAAAGTGGAACGCACTGCAGTTATCATGTGACTTACCGGACCATGTCTTCCTGAATATAGAGACTGAGGAGTTGTTTGGGGATGCTCAGCGACAAAGTGCACTCCTCCATTTGTTCCCGGACCAGCATCCATTTGCTGTTCGTGGTCTGAAATCTGTACACCTTGCACACCGGATTCTTGAACACTAAAAGGAGAGAGACAGAAATAAGGGAAAATGTATATTGAACACACTGCAGAAATAATCCATCACTTTCTCAAACACAGTTTGAACTGAGTGGAGGAGGGAGATCAGAATCAACTAGCCGGCCGCTTCAAGGACATGTCAGAGCCTAACTGTTTAGAGGTCCCAGGAAATATGAAGCACAAATGAAATTCTATAATCAATAACAGTGTCTGCCATAGATAAGGTGCTGCTCCCCGTTCGGGGAGCAGCACTTTACTTCCCTAAGACTATTTACTTCCCTAAGACTGTTTTCTGTGTAAACAGCTTATGCTTTGTCTCCCACTCTTTGTTAGCACTTTAACAACGATTGTAATGAATGGAAAAACTGTATTAATCTGTAGACAGTTCTGTACATTATAAGGTCCCAACCTCCACAAAGAATACTACTTTAGCTGGAGGACAGAATAATAAGGCACTGTGGTATTTTGTGGATTCTTAATCATTCTAAGACACAATATACATTTCTTTAAGGGCAGATTGTTTTATACACAATCACTCATGCCCAATTTGTCTTTGTCTTGCAGAGAAAACCTTTGCATATATTGAAATGATTACATTGTGTGATATTACATTATTGTTCAAACTCCCTCTTAATTGCACAGTTTTTGATTCTCGGGTTGAGTCAAATTATTTTGTAAAACAGCTATCTATCTCCTTAAGCTCTGATGAGTCTTCATTTCAGCATAGCGAACTTAATGGCAGTAAGAACCCCTTAAGCTCTCATTTACATGCTGGAAACTGAATAAATGAATGAATGGAAATGGCCTCGCCTGGAAAAGTGTTTACTACTCCTTTTTTTTTTGGCCGTGCAGAATCCATGTCACTCGCTCAGTCGGATAGAGTGCCGGGTGTTGACCGCGCCGTGCATGTTTGAATGCACGGCGCTGGTAAAAATGTAACTGCCACAAATTCAAAAGTGAGAGCCAAACGTATTATAATTTCTGCTTCAACTGGTCTGGGGGTGGGGGGGGGGGGGGGGGGGGGAAATCCCATCACCCAAGCCTTATACAGTTCGACCCGGGCTGTCTGCTTTCAAAGACATCTGCTGAAGTGCCCGGACCATTAATCTTGTTGGCGCCACGTCATCTGACCTTAAATTATGCCCTTCAAACTGGGAGGGTAGGATCACACTAGAGGCTATGAAACTGTCAATGCACTGTAACAATGTCCGCGGGCAGCTACGGATCAAAAGGCAGTCACACAAGGCAGCCGGTGGATCAGTAAAAGGGGATTTTTTTTTTTATTATAAAAAACATGACTTGCAAAAATGGTATGATATTAAATTTGGCTTTTTGTTAGGCACTGTGAAGTTAATGAGTACGGCTGTTTTATGTTATTAGTTCACACAGTAGTACAGACAGGAGTTCAAGTTTTCAAGGCACGATGTAATGAAAAATATTTGAATAAAAAATAAAATAATATTGTGCTCATCAAGAAAGACGATTAACTCAGTTATTAAATTGCTGTAGGTCCAATGAGAGGTCTGTCCAAACAACAAAAAATGGTGGATTAGTTATTGCAACTGATGGGGCGTGCTGGGACCTCATTTGAGCCAGGGTGTTTTAGGATTTAGACCAGCCCACTTGCCCCGGGAGCTTTAGCTCAACTCGTAGGGCGTTAGCTTTATAAATCAGAGGTTGTGGGATCAGTCACAGCTGATGACACTTTCTCTTTTCAAATGGGCCATTGCACACATAATGTGGGCTCGATGCATCTCCACAGCTAGCACCAGGTTGTGCAAATTAAAAAGACATGACTTATCCAGTTTTTACATTGGCTGCTAATGCCTTTCTTTTATGGCTGCTACCTGCCTTTCTTCTGTCCACTTCTTTACTCGCGGAGACACTTCTGTGTTATGGACTGCAACAACGTGAACTCGGAGGAATGTTCAACTGTACTACTCTTGAACACTCATGCTTTGGTCAGTATTTCTGATTTCAATCCCATTATTTGATAGATTTACATGACAAAAATAGTTTGAGCTGCTGTTTTAGACAATCAATAAAATACACAGACAATCAACAGCAGCCCAGGTTATAAATTCATATTTTTTTTTCGTCGACCCAAAGAACCGGAAAACCTCCCGACTCCCCCGATTACCCAACACGTCATTGGGCTCCTGTGACCTTGTGCAAGACTCTTCCCTTACCTTGTATGAAACCTGGTTAGCAGCCAGACTCATTTGATTTGTACTCATTGTATTAAGACAGTCTGGCACTGCTCCGTAGAGCTTTGATTTCAAGGAGGAACCAACAGGAGCTCTAAACCATTCAGAGAAACGTGACATATGACCGATGCATTTTCATGTCTTACTTGGGAAGAAACACAAACAAAAGCACAAGCAGTAAACTAAAAACGACTGCGCTAGACTATTACTGATAAGTTAGGGATTTGCAAGATGTACCGTGAAGAAAATTGTATCAGACAGTTTTAGTTTTTTATGTGTATAACAAGTCAAAAAATGTGCGGGATTGTAAGGGAATTATTTACAACGTACTCACACGCGTTCAGGCAATGGCAGCTGTCTGACTATTCTACTTCGTTTGATGCCTTGGCCGTGGCTCGGGGCTTTGAGTTAAATATAAAAGCACACTGTGACTTTAACATTCTTAAAAAGGCGGCCTTCAAATTCAATTTAGTCTAATGTTCAAAAATCCCAGTCTGATGAGTTAATTATGCAAGCAGCTGATAGCGAGATGAAAAGTCAAGGCAATAAAGTCTTGAAGCCTCTACTACTAACTGTTCAAGTCGTGTGTGTGTGTGTGTTTTTTTTTTTTATCCCATTATGGACTTCTTGTAATTAACAATGATTAAGTAATAGACAGTCTTCCAAAATGATCCGGGACAGATTCCTAATGGCGTCCAGATTAAATGAGATTGTCAGACAGTGCTGGCGCGGGTATTAGGCGGAGTGCACCGGATGACAAATACGAATGGGACACAGGGGACACTATACCTGAATGATTCTGACTTCCACCTCCGTCAGACAAGCGGATTACCCTCTGACGTACCCCCCACAGCGCTGTACCAACCGGTCCACCAATTGGACGCCTCCATTGCCCATGCCCCCTGACGCCTCTTAAGAAAATGACTTGTGGAGCTGTGCGTGGGCTGTGCTGGCTTGTCACTTCTGTACATTCTCATTTTGAAAAGGCAATAAAAGTGGAAGCCCAAAATTGCATTAGCAAATGTGTCCGTATCCGTCGGGAGGGTCTTGTTTTTGACGGGGCGCAGATGTGCACCTCCGAATGCGGTTGCTGTGCGGCGGATAATTGCGCCGCAGACGGTAAGTGACAGCGATGTGGTGGTAACAGTATGGAGGAGAAGACGGGATTTGGATGAAAGCGATATGATACCGATGCTCACAGTGCAGGGTCAATAGCATGGGGGGTGGAAGAGATAAAAGACATTAGCGAGGCCTGTGAAAACGCTAAACCCAAGGCCACATGGCTAATTTGTGCGTTGTGAGTTTGTAAACCTGACAGACCCTCATCAGCCAGTATTTAAGCTGCTTGCTGTTTGTAAGAAGAATGTACAGTGTCTTGCGAAAGTATTCGGCCCCCTTGTACTTTTCAACCTTTTGCCACATTTCAGGCTTCAAACATAAAGATATAAAACTGTAATTTTTTGTGAAGAACCAACAACAAGTGGGACACAATCATGAAGTGAAACGAAATTTATTGGATATTTCAAACATTTTTAACTAATAGAAAACTGAAAAATTGGGCGTGCAAAATTATTCAGCCCCCTTAAGTTAATACTTTGTAGCGCCACCTTTTGCTGCGATTACTGCTGTAAGTCGCTTGGGGTATGTCTCTATCAGTTTTGCACATTGAGAGACTGAAATATTTGCCCATTCCATTTGCAAAACAGCTCGAGCTCAGTGAAGTTGGATGGACAGCGTTTGTGAACAGCAGTTTTCAGTTCTTTCCACAGATTCTCGATTGGATTCAGGTCTGGACTTTGACTTGGCCATTCTAACACCTGGATATGTTTATTTGTGAACCACTCTATTGTAGATTTTGCTTTATGTTTTGGATCATTGTCTTGTTGGAAGACAAATCTCCGTCCCAGTCTCAGGTCTTTTGCAGACTCCATCAGGTTTTCTTCCAGAATGGTCCTGTATTTGGCTCCATCCATCTTCCCATCAATTTGAACCATCTTCCCTGTCCCTGCTGAAGAAAAGCAGGCCCAAACCATGATGCTGCCACCACCATGTTCGACAGTGGGGATGGTGTGTTCAGGGTGATGAGCTGTGTTGCTTTTACGCCAAACATAACGTTTTGCATTGTTGCCAAAAAGTTGGATTTTGGTTTCATCTGACCAGAGCACCTTCTTCCACATGTTTGGTGTGTCTCCCAGGTGGCTTGTGGCAAACTTTAAACTACACTTTTTATGGATATCTTTAGGAAATGGCTTTTTTCTTGCCACTCTTCCATAAAGGCCAGAGTTGTGCAGTATACGACTGATTGTTGTCCTATGGACAGAGTCTCCCACCTCAGCTGTACATTTCTGCAGTTCATCCAGAGTGATCATGGGCCTCTTGGCAGCATCTCTGATCAGTTTTCTCCTTGTATGAGCTGAAAGTTTAGAGGGACGGCCGGGTCTTTGTAGATTTGCAGCGGTCTGATACTCCTTCCATTTCAATATTATCGCTTGCACAGTGCTCCTTGGGATGTTTAAAGCTTGGGAAATCTTTTTGTATCCAAATCCGGCTTTAAACTTCTCCACAACAGTATCTCGGACCTGCCTGGTGTGTTCCTTGTTCTTCATGATGATCTCTGCGCTTTAAACTGACCTCTGAGACTATCACAGAGCAGGTGCATTTATACGGAGACTTGTTTACACACAGGTGGATTCTATTTATCATCCTTAGTCATTTAGGTCAACATTGGATCATTCAGAGATCCTCAATGAACCTCTGGAGAGAGTTTGCTGCACTGAAAGTAAAGGGGCTGAATAATTTTGCACGCCCAATTTTTCAGTTTTTTATTTGTTAAAAATGTTTGAAATATCCAATAAATTTCGTTTCACTTCATGATTGTGTCTCACTTGTTGTTGGTTCTTCACAAAAAATTACAGTTTTATATCTTTATGTTTGAAGCCTGAAATGTGGCAAAAGGTCGAAAAGTTCAAGGGGGCCGAATACTTTCGCAAGGCACTGTAGCAGAGCATTGGATCGGTGAGTTGATGGAGGTACTTCTACTTACCTCTTGGATCCTTGAATTCTCAATCGTGCCTGGTTAAATAAAAGTCCATCTGCCCCCAGTGAAATATTGTTGCATAATAGCGTTTCTATTATCCCCCGCTGACATGGTGCCTGCCCGTGAATCATTTGGTCTGTTGTAATCGATCACTGTTCAGGCCGTTTGTTTGGACAGTGATATTGCCTTGTGGCGTTAGGCACCTCCTGTTATGTTTTTTTACACTCTCTGATCTTACCAGGTCCTGAAAGTGGGTTGGTCTCTCTGTCCAGGCAGACATGGGAGGCTGATTCACAGACCAAGGGACACTGGAAAAGAACACAGAGAGAATAGAGTTATTAGCGGCAAGCAGTCCTCCAGATATAGCCATTTTCTGATGAGACCACATGTATACTGTATACATGTCTTCTGTGACCTGTTAACGCATAATGCAAGTGAACACAAAACTGGCACTGAACTAGAGTACACAATAACATCTACCTTTTTAGTAATTTTTACTTCAACTATCGTATCCAATCAGTTTCTAACGTGCAGACCACAAACACAAACTAAGGCACAGAAGTTCCGGTGTCATGTAATCTGTAAACACACACTCAGTGGCAGTGTTAACAGGCCCCTGTGTATTCATTATGGTTCCAAATAAACAAATAACATTAATACATAGGTTTTGTCGGGGTTTTTCAGGGTTTACTATAGCAAACCAAGCAAACAGACTTCATTTGTTGATCACATTTCACAGTCTCCAATGACGCACAGCATGACGCTAACCCCCAAATGTTTTACCATTCCTTTCATTGAACGCACCAACATTTCCACACATCCTTCTGCGGTCCATGCTGGGCCGGTGACAAAGTCGACCAAACGCTGCATTTTGTATTTCTCCACCTCATAAATACTCCCTACATCTTCAAAGACTTTCCCCATATGGAGTCGAATGCATTAGGCAGGCCGCCTCTGTCCCTGCTCTGCTTGGATGTAGGAGCACTTTGCTTCAGTGTAATCAGTGATGCCCCAGCAGGTGACAGCTAAAGGGAGGGGCCCGCTGCGCCTCCTCCAGTCGGGACATGGGGAGGGATTGTACTACTGTACCTTCCATACTTTTTCACATTCATCTTCACTTCAGGGCTCTTGGCAGTCTGCAGTTAGCACAGGCCCCGAATACGCAAAAAGTTGAAGTATAAGGCAGTGTTTCCCAAGTGGTGGTGCAAGGGGTACACATGGACTTAGCGTGGGGACTTGGAACTTCAGAAAATAAAAAGGTGAAAGGGAATAGTACTTCAACATTAAGGAAAATGTTTTCTAATTATAATAATTGCCAAACTTACCACATAATGTGGTATTAATACTTTTGACGCTGTCATGAATGTTAATGAGGCAGCAGCTTTCAGAGTCAATACAGGGTCAATGATGGTCAAACGTACTGCCAGGAGAGTGGAGGACAGCACTGCACTTCTTAGTGTTTTAGTGTAAAATTTAGCATGGTTCTGTTTTTAAATAGTGACATATCTTAAAGGCCCTTCCTGGAGCACCTGAATGATCCTGGGAGCTGTGTTGTCGGGGGCTTCGTGCCCCTCGTAGGGTCTCCCATGGCAAACAGGTCCTAGGTGCCCGGTCAGACAAAGAGCGGTTCAGAAGCCCCTTATGAGAGACCAACAGGCCCGCTTAGAACCATGAGGCCGTCCTTCTGTGGACCCACCACCTGCAGGAGGAGCCATAGGGGCTGGTGCAATCTGATTTGGGCAACTCCAACGGCTGCCCAAGTGGAAGAAAATGGATGGATGGACATATCTTAAAGGTTATGTATTTCAACCTGGATAGACTCAGAGACAAAAGCAGCGACCCCGGCAATAGACATCGACAGATTATAGTTAGTATGGATGGGTAGGTTAGAGTAAGGGATGTCTTCCCCCGGAGCCTGGACACTGGTGGTGGTCTGGGAGACTGATGAAGGATGTAGCAGGGTGAAGCCATGAACAGAAGAAGCAGTGAAGGTGGGTTGCGGCACGGCTGGGAAGCTGCCGAGCCATGAACTCTGGGTTAAACGCAGGATCGCGGGCGATGATTGGCTGCGACACAAGTGTGGCTCTGCGCTGATAGGCTGAGGTGGAGGTGTGACCCTCGCAGATGCGATCATTAGCTGGAGGTAGGTGATGCTGAAATTAGTCTTCCAGGTTGAATTTGCGACTAAGCTTCATAATGTAATGTGTTGCCGTCCCGCCATACAATAATACTACTGACATGAAATTGTGAGGTGCCCTGAACTTTTCAGCAATTATTTAAATTTTTTTTCCAACAACCATGACTTTTTAAAATGTATTTTATTATTCATTTTAGAATTTTTTTAAATAAATATAAACAATATAGCTTAACTAATATACAAGAACACACAAAAAACAGTAATAAAATAACAAAACAGCCAGGCCTTTTGGTTTTGTACTTTCGTACGTAAGAAATGGGAATAACCGCAATATGGCCTGCAGGTAAACAGAGACCTGTTACTATGATCGCAGCATAATGACAAAAGCATTGTGTTTAGGCTGTTTGTGTAATTCATTTTGTTTAATAATGAGTGTGCTGATTAAAAGAATTAGCCCTAATGTCAGCAGCTGCACCAGCAATGACTCATCTGGGAGAATGAGCAGTCGTTTTACTAATAATGCCTTGTCATATTTCTACAGCTAAAGCTACATTTGAAAATACTACTCGAATGTCTGTTGAAAAGCAATATATAACATTTTAAAGCGGTCCTTGAGCAAGAAGATTTGTGAAGGAGAGAATAGAAGAGCACTCTTGACAGCAAAGCAGTAAATATGAAGCCAAAAATCCTTCCAAAATGTGAAAAACAAAAAAAGAGATTTTCGCTTCTCATTCAAAGATGGCAATTAATGTAAGAGAGTAGACCTCTCAAAATTCCTCTCAAATTCACTGAACTCCAACCCCTCCATCCATCCATCCATTTTCTTCCACTCTTCATGGGGGCAGCTGTTGGAGCTGCCCAAGTCCCCGTCTAATTATTTATATTCTTCGGTGTATTGACATTTCATAGCACCAGGGGTTTTGGATGTAAACCAACTTCAATTTCTCTGTGATTTGACGATAAAACTATCTTTAGCTCAATAGTTAAAGAACACCTGCAATAATTGTAGGTCTGTTGTTCTAAAATGCATGTTTTGTTGCAGAGA